>CM008282.1:48966357-50466357 GCA_002319775.1 Fagopyrum tataricum
AAGGGTGCCGCAGGGGCGGTTTATGTAACACCCCGAATCCGCGGGAGTCGAAGTGCTACGGGCTAGGATCTCACAATGGATCCTGAACAACAATTTCACCGATCTTACAACAAGGCACAAACAGATTAAAACCAAAACATAAAACTGATATATAAACATGTCAAAAGGTTTATACAACTGCTGAGTACAACAAAACATATCATATATATATACATATCCAAAATACCCATCCACGAGTATAACCCCAGTGTACGGAGCCCTCAGCAGATCGCCCCGTCTGGATCACTCTGCAGTGTCCTAACCTGCAAAGTCTACAACACGGCATTACACCGTTAGCTAACCAAACACATACAAAGGAAGATGCTAGAGCACATGCACACGTCAGAACTTAAACATATAAACATGTTGTCACACATTTACCCATTTTATTATCTTATAATAATAGTCCGGCGCATACAGCGTATAAATAATAACTCAATATGAACGTATGTGACACGAGGAATATAACCTCGCCTCTCGGGAATGGTGCAGCTGGAATGGGATCCGGTCCACCTCCCGTGTACCCTATGGGAGTGGTGCAGGTGGCCGGCCCACTGAGCCATACGGGCCTGCCCGAAGAGAACCTCCAGACTCCAGCGGGATGAATGGACAAGTTGTCACGGCCCTACAATGGGCAGTCAATAGACCATAGGTCGGTAATACAATATATCATACGGGCTATAAAGCATAACATCCACCACTCAGGCACACATCCAATATATGGAGGGCAGCTAAGTAAGTATGGACTTACCTCAACCTCGGGAGTCACAGACTCAGAATACTCGGCTCCGCTCTGGAGATCAACTCAACCTAAACAAGGTATAACGCATACATCATATACATATCCATACAAGGGGTCACACCTAGACCCAAGGGATCCATACGGATCATATTCCAACTCGTAATCCTCAAGGCCGTAACCGGCATAACAGTTCCGTACTCAACTCATTCTAACCTCAACTCGCACCTAGCATGCTACTAACACTCATACTAGGAAGGAAAAGGATCTACCTAGCCTTAGGTAGATCCGGGACAAAACGCACCTGCGGGTCACAAGGGACGCAGGGGCGAAAGCAGGTGGCCGCGGGCGCGGCGGGATGTGGCCGCGGGGCGGTGACACGGAACGTGGGCGGCGCTGCGCCTGACAATGTCGCCGGCGGGCGGTGATCCGGCCGCGGGGGGCGACTGCGCAGAGCGTGATTCTGCGTTCTCCTCGGTCCTTCACGTGATCCAACTCCCGTCTTCTCTCATCCAAATCAATCCCAAACACATACATACACATACCAGCATCAAAACGTGCCTAGGTATCATCTAATCCTAAGCTATGAAGGAAGGCAAGAAAGAAAGAAGAGAGGAGAAGAAACCTTACCACACTTGTGGTCTAAGGCTGCAGGAGAGCTCAACTGCTACCCAAGGCTGGCTTCCAAGCCCAGCATATCCAAAGCCACAGCTTACACAAGCACTACACACTTCAACTCTCAACAAACTCTTCCAACTAGAACAAGATCAAAGGGGTGGCAAAGGGAAGCAAGGATGCGTGGAGAGAATCTGGAGCAAGAGGATGAAGAAACCCTTGATCAGCCAAAGGTAAGAATGGACGAAGTAAAGGGTAAAGCAAGGTCAACAAAGGTCAACAAAAACGGCTGCAGCCGACAGAAACCGCGGGGGAGGTCCAAGCAGCCGCAGGGGCGGCGCCACTCACCGTGGGGGCGGCAAGACCAACCTCGGCCAAAGCTAATCTCGGCCAAGGTCTGGTCTCGGTCCGAAAGACTACGGCTCTTACATCTCTCCCCCCTAAAAACAATTTTCGTCCCGAAACTTGCATAAACCTCGAAAGCACATAACCTCAAAACCGGGATACACTCTCTATCATAGAGGTATCATAACACATACCTGGCCTCAACCATACGCTATAACCTCAACACGGGCGTGGAGAAACATCATCTCCCGCAAAAGATCACAATCCTATCCGGGGCATAGAGAGAAGCGTCTCTAGCCAAACCAACATCGGGGCATGGAGAAGATATCTCCATCCAATCCTACATATCTCGAGATAGCATGGAGGTAAGAACCATCTCCAGCTATACCTATCGGTCGTACTAGCACAACAGGATCTGTAACAGATCATACACACATCACAGCTAGCACGAAATAAACACAGTATGGCATATAAGCACATAAACACATAAGCATATAACACTCACCGAGGTAATACTAAGATCTACCCGGAGATCCCACTAGTACCTCTATCCCAGCATAGAACTCTGGATAGTTCCTCTGGATACTATCCTCAGTCTCCCAAGTAGCCTCCTCAGGTCCACGTCTCGACCACTGTATCCTCAACATAGGAATGTCCTTCGAACGCAGGCGTCTCATACCTCGCTCTAGGACTGCAATAGGATGCTCAGCAAACGTGTGGTCCGGCTCAACCACCAAATCATCATAACTCACAATGTGTCTCGGGTCTGGTATATACTCCCTCAACTGAGACACGTGGAACACAAGGTGAACTCCCTCTAATCTCGGAGGCAAAGCCAATCTGTAGGCTGCGCTCCCAACCCGATCCAGAATCTCGAATGGTCCGACATATCGGGGGCTCAACTTCCCCTTAATGCCGAATCTCCTCACACCTCGTGTCGGGGACACTCTCAGCCACACATGGGCTCCAACTCGGAACTCTAGAGGTCTGAGCCTCCTGTCTGCATACGACTTCTGACGGCTCTGAGCCGTCAGCAGTCGCTCTCTAATCAGGGCTACTCGGTCCATATCATCCTGAATCTGATCAGGGGCTATACTGCTGACACTGCTCTGCTCATCCCAGCATAACGGATTCCGACATCGCTGTCCATACAGTGCCTCATATGGGGCCATCCCAATAGATGCATGTCAGCTGTTGTTGTATGAGAACTCAAATAGTGGGAGGTGATCCGTCCACACTTGTCCCCAATCCAACACACAAGCTCGCAGCATATCCTCCAGCGTCTGAATGGTCCTCTCGGATTGACCATCGGTCTGAGGATGAAACGCCGTCGTGAAATGTAAACTCGTCCCCAGGGCAGTCTGAATCTGCTACCAAAACCTCGAGGTAAATCACCCATCTCTGTCAGAGACGATCGTCATCGGCACCCCATGGAGTCTCACTATCTGCCTAGTGTACTCCTCGGCCAGTCTGCTCACCGGCCACGTCTCCTTGTTCGGAACAAAACGTGCCGTCTTCGTCAATCTGTCCACAATAACCCAAATAGCATCATAACCCCGGCTCAATCTCAATCCGGTCACAAAATCCATGGTGACGTCTTCCCACTTCCTCTGTGGAACAGGAAGTGGATGAAGCTCGCCCCCAGGTCTGAAATGCTCGATCTTGACCTGCTGGCAGGTCGCACACTGTGCCACAAATCTGGCAACATCGGGCTTCAGCCCACCCCACCAGTATATACGTCTCAAATCCTAATACATCTTACTCGTACCTGGATGTACCGAGTAAGGTGTACAGTGAGCCTCCTGTAGAATCCTCTGACGTAAATCTGCGTCAGCAGGTACACAGACGCGACCTCGGCGTCTCAACACTCCATCTGCCCCCAGAAGGAACTGTGGTGCCTTATCTCGAGACATCCTCACCCGTATCCTCAGCAACATCGGGCATGTCTCCTGCTTCTGTTGGATCTCCCCAACAGATCAGGTAGAACCTCTAAGATACTCAGTCGGACATCCTCATCAGGAAACTGGATGTCCAACTCTAACCATCTCAGGTCTCTCTGCAGCTGAGACTATACTGTCAATCTCGCGATCACCTGCTCTCGAGGCGTTTTCCGGCTCAGGGCGTCGGCGACAACGTTCGCCTTCCCCGGATGATACAAAATCTCCAAGTCAAAATCCTTAATCAGCTCGAGCCACCTACGCGGGCGGTTATTCAACTCCTGCTGCGTAAAAATATACTTCAAACTCTGATGGTCGGTGAAGATCTGGCATGTGGCACCATACAAGTAATGTCTCCAAATCTTCAGTGCATGAACTACCGCGGCCAACTCCAAATAATGAGTCGGGTAGTTCTCCTCATACGTCTTCAGCTTTCGTGATGCATAAGCAATCACTCTGCCCCGCTGCATCAACACACATCCCAAGCCAAGCTTGGATGCATCACTGTAAACCACGAAGTCAATTGTACCCTCTGGCTGTGCCAAAACAGGAGTAGACGTCAAACGTCTCTTCAGCTCCTCAAAACTCCGCATACACAGATCAGACCACACAAATCTAGCAGTCTTCCTCAGCAAACTCGTCAGTGGACGGGCAATCACGGAAAACCCCTCCACAAAGCGTCTGTAATAACCGGCTAGGCCAAGGAAGCTACGTACCTCCTTGACATTCGTCGGTGTCATCCATGCCGCTACTGCCTCAATCTTCGCCGGATCAACCTTGATCCCCTCGGCGGAAACAATATGACCCGGGAATGCTACCTCTGGCATCCAAAACTCGCACTTAGAGAACTTCGCATAAAGTTCTCTATCCCGCAAAACCAGTAGTTCTGTCCTCAAATGTCCTGCATGCTCCTCTCTGCTGCGAGAGTACACCAGGATGTCATCTATAAAGACCACCACAAACTGATCCAGGAAGTCGATGAAGATGTTGTTCATCAACTCCATGAAAACTGCCGGGGCATTCGTGAGCCCGAATGGCATCACTACAAACTCGTAGTGTCCATAACGGGTCCGAAATGCCGTCCTGTGCACATCCTGCTCTCTCACCCTCAGCTGGTGATATCCTGAGCGCAGGTCTATCCTGGAGAACACTGAAGCTCCCTGTAACTGATCCAACAAATCATCAATGCGCGGCAACGGATACTTGTTCTTGATGGTCACCTTATTCAGCTCTCGGTAATCTATGCATAGCCTCAACGATCCGTCCTTCTTCCGTACGAAGAGGACCGGTCCCCCCCATGGGGATACGTTAGGGCGAATGAAGCCCTTCTCAGCCAACTCCTCGAGTTGCTTCTTCAGCTCTAACATCTCGACATGCGCCATCCGGTATGGGGCCTTCGAGATCGGTCTCGTACCCGGCTCTAAATCAATCCCAAAGTCCACACTCCTCTGAGGTGGCAAACTGGACGGCTCAGCAAACACATCCACAAACTCATCAACCACTGGGATATCCTCTAAGGTTGGACTCTTCCCCTCCTTCATGGCGTAACACTAGAAGGCCTCACAACCCTGGGCAATCAACCTAGCTGCCTGTATAGCACTGATAACCATGCCTACCTTCCCGAGGTCCCAACCTCGGAAAATCGCTAACTGACCAGACTCGGTAGAGAGGGTGACAGTCATCCTACCCACATCTAAAACCGCAGAATGCCTATCCATCCAATCCATACCAAGGATGACTTCCTCATGCTCCAGCGACATGACAAAGAAGTCAACTAAAAGCACACGGGTCCCTACAGAAATGGGACGGTCATGGATCTCACGGGTACCTCTGACCCTACCCCCATTGGGTAGCCCTATAATAAAGGGCATCCCCTCTTCAGTGTCTAGACCCAGACGCTCAACACAAGCAACAGATATGAATGAGTGCGTAGCACCCGTGTCAAACAAAACACGAACAGGTAAGCCATAAATCAGAATAGTACCTGTAGCAGTAGGTGCAGCCGGCTCCTCTGCACTCCTCAGCTCAAAAACTCGGCCTTGAGGGCCACGGGTGTCAGTGGTGCTCCCACCACGACCTCTACCTCTGCTCGGCCCAGGAGCAGATCCCTGAGCCGTCTGACGATCTGGGACCTTCTGTTGTCCCTGTGTCTGCTGCTGCTGAGGTGGCCTCTGTCCACCCCCAGCTCCACCAGCAGGTGAGGAACCCTGCTGTGAAGAAGCTCCGCCCTGACTGTAGAACACTGCTTTGTGTCCTCGCCCACCACACGTGAAGCAAGTCACCGGCTGTCTCGGGCACTCTGGCCTAATATATCCCTGCTCTCCACAGTTATAGCATTGTCGAGCTCTACCAGTAGCCGGTGTAGGCGAAGACTGACTCTGGCGACTCTGACCTCGCCCTGACCCAGCAGCTCCAGCCGTACCGCTAGTCTGCCCGGTACGCTGCCTCTTCTCAGACCCCCCGGTCTGAGAAGCTCTCCTTTGACTGACCCGCTCACGCTCATAGTCAGCGGCTCGATCCTGGTAGTCCATCAGGGACTCACAATGAAATCCCGCCATATAAGCCCGGGTGGCATCCCTCAGCTGTCGGGAAAACAGATACACATGCTGATCAGCAAGAGGTGCAACTGGCCCTAACAATGCCAGCTCCTCTTGAAACCTCCGGATAGCCTTAGAAACTTGCACATCCTCGAACCCGGCCTCCACAAAATCCCTCAGTCTCTCCTTCCTCAGCGAGGCAGGGCAGAAACGCTCTCGGATCATAGACCTCATCTGCTCATAACTGTTGACCTGACCTCGTACGGATCTCCACCAGTGCTGCGCTAACTCCTTGAACAAGCTCTGCACTAACCCAACCTGTCTATCAGCTGGACACCTAATAGACTCCAGAGCCGAGTCTACGTGTCCTATCCACAGCTCTACTTCCAACCCCACCTTCCCAGAGAAAGGGGGTACTCCCATCTGATGGAAAGCCTTCAACCAACTGTCTGGTCGAGGCCCTCTATACTCCTCCCGTACTCGAACGACCTCAGCAACAGGTGTCGGTGCAGCTGGCACCTGTGTAACGGTGTGGGACCTCTCAGATGGCCCCTCTTGCGTTGGCAGATCCGGGGCATGTCTACCTGCCCTGGCAGCCTCCTCAACCCGCCGGATGTAATCACGGAAGGCTGGTCCCTCCATGGAGACACGGTCCGAGTCTGCTGACTGGACTCGCTGTGGACCCTGTCCCCCAGCTGTGCCTTCCCCCATCTCAAGGGCGGCACTCTCAGCAATCTCTGCCTGAACGTCCTCTGCTGCACACAGCTCAGCAGCAGGGATCCTACCCCGTCCTCTACCTAACGGAGGTCTGCCCCTACCCCGTCTTGCTGCAGGTAAGGCTCTAGTCTAAACTATCTGCAGAGGACATAAACCCAACTCAGATGGCAATATATATGCTGTATGTATAGGTATATAAAACATCATCACAACAGATAGTATCTATCTATACATATATATACCTATACTGTCGAGATCTTCAGAGGGGCGATGGCTCACGTACACGATATCCCAAAACGTTTTGTACTCATTTCAAAACCAAAACCTTTTGAAAAGTCAGACCCCTTTCGGGTTCTGTTTATTTATCTATTCGACCTTTATCGCAGATTACAAGTGCCATTGTTGTCAACCTGGGCTCTGATACCACCTTTGTAACACCCCGAATCCGCGGGACTCGAGGTGCTACCGGGCTAGGATCTCACAATGGATCCTGAGCCTAGCCTAACAACAACTTCACCGATCTTACAACAAGGCACAAACATATTAAAACCAAAACATAAAACTGATATATAAACATGTCAAAAGGTTTATACAACTGTTGAGTACAACAAAACATATCATATATATATACATATCCAAAATACCCATCCACGAGTATAACCCTAGTGTACGGAGCCCTCAGCAGATCGCCCCGTCTGGATCACTCTGTAGTGTCCTAACCTGCAAAGTCTACAACACGGCATTACACCGTTAGCTAACCAAACACATACAAAGGAAGATGCTAGAGCACATGCACACGTCAGAACTTAAACATATAAACATGCTGTCACACATTTACCCATTTTATTATCTTATAATAATAGTACGGCGCATACAGCGTATAAATAATAACTCAATATGAACGTATGTGACACGAGGAATATAACCCTCACCTCTCGGGAATGGTGCCAGCTGGAATGGGATCCGGTCCCACCTCCCGTGTACCCTATGGGAGTGGTGCAGGTGGCCGGCCCACTAAGCCATACGGGCCTGCCCGAAGAGAACCTCTAGACTCCCAGCGGGATAATGGACAAGTTGTCACGGCTCTACAATGGAAAGTCAATAGACCATAGGTCGGTAATACAATATATCATATGGGCTATAAAGCATAACATCCACCACTCAGGCACACATCCAATATATGGAGGGCAGCTAAGTAAGTACTATGGACTTACTTCAACCTCGGGAGTCACAGACTCAGAATACTCGGCTCCGCTCTGGAGATCAACTCAATCCTAAACAAGGTATAACGCATACATCATATACATATCCATACAAGAAGTCACACCTAGACCCAAGGGATCCATACGGATCATATTCCAACTCGTAATCCTCAAGGCCGTAACCGGCATAACAGTTCCGTACTCAACTCATTCTAACCTCAACTCGCACCTAGCATGCTACTAACACTCATACTAGGAAGAAAAAGGATCTACCTAGCCTTAGGTAGATCCGGGAAAAAACGCACCTGCGGGTCACAAGGGACACAGGGGAGAAAGCAGGTGGCCGCGGGCGCCGCGGGATGTGGCCGCGGGGGCGGTGACACGGAACGTGGGCGGCTGCAGGCGCAACGCTGGCGCCTGGACAATGTCGCTGCGGGGGTGGTGACTCACGGCCGCGGGGCGGCGACTGCGCAGAGCGTGATTCTGCATTTCTCCTCGGTCCTTCACGTGATCAACTCCCGTCTTCTCTCATCCAAAGCCAATCCCAAACAAATACATACACATACCAGCATCAAAACGTGCCTAGACAATCATCTAATCCTAAGCTATGAAGGAAGGCAAGAAAGAAAGAAGAGAAGAGAAGAAACCTTACCACACTTGTGGTCTAAGGCTGCAGGAGAGCTCAACTGCTACCAACGCTGGCTTCCAAGCCCAGCATATCAAAAGCCATAGCTTACACAAGCACTACACACTTCCAACTCTCACAAACTCTTCCAAGCTAGAACAAGATCAAAGGGGAGCAAAGGGAAGCAAGGATGCGTGGAGAGAATCTGGAGCAAGAGGATGAAGAAACCCTTGATCAGCCAAAGGTAAGAATGGGTGAAGTAAAGGGTAGAGCAAGGTCAACAAAGGTCAACAAAAACGGCTGCAGCCGCTGGAAACCGCGGGGGCGGTCCAAGCAGCTGCAGGGACGGCCAGCCGCAGGGGCGGCGCCACTCACCGCGGGGGCGGCAAGACCAACCTCGGCCAAAGCTAATCTCGGCCAAGGTCCGTTCTCGGCCCGAAAGACTACGGCTCTTATATTTTAAGCGAAAACGTTCCATCTTCCTCGTGGCCGCAGGGCCGGCTCGTTGTTCCCGTGGGGACGGGTTCTTCAATGCTCTTTGAACGTCTGACTCTTCAACTTCGTGGCGTTTCTGATGAAAATCCGCAGGCGCGCCTTAGAGTCACCGCAGGGGCGGTGACATTGGGTCTTTGGCTTCACAGGGCCGCTGGCAAGGGCGCAGGCGGGAGCGCTGGGGCGAAGTCTTCGCTTCTTCATGATTGGTCACCGCGGGGCGGCCAGAGTCGGCCGCAGGGGCGGTGACATGTCTCTTCTTGAGAGCGGGCGAAGGCGCTGGCAGCGGCAGTCGGCGTGGGTCTTCAGGGTTGTCACCGCAGGGGCGGCCAGAGGCGGCCGTAGGACGGTGACAAGCTTCCTTTGGTGCAGGTGAAAGCACTGGCCGCGGCTCTCGGCATGGATGCCACCGCAGAGGTGGTGACACTACTCCGCGGGGGCGGTGTGGCACCAGAAACTTGTCTTCGACGCTTTACTTCAACTCCTAAGTGTTGCTAATACCTTCTTTTGCTTCATTTAGACTCTTTTATCTGGATGAAAGTATTAGCCACATAGTATGACTCGAAAACATAAAAACGACTCTAAAAGCTACCTAAATTGATAGTGATTTCATCACCTATCAAACTCCCCCATACTTAGACTCTTTACTCGTCCCGAGTAAACAATACATCAAACAAATCAGCACATAAGCCTCAGGAAATATGGTGTAGTAGGAAAGATGAGGAACAAAAGAGAAAAAATTACCAAAGAAAGTGAGAAAAGAGAGAAAAAAGAAAAGATGAGAAAATGTGAGAAAATTTACCATACTTATTGTTCCAAGAGTGACCTACCCGGACATCCTCCTTATGACTCCCCTTCTTATGTCGTCAACGTCGGAAGGAGAACATACACTCGTTATCGCTCGTTTTGCCAAGGAGCCTTTTCGGGTTTTCACCTTACCACTCTTCTTCTTTTCATGATGATCTCACCAAAAATCTCACATCCCTCAAGTCCAATTTTGCACCAACCTAGAGTTGGTCGGACTACCTTCTTTTTGCCTAAACCGCCCATTCGGGTTTTCGGTTTATCCAAGGGTTTCTTGCCTTTTTCTCAATTCTTTAGCTTTTTCTTTCTTTCTTTTTTTTTTACTGAATTTAAACATGATTACACTAGAATATTTAAAACAAACTCAAATAAAAATGCATGATAGGTTCCCTCCCCCATACTTGAAGAACGCTTTGCCCTCAAAGTGTGAAAATGAAAGCAAAGAACACAATGTGGAGAAGGGAAAAGAGAAAACTCACTAGTGGGATGGTCCGGCTGGACCATTCTGTTGTGTTTTCCGCAGGGGCGGTTTTGAAGACCCGCAGGGGCGGTGAGGCGCAGTCGCGGCGACAACGAAGGCGCGGGGGCGGGCGAAGACAGGAAGGTGATCTTGTGACACATCGGTGGCGGCCGCTCCTATGGCGCTTTTCCGGCGTCCGTTGGTGCTTCTGACGGTGGTTGACGGTGGATTAGGAGGGTGGTGAGTGGTGGTGATAGATCTTAATCCGAGCTTCTTCTTCTTTTTTTTTTTGAGTAAACCCGCGGGGCGGGGGCTTGTCACCGCGGGGGCGGGGGCTTGTCACCGCGGGGGTGGTGACAAGGGAAGCGGAGACGCAGGCCCAGCGCCGGGTGCGGCGCTGGAAACGTTCGACAAGGAAAAATCCGCGGGAGCGGGGTCTATCACCGCGGGGGCGGTGACACGGGGCCACAGGTGCGGATTGCTTGACAGAACGTCAGAACCTCCTCTTCTTATTTTCTCGGGTTGCCTCTCGAGCAGCGCCTTTGTTTTACGTCGTTGGCTCGACGTAAGACCTACATCAGTGAGTTAGTAGCACGGGTTTGAACCATGAAAATGGTCCAAACCAATAATCAATAATCAAAAATAATAAAAACAAAAATTAAACTCCCCGGCAACGGCGCCAAGTTTGACAAGCGTATTTCCTAAGGTCGTTATAATAAACTTATCAAGTTAAATCCGAACTTAATACTAACCAATGTATAGTGATTAAGCAAGATTCGAACCTAATGGAGTTTTATCGAGTTTTTATTAGTTTTAAATATTGATTTGGTGACAAAAGGGGGGGGGGGGGTGGATTGTAATAAAACAAGACAAATACAATTATAAAGTTGGTGAAAATAAAGTTGATTTAAGAGTTACACTAGGTAGGATTTTAGGATACATATAACTTGGTTGGTTCTTTTTAGAAGCATTCAATATTTGTTCTCATCTTGATCGTATTTATGCATTAAGCCAACCGGCATTAACACAACTTAACAAGTTGTTAATCCGTAAACCTACAAGATCAAACAACAAGTTAGAATTCTACTAAAGATAAAGAGATACATAAAAGAGAAACAACCCGTTAATCTTATTATGTAGTTATATTCCTTTTACACTTAGATATTCACAACCTGCTCATACCTAAGAGTTTGCTACTGGATTAATGACCCGAACCCGGAACCAATTAATCTTAGCCTTTTGCATGCAATTATACAACTTAGGTGATCAAACTAAGTGGAAAATAAACATACAAACTAAGTTAAACACAAGGAATATAACACAAATATATATTGAATTAAACTTCTATTTACAAGAACTTACAACCAACTTATATGAAGCTTCAATCCACCCAATGTAGCAAAGGAAGACTTAGAACTCCATACAAAAGACACTTAGAATTATAGAGGTTTTTGTGTGGAAAATGAGATGATTTTAGCCTAAGTCAAAGAATCTATTTATACTACAAAATGCATTAAAAAGGAGTAAAGAGGTTGTGAAAACAGCCACCATAAAGAATGGAGTAAAGAGGATGTGCAAACAGCCACAATTAAGACCATAAAGCCGACGAAAACAGCCGGAGTAAAGTCCTCTAATGCTAACCCGCGGCCAAGGGTGTCGCAGGGGCGGTTTAGGCCAAAACGTTCCATCTTCCTCGTGGCCGCAGGGGCGGCTCGTCGTTCCCGCGGGGGCGGGTTCTTCAATGCTCTTTGAACGTCTGACTCTTCAACTTTGTGGCGTTTCTGATGAAAATCCGCATGTGCGGCTCAGAGTCACCGCAGGGGCGGTGACACTGGGTCTTTGGCTTTATAGGGCCGCTGGCAAGGGCGCAGGCGGGAGCGCTGGGGCGAAGTCTTCACCTCTTCATGCTGGGTCACCGCGGGGGCGGCCAGAGTCGGCCGCAAGGGCGGTGACATGTCTCTTCTTGGGAGCGGGCGAAGGCGCTGGCAGCGGCAGTCGGCGTGGGTCTTCAGGGTTGTCACCGCAGGGGCGGCCAGAGGCGGCCGCGGGGGCGGTGACAAGCTTCCTTAGGTGCAGGTGAAAGCGCTGGCCGCGGCTCTCGGCATGGATGCCACCGCAGGGGCGGTGACACTACTCCGCGGGGGCGGTGTGGCACCAGAAACCTGTCTTCGACGCTTTACTTCAACTCCTAAGTGTTGCTAATACCTTCTTTTGCTTCATTTAGACTCTTTTATTTGGATCAAAGTATTAGCAACATAGTATGACTCGAAAACATAAAAACGACTCTAAAAGCTACCTAAATTGATAGTGATTTCATCACCTATCAGATTACTACTTGTTGAGCCTCCACCATAGTAGTATCTTCTTTCTCTGGACTATCATCTCTACCTTCTATCGACCCATTCACAACCCTTGCGTCGAACTGATCCGACGTGGGTGGTGCGCTAGCCATCATTGCCTTGAAACGCCGGCAAGCCAAGATCCAACCCTATTCTTTTTGCTTATTAGGGTTTCTTGGGTATCAGAGCGTTTTAGAGAAAAATTCGATCAACCAAGTATGGAAACCACCTTGGGAGACGGACATGATCATCTCGGATATTTCTTCATTGATCTCCACTTTCACGCACTTTTGTGTTCATCACATATCCAGGGAAACACAGGCGCTGATAGACTCGCGAAGTATGGACTCAACTCAGCAGCAGATGACGAGGCTCTACCAGACGATGTTGAGGACCTCATCCGGAAGGATGTCTTAGGTCGGTCGGTTTCTAGAAACTGACTCACCTACTACTCTTACCTTGTATAAAAGAATATATGCAAAAAGAGTCCATTTATCCAACTCACCAAAAAATATCCGGGTTTAGTCAGCTCAAGTAAGATTTTGACAACTCTATAATGAACCATTGTTGACACCACATCTATATAAGGTCGCGGTCAACTCTAGATCCGAGTTGGTACTCGATAAGTAAGTTCGGTAAAATTCATCCTAAAATCAATTGATAATAATAGGACAAAATTATCACTAACTTATATTCTAGAGTACTGATTTATTTTTCTTATCACTGCGGTACCCGTAATGTGATGGGTATAGTTATCTCAAATCAAATCCACACAGATGAAATTTACAAGTCGTTTATATACGAGAAGTTATATCCAAGTCGATGATAAAAACAAAAAAAAATATTCTCCGTACGTTGCGTATCACACATCGCAGCTCAAAAGAGCTCTTTCTTTTTAATGTTCGAATAAGAAGAATGGATTAACCGGAATTTATATACATAACATATCACAGTACAAAAAAATTACAAATTAATATATGAGACCATAATATTTAGATCTAACAAACCCGTCACGTACACATATATACACATATTGCTGCAATTCAAAAACTCCATGGACGCACAATTTAAAGATCTATAAACCTTAACATCCGCCGCCACCACAGCCACCACCACCACCGCAACCTCCTCCGCCTCCACACCCACCACCGCCACCATAACCGCCGCCACTACCATATGGCTTATTACCGCAAGCAAATATGCTCATGACAATGAGTGAGAGAGAAAGGAGAACCATGCATAGCAGAAACAAGCCGCCGGAACTCGTGGCCGAAACACCAATGTCGTGAACAACTTTGCCGGTGAAGTACGGCCCATAAGCTGAGCTAAATCTTACCATTTTGAATTTTGATCACTCAAAACTTTCGTATATGTTGCAGTCAGGATAGTCCTTTTATAACTTGTAAAAATTTGACCTGAGATAATTCAAGCTTTTACCAAATCAAACGAAATTAATTTAAGTTCTTTGTTAATAATTACGTTAGATTGACTAATCAGCTTAGAACACGGTTGCTTGTGGACTCTTCTAAAAGAAAAAGTAAAGTCTTCTCATTGTTTAATATAATTAAAGTATATTTTAGGATAAAAATATCGAAAATTACCCGTGAAATAAGTCCATTTATACTTAATCACCAGTTAAATGCAAAATTATCGGAAACCGTCCTTAAAAGAAAAACAAATATTCCGTCTATTTTCTCGTTAATAGATCTCACTTTTAAATATTATATTAATATCTTATATTAAACTGAACCCTTGAACAATTCCTTTTAAATATTTGAACCCATTTTTTCAAACCGAACCTATTTTCTTACACTTAATTTTTGAACCCATATTCTTCCCCAATAAATCGCCTTCTTCCTCTTAATTATACAAGCAACATCCCTACTTTGAAATATCCTAATTCTTTTGTTACATAAATCGGTACGCACTATGGGGTCAGCAAGACATCTATAGAGGATGTTCATGAGAATCTCGAAATGATTCAAAGTGGACACTTGAGTGATCCTGGGACAAAGGGGGGGAATTTGGGCTTCTCCAAAACTGAAGAGCTCATGCTCAAGCCTAGATACAAGGGAAGTACTCAAGAAGATAGCAGATTTGTTGCCTCCAAAGTCGTGATCATTTGAACAACTCCAAGAATTAGCTGAGAAAGCTGAAGAGCTCATCCAAGATTTTTTTGCAGATGCTCCAAGTCTTTTTTAGAATATTAAACTAGATGGATATTATAAGAAATTGATCTTCAAAAATCTTGGATGGAAGGGCTATTGTTTGGATTATAATAAATTATTTTTACTTATATATATTATTTTAATAATCTCATCTATAATTTTTTATCTCTTACCAAATAAACTCTAAAATATATATAATCTCTTAAATACAATCTAAATATCCCAAATAATCCCCTACCAAACACTCTCTTAGTCAAATAAATATCATCCGTCACTTAAAGCTCTCATTATTACGGCGAATATTTTAGGTTGGAAAACAAATATAAAGTGATATGCTTATGGACACAATGCCAGATTTACAAGATGCAAAGTGTGATGAAATGTCACAGCGTTGAAATATGAAAAGATTGACATCAACGTTCCTCGACAAGGTCCAATGTCGTAAATGTTTGCGTTGAGTAGTGGCACTGAACAAATACAACTTTAACGTCGATGGTGAAACTGAAGTTGTAACCTTACAAAAGGGTCGTTGAAGCCGGAAATTGTTAATCGTTATTCTTCGTTCCCTCATTTCTTCTCTTTGTTTTGTAAGGACTATTAAAACTCCGATTCTAAAAACCGAAAATCAACTCATTCAAACAAAAGCAATGGATTCATCGAAGGGAAGAGAGTGATTGTACGAGAAATGTGCGTTGGATGCACTCAAGCTCGTTTTCTAGTTCAATTTTTGTTTGTTTTTTCCTTCCATTTCTCGATTTTGTTCGTATATACTTAGATTTGATTGTGTCTAGTTAGATTATGTTGTATTGATGACTTAAATCTGTGTGAAATCGTGAGAAAAAATTGGTTGAAACAAAATATAAAAAAAATACCTTTGAACTTTGAACATCTTGTTCTTCGCTGAATAGAAAAACAAGATGTTTTCACCTTAATTGATGGGCGGCGGCGCTGAAGGTGGTATCATCCTTGAACTTCATCCAAAAAGGATGGATCTAATCTAAATTTATTGGCAAGTATGACTTCATAAATCCGGTAGAACTCGTGAACACAGGGTAGTCCATAGGAATCTCTATCAGAAATCTGACAATTGATATCATGGATGAAGCTAAAACATAGGTGAACAACTTGTACCGGCGTTGTGTGGATAATTCGAGTGACCCTATTTCAAACATATTATAGTTTTTACCTAAAACAACTAACTATACTATCAAATAATCGTTCATAAATAAAAGAGTAAATTACACAAAATCACCTCTTATTTATCCCTTTATACACTTAACCACCTCTTATATAATTATTTTCATTTAACCACCTTATATTTATACTCCGTTAACGATTCCCCACCGTCCTCATTTTCCGTTAGAATTCTGTCAAAATATAATGGGCCCCATCAAATATGACTAAAATAAATTTAATTAATCTAATTATTGCTTACCAATTAGGGTTTTGGTGTGCCGTCTTTTCTTTTCAACTGGAAGTATAATAGGGCCTCCTTCAACCCCACTTCCTCGCCGGTGCCACAAATTCTCCATGCGCTTTTTTGCCGGTGTTTATGGTTCCCTAGAGCTATCGCTTTCAATTGGGTTGTTGCATTTGATATTTTTTACATGATAATATCAATTGAGATCTGTGATTCAATTGGGTTGTAGCAACGAGAGTAATAGAAAGAATTTTGTTCTTGAGGTCGGATTGGGGAAATTACAACTAAAGATTTTGATATATACACTTCCCTTATAGTTATGCTTTGATGCCTTCAATGGATTCTGATTTCGATTGTGAACTATCTACTCGTTTGTGAAGTTTCAGAGCTACTTGAAAGTGTAAAACATATGAGAAAGCCAAGACATTGCTCGAGTAATCGTAATTCAACAGGTGAGATTTGGTTATCAAAGTTAACTTATATGTCAATTGAATTGTTGATTTTCGTTGAATTTGTGAAGTCCATGGCCAAGACGGTTATCTGATTACTGAGGTCAATAGCGCTTGAATCAATTATTCATGTCAATGGTGGCTTGAATCAACAATGTTACCCGTATATTATTTGGTTAAAACCAGTGAAAATTGTCTTAATAGTAGTTGATCTATGATATGAAGTTGTTTTGTAATCTTCGCGAGATCTTCAGTTTACTATACTAATCGGAATCGAGAAGAAGTTGACTGGTAGCATGTTTTTTTGGTTCCGGCGAGTAATCGGAAAGGAAATATATAATTATTACACTTATTTTAAATATTTTATGGGACCCACTAAATTAGGACGGATTTCAAACGGAAAATAGAGAATGTGGTTAATTGTTAACAGAATCTAAATATGAGGGGTTAAATGAAAATAAATATATAAGAGGTGGTTAAACGAAAAAAGGGATAAATAGGAGGTGGTTTTGCGTAATTTACTCTAAATAAAATTACAATACTAAAAAATAAAAGTTCACAAAATACATTCATTTTTCTTGTGCATATGCATTGTCTATTATACCCGGCCGTCAAAATCTCTGTAAACTCCGTAAACGAAGAGAGACCTAATATCCGGTTAAAAACTCAATATTCGTAAATCCATATATTCTAATAGATAGAGCTCATTCCTTTTTGCTATCATGTAAACATGTTTGTGCCAGCCATGTTTGGTTCTTGAAAATCAATGTGCCCGCCATTAAGTTTGTGCCAACCATGTTCGCTGAGTAGAGTAAATGCGTAATGCTTTGGTGTGGACGGTTTTTATGTGTAAATATGTTTGCATGTCGACAACTTGACTGAGTAAACTAACGGATGTATGATCCTTACCCTAGCGACGGTTTTTATGTATAAATATGTTTTCATGTACAATTTCAATGTCAGCAAATCCCAATATAAAAAAATCACCTAATATCAACTCAGTCCGCTAGCTCACTATTACATACTGTACACTTGTAAACGTTAGATACTTAATCACATGAATTTCATTGAACTTCTTCCTCATTTGACACGTCTTGACAACTTATTCTTCTGCAGTTGACACGTTTAGAGACCAATGCGTTAACGGCACACCTGGGCATGTTACTGTTCAATTTGAGTTACACATCATCCTCAGCTCACACGTGTAAATCGCCCAATTTCATCATAAGAACGAACCCAGGATGTTATAGATCATCAATTTTCGATCCTCGTATTAAACCAATATCTAATTCTAATCTAGTTTACCAAAAATGGCAAGCGCGCAAGCCGATAAGAAAGAGGACCGAGCCGTGGAAGCCGCCGAATACGCCGCGGAACAGATAAGCGAAGCCAGAAGAACCCCACCAGAAGAAACAATGGACCAGATACAGGAAAGTGAATCCAGCAGCGGAGCTTTGAGATCGATGTTAGGAACCGTAACCGGAAAAGCAGCGGAGCTGAAGGAGTTTGTGACGGAGAAGAAAGAAGAGATAAAGATGAAGATTCCGATGGACGGAAATTGTCCAAGAGAAGTATTGGAGGAGACGGAAACAGAGGGTAGGAAGAAGATGGGTGATATTAGGGTGGAGGAGATCGGCGCCGGCGAGGAGAATCCGGAGTTTGAGGCGGCGGTCCGAGAGTTCGCCGCTAAGGAGGCTGCTGCTCACAGGTGGTTACATAATAATTCAACTTAATGAATTATAATTCAACTTAACGTCTTATCGTTTCGATGTATTTTACGCAGGGGAATGGCAGGAAAGTCGAACATAATGGGAATGATGGGAAGTGTGAAGGAATCGATTCGGAGTAAGCTGACGATGCCTAGCCAAATTGTGTCTGACACGCTGGCTGCTCAGCGCCACGGTGGCACCGGCCGGGCTACGGACGGCGAGAAGGTCGACGTTGCCTCCGATAACACACCAGTTGGAGTGGTGGATAGTATGAAGCTTAAAGCAAATAGGATGGCGGAACAAGTCAAGGAAGCCGCCACGTCAAAGAAATGAACGAAACCATAGTTTTTTTTTTTTTGTACGGTATACAACGTCGTCTTTAAAACAGTAAAGTTTAACAATAATGAGTCTTTTAGAGAATATTCGTGTACGATAATTTCATGCCATGACTATGAGTTCTTATAATTTTTACATTAAATTGCAACTTGGTTTTATAGCGTATTTTTTTTAATAATGGAAAAAATGTTAAATCAAAAGGATTTTTTATATGATTTATGTGATAACCAATAAAAATAATGATATTAATTAAAATTATATAATGAATGGGTTGAATACTTAAATATGAATATATATTAAGATATAATTAAATCGACATATATTAAAATTATCAGACGGTATATAATAATTTAAACTTCAAATTTTAATATCATTTGTCATTAATATATAAAAATTATATATATATATATATATATATATATATATATATATATATATATATATATATATATATATATATATATATATATATAGATTATGGTTTTGAGTAGTTGTTTTGGGTTGTTACTAGGGATGGCAACCTCACGGTGGTTACCCGAAAATTCGAGTGGTCGAAAATTCGAAAATTCGAGTGGTCGAAAATTCGAAAATTCGAGTGGTCGAAAATTTGAATGGTCGAAAATTCGATAATATACGGTTGGGACGCGAGTGACGGTTAATCGATTGATGGTCCGGTTACGGTTTAGGGTGAGAATATTAAAAACAACACCCGAACTACCACCCGACCCGACATTCACCCGATGTTCAAATAGCTTACCACCCACTCTTAAACCTTAGCCACCAAAATTTGTGTCTATATGCATAAATTTATCGTCATCTCCAACGGATCTTAAATACCGGCGCCTCGTGAACCCTACATATGGCTTCTTCTCTTGTACACCACCGCCTTCTTCAACAATGTATTTTTGGCGCCTACCATCTCCACTGTCCAGACCTGTCACCACCATCAACATCTCTTGAATAGCAACCTATCAAACCTTTTAAATTTATTAATGTGAATCCTTAACAAATTTCTACTAAATTGATGCTTTTGCACCTCCTTCGCAATTTTATTATATATCTACACCAAGTTAAAAATATTAATGAATTATACTCGACCTACCAACAAACCTTCCTATCTTCAAGATTTCATTTGCACATCCAGTTCTTCTTCTCCATCACCAAGTATTTTTCCTGCTTCATTTCTACCTTCTTCACATCATGCTTTTTTTCCTTCCTTAGCAGCCTATGTTGAGCCTACGTCCTACAAAGAAGCTGCTCGTGATCCTGCTTGGGTCAAGGCCATGAATGTGGAATATCATGCTCTCCAACAGAATCATATCTAGGACTTAGTTCCATTCCTCGTGGCAAGAAAGCCATTGGATGCAAGTGGATTTTTAAAGTCAAACTTCATGCTGATGGAAGTTTAGAAAGGTTCAAAGCTCACCTTGTTGTCAAGGTTTTACACAGAAAAAAGGCATCGACTACCATGAAACCTTCTCACCTGTGGTTAAAATGACTACAATCCGTAGCATTATTGCTATTGCTGCCTCTAAATCTTGGACTCTTTACCAATTAGACGTGAATAATGCATTTTTTCATGGAGATTTACATGAGGATGTGTATATGAAGCTTCCTCATAGGATAGACAATCCACAATCCCTTGTTTGCAAATTGAGAAAATCTCTCTATGGTCTTAAGCAAGCTTCTAGACAATGGTTCCACCGACTCACTGCAGCTCTTCAAACTCAAAAGATATGTTTAGTCTAAAAATGCCCTTCCAAGATCATTATTGTTGCCATCTATGTTGATGACTTGCTCGTCATTGGATCTTGCCAACAAGAAATTGATTGCCTCAAACAATTTCTTGACATTATCTTTAGCATAAAGGATCTGAGATTTCTACATTTTTTCCTAGGCATAGAAGTTGCGTATGTGTCTTTTGGAGTTTCTCTTACTCAACGGAAAATTTTTCTTGAACTACTTCAGGATGCTAATTTATCTCCAGGGATACCAACTAGCACTCCTCTCCCTCTGCACATGAAGCGTCTTCCTAATTCTGGTCCTCCTCTTTCAGATCCTACTGCATATCGTTGTTTGGTTGGAAAACTGAACTTTTTGACCAATACCAGACCCGATCTTTGCTTTGCAGTCCAGATGTTAAGTCAGTTTATGTAGACCCCTGTACTATGCATCTTGATGCATTATATCACACTCGTCGCTATGCACAAGGCACTATAGGTGATGGAATCTTACTTAATGGCAGTGATTCTCCTAAATTCGTGGCATATTCTGATTTTGATTGGGTAGCATGTCCTACTACTAGGCGCTCTGTTGGAGGTTATATCATTTTGCTTGGAACTTTCCCAATTAGCTGGAAATCCAAGAAACAAAGCACAGTATCTAGATGCTCGGCCGAGGCTGAATATCGGGCTCTTGCTCAATCAACTGCTGAGGTCACATGGCTAGTTCGTTTACTTGAAGAGTTGGGCTTACATCCATCTCGGCCCGTTGAGTTATTCTGTGACAATAGTTCAGCAATTTAAATTGATTTTAATCCGGTTTTTCATGAGCGTACTAAACATTATTGAAATCGATTGTCATTTCATCCGGGATAAAGTCATGGAAGGGTTGCGTCACCTTCGTCATGTACCAACACAAGCACAACTTGGTGATGTTCGAATAAAAATTTTACCTTTTAATCATCAAAATCTTTTTGTTATCCAAGCTTGACATGCTCACTCTGTAAAGCTTGGGGATATTGTCTGTTATATTTTGGGCTAATTAGAGCCACACGTCGATAACTGAAAGTGGTTATTGGTGATGTATAAATAAAATCTGAATAACTCATATAGAAGTAGTTTTAAGTTTATATCCAGTTCTCTCTCGATTATTCTCTCTATTTTTCTTTCATTACAATTGTTACATTGTAACACATAAGCATAACAGAAGCAGTCATTGTATATCTAATCCAAAATTTGAATGGAAGTATTGGAATCAAGTGTCAGAATGAAAAATATGCAATACTGAGCTTAGCACAGTGGAATCGTGACACTTTAGCATAGCTTACCCCAATCGGAATCGATTAGCTCCAATTTCAATCTGTTTTGCGCTGAGGACGGTTGACGGGGAAACCATAAGGCACTCAGCCATGACCGAAAGGCATAGAACCAAAGACGACCAGACAAAGAAAGGCGTGTGCGGAATGAATGACGCAGAAGCGGGTGAAGATGAAGTCGATCGCCACAAAAATATTCGTTGAGGTGGTGGATTTCATGAAGGAGGCAGGTGAGGTGGCGTAAATTCAGCATAAGTATTTAGCAATAATTGTAAATATTTGAAAGTCGAGTAACACGCTAATCGTTCGTGCCTCTTCAGCACTCCTCATTTCTTCGCCGTCGTTGGTCACTTAGATTTGCATCTCTTTTTTCGAGTTTCAGTTTCCATTCGATATGCTTCCTTTCTGCTCCCTGTTTTTCATTGGAATCTGTTGCTTAATCACACCATAGTTTTTAGGCTCTGATTGAAAATCAGTTTCCTGTTTTCGGTTTATCTTTGAATTTAGTTGTTCTATTCTAGTTCTTGTTTGACGTTATTCTTCTCCGAATTGAATTGCAATTTCGACTGTATGAAATTCGGTAACACATGCACGTCCTGCTTCAGTGGTACTCAATAAGATAGGGTTCTAGGGTTGGTGTTAGTCGATCTAAAATCAGTTGAAGTGGGTAAAATTGATGATCAGTTTAGCTTCAGGTAGATTCTTGTAGCGGTGAGGTGAAGAACGTTATAGCTTTTTGGCTTTTGGCTCTCTCTCATTCAATTGAATGATACCCTTGAGTTTCTGTTATTGCTTGTTTCACAGGAAACAACTATAGCAGTGTTTATTATTGAATCATTACCAACCCTCCCGAATCATAGTCTATTTTCAAACTTAAACTGTGGTTGCTTGTCTTTTCTAGTTCTTTTGGGTTACAGATGAACTGCTGCCCTTGTTTTAATTTGACTTACTGAAATTATGTGTATTTTTGTTCAGTATATTCATTCCTTATTGTTTTTTTTTACCCTTTGGAGTTAGGATTGCGAAGTATGGCCGAGGAATCTGGAATGTTTGTGGCAGCACAGACCCTTGGCAGCGTTCTATGCTCCTAGTGTGGCATTGATATGTACTCGAATGCAGCACTATTGTTGGTTGAAAATAAATAAGGTTGCAGTGTTGGCTTTTTTATGCATCGTGTAGTTGTTATTTTACACAAATATAAGTTATATGGTGTTGCGATCTTTGTATTTTTATGTCATTGTTTCTGTTTTGTATCTTCTTTTTTATTCTACTTAAGGGAACTTACAATTATATACTTTTGCTTATTCTTCTGCTTGGTTACTTTTCAAGTCAGCAACATTCACAGCAGTACAACTACAAATCGTCTATCCTGTTAATGTCTTCGATTCAACTTGCTAAGAGGCAACTTTGATCAAGGCTTGATTTTCAAAGATGAAAACTTTATGTTTTCACACATAAATCACTCGCTGTTCTTCAAGGACCAAAATTTTGTGTTTTGTCTCAAGGATTTTCAGATTCAAGCTAATCCAGTATTAAAAAGCATAGCAAATGAATGTCTCCATAATATGACAGCATAGTGTGAGGAAGATGATGTTCCCACAACGATATTTGATATATAACAAGCTTTAAAGACGAAAACTTCCTGATGCTTGCAGTTGCAGGTTATAATGGAAGAATTATAGATAAATTACAGTTACACCTGCAACCTCCTTAACCTCCTTTCTCTTCACCGACTTCTCAGAAGAAATAAAACTGTTCATACTGGAATATTCGAGTTATTCCTAGCAACATGTATGAAAAAACTGATATTAGAAAAAAATATTACTACTCGATCCGAATATAAACCGACTAAACCGTTCAAACCGAATAATCTACGTACCTTCTTCAAAAAAAATTGTTCATTCAATCATCACCGCCCCTGTTATCCTCGTCTAAACAAATAATTAACTTAACCGTCTTCCTTCTTGTACAAATACGACGTCGTCTTTGTCCACCACGATGAAGTGTAATAATTCTAATATTCTGAGCTGCCATTAATGCTGCAGATTTGACACGTGGGCATCATCACAGTCGTCATGTCCGTATCGATCAGCTGGCGGTTCCCGTGAAAACTTAAACCGGTTCTAGTTGCAGTATTCGGGTAGTTCGAGATCTTGATAGTGGGGTGGACATCATCATTTTTTTTTTACAAGATTTAGATTTACAGGATAGAATATAAGTTAAAGATAAACAGATTTTTTTTCCTACTTTCTAATTATTTAATTATTTAATTTTTCAATATCTTTAAAAAAAAATTAATCTTATATTAGATGATAATTATCTTAAAATAAGATAACGGAACAGATTTTTTTTTTCCTACTTTATAATTATTTAATTATGTAATTTTTCAATATCTTTAAAAAAAAATTATCTTATATTAGATGATAATTATCTTAAAATAAGATAACGGTAGTAATCTACTCGAATTAGGATTAAAATTTCACTATATAAAGAGAGGTGGAATCAAATTTTTTTGTATCAGCAAATTTTGACCCCTGCGAATAAACTTCTCTCATCTAACAATCTAAGGTATGAATTTGTTCTTGTGTTTTTACTTCTATGCAAGCAATCCCAGATGTCGTAAATTGCTTTTACTGTATAAAGAGTTGGAATTCAATTTTTTTAGTATCGCAGATCTCAGTATTGTGTATGTCACGCAGTATTGATTTGTTATTGGACTCCAACTCAGAGTTAACCGTGCTCCTAGAAAAAGGATTTCTGAGAACATATTGGAATCCAATTACTAGACGTCTACAGTACTGTAGATATTGATTTCTGAGAAGTGAAAATTCAAAATTTTTTTTTTTTTTTTTTTTTTACAGATGGTGCGTTTTCAAATTTTGGTTCTTGTTTCGCTTCTTCTAGTACTTCCGCTGTGTTATGCAAGATCATTTTATCATGTTCCGCTACCTCCTGGCGTCTCCGGACCCGAAACCACAGCGTTTAATTGCCTTGGGAGGGGGCCTTATGTTGGAGTCTCCGACGGCCGGATCCAGATGGGAAGGTCTTTCGAGTTTTGCATGGACAGAATTCGCCACAATGCCGAATTGGTAAGTTGTGTTCATATAATCTACATCTATTATATTTATATTTATGTCTATTTTACAAACGGATGTTTTTATAAATCTGTTTGTAGGTCCAGAAATTGCCTAGGGGTGAATGGTTCGTCTATGAAACGTGAATGTGGAAGATCTCTCGGACTCAAATTTCACCCGAGAACATGCAAGTTATATGTGGCAAACGTGTATCAATGCTTAGTCGTAGTCCCTCTGGAAGGTGGTCGCGGAAAAACTGTTGTGAGTAGTGCAGAAGGAGTCTCGTTTAAGTTTATGAATGCCCTTGACATAAACCCACGAAACGGCCTAGTATACTTCACCGACACAAGCACAAAATACGATCGATTGTAAGTTGCTCAATCTCAAATAATCATCGAATCACTTTGATTACTGTAATGATGTAATGTAATAACAATTCAAGTTTTCTAGTTTTCTTTTTTATGCAGGGAGTTCAGTAAAGTAATTGAATCAGGTGATAATACGGGAAGATTTATGGCATATAATCCAAGGAATGGAGCGGTGAAAGTGTTGATGCGAGGCTTGAGATTTGCAAACGGAGTAGCATTGAGCCGAAACATGGATTTTGTTCTGGTGACGGAGACGACAACAGGTCGAGTTCATAGGTTTTGGCTGAAAGGTCCGAGGTATCATACAAGCGAGGTTCTCGTTACACTTCTAGGCAATCCGACAACATAAATAGAGGCCCTGACGGCAACTTTTGGATCGCACAAGTGCAGCACTCCAACGATACTTCAGGATTCCACGGTATGCCGGTGAAGATTGACGGGGAAGGACGGATTTTGGAACGCTTATATCTTGCAGCTGCAAACGAAGAAGCAATAACACTTTCGAGTGATGTTAAGGAATTTGGCGGGAGAATTTCGATCGGATCTGTCATGAATGATTTTATTGAAATAGCTTGAAGTAGTTAGATGTATATTTTTCTTAGAAACTTCGATTAGTTTTTACTTCTTTCTTTTTGGTTTGAATACAGAAATTTCGATTAGTTTTTTTGTTTCTTTCCTGTTTCGATTCAACTTGCTAGGATGCAACTCGCTGTTCTTGAAAAACCAAAATTTTGTGTTCTGACTCAAGGATTTTCGGATTCAGAAGGAGCGATTACCCTTTCTGTCGATTACGCTCAAGCTAATTCATTATTAAAAATCATAACAGATGAATATTTACATAACATGAAAGCTTCAAAGATCATAACTTCCTGATGCTTGCAGGTAATAATGGAAGAAGTTGTCAAAATATACTTTTCATTGAACAAACATATCCCTGTTAACATCTATAAGGAATAATACAGTGCTAATGTATTACTAAGAAGTAGCCTTAACAAAATTGAGTAACCATGTGACTGATAAAAACACAGTATTATGGAGACTGATGAATCGATGAATGATGTTTAGTTTAAGGAATAATAGGTTTCCAAATCAGCATCGATCACCATCATCCTCACCCACTCATCCAAATCCTCTTCCTTCTTGTCCAAATACGACGTCGTCTTCATCCATGATGACGTGTCTTCTTCTCCTCCTTTCTCTTTAGAGTTATTGTCAACAGGCTCTTGGATAGTGTAGTCATTGCAAGGAAAGTTGAGCTTGGCGCGGGCCCCACGGAATCTTATGGCGGCCTTATCGTAGGCGATTGCAGCCTCTTCGGCGGTCTGAAATGTGCCTAGCCACACCCTAACGGCTCTGTGTGGATCTCTAATCTCGGCCGCCCATTTCCCCCAAGGCCTCAGCCTAACTCCTCTGTATTTCTTGTTACTCTGTTCTCCTCCGCCATTAACATGACTGTTATTACTCTTCTTCCTCTTTTTGCTCTTTTGCCCCAAATCGTTATCTGCAACTTCAGGGAGGAGGAACAACGGACATCCCGAGCAGCCGTTGATATTGCAGATTTGACAGCTAGGCATCGTCGTCGGGTAAGTCGAGATCATGTTCCTCAGAGCTGAGATGATGACTGGAAGATCTTGTTCGTTGGTTAAGCGATTGATTCTATTCATCCCTCTTCTGCGTTCTAATTGATTTGTGAGAAGGTAGTAGTAGGGAGTGAGAGTTAGGGTTTTCTGTTGCTAGATTGGATTTGGGGGAATTGGACAGATGGGGTTGATATTTATAAGTGTCAAATACTCAAAAGTCAAAGCGGATTTGATTTGGATGCGGATCGGACACGACAAAAGAGTGAGCGTTTGAAATTTTAACGCGTGGGATGAGGTGTCATGACACGCGCCTTTTAGTCACTGCAACGCTCTTCTGACGATGGACGGCACACGCCTTTTCTCTAACCAGACATACCTATCCACTACCACCAGGGACCCACGTGACTTTCCTCAGTTAGACAAAAAACATAACACATTACACATCCATCCGTGTCGTGTTTCATGTTGGAAGAAAACAGTGATTTCTAAACTTATAATAGTTAAAATTAAAAAATTAAAAAATTAAAAATTTTAAAACTCTGACTACGTATTTAGTTTTTACCGATACGTCTATCAACTCCGAAAGAAAATCTATAATTTTCATAACACGATATTGTGTAAAATTTAGAAAATTGAGAAGAACTCCATAGCAATCTAACTTGCATGCGTCTTATAAAATCAATCGATAAAGATTGTAAGTTGATTTTTTTTTTCTTAATCACAATAAATAAAATTTAAAAAAAAACATAGAGACTCAACGATCAAGATAAATTTATGAATATTTTCGGAGAAAAGATGTATGAAGATGAGATTAAAAAAAAAAAAAAGGTCTACAAGGTATTGTTTTTAATAAAAAGATTTAAAAATTACAAAAATGAACAATTGAGGAGATTGGTAAAGAGTAAAGACAATTTCTCGCTTCATTTACTGGCTAATGAATTTGTTAATATTTTTGCTACTTTGGTGCCCCCATTACACTGATGTCCTAGGTTGTGCCCCACAAAGCCCAATATTGGGGCCGGCACTGGTTAACTCTACCTCCACAGATTCTTAAAATAGCCACAACAACTCATCTAGAGGTCGTTACAATTCTCGTGGAGGTCAAAGTCCTACAAGTTATGGTCAAAGTTTCCAAATTCCTAACAATACCTCCTTTACCGACCAACAAGACACTCGTCCTACCTGTTAAGTGAGCCTCAACCCAAGACAATTCATATTAGTGTTCAGTGCAAAGCTCGCTCCAAGCTCACAACTTCACTAACTCAAACCTCGATACAACAAGGCACTCGACCTGATGCAGGAGCATCAGCAGCTTGTCTTCACCTTCTTATACCACTATGTTGGAGAATGTACTAACCTTAACGGTACTCGTACTGGTAGTGTTGTCCTCAGTCTATCGCGTTAACCGATAACAGACCAGAAGTATTCACGCCCCAAATCCCAAAGCCACTGATCAATGGTGAGCTCTGGTGTGTTTTTCTAGAAGTGTATTGTAGTAAGTCATCTATTCACATAGAATAAACCCCTATTTATATTGCTTCAATATGTCAGTTACATTGAGGAGATTAAGGGATAGACGGTTGTGATTAAGGAGAATAATGACTAATTATTTCCCGTCTTAATAACAATTAAGACCCCCTTAACTTATCAAAGGAAGATGTAACAACCAATAGCCGTTACAAAAGAATATGTAACAACCAAGAGCCGTTCAAATTACAATACTCCCTCGGCTAGACAACCAATCAAGCCTCCCACTTGGTCACACAACCAAGTTTACTACAATAAACAAACTAACACAATTCATACAGGAAATGGGGTGTGCGACCAAAAAGTAACAAGTAATGTTATATTAAACTACCATCAAACTAACATAACACTTTCACCATAACAGTGATTCCCTAGGTCATTCAAAACAACACCGCAACATACACTGTCCCTTTATGCTATTAACATGTTACAAAGTTATACACTTAATATAACTGCCGGCCGGGCTTAACATGGTGCAGTTGAATTGACCTTCCTTAGACGCTAATGAAAAAACATCTCGACACAACTGCTTTCTTAATATGACCCATTACGCCTCAACTTTCCGGCTTTATGTAATCATACGAAAGTAGCAACATCGTGTTTAGACTTTTTAACACAGCTCTAAGTCAAAAAAGGGCTTCGTACAACAATAGACACTACGGTCCATAAGGCTCACACAGTGACAGAGTGGGAAAAGGTCTGTCACTCCTATAATGGTCGGAAAACACACATAGTATGATATATGTGTCACGACATAGTTCCCACTAAGGGCATGCCACTCTTCTATGTCGTGCGAATAATAGTCTAGATACTACCTAAGTATCTAACCCGAGCCACTTGATTTGACATACTCAATGTCCAATCCCACACTCGTTATTCGGTTTTAAGCTCTAGTACGAAAGACATGTATTTCATACTTGACTCTTTGAGAGTCTCATCTTATACATAATAAGGCGACTATGTAATGAGTCAACTTATTATCTACACATCACAAGTGTAATAATACATTCTCGTACACACAAAGTGTACGTTAATCAAGACTCAGTCTCATCTTGCATGCTACTCTAGCATCAAGGCGATTACCTCTGTGACTAGGTCAATCAAGGAGCTTGGTAGCATTTTTACGTGCCAGAAAAATGCAACAAATGCTCATGAACAATTAAAGAAAAAACACTTTTATTCCATAATGCTCAAAACATGTCCATAACACAAACAACATGTCTACGATCAAAACAAAAGAAGATACAACCAAAAACTAAAACCTTCGTAAGCCCAAACGTTTAAGATGGGCTCGGAACACATCTCTAGCAATAGGTTTAGTTAAAGGATCCGCAATCATCTCATTAGTCGATATATACTTAATGGCAACTTCCTTATTTTTTATGGCGTTTCGAACAAAATGATAACGCCTCTTAATATGCTTGGTTTTCCTATGAAATTTTGGATCCTGGGCAAATTGGATAGCAGCGGTATTGTCACAATGCATCTCCACAGGCTCATCAACTTTAGGATTAAGATCAAGATCTTGTAAAAAACTCCTTAGCCACATCGCCTCTTGGACGGCGAGGCTAACAGCGACATACTCTGCTTCCATAGTCGATAAAGCAATGCAGTCTTGCTTCTTACTGCACCAGGATATTGCACCTCCACCAAGGACAAAAGCGTATCCCGAGGTTGATTTAGACTCGTCTAAATCACCTCCCCAATCAGCATCCGAGTATCCTTTCAAACTCAAGTCCCCTCCTTGAAAACATAGGACTAGGTCACTTGTACCACAAAGGTAACGCAAGATTCTCTTGACTCCTTGCCAGTGCGCAGGACCCGGGTTACTTTGGTAACGACTCACCAAACCAACCGCATAGCAGATGTCAGGCCTAGTACATAACATGGCATACATCAAACTCCCTATTGCACTAGCGTAAGGAACATCGCTCATCTGTTTCTTCTCTAAATTTGTTTTAGGGCATTGATCAAGGCTTAAGAATTGACCTTTATCAACTGGAGTATCAACGGGTTTGGACTTATTCATTCGAAAACGCTCCAATACCTTCTTAATATATGTCTCTTGACATAAACCAAGAAGTTTTTATTAGCGCGATTTCTCATAATCTCCACACCTAGGACAAACCTAGCTTCACCCATATCCTTCATCTTAAATCCTTTGGCAGCGTTGATCATCTCCATGTTGTTACTAGCTAGGAGTATGTCATCAACATATAAGGAAACATAATCCCTTCTTTAGATATATTTCATAACATACACACAATGGTCTTCATCATCCATGTAAAAGCCAAAAGCAGTAATGGCTTCATGGAATCTAAAGTACCATCTCCTAGAAGATTTTTAAAGACCATATATGGATCGCTTAAGACGACACACTTTCTTTTCACCACCTTTTGAAACAAACCCAATAGGTTGATCCATATATATCTCCTCCTCAAGTGTTCCATTGAGGAAAGCAGTCTTGACGTCCATTTGGAACAACTCTAAGTCCAAATGGGCGACTAGGGCTAGCAAGAGGCGAATAGAGACAAATCTCACCACAGGAGAAAATGTCTCATCGTAGTCTACACCCTCAATTTGGGTAAAACCATTCGCCACTAATCGGGCCTTGAACTTATCAATGGACCCATCCGCTTTACGTTTCACCTTGAAAACCCATTTGTTTCCAATTGATCGACGTTTAGGCGGAAGGTCAACGAGTTCTCAAACCTCATTCGTCGACATAGAGTCCATCTCATCCTTCATAGCCTCCATCCATTCTACACTATGTGGCGAACTCATAGCTTCTTGAAAAGAAGTAGGCTCATCGATCTCGGAAACGGTGCAAAGAAGTGCTCGCTCTTCAATATCAAAGAAGTGACGAGGAACTCTCCCTCGTGTACTCCTTCGTTCAACAACACCGTTTGCGTTACTAGTTGAAGAATCTCTCCCACTATCCTCTATAGGCGTGGGGTTTGAAACTTGAGGATTAACCTCTTGTTCCATACTTGAAGGTTGAGGACCATCCTTGTTTTCAAGTCGATCTTCATTAGTAGGCAAGCTCTCATCCCTTGGAGTTATAAGACTAATCTCATAATTTATTCCATTGGGCGAGATTAAACTATCTCTAGTGACATTGAGAGTATCAAAATCCTCCCCCTCACCTAGAGATGGTTGTTGTAACTCATACAACTCGAGATCTTTATTTATTTCACCAATACTTGGGAACTCATCCTCAAGGAAATTGACATTACGAGAATCAACTTCATTCATGCCAAACCATTTGGGTGTTCACCATACATCACATATCCTTTGGAGTGATCCGGATATCTTATGAACACCATTTTGGTAGCTCTTGGACCTAGTTTACCATGTTTATGGGTCGGGTTATGCACATAGCCAGCCGAACCCCATGGGCGTAGGTGGTCCAAAGAGGGTTTTCTATTATTCCATAACTCATATGGAGTAAGGGGTACACTCTTACTTGGTACGCGATTGAGGATGTAGGTTGCCGTAAGCAATGCATCTCCCCAATAGCTAATAGGTAAGTTGGCTTGAGCCATCATAGACCTAACCATGTCAAGTAAGGTAGATTCCTCCTTTCCGCAACACCATTTTGTTGTGGAGTATAAGGAATAGTAAGTTGTCTAATTATACCCTTTTCCTCACAAAACCCTTTGAACATATCATAAAGGTATTCACGACCACGATCAGTTCGAAAAGTCTTAACTTTTCGTTCTAACTGGTTCTCCACTTCAGCTACAAAAAGTTTGAATGTATCAAGCGCTTCATAACGGTGAGATAACAGATACACGTAACCAAAACGTGAATAGTCATCTATAAATGTGAGAAAATATACAGCACCATGACGAGCCTTTACGTTTAAAGGCCCACAAATGTCAGAATGGATTAAGTCTAAAGGACTTGAAGCTCTAGAAGCCTTACCAAAAGGTTTCTTAGTAGCTTTACCAGCTAGACAAGGCTCACACCTGGGCAACTTAACCCTAGTGAGTTGGTCTAAAAGACCATCTTTAGCTAGTCTATTCATTCGTTCTTGGCCCACATGACCAAGTCTAGCATGCCATTTAACAGATTCAGAATCAATATTAAAACGAGAAACTAAAGCAAATGACGGATTATTATCACAAAAATCATCCAAGTCAAGAACGAAAATACCATGACCAAAAACATCGCCATGATACAAAATGTCCAAACTATAACTACTAAAGTTAAAAATAAAACCAAGTTTCAACAAACTAATCACTGAAACTAAACAACTTTGCACCCCGGGTGCATAAAGAGCATCATGAAGAAGCAACTTGTTGTCTCCACGGAGCTTGAGTTGGTATGTTCCAGTTCCAAGGACGTCTTCCTCGCTCCATTCCAAGCATGACGGTTTGTGAACCCACCGAAAAACGGTGAAAATCCAAAAACCCTTCACGATCACGAACTATATGTTTGGTTGCTCCCGAGTCTACAATCCAATTAGAAAGTGTATGAGAAACTAATGCATGAGAACAAACAAATAATTCATGAGTATAGGTGGAAACAAGTACAATCTTTGGCTCGAGACATTCTCGAGCAAAGTGGCCTTTTATTCCACAATTGTAGCACTTCACACGCGCTAAATTGATCTCTTTAGGATGGCCTTTTGCCTTTTGTTGTTTGTTGACACCACCACGTGGTCCTTGAGTCTGAGATGGGCGTCGACCCTTTTTTGTCGGGTTAGGCTTCTTGTACTTGGACTTGCCTTGTACAACAAGCGCAACATTAGAAGTGGAGGGCTTTAACGCCTTTTGACGCTCTACCTCCATCTCCACATGTTTTGCAAGTTCAGCGAATGTCTTGATGTTTTCACTGTGAGACATGAGCAATTTGAAATTCTTCCATTCTTCGGTATTAGAAGGAAGAGAGCGAATCACATTCACTATTTGCTCCTCATTAGGCACATCACGCCCTGCAGCTTTAAGATCATGTACCATGGCACTCATGATACGCAAGTGTTCGGTCACATTGTGACTAGGATCAATCGTATAATCCATCCACTTCAAGTTTAAGGCACGAAGCCTAGTTGCTGAAGTTTGACCAAACGTGATCTGAAGCTTATCCCACATGTCCTTAGCAGTCAGACATGTCTCAAACTCACCGATCAAATTATTATGCATGCAAAACAACATAGTAAAGCGTGCAGAATGATCTTTTCGGACCCACTCATCGTGGAGTTTCATATCCTCAAGATACTTCTTATCAAGAGGATCTTGTGGCTCAACAGGTTTCATTACGATAGCGGATATGGTTTCTAAAACCTCACGTTCATTAAGAAGATACTAAATCTTCCTATGCCAAATATCATAATTTGTACCATCAAGTTTCTCAGAGGTGGACAAATCACCAATCATATTTTTAGCCATCTGTAAGTATATAAATATAATATGAACATTTAGGCACGGTAGATAAGATAAATTACTAAAAACTCTTTTATTTACGTCTCATGTTCGAAAATTTCACTATGCTCATAATCATCACACAAAGAACGTAAACTATAAAGTTTCAGAATTTATCATTCATTATTACAAGAATGTATGATGAAACATATTCAATTGTACATAAAATTAAGCCAAACAAATTAGCAATATAACGTCACTAAGACATTAAAATATAATGAAAACAAATTTACATTATTATGTATATATTTTATAAAGTGAAACTATATTCACAAAAATGAGTAGCGATATACAAAACTCATTCGTACATGCAAGCATATATTTTGATAAGTAGTAATAGGCAGCGGGAAAAAAAAACAAACAAGAAATATGATAACATATACTGTCACAACTTACAAAAAAAACTTGTTCTTCTGATCACCAAGAAAAAACAGAAGAGTTTTAAAAAAAAAAACTCTATCTCCCTCACAATATTCTAAAAAAGACTATTCCCATTAAAATAATTAAGTATCACACAGATCTACGAGTGTGTGCCACATAGGCGTTTTCTCAGTTGCTGTCACCGACTAGAAATAATCATAGCCTGACGCACTCATGCCGATACAAAACCGGTGAAGGCGTTTTACAGCGATGTTCTCAAATGGGAATAACTATGTGTAGGTTAGGGATGATCGACGCGTGACATACACGTGTGCAACCTGTACGAGACAAACTCGAAGTCTGGTGTTTAATACACAATCAAGAAAAAAAAACGGGATAAATACGGTACAAAACGATAGTCGGGAAAGAGGCCGAAACACGTTTGGCTCTGATACCACTGTTGGAGAATGTACTAACCTTAACGGTACTCGTACTGGTAGTGTTGTCCTCAGTCCACCGCGTTAACCGATAACAGACCAGAAGTATCCACGCCCCAAATCTCAAAGCCACTGATCAATGGTAAGCTCTGGTTTGTTTTTCTAGAGGTGTATTGTAGTAAGTCATCTATTCACATAGAATAAACCCCTATTTATATTGCTCCAATATGTTAGTTACGTTGAGAAGATTAAGGGATAGACGGTTGTGATTAAGGAGAATAATGACTAATTATTTCCCGTCTTAATAACAATTAAGACCCCCTTAACTTATCAAAGGAATATGTAACAACCAATAGCCGTTACAAAAGAATATGTAACAACCAAGAGCCGTTCAAATTACAATACACTGCTAGAAAACATGACCAATATCGACACTTTTACTTGAAACACTTTGTCGTACGTCGAGAAAAAAGTTTTTATGGTAGTATCAATTAGTACCTGATTACTAATATTTGACTCATATTTGAGAATATTTATTTTACTATAGATTTATAGACAAAAAAAAAACTAAAGAAAATGCGGTTTAGTGGGACATGAAAGTTTGTTAAGGTCTTACTATAGATTTGAGAATAATTTATTTTTAATATGTAAAGTATGATTGCAGGTTTGAAGATATAAAGTTGTAGTTAAAAAGGATATACATACATTTATATATATATAAAAGAAGGGTAAGCATAGGCCAATAACATTTTACATTTCTAGTGGTATATCCATAGAATTGATTTCATATGCTTTGATTCGTAAAATTGTTCCAGGTAGAATTGTCATTTCTAATGATGGTATCAATTACATTATCAATAACGTACTATTCATGTATGTAATATATCATTTTAATGACCACTACTCTATTTGGTCTTGAACAGGACAAATATATGCAGAACCAAGGCTTGTGTGTGGCTTTCTACAAAGCTTATATATCAAGGTAGTCATGAATGAGTTCTCGTTGTTTGTTTGCTTTTTGATAGGCTTGTGTGTAACTTGCATATGAAATAACATTAATTTGGTTGGGTTGCTTATGAAAAATGCTCCTTACTAATTCTGGAATGAACAAGATCTAATCTCATTAATCTCTTATTGTCTACGATTCTTATTTATTTCTAGTTTATGAATACATATTAGTAGTATTAAAGATATTGATAAATAGTCGGTTGAAACCTTATAACATTAATTTCTTGTCATTTTGATCTAATTATTAGGCATGATCCTTTATATTATTCATATATAAGTATGTTGTTCAAGTGTCTTAAACTACTTGAATAATTATTTTTTTTTGAATTTGTGTATTGATGTTATTTTGTTTGACATCAAAATGTGGTTCTAAAGACAAACAGATGCAAGCATTTAAAGTCGAGTTCATAATGAGGTAGGACCGGTTAACTTGTCACTCATGGTTTATATTATAAAAGGCCTATTAACTTAATTTGTTATATTCATGTACCTTCAAATAAAGATCAAGGACGAGACGCCGAAATATGGAATGTCCCAAATGACTTTGCATGAACTTCATAAAGTAATTATAGTTAAAAGTTGAAAGCGCTTTACTTCATTCTCAAACCCACGGATGGTTTCAGACTATTTGTATTGTATTAATTTTAGGGAACTTGTATACATACATATTTTACATATTTGATACATGTATTAAATAAGATATTGTACGTAATAATGAGTTGTATGATAATCTTTTATGTAGTAAAGTTTGTATTGTATTAAATTTATATTATATTAAATTAATATTGTATTAGAAAAAATTTGAGGAATTTTTTTTAAAATTAAAAATTGCAATTTACGACCTTTTTAGCGTAGAAAATTCCTCCCTACATTTACCAATCTCAATGCTTAAAGGTGTCAATTTATAAAAAAAAATAATTGAAAAAAGCACGAAAGTCCTAACAAAAAAAAGTGTCGACCTTTGTATCGACGACGTCAAAAGGCGTCGAGATTGTTGACGCTTTTAGGTGTCAACCAAATACGGCGCTGTAATCCTCGACGCTTTTACAGAGCGTTGAGTTGTTTTTTCTCTACGCTTTTAAGCATCGAGAAAGGTCTAAAAAGTATTGATTTTGACCCTGTTTTCTAGTAGTGTACCGATGGGAGCATGAGCAAGAGAAGACGAATATCTAGAGAAGAAGACCAAGATCACGTCAACCCCAGCCGAGATGTGAGAGAGAAATTCAGCCGAGATATACGAGATACATACGAGGAAGATGTGCGCAGGGCTACGTGAGAAGGAATGAGCTTTTGAGTCAATTTAAATGACTAAATTAGGTCCAACTTGATCTATTATTTTCAGTCCATATTTGGACATATTTTTATTATTACGGGCTTTCTTTTTATTGTTATTTTGGGCTTTTTAGATTTGTTAGTTCAGCTATTTTAAGTTGATCTTATCTCTTAAAGCTTTGATTTTATCTTATTAGCTAGTTTGAGCTCGATATTAGATTTGATCCATAACCCCCATGAAAAACCCTAGTAGACGTCCTATAATAAACTGAGAATTCAAGCTTTTCAAGTGTGATCAATTCAGGCAAATATAAACTTTGCAAATGTAAAGCTAAAATTTCATCTAAAAAATCAAGTCATATAATAAACTGATAATCCAAGCCTTCCATAGCCTAAATAACTCAACAGACACGACACTCATGGCTCGTTTGGTTGAACGAGCAGAAACGGAAACGGAAACGGAATGAAAAGACGAGGGAAAGGAATGTGATACCGTTATTGACTAAAAGTGTTTGGTTTAACACAAATCAGTGGAATGATTCCTGGATTCATTTTTTATTCATTCCAGATTTTTCCATTAGGTCAATTTTAGATCTTGCTACATCGGATTGGGTTATTTTGTTGAATTGATACCATTGCAAGACCTAATGCGATACCATTAATGTCAAAATAACCCAATTTCAAAAGAGGTTTAAAGGCTTTTGTTCAATTTTAGATCTGACAATGTTAGGGTTCCCTTTACCACCAAAATACCTCCATTGTATTATTTCTCAAATCAACAAAATACACCACCATCAATTTAACAAAAGACAAAATCAAAATTTGTAAATCAAAATATAGCTCAGAGTCTCATACCGGTTTGGTATAAGATATACATAATTTAAGCCAGATTTATTTATGTCATGGATTCAATCTTCACGGGCCAAATCGGAGTCAAGGATATTCAAATTGATGAACGGCGCTAGAGGCGGCAACGGCAACGGGGTCAGTTCTGCGGTAGCGATATGGTGTATCTACCATGGAAGATGCTCCAGAAAGAAGAAGAAGAAGAAGAAAAGACGAAGAAGATGAGGAGACGAAAGTATGAGAATGAATCGGAGAGAGTACGATTTTTGGAAGGTGAATAAATGAAATTGATACAACCCATATTTTGGGAGGAAATAAATGAGGGTAAGGGTTACGGGAAGGAAATGGATTGATTCCAATCCACATCTTTACCAAACATAAATTATTGGATTGGGCTTTTTGATTCCGTTTCCTGGACTTTTTTTACTAAACCAAACGGGCCCTCAATGTACAAGAACCAAAGGTTGTCAAGGTCAATGTCTATCTAGGATCCAAAACTAGTGAACTCTTAATTTCTAGTCAAATTCAAAATCCTATGTATGAATCATTAACTTGCACCAATTTTTTTGAAGCAACTCACAATAATTTTTTGGATTAATAAACATATTGAAAACAACAAAATGAGTTTCAATTACTAAATTAAGTTTTGAGGATAAATTTCAGCAAAATGAGTCCCAACTCACAATAACAAGCAAATTTGACAAGCAAAATGAGCCTCAACTCACAATGACCAACAAAATTTCACAAGCAAAATGAGTCCCAACTCACAATAACCAGTGAATTTGACAAAGGGCCCTAATTATTGTATCAAATAGAGAAGCTGTGAATAGGATATCCATAGGGAAAGAGATTTACCATCGGTGATTATACTTGCGAGGAGCGGTGAAATAGGTGTCGGAGAGTTACTCGTTGTAGAAGCCGAAGGGGAACGCACAAAGAGAGGATGGGGTGCCGGCAATTTGCTTCGAAGGAGAAGTTTGTAGAGGATCTGAAAAACAAAAGCAGAGAGAGATAGGGGAACGCACAGAGAGATGGGTGTCGGCAATTTGCTTCAAAGGAGAAGTTCGTAGAGGATCAGGAAAATAAAAGAAGAGAGAGATGGGGGAACGCACGAATAGAAGATGGGTGCCAACAATTTGCTTCGCAGGAGAAGTTTGTAGAGGGTCTGAAAAAATAAAAGCAGAGAGAGATGAGGGTTAATCGAGTTTTAGATATTTTTTAAAAGATATATATTAGAGTGAATCTTATCCGTTGAATTAGATTTGGGTCAGGATTTAACGAAATTTATCCCTAGAGTTTATTTAAAATTTTCGGAAAACTGAACCTAAAAAACATTGGTCTTCCAATTTACTCATATTAATTCGTTACCATTGTCTCTATCAAGCTTACGTAGGTTTTCGATCATAATTTCCGTATCAAAATATTGAAGAATAGCCATAACAATTTTGACGAATATTTTTACAATTACACAACATATAAGCTTGATTTTTTTTAGTTTATGATCATTAAAATAAATTTTCAACTAGTTTATGATACATGCATTTAAAAGTACACAACTTAAAATCCATCCCCTTAACCATATTAAAAGGCTTAAGTAAATCAAAATTTTGATAATTAATTATCGATTAACATAAATGCACGACAATTAGTATTCTCAAATATCTCCTTATCCATTGTAATAGACTTATCATTATTTGGTTGTATATAAAGAAAAAGAAAGAAAATTAAAATATATCTAATCTATAAATATATATAATTTTATTCATTAAGGATTTGAATTATTAATGTATGACAATCAAATTCTTTTTCTTTTTCTATTATTATAAACTTAAAAATATATAACTTTTTTTGTTAAGTTATAAAATTTAATAATATTGCATAGGAACCCCTTCCTCTTTAAGTATAAAACCCTTCAAATGTTATTTATATCAAAGAAAACATATAAAAAATTCAAATCAAATTTAGTGAATTACATTTACAATGAAGAGTTCATGTCTCATCTCCTTTCTTGTTCTGATTATTGTCGTTACATCTTCAAACGGTAATCGATTGCTCCTTCCTTTCCAATCAAATGTTATATTTTATGTATTGATTTATAAACACATTATCAAGTATTTAAGAACTCAATACCAAAATTTTGCTTTTGAGTTTAGGTACGTGACATTTAACTATGACTACACTTGGATTTTCAGGCGAAATTTGTTTTAAGACACCATTCTGCTGCCATGACAACTTCAATCCTCCAGCATGTGAATACATGTGTGAAACGTTTCACGGTGCTCCTATCTATACTTGCAAAGACGATGCTTGTTGTTGCTATAAAGTATGATTAATGAATAGCTTACCCGCTCAAGTGTAATAAATTTGTGAATCGTGTCAATGGATTAATTAATAGTTTTATTATTAATATATATGTCATTAATTTTATTATTTTATGGTGTGGATCATGAATTTAGTATTGTATCGTGTCCCCTTTCATCATGAATTATTATATGAACATTAACTAATAAAAATAACAATATTAGGGGATAAGAAGGGGGTACATTGGACCCTTTCGTCGTTCCACATCAGAGAAGACGGCTCCCGACTCTAGGCAAGAACCTAGCTCAACCCTTTCCTTTGCAACTATTACATGTGTTAGATAATCCGAGTGAAATAACGTGAGTGCTCCCTAGAGCGCATTCAATCCCTCTTTCTCAATTCATTCCAAGTTGATCAAACCCTAAATAGCTTCTCTTGCGACAGTCTCACGAGTTGCGATCGGCAAAACTGCCTTACAAACTCCAACTGAAACTCCTCCTACTGAAGAATCTCGCTCAAAAGCCCTAGAGCGTAGAAATCTCATAAGGCTAATATTGCCCAACAACCTCTAAGCTAGGATTTTGAAGTTGAAGCTTTTTGCTTTGATTGACCACCATGAGTCCCATTCAGAATTTCGAGCAGCACTCATACCAGCTCGTTAAACCTGGCATCACAATTCAAATGAGACTAACTATGGCGAGGGAGGTCCGGGATAGCCTGAAGATATCACATACAACAGGGCTCTCAAACAACAAAATTTGAGTTTTTGCCACATCCTTCACATGAATAACCTAGTGAAATATATGAATTTGTTTTTCTTGGACTTTGATAATCATCATGGAGACCATTCCAGTGCTTGTCATTCCAGTGCTGCTTCTAGATGCCTTTGCTTTTCAAATGATTTTGTTCCTTTTCCGATTCAATATTTTTTGAAGGGGCTTTTCCGATTCATTTAATTATAATATGGTGTGTAAAGTTTTCTTTTGTTAATTTGTTTCATTTATTTCCTTTATTTCTTTCTTTTTAAATTTTTTAGTTTTATGGTTTTATTTTATTTTTTTCATTAATCAAATAAGGATTGTTTTGCAGGTTTTGTAAAATTCGACAAAATTTGACATTGTGTAAAGTTGAAGAGTAACATTCGGACTAACAAAGTCCTTGGGTAAATCCGAAATACCCCACAAACCACAAGGGTACTATCTGTAATTTTTCCTATATTTATATATATATACTTTTATTCATTGAGGATTTAAATCAACAAATTGATAATGTTAGGTTTGAGACTCCGCACAAATGGTGGAAGAAGACTACACAATTACTTTAATATTATTGTATCCTATTTATAGGATTATAAAGAATTATTAATGACATAATATCTAATATATGATAAACTAAACAAGGTAACAAATAATATTCAAATAATATTAACCTAGTATTATGATATAATATCATATAATTAATATTATAATTATTCTTTCCTAACATGTCCGCAGTCAAAGCGTAGGGTACCGAAGGTGAAGATTGAAATAATGAAGAAGTGAATAAAAGCGGATACCGAATTTGTCGGATAATTGATGATGTATTGACAGGTGCAATCACATATTGTAGCGTCAAAGCCAATGAATAGTTGGTTGTAACTGATGTTCGGGCAAAAGTTGACTCGTATGTAATGATCGGAACATACTATCTGAGTTAGTCGTTTCAGACGAGCCGAAATGGAGTACGGATGAAACGTTTTTTGTATCGACAAAGTCGATTTTGTATAACAAAGTTTGAATCGACATAAGCCGACGTTAGAAGTGTTTAAGTGGGTGAGTAGGATCGAAAGTATCGTTAGACAAAATGCTATGATACTATGATAATGTTAGGGTTTGAGAACCCGCACAAATGGTAAGAACACCACACCATTACATTGATAAATTAAACTAGGTAACAAATAATATTCAAATGATACTATCATAATATTATGGCATAATCATATAATTGATATTACTATTATTCTTATTGAAAACAAATGGACAATCAAATATTCCCCATATAACTAATAATATTATTATTGTTAGTACTATCATAATATTATGGCATAATATCATATAATTGATATTTACTATTATTATTATTTAACACAAATGGACACAATCAAATTATTCCCTATCTATTTGATATTATTATTATTATTCTTTTCTAATACAAACATAAAAAACCAAATCCTTCCCTTTTTCTATTATCTTTAATACTTATTATTATGCATATGAATCTCTCTCTCTTTCACTATAAAACTTTCAAATGCTGTATCAAAGAAAGAAAATAAAAAACTTAAAATCAAATTTAGTGAATTACATTGACGATGAAGAGTTCGTGTCTCATCTCCTTCCTTATTCTGATTATCGCCGTTACATCTTCAAGTGGTAATCGATTACTCCTTCCTTTCCAATCAAATGTTAAATTTTTATGTATTGATTTATAAATATAAATCAAGTATTTAACAACTAAATTTGTGTTTAGATATGTGACATTTAACTATGGCTACGCTTGGATTTTTAGGTGAATTGTGCTTTGAGACACCATTCTGTCGTGACAATTTCAATCCACCAGCATGTGAGTACATATGCCATACGTTCCGAAATGATCCTAAATATACTTGCAAAGACGGTACTTGTTGTTGCTATAAAGCATGATCAATGAATAACTTACTCAAATGTAATAAATTTGTGAATCGTGGCAATGGGTTCATTAATATTTTTATCAATAATATATATATGTCATGAATTTGATTATTTTGTGGTGTAGATCATTAATTTAGTATTGTATATCGAGGTCCCTCATCTATATAATAAGTTGATAACATCTTAAGGACTAACGTGTAACGCCCCTAAAATGAGATATACGTCACAACGCCAGGAGCCCCGGATAAGGACTCCCTCATGCTAAAATAAACGATATAGATGAATAAATAAAACATAAACCATGAGCGGCCTTGACTTGCCGAAAGATAAAAATCCCAAGGACGTTCCGAAACGTCAACCACAAACGGGTCCAAACCCATAAAGCAAATAACATAATAGACGATGAGAATCCCAACATATAAAGCAAACCAACCCAAAAGATGAAACAAGGTTATGAACGAGTCCTACCAAAACATGATCATCCCAACTCAACCGACAAAAATGCTCACTAGGGTTCCTGACCTCCATGCTCTTGAACTGTTCTTGTACCTAATTATGTCAAAAACATAACCAACCCCACCGTGGTTGTAACACCCTAAATCCGTAGGACTCGAGATGCTACTGGGTTAGGATCTCACAATGGATCCTAACCCTAGCCTGACAACAAGTTCACTTAATCTTACAACAAGGCACCAATAGATTAAAACAAAACATAAAACTGATATATATATATATATATATATATCAAAAGGATGATACAGAGTACTGCTGAGTACAAAGTCAAGCAGAAATCCGTACAATAATAATAACCCAAAATCCCACGATAACGCCCAGTGTACGGAACCTTCAGCAGATCACCCCTTTGGATCACTCTACAGCTCTCCTAACCTGCAAAGGATCTACAACACGGTATAAAACCGTTAGCTAACCATACACATATATAAGAAGATGCTAGAGCACAATCACATATCAATAATATTAACACCTCATAATGATATCACACATTTACCCGGTTTATTATCTTTATAACGTTAATCACTCAAGAGTATATAAATCAGTATAGGAAAATGCGTGACACGAGGAATGAATATAATCATCGCCTCTGCATGCAATAGCTAGCTGGAGTGGTATCAGCGCACTTTCCCGTATACCATATGAAGTGGTAGGTGCCCTTCCCGTATACCAGAACTAACTAGCTTACAAAGAACTTCCCAGACTCCACTACGGGATGAAAGATAAGTTGTCACAACCACTACAATAGGCGGTCAATATAACATAGGTCGGTGACCAACATAAAGCATGCTATAAAGCATATAACAAACATCACTCATGCACACATCCAATATAAGGATGACAGCTAAGTAAGTCCTATGGACTTACCTCAATCTCAGAAGTCGTATCACTACGATCAGCTCTCACTCAGGTCCACTCCAAACTGAAGGACAACAAGGCCTATACAAGGCATACATACATACATACATATATATATATATATATCAAACTCCTATCACACAAAGGGGTCACACCTAGACCCAAGGGATCCATAAGGATCATATCCAACTCGTAAACCTCAAAGCCGTAACCGGCATATCTATAACATACTCATCATCATCCGATACCTAGCATGGTACTAGTTCCCTCATACTAGGAAAGGAAAGGAGCTACCTTACTATAGGTAGTCCCGGGACAAAACGCACCTGCGTGATCAAGGGACGCAGGAGCGGAACAGGTAACCCACATGCGCGGCAGGGATCAGCCGCAGGCGCGGTGACACGGAACGCAGGCAAGGCGTTGGCGTTGGCGTTGGCGCTGCGGCACGGCTTCCGCAGGGGCGGCGACTTCTAGGCGCGGGGCGGCTTCTGTGCAGAACATGAATCCGCGGCTTCTCTTTGGCTCTTCACGTGATCAAATCACGTCTTCTCTCATCCAAATTCACACACATGCAACAACATACACATTCCAACATCATCCTATGTCCAAACATCTAATCCTAAGTTAAAGAGATGGAATCAAAGAAGAAAAGAAGGAGAAGAAGCAATAACTCACCACTACTGAAGGTCCTAGGCTGCAGGGAGAGTTGGCTTCCAAGCTCAGCATACATACCTCCAACATCAACAACCACCACAAAGCACAACTTTCAAGCACAACTCCAAGGAGAACAAGAACAAGCTCAAAGGAAAGGATGAAGAAGCAAGAAGGACGTAGGAATTGAGGAAGAGAAGTGAAGAAGAACCCTTGATCAGCCAAGGGGAAAGAAGAAGTAAGGGAAAGGTAAAGCACGGGGTAAGGGAGTCAACAAAACCGGTTGCAGCCGCCGGAAATCGTAGGGGCGGTTCCCTGAGCCGCAGGAGCGGCAGTCCTGCCCGCGGGTGCGGAAAGACCAATCTCGGCCCCAAAGCCAATCTCGGTTAAGGACCAAAACTCGGTCCGAAAGAAAAGGGCTCTCACATCTCACCCCCCCTAAAAACAAGTTTCGTCCCGAAACTTGCAAAGTCCTGAAACCACTCGGACTCATAAGCCGAGGTACAACTCTCTCTATAACCTCAACATAAGCATGGAGGAACTCATCAACTCCAGCAACAAACTATACTATCCAGGGCCTAGAGGAAAAAATCATCTCTAGCCAAACCATAAACATATCACAAGGCATAGAGGAATCACATCTCTAGCCGTATCATATCCATAACAGAAAGGCATGGAGGAAGAACATCTCCAACACTACTATGTCCATCAAAATAGCATGGAGGAAAGAACCATCTCCAGCTAAACCTATCATATCATAATAGCATGGAGGAAAGAACCATCTCCAGCTATAAATAAGAATCATACTAGCACAACAAGATCTAATAAGATCATAGTCACATCAAGGCTAACATGAAATAAACACATCATAGCATATAAGCATGTGAGCACATAAGACTCACCAAGCTAGTACTAAGATCTACTCGGTGATCCTACTGGTGCACCTATCTCGGCATAGAACTCTGGATAGTTCCTCTGGATACTATCCTCAGTCTCCCATGTAGCCTCCTCGGGTCCTCGTCTCGACCAATGTATCCTCAACATAGGAATGTCCTTCGAACGCAGGCGTCTCATACCTCGCTCTAGGACTGCAATAGGATTCTTAGCAAACGTGTGGTCCGGCTCAACCACCAAATCATCATAACTCACAATGTGTCTCGGATCTGGTATGTACTCCCTCAGCTGAGACACATGAAATACAGGGTGAACACCCTCTAATCTCGGAGGCAAGGCTAATCTGTAAGCTGCGCTCCCAACCCAATCCAGAATCTCGAACGGTCCGACATATCGGGGACTCAACTTCCCTTTAATGCCAAAACGCCTAACACCTCGTGTCGGGGACACTCTCAGCCACACATGGGCTCCAACCCTAAACTCTAGAGGTCTACGCCTCCTATCAACATAAGACTTCTGACGGCTCTGCGCAGTCAGCATACGCTCTCTAATCAATGCTACTCGAGCCATATCATCCTGAATCTGATCAGGTGCCAAACCACTGACACTGCTCTGCTCATCCCAGCATAACGGGGTACGACATCTCTGTCCATACAGTGCCTCATATGGGGTCATCCCAATAGATGCATGCCAGCTGTTGTTGTATGAGAACTCAACAAGTGGGAGATGATCCGTCAACACTTGTCTCCAATCCAACACACAAGCTCGCAGCATATCCTCCAGCGTCTTAATGGTCCTCATTGACTGACCATCTGTCTGAGGATGGAACGCAGTCGTGAAGTGCAAACTCGTCCCCAGGGCAGTCTGAATCTGCTGCCAGAATCTCGAGGTAAATCGTCCATCTCTGTTTGAGACGATCGTCCTCGGTACACCATGGAGTCTCACTATCCGCCTAGTGCTCCTCAGCTAATCTACTCACCGGCCACGTCTCCCTAATAGGAATGAAACGTGCCGTCTTCGTCAATCTGTCCACAATAACCCAGATGGCATCAAAACTCCGGCTCAGCCTCACCTCAGTCACAAAATCCATGGTGACGTCCTCCCACTTCCTCTGTGGAACAGGAAGTGGATGGAGCTCACCTCCAGGTCTGAAATGCTCTATCTTGACCTGCTGGCAGGTCGAACACTGTGCCACAAATCTGACCACATCGGGCTTCAGCCCTCCCCACCAGTATAAACATCACAAGTCCTGATACATCTTACTCGTACCTAGATGTACAGAGTAAGGTGTACAGTGAGCCTCCTGTAAAATCCTCTGCCTCAGCTCTGTATCAGCAGGTACACAGACGCAACCGCGGCGCCTCAAAACTCCATCTACTCCAAGCAAGAACTGTGGTGCCTCATCCCGAGACATCCTATCTCGTATCCTCATCAATGTCGGGCTGGTCTCCCGCTTCTGTTGGATCTCGCCCAACAGATCAGGAAGGACCTCTAAAGTACGCAGCTGGGCATCCTCATCGGGAAACTGGATGTTCAACTCTAACCAGATCAGATCTCTGCAACTGATGTTGAAATGTCAATCTTGCAATCGTCTGCTCTCGAGGCGTCTTCCTGNTAACATTACTTTGAGGTACGTATTTTTCTACTTTTTTTATTTCATATAAAAAGGTAATATGAAAACGAGCATAACTGAGTTTAGACTTATATCAAATTATATATTCTCTTCTTCTTTTTTTTTTTTTCAGATTCGGAACATCGCAGATGCTCAAGGTTCATGCCAAAAGTTAGCATTGTAAATTGTATTAGGTCACTTGTGGAACATTTTATTGTTATTTTGTATTTTTTTTTTTCTTCATTGCATTGCATGTTATCATTTAATTTTGTTTTATTGACATTTATTTATAGTGAACACTCCTGTCTTGTATACCCCCAGATGTAGTCATATTTATATGATGAACTGGGTCAACAATCGTATTTTATTTTTTATCTTCATGTTGTATATTTATTAAAATAAACACACATGTATATCCAACAAAATAAAATATATTACTCACACATTTTATTTAATTATATATATATTTTAAGGTGCCCGTACAATTTAAAATTTGTCACTCCTTTAAAATAATTGTTTTTTAAGTTTTTTAACTTAAAACTAACGGATTTGGTACAATTAAAAAAGGATTTTGTACGTATAATTTTATTACGTGGTTTCTAAACGTACCGGTGAAAATTGTTATTTGACACCGTAACTACGCACTTTGCGTGCGTAGTTGAGAACTCACTCAACTACGCACTTGGGGTGCGTAGTCGTAGTGAATATAAAAAATAATTTTTTTTTTTTGCTTATTACGACTACGCACCCCAATTGCGTAGTTCAATTTTTTCAATTTTTTCAATTTTATTTATTTTTTCTCCCACTCCAACTACGCACCCCATATACTTGGAAACCCGTCAACTACGCACGCGAAGTGTGTAGTTACGGTGACAAATAGTGATTTTCACCGGTACGTCTAATAATCCCCTTTTTTTTAAAAGATAATATGTGATCTTATACATAAAATCTTAATCTTAATTTGTTAAAAAATAAATTCGATTTTTATTTTTAAAATTATTGAAATGTGTTGTTTTTATGAGTTTCGTAAGAAATGATTTTTATATAAAAGATTATATTTTCATATAAATGTCAAATGAAACGGTTAAACCGAAACCGTTACTGTATTTTTTTGTTTATTTTAAGTGTTATTTTGATGTGCTCTGAATGTTATAATGATTTAAAATAATTTAGAAGTGTTTAGAAATTATATAAACGGGACAGGACGGGTCTAGCGGGATGAAAAAGTAATGTCCGTATCTTGTCCCGGATATTTATTTGGCCAAGACGGGATTTCTAATTTTATGAAATTCCATCTGGATCGGGATGAGATCGGAATGAGAACAAGATCGTAATTTACGAGATTTGTTACAAACTCTATCTATATGTATTAAAATACGGTACACGGCACGGTTTCTAAATTAGTTAGTTGTAACAATGCATCGTCACTACAAAACTAATTAAAATAGTTCAAAAGGAGATTCCAAGAACCACAACACTGCCCTTGTGAACAAGCTTTTTTTTTTTTTTTAATGTGACCTTGGACGTGTTTTTCCCCTTAATTTGTTTGGTTTAATTAGGATAACTTGGATTTTTTACCAAGACAACAAAACAAATTAAAAATATTTGTTAAACTAACAAAACATAAAATAAATTTACCAATATGCCAAATTATCTGACACAAATCTAATAGGGCCTACTTAAACTGCATGATTAGACTGCTTCTTTTCAAATTTTATTACTAATCACGTTTTATAATTGCAGTTATATTTAATACTTATTTTTTTAACATTTCAATTTTGTCTTTATAATATTTTTGTTTTCTAATTTTAAAATTTTAATAATTGAATTTTAAAAGTAAAACGTATGATAAAAAAATGTAACACCCAAATCCGTAGGACTCGGAGTGCTACTGGGCTAGGATCTCACAATGTATCCTGACCCTAGCTTGACAACAAATTCACTGAATCTTACAACAATGCACCAATAGATTAAAACAAAACATAAAAACTGATATATATATATATATATATATATATATATATATATATATATATATATATATATATATATATATATATATATATATATATATATATATATATATATATATATATATATATATATATATATATATATATATATATATATCAAAAGGATGATATAAAGTACTGTTGAGTACAAAGTCAAACCGAAATCCGTACAATAATGATAAACCCAAAATCCCACGATAACGCCCAATGTACGGAACCCTAAGCAGATCACCTCTGTAGATCACTCTGCAGCTCTCCTAACCTGCAAAGGATCTACAACACGAAATAAAACCGTTAACTTACCATACACGTATATAAGAAGATGCTAGAGCACAATCACATATCAATAATATTAACACTTCATCATGATATCACACATTTACCCGGTTTATTATCTTTAATAAGTCCAAACACTCAAGAGTATATAAATCAGTATATGAAAATACGTGACACGAGGAATGAATATAATCCTCGCCTCTGCGTGCAATAGCTAGTTGGAGTGGTATCAGCGCACTTTTTCGTATACCATATGGAGTGGTAGGTGCCCTTCCCGTATACCAGAACTAACTAGCTTACAGAGAACTTCCCAGACTCCACTACGGGATGAAAGGTAAGTTGTCACAACCACTACAATGGGCGGTCAAAATAACATAGGTCGGTGACCAACATAAAACATGCTATAAAACATATAACAAACACCACTCATGCACACATTCAATATAAGGATGACAGCTAAGTAAGTCCTATGGATTTACCTCAATCTCAGGAGTAAACTCAACCACGATCAACTCTCCGACTAGACCACTCCAAACTGGAGGACAACACGGCCTATACTCCTATCACACAAAGGGGTCTCACCTAGACCCAAGGGATCCATAAGGATCATATCCAACTCGTAAACCTCAAAGCCGTAACCGGCATATCTATAACATACTCATCATCAACCGATACCTAGCATGGTACTAGTTCCCTCATACTAGGAAAGGAAAGGAGCTACCCCACTATGGGTAGTCCCGGGACAAGACGCACCTGCGTGATCAAGGGATGCAGGAGCGGAGTAGACAACCCGCAGGCGCGGTGACACAAGACGCAGGCAAGGCGCTGGCGCAGGCGCTGCGGCACAACTTCCGTAGGGGCGGCGACTTCTAGGCGCGGGGGCGGCCTCTGTGCAGAACGTGAACCCGCGGCTTCTCTTTGGCTCTTCACGTGATCAAATCACGTCTATTCTAATCCAAAGTCACACACATGCAACAACATACATATTCCAACATCACTCTACATTCAATTCATCTAATCCTAACCTAAAGAGATGGAATCAAAGAAGAAAGAAGAAAAGAGAAAGAAGGAAGCTTACCACATATGTGGTTAACTAGGAAATTGATCACCAACCAACTTTTACTGGCTTCCAAGCACAACAACACACATCACTAGCATCATCCTCATCAAAGTCACAACAAAACTCTTCCAAAACCAAGAAGGAATCACACAAGATCAAGAAGAAGCAAAGGCAAAGCAAGGAGAACGTGGTAAGCTGGAAAGGAGTGAGAAACCCTTGCTCATCGGCCAAGGGAAGGACTTAAAGAGGAAGGCAACGAAAGAGTAAAGCACAAGTCAAAGGAGTCAACAAAACCGGTTGCAGCCGTCGGAAACCGCAGGGGCGGTTCCATGAGCCGCCGGGGCGGCAGTCAGGCCCGCGGGTGCGGAAAGGCCAATCTTGGCTAAGGATCAAGACTCGGTCCGAAAGAAAAGGGCTCTCACATCTTACCCCCCTAAAAACAAGTTTCGTCTCAAAACTTGCAAAGTCCTGAAACCACTCGGACTCAAAAGCCGAGGTAAAACTCTCTATAACCTCAAGCATAAGCATGGAGGAAATCATCCACTCCAGCAGCAAACTATACTATCCAGGGCCTAGAGAAACCATCTCTAGCCAGCTATAAACACATCACAAGGAATAGAGGAATCACATCTCTAGCCGTATCATAACCATAACAGAAAGGCATGGAGGAAGTACATCTCCAGCACTACTATGTCCATCAAAATAGCATGGAGGAAAAAACCATCTTCAGCTAAACCTATCATATAACAATAGCATGGAGGAAAGAACCATCTCCAGCTATTAACAAGAATCATACTAGCACAACAAGATCTAATAAGATCATAATCACATCAAAGCTAGTATGAAATAAACACATCATAGCATATAAGCATATAAGCAGATAAGACTCACCAAGCTAGTACTAAGATCTACTCGGTGATCCTACTGGTGCATCTAACTCAGCATAGAACTCTGGATAGTTCCTCTGGATACTATCCTCAGTCTCCCATGTAGCCTCCTCGGGTCCTCGTCTCGACCACTGTATCCTCAACATGGGAATGTCCTTCGAACGCAGGCGTCTCGTACCTCGCTCTAGGATTGCAATAGGATGCTCAACAAACGTGTGGTCCGGCTCAACCACCAAATCATCAAAACTCACGATGTATCTCGGATCTGGTATGTACTCCCTCAGTTGAGACACATGAAATACAGGGTGAACACCCTCTAATCTCGGAGGCAAGGCTAATCTGTAAGCTACGCTCCCAACCCGATCCAGAATCTCGAACGGTCCGACATATCGGGGACTCAACTTCCCCTTAATGCCAAAACGCCTAATACCTCGTGTCGGGGACACTCTCAGCCACACATGGGCTCCAACTCTGAACTCTAGAGGTCTACGCCTCCTATCAGCATAAGACTTCTGACGGCTCTGCACAGTCAGCATACGCTCTCTAATCAATGCTACTCGAGCCATATCATTCTGAATCTGATCAGGTGCTAAACCACTGACACTACTCTGCTCATCCCAACATAACGGGGTACGACATCTCTGTCCATACAGTGCCTCATATGGGGCCATCCCAATAGATGCATGCCAACTGTTGTTGTATGAGAACTCAACAACTGGGAGATGATCTGTCCACACTTGCCCCCAATCCAACACACAAGCTCGCAGCATATCCTCCAGGGTCTGAATGGTCCTCTCTGACTGACCATCTGTCTGAGGATGGAACGCAGTCGTGAAGTGCAAACTCGTCCCCAGGGCAGTCTGAATCTGCTACCAGAATCTCGAGGTAAATCGCCCATCTCTGTCTGAGACGATCGTCCTCTGTACACCATGGAGTCTCACTATCTGCCTAGTGTACTCCTCAACTCTGAACTCTAGAGGTCTACGCCTCCTATCAGCATAAGACTTCTGACGGCTCTGCGCAGTCAGCATACGCTCTCTAATCAATGCTACTCGAGCCATATCATTCTGAATCTGATCAGGTGCTAAACCACTGACACTGCTCTGCTCATCCAACATAACGGGGTACGACATCTCTGTCCATACAGTGCCTCATATGGGGCCATCCCAATAGATGCATGCCAACTGTTGTTGTATGAGAACTCAACAACTGGGAGATGATCTGTCCACACTTGCCCCCAATCCAACACACAAGCTCGCAGCATATCCTCCAGGGTTTGAATGGTCCTCTCTGATTGACCATCTGTCTGAGGATGGAACGCAGTCGTGAAGTGCAAACTCGTCCCCAGGGCAGTCTGAATATGCTACCAGAATCTCGAGGTAAATCGCCCATCTCTATCTGAGACGATCGTCCTCTGTACACCATGGAGTCTCACTATCTGCCTAGTGTACTCCTCAACTCTGAACTCTAGAGGTCTACGCCTCCTATCAGCATAAGACTTCTGACGGCTCTGCGCAGTCAGCATACGCTCTCTAATCAATGCTACTCGAGCCATATCATTCTGAATCTGATCAGGTGCTAAACCACTGACACTGCTCTGCTCATCCCAACATAACGGGGTACGACATCTCTGTCCATACAGTGCCTCATATGGGGCCATCCCAATAGATGCATGCCAACTGTTGTTGTATGAGAACTCAACAAATGGGAGATGATCTGTCCACACTTGCCCCCAATCCAACACACAAGCTCGCAACATATCCTCCAGGGTCTGAATGGTCCTCTCTGACTGACCATCTGTCTGAGGATGGAACGCAGTCGTGAAGTGCAAACTCGTCCCCAAGGCAGTCTGAATATGCTACCAGAATCTCGAGGTAAATCGCCCATCTTTGTCTGAGACGATCGTCCTCTGTACACCATGTAGTCTCACTATCTGCCTAGTGTACTCCTCAGTTAATCTGCTCACCGGCCACGTCTCCCTAATAGGAATGAAACGTGCCGTCTTCGTCAATCTGTCCACAATAACCCATATAGCATCAAAACTCCGGCTCGGCCTTAGTTCAGTCACAAAATCCATGGTGACATCCTCCCACTTCCTCTGTGGAACAGGAAGTGGATGGAGCTCACCTCCAGGTCTGAAATGCTCGATCTTGACCTGCTGACAGGTCGCACACTGTGCCACAAATCTGGCCACATCGGGCTTCAGCCCTCCCCACCAATATATACGTCTCAAGTCTTGATACATCTTACTCGTACCTGGATGTACAGAGTAAGGTGTACAGTGAGCCTCCTGTAAAATCCTCTGTCTCAGATCTACATCGGCAGGTACACAGACGCGACCGCGGCGCCTCAAAACTCCATCTTCTCCAAGCAGGAACTATGGTGCCTCATCCCGAGACATCCTATCTCGTATCCTCATCAATGTCGGGCAGGTCTCCTGCTTCTGTTGGATCTCGCCCAACATATCATGAAGAACCTCTAATGTATGCAGCTGGGCATCCTCATCAGGAAACTAGATGTCCAACTCTAACCAGGTCAGATCTCTCTGCAACTGATGCTGAACTGTCAATCTCGCAATCGCCTGCTCTCGAGGCGTCTTCCTGCTCAGGGCGTCGGCGACAACGTTCGCCTTCCCTGGATGGTACAGAATCTCCAGATCAAAATCCTTGATCAGCTCGAGCCACCTACGCTGGCGGTTATTCAATTCCCGCTGCGTGAAAATGTACTTCAGACTCTTATGGTATGTGAAGATCTGACACGTAGCACCATACAGGTAATGTCTCCAAATCTTCAGTGCATGAACTACCGCTGCCAACTCCAGATCATAAGTCGGGTAGTTCTCCTCATACGTCTTCAGCTGTCGAGACGCATAAGCAATCACTCTGCCTCTGTGCATCAAAACACATCCCAAGCCTAGCTTGGATGCATCAATGTAAACCACAAAATCCTCAGTACCCTCTGCTGTGCCAAAATAAGAGCAGAAGTCAAACGCCTCTTCAACTCCTCAAAACTCTACATGCACTGATCAGACCACACAAATCTGGTAGTCTTCCTTAGCAAACCTTGTCAGTGGACGGGCAATCACAAAGAATCCCTCCACAAAGCGTTTGTAATAACCGTTTAGGCCAAAGAAACTACGTACTTCCTTGACGTTCGTCGGTGTCGTCCAAGCTGCTACTGCCTCTATTCTTCGCTGGATCCACCTTGATCCCCTCAGCTGAAACCACATGACCCAGGAATGCTACCTCTGGCATCCAAAACTCACACTTAGAGAACTTAGCATAAAGTTCTCTATCCCGCAAAACCTGCAATACAGTCCTCAGATGTCCTGCATGCTCCTCTCCACTGCGAGAGTATACCAGAATGTCATCAATGAAAACCACCACAAACTGATCCAGGAAGTCGATGAAGATACTGTTCATCAACTCCATAAAGACGGCTGGGGCATTCATAAGCCCAAAAGGCATCACTACAAACTCGTAGTGGCCATATCTGGTCCTGGAATGCTGTCCTGTGCACATCCTGCTCCTCACCCTCAGTTGGTGATATCCGGAACGCATGTCAATCTTGGAGAACACAAGTCGCTCCTTGTAGCTGATCTAACAAATCATCAATACGAGGCAGTGGATACTTGTTCTTTATGGTCACCTTGTTCAGCTCTCTGTAATCTATACATAACCTCAGTGATCCGTCCTTCTTCCGTACGAAGAGGACAGGTGCTCCCCATGGGGACACACTAGGGCGAATGAAGCCCTTCTCAGCCAACTCCTCAAGTTGCTTCTTCAGCTCCAGCATCTCGACAGACGTCATCCTGTATGGGGCCTTCGAGATGGGTCTCGTACCAGGCTTTAACTCGATATTGAAATCCACACTCCTCTGAGGCGGCAAACTGGACGGCTCAGCAAAAACATCTGTGAACTCACAAACAACTAGGATATCCTCTAATGTTAGACTCTCCCCCTTCTTCATGGCATAACACCAGAAGGCCTCGCAACCCTGTGCAATCAATCTAGCTGCTCGTATAACACTAATAACTGTGCTTGTCTTTCCAAGGTCCCAACCTCGGAAAACCTCTATCTGGCCTAACTCGGTAGAGAGGGTAACAGTCCTCCTACCTACATCTAAGACTGTAGAGTGTCTATCCATCCAGTCCATACCTAGAATGACTTCTTCATGCTCTAATGGCATGACAAAGAAGTCAACTAGTAACACACGGGTCCCTACAGAAATGGGACAACCGTGAATCTCACGGGTACCTCTGACCCTACCACCATCGGGTAACCCTATAATAAAGGGCATCCCCTCAACTGTATCTACCCAAGACGCTCTACACAGGCATCAGAAATAAAAGAGTGCGTAGCACCAGTATCAAATAAAACTCTAACAGGTAAACCATGAATCAGAATTGTACCTGTAGCAGTAGATGTAGTTGGCTCATCTACACTCCGCAACTCAAAAACTCGGCCCTGTGGGCCTCTGGTATCAGTGGTGCCCCCACCACGACCTCTGCCTCTACTCGGCCCAGGAGCAGATCCCTGAGTCGTAGGGCGATCTGGGACCCTCTGCTGTCCCTGAATCTGCTGCTGTTGAGGTGGCCTTTGCCCACCTCCCGCTGCACTAGCAGAAGAAGAACCTTGCTGAGATGAAGCTCCGCCCTGGCGGCAGTAAACAGGTCGGTGACCTTGCCTACCACAGGTGTAGCAAGTCACTAATGCCCTCGTGCACTCGGGCCTCATATGCCCTAGATCACCACAGTTAAAACACTGACGTCCCTTCTCTACAACCGGTGCAGCTGAAGGCTGACTCTGGCGTCTCTGACCACGCCAACCACTAGCAGCACCACCAGTACCACTGGTCTGCCCTGTACGCTGCCTCTTCTCAGACCCTCCGGTTTGAGAAGCTCTCCTCTGACTCGCCTGCTCTCGCTCATAGTCGGCGGCTCTATCCTGGTAGTCCATCAAGGACTCACAATGAAATCTCGTCATATAGGCCCGGGTAGTATCCCTCAGTCGTCGGGAAAAGAGATAAACGTGCTGATTTGCAGAAGGTGCAGTTGGTCCCGGTAATGCCAGCTCCTCCTGAAACCTCCTGATGGCCTCAGAGACTGGTACATCCTCAAACCCAGCCTCAATAAAATCTCGCAGTTTCTCCCTCCTTAGTGAGGCAGGGCAGAAACGCTCTCTAATCATCATCCTCATATGATCATAACTGGTAACCTGACCCCGTACTGATCTCCACCAGTGTTGTGCCAAGTCCCGGAATAAAGTTTGAACCAGCTCAATCTGTCTGTCAGCTGGACATCGAATAGACTCCAAAGCTGAGTCTACATGCCCGATCCAGAGCTCAACCTCCAACCCCACCTTCCCAATGAAAGGGGGTACACCCATCTGATGGAATGCCTTCAACCAAGTATCTGGTCTAGGCCCTCTATGCTCCTCTGGTAATCTCAACAGCAGGTACTTGTACAGCTGGCACCTGAGTAACGGTGTGGGACCTCTCAGATGGTCCCTCCTATGCCTGTAAATCTAGGGCACGTCTACCGGCTCTGGTAGCCTCCTCTACACGTCTGATATATGCTCGGAACTCTGATCCCCCATGAATACACGATCAGACTCACCAGACTGGGCTCTCTGTGCCGCCTGTCTCTCAGTTGCCCCGTTCCCAGTCTCAGGAACGACGCTCTCAGCAACCTCCTCATGTATCTCTCCCGCATGTGAACCGTCAGCAGGAGTCCTACCCCGTCCTCTACCTAGAGGGGGTCTACCTCTACCTCGCCTAGCTGCAAGTAAGGATCTAGTCTGAACCATCTGCAAAAGACGTAAACCTAACTTAGAAGGCTATATATATGTCATATGTATAGATATATAACAGATCAATCACAACAGAATATCTATATATATCTATACTGTTGAGATCTTCAGAGGGGCGATGGTTCACGTACACGATAACCCAAAACATTTGTACTCATTTCAAAACCAAAACCTTGTGAAAAAGTTAGACCCCTTTCGACGACTGTTTATTTATCTATTCGAAATTTATTGCAAATTAGTAGTGCCATTGTTGTCAACCTGGCTCTGATACCAACTTTGTAACACCCCAAATCCGTAGGACTCGAGGTGCTACTGGGTTAGGATCTCACAATGAATCTTGACCCTAGCCTGACAACAAGTTCACTGAATCTTACAACAAGGCACCAATAGATTAAAACAAAACATAAAACTGATATATATATATATATATATATATATCAAAAGGATGATACAGAGTACTTTTGAGTACAAAGTCAAACAGAAATCCGTACAATAATAATAACCCAAAATCCCCGATAACGCCCAGTGTACGGAACCCTCAGCAAATCACCCATCTGGATCACTCTGCAGCTCTCTAACCTGCAAAGGATCAACAACACGGTATAAAACCGTTAGCTAACCATACACATATATAAGAAGAGTCTAGATCACAATCACATATCAATAATATTAACACCTCATCATGATATCACACATTTACCCGGTTTATTATCTTTATAACGTTAATCACTCAAGAGTATATAAATCAGTATATGAAAATACGTGACACGAGGAATGAATATAATCCTCGCCTCTGCGTGCAATAGCTAGCTGGAGTGGTATCAGCGCACTTTCCCGTAAACCATATGGAGTGGTATGTGCCCTTCACGTATACCAGAACTAACTAGCTTACAGAGAACTTCCCAGACTCCACTACGGGATGAAAGGTAAGTTGTCACAGCCACTACAATGGGCGGTCAATATAACATAGGTCGGTGACCAACATAAAGCATGATATAAAGCATATAACAAACACCACTCATGCACACATCCAATATAAGGATGGCAGCTAAGTAAGTCTTATGGACTTACCTCAATCTCAGAAGTCGTTTCACTACGATCAGCTCTCACTCAGGTCCACTCCAAACTGGAGGACAACAAGGCCTATACAAGGCATATATATATATATATATATATATATATATATATATATATATATATATATATATATATATATATATATATATATATATATATATATATATATATATATATATATCAAACTCCTACCACACAAAGGGGTCACACCTAGACCCAAGGGATCCATAAGGATCATATGGGATCCATAAGGATCATATCCAACTCGTAAACCTTAAAGCCGTAACCGGCATGTCTATAACATACTCATCATCACCCGATACCTAGCATGGTACTAGTTCCCTCAAACTAGGAAAGGAAAGGACCTACCTTACTATAGGTAGTCCCGGGACAAAACGCATCTGCGTGATCAAGGGACGCAGGAGCGGAACAGGTAACCCGCAGGCGCGGTGACACGGAACGCATGCAAGGCGCTGGCGCTGCGGCACGGCTTCCGCAGGGGCGGCGACTTCTAGGCGCGAGGGCAGCGTCTGTGCAGAATGTGAACCCGCGGCTTCTCTTTGGCTCTTCACGTGATCAAATAACGTCTTCTCTCATCCAAATTCACACTCATGCAACAACATACACAATCCAACATTATCCTATGTCCAAACATCTAATCCTAAGCTAAAGAGATGGAATCAAAGAAGAAAAGAAGGAGAAGAAGCAAGAACTCACCACTACTGAAGGTCCTAGGCTGCAGGGAGAGGTCACACACATCAGTAGTTGGCTTCCAAGCTCACCATACACACCTCCAACATCAACAACCACCACAAAGCACAAATTTCAAGCACAACTCCAAGGAGAACATGAACAAGCTCAAAGGAAGGGATGAAGAAGCAAGAAGGACGTAGGAACTGAGGAAGAGAAGTGAAGAAGAACCCTTGATCAGCCAAGGGAAAAGAAGAAGTAAGGGAAAGGTAAAGCACGGGTCAAGGGAGTCAACAAAACCGACTGCAGCCGCCGGAAACCGCAGGGGCGGTTTCCTGAGCCGCAGGGGCGGAAACCCGCAGGAGCGGCAGTCCTGCCCGCGGGTGCGGAAAGACCAATCTCGGCCCCAAAGTCAATCTCGGCTAAGGACCAAAACTCGGTCCGAAAGAAAAGGTCTCTCACAGTTGTGGGATTAGTCTTCCACATAGACTAAGCCGATACATAAGCAGGGTAATATATGAACTAGACATGAGTATAAGAACACATAATATCACATGATCACTTTGGAAATACCAAAAGCGGTAAATAATCTCATGAAAATATCATAAATACTCAAAAGAATCTAAATTATAATGACTCTATTACTCAAGATATATAAATAAACGTTTCAATCAATGTCACTCAATATACTCATAATCGTCTCAAATAGTTCAAAATCTCAACATGTTTCCAATAAGTTCAAACTATTCAACAAATTCAAATCAACCATATTCCGCATAATTCAATAACTTTTCAAAAGGGTTTTCAAACCAAAGTCATCTGAAATAGTACTCTTAGACCATTTCAAAATAAATCAATTCCATATAACCTTAATAAGCGTAAAATCCCAAAACAATATCTCATAAAGGCATACTAAATACTCATAACTCAAATCATATAACTCCTAATCAAATCAATATCATCCCAAATAACCGGTATATATATGTATAACGTAACCAATGGTCAATTGACCAAAATGGGGTAACAAGGTAAATCATTGCCCCTTCATTAAATCATAACAAGAATCATCCAAATCATATTATGAAAACATGCTCGAGCATTTTTACTTTAGAAATCATTTTAAATCATGAAAGCAGCATTTTACTTTAAAACATGTCCAACCTGTGTTGAACACAAAGGTACCTCCTAACCCTGACCAGAGGGTGATCACGGCAATCACGGATCAGGTGCAGTCCAACGCCACCCCTAAAGATCAGGCACAACCCCGGCCCGACTAACCCAAGACCTTCACTACTAGGTGGGCATGGGCGTCGCAATCCGAGGAGCGTGAAAATCATGAAAACAAAATACCGGCTAATAGCCATTGGGGTCGTGAGCCCCGTATACCAATGAATAAATATAAGGCAAAGCCGTAAAGGTCATAGACCAAATCATCTCACATATATATATATATATATATATATGGTAGAAGTCAATTAGGTCAAAGACCAAGTCATCTCAAATACTCCATAAAAATCCAACAAGCATAAACTCTTTAAAATGCCATAAATTGAAATAAAACACAACACCGCCTAATGGCGAATCAATACGAATCAAGTATACTCAAAGGATTTCAAACTCAAATTATCAATTCATGTATTAATGTTAAACAAATCAAGACACGTACTCACAAATGTTTTCAAAATCAAATCTCACTCATATCATGATCTTAAACCGAAAACAATATCAATATATTCCTTATAAACTCCAAAATATCATTCATCTTTAAATATCATAAAGAATATAAATATATATAATATAGGTATCATGCCAAAATAACTCAACATATTTTAAAACATCAAACATGCATATAATATCATAATAACTTAAACTTAGTCATGTTCATATAAAAGCTCACAAGTACTTGCCTCGATAATCACGTAACGGCTTTTAAGCCAAATCGATAACGTCCACTAAAACTCGTCAAACAACCTAATAATCAAGAAATCACATAATCACATACATACACTATATAAAGTCACAACACCGTCTAGTAGGTGTAAGAGTGACTTACCTATTCCCCAACTCGAGTTCGGTTTCACTTCTTTTCGGGTTTGTCTTTAACCCGTTATCCAACCGAGTACCTACCTAGAATGCCAACTATGCATATTACGTTCCAATATTTCAGCTCATACTTTAATATGCATATATCCATTTCCAAGAGTTTCAAGATCAGTTACTTAGCGTCATAAGACGAAAGTCGATCGATGGTTGTCGAACTTCGACTTACTAGACCCTTCCCGAACGTATTTCCGAACCTAAACCAATATAACTAAACAAGTTTAGCTTAATAAAACTAAACTTGGGTCATATAGGGTGATATAAATAAATATAGTTTAAAGCCCATAATTAAAAGTTTGGTCAAAATCCGTAAATATATTTTATGGGAAAATATTGCAAAAACAGAAAGTATGGTTCATTTATATAAAAATAAGTTTGGGCTAAAATCTGAAATTAATTAATAGGGAGCAATATTGCAAAAATTAAACAAATGTGGGCTATAAACTGAAAACTAAAAATATGGGAGCCAAAGTGCAATTTACCCTTAAATATATTCAACCCGATGATCTACTTGGCGGGGGAGATGACTGCGCAGGAGGGGTCGCCGTTGGCTCCGGTAGGCTAGACGTGGGTTCTCCGGCGGTGCTAGGGCAGCGAGGAGGCTCCTTCCCGGTGGTGGAGATGCGGCGGCGTGGTGGCCTGCGTTCTCCGGCTAGACTCGACACTAGAAAGGAAGAGGAGGAGATGTAGCGGGAGTTCGAGTGTGGCGATGCCGGCTCTGTGATGGTGGCTCCCGGTGGATGCAGTTCCGGCATGACATAAGGTGTAGAGAGGAGCAAGGAGTGAAGGATGGAGAGTAGGCAGGGCTTCTCCGGCGAGGCTCGATCTAGAGGAGGGAGAGAAGGAGGTTGCATTGGTGCTCCTGTGGTGGCGAATGAAGAAGAGAGGGAGGTGATGGATGAAGTTGCAGAGGGTCGTGATTGCTGCTCCGGCGAGCTCAAGGAAGAAGCAAGAAGCCGGAGGAGAGGAGGGATGGAGTGGCGCTGAGGGGTCGGGGCAAGAGAGACCCGCAGGTGGAGTGTTTGAGGTGACAGTGGCCGGTGGTGTGCGAGCTTGACTAGAGAAGGAGGAACTGAAGAAGGTGGAGAGAGAAGAGGAGGAAGGCGTGGATGGAGCTCGGGTGGTGGAGATGAATCGGGGAGAGAGAGAGAGCTAGAGGGGTGAAGAGTGAGGAGAGCTATGAGAAGGTTGAGGGGTCGAGAGGGAGGCAGGGTAGGCTGCAGAGAGCTAGAAGAAGCAATGGAAGGGGAGTGGTGCAGAGCCTGGGCTAGGAAAAAGTAGCTTGGGCGGAATGGCGTGTGCAGAGAGGGTCTGCGTGGAGAAGAAGAAAGAAAGGAGAGGAGAGCGGGAAGGCTGGCTGGCTGCCTGGCTAGCCAGTGTGGCGTGGGGCCCGGGGGAGGTGCCAGCAAGGAGAGAGACCCGGGAAAGGATAAGAAATTAAGGAAAGAAGGAAGAAAATAAAATAAAATAAAAATAAAACTCGATAGAATAATCCGTAACGGATGTTACGGATCGTAATAATTTTCCGAACTTTTCCGTAAAATAATTTACGGAAAATATATGTAAATATATATACTCACAATGAAATCCCGCCATATAGGCCCGGGTAGTATCCCTCAGTCGTCGGGAAAAGGGATAAACGTGCTGATCTGCAGAAGGTGCAGCTGGTCCCACTAATGTCAGCTCCTCCTGAAACCTCCTGATGGCCTCAGAGACTGGTACATCCTCAAACTCAGCCTCAACAAAATCTTGCAGTTTCTCCCTCCTCAGTGAGGCAGGGCAGAAACGCTCTCTAATCATCGTCCTCATATGATCACAACTGGTAACCTGACCCCGTACTGATCTCCACCAGTGTTGTGCCAAGTCCCGGAATAAAGTCTGAACCAGCTCAATCTGTCTGTCAGCTGGACATCGAATAGACTCCAGAGCTAAGTCAACATGCCCGATCCAGAGCTCAACCTCCAACCCCACCTTCCCAGTGAAAGGGGGTACACCCATCTGATGGAATGCCTTCAACCAGGTATCTGGTCTAGGCCCTCTATGCTCCTCTGGTGCTCTGGCAATCTCAGCAGCAGGTACATGTACAGCTGGCACCTGAGTAACGGTGTGGGACCTCTCAGATGGTCCCTCATGTGCCTGTAAATCTAGGGCACGTCTACCGGCTCTAGAAGCCTCCTCTTCACGTCTGATATATGCTCGGAACTTTGATCCCCCCATGGAGACACGATCAGACTCACCAGACTGGGCTCTCTGTGCCGCCTGTCTCTCAGCTGCCCCGTTCCCAATCTTAGGAACGACGCTCTCAACAACCTTCTCATGTATCTCTCCCGCATGTGAACCGTCAGCAGGAGTCCTACCCCGTCCTCTACCTAGAGGGGGTCTACCTCTACCTCACTTAGTTGCAAGTAAGACTCTAGTCTGAACCATCTGCAAAAGACGTAAACCTAACTTAGAAGGCTATATATATGCCATATGTATAGATATATAACATATCAATCACAACAGAATATATATATATATATATATACATGTCAAAAGGATGATACAGAGTACTGCTGAGTACAAAGTCAAACTGAAATCCGTACAATAATGATAAACCCAAAATCCCACGAATACGCCCAGTGTACGGAACCCTCAGCAGATCACCCCTCTGGATCACTCTGCAGCTCTCCTAACCTGCAAAGGATCTACAACACGGTATAAAACCGTTAGCTAACTATACACATATATAAGAAGATGCTAGAGCACAAACACACATCAATAATATTAACACATCATCATGATATCACACATTTACCCGGTTTATTATCTTTAATAAGTTAAATCACTCAATCGTATAAATAGATGTATATGAAGATATGTGACACGAGGAATATAATCCCCGCCTCTGAGTACTTTAGCCAGCTGGAGTAGTATCAGCACACCTCCCGTGTACCCTATGGGAGTGGTGAGGGTCCTTCCTTTATACTAGATCTGGCCTGACTACAGAGAACCTCCCAAACTCCACTACGGGATGAAAGGGAAAGGTTATCACGGCCACTACAATGGGCGGTCAATATAACATAGGTCGGTGACCATAATAACACATGCTATAAAGCATATAACACACACACCACTCAAGCATACATTCAATATAAGGATAGTAGGTAAGTAAGTCATATGGACTTACCTCGATCTCAGAAGTAACTCGCTACGAACAACTCTCAGAAACGTCCACTCCAAACTAGAGGACAACACAGCCTATACAAGGCACACATAGATATATCAATCTACTATCACACAAAGGGGTCACACCTAGACCCAAGGGATCCATAAGGATTATATCCAACTCGTAACCTCAAGGCCGTAACCGGCATAACTATATCATACTCATCATAAACCGATACCTAGCATGGTACTAGCTCCCTCATACTAGGAAAGGAAAGGAGCTACCCAACTATGGGTAGTCCCGGGACAAGACGCACCTGCGTGATCAAGGGACGCATGGGCGGAACGTAGGAAACCGCGGGCGCGATGACAAGGGTCGCTGGCAACGCAGGCACGACGCTGGCACGGCGCGGGCGCTGCGGCACAAGGTCCGCATGGGCGGTGACTTCTGGCCGCGGGGCGGCAACACTGCAGAGGGCGATTCCGCAGTTTCTCCTCGGCTCTTCCCGTGATCAAATCCCGCCTTTTCTCTTCCAAATCCACACACAACCATGTCCATACACATACTAACATCAATACCCTTAGCATACATCTAATCCTAAGCTAGAAAGATTGAATCAAAGAAGAAGAGAAGGAGAAGAAGCAAGAACTCACCACTACTGAAGATCCTAGGCTGCAGGGAGGATCAACACACACCAAAGCTGGCTTCCAAGCTCAGCAACACATACACTAGCATCGACATCAACCACAAAGTACAACAACTCTCTTCCAAACCAAAGGAAACCAAGACAAGATCAAGGTGAAGCAAGAGAAAAGCAAGAAGAACGTGGGAAGCTGAAGAAATGAGTGAGGATGGAAACCCTTGATCAACCAAGAGCAAGGAGAGACATAAGCAAAGGTAAAGCGCGGGTCAACGAAGTCAACAAAGCCGGCTGCAGCCGCCAGAATCCGCAGGCGCGGCAAGGAGCAGCCGCAGGGGCGGCGGTCATGCCCGCGGGTGCGAAAAGGCCTGTCTCGACCCAAAGCCAATCTCAGCTATGGTCCGATCTCGGTCCGAAAGAATAGGGGTCTCACAGCCACAACACTTGCTCCTGCATCCATGGCCATCACCAAATTCTTAATTAAAGGATTTCCCAAAAGATGAAAAAACACATTAAAACACTTATATAAAAATATGCTTACTTATAATTTATATCATTCTCTGAAGAAGGTGCTTATCTATAATTCATACCCTTCTCTAAAACTAAGTTCATATATACTAGGAGAAATGAAAAATATATACAAGAAATTTGAAAGGTGTAGAAGATTGGTTTAGTGTTTACTTCTCAGCTTTGAGAATTAATTTATTAAAAATATATAAGACATGAAGCAATAACTCACAATAACTATATAACCTTAATAACAAGATTGATGCACTATTGCATATTGATCAAGTTTCCATGCCAAAGAATATAATACAAAGTCTTTACACATGAAAAAGTGGTCATGAACTAGGAACTGACCTGTCGGAATTGCGCTTCTCAGCCTTAGTAAAATATCATCAACAACAACATTGCGGGGTTCTTCAAGTTATATACCATGTAAACAATGAGATTTGAAATAATAATTTATAGTAACAATTTGAATTGGATAGAGTCCAACGTTTAGATTGACTTGAAAACAAATTAAGCTTGCAATTGACTTGAAAACAAATTAAGCACACTCTAATTCAAATTTTCTAAACTTACAACTTGCAATTGACTTGCTAACAATTAAGCAAACTAATACAAATTTTATCAATCCTAACCATTTTCACAAGCTACGATGTTAGTGTTTTTGCATCACAACCTCTATACAATTCCATTAAACTCAACTTTTAGGTTTCATTAGTTAATAACTTTCATCCTTTTAGATTCCTAAGTAACAATATTTAGAGTTCAAATGGTTTACCTAAATACGATAGTCGAAGACACCAATATAATACCATAACACTAAACAAATCAATCAAGGATATACCTTCTGCATCAGAAAGCCAGCAACAGAAGGCTTCAAATATTTGGCCACACCTTCAGTTGATGCATGGGCTCTGTGTGTTGTACCAAAAGCATCGTTCACATACACATATGCAAGAGAAGTCAATTTCTTTGCGAACTCTGAGTCATTCTTCTCCTCTTCCTTGTAAAACTTGACAATCTCGAGGAGCAAAACACCTCCTTCAGGAAGTTCAGCAACCAACTTCTCAGCTTCTGCCCCAATGCAGTCGTTTGTCATTTTAACCTACAAAATAAATATTCTCATGAATGTAGTCCATAAGCAAATAAGCTAGGCAAGCAGAAAAGACAAGTACATACTAATGATGTGATAAAGATTCAAATACCTGAACCCCAAGAAGCTCAGATAGCCTTGGCACAAGTGGCGTCAAATTGTATTTGGGTGTTACACCCTTGGGACGTCCCTGTATCACAGCCAACACTTTTAAGTAAATAATTTCCAGCATGAGTCGTGGTAAAGGAACGTGAATTGATGACAATATCACAAGAAAATGTATGGAAGCCATTAAAAAAGTCAAACGAGACATTTTTCACAAGCAAATTCTGGCATCATTCAAACAAGTTCGGTAGATTTGAATAAATTTCCCCTTTCTAATCACAAATAGTAGAGCTCAATAGCATATATTGCAATAAAACCACAGAATCTCAACAAATTCAACCGTCATGAAAAATCAAGTTTACAAACGCCCAAACCGTAGCAAAGATAAACCCTAGAAAGAGAATTTCATGAATGAACTAAAAAAGAAGCAAACAAACTTGATTCCAAACCAAAATCATACCTTCGAAACACGTTTATTGCTACCATCACCACGACTCCAAAGAGCATCCCCATCACCATTTCAGAGATTAACCCATGGTTTCTCCTAATTCCTTCCTCAAACCTCAAGGTTCAACACTGATCAAATTGTGAGAGAGCGAAGGAGACGAGCGAAGATGAAAAATTGGGCGACGAGCGAAGTAGACGAGCGAAGACGAATCCCCAGAATCGCCACAAATCGCCAGCGAAGAAGAGGAGAAGAGAGCCGAGAAGAGATAAGTGAGAGAGCGAGAAAAGTGAAAAATTAAAAAAAAAAAATTCTATATTTACCTACATACTTACTACCTATTAAAATTTGACCTACATACTTAATGTACCTAATAAAAAAACGCATTATTAGCTAATGGAAATATAAATATAATGGTGAGATAAATATATCTAAAAAATTATAATTAAAAAAAAGATAAAAATTCAATATATAATATGCCTTAGATTATACTTTTGTTACTTTATAAAGTTGAAAATATTGTACTCCGTACATAATATTATTATTAGTTATTCTGTTTAAATAATTGTCTTTATACAGCCGTGACACCTCATCACACACGTGATGTCGTGTCCAAACCGCTTATAAATCTGGTAAGCAAGTCCCTTTGACATTTGACCACTTGACTGTTAATTGGTATAAATACCATCCCCATTTGACCAATTTCCCCAAAGGCCAAATCCAATCCAACAACGAAACCCTTACTCCATAGTAGATTCCAGAACAAGTATGAGCCGGATAAATCGGTTAACCCACGAACAAGATCTTCCAGTCATCATCTCAGCTCTGAAGCACATGATCTCGACCGACCCGACGAGTACTGCAACTAGCTCCGGCTTCGGGAGCAACATTCAAGGATGCTCGGGATGTCCCCTGTTACTCCTCCCTGAAGTTGCAGATGAGGAGTTAAAGAGCAAGAAGAGAAAGAAGCATGATTACAGTCGTGTTAATGGCGGAGGAGAACAGAGTAAGAAGAAATACAGGGGAGTGAGGATGAGACCTTGGGGGAAATGGGCGGCCGAGATTAGAGACCCACACAGGGCCGTTAGGGTGTGGCTCGGCACATTTCAGACCGCCGAGGAGGCTGCTGTCGCCTACGATAAGGCCGCCGTAAGGTTCCGCGGGGCCCGCGCCAAGCTCAACTTTCCTTTTAATGACTACATGTTCATCCAAGAGCCTACTGACAACGACTCTAAAGAGGAAGGAGGAGAAGACACGTCAGCGGGGACAAAGACGACGTCGTATTTGGACAAGCAAGAAGAAGATTTGGATGAGTGGGTGAGGATGATGGTGATGGATGCTGATGTGGAACCGTATCATCGCTTCAACAGATTCGATTAACCGTCAATATTGCACTTCTCTACCATTTTCTTGTAGAAAAAATTCCACATATTGTAATCTGGATTACATAAATAATAGTTAATTTTTATAGAATAAATATATGTTTTTATTCTTTATAAAGTAAAAAATAAATAAAAGAAACATTAATATTTTTTTGTTTACTTTAAAATTAAAAAAAAAAAAGTTGTTCACGGCGAAAGCCTGTTACGATCCAAATGTTGGGTTATTTTGATTGATTTTCTCTTTTATGATTTTGTCAACTGATAGTTTGGTGAAACCAAGCTTCTCAACTATGGCTGCTTCACCCCCCTTCCCAAATGGCTGTTCACGGCGATCTCATTCCGCCACCTCCTCTTCTTCTTTTACTAGATATCCTCTCCCTTCGTCCACTTGTTCATCTAATTCAAACCTATCAAATCGAAAGCCTTTCATTCTTCCTCTCAATCTCTCCTTCTCTTCTTCTTCCTTAGCTCCTCATCCTAGAAATTTAAGTAAATCTCGAATTAACTATTCGAAAATTGAAAATGTCGATGCACCGTCAACTTCGAAGAAGGCGGAGGACTCCTTGATTTCTGCTGAGACCGAGGAGATTTTACATCAGAGGATAGTTCCGACTGTTAAATCCCTTTCAAGTAAGCAATCTCAATGGCGAAGGCTCTTCTATGTGTCCAAGAAAGTTCGGAGTGTTATTCTGCTCAATGTTGTTACTATTGCTTTTGGTAACCTTTCAACTCCTCTCATATTTAACTTCATCAATGGGAATTTTTCTATCGAGGTTCTTTTGCTACTTGATTGGACGCAATTATATGTGTGTAGATAATATATCGTCTGAATCGAAGGGTTTTTTGGCTGCTTTATCGAGTTTGATTTTGTTCATGTGGATAACATCAGCTTCTAGCTGTGCTGATATTGGGTTCTTTTTGTGTTGAAATTATCTCTCAGTCTATACTGGTCCTTTCTGATTTTGTTCAGCTTCTAACTTGAATGTTATCTGATTCAAACTTCGTATGTGGCTTTTGTGTTCCTTTTGAAATCTGCATTTTCCCTTTCATGTGTGGTTACTGGATTGCTTTCATAGCTCAGTCTCTCACTGAATTGGCAGATTACTGCTCAACTGTGTTGATACCTTGAAACAACCTTTTATGGACACACTGAGCACAATTCAGTTCTTCAATAGAAACCTAAATTCAAGTTGAGGGTAGCTGTAAATAGCTTTAAGAAAATTTGAGTAACGAACACATGTAGATAGAAAAACAAGAGCTTTTTATTTGTCAGATCATATGATGGAACACTTTCTTCCTCTAATACACTTCTCTAGAGTTCATCTATGACAGAATTGTTTTACATTCATGTTGGTTTGATTATCAAAAGCTGAAAAATGATCAATACTTCAAAATGCTAGGATATGCTTTTGTTTTCCCAATGTGACTTCTCTTGGCCAGTAGATTAGAAATATAGACATGTTCCTTTTCATCGATCTAATAATCTCTTCTTGTTGCAAGTTGGAAAACAAGCTAATTTTGCAGACTTTTCACTGATTTTAAAATGCATATCATAGTGACAATACTTGTTATTTGTCTAAGTTTGAGAAAGAGCAGTCATATTTTTGTTCTTAGTTGCAGCAGCCTGGTTTCCCTCGGTATATAGTTCCTTCTCTTTTCAAATTTAATTTTACCTTGTGAACAAGCTGAAATGCTATCTGAGGACCTTTATTTTGAGGAAAGAATTATATACAGAGTTCAAAGCCAATTGGCACTTCTGACAATTCTGAATGTACACAAATTTAGGTTCTCTCTTTGTAGCTCTTTGAAAGTGGCCTTAATATTAGGAATTTTTCACTACCAATCCTTGTAAGATGTAGGAATCTTCACCAACATCCATGACACAAAATTTCATGTATTTGTTATGCAGCTAGTAACATTCCCGTTTTAAAAGAAGTTGAAACAATTACGGACCCAGCAGCGTTTACTGTTGCAAGATTTGTCGTCTGCGCTATTCCCTTCATTCCATATGTCTTTCATGCAAGAAATGATGTTCACGCACGCAAAGCAGGAATTGAATTAGGCATGTGGCTCAGTTTAGCATATTTTATGCAAGCTCTTGGGTTGCTTACGTCTGATGCTGGGCGTGCTTCATTTGTTTCTGCACTCACTGTAAGTTTCTCCTGTCTATTGGATTTTGAGGACACTGAAAGATTTGTAAAACTATGAAATTGCTGAGCTCGATCACTGCTTGGATTACTTTCTTCAGGTTGTTGTAGTTCCTGTCCTTGATGGTATGGTAGGAGCAAAAGTGCCTCAACTTACATGGTTTGGAGCTCTAATGTCAATTGTAGGAGTAGCATTGCTCGAATCGAGCGGATCTCCTCCTAGTGTATGACTCTTTCAATCATTCAATGTTTATTTTTGCCTAAAAATTATACAACTCATCAATCATCATCCCTTCTGTGATGGTTTCAGATTGGGGATCTCTTAACCTTTCTAAGTGCAGTATTCTTTGGAGTCCATATGCTTAGAACTGAAAGAATTTCAAGAAGTACCAACAAAGATATCTTTTTGCCACTCCTCGGCTATGAGGTTAGTCATAAATATAACTATGGGCTTATTTGGTATCCATATCTAGATATCAAGATATGAGTATGAGATTGATATCCGATATCTTTGTTTCGGAGAGGAAGAATAGAAGAGGGAGGAGCAATATAAGATATTTGATACCATTTTATTTTGGAGTATATCAAAAAGGAGAAAATGTGTATTAGAAGTATATCAAGATATCAGTTTGATATCAATATACTCTTATACCAAACATAGGTATGAGATTTATATTCTATGTCGATACTCACATCTTATATGTAGATATGTATACCAAACTTGCCCTATATAAGCATGCTGTCGCCTTTTGAATTTTTTAGCTCCGAGTTCTGAAAGATTTTGAGGTTTCAACCAGATGTGCGCTGTCGCATTATTATCACTTTCATGGTATTTAGTTGGAGGCTGGCTTACTGAAACTTCAAGTTGGAAGACTCAATTTTGGCCAGGGATGATATCTTGGAAGTCAATTGTTTCTTTTCCTTGGGTCCCCGCTCTTTATACCGGGGTATTTTCCACTGGTTTTTGTTTATGGATAGAGGTACTAAAACATCAGTAACTTACACAGAAACCAAAAGAGATCAAGAAATTCAGACTTCCCTTCTGGATATTTATATATCACCATTTGCTATGCAGATGGCTGCAATGCAGGATGTATCAGCGACCGAAACTGCGATTATTTACAGTTTAGAGCCACTATGGGGTGCTGGTTTTGCATGGTTCATTTTGGGTGAAAGATGGGGTACAACAGGATGGATTGGTGCCATCTTTCTTTTAGGTAAATGTATATGATCTGGCACAACAGTTAACTATATACATAAAACTTTAATTCAATTGTTATACTTATACTACATTTTAGTTTAATTCTATATGAACAGATTAATGACATATACTGCACCTTGCTTGTATTTTTCATCTTCATATGTCTACAGCTGGAAGCCTGACTGTACAAATACTCGGATCCCTACCACCGAACAAACCCACAGAGTAAGGAGCTGCTAAGAAAGATGAGCATCAACAGTCCTTTAAATAAACAAACTGGTCAGTAGTTCTTTCACTCTTTTAGCAAATATCATATGCTTTGGGAAGTAAAAAATATATGCATAGCCTTAAGCTCCTAAATCCTGGATCTAATATGACTTGACTGCTATTTCATAATCTAATCCATTTTTTTTGCCCAAACAGAGATGACTTATGGAAGAGGAGGATTCTGAAGCTAAGTAGAGATTTAGTGCCCGTTTGTTTGGAGTGGTGGAATGGAAACGGAATGGAATCGGTTAAGGGAAATGAAAGAAATTGAAATTGATTAGATTACTTTCATGTGTAAAAAGACCTCTAAACAAACATAGATTTTGATTGATTCGGAATCATTTCGTTACCGTAAATGATTTCTAGCGATACCAAACGAGCCCTTAGGGTTAATGGCCATTCGAAATGAATATGGTTAGATTTCATCATTCAATTTTCCCTTTGTATAATTTGTGATCTTCTAGATTGAAATACAGGTCATGAGAATTTTGAAACAGTTGAAGCTTATTGGCCATATGGGAGCAATTGTAAATGGGCTTGCGAAATTCGAGTGATTAAAATTTGTAGAAAATGGGCAATTACGTTGCCGCAGCCTTTACAGAGAAAAAGCCAATTAATGTATAGTTCTTTTCCATTTCTGAGCTCTGGTTTGTAGATGGCAGCTACCAATGCAAGATGAATGTATTCAATATTTTTGCATAAATAAAAGAAAAAAAAAGTTTGCTTTTCAACGCCTGTTTTCTCATAGCTACACAACTGACAGAAGATCAAGAGGGCAAGGTCAAAGTCAAAGCTAGTGAAAAGAGAGGTCTATGTTAACACTTCAATTTGTTTTTGATAAGATACACAAAATTACCTTAAGAAAATTTGGTTAAATGTATGACTTTATTAATAAATGATTTAAGAGTAGTTTTATATAAAATTGCAATTCAGGGGTGATTTTATGTAATTTACAATTATTTTAGAAAAAGGTGATTCGATATTCTAATCGAATATATATATATATAATACTAAAACATAAGTGAATATTGTCACATGTCAATCGAGCATGAGCTTCCTAAATTTAATTGGGCTTAAACTTCTGAATTTGAAATTACCATGTAGTCCTTCTAATTAATCTTTATAAATAAAAATAGGGGTCTACTTTGTGTGCACAACTAATTATGGGCCTCATAACTACATAAGTTTATGAAAAGGGCCTACTTATCCATTTCCCCCATATTAATATGTACTGTATCTTAATTTGATATTTAGAATTATATATATTTGGAAAGACTATATTATGAAAAACAAAATTAAAATATATATTAGACAACAAATTTTGTATGAAAATTATGGAGAATTATATATATTGATGTCATAGTTATACCATATTTACCACTTATAATATTTATAAAAAAAATAAATTATTTTTATCATAATTTTTTTATAAACATTTAATATTGTAATATATAAAGATGATTATATTGCTCATTTTCTCTACTAACTTAAATTTATTTATAATTAATTTATTGTACCTTATTATCGCAATATATTTGATCATAAATATAATAGATTACTCTAAATCAAAAATCCGTGCATGACACGGGAACTAAGCTAGTTATATCTATATTACAAAAAAAAAGAATACGATTGAATCGATTGTAGAATGTTACATCGATATGGAGAAAGAAGTAGACAAAACATGAAGCAAAATATAGAAAGCAAGAATCTTTTGAGATAACCAAAGCTTCCATTTGCCTCTTGTTAGTCTTCGAAGACAGCTAGTGACTGGAACTTGTATGCTTATAAACTTATCACTTTTTAACCATTTTTTTTGTCGCCTTTTCTGCAGCTCGATCTTGCCTAGATATCTTCATTTGTTGTTTCTCACAATTCCACGTAATCTTAACAAATATTTTAAAAAGGTCGCTTTTTTTGTAAATATAGGATTATACTACATAGCTAGGGGGGGAAATACACTTCCCGATGTATATTATAGGCCTAATTGACATAGTCAACGGAACCATCTTAGTTATAAACATGACATACCAAACATACCCTCTTCAATTAGGATAAATGTGTTTAGGTAAAATGACACAAAAGAACCCAATATTTATGGTTGAGAAAAATAGTTTGATGTTGCAAATCTGTTGAAAATTGCCCGGGATCCAATCACTATTTTAAGCATCGTTAGAGACAAGATATTTTATTGTTGTTCGTTGTTTTTTTTTTTGATACTATAAGGTAATTAGGGTTGATCATCTCCTCATACTCTTCGTCTAGGACATCTTTGCGGATGAGCTCATCAACCTGGACAGATAACGGACAAGATGGCTGGAGGCAATCGTGTCCCAACTCAGCAAGCAAGTCCGCAACACCATTAACCTCGCTAAACACATGGTGGATCTTAATCTGACAGAAACTAGGATGGGAGAATAACAAATATTAGATTGAATCCACAATCATCATATGTTTCCATTGTAATTGCAACTCATCACATCTACTGACTCTCGACTTATTTTTGCCACTACAAATCTTCTATTATACACTTGCGTTACTTTTTACATCTATTTAAATATTTGGATTTTTAATTCATTATTACCAAAAAAAGTATCAATATTTTGACTTCGTTAAACTCAGAACCTTATAAAACAAACGAAGGATCTTGCCAACGAAACTAACATACAAATTTCGACATTGTTTTTCGTAAAAATATGATTAAATATAGGTATATTTGTTCACTATAGAATGGTAAGCCTTTATACGTAATTTTCTTTTTATTTTTTTATTATACATATAGACTTAACAAGTATATTTTGGGAATATTGTAGGATGTGATTTCAGCATGCTGTTAAGTTTGTAAACATAAACTTAATGTGTGATACTTTCGTGCAATTAAAATATTGAGTATATATATAATACAATATCATTTGCATAAATATAGCCAAGAGCACTAAACCCTAAAAACCTACAAAAAGTGTACAGGGACAAGCATACTCCTTTGAGGTTGATGCATACATTTAATGCTCGAATTTAATTTAAATTATGATAATGTGTTGTTTTAAGAACCTTTTAAAAGAAGTGATATTTTAAGATAAAAAAAACATGGGTGGGAAATAGGAATTCTAGGAATATTTAAATTTCAAATTCATGACCCTAATCTGTAGATGTACGAACTACTAATTGCATTATCATTGCCCTAAAAATAAACCTAATTGCATTATCAATAATAAGAAGATGATTTTTAAATGATAAGCATCCTTGCCAACGGTTTGTTTACATTCCGGAGGATTATTTTATTTTTTTCTTATTAAAAGTAGAGCCATATTATGTATTGAGTTTATTTAAATAAAGAAAATCAATCATATATAATAACATGGATATATTTATATTTGTTATACTCATTTAAGAGTAATTAAAAAAAAATCTACTCTCTATAGGCTCTAGTTTCCAATATTTGATATTAGAATCTAAAAAAATTGGTTCATAATATTTGACATTATAAATATTTTTAATATTTAAACTTTTGATAAATAAAAAATTTCATTTATTATTTTTGATACAAATTTTATTTGATATATTCTTGATCATATAACTTTTTATATTTTACCATGATTTTTGATAAATATTACACATATTGGATTTTTTTTTCTAATGTAAAATATTGAATACCGGAAGGAATAACATTATTACTTATTTGACATACGAAATATTTTCAATTTATGATCCGGTATATACACATTTTGACTTCAAACATAATTAATTTTAGATATTTATTTAACACCTTGAAAAAATCAAAATATTATGTTCCGGGCTCCTATTCCTTAAAAGTTAGATAATTTATTTAATTTACCCAAAGCAAGTTTTGTAAACCCAATAATCCAAATAAAGTATAAAATAGATTAGTTAGATGATTTCAAAATAATTAATCAAATATTTCCGTGCAAGAAATGACTAAATATATTCCATTTATGGACACTGAACCTAATTTATCGGTTGAACCATGAAAGGAAAAGCAGATTAAAGCTTGCTGCAGACATTAAAGACTTGCCTCTTTTTTAGGGCAATCAACTCAAAGTGGGAGAAACCCATGAAGGTCAAAATCACCAGAAATGACCCTAATTTAATGATATTTGCTTTCTGTCATCCTACCTAATATACATCGCTGTAAAGGTAATTAAGCTAATGATTTTATCATATTATAATTAACTTAGCATGTTATGTCGTTTTCTAATTTTCTGTTATCTTTCAGAAAATAGCTCTCAAGTCAAACTAATAAACAAATGTGTTTTTTCTGATGTAATATTTTGTTTTAATTGTATATAGCAGTTTGTTGGGGACCTTAATTGAATGTGTTTTTGAATAAGATATTCAAAAGCTGGGAAAGAAAAGAGAAAGAAAGAAGATGGGAGTAGATGAAGAATATTAAGTATATACCAGCAAGAATTGAATTCGAACATAAATGAGTCTAAACAGATCGAAGGTACAACACAGATGGAGAACCAAAACTGCACCTCAGAAATGCAATATTTGCAATAATGTCATTTGATCTTCAATTTCTGCAACACCTTTTTACCAGTTTGCTCTCACCATATATAACAATGGCTACACACACATCCAGAAAAAAAAAATACAAAAAAAATGGTAGGGTTCATACTCAAAACCCATCCGAAAAACTAACTTACTGGCTAAGTATGAACAATGTAATCAACTGAAACTAACTTACCTGAAGATATATATATATATATGTATGATCGATCACTGATCAGCTCAACTAATTTCTAGATTACATACAACTAATTGTGAAGAGGGTTTGGGCCTGTGTGAATGATCCTATCTTCTTGATTAAACTGACTGGAACTAGGGTTCATAGCTGTAGTAGTAGTAGTAGTAGTATAGAAGAAGAACTGGGTTTTTCTTGTGGGTGATGAATCTGCAGATTTGAAGCCTTCAACTGCAAAATTAGAGAGAATCAAGATGACCCAGATGAAGAAGAAGAGATTTTGAAGCTTGAATCTTGATTTTCTTCTTCTTGTTCTTGGTTTCTTCTCTTCCATATTTTGACGTTAGCTTGCTGGTGTGGAATGTTATGAGGAGGAAGAAGAAGAAGAGATGGTGTTATAATGAAAGGGTATCACGTGAAGTTGAATCGGGCCTTGAATCAAGGAAGCTTCTTATGAATATTTATGTGGTTTAGGGTTTAGGTATAGCACTGAAGTCTTGAAATTTGAGAGCCCTAAAAATTGAATTTGTTTTTTGTTGGGAGGGAGAGAGAATGTGTGTGGGAGTATTAATAGCCGTTGTCTGCGGAGCATTCAAGAGATTAGAAGCTGAGCTTAGTAAAGTGTGTACCCTAGGAAGACTCTTTTTTTCTGATTTCTTTCTTTATTTAACTCTCTTTATATGGTTGGGACATGCAATTCTGTCATTGTTATTCAATTTTCAGATCTCTGTAATGTGTTCTTCGGAGATTTGTGCGGTTTGGCTATTCATGTGTAAACCATATAATGATACACTTGTGATGGCAAATTGTACATGTACTCGATAGTGTTCAAAAAAGTTAAGTGATAAACGAAATTTCTTCATCGTCGCCTGACCAGTATGTCGAAATTTCAAAATATATATTTAAAATAAATTATGAGTCTGTTCGGTTAGTCGAGATTGAAGATTAAAATCCTCCTTCATCCTAGTTATATTATTAGAAACTTCATCTATAATAATTCTAGGGGGAGCATGACCCAATAGATTATTAGATGGATAAACTTAATTCATCCGGTTACCCGATAAGTACATTCATCAACAAAGTTATAAGACGGATGGAACAAGTTGATAATTAGTCTATCACCCGACTCATTCTCATTCGTATATTTACGAGAACTTTATAAGTTGATATAAAACTAAGTTAATAATTCAGGTAAATAATTTTTCAGCAGTTGCTGATATTTCAAGAACTAGTTTTAATTACAATACCTCTGAATCAATTAAGCTATACAAGGGTATTTTATAGTCTTTAATAGTTTTTAATTACTTTAATACTACCAAACTACCCAAATCAGATAATTGTATAAATGACCCGGATTTTCTATATAGAAAAAGGCTCGTGATTTTGGAAGTTTACCAAGTGTACATATTCGGTTAATTATAGAAATTGATCAAGTATTGTAGTTACAAGAGTGACCTAAACTTCTGAAATCGGACGTATTGCCCCAAAATGATAAATTATAAGATTTGGTTCAAGTTTATAATTACAGAAAATGATCTATATTTTTATAATTACATTTATCGCCTAAGTTTTAGTAAATAGAGCTAAATCTTGCGTAGTTGGCTCGTTGAGGTTTCATACACCTTGGACAAATATTTGGATAAGAAAAGAGACGTAGTTTGACATTGATACGCAACATTTGACCTTTTTTTCTAATGATAAGTAAATGTTCTTAAACCTTAATTGGAACCCGTTTCTTAGGATGTGTGTTGTAAATTAATTGTATTTGATTGAGTTGATTTATGATAGATGTTATGATATATTATTATTAGGTACTTGAAATCTCGGTCGAGTCCAATTGATCTCGGGCTGAGATATGGCCGAGATTCTTGTTTTGCCTCGTTTCGTCATTTTTCCTTCCGTTCTTCGTTTCTCCGTAGTATTTGGCTCGTCTTGACCTTGTTCCGAGAAATATCTCCTTGTCTCCTTCTACCTTGACACCTATATCCTACAAAGACACAAAACGCGCAAAAACGCAAAGCAAATAGCAAAAACAAAAAAATAAGGACAAAAAGACTCTTACCTCAGGTTGCCTCCCGAGAAGTGCTTGGTTTAAGGTCTCTAGCCAGACCTAACTCCGTAGATACATCAGTCTGGAGAAAAATAGGCAAAGTCCACTCCACCGGAATTTCCGGTTTACACTTTCTCAACCTACTCTCACTCACTTTGACGGTTCCGGTATGTTCACCCCATACTTCATTAATGGCTCCATGGGGATGAATCTTCTTCACAATATACGGACTTGTCCACCGTTTTCTCAACTTTCCTGGAATCAGGTGAAATCTCGAGTTTGAGAGAAGAACGAGATCACCTTCATTAAGCTTTTTCTTCTTCTTAGAGATCTCCTTGTAGATCCGAGCGCTTTCGAAATCGTCAAGTCGGGTCTCTTTCTTCAACAATAAGGAGAGTGATGTAGAAGCTAGCCTTCATAATTCCTTTGATGAATTGTCGGTAGAAGCCGACTTCCCTTGAAAAACCTTTATCTTTCTTCACAGGCTTCGGTGGAACCAATTTTTCCGCTTTTCCGACATCGTTCTTGAAGCTAATGGATGCGGCGGGAGGTTTCGGATCGTCAGGAGGCGTCTCGGTCAATCTCTGTACCCCATACTTGGATCTCGGGCCGGCTATTGGGATCTCGGTTGAGATCGAGTGTTTTGTTTTGCAATCTCGGTCACCCTTTGGGAATTTGGGCCGAGATACTCGTCACAGAAAAAGATCTCGGTCGACACAGATTGAACGTCGTCCTCATCAATATTGAAGGTCAGAGAGGCGTTCCCCCAATATACAAGACAACCAGAAGTAGAAAGAAATGGTCTTCCAAGAATAATAGGTACAGGATAGTCTGCAGGGATACCTAAAACAACAAAATCAATTGGAATATAATACTTCCCTAGCTTCAATGGAATATCTTCAAGAGCACCAAATGGTTTAGTCGTCAATCCATCTGCCATGCGCAAAGTCATCTTTATCGGCTTTGGCTCCCTGAGACCAATTTCCTTGCAAAGTGCGAGAGGAGTTATGCTCACACTTGCTCCTAGATCACACAAAGCTTCATAAGTTCCCTCTCCAATTCCTATTGGTACACAAAATGATCCGGGAACTCTAAGCTTTGGTGGCATCTTCTCTTTCAAGATTTTGATGAGCTCGGTAGTTCTTTGAGTCATCTTCACTTCTCCACTTTCTTCTAAACTTCTCTTGTTAGAGAGGATCTCCTTCAAGAATTTCCCGTATGCATGCATTCCTAGAACATCATCAATGAATGGAATGTTAATACGCAGATTTTCAATAAGTTCTAGGAACCTACCGAAACTCTTGTCACGTTTAGTTCTAGCATGAGATCTGGGGAATGGGAATGGAGGCTTGTATGGAGGTGGTGGCACATATTTCGGCTGATCTTCTTGACTCTTCTCAGCAAATTTTTGGACTTTCACCATCAGTTTCTTCTCTTTGGGCATTGGATCTTTTGCCTCAAATCCACTTCTAGTTGAGATTTTCATAACCTGCCTCTTGGGATTCTCTTCAGTCTTTCCAAGAAGTCTTCCTAGATCTCTTTGAAATTCTTCAGCCTTTTTGAACACTTGAGTTTCCAAAACCTTTTGAGCTTTGGTTACACTAGTGACAAAGCTCTCTAGATTGCTCATCCTTACCATCAATTGCTCAAACATCATCTCAACTCGATTCTTTGGCTGTTGGAAACCTGAAGGAACTTGTTGAGCCGGCTCTGTTCCTTTAGACAACTGACATGCATCACTAGAAGAAGCATGAGGGTTCAATGCACCATCAGGGTTAGAGTAAGAGAATCCTGGATGGTTATGGTTAGGCTTGAAATTGTTTCATTGGTAATTTCTATTGAAATTGTTATTTTTATAAACTCTTTGGTTTTGATAACCTTCTTGGAAATTACCTCTACTCATGTAATTCGCATCTTCTTCCCTAGACGTTACATGCACTTCAGCTTGTTGACTCTTCAAAGTAGACGCGCAAAACTCCCTCAAAGATTTGAGTTCATTGTTGATGGAGTCAAACCTTGCATCATTCAAAGTGTTTTCACTCACCTCATACACTCCAAGTCTAGCCCTCTTCTCTTCAACCTTCTTGTGGGAGTACTTCTCAATTACTAAGGCTTGCTTCTCTACAAAGTCCCAAGCCTCATCTGCATTCTTTTCCATGAAAGTACCACCAGAGAGTGATTGTAATTTAAATTGATTGTCTTCATCTAAACCCTTGAAGTATATCTCCAACAACACAATCTTGGGAATTTCATGATGAGAATAGTCAAGCATAAGATCCTTAAATCTCTCCCAACACTTAAATAAGCTTTCTTTATCCTTCATCACGAAAGCATTGATTCTTCCTCTAAGCTTAGCAGTCTTGGAAGGTAGGAAAAACTTTGTAAGGAACTCAGTAGTCATCTATTCCCATGTGTTGATCCGCCCATTTGGTATAGATTGATACGAGCCTAATGCCTTATCCTTTAGAGAAAAAGAGAAACCTCTCAGCTTATGATTGCTACCTTTCATTCGTGGCGGCCTCACTATGTCCATCAAAGTTTTATAGTTCATTAAGTGTTGAAGTGAAGATTATGTATCCATTCATTCAAACTGATTCTGACGGATCATCTGGAGTACTTGCGGGCGTATCTCATACTCGTGGGTTACGGGACCTCCAAAGTTTACTCCTGGACGGTTTATCCTCTGAGATGGATCCATTCTCTGTCCAAGTGTTTGTGGAGGTTCCACGTGTGGCTTATAACGAACAGGTCTGATAGGAGGAGGTGTAGGTATTGCTCGAGGTAGCTCTTTTTGTTGTACTTGTTGCACTGGAGCTTGTCTCTCATTGTGGAGTTGTAGCATTTGTCTCATATCAGCTCTGATCTGATCCATCTCTCTCCTAGTTTGTTCCTCTCTTTCTCTAGCAGCCCGCCTTTCAATTTTTAGTTGTTGTAAGGTTTCATCCAGCTTTGCTTGATAATCTCTAATCTGAGCCATCTCCAAAGTTTTCTGGCCTTTGAGTCTCTGTCGCAATATCTTCTCAGGTTCAGGATCATAGGGAACTAGTTCTTTCGAATCCCAAGTACTTCGCATACACCGTAAAAGGAACCTAGAGTTTTGAAAATTCCAAAGACAAACACGGAAACAAGATCAATAGTACAAGAAAGACTTACACTATAAGAAATCACAAAATTGCAAATCAAATTAACTAAGTCCCCGGCAACGGCGCCAAAAACTTGTTCGCTAGTTTTGCACCCCTGCAAATCCGTGTCAATAGTGACAAAGACTCACAGGGTCACAACACACGATATGCTCAGTTTTAAATTTATAACTTGGTAAATAATCACTTAACTTGTAGCGGACCCACAGTGTATGGATCGTACGAATTAGAGTATAAGTACTCCAAGGTCGAACACAAGGACTAGGTGTTTAATTTGCAGTTATGATTAATTATAGAATAAATATGAACTAAGAAATAGACTGGAAAAGGATAGGGAAAGAAGACTAATATTTTTGGAGAGATTTTGTAGTTCGCAATCGAATATCAATTCAATTGAAAACTTATTATAAAACAAAGCTAAAGAAGATAATCAATGGGACAAAATGGATTCCAAGGATTTAAAAATCATTGTTTATGGCATATGGACTCAGGATAACTTATAAGGGATCCATGGTAGAAAAGCAACAAGGATGAACGTTTCTACTCTGATGATCTATTATCGGGTAAGTCTCAAGATCATCTAGTTTCAATCCTAACTACTTATTACCGGGTAAGTCTCAAGGTGAAAAGGGTGGAAATTCAGTACAAACCAGGTTATGTAACTAAGGACTAAGTAAACCCTTACCGGGTAAGTCTCGGGAATTACCTTAACTCAGAAAGTAATCAGGCACATTCAATCCAATAGAGGTTTTCACCTCTATCACCTATGCTCAATCTACTTATATATCTAAGAACGAATATCACCGGGTAGGTCTTAACTCCAACTCAGGTTGCTAGTTTAGAAGGTTGTTCTAACCTAGATTATGTCTGAACCAACCATTATGGTTTTAAGCAATTCAAACCAAGTAGTAAGTACAATTCTAATCCATCATAGTCGAAGACATAAACAAATATCTATTCACCTTGGAACCACAATAGTTCTAGCCAATAATCATCATATCGAAATCAACAATTAATTCTAAGAAAAAATGCATAAAAGAGTAATAACAAAAGAAGGAAAGGAAAGTACTCATCTTTATTAATCCGAATATCAACAAAACAAACTATCCCAGTATCGCAAAGTGTATCTAAACCGAATGCAAAGATAAAGACTGAATCTTTCCTCTGAACTAACAAGTGTCTAACAACGGTAGAAGGTAGAAATGAAGGATGCAAGGTAAGAGACAATTTCTCTCTCTAGGTCTAAATTGAACTCAACGGGAGTTCAATTGAACAGAACAGACGGGGAAAAAACTAAAAATGGAATCCTTAGGAAACTATTGAAGCTTTTCTTTTATACCCAATAACTTGCCAAAAGACACAGGCTGGACTAAAAGGCGAGAAAATAAAATAACGACGCTCAGGGAAGAAATCTCGGGTGGAAATATCGGCCGAGATACAACATGCTCGGGGCCGAGATTTTTGGCTTCGTTCTTCGGTTTTTTCAGTGTCTTGGGATCTCGGTCAAATCACATGGATCTCGGGCGAACAATCACGATCGGTGGCAATCACCTCCGGGATTTTTCCGTAGCACAAATACCGGACCCTCCTCAAAGCCCACTTGTAGTGATCTTTGTTCTCGTGTGCCATGAATACAAAAGAAATTGCAAACGTCTTCTTTGTGCTTGTGATGTCGACGATCTCTAACAATGGTATATTGTATCTACAAGTAATATAAACAAAAGATTAAGTGATGTTTAGTATGACAAGATGTTTGAGTTTATGGAACAAAGTAAAAAAAAAAAAAGTCTTCAAACTTACTTAATAGTCTTATACGTCGAGTCCATCACAATAACATAAGGAAACATGCTGAGCAAATTTCTCGAATCGGGATGTGAGATAAGGAAATCAATCACATCATCCGAGTCCGTACTTCTCCTTGCATTAACGTAATATCTCCGTTCCTTCAACGTATGAAGTACTTGTTGTAACAACCATCTTCCTTCAGCTTGTTCCTTTCTAATCTTCAAACCGGTATTGTAAACTTGCCGGATTGTGGTGACATCGTCAGGATCATCTAATTGCACGGATTTCAAAATCATCCTCGGTTTTAATCCGGCTCTCAATTCACGCTCCACCTTTTTTGCCTGTGTGGGAGTCAATCGTCTTGTATATGCATGACCTTTTAGCACCGACGGAATTACGTGGTTGTAGACTTCACATACAACTCTCAAACTTGCACTTACACTTCTTCGAATTCTTCTTCCGACTAGAACTTGGAACATGATCGGGATCAACATCTTTCACCTTTCTAACATCTCCGTGTCTATCACATGCCAATTGTAACATACGAAACCCTTGTCTATGCAACCATGATTTTTTTATGACCAACACAAAATTTATTGAGTTGGCCATATACCGAGCCCAACCCAATAAGGTTTCTCTATCCGAAAAATATATACGGAGTTCAAACTTGGATGAAAATTCGGTACCAATTGCACGTGAATATTCCAAAACATCCTAATTAAAATAAAATAAAGTAAGTATAAGTTCGACAATTTCGGTTATGTATTCTAACATGTCTAAAACTAATTCGACAATTTTGGTTCTCTATTCTAACATGTGTAAAACTAATTCGACAATTTCGGTTATCTATTCTAACATGTCTAAAACTAATTTGACAATTTCGGTTCTCTATTCTAACATGTGTAAAATTAATTCGACAATTTCGGTTCTCTATTCTAACATGTGTAAAACTAATTCGACAATTTCGGTTATCTATTCTAACATGTCTAAAACTAATTCGACAATTTCGGTTCTCTACTCTAATATGTTTAAAACTAATTCGACAATTTCGGATCTCTACTCTAAAACATGTATAAAACTACTTCGACAATTTCAGTTCTCTATTCTAAACATGTCTAAAACTCATTCGACAATTTCGGATCTCTACTCTAAAACATGTATAAAAGTAATTACGTTAAAGTGATAATTTTACACTTACCTCGATATGTGTGGCAAGTTCTTCCGGATCACTATATTTGTCGATATCAAACGACATAGTTGTACTTTCACAATCGGATTCTACATCTTCTTCAGAATATGTCGACATTTTTGCGGATTTCTTATACGACGTGTTGTCGGAGGTGAATAGTGATATGATTTGACCCAATATATAGATGAATAATGAGATAATTTATCGAAGGTAATCAAACGGCTACCTACAACGGCTATTTTTCAAACGATTCTGCTTGAAGTTGGGGCAGAAGCGGATGCGAAATCCGCTTCCGCTATGTAGTTGGTAATTTTATACCGTGCGGACATGATTATAATGCGTTGGGAATAAGGCTGATACTATCCGGTTTCGTGCCGGATTCGGACCGGGCTTTTGCTAAAAATTTTGTCCGGATGTCCGGGCCGGATCCGGGCTAAGCCCGGGTCCCGGACTTTGTGACTTGTCCGTACCCGTCCGCCAAGCCGGGCCGGACAGCCCGCCGGGTACCCGGATTCAAAATTTTGCAATCTAAAAACTACATTTCTTTTGCCTCTCTAGATTCAAAACCCATTCTACTGTGTAGAGTAATCAAATTTTGCATTCAGTTTGTTCCAAGAACTGCATTTAACCTTTTATAAATCAAAATTTACATTAAACTAGTGTTTAGAAAGAATATACATTCAAACTAGTGTTTAGAAAGGAGATGAGGCCGACAAGACGAGAAGATAACAGATGAGGAGAGTAACGCCAATATGAGGAGATCCACTGACGCAGAGGAGAGTGATGCCGGTACGAGAAGATCCATAGACGCCGAGACGAGGAGATCCATAGTCTTCGAGGAAAGTGACGCCGAGGATGCCGAGAGTGAAGATGAGAAGAGGATTGAGATTTGAGGGCTAGGGGTCTTCTTCTTTAGTACGAGAGAATACTCATAGAAGTGAAGTGAGAAGGGCGAGACTAGGGTTTACAGAGAGAGAACGGGTGAGGGGCGGCTGAATATGATATTGAAGACTAGGGTTTTGCCTCTCATACTACCGCTACCATTGTATATATATATACTTTTATTTTTATTCTTTTATTAAAAAACAATCCGGGCCGGACAAGCAACCCGAACGGACTTTGCATTATGTCCAGATCCGGCCCGGATGTCCGGTCGGCCCGGGCTTTTCGGCCCGGGCCAACCGGAATGTATCAGGTCTAGTTGGGAACGGCCGCATTGCCCTCTATAATTGAGTTTTTGGTGCTCGTGGCTATAAATTGATATATTTCACGGGACAATCATTTAATATACAATTCTTATAGTGACATACTAAATAAAGAGAACTAATCGTCTAATTTCTCATATTTATTTACAGTTTATAATTTATGTTAGGAAACTAGTATATTTTATTTTAAATAACAAATAATAATAATAATCACTTTTACAGCTATTAGAACATATAAGGAATAAAAACACTACCTTATTAAAACTAAAAACTTGTGAACAATTTATTATGAACACACATATATATATATATATATATATATATATATATATATAATTTACACATTGAACATAAAATCTACGGTAAATATGATTGAACCCAATAAAAGTCTAAAACTGTGATTACGGAGTTATTAAAATTCTATATAATTAGATTACTATTAAAAAATAAATTAATATTAATAAAATTCAGAGAGAATATAAAGTTGATGAGCAGGATATTTTTAATTTTGAAGTGACACTCAAGCAAAATCCCGACAAATACTGGTAGTATTCAGTTCCAACTTCCAAGTTCCCACTATATTTTACAATGCAACTTGTACAAGGAAAGCAATAGATAGTAAAAGAACCGACTTTTATTCGTCAAAAAGCAACTCAAATTTCTATTATATCTTATTAATATAGAGTATTTTTAATCTTATGTCAAGACTATTAACATTATTTTTGATAAAATTAATTTATCTAGAAATTTTTACACATCATCATGTCACAATTTCAATTTTTATCAATAATAATATCTTAAGTTAAGTTTATTTTAATATTATCATTACCAGATAATTTCTTTTTTATTGAGATATGTTTATCAAATCTATCTAATTAAATAGCTAATTAATTTCAAGTAAATAGTTTCTCAATCTTTTATGATTCAATTATTTATTGGAGTTAATTGAAACTCAATTCCATTCCAGATTTTTAACCGGGAACTAGTTTGGTTCTAAAGTTTGACCCTTTTCCTCGTGTCGTAACAAAACAGGAAAAAGTTGTTTTCGAGTGGACCATAAACAAGGAAATCAGCCGTGGCTGCGAGCATATAGCCTTTGGTTCATACAACCCGAATATGCGGACACTCAACTGGAAGATTCGCGAGCTCCCAGCTTAACTCCACTTATCTTGTCTCTCTTTCCTAAATTATTTTTCGTCTAATCCTATCCAATTCAACACGGGTATGTTTGAGTCTTTGGGTTCCTCCTGTACTTTTTGTCTCAATTTCTTGCTTCTGTGCCTACCTTTTTGTGATCCTGATCTGGGCTCTTCAATTGGTATGTTATAGACGGTTTACCCTTGTTAGTTCTCTCTCCTGAATCGAAATTGTTGCTCAATTTGTACAATTGGATACCTGAATGTAGTGTTTAGCAGCTTCTAGCTTGATTTGTGCGATTTTATTGGATAGATGTGGCTATGGTGGATTTAGGGATTTCTACTTTGATCATCATAGCAATTTGCGTTTGCTCGTACAAAAGCTCCAAACTTTGCTCTGGGCTGAGGATTGGACTTTTTTAGGGTTTATAGGAGGGAAGACACCAATAAAGCTTAGGGGGAAAAGATAACTTGGATTGACAAGGAAACTAGACACTTTTCTTTTAGAATTCAGTGAGATCTACGTCTTACATTAAAGCTTGAATATTTACTTGTTTCATGCCCAATTTAAGGATTCTAGATGATGCTAAAACATTGATTTTCTTTTGTTTATTTTGAAAGCAAAATATTTCTTGCTGAGAGTTAACTCTGGTACATGTGAATAATGATAGTTGCGAGTAAGTTATATGTAACTGTTGGATCACAAAGGATTGTTGTTTGTTCCTTATCTGTACTTCTGTTAGCATCTTACTGTGAATCTCAAGAGATATATGCATAATTTTTGTCAATCATATTCTTACAGTATCTAAATCAAGATCTGATCCACGGCTGCTATATAAGTTTCACAAGCAACTCAAGTCCTACCTGCAGTTTTGCAGGTAGGCATTTGATGTCTGACAAGTAACTGAAGAGTATCATGGGTTCCAAGAGTGTATTGAACTCCAGTAAAGCTCTAGAAGGTGTACATGGAGTTCATGTTGTGCAACATGCACCATTTTCTCTTGAGGAGATTTCTCAACACGTTGACAGTGGTCAATCAACATATGTTAGCGCTTTTTCGGAAGCTAAACTAGGAGTTCTCATGCAGTAAGTATATAAGCTCAATGGATTGTTTTTTATTGTTAAAACATTGCAGATAATTTTTGATAAGTTACTTTCTTTGTTTCCCCACTAGACGAGCGTGGCAACAAAGACCTGGTTGTTTTAGACCCATCCGCTGTTGCCTGAATGGTATGAGTAAAAAAATATAATGCCTTTTCGGACATTTTACGAAAACTGAATTGAGGTTCATTCTCTATATTTCTTTATCTTCTAACTGCAGGTGACCAAAGTGTTACAGAAACAATTGCTAATGTCATCACATCTCTTCCTTTCATTGCCCTTGGGGTACAAGCACCAAGGCAAGATTTCTATTCCGGCTATACACAGAGATTATGAAAGTATCAGATTAATCTCTTCTCAATTTATAATGTTATACTGATGCAGGAAAAATCTGAACTGCAAGTTGTATGCTAATTCATTAATTGGAGTTGGTGTGGCATCTAGTTTGTACCATTCTTCTAGAGGCAGATTGAGGAAGTACTTCAGATGGCTTGATTATACCATGATAGCGACAACAACATTGGTAAGATCATATTTATTGAATATAGGTTTTTACAAGGGTAAAGCAACATAATCATATATTTTATGTATTTACAAAATTACGTTGACACAAGGCCTCCAAAACTCATTGGACTGCCCTGATTTCACACATTGGTGAAAATGACATGTTTTTTTACCATATGTCTCTGCAGTGCCTTTCAAGAGCATTAAACAGTGAGAACCCGAAACTGTTGATGGCAGCATCTGCTCTCTGTCTACCATTCCAGCCAATCATGGTTTCCGCGGTTCATACTGGCATAATGGAGGTAAAATCCCCCTTCCCAAAATTACCCTCTTAACTATATTACAACACAGAATTGATCTTTCATGAACAAAGATCAAATTTTTTCTCAGGTGGCGTTTGCTAAAAGAGCACAGGAAGATCCACAGCTGAGAACTGCTCATAATGTTCACAAACTCTCATCCTTGCTAGGTGGGATGCTCTTTGTTGCAGATGACGTTTTCCCCAATACTCCGTATATTCATGCTGCTTGGCATCTCGCTGCAGCGGTTGGTGTTGGCACCTGCAACAAGCTTCTTAACTAATATAGCCACGGTCTGGAAATTCAGAACCGAAGGCAACAAATTCGTCGATTTTACCTTAGCCCCAGTACCATTTATTTGGTACTGGGTAAGTGTGTAGTAAATTTATAGTTCAGGTAGTTTATTATTAGAAGCTGTACTATGGGGTGGATATTTTGCATATGATGATGAGCTTGATGTATAATAGGCAATCATCATTGCCTTGCATAGAGAACTATGAACAGTAGCTGTCTTTGCCTTTGATTCTTTATCAACTTTGATTTCTTATTGGTATTTTGAGTTTTGGTCTTTATATACAGAAAACAAACATCTTGACGAAAAGATGAACAAAATTCTGAGTGCATTGTTGGTATTTTGATTTTAAGAACAATCAAAGCTAAGAACAAATAAATTACATAAATATTACACAGAAACAAAACAAGTAACCTCAAGAACCAAGATGGAGTCATAACCTAGAAGTGTAAAATGCGTGGTTAGATGCAGACGAAAAAAAGAAGCTGATGTGTTCCCAAATCAATGTAAGCATCGCAATCCAACTTGCCGCTGGTCTTCCTGATGAATCTCTTGAACAACACAATTTCGCCATTAACTTTAACAAATCCTTTCAGTTTTAAGATTCCAGAACTCAGTTCGTCACCCAATTTATCCCTGTCAACATCTTTCATAGATACCGACGATTGCTTCATACTGACATCTAACTTGATCAAATCTTCGTGAAGTTCTTTGACGACGAAGTTCTTTGACGACGAAATTCTTCTTCCACTCGACGGCGTTGGAAGCACCAATGGTGGAGTCACCGTATTTGAAGGACAATGTGGCGGATTGGAGTCGGAAGGGGCCGAAATTCGGGTTTTGGATCAAGATTCCGGCGGAGATTGAACCGGAGAAAGAGGGAGAAGGAGATTGATGATAATTTAGGGATTTGAGTGAATAGGAAGAGATTCGGAGAGGGAGAGACTTAGTAGGGAGAATGATAATAAAGAAGATCAAAAGAATAATAGAGATAGCTGCGAAGATGGTGAAGGTGTAGTAGAAGCACTTGCTCGCCGGTTTCGGTGGCTCTGGTAGGTAGCAAGGCACCGCATTAATTGGAACATGGCCGTCGTCGTTCTTGATGTAGTGGCCGGGAAAGGCTAGCGATGGCTGCGTTCGCTTGTGTTTCTTGAAGTCGGCCATGGATTTCCTTGCTCTGCTCTTCTGGAGATATGTTGTTATATTTGCTCTAAGATTTCAGATACTAGTCATACTACGGTCAAGGAAGTTTATGTTTACGTAGGAAGAAAAAGGGTTCCCGCGATAAGTTTTATATATTTGTAAATAATTTGTTTTAATAAATAAATTGTAGAACCGACATGAATTAGGATGAAATCGTCCATCTAACGGTCGTCAAAGTTTTCCAATGTTTATTTTTTATTTTTTTATAGAATGTTATATTTGCTTTCTTTTGCTATGGTTTTTTTGTCGTATAATATTGTGCTTCTCTTTGATTGGTAATGTGTTATAAAATCCGTCATTATTATAATCTATTTACAATGTTATTGTTTGACCTGTCTTGTACATTAAACATATCTGCTTATGTGATAAAAATTAAATACAAAATATTAACATTAATATTCGAGGAGATTTGTTTGGTGAAACTCAATACCACAAAACACTTTTACTATATACACCGAATGATTTCTCATGAGAAATCATACTATAAACGAGAATTATTAACAACTTAATCTAGCATTGTTTATTTAAAATGTAAAAAAAACCCATAATTTAAAGATTGTAGAATTATCGGTCTTAAAAACCCTTTTTCATCTTCCCCTATAAATATTCAACTTGTTCTTCATTCTCACCACTCCAAATCCATAACACTCTTTTTGTAGCCACTAACAATGGAGTTCAAACTTTGTCTTCTTTCTCTTCTTATCATCGGCGTTCTTTCGGTTGTTTCAACCTCAGCTGCGAGACTCATCGGGGGTTACCAACCGATTAAGAATCCAAGTGATCCGTATGTGGCGGAGATCGGAAAGTTTGCAGTAAGCGAGCACAACAAGAAGACGTCGAGCAAACTCGTCTTCGTCGGCGTGTTGAGTGGCGAAGAACAAGTGGTTGCCGGAAAGAACTACAAGCTCAACATAAAGGCTATAGGCCCCAACACAAATGACCCCGATAAGTATCAGGCGGTTGTACACGATAATCCATCGGAGAAGTCCCGGAGCCTCACCTCCTTCGTACAACTAGAGAATTAGGTTTTATTTATTTGCTATGATTTGAAGTCGATGAGTTAATAATAATATAATTTTTTTTTTATGAAAATGAATATCTAATGTTTAATTCATGGAACAAACTCTCTAAAATCACATATAAAATTTTTAATTTTTAAAATAACATTTAATTTCTTAGTAGAAATTAACTTTTGTTAAAAAACGATTTTAAGTTTAAAAATACATATTTGATATTAAGGGGTGTGACAATTGATATAAAATTTATTCTAAAAGTTATAATTTTATATATTATGTTAAAATTTAACATTGTTATTACGATGATCCTGATGAAGACTCTGTTCCGATCCTTATCACTCTTGTTGTCAAGTTTTACCCGAATGTCCCCTCGCTTCCCAGAAATTAATTGTACCATTAATAGAGGTGATCTTGTATTTGATTTGGTTTTCATGATTCCGATTGCTTTTACACAAATTTGAGCCTTTTAATCCAAGATTCTAGTCGATTTCACAAATCAATAGGGTCTCAATTGTAAGCAAAAGGTTCCAGTTGGGTGGAAATGAGCATGGACGTTAATGGAGTGGTTTGTACAAATTGATTTGATTTGTTTTTCATGTTAAGTAGTGATTCGCACTGCTTTCACTCACCCATAATTAAAATACTTGAGAGTATGGACGGTGTGTGTCATGTGTTTGTTACAATAGGATTCCTACTGGGTGAGCACGGGATGAGACCGGATTAAGGTCATTTTAGTTCCATCCCAAATATTTTTTATGGGACGGGATTGGGACGTGTCTTGTATTTTTGACATTAAATTCCCACGGATCCTATCCCGGTTGGGATCGAGACATGACACGTCCAATCTCACTTGTCCAATAATATTGTTTATTGTGTTTAAATTTAACGTTTTATAAACCCTAAATCTAAATGAATTTGGGTCATTTCTAAATTTTGACCGACATGGTTTGTTTTTTTAATTATATATATATATATGGTCAGGATCCGGTAATAACCTTTCTTAGAGTAGGGGTAGGAACCTCTAAGATCTTTTAGATTAAATAATGAACGTCTATGATGGAAGATACATAATAAAGTTGAATAGGAGAGTTTCATATGATTGTTCCAATTTGGTTCACTAGCCATTAATATATCTTTAGAAAAGAAAAGTCGATATCATATTTTTTGGCTGAACAAATCTTCAAATCTGTATAATTATACATTAACGCACTTTAAAAAAAATTAACGACCTTCAAAGGAACGTAAAAATATAGTATGGCAGTCGTTAAAAATATAATATACTAGTCGTTAAAATATAGTATATAAGTAGTTAAATTTTGTTTGGTCGTTAAAATATAGTATATCAGTCGTTAAATTTTGTTTGGCCGTTAAAATATAGTATACTAGTCGTTAAATTTGGTGGTTAGAATTTGGTCGTTAAATTTTATGCTAGTTAAATTTGTTAGGATTGGTCGTTAAATTTTGTTTTGAACGTTAAATTCGGTCGTTAAAATTGGTCGTTAAATTTTATGCTGGTTAAATTTGTTCGGATTGGTCGTTAATTTTTTTTTTTGGGTCGTTAAATTTGGTGGTTAAATTTTGGTCGTTAATTTTAATGGTAGTTAAATTTGTTAGGATTGGTCGTTAAATTTTGTTTTGATCGTTAAAATTTTATGAACATTGATTACTCCATACTCCCTACTCTATAGCTAGTACTTGGTTCTTACATGATCCCCCTCTCTCTCTAGTATACCACTAATATTTATATATTTAAAATTTAATTTAGAAACTTTATTAAATACGAGATGAGTCTAGTGGGATAAAGAAGTTAAGACCCGCATCCCGTCCCAGAGAGTTTTTGGCAAGACAGGTGCAAGACGAGAGTTCTAATTTTAAATAAATCTCGCCGGGGTCGAAATAGGATCATGACGGGACCGGGACAGGACGAGACCAGGATTTGTGTGAACACCTAATCCTACATGTAGATATGAATAGTTTAAACATTTTAATCAATTTTACGACTATTTAAATATGTTTGTTGCAACATCATTACATAAATAACATATATTTATCACTATGTATTAAAATATATACACATTATTTCATAAATAATATTTTAACTCATGTTATGTGTACAAGTAAAAAATATATAAATTATAAATATATAAATATGTTGTCTAGATAGAGATAGAGTTAAGACCTAGAGTTAAAAGTTTGAATATCCTTACAATTAAAAGGGAGGCTTCTCTCATATTTTACTCATTTTCAGATTTGCCCTTACGTTATAATACATGTGCTGGGCCTTCTTTTTGGATTTGGGCTGCTGTGGCCCTTACGTTATAATACATGTGCTGGGTCTTTTTAGGTTTGGGCTGCTGTGTATCTTCTCTTGCAATAGAGAAAAAACTAGAGAAGATGAGAAACGCTCAAATATTTCATCTGTTTCCGATCGCTTGCAAAGATGTGATTCAGATTGATGACGGCCGAGCGGACGGTGTCACTCATAGTCGTGTCAGTAATAAGAGAAGAAACGCTATCACAAGAAGATTTTGCTCAAGACAAAGACCCAGTCTATAGGTTATTGTATATCGGATCACAATCCTCGCCTAGAACTTTGCACAGGTCTTCTCCAGTGTTACAGAGAAGTTATGTTTGAACTTCCCTTGTAAGTGTCAAGATTCAGTCAAATTTGCTTACTTATTCAGTATTATGTCTCTTTTCCATGTATAACATCATCAACTTTTTTTTAGGGTTTTGTTTTGATGTTCACGGACGTATACTTCGTTACTATGTCGAATCCCTCCTCTCGTTCCATCGCCGGATTTCTCTGCCTGCAATTATTTTTCAGTTAAGGTAAGTATCAAATATGCTTAGTTTCCTCTGGAAGCCTTAATCGGTTATAATCATCATAGGCTTGACGATGCCCAAATTTCTCTTTCTCGATCCAACAGTCTTCTTGCACTCTTTGTAGTCAGTGCCCTTTCCTCTCGCCAAGCCCTAAATCCTAATCCATCAACGTAAGCACTCAAGCAGGTATGCTTAATCTCTTTATCTTTCAATTTTCGTGTGCTCAGCTTTCTCGAGAAACCCTAATCGGGTATACTCATAATAGGTTTGACGATGCCGAAATTGCTCTTTCTCGATCCAACAGTGTTCTTGCACTCTTTGTAGTCATTGCCCCTTCTTTTGCCAGTCCCTAAATCCTAATCCATCAACACAAGCACTCAAGCGGGTATGCTTAATCTCTTTATTTACTATACATTATATTGATTATGACGTCTCCTATTGTGGTGCTCTCCTTGTCATCGCTTTGCTGCAATACATGTCTCCATATTGTGGTGCTCTCCTCCGCTCCCTTGATTGTGGAATTACATGGTTATAGCTTAGGGTTGTAGGTGTTATAAGTTCGGAAGGCAACTGCCTTTTGATTTAGTTCCGCAAATATGTTTGAGATTGCCAGTAGGGTTGTAGGTGTTATAAGTTCGGAAGGCAACTGCCTTTTGATTTAGTTCCGCAAATATGTTTGAGATTGACAGTAAAAATAATTATATGCCACAAATCTGTCTGTAAAGAGTGGTATGCTATATTCAATAGCTTTTAATTTATCCAACTTCATTACCAAATGATTCATTCTCTTCTGGTTATGGCGTTGTCTACGTACTATACTATAAGTTGATGAAGAAGAAAGCCAAGCAGTATAGTCAAGAAATTTAAATGGAACTAATGAGCAAATACATGTTCTCAAGGATCTCTGAAGTCTCAAGAATGCTGGACTCGACAAAAGAAGAAGTAAACAAAGGATTAATTTTAGAACCATTTTCTTGTTTGGGTTTCATATCCCATCTACTGATTGAAGATTGCTTAGTTATTGATGCTCTCAAAATTTATAGGACAAATGCTTATATATTGATGCATTTAAAATCTAGAGCTTGCCCTCTGTTGCTGAATATACCGATCACTAAACAAAATGCATCAATAGATTATTTCCTTTTGCTTGCTATGTGAAATAACTATAATTGTTTTCTCTTCCTATTCATTGACTATGATTTAAGTACTCGAGTGCAGGTTTTTTATTTTGCAGCTATGTTCAACAATTTTGATATTTACTACTCATCCTTCTGTCGGTTTGTAGTTTTTGCATATTCCCATTCTTTGACTATTATTCATCCAAATTCAATGGAATAAATAGTAACTAACTCTTTGGTTTTAACTTTGAACAGGCCACACTACAAGGGTACATTTCAAGCTCCTATTTTATTTACACCTCTTGAACTTGAGGATGTTAAAGAGCCCCCAATGCATTTGTACATGGCCAAGGAGTCTGATACGGAGACCATCGTGTTTGTTGAGAGGCTTCTTGGCCCAAAAGCACCAGTAGAGACTTGTCATATTGTGATTGATCACGGTGGCAATGTTTCTTACTGGGAAGGACAAAGCTACGGTGTTATCCCCCGGTTGGTCTTCTTTCTTGCTTCTTTTGATATATACATATATATACCTTGTTTCTTATCTCATAGGAATTTGTTTTTGGATTTAGTTTGTTGGATGTAAAGTTTTACTGACTTTGAGATGTTGTAGTATGTCAGAGATTTCTATCTTAGATTACAATTGTGGTATTATTGATTTACTTATAAGTGAAATGTACTAGCTTGGGAAGATTTCAACATGAAATATGTTATCTTCACTGTCATCTTTTATTATGCAAAATCAATTGACCTTCAATTGATAGAGATAAGAACTAGAGTGCAATAGTTGATCAACTTTCTCTGTTTTGTTTCTACATGTTGATATTACTAATGAAGTTGACACTGCTCGTTCAATTTGACAACTGATTCGGATTTTCCGCTATCTGATTCTTTGACCACTTTTGAACAGGGAGATATAACCCCAAAAAGCCGGGGAACACCCACAATGTTCGTTTGTATACGATTGCATCCAAATTTGTGATTTTTCATTTAAATGGTTTGGATACTATTAATGTATCATATTGTTTATCACATGTGTGATATAATTATTGAACTAAAGGTTAGGTTGTATAATAGATTAATAGATCTCAAGATTTACCCCTTTAACAAGTTTGCACTTCCTTGGTTCCCATCTATTGTTCGTTTGGCTTGGTGTTTCTCTTTGCTGTTCTTATCTGTCTTCTGTGTTGTTTGGTTTTATCTTTGTTCTGTGTAGTTTGATTCATGATTATTGATTGTTTGATGATATGAATTTGATCAATTTGATTAGTTATTTTGTATATAAAAATCTCTACTTGCACTCTGTAATAGTATTTTGCCATTGATTTTTTTCATTCAGGAGAACTCCTGCTCTTCATTCTGTGCCTCCATCATCCAACCAATTCACAACCATCTCCATCTCTTATATATGGTCATTTTTTGGTGTACGGTTTCTTATCTCTATTTAGTCAGCGTCTTGTCTCTACTGTCATCCCAATGTATACTCCATCTTCTTTGATATTACATTTCGTATGCATTTCTCTATTTATTTTATTTTAATTCAATTTAACATTGTGCGTGGTGAATCATTGAGTATTTCATCATCCAACCAACCAAACGTGTTGTTTGATTTGTTTCTGGAGTATACAATTTGGAAATCTGGGAGTGAAAGAATTACAGATTTAAGAAAGATTCTGATTTGGCTGTCTATGAAGGCAATTAGTTACCTGAACCTGTTACCTGATTGCTAGAAACCATATGTTGTTGTTGAATAAACTGGTGCTTGCTATGATATCATGATCATGTTGTTAGCTTGACAAGCTTCTCTCCATCTTATTTTCTTCTCTGTTAATAAAATAAGGCAGTTAATCACTATTCGGGGGAATCACTTTGTATGGTTAATTGATGGTTAAGTCAATTGTTGATGGATTTTACATGTTTGTATACCTGTTGTTGTTGTGATTTTTGGCTGGGACAAAAAATTACAATATTCTCTACTTTACACCCTTATATGAAAAGAGAAAAGGTTAAAGATTGGGTATTTCTCTTTTATTTTTTGATTTTGAAAGTGACTAATTTCTGATTAAAATTAGTTTAAGTATTGATTTATAAACAATCTTTGGTGGTAGTTGCTAATACAATTGGCTCATTTGAGGTAGGATTGATTCTCTACAAGTTGACAAATTCAAAGTGAAAGCAGTTGGGTGAATTATCCATGGGAAAATGGTGGACCAATGTTTTCCTTTCAGATGACAAATTTCTCAAGAGAGGTTATTCATCTTCCTCATTGTATCTATCCACAATGTACATGAGTTGTTCAACTCAACAAATTCACTAATAGTATGTGTATGCATTGTAATACTAATTAACTTACACCACTTCTATGCAGGGTTCTCACAGGGATGACAGTTTTTGGTCATTCTAATCCTTGCAAGAAATTCCTTCATACTGTATTAGAAAAAAGAAATTATGAACAAGTTTTAAATTTTACGGCTGGCAAAATATTTAACATCTGCACATATGTACTTAGTTTTTGATCAATTTTATCTTGTGCAGGAATCTATGGACAGACTTCATCCATGCATAATTTTGCATCTCTAAACACAGTAAATCCCCAACTGATGTACTTATCAATGCAAGACATATATATCTGAATGATTTTCCTCTTCTGAAGCATCAACAGCCACATCATCGGTTGGTACTATATAAGCACACAGTACTGTTGCCATATTGGAGGTTGGGCTTGCTGATTTTTTGTACTTGTGTTTCAAGATCCTGTCTTGGAGTAATTTCTATTTCTCCCGATGGACATCAATTGTCAAGTTTTGGCTGCTTAATATTTCATTAAAAAGTTATTTTTCCCTGTTTTTTTGATGCAGAGGACAGCATCGTACCAAATTTTGAGTGACTTACAAAATAATCCGGATATGTGGCTCCAAGTAGTACACATTTTTACAAAATACGTAGAACCTGAACACTAAATCTTTTGCTCTACAGGTTAGTCTCAACATTTTAGATCATTAGGTCTAAACAATTTGGTGACGTTCTATTCTATGTTGTGTAAAAGTCTGTGGAAGACAGTGTTCTAATTTTTCATTATTCTTGAATATAGGGTTCTCCTTGCTCCAGATTGTTATAGTTAAAATGACATAATTATAGGATCCAACTTTGGACTGCTTTGGCTTCTGTGATTATGCAACACGAGAGATACAAAGGATAGAATCCCCAGAGGGTAGGATAATTCAAGAAATAAGTTTCAATAGGATTATTTGAAATTGATGTTATCTAATATTCTACTGGGAGCCAAAGGTGATTAAATATAATAGCGTAAATTTAGATGAAACTTATGATAGAATATCATATTTATTTATGCCAGGTTGGTGAGTATTTGGGCTATACCTTGTTTATCACTGTTGGGCTGTAATAATCGTTTGGCCCATTTTAGTTGTACTCCAACTGTCAGTGTAACTTCCCATTTTGAGTTAACTTCCCCTTTTGTTGTAACTTCCCTTTGTGTTTCTTTGATGGCTTTAAATAGCAATGAGCGTGGAAATTAATCACTGTTTTCTTCTCTCTTTTACTTGATTATTATTGTTGACTGGTACTGATTCTGGGGTGCAAACTTCTGATTTTTCTGGATTGTTCTTTGGTCATTTATATTAAAGTAAGTGCTGCCTTATTTTTCCAATTATTTTTAATTTTTAATGCATCCTTATTTTTTCATTCCTTATATTAATTCAATACTGTAGTTTTTTTCTTTATTCTTCACTACATACTTTTTTTATGAATGAAACCAAATAAACTTATTTGTTTTTTGCATGCATTCTGCTTTGTGATTGTGTCCATTGGTATTGCTTTTTTTTTTTTGGTATCAATCTGCTTTCTGATTATTTTTCAAGTTATGCTTGTGTTTAGTTTATGTGTCTTATATAAAGGATGTATGATAGCAACGTGTAGGTTTGTTTGTCTCCTTGTTCTCCATTCACTCAATGCAATTTCATTATTCTTTGTTTGTATGTGTTGTTTTTTGTGAGTTCTTTCCCTATTACGGGTATTGCATTTTTAGGTTAACGATGGCAGACAATCACGTTTATTTGGACAAACTTACGCCCCATAGGATGTCATGTTGTACGTGTAAGAATAGTTGATAAACAGCCAAAAAGAGACAGTACAACAAAATGTAGCTATCAAAGGATGACCCTCGTAGATAAAAAGGCAAGTTCATTACATGGTTTATTTTTGCCTAATATATTTTTACCCAATACTAATTTTTTTGGTCTTTTATTCACTTACACAGGGCAATAGAATGACAACAACCTTATTTGGGATCGATATCAACGTTTATGAGACCATACTTGAACGAGGCAAATGGTACGATATCAGCAATCTTGTTGTCAAAGCTGTACCTCCACGGTATGCAATGTATACCGGTGAATTGCAACTTTATTTCACAAACTCAACTAGAGTTTCAGCCGTTACAACTATAGCAAGTTCAAGCAGAATTATTGATCCATTTACCTGCATTAATGATATTCCGAGGGATGCAACTAAGGATGACCAGTTTGGTAAGATAAATATCTTCCTTTATTATACTTTATGCTTCAATTTCTTATTCATATTTACTCATGTGAAGTTGTTACTAAATGGCAGATGTAACTGCAATTTTGTTATGGGTTCACCCCGAAAAGATGGTTAGCAGGGGCGAGAACGTAATGCCTGTAAGAGAAATCTCCGTCACAGATGACAGGTAAAAATTGTAGCATAATTTTAGTTCTAAAAATGAACTTTTTTTGGCAGGTTATTTCCACTTGAGAAACAATCAAATTTTGGTTGCTCTATAAAGCAGAAATTAATGAAATGTTTTGTGATTTTGATTTTTTAAATTCAGTTGTGTATGGCACGAGATTCAAACTTGGTTTATATAAATAATAAATTTTCTCAATCTCAATTTCTTAAGCATAATTTTAATTCCAAAAATGAACTTTTTTTTTTGAATGTTATGATGATTAAGCATATGGTCAAACCCTAAGGATTATTATATCATGCCAAATGTTTAAGTGAAGGAAAAAACACATCATTATTAATTCAATACCTATTTATAAAGTATTATCCTACTCTGAATACACGTTTCCTAACATGCCATGTGATTATTTCATTACTTAAAGATATTCTGTTCTGTTTTATGATCAAATCTTGCGCAGTGGGGATCATGTTCTTATCATATCTGCATGGAGTAGCACGATTATGGCTCAATTCGAAAAACTCGAATACCTTTTGGTCGCAGATCCCGTTATTGAGATTAGAGGGTTAAAGATCAACAACTTTGCTGGTCAGATTATGTTTAATATTTCTTCCATTCATTATTCTTCAGGTTTTTCATTGGCAGTTTCCATGTCCACTGAAGTGAAGGTTCATTCAACAACCAATTGGGCTTCAGCCTTGCGTGAATGGTTTGAAGCTATTATGTTTGATGTTCTCATAGCTTATGTAACGTCAAATTTGCATGATATATGGTTGTATTTTGTGTATACAGGTACAAGGGACATAAGGATGATGTAGAAGTACGTGCTCTTAGAGCCATTAACACTGAAACGCCTGGATACCCAACTGAAGTCTCTACAATTGCAGAAGCGCTTGTATGTACCGGTACGCAGGCTACCGAGATAATAGATCCGCATTTTCTGCGGTTGAAGGTACATGTACCAGAACTGAGTTACGAACACTTAAAAATCTCGTTTGGTTGCCGTGTATGCGGTAAGGTTTGTGCTGATGATTCAGTTCAGTTTCACCAAGCGTATCATTGCGATACTTGTAACTTGACTAGGAAGGCAGAATTAAAGTACGTATTTAAATATCATGATCTTCATTTCTTTTTATATGTATACAATATACAATTTGTTATTCCAATAAATTTTGTAAACATATTATTTGCAGGATCTATTTCCGATTCCGTTGCACGGACGGCTCTGCAACCTTGACACTTGATGCTTATACAAGGAATGCAGAAAAGCTTTTCAAGGTTAACAGTGAAGCGTTTTTTGCTATGTCTTTGCAGGTAAATATTGTCTTTCACTTCATGTTCTTTTTAATTATATATCCGGCTTTTGTGTATGACATTTATGGTACTTCATGTTTTGTGTAGGAACGCACAACTGTGGTTGACCGAGCACAGCTGCATTTTCGCATAGGATATGCAGAAATTTTAATTACCCCAGTAAAGAATTTACTTGTTTCTCATAATGTCATTAAGTGGTACCTCAAAGACGTTCTAGGATAAGCCTTTTAAAACTGCAGCAGTTTGTAATAATAGTTTGGTTTAAGATGGGATGATTGTCTACGTTTTTTTCCCATTTCAGTTATGGTTATGTAATGGTTTAACGGATTTGAAATATTGTAATTTGCAGCTATCATTGAACTATGTTATATAATATTCATTTTATGAATCTTCTGTCACATTTTAGATATTTTATTTATTATTCTTATTGCTATTGCCGGTAAATATTGTATGCTTGTTGTCCAAACGGATGCTTTGCCAATCTGCTTTGACATCTTTACTATGCATTTCTTTTGACATGCTTTCATATAATTTTCCGGTGAATTTGATGATGGTCTGCTGCAATTGGTATCTGAAGTTTTATATGAAGATGCTCTTATAGATATCCCTCTCCCATGATGTGGATATTACCTGGTCCCGGAGGTATTATGATTCTCTATTTATGATACTTCACCTTATTGCTATAACTTTTATTGCCCAATTTTTATAACTTCAACTTCATTCTGTACTCCGTTGACTTTAGATTAGTACATGTAAAAATTCGGTCTTAAGCGGTGCCTGTGGTCACAGTTGCATATTCTTTATTCTTGCTCACAGGATGATACTTAAGTGGAGGCCAAATGGTTGTAGAACACTTGCTGTAGCATGATATGCTCACTTTGATATAGGCTTCATGTTTGTATTTTATATGCAAAATGCGCTAATCAACATCTTATGTGATTGTTCATTCAAGGGTGGAATTTGCTTATGGGCTGCTTCATATCCTGGCAATGCAGCATCAGTCAGACCTGGGGCTACTCAGTTTGTTGGTTCCATCTCCAGGGGGACTGGGATTACGTGGACCTTGGTGGATTGTCTTAGGAGCTCTTGCAATGACCACATCTCTGCACTTTCGTGAAGCCCTCATGGAAAATATTCTTCCCATTTTCTTGTGAATTTATGTACCATAGCAATTCCTTTGATGAAAGGATACAATAATTTGCAGCTATCATTGAACTATGTTATATAATATTCATTTTATGAATTTGTTGGATTTCAGGTTCTTGGTGGTGAGTCTGGTGACTAATGGGATTTTTGTTTAAATATGCTATGAGTATGACTAATGACAATAATTCTCACAAACTCAACTCATAAGAGCCAACAGAAACAAAGAGCACTCGTGCAACATTATTTTATTTAAAATCAAATATGAAAATCCTTTTAGATCCAAAACTACTAATACAATGATTTACATAAAAGAAATGTAATTTTAAGAAAAAAACGTTAATAATATGAAACCCCAAAGAGACATTATCTACAATAATCCATTGAGTATATGATCGGGCAATGATATACATAAAATATTCATACATATATACATTTTATTAAGGAATAACTCATAATCAAACAATATCAAACAATAAATTTAAATGAGAGATCTCTACGTAAAAAAACAATACCGATATATATATTTGCTTTATATTCAATATTCAATATTCTATATTCAATAACCACAAAAAAAAATATTAGTAGTAATGAAAATAATTTAAAACACATACTAAAATATGAAATTTTGTGCATTCTCCAAATATTGTTAATATGCGTTACAATATAAACTTTTCCCAAATTCATTTGTAGTTGCATCTTATTACTAATTATCTTTGTTATGAAATTAAGTTTGGTTTGTGTTAGTGACTAAAGTAATTTACAATTTTTTTTATTGTGAAACACTAATGTAATTATTTATTTTTTTTCATAACAGGAAAGTCATACATACTATATTTTATGGCCAATATTTCTGAGATGCTAGAATCTTCATCCTCAGCACGAAAGCGCAAACGAAATAGAACACCAATCACAAGAATAAAATTAGCTATAGGAATGGACCATGTTCCAGTGTCAAGAAGGTGTTATTCAACTAATATCAAATGAGTTCCCATACTCGTTATTTAAATTAATGACTGAATCAAGTAACCTAAGTGATCATTTTCGACAATATGCTCGTCTATATAATAATTTCTTTGCATTCATCTCCTTAGGATATGATAACATTGATGCAAAAACAGAAAAAGGAATACACGTATTTAGATTACAAGGACAACTATATCACTTCCTTCCTAGCATTTTATCGTCAAATGATAAACGTAAATATTTACAACCATATTTCTATGACGGTTTGCAAGAAAAAGAAGAACGAGTGCGCACATTTGCAGAACTAAATACTGATATTATAGCAATGTTAATGGATTTAATGTCTCAAAATCCATATGCCATGTTCTTTCGTTCATTTTCACACCCTATAAACACAAATACAAAAATATATATATCAAAAAACCCATGTTTAGATCAACGTGTATATAATGCTCCAACAACAAACGAATTAGCTGCTATTTTAATTGATAACGTCAACTCTGATCGAATAAATAGCCCAAAAATAATTACGATTGGAAGTGATAACAAAATTTATAGAGTGATGCATTATTATGGTTGTTATGACGCTTTACAATATCCGCTTCTTTTTTGTAGAGGTGAGTGTGGATGACATCAAGGTATAAAAAAGTTAAAAAAAAATTTAACTCAGTTGCATGGTGAAATGTATTTTCCCCTTACTAATGACAGTGCACAAACAGCAGAAAAATTACTTATGCTTGAAAATATAGGATGATATTTCGTGCCGAGAATATTACTGTTACAAATTACAAATTAGACAAAACAATCACATACTAAGAGCTGGGAGAATATTCCAACAATATGTGGTGGACATGTATGTTAAAATAGAAAATACGAGATTAGATTTTTTTCGAAAAAACCAACACACAATCCGTAGTGAATTATATCAAGTTGTTGTTGATAGTATAAACGATGGTTACAGAAGAGCATCGGATGTTGGAAAACGTGTCATTTTGCCTACATCTTTTATTGGAGGTCCAAGAGACATGAAAAGAAGATATTTAAATGCTATGACTCTTGTACAAAAATATGGAAAACCCGATTTATTTATAACAATGACTTGCAATCCAAATTGGCCGGAAATAAAAGAACAATTATCAGCAGGAGAAAAATCAGAAAACCGCCCAGATATTGTTAGTAGGGTATTTCGTGCAAAATATTATGCACTTAAGGCCCTTTTGATGGAAAAAAAAATATTCGGTCATATATGTGCAAGAGTAGAAGTAATAGAATTCCAAAAGCGAGGGCTACCTCATGCACATCTTTTAATAATATTAGCCCGTGATGATAAAATATTTACACCTGAAATTTTCGACAAATATGTATGTGCTGAAATACCTCCAAAAGAAGACGTTTATTTGAGAAAACTTGTTATTCAACATATGATGCATGGTCCTTGCGGATTCAAAAACCCAAATTGTTCGTGTATGAGGAAAAAGGACAATAAACTAAGGTGCAAGTTTAATTACCCAAAACCATTTCAAGAGCAAACTTCATGTACAGAAGACACTTACCCTTTATACCGCAGGCGAAACAATGGTGACGAAATATCTATAAGAGGTGCAAAATTGGATAATAGATCAGTTATACCATACAAACCATTTTTATTAGCAACTTTTGACTGTCATATAAACGTTGAAATATGTTCCACAATAGGAGCCGTAAAATACTTATATAAAATGTGTATAAAGGACATGATAAAGTTTGTTTTGCTCTTACAAAAGAAAATTCAATAGAACAAGATGAAATAAAAGATTATCAAAATGGACGATGGATATCTCCCCTTGAAGCAACTTGGAGAATATTTGGTTTTGACCTTTATGATATAAATCCACCGGTGACACCTCTACAAATTCATTTACCAGATATGCACCCCAATACAATTGAAAAACATGTTTATTCTGACTTCCCTCAACACTATACATGGCATACAAAAGAAAAAATGTGGAAAAAAAGGAGTCAAAAACCATCACTTGGTCGTTTAACATATGTTAATCCGTGTGAAGGAGAAAGATATTTATTACGCATACTACTACAACATATAAAAGGGCTACATCTTTTGACTATTTAAAAACAGTTAAAGGACATATATATCCGACATTTGAAGAAGCAGCACTAAAACACGGTTTCATTGAAGCAAGCGGATACACAAGTGCATGCATGAAAGAGGCAACACTAACAGATATGCCAAAAACACTCCGTAGACTTTTTGCTACTTTACTTGTTTTTTGTACACCGTCGGACCCCTAAAATTTATGGGATCAATACTTCAATTATCTTTCTTATGATTTTAGTAAACAATACCCTTCAAATCATGCAAAATTTTTTAACTTAACGTGGAATGAAATCGATAACTATTTAGAAGATATGGGAAAAACACTACAACTCTACAAAATACAAAAACTATATACCGAAATTGAAAACTCGAGAACATGCATCCGTGAAATTGAAGAAGCGTTAAATTCACCAATACCAACAGAATATTTAAATGCATCACATTTGTTAAATGAAAAACAAAATTTAGCATATACGGAAATAATTAATCATATATTAGAGAATAAATCAGGTGCTTTTTTTATAGGTGGTCCGGGAGGAACTGGTAAAACATTTTTATATTGTTGTTTATATGCAGCAGCAAGAAAGATGAATAAAATAGTACTTGCTACAACAACTTCAGGAATAGCTGCTTCAAATTTACCTAATGGCCGCACTGCACATTCAAGATTTAAAATTCCAATCGATGATACAGTAAGCCAATCATGTAATATTTCAAAACAAAGTAATCTTGCACATCTACTAAGAGAAACAAGTCTAATAATATGGGACGAAGCATCAATGACAAAAAAACAAAATATTGAATCTTTAAATAATATTTTACAAGATATATGTGATAGTGATCAATTGTTTGGAGGAAAAATAATAGTATTTGGAGGAGACTTTAGACAAGTATTACCAATGGTACCGCATCAAGGACAACAGGAAGCAATAAATTGTAGTTTAGTAAACTCCATGTTGTGGCCTAAACTAAAAAAATTTCAACTAAAAGAAAACATGTGTGCAAAGGAAGACAGTACATTTGCAGAATACTTATTACAGTTGGGAAATGGTTTACTTCAAATAAAAGAAGAGTCATTAATTCACATTCCAACTACAATTTTAAAATGTCATCAAATACAAAACAACACATTCCAACTACAATTTTAAAATGTCATCAAATACAAAACAACACAACATCACAACTGATTGATACAATTTTTCCTGAGATGAAAAAACATAATATAAATTACGATATATTTACAAAAAGAGCAATTCTAATGCCGAAAAATGAAGACGTAGATCATATAAATGAATCTTTAATTCAACAATTTCCAGGTGTAGAAAGAACATATACTAGCTTTGATTCAGTAACTGACGATAACAATAACATATACCCATTAGAATTTCTCAACACATTATGTCCACCGGGTATAAGTCCACATAATCTCATTTTAAAAGAAAATTGTCCCGTAATATTACTCCGAAATTTGGACACACCAAATGGATTGTGTAATGGAACAAGATTAATATGTAAAACATTTCATAGAAATTTAATTCACTGTGAAATAAGTACCGGATATTATAAAGGAGAACAAGCATTTATTCCACGGATTATACTTCGTCCTTCTAATACAAAATACCCATTTTCATTTCAAAGAAAACAGTTTCCAATAAAATTATGTTTTGCAATGACTATAAATAAATCACAGGGACAAACACTTGATCAAGTGTGTTTATATTTACGAGAACCATGTTTTGCACATGGACAACTTTATGTCGCGTTATCAAGAGCGAAAAAAAGGAAGAACTTAAATATTTTCACATCCAATATAAATACTTATGACAACACTATGCATAATTCAGTTAAAAATACAATGTCATTTGAGATACTAGAAAAATCGAATATAAGACAAATACAACCACACAAAGCTACAACTTTGGAAACCATTTGAAGAAATGAATACACAAATATTTAATTTTTAAAAATTTAAAATAATTTACATTACTAGGTACTACATTCTCTTACTTTGATATCATTTACCCTAAATTTCCTATTTCCTTTATATATGTTGTATATATGTGGTTCTTATTTACATGTACTTGATGTAAAAATTTTACTTATATCATCTTCGTTTAAGACAACTCAAATCAATTGTAATCTTACGTCTTCCTCTTTGTACCTATATTTAACAATTTTTAGTATTTTACTTAATGTACTTTGCATAATTCACAATTAGATGCATCTACTATACTAAATAGTTTTATTTCCCTCGCGCGTGCTACGCACACGCGCAGCAACTAGTAGAGAAAAAAAGATAGGGGGTTTTAAGGTGATGTGGCAAATAGAAATAGGTAGTTTAGAAACATAACTAAAAAAAGGGGCGTGTTATTTATGTAATTTTCAATTTTTTTTGTTGCTTCATTTTTTTTATGGGCATTGGCGTCCAAAATATTATTATTATTTTAATTGTGTATTATAGTTTTGCCTCTAAAATAACGAGTTTAAAATTTTTGGTGGTGGCTGGCGCTCGAGCTTAATGAACGCCATCGAAATGTGAAATTTTTAGTCCGTAATAAATTTAAGGTCGTGTATATAGATTTTTTTAAATAATCTTAATTTCACATGGTTTTAAGAGCATCTTTAAGCCATATATTTGTTTTAAGTCATTTTCCATGTTTTTTTTAACTATTATATATATTTTTAACATAAACTAAATAATTATTTAGTCACGGCGGCGCATATAAAAGAAATAAGCCCAATCATATATAACTTTTGTTTTAAATAATCCCAACTGTACAAGCCTAAGAGCATCTTTAACCCATATATTTGTTTTAAGCACTTTTAATGTTTTTTTTACTATGATATAAGCATGCAAATTTATTTTACTCCAACTCAAAAACTCTTTTACATATTTTTTTTATAACTTAACTAAATGATATTTGGTCACACTAGCGCATACAAAATAAATAAGTACAATACGATTGAAACAAGAAATATGAACCTTTTAGTATTTCTATTGCAAATGCTCGATTAAGTATAAAATTCTATATTGTGTCAATTCAATGTCCTCACAAAATTCTTTTAATTTTAAGATTCAAAAACTCATTACGTCTGCCAATCTATCCTTGTCCACGTCTTTCATAGACTCCGACGATTGCTTCACACTACATCCAACTTGATCACATCTTTGTAGAGTTCTTTGACGACGAAATTCTTCTTCCACTCGACAACGTTGGAGGCGCCAACAGTGGACTGTAGTTAAAGGATAATGTGGCGGATTGTAGTCGGAAGGGTTTGAAATTTGGGTTTTGGATCAAACTTCTGTCGGAGATTGAACCGAAGAAAGAGGGAGAAGGAGATTTATGGTAATTTAGAGATTTGAGTGAAGGAGAGGTGATTCATATAGAGAGAAACTTAATAGGGAGAATGACAATAGAGAAGATTAAAAGAGTAATACATAAAGATGTGACGATGGTAAAGGTGTACGTAGTAGCAACATTTGCTCGTTGATTTTAGTGTCTCCATGCGGTAGCAAGACAACATAGCCGTCGGTCTTGATGTAGTGGCCGGAAAAGGCTAGCGATGGTTGCATTTGTTAATGTTTCTCAAAGTCAACCATGAATTATTTGTTCTACTCTTCTTGAGATTTGTTATCTATCATCCTAGGACATTCTTAAGGTCAGAACTAGAATGGTATGTCATAGGGCATACTTACTAGAAGTGGTCCATCTGAGGGTCCTTAGAGTTTTCCAATGTATTTTTCGACTAGAATGTTATATTTCCTTTCATTTGCTATGTTTTTTTTTGTCGTATAGTCTCATCCTTCCCTTTTATTGGTAATTTGTTATTCAAACCCTTGTCTGTTGATGCTTTATTTTTGCCTGTTTTTATTATCTTTTATTGACAGTGTTACTATCCGGTTTGTTTTGTACATTAAATAAATTTAATTATGTAATAAAAATTAAAAACAAAATATTAGCAATACTATTAGAGGAGATTTGCTCGGTGAAGCTCAATGTATCACAAAGGAGATTTGTTTGGTGAAGCACAATGTATGACAAAACACTTTCACTAATCATATCAAAGGATATCTCTTAGAGAAATCATACTATAAATGAGGGATATCAATTGCTTAATCTAGCATTGTTTACTTAAAATGAAAAAAATTACCAAAATTTGAGATTGTAGGATCATCCACCTTAAACACCCTTTTTTCTTTTTTTAATCTCTCCCAACATGAATAGTCAACTTGTTCTTCATTCTCATCACACCAAATCCAAAACTATCTTATCGCTAGAAGGCATAAATACCCTCATCAAAAATAATCTAGCTACAAAACCAACTTTCGTTATGCAAAGCTTCATGATCCCGATCCATAAGGAGCTACAAAGCAACATTAACCCGGATATTAGGGGGGGGGGGGGGGGGGGGGGAGGGGAAGGAAACAATCATACAAAAGAATGAAATTCAAGATAGACTATATTAGAGGTGTAATAAAAATGGATGGTTCACTACAAAATCTGCTACGGAGATGATTGAGGAGGACTCGAGCTTTCTCCAAATTAATGCTTGTGATTGGATCTTAAAACTTGATACCCAACCTAAGATTAAAAATTTCCTATGCAAAATTTCAAAAATTAATTTTCAACAAAAGTAAAGCTTGATGAAAGAAGAATTGTAATAACAAGACAATGCGAACTTTGCAACCACCAACTCGAGGACTTGTTTTACTTGTTGATTGAATGTCCTTTTAGTAAAGATATCATTGCCAAAATCGATCGGTCAATTTTGACCGATCTTAACAGCATCAACCTTCAAAATAAAAAAAAATCTCATGAACTCCTTACAGGAAATCAAGAACAAAATTGGACCCAACAAGTTTGCATACCTAACAACTATCTAGAAGAACAAAATCATTTTTAGTAATGATTCAATTCAGCCTGATAACAAGGTAATTATTTTCATCAAAAATCAAATCCACAACTGGAAAACCAACATCATTAACGAAGACGATTACAATATAAAACAACAAAAAAAGAACATTAACCCTACCAAAAGGAAAAAAACACACAATATTAAATGGGATAAACCAATACATGGTTTCTACAAACTTATTTTTGATGGATCAAAACTCGATTCGAAAGTAACATCAATTGGTTTTGTGATTCTGAATCACAATGGAGAGGTTGTTAGCCTTGAGCAAATAAAAAATTCAACTCGGTCATAAAAGTTGAAGCTTTTGCTCTTAAATCCGGCTTACAAGAAGCAATCAGATTGCTAATCAAAATGATTGAAATTAAGGGTGATAATTTGTGTGTTCTCAAGACACTCCAAGGTTTTTGGAGTTGCCCGTGTGAGATTAAGATGAATATATCTGACTCTAGACTAGATCTTCACTTATTTGACTAAGTCCTGATCATACATGTTTTCAGAGAAATCAATTGTGTTGCTGACCGATTGACCCATTTGGAAATCTTGACCTCCAACATCAATTTTTCTAATGATCCCGAACTTTGTGTTCTCATCCACAAGGATGCTTTATGTTATATGACCTCTAGAAGGTAATCCAACCTAACTGCTTTCCATTATCAAAAAAAATACTCAAAACTATTTTTTTTCAAATTGAGCAAAGATATACAATACATGAGATTTTTCCAATCTTTTTTCAATTTAAGTGCCCTTTTGGTTAGAGGTGAAATGAAAATGGTTAAAGAGAAGTTACTAAAATGGAAATGGTTAATCTACCTTAATGTGTTATAGACCTCTAACATTTCATTTTAGTCGCTAAACAAACATAATATTTGATTGATTTAATAATATTTCTTTTTTTTTTTTGAAAATGATCCTTAGCAAATCCAAGCAGTCCTAAATCAGTATTTTCATGACAATTTCATTATAAGCAACGGGATGTTATATCATGACAATTTTATTATAAGCAACGGGGTTTAGACGAGTAAAAGTGAGGACTGAACCGCAACTTTGTGATGGATCTTATCGATAACGGGGTGAACCCATCTCATCCATTATCCAGCCTAGTAGTTCGTTGCCAAGACTTCCATATCCGAGAGTGGGAAATCTCTCTCGGTCATGTGTACCAAGAACGCAATATGGTTGCGGACTTGTTAGCCGATTTTGCTTTCTCTCTAGACGTCGGGGTGTATGTTTTAGACACTCCTCCTTGATGTTCTAGACATTATATTCAACAAGACATACAAGGGGCTAACATCCCTCGTTGCATTCGATTGTAATTGTTCTCTTTTTCTTCTTATAAGCACATTTTTACGCGGAGAGGTCCCACCTCTCTCTTATCACAAAAAAAAAAAACGAGAAAGAAATGTTATGTGTAATATGATAACAATGGACTATATACATATTTGGAACATATTGAATATGCACTAAGTAACACAATGTGTGAGCGTGCCGGAGTGGTTATCGGGCATGACTAGAAATCATGTGGGCTTTGCCCGCGCAGGTTCGAATCCTGCCGCTCACGTTTTTGTTTTTTATAAATTTATTCATACAAAGGTCAAAGAAGGGTAAAAGTGTCATAAATGGAAATTTAAAGGCTTAAAACGTAGTTAAATATCCCTCTTCATGCTGCCACCCATGAAATACTCCCATTGCTCTCCCAGGCCGTCATTCGCAACTTTATTCGCATTCACTCTCCAATGGAGAAATTGAAAGAAACTGTGATCAGACTTGCATCTGCAAACCTAAAGGCGCCGTTATCATCCTACCAAATCGCCCTGATCGATCAACGTCTCCGTGAAACCTTCCCTGACGGTCTTCGTACTCCTTCCCATCCGCCTTACGCCTCTGTAATCTCCTTCCTTCCTTATTCGAGTTTTTCAATTTCGCGTTTCCTGCATTGTTTTCGGTTTTGTTGTTTATTTCTAGGTTTTATTCATCTTCTGAAATTTTGGGTGTTCCCTGTTGTTTCACTTGTCACTGCGATTGATGATTTACAAAAGGATATAATAGATAACCGTGTTACAATGCTAGAATTTCGTTTCGTTTTCTGCAAATTTAATTAGTAACGTTTGTTAATTTCGAAACCTCTAGTTTTGATTCTTTCTAAGTTGCCAAAGTTACCTACTTTTGATTTCTGTTTTGAAAAACGGCATTTGCATGTCGCTTTTAAGTAGTTTTAGGTTTTGCAGTTTATGATTAGGTTGGCTTTTCATGACAATAGCACTGAAAATCTTGTTTGGCTGAGCCAATCTTACCACTGGCAAAGAAACTGACTTTGTGATTACGATTTCATTTTCATGGATTGTTTGTATTTATCCTTGTGACTGCATTAGATGGTGATGAAGGCTATAACACAACTAAGCGAACAAGGCGGGTCGTCTGAGGACTCAATTTCAGAGCAGATCAAGGTAAAGCATGATGATTTGCCATGGGCTCATAAAAGTATACTTAGCCATCACTTGAAAAAGCTTTGTGATGAGGGTTGTATTCTGCTCCTTTCTACTGATCGGTATTCGATTCCTGGGTTTCATCCTAAGAAAGGAAAATCGAAGAGGAAAAAGTTTGGGACGAAACAGAAACTAAGACAGGGAAAACATAGTTTGGATTTACAAGAGAGTCAGGAGCTTGTAGGATTGGATGACGAACATGTGAAAAATGGATGTCAAAGTCTGGTAATACACGAGAAGCAAACCAGTTCAATCACCATGCCTAGTTTTGCAGATTTGCTAAAGATTGGTAGTATGAAAGGTAAAGGAGAATGTGATGGATTGTTGACTGGAAGGACTGAAGATAACAATGGTGGTGATTTGATGAATGATGGCTCATCTTTGAAGACTCCGGTGATGAAAAATATGGACAAAGAGAGAGTAAATACCAGTTTTAGCAAAAGACAAAGAAAACGTGTTCAATTGCTTGCTGGAGAGGCTGGAGAGACTGAAGAGAAATCTTTGCTGGATATATCTCGAGTTCAGACCAGAAGTAAAGGATTAGCCTTGGAAGATGATAGAAATGGTTTAACCTTGCAAAAGAAGGATACAGAGAAACAGACAGACCGTCTTCTTGTTTGTGGTATTGCTGCAAATGCAGCAACATCGCCCAAGCCAACAAAACCAGAACAAGAACGGATTGTTAATAGACAGTTAAGTAAGTCAAAAAAACAACCAAAGAAGTTGAACACATCTCCTGTTAATCCAACTCCAAAATTCCAGCATGAGAACCATGGTAATCCAGAAGAGCCAAAGAAGTTGATTTCATCTCCTGTTGATCCAATTCCAAGTTCCAAGCATGAAATCCCGAGCAGTCAAGAAACCAAGGTAACTTTTGCTGTATTATATATATATATATGTGTGTGTGAGATGTGGAAACACAATTTTGTGTTTATGTTTGTTTTTACCTTTGTTTAGGGTGATTGGCCGTCTTGGGTTCAATCTCTTCTCGAGACAGACTTCTTAGGAAACTGCAAGGTTCATGCGACAGCTGAGAAAAGCAGTTGCAATCTGTATTGCTTAGATTGCAAGAATGGAGCTTTATGTATCTCTTGCCTAACTTCTCATGAAGGCCATGCTGTCATTGGGGTTTGTGGTTCTAAACTCTTGGGTTTTAATTTAAAAAATGATAGTTAAGTAACATCTTTAACTAAATATGTGTTATGAGTCTCTTGACAGATAAACATCACAGAATATGAAGCTGGTATCAACGTTTCGGACATAGAGAAGCATGTAAATGTATCAGGAATCCATACCCACAAAGGATACGGTCTTGAAACCACCATTATTTTGAAGAGAACAATTCCTTCGTTTGCTATGGCTACCAACAATTTCTGTCTAGGCTGCCAACGTCGCCTTCCTTATGAATTTGACTTCTGTACCCTCATATGCAAGGTAACTTCTTCTCTACATCATCCTTCCAGTTCTATAAATCCGAGGTTTTGGTTTCGTACAATGTTTCTTCACTGTCTAATTTGCTGCTGTATGTAAGCAGTTTGAGCATGAGCAGAAGTTGGTTGGTTGGCTAACAAGATCAAGTAAAGTGACCTCAAAGCCTTTGCTGTAGTTATTGATCTTCTGATTTTTTTTGTTACGGTGCTGATTTAGTTTAATTTGCACAGAACCATCATTTAATATCAATTTTTTTATTATTTAACCTTAAATAGAGCAAAAGATTGTTTAAACACAATTTTAATGATGAACTATTGATCCAAAAGATTGTTTTTACTCTGCAAGGGTTATAATTTTTATGACAGCTTATGCCATTGTAAGCTGCATATATGCATAAAGATTACTGTCGATTAGACCTGTTGCCCTGTGCACTTGAATGTTGATTGTTGAACTTGTTAAATTGTTCGCTTGGTATGTGATTTGATTTTGTTTACTGATTTAGTTTGAGAAAAATAAAAGGTAGGTCATTTACCTTTTTTTGGTCGATTTTGCTGTTGCAAAATAAGTGTAGGATTGGTGTATGATCTCAAAAATCTTCAATGAATTCTCAAATTCTCGTATTTGTGTGGCGCGTTTGGATTACCTCTAACAATGCATTAAGTTACATTATTTACAATTTAATGCATTACACGTAGCAAGCTCGTTTGGATGTGTTACGAAATGAACTGGACACGAAAGTCACAAATTCATATGAATAATGCCATGACTTAAGAGTTAGTTGATTAAATTCTAAGAGATTTTGCTTAATTTACTCAATTTTTGGAACATATTTTCACCCTCTTCGCCTTTTTTCGTTTATAAATATCGATTGATACCGCCATTACAACACCCAACCACCACCACTCTAGACCCCGGTGCCGTCGAGCCCTTAACACCACCGTTCACCCGTTAATAGAACAAAGATGGGAAGTGTGATAGAGAAAGTCGAGTTCAAGTCCATCACCACCTTATGCTAAGAGACGGTTGTGATGATGATCGGAGAAGGACGCCACAACGGTGCCAATCGGAGTACTTCACTAGTGAACTAAACTGCGAAAAATTGAGAGATTTGGGGAGGATCGAAGGGATGGTATAAAACAGAAATACTGCAGTTTAGACAATAGTAACTCTACATATGAAACTTAAAAAATACATTTCAATATGTTAATGCGAAGAATGCATTATCTAGTAGCTAGTGCAATCCAAACGCACCCTAATGAAATTGTTTATACAGTAGTTATGAGTTGGTAGTTGAAAGTTGAAACACACTTATGGCTGCTTATAAACTAGTGTGTAGTATATTAGTTATGGTTTATAACAACTTATTATATATCTCTATACTGAATGACGAGTGTGTGTTTACTTGTATATATAGTAGTGTTTATAAATTAAGGTATAATAAAAAAATATTATATAAATAGGTTTATTTTAATAAAATAAACTAGTTAAATGTTTATAGAATTGTTGAAGATATGTTTAAGTGTAATAAGAGTATCAATTTATTCCCCTATTTTTCACCACTATCAAAATAACCATGATATACATCTAGAGTAGGATAGTTGATATAAGCTATCATATAAATATTTAAACTAATTTTGAAATAAACCCGATTTAAGATATGTGTTTAGCGTGAGATTGTTGATTGTGATTTTTGGATTTGATTTTAATATTATAATAAAGAGTGTGTTTACGTGATATTTTGAGATTTGGGTTGTGATTTTTGAGATTTCAAAATAACAATTCTAACGTCTCTTCTCATGAGATTATTCTCCGATTTAAAATTACAATCACAACTATAACCACAACCTCATATTTGATATACTACACACTAGTTTATTTATAGGATGTACAACAAACACACCCTAATAAACATAAATTTGGTGTAGTTCCGTGTTGTGCGAATTACTTTAATTTTCTATTTTACATAGTATAATCAAATAAAAATGATAACAATTATTATATTTTAGATTAAAAAAGATCAATATTGTATACTGAGTTCACTTTTCCAATGGTAATAATAATAAAATCCTTTTACTTTAAATTAAAAGTAGTAGTGGTGGTCGAATCAGTAAAGATATGCTAGTAAAAGAAGAAAAATATTCGTATATTATACATTATAATAAAATAACCTTTTTTAAAAAGTAAAATTGTATAGCTTTTCTCTAATTTAATTTTATGATAGTATTCATACTTATTTAATAAATTTATAAAGTAAATTGAATAATCCATTCGTAGGGTGGTTAAACAAAAGTTAAAAGGAGATTAAATAAAAACTCGAATATAAAGGGTTGTTAAAATTAGATTACCCTTAATTTATAGAAAAAGTGACAAAAAATAATACCAACTATGAGACATGAACAAAAAAATAATACAAACTTTAAAAATTACTATTTTGTATATAAACTATTTCACATTAAACCAGTTTTAATACGTGGTAAAATTCTATTTAAATTTTATAACAAAATAACTCATATATTTTTAAATCACAAAAAATAATCCATATATTTTATTTGTTTCAAAAGTCACCCGTTATTTTTGTATACTTAACAAATTATGTAACTTTATTCTTAAATATTTAAGGTGGTTTATTATTAAGAAAATTAAGAAGTTTTTAAAATAAAATTTTGGATAATAGATCCATGTTTAGTGTCATTATTGTTTTATACTCTTACTAGTTCATGACCCGTGCCTTGCACTTGTATTTGTTAAATAATGATTTTTTTGCGCGACTTTGTTAAAAAAATTGTATATATCAATTATAATAACACGATATAATGACAATAATAACATGTTATTTATCCTCTTACTTATAAAATTTGGTTGGAAGGAGAGTCAGTTGTCTCTGACGCATCTTGACGCACTTCTGTTAATAAAATATAGACAAGGCCCTGTTTGGTATGAGATTGTGGAGGATTTTTTTTAGATTGTTTTTCACGGGATTGTATTTGTATGCTGTTTGGTATGGGATTCAAATAGAAGATTGTATTCTTCTACGGGATTCTACGGGATTGTTTTTGCTCAACAATCTAAAAAAAAAATCTCGACAAATCAGGATTGTACGGGATTGTAGGGGATTCTGTAATTATTTTCCCATTCATACCCTCTCATCTATCAAAAAAAGAGCAGCTTCTTCGACATCCCTCAACAGCTCTCTCGTTCCATTCTCACTCACTCAGCAGCTCTCTCGTACCCTCGTTCTCCCTTCGACTCATCCTCGTTCTCCCTTTCGTTCCTATCTCACTCGGTGCAATGGGTTCACCTCCCCCATCTGGTTCCATTCCGGTCGGTAGGAGGAAGAAACCAGTCCCAGTTCGACCACTGAAGAGGTTAGGGTTTCGGTTATTGTTCCATTCCGGTCGGTATGAAGTTATGCAAGTTCTTCTAGCCTTTTGTCTCTTTAATTATCCCAATCTTGATTCTAAACAGCTACAGTTCCGGGTATGGCAGATCGATATTCAATTGTTGATAGATAGAAATCTGTTCATGTTAAATCTCAGTGACCTATTGTTTGGGGGTCTGAAGCTTGTTGATAGATAGGAACCTGTTCGTGTTATTAGATAGGAATCTGTTCATGTTAGATAGGAATCTGTAAGCTCCTTAATAAACAAACTGACTATTAAAGAATTATGGGTATGAAAATTTTTGATTGATTAGCTCCAATCTGAAAATTAAGGTAATGTTACTCAGGAAGAGTGTAAGAGATGAAAACATGTGTCAAAAGAGCCGCATTGCGAGTAGAGTGATTATTTATAACTCACATCCTCTGCAATTGCAGTAGGACAAATATGATGCGAAGCTTATTAAATGGTTAGGTTTGGGTTGAATCTCAGTGAGCTTTTTTTTGGTAGTTTGAGCATAATTTTCTAGTTCCAATTAACATTGAGACATGACTGAAATTATTTAGATTCATTGAGCATAATTTTTTGCTACAATATGATATTCACTTGCACAGCTATGCTCAGAGACATTAATTACTTGTCTATGTGCTTGAGGTTGTATGATGAGTTGAAATTTGACGATTGCACATTGGTTATTTTTTTTTGTCGATTGCATACTGTTGAACTTGTAGTGAAATTTATCAAAAAAGATGATAGTGCAGGTGTACTATGGAGATAGAAGAACCACAACGGTTGGTTGAGGTTCCAGGATCAAACATATTGCGTCCAGTGCCTCTGGTAATATATACTTTCAAACTTCTCTATTTTTTGTTATTTGGTTACTAATTGACTGGGAATGTCGTTTACAGTTCCCAAAAATAACTCAGGCAAATGAGGAGACTGATGATACATGCCTTGAAGATCCGGTTAACCCAAAACATTCCTTCATTGACTGTTGTTATGCACGAAGGCTTGTAGCGATTAACAAGCGCAATAAAGCTCGGTTTGATGTGGTGAATGCTCAAAATGCTGTACTATTGGCCCAAAATGATGCTCTGAATGAGAGAGTATTCAAGGGTGTCGAAAATGAGATGAACAGTCATTGCGAGAATTACGAGATCACCAATCTTCTACAAAAGCGCAACAAGCATTACTTGGAAGCTAGGTCTTTAATCAAGAAGCAGTGGGGGGTTATATTTGTCTTTGCCTTAATTTCTATAGTGCTTGTAATAGGTTATGTGTTTAAGCATTGACATCCATCTACTGTCATGAAATGGAAAATGATGTTGCTGATTTTTATCTATCTACTGTCGTGATGCGTAGACAACTAAATGGCTATGTCATGAATCCTTAAATCTATGTTTTTGTGGGAACTTGAATTCTATTATTATAGAACTTGTTGTGTTTATGTTGCTGATTTTTATCTATCTACTATCATGAAATGGAAAATGATGTTGTGAGCTGTAGTTGTGAGCTGCTGTTGTGAGATATTGTGATATGTCAATGCTTCATTTTGTTATTACATTTTCTTGTGTCATGTTGCTGAATTTTGTGTACCTACTCTCATGAAATGGAAAATAAGACTGGTGTGAGCTGATGCTTTTATGAGCTGCTAGGTTCATCATTGGTCATGAACTGGTGTGAGCTGCTGTTTTGTAAGCAGCCAAACTCTTGGAAGCAATCTCAAACACATTCTCAGACAACCCATATTACAAAGCATCAACAACTAGGTTCATTTGAATTCATCATCCAGTAGACATAGAACTGGAATTGTCTATTGGTCTTATAGATTAAAACCTGATGAGAGGCTGAGAAGAAAAAAAATTTCCATTACTGCATTCACAAAATTTAGTGCATATTGAAAGGGAAACCAATGATCCAATGAAAAAATGATGTGTACTATCACAAATGTAGTGCATATTGAAAGGGAAACCAATGATGGATGCTTGTCATCTTCAGCTGATCAATCATATATAACTTAAGAAGAATGAATCAAAACCCAACATTGGATTTCTCATATATAGCCACAGCTGGTGAGTCAGCAGAAGACGAGGATGGTGACTTGGCAGCATCAGTTGGTGAGTCAGCAGTAGAGGTATCAGGAGCTGGGGCAGGTGCGGCGGTTGGAGGGATATCAGTTCCAAAGATGGCTACTGGAAGGAGGACTTTTTGAACCTCATATATAGCCACAGGTGAGGTTGAAAAGACATTGTTGCTGATTTTTGTCTTGGACCAGAGAGAGTTGATGTGGACAGTACCCGACAATCCCGTACAGTTCAAAGTGTATTGTCCACCTGTGAATGTTGTGAGCTGACTGACAGTCTTGAAGTCAGAAAGGGAGTAGTATTTTGGTATGCCGTGGAATAGGAGAAGCGACTTGTGAGTTGCTGCTGTTGTGAGCTGCTGCTATTAAAACAAGACTGAATTTGCTGGTGTGAGTTGCTGCTGTTGTGAGCTGCTAGGTTCATCAATGGCCATGAACAACTGAGAATTTTGCTAACACAGTGACCGTGAACAGCTGAGAATTTTGCTAACACAGTGACCCCAGTTATCTAGCATTGTTCTTATTTTTCATTTCTTGTGCTGCCTTAAATTTCAATTCAGTTATCTAGCATTGTTCTTTCTTTTTTTTTTGGTTTCTTTCTAACTTCTGCAGTCATCAGCGCCAACAAGTAAATTCCGAGTCAGCAGTTTATCACAAACAGCGCACATTGAATCTGCATTTCAAGTCAAGTTGATCAATCACATATCAAGGTAAGCAAAAACGTTTTCTTTTTGAAAGAGTAATAGTATATAATTTATATGTCATTACTAATACCGTGTAAATAACCAAGTGCTGATGATGTATGTTTGTAACATAACATATCCAAAAAGTTGCAAAATAGCTGAAAAAGAAAGCCAATCTATATATGCCGAATTAATGAGTTTGCAAAAAATGGAGAAATCTTAGCGGTGATTACAATCCTGCCCAAAGCATTGCAGCAATATCATATCGTATCTTTTTTGTCTCCCCACCATGATTTGGCGCATTTGTGTAACCTTCAGATACTTCGTAGTCACTGTCTTCTCCTTCATCATTGTCGTCACTATCTTCTTCCGATTTATCTTCATCATGCACCCCAGTGAACATATCATCATCTGGATCAATTTCTGTTCTGCGAGATTTTCTTAAAAAGTTGTGTAAGGTAAAACAAGCCAAAATAATGTCAATTTGTGTGTCTACACTATAACTTGGCATCACTTTAAGAATCTTCCAACATGCCTTCAATACTCCAAACGACCGCTCTATACAGCTACGTAGTGAGGAGTGTCGCTTGTTGAATGCCTCTTTTGCATTGCTCGGAGCTACGTTCTCAAATTGTGATAGATGATACCGTGTCTTCGGATAGGGAACCATGTATCCTTCCTTGTTTGGATAACCCTTATCTACTAGATAATAGCGGCCTAAAAGCAATGTATTCATATTATAATGACATATAAATTAAGTTCATCAAATTAAGTATTGAATTTTGTATGTCATATTGTACCTGGTGGAGGATGTGGAAAACCCATAGACGGTGTAGAGACTGCTTGTTCAAAAACCTTTGCATCATGAGCAGAACCCTCCCAACCAGCAGACACAAATGTGAAACACGTGTCAAAGTCACACACTGCCATAACATTGAATGTGCAAATCCCTTTCCTCCCTCGGTACGGTATTTGATCAGTTTCCGGTATACATGGATTAATATGTGTGCCGTCTATACAACCTATAGCTCCCTTGAAGTAGTCAGAATAATGAACATCATTCTTAATGTGGTTTGGGACTTGGAGAAACAATGGGTCCGTTGGTTTTATGAGATCTTTAGCCATACCCTGAAATCCTCTAAAACGACCCACTATGGCATCTATTACCTCGTGAATAGTGGAAGAAACAGTGGAGGTGGAACACTGAAACCTCTCAGAAACGGTTCGATAATTGAGGCCTTGGGCCATTGTGTATACAAATATGCCAACCTTCTCCGTAGGCCGCATATTTTTAGTTCCACATAACCCGTATTTGTTGATCAGAAGGTTGCATAGATCATGGAACACTTGCTTCTCCATTCTAAATGCATTGACACATCTAGTCTCTGTACTTGAATTAAGGAAGTCATCCATCCATTGAGAACCGTTAAAAGGTGTATCATACACGCGAACCTTGCGAACATGCATGTAATAATGTCTTGTAATCAAATCATTCTCTATCTATAAATTGCTCATGGATTGAAGTAGTTGTAAGCGACGGTGTCTTCCACGTGTAGACATTCTCCTGAGACGCAGTTGGTGTCACTGAATAAAACAAGCACAAAAATTTCATTAATTTCATGCTAATCAAACATACATTACGTCATACAATGCAAATAACAGATTCATGAAACATACAGTACTTATTAAAATCAAAATAACACATAAGTCATCAAGTTGCTACAAAACACAATGAAACCATCAAGGTTCAATTGAAACAAAGGTCATACAAAGTGAATAAAATAAAAAACATAGCTGAAACTACAATAACACATCAGGCAAGGTACCCTTCTTCTCCTCTTTCTTGTATTCCCACTCAAGCCACTAAACTCTCTCCTCATTTCCAGGAATCAACATGAACATTGTACTCACAGCTTCAGTCATTAAAAAAGTGACAGCAAAGCACCAAACAGGTGAACCAGCACGTATGAGTCCATCCTTGACCATATTAGCAAGCACATCCATTGAGTCACTCGTTACAGAAGGGGTCTTGTTAGATGTTTCTTCTGCGGTGGACCTCTGTGTTTCAGCATCACATAATGCAATCATCTTCCGGTTAGCTTCATTCGATAAAGCTAGGTGTTTTTCGTATTCAGATTTCCCACCGCTCTTCCTCTTAACGTTGCGCTTGTTGACTCCCTGTGAACTAGTTCCGTGTGTTTTTTTTCCCTTCCCACGAGACTGGCTAGGACACTGGAGTGGTTCGTTTTCTTCTTCAAGAATAGTCATATTCTCTGTATCTTGAGCATTGTTCATATCATCTTCTATGACAAAATCATCCCAGTCAATCGGGTCAACATCTTGATCATTCACTTCAATATGAGTGATGGACGGTGGGGGGGCATTGACGGAGCAACACAACGTGAACCGGTGGCCACGGTTCCCATAAATAGCATCTCCATCGAGCTAAGAACCTATGGATGTAGAATATTTTTCTTAAAAACACGATAGTCTTTATTTTCCTGCATGGAAGACATTTGTTAGTACTTGTCACTGAATAAATTAACTAATGATGGGCGTAAACAAAATTTAGAATATTTGCATACCGCTAGTTTCGTTGTCCACCATTCATCGGATGCATCAATACAATTACGTTCATAGTCCCATCCAAGCCCCGTATCACTGTCCTTAAGTGTTTTCCATAATTTCCACATTTTTTTCAAGGTATTGTATCTGTTCTTCAATGTATTTTGCTGACATTGTGTCGAAGTTTTAAGCTCGAACTGTGGTGTTAAGACTTTCCAATTGAAACAACTATTTCTACCATTCGATCTTTGGAAATCACGTAACAATTCCAAGAACGTCACCGTCACTTCATCATTCCAAGCATAGTTACACTTATCCTTATTACTCTCCTGCGTCATTCTATAATTCGTTCCACCCATATTAAATTCATAATAAACAATTTCAAGAAATAGAAGGAAAAGATTGAATCTGCATTCTGCTAATTGAATCTACATTCTGAGCACATGTTTTCTGCATTCTGCTAAGCAAGAGCATACATAGAAACTAGCTGTTTACGCAAAAACGGAAATTTGAATCTGCATTCTGCATTCTAAGCACATTGAACGCAGAAACTAAAATGAGCATACATACAAACACAATTGAATCTGCATTTTGAGTTCTACAATGAGCAGCCACGGATGGAAATGAACTCAGGGATGGAAATCAACTCAAAATGCAGAATGCAGGGATGGAAATCAACTCAGGGATGGAAATCAACTCAGAAAGCTGAGTTCTACAATGAGCAAACATACAAACACATTTGAATCTGCATTCTCAGTTCTACAATGAGCAGCCACGGATGGAAATCAACTCAGGGATGGAAATCAACTCAGAATTCATAATGCAGGGATGAAAATCATTTGAATCAAGACCATACATCCAAACACGTAAAACGCAGGGATGAACGCAGGGAAACGCAAGGATGAACAAAATCAACTCAGTTCTACAATAATGAGTGTTCGATTCACATAGAAATCAACTCAGTTCTACAATAATGAGTGTTCGATGAACGCAAGGAAACGCAGGGAAACACATATGGAAGAAGTTTACATGTGTTCTTTGTTGCTTGAGCAGCCACGGATTGTCACTGCGTGAAGGATGAAGAACACGGCTGGGGCAATGGGCTCTGCACTGCGTGATGAAAAATCGGCTGAAGAAGAGAGGGTATAATAGTAAAATGTTAATTAACAATCTATCCTAAAAATCTCATACCAAACACTCAATTTTAACAATCCCAACAATCTACAACAATCTCAATCTATAACAATCTCCTACAATCCCAACAATCCCAACAATCCCCATCCCCAACAATCTAAAATAAAAATCCCCATCCCATACCAAACAGGGCCTAAGTAGTAATCAATCAGGATAGTCCGACCCTTTACATAGGAGAGAAAAAACATTATACCTTCATGAGGTTCAAACAATACATTTAGTCTAATATAAATCCGAAAGCATAAAAAAAAATTGAATCTAAGACTAAGGGTAAATACCATTGGTATCCATTTGTCTCTTTCTTACGAGTATTTTCATCCGCTTCCGACGATTCTCCTTACACTTATCAGTATGAATGAGATGAGAATTCATTTGACACGTACCGACTTACTCAAGTATTGGTCAAATATAAATGAATGCAATTTGAATCTAATAATGATGAGAAAAACTATAAAAAAAAACATATAATAATTAAAACAATTAGAATGAAATATAAAAAATTATTAAAAAGTGGAACATAATTTAAATAAATAAAGTATTAAAAATTTTGTTTATAGTTGTATGCAAAATGTATACAAGAAACGTGTTATTAAAATTTTGGCAATCTTTAGACAAAATTTTTAAAGTATTAAAAAATTTTACGTTATATTTTATTTTGTTGAGTCAAACAATAAAATCGGATTAAGCAATTTAGAATTTTACATAATTTAAGGTTTAACTTCTAAAAATTAACTAATTAATGATATCAGATTTAGTAAAAAAATTAATAGATACTCCATGTTAGATTTGAATTTGTTACTTTTTTATTTTATAATTTCAGTTTAAGAACTATTTGACGTTAAAAAAATTGTAACCGCCAGATTTTAAGATCTAATATTTTCAAATCTAGTATCTATTATTTGAATTATGTAAAGAATATATTTAGATTTATAATTTCAGTTTAAGAACTACTGTGTACGTGCACATCATTTTGCATGAAATATGGTAACTATCGTAAAAAAGGGAATGATCACACGGTCTTTGCTGGACAGTCTCGACTGGAAGTAGACGAAAGAAAAGCTCGTAGCGCTTCTTGTATGCCGGAACGGCTTCTCTGTAAATGCAGTTGACGAAGAGGACGAAGATTGCAGATACAAGTTCCGTACGAAAATAATAAAATTAGGGGATTTATTCTGTAGATAAACAACATAAAGAAAATTGATGACGAAAGGAAAGTATTTTACCCGCGATTGATGAGAATGATCTATCCCGCAATTGATGAAGAATGATCGATAGATGACGGTATATATAGTGTAAATTTTGTTTCAAATCTTGTGGGAGACGATTTGGTGTCAAGCTGATCATTAGATCTTTTTATACTGATTTGATGAGATTGTCTGTTAAACTATTAAATATAATTATTTTTAGTTTTTAGTTTAGCATTCGATCTGATCTACGTTTAAGGATTTCAACAAACCGTTATTTTAAGATTTAAAGTATTTTACGTTTAGATTTGTTAAACAATTAATATATTTAAAAATTTATTTTTAAGAAAAAAGATTTTGTGCCTTAGAAAAAAAAAAGTTTTAATCGTCCAAAAAATTCTGAGAGCGTCACGTCAGCACAAGTGACGGCTCTTTTAGTATAGGTATATAGATATATAGATGGGTAGTTTGAGCCTTCGAGGGGTGGGAAATCCATGTTTATGGGTAAATTTTATCGAAAGAATATATCACTTATTGAAATTTTTGTATAATTTGAAATTTTAAAACAAATAAATTTAATGTAAAATTGTGGAAAAAACTTCGGTTCATGTTTAAAATTTAAAATTTATAAATTTAATATTATTTCATACCAAAATTTTTGGAAATGTCACCAAATATGGGTCTTTTAACCAAACTTTTATTTTTAAAATTATAAATTGCCCAAAATATTAAGAATAAGTTGATAACTAACATCTTTTACACAATTCGTCAGGTATACAATAATATTATGGGTTATTTTTTGAAATAATATATAATATAGTGGTTATTTTGTGTGACTTTAAAAATTGTGGACACTTTTTATAATAAAATTGGTCATAATTTTATCCCGTATTAAAATTAGTTTAATGTTAAATAGGTTGTATACTAATTATTTATTTTTAAATCTTGTATTATTCTTATTCATTTTTTCTAATTTATATTCCATAATCCCGCTTTGTTAATTTGCTAAACGACAAAACAAAAACCCTCTATCAGACCCTCCACAACGGAGGGCCGTGGGGCTACAAAGCCCCAACCATGTCATCAAATTTAATGACATGGAGGAGAGTGGGGTTTGTAGCCCCGGGGTTCGACGCCAAAATTGGCGAACCCAAACTCAAAAACTATTTTTTTTTTCTTTTTTTAAAAAGTAAAACGACGTCGTTTTGGCCAAACTAGGCCAAAACGACGTCGTTTTGGTGCTTTGACCTGCAACTGGCGCGCCCTCACTGACCGAAATCCGGTCAGTGACAGCTCGCCATGTGGCAGGGGGTTTTAATTAAATTTAAAACCCCCTTTTCCCGTATAAATATTAATTTTTTTTCAAAAAAAAATTATTTTTGAATAGGATTTAATTTTATCTATCCAATGACACCCACTTTGCATATATTTCGATTAAAAAAAAAATCACTTCTTGTAACGTATATAGAACTTTATGTATTGAATATTTAGCGTTTTTAAAATCTATGTTAGATAAGGAGTTACTTTTATCACTATGATATGATATTTATTTATATATGCATTTTTTAATATTAAAATTAAAAAAAATACAAGTTAAAATAGATCTTAGGCATAAAATGAGACATTATCTTACAAATAAAATCCAATTTAGACAAAAAAAAATAACTTCAAGTGATACATTAACAACATTACATAGATCATAGACTTACAATGAGAAATCAACTTCAACATACACGTAACTTATAACATAAGATTGAAATGAAACACAAACGATAGATCTAAACATACAATACCAACCTTAAATGGACCCTAAACTTAAACATAAATTCAAGTACTAAGCTCCTTGAGCAACCGATCAAACATTTTTTGTTGGTCGGGAGTCAAGGGATCTACCATCTCCGTCAAAGTAGTAAGAATGGCCATCTTCCTTTTGTACTCTAGCTCTTTGACCTTCCTCTCCTTGATTTCCACCATTTTGTTCTTTAACCTCGATGATTCCCTCTGTAGTTCCATTTCTTGGAGGCGAACCTCAAGTTGTCTAGCCACCATGTCATCCAAAAGTTGAACTGATTTTAAACTATCGGATGACTCTGTTGTACTAACCGTTCTCTTCCCCGCCCTCTTCGAACTAGTTCGTCCTAGAGGACGGACAAATGAGCTATCTGGGGTTCCACCTTCACTGGATGGAGTTCCAACATTCGAGCTTGATGTGTATGCTCCAGACTCATTTACCTTTGTCCTCTTGGAGCTATCCCCTTGTTTTGATGATGTTGGTTGAATACTGCTTTGCCATTTTGGGAGATTCTTAAGCATTCTCCAAATGTTCTCATGATTGAACTTTGATTTATATTATTCCGTATACAAAACATGAGCCCTTGCAAGGACATCATCATGAGATTCCCCACTCACTCTCCCCCTTTCTGATATTGCATAAACACCTGTAAATTTAGAAACAAGTGCATTAAGCTTTTGGAAGCGATTCTTACATTGTTTCCATGAGCGAGATGGTAAATCTTCTCTCCTTTCGTTGTAATAGGAAGAAACTCGATTCCAATAGGTGTTGCTACACTGGTTGGTTCCTCGAATGACATCTTTGCTCGTGTTCATCCATCCACTAATAAGTAAATTGTCTTCGACTCCCCCCCAACGCAACCTTCTAGCAACTTCTTCGGTTGTCTCTTGAACTTCATCTTCATCGTCATTGTCTAGATCAACTGTTGGTTCATGAGTCCCAAAAGGCAGGATGGTAATAGGTGGAGACGTTGGGATCGAGTGTTCATTTGGGTTTTGAGTTTGGTGGTAGGAGTCTGGAACATTTGTGCATTGTGAGTTTTGAGTTTGGTGGTAGTGCACATAATTCATGAATTGTTGGTTTTTAGGGTGTTGCAGATAACTCATGTATTGTGGGTTTTGAGTGTGGAGGTGTTGCGGATAACTCATGTATTGTGGGTTTTGAGTATGGGGGTGTTGCGGATAACTCATGTATTGTGGGTTTTGAGAATTAGGGTCTTGCGGATAACTCATGTGTGGTGGGTTTTGATTGAAATACAAAGGATTTGGAAGGGGATTTCCGTTCTGATCCATTATGGTGAACAATAGAGAAGGACAGAAGTTATGTTAGTTGATTGAGATGAGAGTAGAAAATGAAGTGTTGGTGTGATAGTATTTTGCTCTTCCCTTTTATAGAATGTAGATTGAACATATGTCTCTTTTACACAATAACCGAGCATGAAATGACAAGTCAGTCACGGGTCCACTGTACACAATAAGTGACATCTGACATTGCATTTAAATTTCGAACCTAAGAAACACAATAATCGAGCATGAAATGACAACTCAGTAACAGGTCCACTATACATAATAAATGACATCTGACATTGCATTTAAATTTTGAATCTAAGAAACACAATAATCGATCATGAAATGACAACTCAGTCACGGGTCCACTATACACAATAAATGACATCTGACATTATATTTAAATTTCGAATCTAAGAAACACAATAATCGAGCATGATAAATGAAATCTGAAATTACATTTAATTATATTAATTTTTAAAAATATTTATATATTAATTTTTATGTCTAATATTTATTTATAATAGTATTAATAATATTTTGTAATAATAAAATGATTTATAAATATACAATTCATTAATTATTAAAAATAAATAGAAAAGAAAAAAAGTTAAAATTAGTAGCCCGGGACTCTCTGTTGTAGGTGAAAATAAGTAAAAGTTGAGATGAGACTACTAAGCTGACCTGGCAAGAATCTTGCTGACGTGGCATGAAAAAATTAGTAGCTCCGAGTCTACCTGTCGCGCATGTCTCACTATTCTTTTATGCGATTGCTTCATTTGTTCCCCAACGGCAACGCAGGAAAAATAACTCCTCTTTTTTTCCCTCTCATTCTCTAATGGAGAAAATGAGAGAGACGAACATCAAATTAGTATCTGCAAATCAAGAGGAGCCGCCTTTATCATCTTCTACAATCGACCAATGCCTCCAGGAATCCTTTCCGCTTGGTCTTCCTGTTCCTTCTGGACCTTCTCATCACACTTACGCTTCCGTAATCCTCTTCTTCCTTCATTTCAGTTTCGCATTTTTTGTATCTTTTCGGTTTTGTTTATTTTCTGTAGTATGTATGTTTTCAGCTGTTGTTTTACTTGTCACCGTCATAAATAATAAATAACAAAGGGAAATGTAATCATCAAAGTGATGGTTTCGATTTTGTGAAAATGCACAAAAAATAACACACATTGCCTAAATTTCCACAAAAATTGTGACCAGTGGGTCACTTTTGCACATCACGATTGATTTTTACGTTGTTGGGAGTAAATTTCCATTTTTCATGTCTTCCTTCATTTCCATTTTTCATGTCTTCCTTCATTTTCCCACGGGTTCATGACAGTATTCTGACCAATCACTTGAATAGGCTTTGTGATGAAGGTGTTATTGTGCTCGCTGCTAGTAATCTGTATTCAATTCCCGGGTTTTCTTTGAAACCTGGAGTACATTCACAGGGGAGCTCATGTGAAAAGCATGAACAGCAGTTGATCCGTTATACTTACAAGAAATTAAGACATGGGAAACGCAGATTGTTTTTGCAAGAGTATAGGGAATTTTTTGGCTTGGATAGTTGTGACGGGATCGTCGAAGATGAACATGTGAAAATTGGATGTGAAAACATGGTGGTGGTTGAAGATAAGGAATCTAGGTTGAACACTAAGGTTAGTATTACGGATATAGTAAAGATTCGAAGTAGAAACTTAAAAAGAATATGTTATCAAGATCAAGACACTGATGATGAATCTTCGGAGGATGACAGCAGTTTTGAGAGTCTTGTGAAGAAGAAGGTTGTGCATAGGCAAACAGATCGTGTTGTTGTCTGTGCTCTTGGCACAATTTTCCCTGATTAAACAGCATCAAAACGGCTTGTTACTAGCAAGTTAATTATTTCTTTAGAGGATGATAGCAGTAGTGATGACTGTATGAATAGTGCTATTTCTTCTGAGAAGCTGGTGAAGAGAAAGGAGGTTAAGGAGGTTGCAGATAAGCAGACAGATAGTGTAATTGTTTTCGCTCTTGCTGCGAAATTGCCCAACTCATTAGAACCAAAAAGAGGTAGGCGTTTAGTTAGTCCATTTCCAACTTCTGAGCTTCAGAAACATGATAATCAAGCCAAGGCTTCGATTCTGAGCAGTCATGAGACTAAGGTAATGCATTTTTTAAAATTTTTTATTGATGTGGATACAATTTTGTACTTGTCTTTGTCTACTGATAATATGAATCCTTTGTTAGAGTAATTGCTCGTCTTGGATTCAAACACTTCTCCAGACACACTTCTATGGCTGATGTAAGATTCATGCAGATGCTGAGAAAAGCATATGTGATTTGTATTGTACAGATTGCAAGAATGGTGCTCTTTGTGGCTCTTGTGTTACCTCTCATGAAGGTCATCATGTCATCAGGGTTTGTACTGTACTCTACTTCTTCTACTCTCTGAATTTACTTGAATCTTTCTCAAAAAGAAATATCTTGTATATGAATTTGTCAGATAAATCAAACAGACTGTGAAGTTGCAATTGATGTTTCGGTTATTGAAAAGCATATAGACGTATCAGGAATCCAAACAATCAAGACAAGCTCTACAAATACCACCATTGTTTTGAAGAGAACAATTCCTTCATGGTTCTGTAAGCCTTCAAACAATGTCTGTCTATTCTGCAAAAGCCGTGTTCCTTATCTGTTCAAGTTTTGTGCTCTTAGCTGCAAGGTAACTGCTCCTAGTCCTCATCTTGATTTTGATCTTTGAACTATTTTTGCAATTTCTTGACTGTGTCAAATGCTATCCAAGCAGCTGCAGCACTGAGTATAAGGTTGGTTGATTTTACGCGCCTTGCAAGATCAACTGAGGTCATCTCAACACCTTTGGATCACGTACTGATTTTCTGACTGTTCTTTCTTAGGGTGTCAACAATTTTATGTTTTTTTTAAACTAGTTTCTCGATTTCATTGCAGTAATTACTAAAAACCAACCTTAATCTAGTGTCTAAATTTGAATTGTAAAGGATGATTTGTGCAAAGTGGGTAAATCAAGGACGCTACGTATTATTCCTTACAGATGTTAACAGGGATATGTTTGCAAGCATCAGAATTAAGAAAGTTCTGATCTTTGAAGCTTGTTGAATCTGAGATTGTGCTTGTTGATGCACATTTTACATCTTTGAAGCTTGTTTTGTATCTACATCGTTTTGGGAACATTCTCTTCCTCACACAATGCTGTCATGTTATGTAGACATTCATTTGATATGCTATTTAAAACTGAATTAGCTTGAGCATATGGACAGAGTTTGGTCTTTGTAGACTTTCATCAAAGTTGCTTCCTAGCAAGTCAGAATCAAACACCTTGACGTCAATGACAGGATAGAATCGTGAGTTCCGCCTTGATAAATTTCATAAAATTACACGTAATTTATCATTTGTAAAGGAGCCTTTACACGAAATTTTGAAGAGTCGATCAATTGATATGATAAATATATATTAATATAGATATAAATTTAATAACAAATAGTGAGCGTGCCGGAGTGGTTATCGGGCATGACTAGAAATCATGTGGGCTTGCCCGCGCATGTTCGAATCCTGCCGCTCACGTTTTCCCTTTTTCTGCAAAGAAGGGTAAAAGTATCACAACTGGTAACGTAAAGGTCTAAAACGTAATTTTTTATATGAACTAAGGTAAAAATGATAGAAAACGACCACAGTGGGAGTCGAACCCACGACCTTTTGATCCGAAGTCAAACGCGCTAATCCACTGCGCTATGCGGTCATTGACAAACTGTAATCACCTTGTTTTATGTCTTAGCATGTCGGTATGTGTAATGCTGGACAAGATGGGCGCTTTTGGGGATCATGTTCTCCACTATAAGTATTGACACAGTATGGTCCGTGATATTTTAGTTAATTTATCTCATAAAACGGGTGTGGATGTATATAAGAAAGTCCATAGCGGTACGTGTAATGCTAAAAGAGTTGAGTTGAAACCGGAATATTTACTTTTGTATGGTTGGAGTCCCAACCTATACAAAAGTAGAGACACTTGTGTTGATGTGGTGGGCGCTCTCCCTTTCATTACCAATGCTAACAATTCGTTCTTATCCGGTAATGCTATCTACTAGGCCACTTTGAGGAAGAAGAAAAAAAATACATAGATATTTGTCCGTTAAGGGATATGACTACATGGCCTTTTCCTTTTTCATTTTTGGCGATTAGGAAATGACGCTATTGGCTTCTTTAAGAGAATCAAACAAGTAACTAAAAGTCACAAAACAAATCCAATTGTTGTGACTTCATCGTTCAAAGAGATAATTTTACCATTCAGAAAGGTGTGGGGCTCAATTTGTTACGAGACTCCCAACCAATTTTGCGTAATTATTTAATTATATATCATATAAAATTATATAATTTTTTTATTTGTTTCTTATAATTTATCACGTCCCTTTCAAATTTAAAATTTTGTAGAGAAAAGGAATTAGCTTGAATTACTATCTATAGGGTATTTTCCGGTTCCCACCCCAAAAAAAGTACTCTCCAATCCGGTGAGCCAAAATCTCTAAATATATTGGACCGATATTTTTTTTTTTTGAGAATCGGGGTAAGAGGCTCGAAACACTGTGAAATAACAGTGAAACGAGAGGCCGTGAAAGACGGTAGACAGAAACAATCGTCAAGAGAACAAACCAAAAAAGCAAAACAAGAAGGAAATGAGACAAAGGAGAACAACAACGGACCAAACACGGATGTGAAAGGGGGTTCCATGGGGAAGAAGCAGGTGTAAAAATGAGTCAAGCATTGTCAAAGAAGCACCGTTGGAAGCAGGTACAATAGGAAATGAACTCCCGAAAAAGTGAAAGACGAGACTCCAAGAAAGCACTTTCATCAAAAGGAGTTGTTAGAAGCACACGACCCCGATCCAAACACGTCTCAAAACACTTACTCACATCAACAGAAGAACATGAATGAAATAGAATAAATACTCAAAGAGTTTTATCTACGGGTTCAAAAAAAGCATAAAGAAATTCTGCCTAGTTCATGTTTATAAGGCCCTAAATCAAGGGAATTATTAAAAGCCCTAAACCAAGCAAAATACGCTGTTAGCCAAGCAAATGACCATGCTTAGCTTCCGAAACCAACTTCAAAAGGAAAGTTAGCTTCCGAAAACATATTTTTCCGAGTGTTATTGCAACATAAATGATTTTTCCATTGCATTTGTTGTTTAGAATTTACAACAACTTGTCATATACAAAAGTGGAGATATAACTATTTCTACTAGGTTTGGATGTTATTATATCCATTTTGAATATGGTTGTTTTAAGCTAGACATTTGATCGCTTGAAATTAAAAAAAAAAAACCCATAATTCAAAACATCACTAAAAGAGATATTTCAAGTTTAGCAATAAAAACATCTATTCTTTTTATCCTTTGAAGGAAGGATATCCATATTTGACAAAGGTTTCATATTCACAATGTTCTTGGGGGAGAAAACAAACACCCAAAATTAAAAATAACCATGAAAAAACATGCAGTAATGTCTAGATGAAAATGGTCGATTGTTCACCGGAAAAGATCAACCAAAGGTCTAATAGGATTTCAAAAGTTACCCAAGTTCTTCAATAAAAAATGAAATAGATATTCGTTCGATTGAAAACTCAAAACGAGTCCATCGTTTTCTCATCATACACAAGCCGGAGCTTGTGTCTAATACAAGAGAGACCCTAGGGGATCTTGAAATGGAGTTACCAAGAGATTCGATTTCAGGAGAGACCCTAGGGGATCTTGAAATGGAGTTACCAAGGGATTCGATTCCATTGTTCAATAGGTTGCTATAAGTTATTAACGATTTTTAGAAAATAGAGATGTAGATGATAGAAAGTATTCCGAGATTGGTTAAGGTTTTTAATAGGAAGGACTTCCGAGAAAGTCATTCAATAGTTCATAGCCGAAACGGAGGTAAAGGGACATACTAATTTTAGAGGTTCAATAATCAAGATCCATTTGTTCAAAAGATCAGCAAGCAAACGAAGATCTGAGTTTGGATATTGATGATTTACTATTGTTATTATTTTCTATTGAATAAAACTTTTTTTTTTTTGGTTTAACTGTCCTTTATTTATGCACATTCATATACATAGCCAGACACAAGTTTAATTTTTTATTTATTTATAAATATCTATCAAAGATAAAATTTATTTATGTCTTATTTAGTTTCACGTATGTATATTATTTATAAGGATCTGGTTTAGGTACGGAGCAAAAATATAGGTACGGTCGTACAGAGTGATATGTACCGTTGATTTGTTTGATCCAACTGTCCACATTTGTCCACGCCATTTAATGAATTAAGGGGAGTACGGTGACATTTTTATAATTATAGGAAGTTTTCAGGCGGTATTTATGTCCTTTTGAAAATCTAACAATTATTAATTATCTAAGTTTACAAGTTTAGTTCAATTTGTACAAACTATTTGTTCTAATGGTACATATTTTTGTTCATTTAGTTCAAACTGTTTGTTTTTATTTTTTTAAAACATTTTTTTCGTTCAAAATTTATACATTTTCGTGCAAACACTTTTAAAATAATTTAAAAGTATAAAAACTTTGAACCTTTTTTCTAGGATTTTTTCCGCTTTTATTCTCTTAATTCAAATTATTTGTTCAAATGGTTCATACTTTTGTTAAACTAGTTCAAACTATTTTTCTAGTAGTTCTTTTTTTAACACTTTTTTTGTTAATTTTTTTAAATACATTTTTTTCAATAATTTTTAAATTAATAGTATAAAATTTTAAACTTTTTATTCCAGCTTCTCCCCATTTCTTTACTTAGTTTAAATTTTGGATATCATTAATTAGTTCATACATAGTGTTTTATTACTTCAAGCAAAAAAGTACATAAAAACATAAGAGTAAATTACATAAAACCTCCTCTTATTTATAACATTTTTCACATAACCACCTCTTATAAAAAATTTCAATTAACCACCTCATATCATGTTAACATTTAACAACCACGTCAATTTTCTGTCAGTAAATCCGTAAGTGGGCCCTACAAATCTACAATAGTTATTTATTTTTTATTTTTTTCTCTGAAATATAGAAATCTATGATCCTCTAGTTTATCGCTTTTCCATAAGACTGCTGCGATGTTTGAATTTTTAAAATATGACAATTACTTTATTGAGAAAAGTACACTAAATCATCCCTTATAATCACTTTTTTTCAATAAACTACCGTTTTTTTAAAAAAGTTTAAATAAGCGGAGTTTTGATTTATCCCATTTAAAATTATCCTTGTTTTCAATAAATCAACAATAATAAATTTTTGACTGAAATCGTCGCTAAATTGGTCAAGGGTGCTCCTTATAGCTTTTCCCAAAGATAAGCTCATCAACTGAACAACTTTGACGTGCAATCCGTTGATCTTTCCCGACACGTCACTCGTAAGGAAACATGATCTAAATTCTCGATCCTCTTTTAATACTTGGAAACAGTTGGATCTTGAACTATACCCTAGAGATTCATATGCTATGTTTATAAAAACTAATGATTTTGATGAGAATAATCTTTGCTAATTGGATATTTTTGGTTTGCATTTTTTAATTACAAATTGATGAAAATAAATAAAAACTATTTTGATGAGAATGGACGTGTATTGAATAAAACAAAATTTTAAGGATACAAAACAGAAAAATAAAACTTTATGGTTACAACTAGAAAAAGACAAATCTTCGAGAATACCAAACATCCAATATATAAATTTTCTTATTTGATATTATCGATCAAATGCAACGTCATTGAATAAACTAGTTTATACCTCCGTTTGTATACGAAGGATATAATATTATGTATTCATGTTGATGTAACGAGGTAAAATATAATATACAGATTACATGTACTTAGTGTTAAATGTTAAGTAAATAAATAATTAATTAAATAAATAAATAAGAGGTTGTTTTGTGTAATTAATATTTATAAATAGTCAATAATAAAAAAATAGCTTGACTTGATAAATAGTGAGCGTGCCGGAGTGGTTATCGGGCATGACTAGAAATCATGTGGGCTCTGCCCGCGCAGGTCGAATCCTGCCGCTCACGTTTTTTAATTTTTCTTCAAAAGAAGGGTAAAAGTATCACAATTGGCAACTTAGAGGTCTAAAACGTAATTTATTATCCTTCACCTACGGTAAAAAACGACCACAGTGGGAGTCGAACCCACGACCTTTTGATCCGAAGTCAAACGCGCTAATCCACTGCGCTATGCGGTCTTTGATGGAGTACGTCTACCTTTTGTTTTAATAATTAGGTTTTAACTAATATATACAATAAATTATTAAAATATTTATTTTAACCAATAGCAAAGACCTCCTAAATCACTAAAAATTATAATATCTACAAAATTTAGTAGATACAGTCAATTTAATAGTTGAATTGTTTAAGTCATCGTGTTACACTATGGGATAAACTAGTATTTTTATAATACGTTCTTGCTAACACTTTCATACATGTATAGGTTAGACTCCTAATTTTAATTTTATTTTTCAATTATATGAAAATTAAAGCCTAAACATATTATTTCAAAAGTACTTAAAATATTAGTTAACAAAATAACAAAATCTTGAAGAATAATTTATTTATTTTTAAAAATATACATAAAATATATGTACATTATTCTTTTGTTGAATTAAAATTCATTTTTGGAATTTTCATATATTCCACTCAACATAAATAAATAAAAAAGACACAGCATGCCTTGCGCTCGATTCGGTCACCAATCCCTCGATCATTAAAAATATACATAAAATATATTTATTTTTGAAATTTTCATATATTCGGTCATTAATTACAGGCACCACCCCCTCGATCTTCTTCCTTCTCCTCCTCTTCTCGGCCGCCGGCGGACAACAACAACCATACGTCACCACCACAACCGTCAAAATCTTGAAGAGATAATCTCCCAACATTAGAAATTGAAAGAAATAATCCCTCAACATCAAGCGATAATCGCCCACAATCTCCTTAGATACAAAACTGTAAGGGAAAATCTCCCACAATCTCAACTTTTTTGAGATTTGAACAAACTGTTGTATATGCTCTTTTCAAAAGAGCAAGTCAAGCTTGACTAAATCAATATGTCTTATACGAAACACATCCATTCGAAGGAAAAATCTCTTCAACCAATTAAAATTACATCTTTAAGAGTAATCTCTCATGCCTATATTTACACCTTTCATAAGTCAAAAAGGGATAATACCATTTTTTCATGAAAAAACAATAAGTCAACCGGATCCAAATGTTAGTACTCACAAAGACCTAACCTCGTCCGGATCTGCAAGGCAAATAATCATTCGCAACCAGATTTGGGTGTCTCAGTGTATATAGCTTCAAATCCGCCTGCTCAAGCCATGGATTATTTTTCTGGTTCATTCTTTAACGAGAACAATCGTTTTTGAGCCTAATGGCAATGACTACTCATTCACATACTGCAAAAATCCCTTTTTGACAAATGAGTAATCAACATTTTTATGGATGAAGTTGTTTCATACCTAGATTTGGATTGATTTTACTTATCCCATACTTGATGAGTTTGTTTACGCTTTAAACAACTACTCTCTTTTGTTGGCTGTGTTTTGGCGTTGCCCTAGCTAGAGGAAGCATGGTCTTTTGTCATAAACAACTTTAAAAAATAAATTAATATATAAAGGGAAAAGTCATCTATTAACAATCTTTATTTTACTAAAGAATGAAAACGAAAAAAAATCATAATAACACGGGTAGACCGCATGTCAATCCCGTCATTATAACCAAAAAAGGAAAAGTCGTCTACTAACATAATGAACAATTTGGCACTTTGATAATAATATTTGAAATTGTTCGGAGTTATGAATTTTACCAAGATCATGTTTCAAGAATACCTTTTGCTTCTCCTCGACCTCTTTTTTCAGAGTTATTCACTTATTTTTCAAGTGCTCCGTATTTTGTATTGAACTCTTAAGAGTTTTGAGAAAGTTGTATTGGTGGGCGTTCGAGTTGTTTGTCTTAGAGGAGTCGTGGATTTGTGATCGACTCTTGAAGGCTCTAATTCGAGTCCAAATATGAGGTGTGAACAATTGTTCCCCAAGCTCCCGTCTTATGCACTTTCTTCGAAGACAAACATTATACTATCCGCTCTTCAGAGACTGACTCGTTATCATTTCCCTTGAAGATCTCGCTGCTTACGGATCTATTTTTTGTACTTTTGTGTTTTTCTTTGATTTTATTTTCTCGATCTTCATGACAGTTTGTCCGTCTGCCGATTATATTTCGGCCTTTCGATCCATTAGACAGTGTGTCGTCTAGTTCAACGAACTGCTTTCCTTTATAAAAAAAAAAGAGTGGATATGAAGTTTTGATCTTTGAAGATACCAACACGAGTTTAAAGTTCAGGAATTTATCAAGTTGGCTCCTAGCAAGTTAGAATTAAAGACTTTGACGTCAAATAACCTAAATTTTCCCTTGAAAGTTGAAACAACGTCGTACTCCACAAACAAAGTCACACTTGGTCATCAAGTCGTAAACACAACAATTTATAGAAAATATGTTGTAGTTTAGAAAACAAAGAAGCTAAAAATATTCAAAATTTGTAGCTAATATACATCTAAATTACTTCAAGCAATTTTAATAAAGGGTTTCATATTTGATCCGATCCAAATTCTCCCGCCAAATTCCTTAACATCACTCGAAAGTGTTACTAATTTCATGCTTGCAAGATCTAAGCGTTCCAAAATCCGTCCTTCCCCATCAATCTTCACCGGCATACCGTTTAATCTTGAACTATCGTCGGAGAGCTGCACTTGTGCGATCCAAAAGTTGCCATCGAAGCCTCTATTCATGTTGTCGGGACTACCTTGAAGGGGAAGGAGAACCTCGCTTGTATGATACCTCGGACCTTTTAGCCAAAACCTATGAACTTGACATGTTGTCGTCTTCGTCACCAAAACAAATGCCATGTTTTTGCTCAATGCTACTCCGTTTGCGAATCTCAAGCTTCACATAAACACTTTCACGCTCCATTCCTTGGATTTTATGCCATAAATTTCCCGTGTTATCTCCCGATTCAATTACTTCGTTGAAATCCCTGCCTACAAAAGCAACAACTTGTTATTATTTATTACATTTCATGTATGCAAATTGATAGAGGATTGTTTGAGATGTATTGAGCAACTTACAATCGATCATATTTTGTGGTTTTGTCGGTAAAGAATACTAAACCGTTTCGTGGGTTTATGTAATGGCCATTCATAAACTTAAAGGAGACTTCTTTTGCACTAATCGATCACCCCAGATTTTTTGTGGCCACCTTCCCGAGGGTTTATGACTAACCCATTATATGTGTCCGTCACATATAACTCGCATGTTTTTGGGTGAAACTTGAGTCCGAGAGGTCTTCCACATTGATGTACGTTCCATAGGTGAACCATTCAACCCTAAGCAACTCGTTGACCTATAACTTAACAAAGATATATAAAACATTAGGTTGTAATATACATAAATCTAATATACGTCGATCGATTATATGAATACAACTTACCAATTTGGCATTGTGGCGAACTCCATCCATGCTAAACCCGGGAGATCTTCCCATCTCAGGATTTGGCCGTCAGAGACTCCAACATAAGTCCCGCTTCCAAGGAGATTAAACGCAATGGTTTTGGGTCCTAAGACGCCAGAAGGTAGCGGGACATGATAAATTGGTCTTGAATAACATACCAAAAGTATTACGGGCATCGAAACAAGAATCAAAGCCTGAGAACGCAACATCTATATAAGGCTACTAAGTAATATGTGCATTGGATTTTGTAAAGGCTATTGAGTAATATGTGCACTGAATTCGAGTTCTAGGGTTAACAAATTTGAATGAGGGTTTTATTCTATCATCTGGGATTTTTGGTGTGATGTGGGATCCGACTACGGAGTAATAATTTGGCCGAATTGAATGAGGGTTTTCATTATTATGTCTTCGAATTTGATGTAACCTAAAGAAATCGATCCGAATATTTTGTGGATTTGTTTCAATTTCATTTGGTAAATTCATAGGGCTCTTGATCATGCTCGAATGGAGGTGTAATGCGGGATCAGGTTGAGTTATTGTTTCATAAAATTGATCGAGGGCACTTATTTTTAAAATGTCCATATACTATAAGCAACCTCAACAATGATAAAATACACAAATTTCTACCCACCACGGACTTACGGGGAAGAAAATGGTTGTAACCTTGAACAAAATACATAAATTTGCTTCGGACAAGGATATGAGACAATTGGTCCAGACCTGGTGGAATATTTGGATGGCCAAAAACCTATTAAAATTCACAAATAAGAAAACATAGGGAATCCCACAAATGGTCATACAACAAACATAGGATTGAGATACAACCAATCTCAAAGCACAAAAACAAAGAAATACAACAGGGAGGAAAAAAATAATATTAAATGGACCATAACAATCCCGAAATTTGTCGAAATTAATTTTGACGGTTCCAAACAAGATAATGATAACTGCACACTTGACTACATAGTTCGTGATCATAATGCAAATAATATCGCTTTCGACTATGACAAATGTGATCCTATGTTTGTTTCGATGGTCGAAGCGATTGCTCTCAAAACAAGTCTCTCGAAGGCACTAGATATGGGAATCAAAATGGTGGAAATTGAGGGTGATAATCTCACCATTATCGATTCTATCAACCGATATATGGAAACCACCATGGGAACTAAACCTTACCATATTTGACATTTCTTTTCTCATTTCGAAGTTTGAACAGATACGCATTCACCACATCTTTCGGGAAATCATTGGCGTCGTGGATAAACTTATAAAGTTGGACCAGGACTCTCCCTCGACCAGTGGACCGCTACCCCTGAAAGTTGAAGCTCTTTACAAAAGGATGACTTAGGATGATCGACACACCGACATTGACCACGTCCTTTTCGCTTACCTTTTGTATCACAAAAAAAATTGACCGAGGCTTTCACTCATTGTACCTTTATTTAATCCAAAAATAGATTTGGGTCCGTGTCTTATGCGGATTTTAAGCTAAAAAAATACACTATAAATTAATTAGATAAATTTTGATATATTGTTAACTTATGTTATGGGTGCAATTTTCAAAACAATTAGGTAATTTAAAAACTATTAAGTAAACCGTGAGTAATTTTTTTTAAAGATAACTATAAAATTAATTAGATAAATGACTCACGTAGCAAATATTGATCCGATATAAATAATATTTATACTTGAACTTAGCCAAAAGACTAAAAATGTACAACTTGTTTAATCTTCAAAACCTCTATTTATGGTACAAAAAGTATTAACGCATAAAGGTATTGCATCAATTAGATTATATGAAGAGTTATTTGATAATAAATCTTAGGGCTGGGCACAAATCCCGTAAATCCCGGGCCCGTCCCGATCTTGATCCCAGTGGTTTTTCATCTAAAAATTTTAAATCCCGTCCCGTCCCGTCCCACCAAAAATATTGTGGGACGGGATATGGGCCTTACCTTCCTCGTCCCGCATATATTACACATGTAGATTATATTCATTTCCAATCCGTTTACGGAGTTACAACTAAACAAGGGGTTAGTCTCTTAATGTCTTACCCAACTTTAATGGGATTTATTAGGGTTGGGCATGGGACGGGACGGATTAAGGTCATCCCACGTCCCATCCGGCCATTAGATATGGGATGGGACCGGGACGGGCCTTGAGTTTTTTTATTAAAATTTAAATAATTAAATATATAAACCTAAGAAGTAGTGATCATTATGTAATTTTGTTATGATAAACTAACAATTGTCTAAATTCAATTTACAAAGGGCAAATGAAAATTGACATTAATTGCAATATTTTTTAAATAGTAGTGATAATTATGTGATTTTGTTCTTATATTTTATTTAGGATGTTTAGACTTGACAAGTTAATTATGTTTTGTAAACATTGTTGCGACATTCTATTTTGATGTCTTTCGTTTTAAAGATATCAGTAAATATTTGCTTTCGTAATTGTTAATTTTAAACCGAAAAGGCGAAAAGAAATTTTATATAGATCATGCGGGATAAGGCCCGTCCCATCCCGTCCCGTCCCAGTCCCAACCGGGATAGGACCCAATGGTTTTTTTGTGTATCTTGTTAATGTAATAGTTTCATGCAAAATGTACTTGGTTTCCTCTATTTTGTTACCCTATAGATATTAAAACTAATCAAATTCTATAACAATTAGTTAACCACGAAGAATGATTCCAAAAACTTTATAAAAAACTAAAAAGGGTGAACTTGTAAACAAGAGTATTCACTGCATAAAAAAAAGCCAAAGAAAAAAAAAACCCACTAAACTGAAATACAACAAGACCAACAAAAATTCGACACATAACTCCTTCGTCACCAGATGAGTTACTATTTTTTGTACGAACCGATCCGATTGAGAGTCGCCGCTTCGAAGATCTCCATCACCCCCTTAGGTACACAGCAAGCCCTAACTTTGTCTATACAATTCACCTCCACCTTCAAAGCTTGTTGCGTCGTTCTCCTCCATTGTTCGCACATTCCTTTCTTTCTCTTTTTCTGTCGATTCAATCCTTCTGACTCACCTGCCTAAAACCCTAATCGCGTACCTCCAACGTTCAACCTTTCTCAAGTTGCAGGGAGCACAGCGAGGTAAACTTCACTCATAATGAACAAAGAAAGCACACAAGGGAAAGGTATGATTTCATCTGTCCGCAATTTTGTAAATTCAGCTAAAAGTTTGTAATTTTGTCCAAATGCATGGTACAATGTTGAGGTTGTCGCGAGCTGAGGTTTTTGTGATTGTGTCTTCTACCTGTTTGATGAAATGCCAAAGAGAACTATGATACTGTATTTGAGTTATTGATTGTAAAGTATGCACATGTCTTTATGTTAGGTGTTTCCGATTGCTACGTTTTCAAGAGCAGACTGCAAGAATACGCACAGAAAGTGGGTTTTTCAACTCCTGTTTACGAGACTATCAAGGAAGGTCCTTCCCATGAACCTTTGTTCAGGTCGACGGTGATTGTAAACAATGCTCGATATGATTCATTGCCTGGATTCTTTAACCGTAAAGCAGCAGAGCAGTCTGCTGCTGAGATTGCTCTCTTAGAATTAGCAAAATGTGGGGATAAGAAAGAGTCCATTTCTCAACCGGTGGTGAGTTAATTTTCAAGATATTATTGCAACTGTGTGCAGCTGACAAAAGTTATATTGACAAAATTGTCTTTGTGCTACAAGATCTAAAGTTGTAGCTATTGTACTTAGGAAGAGAAAATGACAGAATTGTTATACTTACAAGGAATTCTTAGTATTAGAGAAGATGTCTCTTTAGGAATAAAATTTCATGGAATTATGTGAAAGGGGATTTCTATTGTTAGTAGTCACTTTGGGGAAACAAATTAGCTCGTAGTGAATAGGTCATCAACCTTGATCAATACTGGACTATCTTCTGATTGTTTTGCTTAAGGTAGTGTGCTATTTTATTTGCCTCCGAATAATCGAGTGTAGTACATGAATGATTGTACATCCTCAATATTGGAGCAACTGGAATCTGATTTTACTTTTGTTTGCTGAACCTAGGAAATGTTTATTCTACTATAACAATGTTTATGGGTGGGAAAACGTGTGTATATTGATTGTGTTATTTTACATGATTAGTTCTTGGTTTATAGACATTGTCCTGATATTGAATGCGGGTTTTTCTTGGCAGCATGAGATAGGTTTGTGTAAAAATCTGCTTCAGGAGTATGCACAAAAAATGAACTATGCAATGCCAACATACGAGTGCAAGAAGGCAGATAAAGAAAGCAGGGGCGGTCATTTTTCATGTATCGTTGAGATTGGTAGCATTCGGTATATAGGAGCTGTTGCAAGAACCAAAAAAGAAGCCGAGATTAAAGCTGCTAGGACTGCTTTGCTTGCAATACAGACTAGTCCAAGTGAGATGGGTGAAAATCTCAATGAAGAAACTAAGTTAACAGTTGTACCTTGCAAAAGAAAGGAGCCAGAGCCCATAACCCCCAAGCAAGAGGTTGTAAAGACTCGAAAGCCAAAGAAAAGCCGTTTGAAGAAGAAACCCTTCAAGAAACGGCAGGCTGGCAATAATAATGGAAACCAAGTGGAAAATGCTAATACTGACTTAGGTACTGAACAGCAAACTGTTGTACCTTCTGGGAATGGTTCACTTGATGTTCAAATTTCAGCTAATCAACAAATTTCTATGAATGATACTGCAAAAAATCAGGATGAGGTATCTGCTCAACCTCTATTTGGTGAAGGCAAAGAATTTCAAGTGGACGATGTTGCTGTTACAACATCTGGAAATGGTTCACTGTCCATAAACGATAGCCACAGAGACACACCAATCTCAGAAGGCTTGCTGAACCCCATATCAGATTCTCAACCAATCGTCATGAATGATAGCCACAGAGACACACCAGTCTCAGAAGGATTGCTGAACCCAATATCAGGTTCTCAACCAATCGCCATGAATGATAGTCACAGAGACACATCAGTCTCAGAAGGCTTGCTGAATCCAACATCAGATTCTGAACCAATCGTCATGAATGCAGCTCGGACAGTGGAGGATGAAAAATCAAATGCAAATGGGGATCTCAAGGGAGATGACACCATAGAGAAAAACGAAGGTTAATGGATCAAGGATTGAAGTTATTGCTCATTGTCAACCGGATTTGTAATAAATAGCTGAGAGCTTTCAAGAGAAGTTATATGAGAGATTATAGTCGAATTGGTTATTCTGCTAGGATAATTGACAGTGTACTGTAAGTTATTGCATGAACTATAAGAGTGTTGTGAAGTAAGTTTTAGACATTATTAGAAGCTGTTTACTGATCAATTATAGGTATTGACGGAAGTTACCTTTGGGTAGCCAATTCAAACTGAGGCATGCTTACATTGACAATGCTTTAAGCATGTTTCTTTTAAGGTTGTCCAGCTGCTGTTTTTGCCATAACAGACTTTATGACTCATTATGTTGTTTTAACAAAGCTTGTAATGGCCATTTTATGTTGTGTTTCTCAAATCTCATATTGCAGATATAGGATTGTGGCTGCAATATTTGTGGTTTGCATCCCCAACTCTGACAGCCCTGCAATATTGTGAGACTTATGTATTTTATATGCATTTTGATGTATTGTATGCAACCGTCACCTGTGAAATTTTTAGCTTTCAATAAATAAAAGATGGGTAGCGCACAAATAGGGCTTAACTTTCAATAAATAAAAGATGGGTAGCGCGAACGGGGGACTCCTTATATCACAAGTAATAAAAGTTTTAACATTCATATTAGCTTCATGTAAAACATGAAGAACATGGACAGACCAAGCTCGCCTGTAATTTTATCCTAAAACCAACCTGCAGTTTTATCCTAAAACCGACTCACGTCGCCTGTAATTTCATCATAAAATCAACCTGCAGTTTTATCCTAAAACCAACTTGTTATATCTTTATTATGGATAGAAACATTTCATTCTCCACGAGTCCACGTTATCCAAAGAAACCGATAAAAACACACTCCTTAAAAGACACACAGTCGCACAGTTAATATAATCCAGTATAAGGTTTATCTCATTTTAAACTATTGATATCAAACAAGGATATAAATATTATAAAACCTATAATATATGAATTACTACAAAAATGAAGCAACTAAGATTCTGATTTTAACTAGTAGAAGAAAACCAAAAACACAAAGTACGTAGAGATTTGCGTGCTTGGTAGATTAATTATCACTCAACATCATCATCATCAAGATGGACCTCACGGTCTCTACGAGCCGACCTCTTAATGGCCTTTTGAATGATCTTCTGAGACTTTCTAGCAATCTTCTTTTCCTCCTTAACAGCCATCTTCATAATCTTCTCCTGCTCCTTCCTCGAAAGCGACCCTTCTCCCATCTTTCTCCATACGTCGTCGTTTAACCGTCCTCCTTTAAAGCTTTTCTTTGTCGAAGCCTTGCTCGAAAAACAACATAAAAAACCCGACATTAGATGACGCTGTATTGTATAACTGTATATTCATAAATTCTTGTACCAAGGTATGTATATATATACACCACAAGGCAATTACATACCATACGTGCTCCTAAATATGGTATACAATATATGTTACAAATAAAAATATATAGAACGGAGTTTATACTATCCATAAGGACAATAATGCATGGTAGATGCATTCCTTATCAAATATTTGTCGGCTGAAAACCCTAAATGTTGACATCTAATACACTAATGGTTTCTTAATATAAAATAATATTAATTTCTAAATAAAAGTAAATTTTGATCTAAGAAGTGGAAGTGGAAGTGCGGGTGAGAAGGTTATTTGGTTATTTATTGCTAAAAAATAAAAAAGAAGATTATTTAGTATATATTAATATTATTTGCTAAATATAGTGTAAAAGAATAAGAATTAGTTACTTTTTTTTAAATAATATTATGAGTATGTATGAAGCTAAGAAACCTAATTAAAAATTGGAAAGAAGATCAGTTAGTATATATTAATATTCTTTGCTAAATAAAGTGTAAAATATTAAGATCTAGTTACCTTTTATTTATTTATTACAGTATCACGGAAGTAGGTAGGTAGGAAGAGGCGAAATTTAACAAGTATGTACTTTTTTCTCATAGTTACACAATATGCACTTTTTATATGTAAGAAAATGTTTCCTTTAAATAATTCTAGAAAAAAAGAAAAAAGAAAAAAGAAAAAAAAATAATACTTATTGATTTTAAGAAGAAGTAAAAAATATAATGCCCAAAACTTTCGATACCCAACTTCACTCATATATCCAACTTCGGTTACCCAATATTAGTTATCCGATTTCAATACCCAACGTTACATATCTAACTTCACTTCGGCTACCCAATATTAGTTATCTGATTTTATTACCAACATTACATATGTAACTTCACTTCGGTTACCAAATATTAGTTACCCGATTTCAATACCTAACGTTAAATATCCAACTTCACTCATGTACCCTACTTCGGTTATCCAATATTAGTTACCCGATTTCAATACCCAACGTTACATTCCCAACTTCACTCATGTACCCAACTTCACTTCGATTACCCAATATTAGTTGTCCGATTTCAAAGTCCAACGATATATATCTAACTTCATTTCAATTATATAATATTAGTTATACGATTTTAATACCCAACATTATCATGTGTTTTTTTTTCCTACGCTAACATAGTACTCGACAAGTCAACCCAACGTCTTAACATGAGCATTGCCCAATATCTCTGCCAAATGTTTAACATAGTGCTCTGTAATTTTTCAAGTTTTGACCTATTCATGAAACATAAACCATACCGTAACTCAATTGAATGCATGAGCAAATCTAACTAACTAAGTTTTGACTTATCATATTATTGTTGTGTATACTCCTCTTAACGCCCAAAGACGGCGACAAATTTGGTTGGTATACAAGGCGAGATCGAGAGGATACAAGAACTTTTCTTTATCAGGGGTGACTTTAATTGTATTCTTTTTAGCATGGGCGTCAAGGAGGCTTTGGAAGGATTTATATTGATTCTCTTGCTTTTCATGACTTGATTACTAAATTTAAGTTGGTGGACCCGGAATATACTGGTCCGGATTACACGGGGGATAATGGGAGACAGGGATAGGCAAGGATTTCTCAGAGACTTGATAGTATATTGTTCAGCACGCCCTACGTTTCACACACGTTTTTCTACTGATCAAATTCGAAACTTGGCTCGTTTCTCTTCTGACCATTCTCCTATGTTGCTGCACTTGGAACCTAATTAACATTCAGTTTAATTCGGGAAGGTGGCCATTCAAGTTTGAGGCTGCATAGATGACTCACGATGATTTTCTTCCAATGGTGGAGGTGGGCTGGTCAAACCAGCCAGAGGTTTGTACAACTATTACTAATTTCAAGATTTGTCTTTTGATGTGGAATCGTTTGGTGTTTGGTAATGTTGGATGCATGAAACATGTTCTTATTAGTAAGATTTTGAGTCTACAAGAGAATCCGTTGCTTAGTTCAATTACTCGTCTACAACAAAGGAAGCCCTCTTAAAGGCAGATTTGGACATGATTTTGGAGCAGGAGGAGATTATTTGATTCCAGAAGTCTAGAGATCAATGGTTGGGCTGTAGTGACAGAAATACGAAGTTCTTTCATATGGCTACAACAGTTCGCCGTCGTCAGAATCGAGTTTTGGGGCTGTCTATTGATGAGACTGGTTAGGTTGAGGATAGTGAGTTATTAGAGTCTCATGTTGTGTCATATTTTGGGGTCTCTTTAGCTTGGAAGATATTCAACCTTTACACTCTTGTCATCTAGACACTTTGGAGTTTCCGGCACTTGATGATTCAACATGGACTTCTCTTGGTTTACCAGTGGATATGGGAAAGTTTCACAAGCGATTCGGATTATGGGTGCGTTTAAGGCTCCGGAGATTGACGGGTTTCAACCAGTGTTTTTCCAAAAATGCTGACATATTGTAGGAGCATCAATGTTGACTGAGGTGATTCGCTTTTTTGACACTCGGAAGCTCATGGAAGGTATTAATGACACTTTGCTTAATTACTCTCATTGTAAAGGTAGGGAAACCGTATTTTTTTTATTCAATCCTGCCCTATTTCCTTGTGCAATGTTAGTTATAAGGTGATTTCAAAAGTACTTATGCAGAGGATGTAGGGTGTTATGATGAGGCTAGTGGGTCCGACTAAGGGGAGTTTCATCTCTGGCCGCTTTATTCAAGAAAATATAGTTCTTATACAAGAAGTGATTCATTCAACGCGTAATAAACGTGTTGGGAAGAAGGGGATGCTTCTTAAGTTGGACCTTGAGAAATCTTATTATAGAATCAGATGATATTTTATTGAGGACACAGTTGTGACGGCCGGTTTCCCTCCCTCTTGGATGAGTATGATAAAGGAATGTGTCTCCACTTTGCGTATTCAGTTGCTTTGGAACGGGGAGTTAATTGATCCGTCCAGCCTTGAGCGGGGAATACGTCAAGGGGATCATATTTCTCCTTATTTATTTGTCTTGTGTGTGGAGCGTATAAGTCACCTTATCTTGGAAGCGGTAGATTCAGGTAGGTGGAAGCCTATCTTCCTCTCTAGAGGTGGTATGGCTCTTTCACAAATGTTTTTTTGCGGATGACATTAAGTTATTTGTAGAAGCGTCGACTTCTCAAATGAGAGTAATTATGGGTGTATTGATATATTTTGCAAGACTTCGTGTCTTAATGTCAGTATTGCTAAGTCGAAGATTTTTGTCTCCCCGAATGTTTCACGTGACTTGTGTAATGATTTGACAGTTATTAGTGGAGTTGATGTTACTCGTAATTTAGGAAACTATCTTGGGGTTCCTATCTTACAAGGACGTGTTACTAGAGTGATTTGTCTTCCTCTACTTGACAAGATGACTTCTAGAATACAGGGTTGGTGGCGTGGTCATTTGAGTTTTCCAGGGAGGGTGACTTTGGCGAAGTCTGTTCTTGCTTCTATTTCGATTTACTCCATGACTGTTTTGATTGTTCCGAAGAGTATTTGTTCACATAATGATAGAATTATTCGGAATTTTGTTTGAGGTGACACTTCTCTTCGCCGCAAGATGCACACTATTGATTGATCGGTTTTCTGTAAACCCAAATGTCGGGGGGTTTGGGTTTCCGGGAAACGGAGCTTGTGAATAAAGCTTTGCTCGGTAAGTTGGGCTAGCGGTTTTTGAAGGATGATAGTAGTCTGTGGGTTCAAGCTCTCCGGCATAAATATATTTGGAGCGATGGAAGTAGCCACTATGCTCCTTCTCATTGTTGGATGGGTATCCTTCGGAGTTTGCGTGGGATCACTTCAAATGGCTCGATTTGGGTGCTTGGTGATGGAAATGATATTAGGTTATGGAAGGAAAAATGGATTACGGAGGAGCCTCTAGCGGTGTTGTATTCTACGGATTATTTAGTAGTAAATAGAGATGCGGTTGTTCGTAATTACTAGAGCCCGTCACATAGGCGGGATACTAGTGAGTTCAAACACTTAGTCCGCCTTCCTTGCTACTTTCCTAGGCATCTCTCCAACCTACAAAGGATGTGTTTCCTAGTGCCTCCTCTGTGGATGGTATTGCTCTCCATGACGAGATTGCTTGGTCACCGTCTACTGATGGCAATTTACTGTAGCAACGACTTATTCACTTTTGATTGCGCCAACAACAACTCAACACACCGAAGGTAAGATTTTTAATTGTTTGTGGCAGGTTAGAGTTTCTGAACGTGCGAGGTTGTTCTTCTGAAAGCTACTTCCTGGCGGGGTTCTTTGCAATGAGGGGAGGTATCGCCGGCACCTTTCAGTACTTCGGGATTTCATCGGTGTTCAGATGTAGAGGAGTCCTTGATTCACCTTTTCAGGGACTGTCCAATTGTCCGCCTAATGTGGATGGATCTGAATGCTACCATGTTGTTAGATAACTTCTACGACCTACCCTTTGCGACTTGGCTCCGAGGTAATATGCTTTCTACTCAATCTTTTAATAGATATTGCTACCGGAGTGAGGTTTTTGTAGTTGCCTTGTGGTGGACCTTGAAGTGGAGAAATATGGAGATTTTCGAGAATGGCCGTATAGAAGATAATAGAAGCATCTATGTTCGGGATGTCACAAGAAAACAAACTCAAGCATGAATTCGAATGTATGGGAGCACTCGATCTACTAAACAAATCTTACAAGTTGCATGGGAGCATCCTCCTACCGGGGTTTTTAAGCTCGTCGAAGTGATGGGCTTGTTGTTGCTGGTGGTGTTTTTAGGGATCATGAGGGCGTTTGGTTGAAGGGATTTAGATTGAATCTTGGACTATGTACAAATGTCTATCCAATTCCGACATACCTACCGCGAGGCGAATAAATGCGCGGATTATCTAACTAGTACTGATTATATATTTTCTATAGGACTAAGTGTATTGATTGACCCTCCCGATGATATAGTTGACCTTTTAACTGATGATGTAAGGGGTCGGGCTATCCCTCGTGTGCTGACTACTTAGCCCTTTTTATTTACGATAAGCGCGATTAGATGCGCCGGAGGCCACTGACTCCTTCTAACTAAATAAATAAATAAATTATGTGAACTGATCATTGAATCAAGTCAATCAATGACTCAAAAAGTTTTATTATTCCACATTGTAGCAAGCTTCCTTACATCAACCGTTCACTTTTGATATTCTTTATAATTATTGTTGTGTTATTGTACTTTCTATATCGGCTCCGTGGAACTTTTTCGACACCTTTCTCTATTTTTGTAATAATTGTATCAAAATAAACTACATACAATGTGTGTAGGGATCTTGGAAGTAATGAACTCCACATTAATGGATAAAACAAAATTGACTAACGAGTCCGCTAACTGATTATCTTGATAATTATGATTGAATCTTACGACCCAGTCCCACACGAGGAAGTGTTGGCCTCATACAACTAGTCTAAATAACGGGTGTACGAGAGAGGTAAAGTAATCGGTACAAACTTCACAAGAGTGACCCTACTAGCAAGACCAAATGTGTGCGATTTCCATCCCAAAAGTTTAGAGAACACATGTTCCAACAACGTTGAGAAGATAACCGAGATAACCGAACTTATCGACCCATGAATAAGAGAGATACTCAAGTACTTTCCTAGGTGTCTAGTCGTAGGTATACCCCTCAATTCTTGTAACTCCCGCTCTAGTTCACCCTCATATTACGCGAGACAATATTTTAACTAAGTAGACTAACTTTCTATCCAGAAGCACTACATAAGCAATCTGATTTGGTCGGATATATCTTCCTCGAAAAGTAGAATGTCGTCGGCAAAAAATAAATGTGGAAGGTGTTAGATCTTTCACCGTTCTAACACTCATTGAACCAGACGTTACACATGTATTGACCCATCGAATCCAACTCGGCGGTAAGTTCAGGTCATGAAGAGTAAACTCTAGGAATAAAAACTACTTACTTTTATATTGACGTGTTTGATATTTTTAATAAAAATTTTATATTTTGCAAATATATGTATCGTTTTTATGAAGTTTAATTGAGCCAATCCAAAGTGTAGGGGTTTAGCTGGGCGATTGAACTTCATCTGTTATTCCTCCGCTGGTTCATCGTCCTTAACCACCGTCAACTTCAGTTCCACCGACTCGCCGGTAAGCGAATCCTCAAAAGAAGGTTAGCTTTGGCTTCGCTTTTAGTTTTAAGTTTTTAACTCGTAAATCTGAGCGATTTCGATGGTCATCCTTATCCATTTGCGAAATAAAATTACGATCACTGGTTTGGATTTTGTTTTCTCCCTCTCGTTCTTTTGAATTTTGATACGAACACGTAGCTCTGGTAGCCCATGGTTATGACAACGAAAGATGTAGTTATATTTTGACGTGCTCACATTTTTTTTCTTTTTCTTTTTGATTTTATATATTAAATTTTCCACCTAATTCTCAATATTTGTGATCGACCAATTCCAAGGAGGGAAGTTAGCTCTAGGGATTCGTCCTTTCAAGATTCAGAGACATTTGAAGCTTTTTTCCGATTGGAAATTTTGTAATTGGAGGAGAATCAAGGTTTCTCTACGATCTTTGCTTTTACAATTTTCTTTTTAATTGCCTTTGGTTTTCTTCCTATTCAAATATTTATACCTCCCGTTTGGGATTTGACCTGCTGTTATGATGTTTGCGAATGAACCATAGATTTCCTTTTCATTGTTATTTAATTATCTATCCTATCTTGAACGATGATCATGATATACTTAATTGCTTATCTGCTCAGATAGGGAGTGGTAAATTTGACACTCCGATTTGACATTTGTTGCCCTGTACTTGCTGTTTGTTTATTATTCTTTTAGAATATGCATAGGATGAAAATTTATTTAGTCAACAACCTTATAAAAAAAGTGTTGGATCGTATCATAGGCAATTATTTGCAACAAGAGGAATTGCCTACGATAAGAGTTATTTAACCTTTAGAAACTAATTTCACGTAAGCTGAAATTGATTTTTTGTCTGTTTGATTTTGTGAGGTTTTGGTTTTTTTGGTAAACATGTATATATGGCGTGCAGGAGATGGTTGAGAAAGGCTTTTTCACAGAATACGGTGAAGCCACCCGATATCAAATTCAAGAAGTTATTGGGAAGGGAAGCTATGGTGTTGTTGCATCCGCTCTTGATACTCATACAGGCGAAATGGTGGCTATAAAGAAAATCAATGATGTTTTTGAGCATATATCTGATGCTACACGTATTTTGAGAGAAATCAAGCTTCTTCGATTGCTACACCACCCAGATGTTGTTCAAATTAGGCATATAATGCTTCCTCCATCAAGACGGGAATTCAAAGATATCTACGTAGTGTTTGAGTTGATGGAATCTGACCTGCACCAAGTAATAAAGGCGAATAACGATCTAACTGCAGAACATCATAAATACTTCTTGTATCAGCTTCTTCGTGGTCTAAAATATATACATGCAGGTTAATTTCTGCTTCTCCTTGTTAGAATCTGTGGATAGTCCATGATTATCATGTGATATATATACTTATGATGGTTCTTTTAATATGATGTTACAGCAAACGTATTCCATCGTGACTTGAAGCCAAAAAATATCCTTGCTAACGCGAATTGCAAAGTGAAGATCTGTGATTTTGGACTTGCTCGTGTGTCATTTGATGACTCACCATCAGTTATATTTTGGACGGTTTGTATCATTGATATCAGGTGTTTCATGGTACATTAATTTTGCTTAACATGTATGCAATACTGTTTTTCTAATTATATGTCACCTCTTCAGGATTATGTAGCTACTCGTTGGTATCGTGCACCTGAGCTTTGTGGTTCTTTCTTCTCCAATGTAGGTATATGTAGTGATTCACCGAGTATTTTGATTCTTTTCATCAGTATCGGCTTGTTAATTAACTGTTCTTCTTCCTAATAGTCACAGAGCTCTTTGATATTGTAATGGGCTATTAATTTATTTGTTTATTTGTCAGTTTATGCCTACTATGTTGAGAGGATTGGTGTGAGTTTGGACACTAGCTGTGGTAATGCATAATATATATAAAAAAGGGAAATGCTCATAGATATATACTTAAGTTTATGCCTCTCTGTTGAAGAAGTTCATCATAAACTAGTATGAGTTTGCTATTATGCCATGTATCTTTATTGTATTTGAAAAAATATTTATAGCTTGACAAGCCGTTTCTATATTGCTGATTGCCTGATTCATGACAGTATTTTCTTTTATTTGTTATGCAGTATACACCTGCTATTGATATATGGAGCATTGGCTGCATATTTGCTGAAATGCTGACAAGAAAACCACTATTTCCTGGGAAAAATGTTGTGCATCAACTAGATATCATGACTGATTTCCTTGGAACACCTTCAACAGAGTGTATCTCAAGGGTGCATCTCCTACTAGAGTGACTATATAAATATGAAATAAGTAAATTTATTGTCATTTAACAGCAAGTATGCTTTCCAATTCGTACAGATTCGAAATGAAAAGGCTAGACGGTACCTTAATAATATGAGGAAGAAATCAGCAGTTCCATTCTCTCAGAAGTTCCCCAATGTAGACCCTCAGGCACTTAGTCTACTTGAGCGTCTAATTGCATTTGATCCTAGAGACCGTCCTAGTGCTGAACAGGTGAAAACCATTTATACAATTGAAGATGTTTTTAGTATTTATGGTAGGTTGTGTTTTACTTGATGTACCTGACTCCTGCTTTCAGGCACTGGCGGATCCATATTTTCACGGTTTGTCACAGGCCGACAAGGAACCATCTACACAACCTATTTCCAAATTAGAGTTTGCATTTGAGAGGAAGAAACTGAGAAAGGATGATGTCAGCGAGCTTATATACAGGGAGGTATGTTAAGACTTACAGTTTGACATGCCTAGTTTTCTGCAAAATCTGTTTGCTAGTTTTCGTAACAATCCTTCTTATGTTTTGTTTCAAATAGATTCTAGAATATCACCCGCAAATGCTGAAAGAGTTCCTTAATGGAGGTGGTGAAACTAATTTCCTGTACCCAAGGTAAGACAATTTGTTCATTTAGATTTCAGAAGCAGAGCTATTATTCTATTTTCCATATTCCAACTTATTTTTTATATTAGCTGTTCTTGTTATGGTTGTTCGGCATTGCTCTTGTTTCTAGTCTACTAAGCCTATTATTTCTCATTTCTTGTCCAACATTTGGGTTCGGAAAATTGGTCACTGAGCTGTGGACCCTGTCAGTCTATTCGAGATGACTATCTGCATCCGTTTGTATATGGGATGAAGATGCTCTAAGGAATAATGTTCAGGGAGAGAGCTGTCTTCAGGTTAATTTAACCTCAAAATTAAAAGCAATCATAGTATTGGTTGGAATATATGACAAAGATAGCAGCAAGAATCTGAGTTCATAACATAGATGGATAAATTGCATCCACGGTTCTTCAAATTATACAAAGTTATGATCAGGTCCCTGAATTTTATTTTGATTCATTATAGTCCCTAAACTTTAGGAAAAAGTTACAAATAGAGAGCTAAACTTTGTTTAATGTTTCAATTAAGTCCTCAATTATGAGATTTTGTTTCAGTAATGTTCTTTCATCCACGGTCTTCATTGTAGAAGCTTAATGTGTTGGTGTTTTCTTGTAAATGGTAGAACCAATTTGGACAGAGCTCCTCTTAACGATCTCTTTTAGGACTGTATTTTGTCCTTGTATGCTCTACTTTCAAGTGCAACTAGCTGTGAAGCTAAAAACTCCTGTAGGTGTATTATACATGTAGCCTGAATGAGCTTTTATGTTGATCCAGTGGAGTAGATCGATTCAAACAGCAGTTTGCTCATCTTGAGGAACATAAGGGGAAGGCCGAAAAAGGTGCAGCTCTTCAAAGAAAGCAAGTGTCCATGCCTAGGTGAAGTTATATACTTCCTTTACTGTCATCTTTTCATCACCTTCTAGTTTGATGCTTTCTCTTTGTCATAAAATATCTCTGGTTCTTCTACAGGGAGCGCCTGAATGATGAGGAGGCCAAGGGAGGCGCCATGGCACCTGCTAACATTCACAATCACAGTCTAATGAAAAGTGACAGTATCAGTGCTTCAAAATGCATCTCTGTTAAGAGTACTGAGGTTAGCTTTTCTTCAACCATTGTGATTAATGAACAATAATGAAAAATGGACTTGGTTTGTACCATATGAGCCCTTGGAGTATGGTGATTGATTGAATTGTAGAACATTGAAATACAGGAGGATTTGAGCTCTCTATGAACACATTTGTTGACCCCAAAATGGCTTCAAGGCATCTTGAGTGGGCAGGTGAGGAAGAGACCCTAGGGATTTTGATGAATGAGTCAACTGTTGTGAAAGAATGGGATTTTGATCTGTAATTAAACGTACGCATATATTTTATATTGAGAAAATGGTTTTGAACCCCAAAGCGGCTTTTAATGAACGAGTTGCAGGACACAGTGATGGTCAATTTGCATGCAGGAGATAAACATAACTGTCAAATCTGGTAACACAACACAATTTAAACTTCAATTTTTTCCTAAGTTTTTTTTTTTTCTTTTTTTCTTTTTTTCTCTCTCTAGGATCAATTATGTGGAGAAAGATACAAACATTCGATTTTGTAGACATCATATATACTTCGACTTATCGACTATTTCAAAGCATCTGATTTATTTGCTTTCAATCTGTTTATACGGAAAAAAAACCACAAACATCTCATTTGAAACCCGACATTTGTTTTTTTTAATTTTATTTTTTATGCATGGTCAATTTGCATTTGGTAAAATACACAAAAATAATTTTGTTGGCACCATTAAACTAAGAATATTCTTATAAATTAAAATTTATGGTTTTAAACTTCATTTTGAGGAGAATTTTATTGGTTAAGTTATTCGGGATTATGACAGTAATGTGAAATGTCTAGGAGCACATAAAAACTAATAAAAACTTTGATTGGTGGTGATTGGTGCATAAACATGCGCTTTAAAAATTAGCTTACAAGAGACTATCAAGTTAAAAACTAGATCCGTTTCAAATGTTATAATTTTTTTCGGACTCCTATCGAGATCAAGATAATCAATTCCCATTTTGTGTCGAATCTTTATTTTTTTTTCCGTAAATCAAAGTTAATTGGTTAAAAAAAAAGTTAATTATATTACTCCCACTTTTGACAAAGTTGTAACACTCATCAATCCATTACAACAATTTTTGTGTTTAATCTTGAACTTGGTATTCTCATGTCCACTGGGATGCTTTGGCAAAGACAAATTTTAGATGTGAATCATGTGATCATTGCTAACTGGTTTGAAAAAATATTAAAAACCCGGTTCGCCTTAACAAACACTTTCCTACCTTGTATCCCTCTTTCCTCTTTCTTCGATCCTTTCCTCTGCGCCTCTTGCTCTTTTCATCTCATAAACCCTAAATCCTGATTCTTGACGTACACACATCTGAATCTCGCTTAGCCTGCCGGTGTCCGCTTTCCCCTGCGCGCCTCTGAGTCCGCTTTCCCCTGCGCGCCTCTGAGTCCGCTTTCACCTGCACGCCGCTGAGTCTGCTTTCGCCAGGTTCTCTTTTCTTCACTTCTTCTTCGTTTGTCTCACTGCATTCTGTTGACTGTTCAACTGCTGAACTGTTGAATGTAGATTACCGGAATTTCAGAATCTGATTCTGTGTTGAATTTGTTTACTTTTGAGCATTGGTTTGTTTGACGCGTTGATTGCTGAAATTTGAGCTATTATTTGGTTTGTGATTTTGCAGCATAAGAAGGTTGTGGCTACTATGGGAATTTACTCTACATGGACAGACATATTGAAGATTCAAAGATTTCGTGGATTGGTCTCAGGCGCTGTATTTTATTGCTTTACTGCAGTATTGAGCTATGGTTATAACAATAACACGTGAGTCTAAAGCAATATCTTGCCAAAGTTTCCCTGTTGAGTTGCTAAAATATAGCCACTTTGTTCAATGTGCATATTCTTCGCCATTGTGCAGTACAAGAGCCGGTTACTCAAGGGCTGATCAATATTATGCTGCTTATCCAGCAGGAACTGAGCTCTTGACAGACACTGCTAAGGTGATTTTACATTTCTGGTTTCTTAGTCCATGTTTTTGTAGAATTTGGAGAGAATATCATGGTTAGCCTAATACCATGTAAAATTTGATAGAATGGAGTAGTCTATACATGTTTACAGATTAGATCAAATCAAACTTGAAGTAACAAAGATATCCTTGCATAGTCGTAAAGTTAAATACACTTGATAAGTATATATACTGCAAAATATTATATATTGTAACATTTGTTAGAATTTGAAGTATGGTAATGTGACATCTTGTTTTTCTTGCTATGAATAGTTGTATAAAGCTGCACTTGGTAACTGTTTTGAGTTGGAAGAGTGGGGACCTATAGAGTTTTGCATCTTGGCTAAACATTTTGATCGACAAGGGAAAACTCCATATGCCTATCATTCAGTAAGTAAATTGAAATGGGATAATTTTAATCTCATTTATTTTGTGTAATCTTGCAAGTTTAGCATCTTTAGTATCCATGTCAAGGGAAAACCACTAACATGCTTCACTCAGTATGATGGTTATAGGAATCTGTCTTTCAGTATTTACTGCTCTAAATTGCATCTGCTTTTCAGGAATAACATGCTAGATTTTCATAAGGGCACATTTATGGTATTTAGAGAAGTTAGATTATTTACTGCTCTAAATTACTATCCTTCTACTTGCTGTGTGTTTGGCAATGCCAAGAAAATAGTGGTATTAGTGGAGGTAGAGTTTAGCATTTTGGTGTTTCATTGATGTTTGGTAACTCTACCTCAACCACTAACATGCATTAAACCAAACATGACCTAACTCCTAAGTACAAAAAGAAAAGTAGCCGTAGTCTTGGGGTTTAGCGTTTTGGTGTTTGAGAACTAGTGTTAGCAATAGTTTGCTGTTTCTTGGAAACAACCCCTACAAGTTAAAATGTCAAACACGCCCTAATATGGCTTTTACACATACGGACTACCATGCATGACTCTTAGAATCTTGTATTACTTGATCAATCTCTGTTGCACACTTGATGAGATTTGTTGTTTATGGTGACAGCAATACATGGCACATCTTCTCTCTCAAGGGCAGCTTGATGGAAGTGGTTAGCTCACTCCATTGAACAACCAACTGGAGTTTTGTAAAGTCAATGATGCCATTTTAGGAACATTTTTGTATTCTCCTGGTGTCAACTTGGTACTGCTAATACTTGCTGATATGAAATAACTCAGAAACCCTGATAAAAATGTATTTGATTGTTATCTATTTAGAAATACAAAAAAAATAAGGGAGCTATAGATTTTATTTCCTGATATATCACTTCCTGGATTTTTCTGGGTTCATTGCAAACTAAAGGACTTCTTGATAAGACATGCGAACCTTAATTGGTCAATCAATTCTACCGACAACTATAATGTCTAAATCCACCAATTTTCAATTTCACATGTTTGGTCGAACTACTTTAAAAAAAAACTAGTGCTGCTACCTACAATTTTATAGTGTTAACTTTAACTTTAATGATAAGCGATTGGTGAAGATTCAAGAATTTTTTTATCATAAAATTATGATCATATAAAGAGAAAAAATATGCATAAAATATAAGTATAAATATAGAATTCGAAATTGCAAAGTTATATATTTTATTAAAGTATTCATTGACATATATTTATAAAAAATGTGCCACTAGTGTACAATTTATGCTGACTGTTTTTTCATCTTCATTTTTCCTTAACTTATTAAGGAATCTGTTCACTTTATTACTTTTCTAACTTAAATATTCATATAATTAAGTTGTAAAGAGTAGTTATTTGTAGTGATTATTAGGGCCCGTTTGGTTTAAACTCCGGAAACGGAAACGGAATAGAAACGAATCTAGTCCGTACGTACACTCTTATTCATGAAATTGTTGGAAATCATTCATTGTGGTTTGAACTAATTGTAGTATAATTTGATTAGTTTTAATACCCTATAGGGTAACAAAGTAGAGGCAAACAAGTGCATTTTGCATGAAACCAACCGAAATGATTCCATGAACAAAGCACATATGTGAAATAGATTCATTTCCATTCCGTTTCCGTTTTCGGAGTTACGACCAAACGGATGGTTAGACTGATTAGCCATCGTGGTGGAACCCCTCTTTCATTTTCAATATATGTTTGTTGCTGTAATTTATAAATAATCGACATGCAAGAGTTTTAATAGTAGGTATGAGTCACATCCTTTTCAATATTGTTTTTCAGTGTTGACTATAATGCGTTCCTCTAACAATTATTCTCGCATACAACCTGCAAATTTCTTATATTCAGCAAACTATTAAACAATTACTACAAATGACTAGATTTAATCATAGTAAACACTGAAAAACAATATTGAAAATTCCTTTGATTACATTAGAATGTCAAGTATTAAAAGTTATATTGAAATGGATGTGTTTAATTAAGCAAAATTGGATACATAAAAAAAATGCAAAACATAATCGATCATATGCAACAATTACATTTCTGCTCAACTTTATTATTGGTTATAAGTGATTAGTTACACAATACACATATGCCCGACAATAATGATATAAGATAGATAAATCTTAATCTAGAACAAAAAATTGAGAAATATACTTCCGATGAGAATCAGATAACTTGATTTCATCAGAACATACAAGGAACCAGAAGACGAAGACGACGACGAAGAAGAAGAAGGTTGATCTTTGTGAAGACCATTCTTGAAGTAATAAGGGAAGTAAGGGAGAATAGGGTCAGGCGGTGGAGTACTATAGCCACCGCCACCGCCTCCATAGCCATAACCGCTTGGCGGTGAAGGGTAGTATGGTAAATTCCCCGATGAAGTTGACGGTGATGGTGGTGGTGGTGGGTAGTTGTAATAGCTTGATTGGGTACTGGTTGGTGGTGATGGTGGTGTTGTGGTGGTGGGGGTGGGGATTACGCCGGTGGGTGGTGGGTAACAAGGGTAAGGGCAGACATTGTCGGCGGATGCTAGAGGTGGTGGATAGAGGAGGAGGTTGAAGGTTGAGACGAGGAAGAAGATGAATTTGATTGCCATGGAGGATTTGATGAATTTGGATAGCAAAGGAAAGTTAAAGAAGAGTGAGCGATGGAAATGAGTGATTAAAGATGAGAATGAGTTGTTGTATAGTAGGATTGTAGTTGTTAGGTGTGACGAGAAGAAAACAAAGATGAGGTTTCAAATATTGACTCTTTCTTCTCTTTTTTGACCTAACAAAGAGGTTTTAGAATTATGCATTTTAGAGTTGTAATCAAACGGTTTCATTTGGGTAGAATATTCTACTTGTGTAAGTACGCCTTAACTCTTAACTTTCTAGTACAAATTTATGGATGAACTAAGATATGTAAAATATGATTTTTTTTTAAGTTGATAAAATATGAATGGTAGTTTTTTTAAGAATGAATTATTAATTAACAAGAAAGTGTATTAAATGGTATAACAATATAAATTATTGAGAGAATTAAAAAGTTTGTAATGTATGAACTTTTAGAGCTATTCATATTTTAGTAATTAACAACTCATAATTTAATAACATTTAATTCATCATTACCAAAAGAATCTCCTTAAACCACTCATAATATACGAACATTTTATTAACTAACCCCTTATGAGTCATGGCATTTCTTTTGTAACACGTTTAAAAAGTTTGTAATGTATGAACTTTTAGACATTTTTTGTGGACAGATCAATAAACAAAATAAATGATCTTGAAGAAGATCCATTAGTGTACTTTTCTATCATACGAAAGGAAGTTTTAAGACAATCGAATTTTAGATGTTGAACCTTTTTTTTTTTAATCTTTATTATGTATATAAAATACATAATAAGAAGATTCATTAATTAATTTTTGAACCTTTTTTATCCTTATTATTTAGCTTATATTTTATCAATTTATATTTACAAACATTTAATTTATTAACCCATAACATTAAAATTATAATTTATTTGTTCATATTTTACTAGAAACGTGAACTAATGAGTACGAAAAAACATAAAATAATAACATTAAAATGTAACTTATAGTTGGTAAAATATTAACCTAATGTATATAAGTATGAAATAATACTAAATAACAAAAAATGTGTAGAACTATTTCTTAATGGTTTGTCAAAGAAGAAGCTTATTACAAAAATAAAAAATGAGTTAGGTTGTACCTACCACACATTTAGAGTTCATAGGCAGAAGCTGACAAAGGATTTGAACCTACCTTACATTAATGTGTCGGTTTGGGACCATCTTTATAAACCCCATAAGGTGCATTTAGGAACTACCAATAACCTATTTACTAAATATTTTAATTACAACTTTGGCGGTATATAGACAATAATTACAATTCTAACTATACCAAACACAAACCCAAACATATATTGAAATGTCAATTAACATCGGGTAAATATGTGTGATTTTTTTTCCAAAACGAAAAATATTTGTACTTTTAGTCACATAGTAAAAGTATTTTTCATAATGGGAAGACATTTTAGGTTCGGTTGGAGCCTTCATTTGAAAAATGACGGGTTTTGTGAATAAACGACCATTTAAAGCGACGGTATCTATTTTTTATTTTTATTTTTTTAAAAACAAATAATTCGTCGTTTTAAACAGCGAATTTTGTAATTATTTTTAAATATAAAAAGGAATCCGCTGTTTAAAATAAGGTTATGTTTTTTTTTAATAAAACAAAAAAAATTAAATGACCCAACAACTCAATCAAAGATGTCATGATACCTTAATGCATGCAATAAAGGCACGCAATTGGCAGACCCGTGACCCGTTTTTAACCCTATTTACTCATCCTCTTCATTGTAGCTGGCCATAGCTCCTTCTTCTTCATCTGCAAACCGGTGCTCTTTCTTCTCTATTTGCCTTCAAACCTTCATTATTTTACATTTTCAAACCGATATGCCTTCAAACCTTCAAAAAAAAAAACGGCCACAGTGTTGCCTTCTTCTCCATCCTCCTTCCTCCTTCTTCTCCATCCGTCTTCAAACCGATCTGCCTCAACTTCTGATTCTCCAAAACTTCTTTCAAACCGGCCACTGTTGCTTTCAAACTGGCCACAACTTCTTTCAAACCTTCCAACCACCGAGCAACTTCTTTGAAAAATTGAAACCGGTAAAAAAAATATTTTTATTTATCCAGAAGTTTAATTTCATTGTTAAATACTTGATACTTGTGTTAAATGCTTAATTTTGTATAGTATATTGTTCGTGACTATTTTAAATATTGTTTGTGGATGAATAAAATTCACGATTAAACTGTGTTAAATGCTTGTTGATTATTTTAATATGTTAAATATTGTTTGTGGATGAATAAAATTCACGGTTAAACTGTGTTAAATGTTTGTTGATTATTTTAATATGTTAAATATTGTTTTTGGATGAAAATATATTTTAAATTTTATTAAATGCTTGTTGATTTTTTTTAGTTTTTGTAATGATAAACGTGTTTACTTTTTAAACGGTTTAAATCGGATTATTTTAATTTTACGTGTGTTAAATACCTTCAACTTTAGACCGGATTATTTTAATTTTTGTAATGATAAAATAGTTACGTTGTTTTGGATCCAAGACCGTACGTACGTGATGAGAAAAAAAGAAGCTTTCATTCTTCCATCTAGCCAGGTATGAATGTTTATATAATTCGAGCCTTATTTGTTAATTTTGTACCTGTAAATGATGAGTTAACATAGGATGATGTGCATGTATATATGTAATGGTAGATGATATAATGATATGTATCAATATAATGATATGTATCAATTTATGTTAACTATATATATATATATATATGATTGATGAGTTTATATTCTTGTTTATTAACTAAATGAACTAATATAGACATAAATAACATTATGGATAATTTATGGGCACAACACGAGATTACTCACAAATGATCAAAACAATTTTCACACCGATGAATTTGGTATCGAAGACAAGGATGATATGTATCAAACAGAAGAAGATGGTGATTTAGTTGAAATTATGGACACTATTATCGAGAAAGAGGCAGTGGCTAGAGAGGCATCATCTATAAATCCTTTTTTGAATGTTGTTGAAGAGTGTGATCCATCTCAGATGAACTCGTGGCAAAACTAGAATGCAAGAGATCAATATGTAGAATGAGGTGAATTTGCTTGTGGCCAACATTTCAGTTCTTTAAATGAATTGAAAAGACAACTCGCAATCTATTGCGGAAGAGCCTATTTCATAACAAGCCAACCTGTTGCTAGAGGTAAATAATTTACGGTCAAAGTTGCGAAAGTTATGTACTACACATTTATTTTCAAGCTCATGAATCATGCAATTGTCCATGGAAGTTGACAACTGCTAGGGTTCATGAAAATCATGATTTATGGAGAATAAGTCGATATTCTGGACCTCACATTCCTACATATGTTAGAGACGTCATGCATGTGGATAATAATAATGTGTCAGCTACATTCGTTTGTGGAGAAATTATTTCTCTTATTCGTGAGGACAAGACAATTAAGCCACTTGTCATCATAACATTTATGTCTAATAAGTATAAAGTGTAGGTTTCATATAAAAAATCATGGGATGCAAAACAATGTGTATTTTGTAAAACCCCAAATTCTAGGAACTCAGGGCGTCACGGGCTAGGACCTCACAGTGGGTCCCAATCCTAGATTGATGACAACCTCATTGGACTTTTACAAGGCACAACATAAGGAAAACCAAATAAAGTCTTAAAACATGCATGATAGACATAAAAGTGTGGAAGATAAAGTCAACCGTCACTACAAGTACTAGAATCCAAATAAAGTACGAGTCTAGTCTCAAGGAAAACAAAGGAACTCAAACCTCCCGACTAACACGTACGGGACCCGGCTAACCACCGACTCTGGATCACTCAGCAGCTGTCCTACCTTGCTGTGTATCTATCACAAGACATTAGCTAACTATTCAAGGTATTAGAAAGTATGCTAAAGCACAAACACATATAATTGCGGGAAGTGGACAAATCAACATGTTGTACTCATACCGTTTTATTATCTTTATAAAGGCGATTCACTTCTATCAGTTCAACTTATTTTGTAGCACAAGGATCTCCCGAACCTCGCGTTTGTCCCTGTATACCAATAGGAGTGGATTCGATGCACCTCACCGTATACCGATATGGACTAGTCGCAGAGAACCTCCTAGTCTCTAGGTAGAGTTGGGTAGTGATGCTACGACTCGTTATTTATACACTTGGTCTAATAAAAGAGTAATGTTGTTCTAGTAAGGTTATAATTAAGAAACACTCAACATACATCACTCTAGCTATACATGCTAACACAAGAAATTGTTAGTTAAGTAAGTCATAAGAATTACGTTCGGGAAAGTTTTGGAAAGGAAGAACGAGAAGGCCCTAAATTTTAAGAAAATTACGGTTTTTAACCCCGAATTTCCTTAAGACTCTAAATCAGGTAAACGAGTCTCCACACTTCCGAATAAGGTCTAACCACTTAATATGAACGTTAAACAATCCTAAACGAGTTTGAAAGTTTCCCAAACTTTCAATTCACGAAGGAAAACCTTAAAGAACGTCTTATATGCCACTAGTTAAACTCGCTACTTTGTCCTTAAATTAATACCATCAAACGATCCCAAAATTTCGGAAATAAAGTCCTAGGTATTATAAGCCATGGCTTCTCCGAGATACGAGCATCGAAAATCCTAAAAAACCAAATCAACAAATCTACACAAAAATTACAAAGGTCACAATTCTAACATTCATATTCTGAAACTGATTTTTCTACTAACTTTGGCTCGTGAAACTCAATCCAACCGTTGGATCTTCCAATAACTTTAACAATGTTATACTATATGCCTAATATCACATATACAAAAAAAACCAGTTGTTCAAGATAAGTGTAACATACCTAAAACCGGGTCCCAAGGTAGTGGTTTAAACAAGAAATATCTGGAGCTTCCAGTGGGTTGTGGGGTTCTCTTGTTTAGTCTGGTCTCTTGGGCGAGTATAAGGGGTTAAGGTTGTCAGAACAACTGATCATGGTGAGGAGAGAAGGAGGAGAGTAGCCTTACCAATATCCAAATTCCTATAAATGAAGAGGAAGGTTGGCTACTTGCATCTTTGAGTTCAATAGATTCATTCTTGTAAGCCATACACAAACACATAGAGGATGAGAGGAGAGCTGCTAACAGACGCGTGAGGAAGAAGGAGGCTGCCTTTCCCCTGGCCTGGAGAGGATGAGGGAGTTGAGATATGAGGTTGGAAGGACCTCGGACTTGGCTGAGGTTCGTTCGAAGGTGGGCAAGAGACCTTGTTGAGTTACTGGAGAGTGTTGCTTCCGCTTATTTGCAGTCCATAACTGCACCCCGGTGTATCATCCTTGTTGGCTCACCATTTCTTAAGGATGAAGGCTACCCCTTGCCGTCGTTCTTGTGAGTGGTTTGGAAAAAAGAAAGAGGCAAATGGTCGTTGCAGAGAGGAACTACGAGGGGAAAAAGAGACAATGGAGGAAGGAGTAAGGAGGCAGATGCAGAGAGTGTGATGGAAGCATTTGTACCCGGCGTCCCTTCTTCAACGTCTTCTCTTCAAACCAACTAGCAGGTGTCGTGGTCCCCTCCCCAGGAAATGCCATTGCAAACGTACCAAGTTGTGTTCGGATAAGAATGAAGGTGGGTAATGGTCTGATGGGGTTAAGTTCAGCAATGTGTCGAGCTAAAAGGAATAAGGTCACGGGCATGCAAGGGAGTAATATTGGGCCCAAGGTGTTGGTTAGTTATAAGGCTCAAATAGAGGGGTGTAAGATTAGGGTAGGGGTTAATGGTAAACCGTTAACTCGATACTTGCGAGTCGAGTTTCCGGCATAAAACAAAATTTCCAGGTATTGCACATTTTCATCAATTTATGGCAATTCGTCTCAACCATACTCCGATCATCCTCGTTTCATGTCTTCACTTCAATATACAAATCCATGAACCGTGATCGAATGGAAGAGTAGGGTTCATTCCAATTTTCATGCAAAAGTATTTGAACATGTTTTTTGTGCATTTGGTCCATCCATTGCAGCATTTGAACATTGTTTGTCAGTTATCTCTATTGATGGAACACATGTGTATGAAAATTATAGGGGTGTATTGTTGATTGCAATGTTCATGGATGTAGAACATCAAATATTGCCTCTAGCTTTTGTCATAGTTGAAGGAGAGAATGGATCAAGTTGGAGGTGGTTCATGGATTTTCTTGGTGAATGTGTTACACAAAGAGTAGGTTTGTGTGTTATATCGGACAAACATACATGTATCATGAAGACCATGTCAGAATCTTCTAGATGGAGGGAGTCAAATGCTATAGGATTTCCATGCACCATCTATCATCAAATTTTCAATCCATGTTCAAAAATAAGTATTTGAGAAGTCTTATTGGATACACTGCTTATCGACATGAACAAGAAGGTTTTGGTAAAGGGTTTCATGTCATTGGTGAAATGAACGTAGAAGCTCATCAATATTTACAATCTGCTAGGAAGGAGAAATGGTCTTTATATCATGATGGCGGTTGAAGGTATGAAGTCGCTACCACAAACTTGTCAGAGTGTTTCAACGGAATGATGAAGGGTGCTAGATGTTTGCTTATTACTACTCTTGTTCAGTCCTCCTTTGACCGTTGTAATGCATACTTTGTCAAAAGATATGCCTAGGGTCTACAACGTAGAGCCAATCATCAGTTTTCAAAGAAAGTGGAAGAGATAATTGTAAAAAACATGGAAGTGAAGGGTAATGTTATGGTCACCAGATTCAAAGATCGACAACTCATCTACGCGACGAGGTTTCAATTCATTTACTAGGACATCATAACATGGAGGTAGTCGACAATTTGTGTTGGATTTGACCCGAAGGACTTGCACTTGTTCAATTTGGAAGATTTTCAAGGTGTCATGTCCCCGTGTATCAGCACAGTGCCGCATGCGAAGATTTGACTACACACCTTATATCGATCCTTTATATAAAACACAAGCTTATCTATTGACATATAACACATCATTTGACTACACACCTTAGTACTACTTTGGTCGAGAGGTGGAAGCCCGAGACACACACTTTCCACTTATTAGTCGGTGAGGCGACAACCACTTTAGAAGATGTTGTATTACTAAGATTACGAGTGGACGAGGAGCCGGTGACAAACAATGTTGCTCAAGATTGGGCAAAGGTGATATAGGAGCTTCTTGGAGTTGTTCCGCATGAGGAGTATTTAGTAGGTTCGTCATTACGTATTCGGTGGATACATGAACATTTTGCAAATTTGCCAGCTGATGCCGACGATGACACAATCAAGTTTTATGCAAGAGCTTATATCTTACAACTCATGGGCGAGATATTATTCGGTGAACGAGTGGTACGTAAGGATGTATAACTAGTCCACCTCCCATTATTAGTGGACTTTAAAGAGGCTAGTAGGTACAGTTGGGGGAGTGCTGAACTTGCATACATGTACATGCACTTATGCAGAGCAACTCATAGGAGGGAAACATATATAGTTTGACCCCTTATCTTGATACAGGTTAATACATTTGTGTTTAATTTTTTCAATCATTTACATTTACAACTTGCTAACTTTTTTTTAAATTTTTTTTTACAATTGTGGGAATGAGAGCAGATGGAAATCGGAAGACCGACTTGTACATTCATCCCAACAGGAAGGGATGCACGAATTACGAGGAATGTAGCTATGAGGAAAACATCCAGGAGGCTAGATATTTAGTTGGGAATGAAATGCCTATATTTGACTCCCAATTTATTCCCGGTGACGATTTTTTAGTTAGAAGGTAAACTTATATTTATTTATCAAAAATATGTTTCTTTATTATAGCTAATAACTAACAATTTGTTTAATGCTTTTGTAAGGTGGGTGCATTGTTCATACAACTGTACACATTTATCTCATCCCTCTCGAGTATTATCGAGATATTTTGGACAAACAGCTACAAAACGAGGTTAGCTTGATTATGCTCATACCTGTAGATATAAATTACAATAACATAAGGTACATACTTTATATTTTTTGTAGTCTATATGGGTTCCTTAGACAAGAGATGTATTGGAACGTCTTTCCGATATATGCCGATCGGAGGCCCATATATATATGATAGAGGCTCCATTTATATGTTTTAATAGTGGAGTGACATCGATCGGGTCGGGTCATGTGATAGTTTGGGTTTCTACTAGCTATACCACATGATTGGGGCTATGACAAACAACTACACAAGGTAGACCGAAGAGGAAAACTAGACTACAATTGGGCCGACTATCATGGTTGAAGCACTCTCGCAATACATGTCTTGGTTTACAAACATCACACGCCATTTCATTTCTCTGCCAAGGTCAAATCCAATGGGATATCATCATCCTAGTGTCCCAGATTTGTACATGATGGCAAACAATTGTGAAAAAGGAGTTATAAATATTTATAATCAAATTTCTCACACTCACTATTCTTTTTATTTGTAGGTACAACTCGGGACTAATGTAGGAAAGTATAGGCGACAAACGAGATGTACTACTCACCATCTACATAGTTTCCAAAATCTTTATGAGTTGAGCCAAAACTTGAACACGTTTTGCAAATACTTGTCAAGTGAAGGTACTAACCTAATGGATAGAGCAGCCGTTTTCAGACGTTGACCCATTCTTATTTCTTAGGGATAGGGGTGCTATAGATGAGCTTGTCAACTTCCTCAACTGGTAATAAGATGAGCTTGTTAGTCAAGGGTTCGAGAACCATCAAATTATAGACTCTAGATTCTAGAATAGGAGATCGTTTATACAAGAAAACATGAAAAATTACCGAAAATAGTATGAATATCTAAACATATCTATATATATGCGTATTTGTATGCAAATACTCTAGAAAATTAAAATAGCTCAAGCCTCAAGCGAGCCATCTGCCCATCTACACAAGTGAAACTCTCCTATAGCTAACACGACATGATACAACTATAGACCGATAACTCTAAACCATGGAATTTTACTTCATCCCGTTAATAAATTATCTTTTTAAAATATATTTTCTCAACAAATAGCTTAATTAAAATAAAATTTAACCTCAAGTCCATCTAACACGCGTTTTTGGTACGGTCGTTGTCTACCCATACATAGTGTCATCATTCCAAAATTACCCTACTTTATAATAACTTACAAATTCCGAAATGACAATAACCCTTATATAACTCGATTCAAACATTAATTAGTCGCACAAATTTAACCCCTAATGAGGGGTAAGATTCAGGTACGGTAAGCTTCTTCCCATACGGAGAGTCGTCTTATTAATACATATCATTTATTTTCTCCTTATTTTCTTACATAAACTTTTGTAGTTTAACTTTTTCTTATTTTTTAACAATTTGTTCAATTTTTATAATTTCATTAATTTAAACTATTTTTACTAATGATTCATATATTCTATACTTTTTATAAGTTTAGAATAAATTATGAACTATTATTATAAATGTTTGAACTATTTGTACGCTCTATGTGATAGTATAAAAGTGTAGAACTATCAAATATTATAATAAAAATATATTAATAAAAATAAAATGAATTTGAAATAATGAAATCAAAAGGCACATGGGAAGCACCGACTGATCACCGCCTAACAACTTTCTTGTCATCGGTTTTTCTATATTAAGTTATGATCATCAATATATGTATTCTCCTCACTGGCCACCATAATGCCAATTCATATATGAATTCCACCAATATTACTTACAAATAATTAGGGAAAGTGTAGAGCCTCAACCACTATTTCTTATTAATAAGTAAATGGTCACATTAATAAACCCCCAAAACTCACTTTAACAAAATTAAGATCGTAAAAAATGCTTTATCATCTGCAGCAATTCCGAGAATGATACCAGCGGTTTGTCATATGCATATACACCGGATTACATAATATAAACTAATATCAGAACCTTCTGAAATCATAAATATATTATTCATATGCATAATTAGCATTATTAATCCGATGATCTACATACGAATTACAAAACAAAACACGCGTTTTACAGGATAAAAAGCGCCACCACTGCGCCGCAGACGGCAGCCGGAAGCGCTGCAACGGAGCTACGGGGTGCGTCGTTGTAATACTGGTCGACGGGATACAAGTTCCCCGGCGGACCCATTATGTATATGAAGCTGGACGGCGACGAAGGCGGCGGAGGACAGTATCCTGTCTTCGGTTTCTTTGGCGGCGGTGGTGGCGGAGATGGGTAGATTGGGGTGCAGGTGGTACCGCAAGGGCAGCCGCCGCACTTGCTCTCGTCTACCTCATCGAGTTTGCGTGATTCATAGCCGTTGCTTTGCTTAAATCCAAGGGTTGAGATTGAGAGGAAGACGAGGATGATTGAGAATATGATGAAGGAGGAAAGATAGTTTGAATATTTGTACATCTTAGAGGAGTCGAGTTTGAGGATGGGGAGATTTTGGTTTGGGTTTGTGATGGGGAGAGTCTAATGATCGCGTGGGTATATATATATACATAACATTTGAGAGTAGAAGTTGGTTTATATTTTAATATTGGAATTTGGAAATGGGCTTATTAGCTAAAACAAACAAGGGAAACAAATACATATATTATATTTTACTGAAAGTATGATGAGGTGGGACATAACTAACCGATTAATAAATGTCAAGTCTTTTAAAATTTTAAGTCCCAAATGTCAAATTAAAACTAGTTAAAACAAACATGCAAAAAAAAAAATTCAACATGCGGCGACGTAATCAGTTAAAATCAAACGAGTGAACTTGCTCTAATATACTGAAAAAATATACATAAAAAAGAAAAGTAAAACGGACCGTAGACTGAGATCGTGATATATGAGTGTGTTTATATTCTGATACGCCATCTTATTATTATTATTTTTTAATATATCTAATAGCCTGTCAAAGTGAGAGGTTCATATATAAATTGTTATGTGATGGCTTGATCTCCCCTATGCCTTACAGTAATGATTCCTTTCGCATTACAATCTTTACTACAATTATCTTTATCACGACGAACGATCTTGTTCATAGATCAAATTATTTCGTGATAATCATATACAAATCGTTATGCGATAACTTACTATATGATTTTTATATACAAATGGTTTGTTTTATGGGATAACTTGATATATTGTTCTTCTAAGTGTTGGGTAACGATTTTTTGAACTTTATTCCCAAATCACAAAAAATTTATCATCTTTAACCTGTTGGGATTTTGCATTTCTTTTATCTTATAGAATAAACTGGTATACACGCCGGTCCAAAAACGACTAAGGAGATTAGACGACAAAATGCAACATTATTTATTTACTTTTGTATTGTTGAAGGTACTTGGCAATTGATATACAACTCCCGGCCACAACTATTAAGGGTATAATAAAACAAATAAATATATTATATTAAAATAAAATGATTTATTTATAATTATATATAAAAAATTGTGTCGAATAAAAGGCAGCAAAAGGCTCTACGAGTCTCTATTCTTTTGGAAGCTTCATCCAAATTAGACACTTTCTGGCAGATTCCCGAGTTTACAATGCCTCATTGCCTGATTGGCGAATATGTAAAAGAAAACCTAATCATATTGTGTGCATAATATTGTGTACGTGGCAATGCATAATTGCGTTTAACTTATTAGTGTAACAACTTTGATATCTGTCAACCACGTTACTGTCGCATATAACTAACATTGTAATAGTATGAGACGAAGTTGTTGATAACGGTGGATGATTTTGCTGGTTATCCTTGTAGTGTTCATCAATACCAATCTTGTCGGAGATGTTTGGTTAAGGCACCATCCTAAAACAAATTCGTTGTTTGTGACGAGATCAATGATATTTTTGGCTTATGTCATCTCTTGAGCTCTATTAAGGCTCTTGTACTGCGAACAATTTTACGGTAAAAATGAAGCTTTAACTCTTTAATAGAATTTCCACCATCTATATGTAAATGTCGGTGGTGTAGACCGTAGAGAATCGACCGAGCTCTAGAGACATTTGTCTCTCTTCTCTAGGGCTGCTACACGAGATAAGCTACTCGACTCATGTTCGGCTTGTTAAAAGCTCGGCTCGAGCTCGTTCATTTTCTAAGCTAGCCGAATAAGAACAATGTTGTGTGGAATTATTGAGAAAGAACATAATTCAACAAACAAGAAAAACAACACACAAAATTGTAGTGGTTCACCCAATAATGATTATGTCCACTTTTCAGAGAGATTTTATTGAAGAGTTTAGAATACATATGAAAAGATGATAACTAGGTTATCCCAAACTATTCAAACTAATAGATAATTGTGGAGACAGAGGGAACGCTACAATATATAGAGTAACGAAACACTAGGGTTATACTTGGACGTCAAGTATAAGACTGTGCCAAACAGAAAAAAGCCCAAACAAAGGATAAGTCTAATTCAAGGCATATTAACAAATCTCCACCTTGACTTGAATCCTCATAGATGTACCATATGCATTAGTCAATGCACAAACCAATATCTCTCTCTCCCTATCTAGGTGTGCCCCTTGGACACTCAACAACTTCTGACATTTAGCAAGCTTGCTAATGTTGGAACTTGTTGCGAGTTACCGGCTTTGTGAACATATCAGAAGGATTATCAGCAGTCCCACTTTCTTCACACTGATCCTCTTCTCACTTCCAAAGAAACGATACATGACATCAATTTGTTTAGTCCACTCATGATGAACCCGATCCTTGAACAAACAAATTGCATTCAAACTGTCACAATATACAATAGTCCGATCATGATGTATACCTAGATCACTAATCAAACACTTAAACCAAATTCTCTTTTTAGCTGCTTCTGTCAATGACATGAACTATCCTCTGTGGTAGACAAAGTAACCATGAGTTGTAAGATTGTCTTCCAACTCACAAGAGAATCCCCAAGAGTGAAAACACAACCGGCCATAGATCTCCTAGTATTAACTTCTCTTGCATAATCAAAATTAGAGTACCTTGTGACCAAACACTGTGTATCATTCCTAAAAACGAGCCCAATGTCGGATTTACCTGTAAGGTATCGAAATATCTTCTTCACAGATTTCCATTGTTCTTTTTTTGGTTGCCCTGTGAACTTACTGACGACACTAACAACTTGTTCCAAATCTGGTCTAGTGCGGACCATAGCATCAAACTCCCTACTGCACTAGCATAAAGGACTCACGACATATACTCCTTCTCATCATCTGACTGAAGTGAAAACAAAGTGGTAAGATGGATCTCAGCAACACTAGGTATATCAATAGGCTTGACCGATGACATTCCGAACCTTGACAACACCTTTTCAATTTTGCAATATAGCTTTTTTGTGATAAGAAAAGCTTCTTATGGCCCCTATCTCTAGGAATCTCCATTCCTAGAACTTTTTCGAGCTACTCCTAGATCCTTAATCTCATCTCCCGTTGCTACAAGCTAAGACCTAAACATGGATGCGAAAAGGGAAAATATACCTAAATGAATGCCTAAACTAGGGTGATAAATCATGTTATCAATATGTGTTGCGTCTTGATGTTTCGTTGTTTATATGCTTGAATGCTACTATTTGATTACTTGCTTGTCTTAGAGTGTTGAATAAGGTTGGCTATTTGAAACGTTAGAAGATGATAGCAACTCCGGGATGGTGGTAATCATGGCTTGAGCATGTAGATTTTTGGATGATCTTGGTTACTTTAAGTTTCGGGACGAAACTTATTTTTAGAGGTGACTTATGTCATAACCCGAAATTTTTATTCCAATACCGATAGAGTTACCGGATTTTTAATCGAACAAGACCGCAAAATACGGGATTATAGTGAAGCTAATAAATTAACGAAAAAACTATATACACGAAGTTGATTTTACTAACGTAAACTTCGAGCGCAATCCGCTAGCGCTCAGCGGGCGCCGGCCCCAGGAGCCAACGCTTAACTTTTTTTTTTCCTTGAAAAAAAAAACGGGCGCCGGCGTATATATTAAAGTCTTGTAGTAATTTTAGTAACCAAAATTTATCTTTATTTTTTTTTGTAAATCTCATCCCCAATAATGCTTTTCAACCCTATAAAATTCCTCTACCGAATGAATCTAAAGTGACTCACATTATTTTATACAGGAAAAAATGAAATATATGAATTGGATGAATACAAAGTTACTTACATTATTTTGTACAATCCGACACCCTCTTTTTTTATTTAAAAAATTCAAAATAAAATAAAATAAAATAATTGAGCGCCGGCACCCGGATGGGAAAAATGTTTGGCTTCGGCGTCATAATCTATTTCAATTCGATTTAATTTTTTGTATAAAGCTCAATGTTCATCCACAGTGATCGTCTTCAACCCCATAAACTCTCTCTATCACGGTTTAAGTCGTACTGTACGGAAAAAGAGAAATTTATAAATTTTCGTTGCCAAAACATTTGCTAATAAACTTCGGACATCAATGTCCGTTATAAAAAATATATATAAATTGATGTTGGCGTCATTAGACAGTGCACAAACTAGACGCCGGCGCCTTGAGATTTTTTTTTGCAACAACTTGTTTGAAGTCCGTATATATAACATGCCCTTAAATTAATTAGCTCCTTATTTTTACTTCTCTTGTGACAAACCCACTTTTCCTCTTTCCTTTTCGATGGACTAAGATCCATCTCTTCCGTTGGGCCAGATCCACCTGCTTCTTTCTTCTTTTCTTGGGCCTGATAGCAGAACAAGGTCAGTTTCTTTTTTCCTCCTTCCCGGGCCTAGGAGTAGAACCGGTCCACTACACCTCATCCTTTCTTTCCTCCTTCCTTTGGCCCATCTGTCTTCTCCCTCTTTCGTTTGAACTCAGAAAGCCAGAAGTGTTTTCTTTCTCTCGATCTTCTCCTTCTTTACGTTGCAACAAACCGACGCTGAATCTCCACACGATCTTCATGATCTTAACGGCCTTCTCCCCACACGACCTGCACAGCCCGAGACTTCCCTTCACACAACTGGTGCAACCTGAGTTTCCCTCCTCTGTGCAAGCGAAGCAAGCCGGCGTCATCTTCTTTCTTGCCCTGATCTCCACAGCAGCAAACTCGTCACCCCTCTGGAATCTAGACGCAACATCGGGAGCCTGGGTGAACCAGGTCGAGTGTGGTAAGCATGCTTGCCCTTCTCTCTTCCCTTCTCTTTTCTTCCTTCTTAGTCCTGTGATCGAGTTCCATAATGCGTGCCACCGCAGAGAGCAGCATCGAGTAGTGGCAGTCGGCCGTTGAACCACCGGAGAAAGAGAGAGCTACTCGTCTTCGATTCCTGCACAAGCCAATACGCAGCCCTCCATTGTCCATGGAAAGCATCTTCGAGCTTCCTTCTTCTCTACGCTGCAGGAGGGTTCTGATCCCGATCTCCTTCTCCCTCCATAGCCGGTGCGTGTCTCGTCGGCCACGATGGTTTCCGGGACAAGCTGACACCTTCCTTTCCGTGTTGCAGCAGGTCGAAGAGGTGAGTTTGGTCCAACTTCTTGCTGTTTAATTCAGGCCCGTTGTGCATAAAATAATAGGGTGAGATTTTCTTGCTTTCACCGGAGTTCGAACATAGAATCAATTGATCACGGGCTTTAACAAAACTTGCTTTCAAGAAGGCTCGAACTGGGGTCTCCAGGGTCAAGGGAAGGTTTACTGGTTGTTTTATTTTGGTGACTTGTGGGAATCCAACTCTTGACCTATGTATATGCCATATAGTTTCAGAAATATTTGGTAGAAATAGCCTCTTTGAGAGCATGTTTCGATATGTTAGATTTAGAGTTATAAGCTTGCAAAGTTGGTACCTAAAACAGTTTGTAGAAACTTTAAGAAAATTGGCTAAATGTTGAAATTAGGTGTTCATATAGGCAACTTAGGATATTAGTGTGAATCACTGGGATAAGTGTTTTTGGATTTTGATAATCCTAACTAGACATGACATAGTACGTTTAAGATTTTTCTCGGAATTTTTGAGATTTAGTAAGAAGTACTTTTGATAGGTCAAAGTAGAACACTCGAGATATTTTTCAGAAAAAAGTTTTCTTAGGGCTTTGGACATAAATTGTAAGTTTGAGCAAATCCTCAAGCCCGATATGAATATTTTTAAGATTACAAATGTTATAGGGCCATAGAGAAAGACTTTGAACCATTTTGGGCACTTTTCGGAATTTTAGGAAAGTTATGGGTGTTTTGGTAATTTCTGTAAAAAGTTAAGATTACTTATTCTTTCTATACAAGAATTTCATAGATAGTCTAGAAACCTTCTAGTAGTTTTATAAATTGATGGAATGATGTTGTTAAGACGTTACCGTTTTGATCAGGTTGTTGAGATCGTTTGCGTGCGAATCGAGATTTTAGTATTAGTAGGATATCGGATCACTTAAGGTAAGTCTTACGGACTTGCTTAGCTAATGATACATATATGGGTGTGTATTATTGTAGTGGTGTATGTTGGGTGTTTATAATTATAACCTGAGTATAATAACGTTATGATGCGAAGGTCGGGGCATCACTGCCCAACGTTGCCAGGTAATTGGGAGGCTCTCTACAACCAGTCCATACTGGTAAACAATGAGATGCATTGGATCCACTCCGGTTGGTTTACGGGGACAGAGGCGAAGGTCGGGGGACCTTCGTGCCATACAACAAGTTGAATTAATAGAAGTTAACCACCTAATGGAAGATAATTATAAGATTGAGTGTGAGCATGCTATGTGTTTCATTTCCGTATTGTGTGTGTATGTGCTATTTAATATTAACTTATATATTGAATTATCGGCTAACGGTGTACGTATACCGTCGTTGATAGACCTTGCAGGGTAGGACCGCTCGGGAGTGATCCGGAGAGAGTGGCCATCCGGGTTTCCGTATTTGTTGGTTATAGTTCAGAATTTCCTTGTTGGGCAATTCAAACCTTATTGCCATTTTAGTTCTTAGATTTCGTTGGTTACCGGCTTTTCCTTTTTGTCTTCTTTCTTTTATCATAATTCACTAATGTATAAAACATTATCTCGGTTTCCTTTATTTGTGTCTTGTAGTAAGATCCGGTAAAGTTGTTGTCAAACTAGGGTCGGGACCCATTGTGAGTACGTAACCCGTAGCATCCCGAGTTTCCAAAATTTGGGGTGTTACAACATGGTATCAGAGCTTAGGTTGACAACAATGACACTAACAATGAATAACACGTTCATGACACTAGTGATGACACTTGTAATGAATAAAACATTCATAACACTAGCAATGAATCTTATATAACAAATCATTGACACTAGTAATGACACGAGCAAGCGAACACGATATAAATTTCATATATAAATTGTAGACCTGAACAAATATGGACTCGGACTAGGGCACATTTAAAATCTTGTCCGAAATGTGCGGATCGGGTTGGCCCGGCCCGTCTTGTACGGGCAACAAGCACGGCCCGTGCCCACCCACGTATAATCACTGGCAGGTTGACGGGCCAGCCCGCCCGTGATTATGACTATTATCAAAAATTCAAAGTTCCTCTCTTACGGTTAGGATTTAGAAGTGACTTAGAGTTTAGTTTATTTTTCTAGGAATTTAAGGCTAGTATCAAAATTCCTCTCTTACAGAAAAAATTTATTATTTTTTTAAGAATTCTAGGTTATATATAATTGTAATTATATACACACACACATATATATATAGGTCAGCCCGCGGGCCAGCCTACGGACTAAATCTCGTACCCTAATCCGTCCCGTAGACATCCGAACCGGGCTAAACTATCTACCCATGCTTGTGTTTCTTGGTGGCTGGCAGGCCGGACGGGTCAACCCGGATTTTTTCAGGTCTAATAAATTGTTACCTAACACGAACAAAAATTAATATGAACAAACAAATGAACACGAATAGAAAGTTATGAATCATCTTCGTTACACGTCCATCTTTTCTCTCTTCTTTTATCGTGTTTCTTCTTGTGTTCGTCAGCCGGTAACGAAGGTTTTGGAAGAATTAATAATATGCTTAATTGAACCAAATATTTTCCACACGATCAAAAGGAATTATATCTTATAATATAAGGAAAATATTTTGACGGATAAATAATTGAAACATGGTGCATCATAGTCGTTAAATTTTTTTAATTCAATATGAATATTAGAGATTCTCATTCCTCTTTGTTAAATTGGTTCGGGGGGGGGGGGGGGGGGGAGGGATTGTTTCATATATAATAAGTAGGTTTGAAGTAAAACTTAGCTATGGAGAAGGAGAAGGAAATGTTGGTCACAACACAGATAATCGGGAGATCTTCTCGATCCCTTCAACATGACATGCACTTTCCATGAGAGTTTTCTTCGACAACAAAAGAATCAATAATAGAGTGGATCTTCATCCTTCCCAAGTTTTTATCACACCTAAGGTTGAAATCAGAGGAAACGATTCTAGGAACTTTTATACCTTGGTAATTCCTCATTCGTCTACATACATGAACGCATACAATACATGTTAGATAATTTGTTTAATAGAAGGTTTTGAGGTGTGAATCACTTTCTTTAAAATAATATTTACCTCTTTGTCTTGTTGTTCAATTTCAAGCAAATCAACTTTTAAAAATACAATACAAAGAATTTAGAAAACAATCTAAAAATCAATTTTCGTACTCAAAACATGACACCTATTCTGTTTATATTTGTTGTATCAAGACAGTTAAATGTCCTTTAAAAAGTTAAATGGTAGTTGACGGGAACAATAGATTAACCAACAAACCGAACAATTGATCCAACCAAGATCCAAATAAGACTATCCGAAAACCAACATAAATTATTTAATTAATGGTAATTGTTCCCCTCATATAAAGTGGTTCATCAAGCACTTCACATTCAATCAACGTTGGACCATTTCAACATTTCTGGCTTCACAGCCGCCTGAGGTAAACCCTCAACAATAATCTATGGCTTCACAACCGTAAAGCCTCTCTCTAATCTTCTTTGGCCTCAAAGCCTTCTTCACCCTAGTCTTCTTTGGCCTCAAAGCCTTCTTTGTTTTTCGAAATCAAATGAGAGACAAATGATGAAAAACAAAACTTAGAAAAGAAGATTTGAAAACAAAACCAACCTTCCAAAAATCTTTAATAGTTTGGCTCATTCCTTTGAGTAAGGAATTGTTTTACTTCCTTCTTCATTGGAAATCCATAGAGACGGAAAAGATTTTTTTTCCGTTTTGAAGAAATTGGGAAGGTGATAGGTGTTCTCATCACTTGAAAATTTTTCTGATGACCCATTGCCGTCCGACTACCATAAGGAACCCGCTTTTCTCCGACTCGGATCTCTTTCCATAAAATAAATTAAAAAAGAATCAGTGGACGAATCCCAAACGATTCACCATATATCTTTCTCAAAACACTTTCAACCAAATCTCAAATCTACCAAATACATTGATTAAAATCTCATCCTCCACCTGTTCTCGATTTGAATCCGTTGTGGATTTGGTTCTTCGGCTTTGACTCGAGGAGCCGATTCTTGTTTTTGGGTTTCCACCTTCGAGCTTGTCTTGGAAAAATCGTGTAAAAACCGAACTTGTCGATTTGGGTGCTTCTTCCCCCCACTGGTCTGAACGACGGTTGTTTTCTCTGTCGACTCCGGCGTAGTTGCAGACTCTGGCCGCCGTTGCAGACTCCGGCCGCCGCTGTAAACTCCTTCATCTGCCTCTTAGTTAGGGTTTCTGGAAAGCAGTGTTTAAACACGTAATATAATAACAACAAAAGAATGAGTACATTGTATATAGGCCTTTTGGGCCTTATGGGCCTTATGATGCTAGTTTGCAAGACTAGACTTTGTTATCTTAAAAATAACAAACGATGGAATATTTCTACAAGTTTTGAACACCTTTTTTAACCAGAAAACAAGATTAATAAATAAAATTATAGGATTATTATCCGTAAATCTAACACAAAAAACAATTCTAATAACAATGTTTTTTTATGAACAATTTCTTCCTTATAAACCTATTTTCTTTTTACAATCAAAGTTACACACTCTTATATATCAAAATCCCGTGTTTTGCAATGTCTTCTCGTTAGTTTGATGTTGTTTTAGGTCGCGTCCTGAGTGGTCCGTCTAGGAGGGGGCGTGGATTTGTGATCGACTCCTGAAGGCTCTGTTGCAAGCCCAAATTTGAGGTGTCCACAGTTGTTCCCCAGGCTTCCTACCTGTGCACTCTCTTCGATGAAGAACTTTGTGCTCACCGCTTCCGTTGAACTGGATCATCCTACTTTCCCTCGAAGACTTCTTTGCTGTCGGGATTTCGTGATGTATTTTTTTGTGTTTCTTTTTCCTTTGATATTGCTCTTCATGATGGTTAGTCCGTCTGCCGATCTTTTTCGACCTTTCGACCCACTAGACGGCGTGTCGTCTAGTGCTTCGAACCGCTTTCCCTTTTTCAAAAAAAAAAAAAAAACGTTGGACCATTTCAAGTCTCAAAATAAGATTCTTCCTAGCAATGGACGCGCACACATATATCTACATATTGATTAGTTAATTTTGATGCAAATAATTTTCTAGATCTATACATAACACCAATTCTTATATAAAGTATATATACATGCATGTAATGGTGGATGTGGATGCTCCTAGTCCAAGCAATCCTCACATGAAGAAGTACATGCATTGTTAATTACTTTTATAATGCACATTTTTTTTAAGTCCGTGGTACATTTAGGTGTTATATTTTTTTGTTTTGTGGTAGTGTGGGTAAAGGTAGATTTCAGGAAGAGATTTTGTAATATACTTAATAAAAATTAATGAAATGCATCAATTAAAGACATGAAGTAAGAACATATTAAACTTGGATACTGAAAATAAATCTGAAAACTCTTGGATATTAAAAATAAATGTTCAAATATAATGGACGGAAGAGGAAAAATCCTCGAGATTTTTATCATCCTAAAAATAGAAACGAACATTATAGCTTTTTTCCATATTAAAAGGCATGCTTTGCCTATATACCTTATCTGCAATCCTGGCCAAGTATAAAACCTCACCTTTATAAGAACCACACCACATTTATGGATCAAATTGAGATTGACTATGACACTATATTCTATTATAAATATTGTGTGGCATTGTCAAATATGTAATTTATATTCCACACAAGGGAGATAAATCAAAGATAGATTAGGAGTTATGCTCTTACAAAAATATTGGAGCCACTTCCATCTACCATGATTATATCTATATGAACATATAAGCATATTGTAAATCTATAAATGTTGACTAGAATTACTCACCTTTGGTATCAACTGAACAAGTTTCTCTTCGCTCTCCGTTTTCCTACTCCTTGAAATGAGTTTGTGTAGCATTCGTTTTGAAATGCTTTGAAATGTTAGGCAAGGAGAAGACGACCATTAGTACTGAACAAAAGGTTAGACGATAGGTAAATGCTTTGAAATGTAAGATAGTGAATTTAGATATAAAAAATTTAGTAATTTAACCTTAATTAAATTTATTGTACTGCCTAAAATAACTTATATTTAATGATAGTCAACCTCTCTACTATTATCTTATGTATCTCACATTCTCACCCCTATAAACGCTTATTATAGTCTTAAATTTAGAATAGTATTTTTTTAATTCAATAGACGTTATAAGAATGGTTATTAATTGATCATGATATATTATTTTCGATAATTTTTTAGTTGTATCATATGTAATTAACCATTGAATACCTTAAAAATATTTCAGCTCGATTGTTATTCATAACATAGGTGGATTACAAAATGTAACCTTTTTTTTTTTTTTTTTGGTAATACAAAATGTAACCTTATTAGTTAGACGATAACAAGGGCTTAGATACAACCCTAATATGAACGTTCGGATTCGTTTGATTGAGATTATAAAATAGCATAAAGTTGAAAGACTAATCCGTATTTGGATTGTCGATGATATAATGACGAGCTGAAGAAGTGATTAATGTAGTACTGCTAATCAAGCGGCTCAAACCTTCTGCCACCGTGGCCGTGCTCCCTCTGGCAGTTGAAGTAGATGGCGGCGACAGGAAAACCGAGGTTGAAGACATCAGCAAACTCACGGGTATTGAAGTTGGTACGGTGGCCTGGCCCCAAAACGCTGTCCCTTCCGTCGAGCTGCCGGAACAACACCAACGCCATTCGGTGGATCCCCAATGTTGGCTTTGGGCTTTCGTAGCTCACTATTTCTTTCCCTGCATATGTAGATATGTACGTGTTTGATTAAGCTCTATAATTCAAACCTAACAGTAATGACAATCCAGCAGTTTGATTCTAAGAAGATTGTTCGTGTTCTTGTCTGTGAAATTCAACACATTAACTCCTTTTTATTTTACTTTTCTATTTTGTTTATCTTCTAATAACTTGTCGTCAAAGTCAACAAATTCTAGTAGCTTGATTAACCCTGAACCCTAAAATTCAACAAGTTCTAGCGGTTTGATTCTCGTTGGTTAGGGCTCAGTAACATCGGAGAAGAATCAATCTAAACTCAAACTCATGTCTCAAGACCCTGTTTAGTTAATTACCTGGTTTGGGTGTTTTTAGATTCGTGGTTGGGATTAGGTGTTTGGTTAGACTTTTTAGGGTTTGGATTAAAAATCTTCAAAAAGGGTTTTATAGATTTGATTTAAAAAACACCCAAATTTATGCAGAGACAGAAATTGGAAGAAAACCCTAAAATTCTAAAAAGTGGAGAAATAATGAATGAGCCGTCATAAACTCAAACAGGGAAGCTTAAACGCAGAAAATGAAGAACAACCATAGAATTAGAATGGGAAGAAAACCCTAAAATCGAATTTGAGATGTGAGAAATCGAAACAATCAGCGTCGCCGGTATTGTGGGGCCAAAATTCCCCGACAGATATGGGCCGGGAGGGAGAAAGCTTCGGACAACCTTATCAGATGGAGATGAAAAATAGCTTAGTAATCTAATACGAAACCACATATACATAACCCAAATCTTCAACTAAACGCCTCCTATCTTTAAAGTTTAAACCTCACCCAAGAAAAAACTAAAATAAGCCCTTAAAATCCCCAATTAAACACGACCTGAAACATACCAAAAGTTGCCTGGGTTGTGGCGGGAATATCGGTTACCAACCTGCATGAACAAGAATCATATTACTTGCATGAACATAAATTTAAGTACGGAGTGACCTAAATCCAGCTATTTTGTAGTTCATTTTGTATGCAAAAGTAATTACCAATGCAAGTATTCCTTCATGTGAGGGTTGCTTGGACTAGGAGCATCCACATCCACCATTATCTGCATGTATATGTTTATACACATTAAGTATGCGGAGTTTCACATATTCATCTATCAACGCGACATGTGCTAAAAGACCAACACATAAGAATTAGTGTTATGTATAGATCCAAAAAAATCATTCGTATCAAACTTAACTAATCAATATGTAACATATATGTGCGTGTATAGTACGCATGCATGTATGTAGACGGATGAGCAATTACCAAGGTGTAAAAGTTTCGAAAGTCATTTCCTCCGATTTCAACCCTAGGTGCAATAGCAATATGAGAAGGACGAAGATCAACTCCATTGGTGATTCTGTTGTTTTTGAAGAAAACGCTCATAGAAAGTGTTGTGTTGAAGGGATCGAGAAGATCGCCGATTATGATCAACCTTTCCTTCTCATCCTCCATAACTAATTTTACTTCGATCTTACTTATGATATATGGTGCAATTCAACTCTCTCTATATAGGTTTACAATTTCACAATTGAAAAGACTATGGAATTTATGTATAGCTTAGCGTACGTAGTTTTGACTCGGTTTAACATACACGTAGACTCACACCGTTAAAAAGGGAATATATATCTTTTTCTTATAAGACAAAAAAAAAGAGACCCACAACTAAAGTCGGATGCTTGGTTGTATGATTTGTAGCCTTGTAGGCTAGGGTTCCCTCATGCCACGTACTAACCAAATCAATTTTGTGGATCCTCAAAATAGGATATTTGTAATTTGCAGAGAAAAAAGGGTCAAAATCATAATTTCTACAAAAGTTTCATCGGTGCAAATCCGGGTTCGGGCCGGACCAAAATAAAAAAATCTACCCGAAATGTACGGGCCGGCCCGGCCCGAATTGTGCGGGCCTCTAAGCCTGCCCATGTCCACCCACGTAAAACTCGGGCCGGCTGACGGGCCGGCCCGCCTGCCCGAGTTATTTTCTTGTGTACTAGAATTGTTATTTTGTTCCCTGAATTTGTATGACAAAAACTACATAAATAAAACCTTAAACCTTTTAATACAAACTTCCAATTTTCAATCCATTGATACCGATACCTATAAATATATAACATTGCATAGTGCATTACAACTTACAAGTTACAAACAACAATAATAAAAAAAACAGTTGAATGAAATCAACCAAGCAACGGTGGAAGAAAAAATGTTAGGGTTTAATAGAATATATTATGTAAAATAATTGAATTATATATATATACGGGCCGGGCCGGGCCGGGCCAACCCGCGGGTTAAAATGGCTACCCATACCCGTCCCATCAAAATCCGGGCCGGGCTCAAACGGGTCAAACTCGTTATCCGTACCCGTTTTTCCGGGCGGGCTGAACGGGCCGGCCCGGGTTTGCACAGGTCTATTGCTCTCGATATTCGGCGGCAGATCCACAAAATATTTGAAGGGGGACTGAACGGCTTAAAAAAAATAATGACATAATAGTTTGTTACTAATAAGAAGTTTAGTACAACAAAATAGTTCACTACTATAAAGGGGGCAAATTCCTCTTTCGGAATCTCATCATTTGAAAATGTTGAATAATAACTTCATTGTCAATGCTTTTGAAAACTTCTTTCTCGATATAACAAACCAAAATATCAAGTGAGAAATTCATCTCCCATCTTGTTGCAGAAATTTGTCTTGACTGTACCCATCGTAGAGAATGCTCTTTCCACCGTAGTTGTGGCAACTGGTAGCACTAAAATCAACTCTATAAGACGATATACCAAATAAAACACTTTGTGAATTCCCTTCTCAACCATCTTCTTATAGATATCTCCAATACTTAGCAACTTAGAATAATCTTCATCTATCCTCATTTCAACAATCCACAACTCAAGTTGTTCTAAAAGCTTCCTTTGGTCACAAATTGAGAAATCTTGTGGATACAACTTTGCAAGTTGAAGTAGTTTCTCCACATTGAAATTGGAGAACACATTCTTAGGATCAAGAAATGCTATATAAGTGAGTAATTATGTTGTTGACTCACTGAAACGGTTATCTATCTTTGTAACAATTTGGTCAATAACCTACAAATATAGCATAACATAAATTTGATAAAAATATCAGTTTAATAGTTAATTGAGAAATAACAAATTACCTGACAAAAAATCTCAGCTTTGAAGTGGTGGTAGTTTGTTGTACCATTTCCATTACGCCTAGAGCGACGATTTGTAGCAAGATGGTCCATGTCGAGAATCACAACATTGTGTTTAGTACAAAAATCATTGACTTCTCCAATGAACTGATCCCAACCATTGTCCCTCAGATCTTTAAATTTCAGCTTACAGCTTTGAACGAGACCAACAACGACAATGATATTCTGCTCCTTTTGTTGCAAGCATTGTGACAACATACTTGTCACCGCCAACACTTTATTCATCAAGTGAGCTATAAAAACAAAACTATAACTCTCCATCTTTTCCGCCAAACTACCAGCAGTGCCCCGAGTTTTCTCATCAGTGCCTTCATCAAGTATAGTGTCTAGCACTTTGAGAGTTGAGTTCCACAAAGAAAAAATATGAACAATGGTTGTGTAGTGAGAACCCCATCGTGTAGATCACGGCCGAGCTAAAGTACTTTCTTTATTTTTTCCTCTCCCTTTTGTAATGTCACCATTTTCCAACCTCTCCACAATTTCTTCATGTTGCCTTTGCCAAAAATTATCTTTTTCTCTTGCAAGAAGCTCCAACCATGTTAGTAATCACACACAAGTACTCAAAGAAATCACTAACAAACTGATTTTTTTGGGAAACAGTCACAATCACTAATTGTAGTTGGTGAGCAAAACAATGAACATATCAGCACAAGGATTTTCTTTTAAGATAAGAGCCTTCAATCCATTAAACTCACCTGGCATATTTGAAGCTCCATAATATCCTTGACCTCTCACCTTAGAGATGGATAATTCATGTTTAGCAAAAAAACTCATCAATACCACATTTCAAAGATAAAGCAGTTGTATCAACAACATGAACAACTCCGAGAAACCGCTTCACCACTAATCAAAGGTGATTAACATATCTTACAATAATCGCCATTTGCTCTTTGACAGATTTATCACGAGCTTCATCAATCAAAAAAGAAAATAACTTGTCTCCAATATCACTAATTATGCCTTTTGTTGTCACTGTTGCACACGCACTAACAATTTCTTTCTGAATGGAAGGGCTAGTGAGTTGATGATTTAATGGTGCATTCTCGACAACCACTTTTCTAACCTCGGCATTGCGTAAACTATACCACATGAGAATTTCAAAAAAATTACCTCTATTTGGAGACCCCATCTCCTCATCATGTCCACAAAAAGCCAATACTTGTACAAGCAATAATCTAACAACATCAACACTTGCGGTCAACCAAATGCGATATTCAACATCCAATACTTCTTTTCCAACCGACAAACATCTTGACACACTTTGTCTTTGATCTTTGTAAGAAAAAAAGTCTTCTAGCATTGTTGTGTGTACTATTCAATGATCCCATATGTTCTTTAAACTTTTCCGGACCCTTCTTCCAATTGCGAAACCCCGTCACCACAAACACATCATCTCCAAATCTTTTATCGACAACACCTTGAAAAAGATAACACCAAAAAAAATGCAACATCTTTAGAAACGCTATATTCCAACCATTAATACTCCTTGAACCACTTAGGAAGGAAAACCCTTCGTTTATTTCCTTTCATACTTCGTGGAAAATCATGTGACAATGGTTGACAAGCACCTTGAACGACATATTCCCTTTTCACAACATCTCTAACCCGAGGCTTATAATCATTAATGGATTTGTGCAATGCCGGATCACTAATGATGCTAAATTCACAAGTTGAATCACGAGAACTTTCCACTCAAGCTCTTTTTTTGCCAACAACATCATCTCTATAACATCACTTTCATTTGATGTCCCAACATTCACACTAAGAATTGAACTTGAACCTTCAACATTTGGAGTCGTTACCTTCTTCCGAATAAGAAACTTGTCCATATTGTAATCCTAATAATAAAATTAACATATCTTTCAAATACAATCAAATTCAATCATCAAATTTAACCTAATCAAGTAATCAAACACTATTTTCAATTCAATCAACAAATACCAGAAATTTAACATAACTTTTTAATTCAATCAACAAATTTAACCTAAACTCAATCAAAAAATAACAACAAATTAAACCTAATCAACAAATACCAACCAATTAAACCTAATCAACTAAACAACTACTAATTTCTCAATCAAATTGATTTAATAGAAAACTAATTAGTAATTACCTTCTAAACTAAGCACTTGAGCAGCCAATTACACCTTGATTTACTAAGAAATCACCGCAACAATGAGCATTGAGCAACCTGCAGACCGCGAGGAGCCGAGAGAGAAGGCGAGGTCGTAAGGAGCCGAGAGAGAAGGCGAGCACTGAGCAGCCTGCAGTCCGCGAGCAGCACAACAATGAGCACTGAGGCGAGGTCGTGATTCGCGAGGAGCCGAGGAGAGGAGCGGGATGAAGTAGAGAGCAGGTGAGGTGGGCGAGCAGAGAGCGGCACGCCGGCGCTAGTCTGCAAGCGCAGGAGGCGACGAGTAGAGGTGAGAGCGTAGAGAAGAGCCATGTTCGCCGTTCGGTGTTTGTGGAAACGAGAGAGAAGGCGAGGAGCGGGTCGTGTTTCTGGAACGGGAGTGAAGAGCCGTAGGGTTTTTTTTTACTCTTCTTATCAAAACGACGTCGTTTTGATGGGGTTTTTTTTACACTACTCCACACGTGATTGGAGGGGCACGGTTCCCCCTTACCCTCCTTAAATCTGCCACTGTTGACATTACTTCACAATACATAAAAATTCAAATGTTTTCACATATATAATTATAAAATATATTTATCTCTCAATAGACATTTAAAATTTTAATTTATTAAGTATGTTTCTATGTGATTGTTATTAACAATACAATAAAAATAATTGTAATACAACTATATATAATCAGATTAATTATAATATTATTTGTAAGGTGAATAAGCCGAAAATGAAACGGAGCAGAGGAGGATCAAACTCAAGAGCAAATGGAAGGAAACCGGCTTGGAAGCTTTTGCTATTTGAAGAACTGGGTTAATGTTAATATTGAAGGTTAGGCCGGGTTTGCTGCAAGCTGGTTGGTTTATTTAATGAGACGCCGTCGTTTGCTTCTGGCCAGAGGAGAGATATATAAGGTTAGCCAGAGCTAACCTTAACCCAAATATCTCTCACCTCTCTTGCCGCTCTCTCTACTCCAGCTCTACTTCTGGTGTTCTTGAGCAATGAGCATCGTCTCCTCTCGATATTTTTGCTTTGTCTGAGTGTTCTCCTCTACAGAAAAGCGAGATCGAACGCTAGATCCTTCGATGGATGCTACCTTGAAAGATTCTTCGAACCATAGATTGTGGAACACAAAGAGAATCCTTGGATTCTCAGACTTGTGTCTTGTTCTTGTTCGTTTATGTGTTATTTCTACTCTTGTTCTTCTTTGTCTTGGCTTTACACTTAATTACGACATTATCTCAGTAACTCTTGTTTTTGGCTTTGGCTAAAAACTAGTGAATTTGATCGAATCTGAGATCCCGGAGACGTAGTACTTGCTTCGAACCTTGTCAACAAACTCTCTTGTGTTTTTGATTTTGTTCTCTTAGTTACAATCACTCTAGATTGTATCGGTATGAGATTTATTATTAGATATGTTATATACTTTTCACAAATTAGTATAAGAGCTTGTTTTTCTTGAAGATCTCTCTAATATCAGTGCGATCTGGCCTTTTTTGAACATTTAAATCGGCATTAACCGTGTGTCCATTGACCAAAGGTTCGAAACGTTTGTGATTTTCTAAGTTTCAAAGACCAGAAAACTCAGATATGTTATATACTTTTCACAATTTTTTTCTTAACAGATTTGCTTCCGCTGCTACTAAAAGCATATAGATCTTAAGTGTAGCTATGTTTTTCATAAGCTAGTTGCCTTGATCTGGCTTAAAGACCTCATAAACTAGGTTATCTGACTTCTCACAGTCTGAACCTACAAAAGATGGTCTATATCCTCTTGTCCTCACTGCTTATAACTTCATTTTCTTGGAGATCACCAACCCGTTGATTGAGTCTCAGGAAGACCTTTAACTTTCAAGAGTGTCTGCAAGAGTTGATCCTTGTCATTCTTCTGGAGGTTCTTGTGTTATCCTAGGTCTAGATCCGGTATAAAGTGTTTACCGGATGGTCGTTAAGAATCTCTTAAGTGATTGTGACGAAGGATTCAATTGGGAGAATGCTTTCTTACTTGCTTCTCTTATTGTTACTTAAAGTACTCAATATTCTTGTTAATAATACCTAAAAAGTACTAATTTGATTCTCTCTTCCAAAGTTCCAAGAATGGGTGATACGACTAAAATCAAACCCTTTGATGGAAACACTGACGTACTTTGCCATGTGGCGGGTCAAGATGAAGGCCATCTTGATAAGTGAGAAGTGTTAGATAGTTGTGACTCAAACCTATGCTGACGGGATAAGGGACGAGGAGAAGGAAGAACTAGATCAAATGGATCACTCTGAAATAATGTTTCGCCTCACTGATGAGGTAGGACGTCAATTCCTAACGCATGTTATCTGTAAAACTCTTTGGGATACTCTTGAACCTCTTTTCTTAGTAAAAAGCATGCCTAGTCATATATCCCTCCTATGTCTTTGTTTCATTTTAAAATAGACACCTCTCTGACTCTAAATGATAATCTTGATACTTTCCTTCGAATGACTCTTGATTTGGAACGTTTTAATGATAAAATCGAGGACACTCACCAAGCTGTTATTATATTGAATTCTTTACTTGTCCAGTTTAATACATTTAAAGATGTTGTTCAATATGATCATGAGGAATTGACTAAGAAAAAACTTCTATATGCTATTTTACAGAAAAATGAAGATGAATGTGTTTAAGATCAAACCTAATGCTAGAGAACCTAAGAATGACCTCATAAATGTTAAAGGAAATAATAAGGAGTAGAATAAGGGTAAGCAAAATTTAGATAAAACTAAGGGTAGTAATACTGAAAATAATAGTTCTAAGAACAATGTTAACTCTGATAAGGATAAAGAAAAGACTATCACCTGTTATTATTGTGGTAAGAAAGGGCATAAATCACTTGAATGTAGGAAGAAAAAACATGATGAAGCTGAGAAATCAACTAATAATGGTACTTCTACCTTGTGTGAATATATGTCATACCGTGATTAAGAGTTGCTTATCTGTTCTGACATGCTACCTACTTCTTTTGATTTTGATATTAATGTCTATATTCTTGATTCTGGATGTACAATGCATGCTACTCCTCATGAATGTCATTTTAATTATTTTCATAAGCATGATGAAAGAGAAGTTAGACTTGGAGATTATACATCTCTAGGCATAAAAGACATTGGTTCTGTACCTTTTCATATGAATGATAATAAAGTTTGAATCATTCAAAATGTTAGGTGGATTCCTGATCTTAGAAGAAATTTTGATGCAAGAGCATATGAGAGCTTAACCTCACCACTCCGGACGATGAGACCAACAAAGCGCATGATCATGTGGAGAGCTAGGAGGAGGTATATGCATAGATTCAGAAGATGGATCAAGTTGCATGGAAACCGACTTGTACCTCATGGAACACATGCAAGGAGACAAGGACTCGGAGGTATGATCACATTCCCTTATTGCAAGGAACGAGTAGAGCTCTTTATGCATAAAAAGAAGCGTATGCATGCACCACCATGCATATTTGGGATCAAGATAAATAGGAGACGATTATCTCGAGCGGAAGGACAAGATTATGAGGAGATTACTATACGAAGAGGAGCTAGAGGTTCGTACCTAACTAAGGAAGGAGATGGCCAAGATCAGCTTACACAAGACCGAGATAATTCCAGCCGAGATTCAAATGATCCACGTGAAGAAGGCTTGGAAGAGGAAGGAAATTGGGCTAATTTAAGTGGCTAAATTAGGCCCAACGATCTATTTTATTTTCAGCCCATATTTTAGACTCCTTTTATTATTATGGGTTGGATTATATTTTATTTAATTTAGGAACATTTTTTTATTATCTATTTTTGGGCTTTTAGGATAAAATAATTTCAACCCCAAAAATATGATATTTCCTTTTCTATGTTTGGGTTTAGGATAAACTATTTTAAACCCAAGAATGTTATCTTTCTTTTGAGCTTGTTTGGGCTCGAGCTTGGATCAAGCCCATAGCCCGTAGTTAGCTTAAGAATGGCACACCACCTCGCCTATATAAGGCACAGGTTGGACGTCCAGACTCCTCAGATTATGTATAAACACATTTGATACTTTTTGGTATTTTCTCTCGTGAGATTCGAGAACCGGATAGGTGAAATCCTATTCAAATCCTGGATGGGTGAGAAGCACGTCCAAACCCTAGTTTGGTAGGGAGAGGAGCCGTCCATCCCGGTGAGATGCTTGGATAGATCTCTCTTCGATCTCCAAACGACTTCTTGTGCTTTTGGGAACAATCGCGTTCGTTCCCTTCAGCATAAGATTATAGCGGAAGAGTCACTTTAATCATTCCGAGTTGTGTGTTAGGGCCTTAGTTTTCCTATCGTGCTCTCGGTTGCTTCAAGGAGGTTCAGCCAGACTATCCAGCGACGATCCAGTCACCCTAATTGGATCAATCAACCGCCATATCCACGTTCTATTTCCACTTTTCACGTCTTTTCCATCTTCTCTTCTATCTTACGCTTTGGTGTTGAAAGATCGGGCAACCTCACGGCTAACCCCGTATCAAATTGGTATCAGAGCTAAGGTTCATCAACACCATCACCGCGCCATCTACAAAGATAAAAATCGGAGCTTCGAGACCCGTTAAGAAGGTTCCACCAAAAACAAGCGATTGGAGCAGAAATTGTAACGGTTAGTAAACTATTCTCGTTATCTTACTGCTTTTCAATTCTAAATTCAATTTCTTGAAAAAGATTATTTGTGGCCTGAATTATCTCCCCATAACTCAGCCAATGATCCAATCTTTTTCTTGAACCCATACATGTGATTCACTTTGTTCAAACCTATTCGGGCTAAATTGTGGGAAAACCAACCGAAAACGATTTTTTTAGCCACGATACACTCTTGAATCACCACCACCACAAGCCCCTACAAAAAAAATTATTCCCGGCGCTGGAGCTTTTCCGCCGCCAGCCTCACGCCACAACTCCACCAGCCGCAGCCCACACCACTACCGCAACATCTCCACTACTAGGCCACCCCAGAACCTCCGCTACCACCCACCAGCCCTCCGCCACCCCCAGCAGCCACCACCCAGCCGGAAAACTCTTCGGTTTTCCTTTCTCCTTGTTGGATCCCCACCGCCCACTCCACCACAGTTCCGCCGGTTTTTGCCGCTGCAGAACCACCACACCAGTCCCGGAGAAGCCACCACCTTGCCACGCCAGCCCTCCTAGGATTTCGGCTATTCAAAATCAAAATCAAAAAAAAAAAGAGGAAGAAAAGAAAGGGAGCAGATTTTGATCACCTTTTAGCATTTGGAGTCCATTCCTTTTATTTTTTTTCCTTCAGGGAAGTTGCTTAATACCCTTTGTTCCTTGAGCTCTAATTTTTCAGGCTACATTTGTCTTTATTCAAGATAATTGTTTTTAGTTGAGAAATTGCAGGCGAGTCCAGTTTTGTTTGATATGTCTACTACAGGAAGGGAAAACAAGAACAGGGTAGGCGACGTGTCTAGAGCTGAGGACGACCCCACGGATTCCACTAAGTCAGAAATGTCATTGCCACAGGGATCAAGTCCAATCTTCTTGGATTCGAGGTCGAATCCTTTTCAAGAAAGGGAGAATGATGCAGGAGCATCTGAGAGCTTAACCTCACCACTCCGGATGATGAGACCAACAAAGTGCATGATCATGTGGAGAGCTAGGAGGAGGTATATGCATAGATTCAGGAGTTGGATCAAGTTACATGGATCCCGACTTGTACCTCATGGAACACATGCATGGAGACAAGGACCCGGAGGTATGATCACATGCCCTTATTGCAAGGAACGAGTAGAGCTCTTTATGCATAAAAGGAAGCGTATGCATGCACCACCATGCATATTTGGGATCAAGATAAAGAGGAGACAAGTATCTCGAGATGAAGGACAAGCTTATGAGGAGATTACTATACGAAGGGGAGCTAGAGGTCCGTACCTAACTAAGGAAGGAGATGGCCGAGATCAGCTTACACATGACCGAGATAATTCCAGCCGAGATTCAAATGAGCCACGTGAAGAAGGCTTGGAGGAGGAAGGAAATTGGGCTAATTTAAATGGCTAAATTAGGCCCAACGATCTATTTTATTTTCAGCTCATATTTTAGACTCCTTTTATTATTATGGGTTGGATTATATTTTATTTAATTTAGGAACATTTTTATTATCTATTTTTGGGCTTTTAGGATAAAATAATTTCAGCCCCAAAAAATATGATATTTCCTTTTCTATTTTTGGGTTTATGATAAACTATTTTAAACCCAAAAATATTATCTTTCTTTTTAGCTAGTTTGGGCTCGAGCTTGGATCAAGCCCATAGCCCATAGTTAGCTTAAGAATGACGCACCACCTCGCTTATATAAGGCATAGGCTGGACGTCCAGACTTCTCAGATTATGAATAAACACATTTGATACTTTTTGGTATTTTCTTTCGTGAGATTCGAGAACCAAATAGGTGGAATCCTATTCAAACCCTGGACGGGTGAGAAGCACGTCCAAACCCTAGTTTGGTAGAGAGAGGAGCCGTCCATCCCGGTGAGATGCTTGGATAGATCTCTCTTCGATCTCCAAACGACTTCTTGTGCTTTTGGGGACAATCGCGTTCTTTCCCTTCAACATAAGATTATAGCAGAAGAGTCACTTCAATCATTCCGAGTTGTGTGTTAGGGCCTTAGTTTCCCTATCGTGCTCTTGGTTGCTTCAAGGAGATTCAACCAGACTATCCAGAGACGATCCAGTCACCCTCATCGGATCAATCAGCCGCCATATCCACGTTCTATTTCTACTTTTCACGTCTTTCCCATCTTCTCTTCTATCTTACGCTTTGGAGTTGAAAGATCGGGCAACCTCACGGCTAACACCGTATCAAAAATTTTTTATGTAAAAGCATGTTTGATGATTTAAACTATGATATTCGTACTCATTCTGGCATTAGATCCATCTTATTGTTAAATGCAATAAGAAAAATGGTCTTTATCATATTGTTGGATAACCTAAACTGAATCATATTGATAATTCTGTATGTTTATCTCATGAGCAAACTCTGACCTGGCACTCTTAGCTAGGACATGTAGGAAATAAGGGTCTATAATATGGTTTTAAGAATGGGAGTATACCTGGAAAACCTAGTGACCTTAAAGCATGTGAGACTTGTATACTAGGAAAAGCCACTAAACCCTCCTTCACTATATCCAAGTTCCAAGCCAGTAAACCCTCCTTCACTATATCTAAGTAGAGACGTGACTTTCATTGAAGCTAAATTTCCTTGTAAAAAGTCTACTAATATCTCTAGTGAGTTACATGACAGGGAAACAGAAACAGGTGTGACTTTCTTTGATCCAGTGATGATACATATCTTATTGAGGAAGATGTTGATAATCGGCGTGCTTCCTATACAAATCACTTGAAGAAGAAGAGGTATCTCTCAAGAGATTCAAGTGTGGTTCTTTATAATTACATTCATTCAAATCCCTTAAGAGACATTTCTTCTTCCTCCAGAGACACTTCTTCTTATACACCTCCATCTCACTAGTTAGGCGAGACAGCAAGCAATTTTAATTTTTCTACCTCTCTAAATTCTGCCGATCATGATACTAATTCTGCACATAATATACATGAGTTATCTTCTCATAACTCTGATGATGATAATATTAACATGTTTGAGATGCATGAATTTGTTCCTTTTATGCCTACTCTGCCTTTTTTGATTGATTATTAGCTTACTAGAGATACAAAATCTAGGCATGAGAAACCAAACCCAAAGTACATGAATATAGTTGAGCATGTTGAGAATAGATTTGATCATATTATAGAATATTCTTTCTTAATTGATAAGATTATTTCAGTTCTACTCCTGAGTTGTATGAGCATGCTATTAGATCCATACACTACAAATGAGTGGAAATCTGCTATGAATGAAGAGATTGAATTTATAAAAGTGAATAATACTTGGACTCTTGTACCTAAACTCAAAGATGCTAAATTAATTGGTTGTAAATAGGTGTACAAGTTAAGGAAGGTCAAAATCCACATGATCCACCTAGGTGTAAAGCTAGATTGGTTGCTAAGGATTTTACTCAAAGGGAAGGGGAGGATTATAATGAAAAATTTTCTCATGTTGTGAAATATAAAACCTTGAGATTGCTTATATTCATTGTTGTTGTGTTTGATTATGAGATTGATCAGATGGATGTTAAAACGGCTTTTTTACATAGTAGTCTTGATGAAACTATATACATGAGTCAGCCCAAGGAATACATTGATGTGAATTTTCCTGATCATGCTTGCTTGCTTACTAAATCTATATATGGCTTAAAGCTAGCAATCCCGAAAACAATGGAATACAAATTTTTTATTTTTGTATAAAAAAAATCTTGGCTCCATTATATTTCAAGTTTATTAAGACTGATAGTCCCTTATATGTTCTATTATATGTTGATGACATTCTCATAGTTTGTAAATCCAAGGGTAAAATCAGTGAAGTAAAATCTTCACTGAAAAACACCTTTGACATGAAGGATCTTGGTCCTGCACAAAGGATACTTGACATACAATTTGTGAGAGACAGAAGTAAAAGGAAGATGGTTGACACAACACGACTATATACTGAAAGCGTTGGACATATTCAACATGAATTCTGTAAAACCAACACCATTGCTTTTGGGAGCTCATCTTGATCTCACCAAAACATTTGATATGACTACATATGAGATTAAGAGCATGAGATTGGTTCCATATGATGTAGCTATAGGTTATGTAATATACTCTATGATCTATACCAGGCTTAACCTTGCCTTTGATATCAGTGTTCTAAGCAAATATATGTCTGACCCTTCTCGGAAGCATTGGTCTGCTATGTAATTCCTGCTAAGATATTTAGCTGGTATTTCTTCAATTGCTTTGGAGTATGGTGTTTATTGTGATATTAATGATCTTGTGGGATATGTCGATTCAGATTATGCTAGCAACAAAGATACTAGAAAGTCTACCACTGCCTATTTTATACTTTGTGCGTAAACTACACATCTTGGAAATCTCAACAATAGTCTATTGTTGCTCTTTCATCGACAGATGTTGAGTACATAGTTGCTACTGAGACAAATATGTAGTTGAAAGGGATTCTCACTGAAATCCTCAATAAACCATGTATTGTAACTCTATATACCGACAAAGTGCTCTGTTCTTGTGTAAAGATACAGTCTATCATGAGAGAACAAAGCATATTGATGTTAGATACCACTATATTAGACAGAAGATTGACAGTAAAGAAAATAAGAGGAGACGTTAATCTTGCAAATTTTGGCACAAATATTGTTACTAATGATAAATTTGTTTTTATGCAGGGATACACTCATCTGACTAGGATAAATTAGAAGATGAAGAAGGAAGGATCGGTGATGATCGACAATCCACTAGTTTTCTGTTAGCTAGAACCGCAAGAGTTAGGAGGGTAAATTGTAAGGTGAATAAGCCGGAAATGAAACGGAGAAGACGAGGATCGAACTCGAGACTAGATGGAAGGAAACCGGCTTGGAAGCTTTTGCTATTTGAAGAAATGGGTTGATGTTAATACTAAAGGCTAGACCGGGTTTGTTGCAAGATGGTTTGTTAATTTAATGAGACGACATCATTTGCTTCTGGACGGAGATATATAAGGTTAGTCGAGAGCTAACCCTAACCTCTCACTCACCTCTCTTCTCCTCTCTTGCCGCTCTCTACTCTTGCTCTACTTCTATTGTTCTTGAGCAAAGCATAGTCTCCTCTTGAGGTTGTTGCTTTGTCTGAGTGTTCTCCTCTACATAAATGCGAGATCGAGCGCTAGATCCTTCGATGGATGCTAGCTTGAAAGATACTTCGAACCATAGACTGTGAAATCCAAAGAGAATCCTTGGATTCTCAAACTTTTGTCTTGTTCTTGTTCGTCTATGTGTTCTTTGTCTTGATTTTACACTTACGACTCTATCTCCGTAACTCTTGTTTTCGGTTTTGGCCACAAAACTAGTGGATTGGATCGAATCTGAGATCCCGGGGACGTAGGACTTGCTCCGAACCTCGTCAACAAACTCTCTTGTGTTTTTTATTATGTTCTCTTAGTTAATATCACTCTAGATTCTATTTGTATGAGATTTATTGTTAATATACTTTTCACATTATCAATTATAATATAGAAAAATGACCAAGAATAATATCAACTATAAGGTGTGAACCAAAAATAGTAGAAACTTTAAAAATTACTAGTTGGTATACAAACTATTTAACATTAAACCAGTTTTGATATAGGGTGAAATTATGACCAATTGTATTTCAAAAAGTGCCCATAACTTTTAAAATCACACAAAATCACCCCTACATTATATATTATTTCAAAAACGACCCATATTATTTTGTATACCTAGCGAATTATGTAATAGAAGTTAATAATCAATTTATTCTTTAATATTTGAGGCCATTTATGTAAAAATATAACTCTAAGAATGATTGAGAATTTTTATAAAAATTGGTTAAAAGACCCATATATACTTGGTGACATTCCCACAAATTTTGGTATGAATAATATTGATATTTAAAATTTTAAAGTTTATTAGTTTTAAAATTTCAAATTGCATAAATATTTCAATGAGTGATATATTCTTTCATGAAATTTTCCCCACAAACATAGACCCTCCTCCAAAAGCTACCCATAAAAATATAAAAGAATAATGACACCAAACATGGGTCTATTAACCAAAACGTATGGGCGACTTTTGTAATAAAAATTTGTTACATAATTTGTTAAGTATACAAAAATAACCTAGGTGATATTTGAAGAAAAATAAAATATAGGGGTCATTTTGTGTGCTTTAAAAACGTATGGGCGGCTTTTGTAATAAAAATTTGACCACAATTTTACCCCGTACTAAAACTTGTTTTAATGTGAAATAGTTTGTATATCGAATAGTAATTTTTAAAACTTATATTATTTTTGTTAATAATAATAATAATAATAATAATACGTATTAATTATTGATATTCAATATATATATGTATATATATATAGAGAGAGGATGACATAAAAAAAAAGTAATTTAAAAAATGTTACTAAATTTTGGAGGAGAGTTTTTTATGAGGTGGATGGAAGAAAAATTATAAAAATAAAATAGGCTAAAAGCCTCAATATTAACTTGGATCTTCACGTTACAAACAACCACCGGGTTATAATCCGTTCATTATAAAGCCCGCATACGAAGAAAGGTTGGTTTCTATGTTAGTCAATCCCGAAAATATAGAGTATATCCTTTTTCTTTTCCAAAGCAGGTATGAATAGAATATATCTATTTCTAGAAAATGTATGGAATCGAATATATCTTTTTTCTCGATGCTTACCATTGAGCTTCCACCATATAATTGTTGAGGTTCGGATATCGGAAGAAAGCATACCACAAATAAGATTCATAATGAACGAGAGTAGATGTGATATTTATATTAGAATAAATCAAAATATGTTTGTAAATCTAGTCACTGACATTCTTCGATTTACGTAATCTCGACTCATCAAATGGTTTATGCAACTTTTCAAGATTAATATGTAAAATATTTCACATTAATTTAATCCACTACAAAATAGTATCCGGATACTATAAAGGAAACAAGCTTTTATTCCTAGAATTACATTACGATCAACGAATACAAAATATTCTTTTTCATTTCAAAGAAAACAATTCTCATTAAAACTATGTTTCGCAATGACAATAAATAAAGCACAAGAACAAACACTTGAGCAAATATATCTTTTAATTCTATTTGTAGTTCTTAATTCGTAATGCGTAATGAACACAACTGAGTTTCCATCAGAAGATTATTATGATTGCGTGATTGTGGGAGAGGTTACATCTAGATTCCCCTTAGCTACTACATTGTCAGAGAATTTCAAGGTTCCTGTAATTAAAAGAGGAGGCGTACCCTATGGGAGGGTATAATTGATGTCACAAGAGGGTTTCTTGCCCACATTGATGTAATTTGACAAAGTCGATTCAGCTGCTGAGGTCTTCACATCTGAAGATGGAGTTTCAAATGCCCGAGGTAGGGTTCTTGGAGGTAGCAGCGTCATAAATACGGGGTTCTATAGTAGAGCAGATGGGGATTTTTATTGAAAATCTGAGATGAATTGGGATTCTGGGCTAGTTAACCAGTCATATGAATATTAATCTTGTGTATTAATATTCGGTTTTCGATTGGGCTTGAACTTGTGTAACTCGATCTTGTGTAAATGACTGTATCTTTGTGTAATTGAAATTGTAAATAAAGAGAGGCTTGATTGTGTAAATCTAGAGTCTTGGTTGTGTAAATAAATCGAGAGACTTGCTTGTGTAAATAAATGGAGATGCGTTTGTAAATAAATCGAGATGTTTGTGTAAATAAATTTTTAGAAAAATTGCGTGTAACACTGGTTTGTGTAAGCAGACATTAAGATTAACATTAAAAAAAATAACAATAGATTATAAAGTTCAATTAGTCCGGCTGGTATAAGGGCGGGAGGGAAGGTCAGTCATCCATGGTTCGAAACCAACAAAATGCAAGATTTTTATTTTCGACGGACTTCTGTAACCGGACCTGTGTACCCCGGTTGTTTGGGTTTGGGCTTCTATAACCGGAGTGGGCCTGATTGGGCCTTGAATTTATAAGATAGGTTGGTTGAGCTTGGTCTAGAGCTTGTATAACCCTATTGGACCTTAAATTTATAAAATAGAGTAGGCTGAGTTTTATAAAATTACAATTATCAATTCACCCTTTTAATTAATAAACAAAAAGACCTCCTTTATACTTATTTATAAACAAAGGACCTGCTCTCCATTTCACCCCAATTATAATCGTACAATTAACAAATATACGTCAACGATTGAAATTTTAAACCCTAAAATATTCAACTTAACAAATTTAACAAAATCAACCACTAACTTTTCAGTTCAATCAACAAAGCGAACAAATATCAACATTTTAACCAAATCATCAACTACTAATTTATAATTTATCAACTGTAGTTTACGGATTCAAACATTAATATTTAATAACCTTGAGCTCAATTTACAAAGAGAGGCCTAGGGCAACTAGGCTACTGCGTTGCGCAGTCTGGACAAGAGCCAAGAGTGACGGCCGGACGGCTGTCGGCTAGTATTGGTAGAGTCAGCGATGGGAGTCACGGGAACAGCCGAGTTACGGAGTGAGGCAGCGACGGAATCACGGGACCAACGGTAGCGGGGTTTTTCGACTTGAAGCGTAACACGGTAAAATGAGAATACTCGACATCCACGTCATTAGAAGGAGGTTTTTTTTATCGAATTCTCTCTCTATATATAAATAAACGACTTTGTTTGGAAGGAGGTTTTTTAAATGGCGGAACAAAGGCGTTGGAGAGGCGTCTCCGCCCCTGTACCGCAGATGACATGCTCTAACATAGGCACATCATCCCTTTATCTCAGCATCCACGTCATTTGAATTGGTGGAATTGCATCACTTCCTGATCCTCCACTGGTCCACTTTTCAAGACAGTGTCATACTGCCGTGCATAGTAACTCAGGTTACCAAACTTGGATTCAAAGTCAAGGTGTGTAAGAAGTTGATGACTGTATCTTCTTTCAAAATGATGCTTTCGAGTGGGGCGGTCGAACCTTTCTTATCATCATCTTCAAAGTTTTTATCTTGCTCCTTCTCCTTCTCCAAACTTCTGGAGCATCTTTCCATTTGAAATCGTTATCTATTCCGCATCTCAACTTTTTCGTAACTATAAATTAAATTAGGATGAAAGGCCATAATAATACGTACGGTTTAGTATTATATTAGAGTTCATTTGGACTATATGAGCCCACGCATGCATTAAAATTCTAACCTGTAAATTTATGGAATTTCATAATATAAAAATAGATTATCGAACCTTTTATATTAAACTTAGGGTTTGCTTGGTTATATCGATAAATGAAAAATGAATGGAAACTTAACATTTGTTTAGTTGTAATTTTGGATAGGAAGGCGAAAAGAAAATAAACGAATATTTTATATTTTTATATAATTGTTTCAATTAATGTTTTAAATTTTTATTTTAAATATAAATTTTGTTTACTCGCCTTCGTTACCCTTCTCATAGAGTTTTGAAATTCATTCGACTCTATTTAGTTCAATCGTATAAATAATTTCAAAACACTAATCTATTTTGTGGACAACCAGACGGACATTTAATATCTTGAAATCACTTGAAATGGTTTCAAGTGACCGAGGTATAAACGGGATGAACTATGAAATTCAACAAGAAAATAATAACAAATTATATATTAAAAATATGAAATTTTATAAACTAAACATGAGTCGAATTTCAGTTTTTAATTATTTATTCCTAAAAACATCCCATAATCTGTATATATTAAAGTATATTCCACATTTGCTGATATGACCTTACTCGAGAATTAACAACAAAATCTCCATTATCATTATTATCACTAAATTGTCGTTTACTTAAATTTGATAGTTTTTGTTTAATCTCCAAATAACAAAATTGTTTTTTTTTCTTTCTGTATTATTATTTTATAAGTCGGATAGCTTATAAATTAAACAGGAGTCCTACTTCAATTTTTAATTAATTATTGATTTGTTAAAATTTTATTTATATTTGATATTTTTAAGTTTTTAAATCTTATCTAACCTTTATTACTTTTGTTTATTATTATTCATTAGCAAGAAGTTTCGCTGAAATTTTAATTATTTATATTTTTAAATATCATTTCAATCTTTCAACCCCTTTTTATATAATTCGATAATAGAAGATAAATCTATTTTAAAACTTTAAAAATATTTATCTATTTTAATTTAATTTATCCCAAGTTTTTAGTATGTAATTATTATATTTAACTATATTAAACAAAAGATATCATAGTACTTTTACAAAGAGTCATTAAAATTGATCTCAAGTTTCGTGGTCCACTTTCACTATTAAGAATATGCTTACAGCCCTACACCACGCAGAAGTCAATAAAGCAAGTGTGTGGCTTTCGTTGATAGGAAACAACAGCATATATTAGTTGTAGTATATGGCTTTCGATATTTTGTCCAGTACAGTAAAGTGGGACTTATGAACCTTGCAACTCTCAAGAGGCATATCCTACAAACAAGAATCAATGTGGGATCCGACCACATTCAATAATATATGACATAATAAAATGACTGTTAAAAGACTTGATATTCATCAAGATAGGTTCCCAACCAACTTTCTTCCACTATTTATAATGTAACATCTGTATTTCTAAACCTGATATGTTACGTTCCTCCCAATGTGTCCTAATTTTAGTTTGAAAATAATTTTATCGGATCTTTTACGGTCCTCCCAATGTGTCCTAAGTTTATCGATGATCAGTCATTACCCGTTATCGTCTATACGATCGACCATTAAACAACATAGTCTATCATCTAGGCAATTTTTAAAAGGTTCCTAGATTTAGCAAGAAAAGCTTTCATAAAGAAATGATAAGAACCCAAATCTTTAAGAAAATTACCAAAATGCCTCTCTTTTTTCTAAAAACCCAAAAGTTCCAAAACAGGTATAAGACCCTTCCTAATTCCTATGATCCATCCACAACTCACAACCCTATAATTTCATAACAGGTTTAAGGGTATACTCCAATTCTACAACCTAAGCCTAATCAAGCTCTTCAAGAAAACAAGTCAAGTACCTTACTTTAACATCAAAAATACACTCTCCACTAAGTCCCAAAATTTCGAGAAAAATCCCAACCAAAAAAAATTTTTGAGAAAAATCTGACAAATATCATGTCATACATATCCTTGACTAGAATGATCAAAATCCTCAAACAATATTTCATAAGATTTATACAAAAATCCAAAGTTGTCTACATGAACACCTAAATCCAACACTTCGCCAATTTCTTAATGTTTTCAAAAACTGATTTTTTATCCTTTTTTACTACATCATAAGTCCAAGTCTAACCATTGGATCGTTCTCAAATTTTGATACACTAAACTACATACTTCTGTCTACAACATATCAAAAATCCAACTGTAAAAGATAATTCAATCCTATCTAAATCCGGTTCCAAAGTTAGGCCATGATGCCTGTCAACCTTAACATCAATCCTTAGTCTGTTAGTCATTTCCGAAAATATTATATGGCAAAATATTTTTTTTATCCCTTAGCCAATTACTAAGAATTCCAAATATAAAGGTCACCACACTTAACTTAACCTAAGTAATTGCACAAGTTAGCTTTCATTTGCCAACTAAGGTTATAATTCACGAACTAAAAACAATACGGGTCATTTTCTAAAAATATAAACTTGGGCTACTTTAAGTAATTATCCAATTTTGTGCATTTTTCGAAACATTAGAAAGTATGGGTCAAAAACTATAAATATAAGTTAGGGTCATTTTGGGAAATTCATGAATTTATAAAACAATTAGGTCAAACCCGACTTTGACCGATCAAAGGTTTACAAATGATGGCTAGTGGCGGTGGTAGGGCCTGTCCGGGCGCCGGGCGGTCGGTGCACGGCGGTCGGCGGGATGACATATCCAAAGTCTCCGTTGAATGGAGAGCATGGTGGCGGTTCTAATTTTCCGAAGGGCACACCGAGCAGTCCTCTCCCGGTGAAGATGAAGTCATGGGTGAAGCGCTTTTCGCGAGTTGTTTCCTGCAACAGGAGGCCAGGGCGGTCTAGAGCATGCTTGGATTTGGCTTCAGAGGTCGAGGCGCCTCCGGTGGTTGTTAGTGGTGGGTCGGTGGCTCCGGCGCTAGTTCAATTAGTCCGAGGCGAGACTTGGAATATTTCGGCCTTCTTCTCCGGTGGTGCGGCAGCAAGCCGACACCAGTTGGCTCCCTTGGATCGCGGTGAAGGATCGGGGGTTCGGTGCAGCGAATCAAGGTGCTCTAGGTGGTGGCCGGAAGTAAGCCCACCGGAAAAGGGTAAGGGTTAGGGTTTGAGGGTTACAGGGAAGAAGACGATGAATCGGACATCGGGAATTGCAGGTGTTTCGAGTTAATAATGGGTTTCTAATCGATTCTCTATCTTTTACGAGTTTAACTAAATATTGATATTTCCTCTACCAAGAGATATCGATAAATCCTAAATTTAATATTTAATATTTAATAATCCACACTATATATAAATATATATTCAACTAGAAATTCCCTTAAGACTATATCGAATATCCGTTAAAAATGTATCGACTAATCTTCGAATTAATTTATTTATCACTAAATCAACCGAAAACCTACAACTCGAAAAAATACCAACTATTAAAAATCTCGATCAAATAATTCAAAAATTCGAGACATTAAATTGTTCAAATTATAAACACGTCTCATTATTACGCTTTCATCTTCTAGAAATTCCTAATAAGGTTTTTAGTTCTACAATGGTCTCGTCGGAATTTATTCACAAAATTAGCTCGAACTTTAAGGTAAAGTACAACTACGTCCCTACTTAATTTTCTCAAAATTACGAAAAATGGCCCAAAAGATTTTAAGCCTCAAGATAATAGTATATGAACATGATACAGTTTTTAATCGAACTATTATGAGTTTTGAACGTCTTCCGGACTTTCAAAACTACAAAAAAAAAAAAAAAAAAAACCTTTTGTTTAAAAAACAAATAGTAGCCAAAGAACCTAATTTGGCCTACCGTTTATACCCTTAACCATATATCCTAAACTCATGAATAAACAGATTAATATACCTAACTTTGATCACTTATAAATTTCAATCTAACAGTTTGATCACTTTGATTTCAACTCTAAAACAAATTAAAATATTCCACCAAGAGCATACCATAAATCCAGCCGTTGATGATATATGTCTTTGAACAATCGACCCCATAACCTCAGTCTAACCTTAACTAAGAATTTCCTGTATTTGCACCCCGTTTCAAAGATTCATACATAATGATCTCACCAATAGATCTTCATGCAATTAAACCAGGATATTCCCACTTATAACATGACCAAAACTGAACCGTGCAAATGGAGTCCAACCTAAAATAATTAAGGCTCAAAGTTGGTTGTTTGCTACTAACACATAAATTTCTTAACATGTGCCTCACTTACATGACCCATTTCTCACAATCCAAGCATTGAATTTTCATGAGTTTTGAGAATGTGAAACCATGATATCTATTTTGGGAAAAATCGATTATCCCGATTCACCTAGTAATTTATAAATTGATAATTGTCGCTTTAACACACATTAACCTCACCTTGTGTTACACAAACTTTTAATCGTAATACTCTTACATTACATATAGGATTGAATGCGGAAATCCCATTTTCCCAACAATCATGGCTTTACTAATGCATTATTTGATTAATGACATTTTTTAGAGCTTTCTTGATCTCTCTTCCCATGCTTAATCATTTTGCTGATATGGACAAATGAGCGCCGACACATACGTCATTTCCTTAGCCCAATAAGCAACCCAGTCAGTTAAGATTACCTAGAGAAAGGATCCAAGATCGTTATTTTGGGTAGTCCAAAGTTTATGGGCTTAGATTCTTCCAAGTTTCAAGAATGTGTCTTGTTTTCAATCTGCACACGACACATGACCTTAAGCAACACACCTCTTGCTAGGCTATACCCTTCTGCTCTCAAATAGGTTCAAGAAAACTAACTAAGATGACTAGGAAGAGGGAAGGATATCGATTAGCGGAAGTAAGCTATGCATGGTATGTTGTTCGACCAATGCAAGCTGGTGAGATTGTCACATATATAGACTATATTGTAGCTCAAGTTACAAGGGAAGATAAGAAATTCAAGGAGGGAGGAAGGCACTTGACCTTCGTTAGTCCGACAAAGGTGATCGATGACGTCAATAGTTTCAAAATTCACAGGTATTACAGACTCCTAAGGATAAAAGTTCCATTTTTATTTCTTGGAAAAGTATGAACACACCGAAAATAATTTTGACTCTAAAACTATAAAAGTTATCACACTAGTACATGCCTGCAACACTGGTTCGTCTTTATAGACCTGACAGAGACGATGCAAAAGTTGAACCTAAACCCATCACAAACCTCAATCATTTGTTCTCTACCCATCGTCGGAAGACCAAGTTCAAAAAGTTTCTTGTTACCCAAGGTTTTTAACTAAGGAAGCTAAACACATTCGGCCAGCTTATGGATAACAGCTGACTGAGTGACAATGTTATAGATATTTGCTTCACCCGGCTCAACAATAGGAACACTCTTCATTTTATATTTTGACAGAATTAGCAACAGTGTCAGCATGGAGTTTGAGTTCTGTAGTGCAAGAAAAGGGCGTCATCGGAACAAACCCGAAATGTCCTTAACCTACAATCAAAACCAACAAAAGCTTCATTATGCCTCATCAAGCCTAAGTATATTCCAATTTACAAGGATAGTGTTCACATTCTTAATCCTTAATTTTGGAATTTGAAATTTAGATGCTTAATTTTAGGAGGCTGACCTTCACATTCTTGTAGTACTCTGCGATGTAACCGCTCCAAAAAAAAGTCACTAGATATCATGGCTGATGCTCTTGATATCTATATTTAAGAATTACTACTAAAGAGTTTCTTTACAGTATTTTGGCAGCTTTGCAACCTATTATTTTTTAAGGAGACAAAATTCATGTAAATATCCCTGACTATAGTTAATAAATAAATAAAAATGCAGTAGAATGGAAGATTCTAATCACAGCTGTCTGTGCAAGGCAATTCATCAACACATCATCAGTACAAAACAAGTAAACTGAAAAGTGAAATGTCAAAGTTCAGCATTCATCAGTCAAACATAAGAACATCAAACATTTCATCCAACAAAATAACAACATTTCATCCAACAAAAAGTCACCATATATCAAACATTTCATCCAACAAACATTTCCTCAGAGCTCAAACCTTCATCCTTCTCCATAAACTATTCCAAATTCTGCAACAACCTCAAAGCTCAAACATGTGAAGGATACAACTAATGCTCTCAATTTTTAAGAAATTGCATTTGTCTTTATCACCTTTAAATCTTCGAACGATGGATAAGAAACCCGTCGGGGTGAGGAATCACTTGTTCTTGCCAAGCCCACACTCTCGACTCAGGCGTATTGTTTGAGTCTAGGGTTCGGGTACAAGAGAAGAGCTCAGAGAAGGTACTCAGCAAGGAGATTGAGTCTGGGGTTCGTGAAGAAGAGGGAGAATGAGTCTAGGGTTCGAGAAGAAGAGGAGTGCTCGAAGAAGGTACTCAGCAAGGAGATTGAACCTAGGGTCGGGGAAGAAGAGGAAAGCTCGGAGAAGGTACTCAACAAGGAGATTGAACCTAGGGTCGGGGAAGAAGAGGAGAGCTCGCAGAAGGTACTCAACAGGGAGATTGAACCTAGGGTTCGGGAAGAAGAGAGAGCTCGGAGAAGGTACTCAACAAGGAAATTATGTCTAGGGTTTGGTAGAGGAGAGGAAGGGCGTGGGCAATATCTCTTTTCTAAAATGCCGTTTAAAAGCATAGCGTTTACAAAACGCCGTTAAAAGCATAATGTTTATAAAACGCCATTAAAAGCACCGCATCATCAAAACGCCATAGAATTTTCTCGTTTTTTTTTTCATGACTTTTTACAAGAGCGTGCAGTGAATTTTATGGCGTTTTTAAAACACCGTAAAATTTATGGCGTTTGTTAAATGCCATGAAAATTTGATGGAAATTTATTTTTTTTTCCCTGAATATTCATGGCGTTTTGCAAACGTTATAAATTTCACGAAATTTTTTTCACTAAATTAATGATGACGTTTGACCCTAAAAACGCCATTAAAGTTGTTTTTCACGGCATTTTTTTCATAAACGTCATAAAAGACCTTATATGTACTAGTGTCATATTTTCAGTTTCGGTTTTTATATCAATTTTGTGTACGTTCAACATTGGTAAAATGTACACAATACAAATCATTTAAACAGTCAAATAAGAGAATGGTAGGATTTTGAATCATGAGCATCTAACTACATTATAACTTTAGCTTTATGAAATAATAAATTTATAATTTAAGAGATTTATATGTTAAATTTTGTCTATTCTTACAAATCATAATTCAATGGACTATTTTTCATACATTTTTAGGCCACTGTATTTATATTTATATTTATATTTTTTATTATTTATGAAAATAAATATGAGTACTATAACTAGATGTATTTCTTTTATTCAATGGTCGTTATTTAACATAATGATCGTGACACTTTTGATATGTGAAATTTATTTCAAACATCCATATTTTTAGAAGAATGGATTGAATAAAAAAAATCAGTTTAAGAACAAAGACAATAATTACTTAACAAATAAAATATAAAAGTTTGAGAACAAATGACATTAACTTTTTTCCACATATTTAACCTATTAAATTGTATAAATAATAATAATATTGAAAAAATGTTATACTTTTTTTTTTTTATCGTTATTCCACTACGTATTCTTTATAGAAATTTGAAAATATCATCTATATTCACATATCTAATTATACTATAAGAATATAGCTTTTTGAAGCAATAAATAAATAGTTTAGAATACCTTGAGTTTAGCAATATATAAATAAGAGATATGAAGCGTACCAAGCAGCCCGAGTATGATCGGGGGCGTTGTTGGTGCCTCCGGAGCTAATTACTTCCTCTCGCATTCTCTTTCTCCCTCACTCGACACAAGTGGTCGCGTCGCAGTCTGAGACGAGGAGAAATATGATAGCAGATTAGCAGGTAGGCGGTAGATGAGTTTCGTCAACGAGAGGGACTGAACTTTCTTAAAACTAATTACTGTTTTTTTGAATAAATACTATTATTATCCGGTGAATTCGGTACAAAGTAGTTACAGGCGGCGAGGGTTTCGACACGGTTTCAACAGGCGGCGAGGGTTTTGACGGGGTTTAGACATGCGGCCGCAGGCTTCTCCGATTCCGGTGACAAGCGGCTTCCCTAGTGTGACAGGTCAGGCTTCTCCAGAGTCCAGTCCCTTCATTATTTCTTCCACGCTTCAAAGTTCCTAATTCTAGAAGTCATAATCTCTATACACGTCTCTACTTTGCTATGATCGGTCGATTGCCTACCAGATCCACAATCATTGTTCGAGAATGAAAGCAAATCGCAGTCCAATTTGTGGTGGAAACGACAGTTCCGAAGACGAGAAGATGGAGAAATTCTTCACTCTGATCAGAAAGTATAATTTGGGAGCAAGATGCATAGCGGCGGCTAGAGTTTAGAGGATGAAGGGTTATGAACGTTGAATAGTAAGAAAAAGAATTTTTTTTTATGGATAACAGGGAAGACAATGGGTTTCTCTTTTGTCCGTTTAGTTCCTTTTATGTATGTGGTGGTGGTGGTGGTAGGGAAGTAGATGTTTCTCTTGTTTGGTTTGTCATTTGGTTTGTCATTTTAAAAGACAACACCTTTTTGCGATTGAGCGCAAGAATGAGATTCGGGGCATCCTTAAGTTTAACCTTGAGGTTTTTGTGACATTTGTGGAGGTTTTGTCCGTCCTCAAGATGTGGTTGTGTGACCGATGAATGTGTCTTCATGCTCTAAGTCGTGAGTGTCGTCACGCTGATGGTTCTGTTTTTGCTTTTAGTGAGGATGATGAATACATTGTGGGTATTTCTAGGCTGAAGGCAGATATCTCGGAGCTGGTTGTTGCTGAGAAAATTGCAGTTGATGGGGGTTTGATCCTTGATGTGGTCTGTTGGAGAGGTTTATGCGCGTTCCTATCACTACTGTGAAAAGCATACCTCATAGTTGGCGTTTAAGCTTTTCTCAAGCGCTTTTGGGTGATCTTCTAAACGTGGTCATTGAGCCAAGTTGTGTGGTTGTTGGGTTAGGTTGTTTTTGCTCCCTCGTTGTACGTTGCAAGTGTTTAGGCCTATGAGAAGGCGAGATAGAAGATCAGGAGGTAGAAAGTTTATTCACATTAGCGAATTTTGCAGGCCTTGTCTACTTGGGGAGAAGTTGATGGTGTTTCTAGGCTTGTGCATGATTTGTTAGACAGTTCCGAAGAAAGACGTGTTGTAAGGGTTGGTGGCGACTCAAAGAATGAAGAAAGTTTGTAGAGGAACTCTAATATCAAACAGTGTCTTCGTAAGGTTTCAAATGGGCATTTTACGGCTGTTGTAAAAGTTTTGTGCTCCTTTGGTGTAGCTACTTATAGTGATGAGACTTTGGAGGCGTTGAAGGCTAAACATCCCTTCAAACCTCCTCCTTCTAAGCCTTGTTCTACTTTTCTTGAATCACCCCTCGTTGTTTGAGAGTACCACACCTTTTAGATGCTTTGTGTGGTGAGGGCTCTGTGGTTGCCACATGTCTTTTGAGAGCGCTTTCATCATTGGTTAATTTGTGGTTGGGAGTTAAGTGTCCGCTGATTTTGGCTGAGTTTGTTGCTTCAGCGTCTCTTACGCCGTTTTTGAAGCCTGGCAATGCGGTTCGTCCCATTGCAGTAGATACTATATGGAGATGACCGGTGTCTAAAGTAGTCATGAAGGGGGTGAGTGAAGATATGAGGAAATATCTTGGAGATTTTCAGTTTGGAGTTCAGTTTGGAGTTGGTATCTCAGGTGGTGTAGAGGCTATTCTACATAGTGTCAATAGGGTTTTGAGCGAGCCTCACTTTGATGGTTTTCTAGCTATGTTGACAGTGGATTTTTTTAATGCCTTCAACTTGGTTGAAAGAACTAGTTTGCTTAGGGAAGTAAGGGAAAGATGTATTTTTATCTCTTTATGAGTTAATTTCTTGTATGGGTAGGTTGTCTGTCTTTATGTTGGTGATGTTTTTATTTGGTCGGCTACCGGTGTGCAACAAGGAGATCTTTTGGGGCCACTTCTTTTTTTCCTTGTCTTGCACCCACTTCTTCATTATATCGGAGACATTTGCAAGCCTCTTCTACATGCTTGGTATCTTGATGATGGTTTATTATTGGTCGGACAGAGGAAGTAGCTAGAGCGCTTGATATCATTAGAGAGGTTGCCCCGAGTTTTGGCCTTGAAGTGAATGTTTGCAAGACTGAGCTCTTTTGGTCTTCGTGTGATGGATCGGAGCTTAGAGAAGATTTATTCCCTCATGGCATTGCTAAGCCGGTTTTGGGTGTCAAGTTGTTGTGTGGAGCTGTTAGTATAGATGATGGGTTTATGAGAGAGCTCGTCCCGAAAAGAGCTATTAAGGCGGTTGAGTTGATGCACCTTCTTCTGCGGTTGAGGTACACGCAAAGTGAGGTTCTTTTGCTTCGTTCTTGTATTGGTGTTGCTAAGATGTTGTTTTGCTTGGGGACTTGTCTATCGGAGCATGGGGAAGGTGCATCTATTATTTTTTTTGATTTGGGACTTCGTGAATCAGTCGAGGATATTGTGGTTTGTGGGGTCCGTTTTTTAGCGATCTTCAGTGGCAACTTGCTTCTTTGCCGATTCAGTGTGTGTTAACTCCACCTTAATGATAAGACCTTATTAATGATCAATAAGGCCTTACCGGTTGATGAAAGCCAAAACCATGGTTTCCAGGTTTTGGTAAGACCTTACCGAAACTGGTTCAAGCTCTCACACGATCTAAGTTCGAATGGGCTAGTCCAATATTTTATTGGGCTAAAACTTTTCTTATGGGCTGGATTTTATATTTGGTTTGATTTTCTAACCAAATATATAAAGTCAAATATTGTTGGATTTGTTGAGATCTTCAAGGGATTTGATTTGAACAAAATCTGTGATTTAGTTTAAATAAATTCTTGAACAAATCTTCAGCAAAATACAATCTCAACATCCAGATTTCATCCAGATCTATTGCAACAACATTGAACGATTTTTTAGCTACTGGAAAATCAAATCTCAACATCCAGATTTATTGCAACAAATCTGGAGCTGCCCAAGTTCAATCTCAACGTTCGAATCTCAACGATCGACTTATTTGAAGATGATGGGCTTGCCTATATAAGGAGAAAAGAAAGATGACAGTGGATACACAACTTGATCCCAAGCGTACACAAGAACCATCTGCTTCTTATCTCCCAAAGCATCGATCTCACCTTTCAAGCTTGAGCGTTTTATCTCTTTGAGTGTGTGAGATCTTCTTTGAGCGTCATAGTACAATTCATCTAGAATCATACAAAGGATTACTCTCTACCCAAACGTGTAAGATACTTCGGTATCGGTAGGACTTTGTTTTCTCTTGAGTGTTTGAGTTGCTAGATAGGAAGTGTAAGGCTTTCGAGTTTAGAAGAGGGAAGTTCTTCTGAAGGTTGTATCTGGAGCTCATCGGAAAAAAAAGAGAAATAAAGCTACTTACAATCCTAGGGTTGGATAACCCTAGGCGGGGACTAGCTCAATTTGAGACCGAACCTCGTCAACATATCACGTGTCACTTTTACTTCTGCTCTTTACTCGTATTTATTATCTCTTGTTCGTCTTTACTTACTGTTTTATTCTTATCCAATCTCTGAGCTACGGGTAAGGTCTTATCTCTGTTTGATAAGGTCTTATCACTGTTTGATAAGGTCTTATTTCTTATCGATAAAGTCTTACCAATCCTGAGATTGCGAAAAGATTCCATACTCTATTCATCCCCCCCTTCTAGAGTATTTGTTAACTGTTTATCTGCCTATTCCGCACTTCAGTGTGGAGGCCTTGGGTTATACTAAGCTAGGGAGACTTATTTATTTGTTTTTGTGGTCTTTAGAGCTCAGTCTTAGACCCTTCAAGATCACATTTTGCGGGACAATAGAGTGGTTGATATGGTCTCCGAGTTTTTTGGAGCTTTGAGCAATATTCAAGCTTATATTCTTAGTTTTGATCTTTCAAGTTTTATTGTCAAGATCACCGTCCCCCCTAAAGCCCAACATGCTTTGGCGAATGCTCTTTTTGGTAAGACAGTACACGCGATGGAAGCAGCTTTTGATTTGACCCCTAGATAAAAAGCGGTTTTTCAGTGTTTACAGGCACCACATAGCCAAGATTTCATTCTGCTCATACCTATTGATGAACCCCATTGAGTATCGCACGATCCTCAAGTATCGCCTTATGATTCCTTAGTTCACGTCTGATGTGTCTTGCCCTATGCCTAATTTTGGGAGGGTTATGGATGATTTTGGGGAGCATGAAGTTCATTGTAAAGAACTACCCGACTTCAAATATAGGCATGATCTGGTTCGTGATGTTTTATGTGATGTGTTTAAGAGAGCAGTGATTTCAGCCAAGAAAGAAGCGTCTGTATTCTTCTTGACTGATCCGCGTGAAGTAAAGTCTACATTGAGGCCCGCAGATGTGTTAGTGTTTGGATGGGTGGGTGGAAAACATGCTTGTATTGATTTGACAAGAGTCTCTCCTTTGGTTGGTTTGGATAATGTGCCTTTTGTGGTGGGTAAGACGGCCCTCAACGCGGCCTCTAAGAAGGTGGCTAATCATGAAAGGGCTTGTATTCAAAATCAACATGTTTCTTCCGTTCGCATATGATACGTTTGGTGATCTTGCGCCCGATGCCGTCGAGATTCTCAAGAGGGTGCAACGAGTCTTGCATGGTAATGTTGTGTCATCTAGGTCTTCAGATTGGCGGCACAACTTGTTGTCCGCCTAAGTTGTTGTCCGCCTAAGTTCTAACTTGATGTAATTGTTAAGTTGTTGCCCGCCTAAATTGTTGTCCGCCTAAGTTCTAACTTGTTGCCCGTCTAAGTTGCTACCCGTCAAGATTCTCAAGAGGGTGTAAGGATTGGCGGCACAACTTATTGTCCGTCTAAGTTCTAATTTGATGTAATTGTTATTTCAAAAATTAATATTATGTATTATGCAAGAAAAAAAACTTATAACATGATAACTAGACAAAAATAATAAAGTTGTTTAATGACCGTTACTTAAAATTATAATAATGACACTTTTGAAAATTAAATTTATTTCAAACCTCTACATTTTTTTACCTGTGTTTATTAAAAAAGTAAATCATTTTCAGTTTGAGGACGAAGACGCTAAATATTAAACAAACAAAATATAAGAAGTTAAGAACAAATGCATGTATTATTTTCTATAATATTTAATATATTAAATTGTATAAAATGGTATATAAATCAAAAAAATGGTACAGTTGTTTTCATCGTAATGCACTATGTATCCTCTATGTAAACTTTTAAAATAGAATCTATATCTACATAATTAACTATACTATAAATTATCTTTTTGAAACCATAAATATGTAATTTAAGAGATTTTATATATTTATTTTTTTCTCGTTTTATAAATCATAATTTTGTGGACTATCTTTTATACGTTTATATACCACTATATTCATATTTTTCATTTATTTTGTATTATACATGAAAATAAACATATGACACACAATAACTAAACAATTTTTAATTATCAGTAGCCAAAATAACAATATTGACACTTTTGAATTGTAAAAATTATTTTAAAATATTTCTAACTGAATGGATTAAAAAATAAAAATTATTCCTCTGTTTCTTTCATCGATATTAGAATATAATTAAAAAAAATGATATATCAAAATATCAATGGAATTATATCATGATTCTTATATTTCTAAGGTGCCTTCTAAATTATGAGTTGTAAGGCTTAAATTCATTCATCCATTAATCATCTTTAATGCACTTTTATCCCTTTCGGTTATAAACCAAATGATATATCAAAATATCAAATGCAAGTAAATTATAGTTTTATACGTAATATTTATTTTATAGATATATTGCTTACTTACAGTTTTTAATTTGTCTTCGTACATCTCACGTCTTAACTACAACAACGAGATTAGTCGAGCAAATTTGTCTGACCTAGAAATTGCAAAATTATTTCTTGGGCTTAATTTTGGCTGAGAAGCCCAGTGAAGGAATGATTATGGCCTTTTTATTAGATAATATGAAGTATTTATTGGGCTTATATTGGTTGAATGGGCATGCCCATTGAAGAAGTGGAGCCCATTATCAGATTGTTGTCCGTAGGACTGAAAGTATAAATTTACGGGTTAAATTACGATGAAGTTCTAGAAGGAAAAAAAACAAAAATAAAAAAACTTCAATTAGAATTGAACGAATCTCGATCATTGAACGATAATGTAATGGTTAGATTAAATTTGTCCCCTCCCTACAAATCTTTTGTATTTTCAATTACCTTTTCAGATTTTAATGTTTTCGGTAAGACTTCATGAACTTCACTTAAAGTAATTAAGTGGAACAAGATCCTAATTTTACCGTTTGGGTTGGTCCGATCCACAACACCTTTCACGCGTTCTCTCCAATTCCGTATATTTTGCATTTATGTTGTCCGATTGCATCCACGAAATCGGGTTTAATGCCTCTGCGAAACATTTCCGCATTTACTCCATGCACGCTCTATAAATTGGACTATCTTTTATACGCGTTCTCTCACCTCTACAAACATTTCAGTTCGAAATTTCGTGTAATAGATCTATAAATTGGGGTCTTACATATAAGGCGTGTTTGCAAGTCCAAGCTACGAAATAGGTGTTTGGGAGTTCAAGGCTTATACTTTTTTTTTTAATATAAATTTCATAAGTACGTTACATTAAAGAAACTTATGAGATCTTATTGAATGATATATTATAAATATAATCCTACAAATTACTATTAAATTTAAAAAAAAACCTTTTTCGTAATTTTACACTTACTTAGGGCCTACTTACTTGCATATTGGTTTATTTTTGGGTTTATAAACTAAATGAGTTATTATAGTTTATTTTCGGATTTATTTCTCAATGAGTTTATATATATAAATCATATAAGGTTGTTTACTTGTAGTTTATTTTTTAGATTTATTTTTGTTCAAAGTACACTTATGCCCCTACACAAATCGGAGAACGACGGGGAATACATAGAGATGAACAAACAATATCGGGTTGGAAAAGCACAAGACCAAAATCGGGTTTTAAACAAAAATAAACATACAAGCAAAATAACCTTGCTCGGACAAGTTTGTTTTTTTTGTGGTTTATAAACCCCAATAAACCCATAGAGAATTAAATCAATCTCCAAGTAAACACGCACAAAAACTAAACCAAGGGTTTATAAACTAAATAAAACATAAATAAACTACAAGTAAACAAACTCTTAATCTTCATCAAACTTATTAGACCAAACACTTATCAAGTTTATTTAAAAATAATTTTATTCAATCAACTACCTATTCCAGCTACTCAAAGGAATTAACCACCCAAACAAGACCGCTTGTAGAGCTTCCATAAACGCTATTGGAGACAAAGGACTAAAAATAACCATCTTAAAAATATTGATTCCAATTCAAAATACTTTCACATTATTGTTATAGGAATAAGAAAAATAAAACAATTAAAGGAACTAACAACAAAGAAGGAACCACCGTTTCGAAAGAAAGAAGGAACCACCGTTTTGAAAGAAAGTGAAATAAGGTCAAAAATTATAAAAGAACTTTATGAATAAAATTCACAAAATCTCCATTGGACTTAAACCTCTTAGAAAACAAGCTTCATCTCATTCAAAAGAAAGTTTGCGATGACAACAATATCAAATTAACAAAACCATCAACAAATGAGGAAATTAAAAATGTCATATTTGACATTGGCTGTGACAAATCATCAGGATCCGATGGGATGCCGACTGGTTTTCGTCAAATTGTATTGACATATTGTCAAACTTGATGTCAATAATGCAGTAAAAGGCTTCTTTCGAAGCGAAAAAATGCTTAAACAAATAAACCAAACTTTCGTAACCCTAATTCTGAAAATAGACAATCCTATGACAATAAATTACTTTAGACCTATAACTCTATGCCCACGATTTATAAAATAAATGCAAAAATAATTACTAATAGAATGGAAACAATTTTACTGAAACTGATTCACCCTCTTCAAGGTGCTTTCGTTGCAGACCGATATATACATGATAATATCTTTATTGTCCAAAATTTTCATTCTTATACGTCTAAAAAGAGCAGAGAAGGTTGGACCACTGTTAAACTAGATATGGAAAGCCTATGACCAAGTTAATTGGGAATTCATGTCGGTTGTAACGATAAATTCTTGAGATGGATAAAATTATATATTACAACAATTTATTTCTCCATTTGGTAAATAAGGACCAACGGAGTAATTCTTTCCACAAAAAGGACTAAGATAAAGAGAACCCTTATCTCGTTATCTCTTTATCTTAGAGGCTGGAATCCTTACACAAATATAACAAACTGATTGTGACAACTATGACAACCATATTGGATTCTCGTTGTGCAGACAAGGAACCTCAATCCCGCTCTTGTCCTTTGCGGACGACATGATAATTTTCGCTAAAGAAAATGTAGCTTATTGCCAAAGGACCAAGCTGTAATAACCGGAAAATTTTAAAACAATTTTCTTTTTATTTTTATTTTTAGTTAATTTTATAATTTATTTAACACGAGAAACTGAAACGGATATGAAAAAATAAATTAATCGGATCCAAAACCGATCGTTTTACCCGAAACTAAACTGGTTCCCTTTTTATTTATACGTGACCAACCAAACTGAACCACCCTTTTTAATTAGCTGCTTGCACCGGCCCACATCTTCCATTTCACTTGGGCGTCACACGGCCCATCAGGCCCAAGTCTTGTAACGGCCCACGGGTAAACCCCCTACCGATCCATTTCGGCCACCGGGTTCTCCGCACGGGCCCAATGTCCAACCGAGTTCTTCCTAGACGAACACTTCCCGCTTCTCGGCGTTACCGAGCTCCTTTCATCTTCAACAGCGGTTACCGGAATTGAAGACCTGTAACGCTTGCATTGAAGAAGCGTTACCCACGCGAACTGCTATCGACAACCACGGACGACTCTTTTCCCCTCGACGTGCCCTCTCCTCTGCACAAACCCCGGCAAATCGTCGTCAACCAGTTCTGCACTCCTCCCCGACACCCTGCACCACGCCGAAAGAAAATTCCCCGCCTCTGCCACCTGCTATCGTCGTGATCCCCCACTCCATCGATTAACCTTCATCCATCGTCCGCCTCTCGACCTCAACCTTCCACTCTCTCGTTCACAGTCATCTCCTCTGCAGTGGTCTTCCGACCGCGATACCACGGCCTCCGACCGCTTGCCGCCTGCCTTTCCCTTGCGGTACCTTCTTCCACTCTCCATCTCACCGGTTCCGCTGTTGGGTCCTAGAATAGCATCCTTTTCTTTCGCCTCCTTTGGAAGCTGACAACAGGAAGCCTTCCCCTCCTGTCCCTCGTCAACCCAAGGCTGCATAGCCGTGAGTCCTTTCCGGCGAGTCTCATTCGAAGGTCCCCTTACCCGTCAGCAGTAGGTCCCGGAGTATGTATACTCCTCCTTCCTCCCGTTCATCTTCTTTGTAGGTGCATGGAGTATAAGGTGATAATGGTGTTTTAGTTTCTACAGGAATCGAACCGGTGATGTCAGGGGAAACACTACAGAGGCTGAGCAAGTCTTGTGCTACCCAGAGGGTTCGAACTCAAGACCACCGGGTTAGCTTTTGAAATTAATTCGATTCGTTTGTCACGGTTGGGACTCGAACCCAAGACGTACAACTTTCCCACATGTTGTTAAAGTGTGTTATGACATTCGCAGGATTCGAACCGGAGACCCAGAGTAAACCGCGTAACCGCCCGGTATCAAATATCCGTACAACTAAACCCGTTTCCGGTCAGACCCGAAGCCTATTTAATTCCGTTAATTATAATTTTCGATAACATAGTAATTACTTAATTTATAATCTCTTTAATTAATTAATTTTGGGTGATAATCTAATGGATAATTTTTAGTGAATGACGTTGGATTAAGTATTAGAATGTTGAAATAAGTGATAAGTGGGGGACGAGATAAAAGAACTGGAATGTTGGATTTAACCGATTTGGAAAAGTGTATTATTAGGACGGAACCGCCCGACCTCATTAATTTAATTTCCACTAAATTAATTTCCTGATGATAAATAAATAATTTTATAATTATTTTATTTTGTTTTTTTGATAACTTAGTTGTCTTAATTAGTGGAATATCGTTGGAGGAATTATTAGAGAATGCACGAAAAATAAAAGTTGGAACTTAGCTTAGAGAAAGTCGAGATTGTTATAAATCGGAATAAAATGGCATGAGGATACGATGTGGAATAGTGATAGATGTGATGTTAAACTTCCGAGTTAGCGAGATTTTTTAAAGAAATAAAAGTATTAGTAAATGAGAACTTGAAATGGATGTCTAGGTCCGTAAACCTGTGACGTGGAAAACGTCAGGGCATTGATGCTAGATATCAATCCTTGATCGATTAGAAAGATAAGTCACGCAATATTAAGGATTGAAAGAGTTCTAAGAGTGATAAATGTGGTTCAGGATAATCGAATCTCTGACTGGCAAGATCGCGAGATGTTGAGACCAATACCGATAAGGTGAGTTCGTAGGACTCACAAAGTTACCTTTTTAATACCGAGTGTGCACTAGGGTAGTGTGTGTTATTCTTGTGAAATAAAATGAATGAACTAGATCAACGTATTTTAATTTTAAGAGAGGCACAAGTGTATGATAATGTGTCATAACCGTCGGTCCGGGCCGACGTTGCCGGAGGATTGCCCCGCGACTAATCCGGTAGTGTATACCGGGGAGATGCATCAAAACCAGTCCTACTAGTTAACGGGGACGGGTGCAAGGGTCGGGAGACTCTTGTGTTACAAGAAAAAGTTGGAAAATAGAATGACCAAATCCACCTAATGAAAGAAAGTAAACCGGGACATTGAGTGTGCATGGTGATTGATTTACAGTATTTCTTTATATGTGTGCTTTAGTGACCTTAGTATTAGAATTGTAGCTAACGGTTTTACCGTGTTGTTAGGTTTTTGTAGGATAGATCTCTACCGAGAAATCGGTAGTGGAGTGGTAAGCCGGGTTTCCGTACTAGGAGTCTGGGTGTTGGGTTGTTATATATTATGTTTATTCATTTTATTACAGTAGAGTTATTTCATTACTAGTTGGTTGATGTACGGGTCGGAGTCTGTCTGAGTTAAATACTTATTTGTGAAAGGATTTGATTTAAAATATTTGTGCCTTGTTGCAAGATCCGACATTATTGACGTCAACCTAAGGTCGAGACCCACGGTGAGGTCCTAGCCAGTAACACTCCGAGTTCTCAGAATTCGAGGTGTTACAATGCAAATCTTGGAAATTTATTGTTTTATCCCGTGACAAAAAAAATCAACTACCTGAAATATTCCTTTCAAACAAAAAATACAAGTGACAACTTCATTGATCAATTAAAAAATTTTCTTGCTATGATTCCCTATGAACCACACCGCTGACCTTGACAAATACCTTGGATACTCGATCATTATGGAAGAGTTACAAAAATAAATTTGAAGATATTAATACAAAAGCAAAGCAACAACTCACAAAATGGAAAGCTAACTTGCGAACGAAGAAATACTCTTATAAACCACAATTTGGTTGTCAAATCAATATTTACAATGCAAAATTTTATGCTACCAAACCACAATCTTGAGGAATTGGACAAAACCTATATAAAAAGAAAATGTTGAAATAAAGGAGACCAACATAGACCTATTATTGGTTGGGACAAAATTTATAAGCAAAAAAAAAAATGGTCTTGGTTTGAGAAAAGTTATCATCAAGAACAAAGTTTTACAATCGAAGCGTTTGTGAAAAATTCTGGCAGAATCAAACAACGTGTGTAAAAAAGCGTAAAAGAAAAATACATGAAAAATCATGATATATTTCATTACTAAAAGAAAGGACCAACATCATGGAAATGGAATAACCTAATAAAACTTAAAACATATTTTAAGAAAGGACTCATGAGGCAGGTTGAAAATGGCAAGACAACCAATTTTGGCATGACAATTGGGCGACCACATCACCACTTGTAAAATTGGATCAAAATGAAAATTAAATTAATACCAATATTAATGTTACATAAACAATTCTAAGGCAAATTTATAGAAATGAGATAAGGCTTCAATAGTCCCCAGCAAGGACACCAAAACTTGACAAGCCCTTTTAATGAGTGTATAAGTTTGTCATTTAAATCCTAGCAATAACACTCAATAAAATCTGCCACATAACCCCGAGTATAAGGCCGTTCCAATGCAAATATATGACTAGATTGTCAAGGTCATCTCCCAAAGGACATTAATATCCACATCTCATTCTTAGAAGCCATCTAGATGAAAAACAAGTGCGTAAAATGAAAACAAAAAGGTGTGATCAAATGATCATCCAAAAAACTTCAATAGTGGTGTGAAACTTAGGTTAATCGAGTTGGATTGGGTAATTACAGTCGAGTTTCCAATCAACTATAATCCAGCCAAATTCAAGTAGCTTTTAACTCGTTCGAGTAAAAAGCAGAGTAATGCAATCGGGTGATTTCAAGTTAGGAAACAACTAGGGGATGGGGACTAATTCTCCCAATCCTTGCTAATGCAATGTCAAACACATGTTATAATGTCATAGGGTGAGAACTATTTGCTAGAGTGCTCAAATAAATGATGACTAAACGGTAGTATACATATTTAGACAAGTGAAAATATGAGCATGAGTCATTCAAACATCAAATGTCACATGGTGTTACTCGGTTGACACTTGGTTTTCTTCTTCAGTCGAGTCAAGGGTCTTACTCGGTTGACACTTGAGCAGCGTGACATGTCTTGACTTGGAGGCACTAACGGTCGAATCACTTCTACTTCTTCAGTCGAGTGGCTTTCGGCGGCCGAGTGGCTTGATGTATTTTCTTCATTCCTTTTGTGGGAGAGCATAAGTCTTCTGGATCGAGTATAGTCCCCTTTCTTTGTGCGAGTGAAGGGAAGCCTTCAGTTGAGTTTGCACAAGCACTCGATCTTTAGGACTTGCATCTCCTTGGTGACATTTAAATTTCCTCTTGTATGCTCCAACCTTCTTTAAAGTTTTGCTTCGTGCTTTCCTTATTGCTTCCTTCCTTGCTTTCAGTTTGATGATGATGTAAGTTGCTTCCTTGAGCCTTTGATAGATATGTCCTTTTGAGCTCCAAATAGGCCTAAAATCACCTAAACACAAGAGACAAAGGGGGTAGACATTATTTGATGCAAATAAGCTCTAGTAAAGATATAAATGTCTAAACCCATACAAATCTACTGAAAACACATGAAAACAAAATTATAAAAGCTAGCATAAAAACATGCTATTAATATTCATTTAGGATTAGCTTAGTCTTAGTTTAGCATGAGTTTGACATCTTAAAAGTAAGTCATATTCAGAGATGGATGTCTCACTCGTTTTTGCATGTGCATTATAAAAGTCGATGTAGGAGCATCTCTAGGATCAACATCACCTACAAGCAAGAGAAAGCAAGAGCAGGAAGCTGGAGGTGAAGCGAGAGAAGGAGAAGGAGAAGCTCAAATGATCTCATGCAATGCTAAAAGGATAAGGAAGGACTCGTATGTGATCAAGAGGAAAAACCGGATGAGACATTATAGATCCCTATGTGCTAGAAAACCCCACATGTATAAAAGCTTACTATTTATATTTTTATCTCTTTAATTTTTTTTAATTAAAAATTAACGAATAAAGTCTAGTGGTTACAATATTTTTATAACTTAGTCACCTAACCAAAATTCTCAATGTAATAATTTCTGCAACATAAGACTTTCAAACCCCGACGGTCGAGGCCCGACCCTGGTTAGAAGATTGCCTTATCACCCTATTACTAATTGGAGATCTTTTTATTTTTTCCAAAATAAAAGTTATATCTAAATTATGTACCCGAAAGGCAGAAATCTAAAATTAAAACTTTAATATCCTAATTTTGATATCTAAATTTTAATACCCAAATTAGAAATAGGAATCTAAGATTGTCTAGTTATTTTACTAAAACAAAAGTTGCCGATTCAGTTTATCATAACTCCTAATATATCTTTGATTTGTCTCCCTTGTGTGGAATATAAATTACATTTGACAATGACTCAATATTTACAATGGAAAATAGTGTCATAGCCAATCTCAGTTTGATCCATAAATGTGGTGTGATGTGGTGCAGCTGGTGCTTATGAAGATGACGTTTTTCTGCTTGGCCAGCATTTCAGATGAGGTATTCATCATATAGCGTATAACTATATAAGCAATTAAAGCATGCCTTTTGATATGGAAAAGGAAATAATATGGAAAAAGCAATGATGTTCGTTTCCATTTTTTAAAATATGTTTTCACTTTGTGTTTTTAATTAATATATTTAATTTATTTCGCTTAATATATTTTTAAAAAATATATTTTCACTTTGTTCAACTGTATTTCTAGTTATTCAAATATGTCAATTGTTCGACCATATTTAAAATTGGTCAACTATATTATCAATTTAATTTATTAACTATATTTAAAATTATTCAACTATATAACTAAAATGTTAATATATGTTGAATTATTCAACTAAACTTTTGTTCAAATATTGACAAGTATTAATTAATTTGGACAAATCAAAATCCTTTATTTTATTTATATATATATATATATATATATATATATATATATATATTAATTGTTAATTGTATATATATATACTTTGTCCTTGTTTACTTCCAAATAGTTTTTTTTATAAAAAAAAACTCATCCAAACAAAAATAACATTGAACTGAAATATTAAAATTTTAGTAATTTTAAACTTAAATAAAATCGGTGAGAAATAATCTTATTCCTAAATAAACACAATATTAAATCCAGAATTTATAAAGTTAATTAAAACACAAATACTACAAGTAAACATATTCTTTATCATGTGTACGTAATTACAGTTGTATACCTTGCAAATATTTCAGCTCGAGTGTTATTCATACTAAAGCTGGATTACAAAATGTATCCTTATTTAATTAGATGATAACAAGGGTTTCTATACGACCCTTTTAACCACTATCAAGGGTTCGTTTGAGTGAGATTATAAATGAAAAACAAACTTGAAAGTCTAATCCATATTTGGATTATAGTATAACGACGAGCTGAAGAAGTGATTGATGCATGTAGTACCGCTAGTCAAGCGGCTCAAGCTTTCTCCCGCCGTGGCCACGTTCCCTTTGGCAGTTGAAGTAGACGGCGGCGACAGGCAAACCGAGGTTGAAGACATCGGCAAACTCACGGGTATTGAAGTTGGGACGGCGCCCTGGCCCCAAAACACTCTTCCTTCCGCCGAGCTGTCGGAACAACACCAACACCATTCGGTGGATCCCCATCGTCGGCTTTGGGCTTTCGTAGCTCACCATTTCTTTCCCTGAATATGTTACGTTATCGACTATTTCTAATCATTTCTATATATATAGAGAGAGTACGTTAACGTACCAAAAGTTGCCTGAGTTGTGGCGGGAATATCGGTTACCAACCTGCAAAAAAAAAAAAAAAAAAAATCGTATTACTTGCATGAACAAATATGTACGTACGTAGTGACCTAAATCTAGCGAATAGTTCTATTTGTACGTAAATATCACATGTGTAATTACCAATGCAAGTACTCCTTCATGTGAGGGTTGCTTGGACTAGGAGCATCCACGTCCACCATTACCTGCATGAATATGTGCATGTATACATATTTATACGGATTAATAATGTGGTCATGTGCTAAAAGCCCAAGGCATAAGCATCGGTGTTTATGTATAGATCTCGAAGATCATTCATATTTATCAATATGTAATACATACACGTGTGTACGAACACATGCATGTAGGTAAACGGATGAATAATTACCCAGGTATAAAAGTTTCGGAAGTCATTTCCTCCGACTTCAACCCTAGGTGCGGTAATAACATGGGAAGGACGAAGATCAACTCCGTTGGTGATTCTGTTATTGTTGAAGTAAACTCTCATAGGAAGCGTCGTGTTGAAGGGATCGAGAAGATCTCCGATGATCCGTGCTATGATCAGCCTTTCCTTCTCATCCTCCATAGCTAAGTTTTACTTCGATCTTACGTATGAGTTATGATATATGGTGCAATTCGGCTCTCTCTATATATAGGTATAAAATTTGACAATTGAGAAGACAATGGAATATAATTGTAGCTTAGCTGTTTGTATACGTAGGCACGTACCGTTAAAGAGATGAAGAACTTTTAACTCCATGAAACAAAAAGGGAATTTTTATTCTTTTTTCTTAAAAGACAAAAGAAATGAGACCCACAAGTAAAGTCGCATGCATAGTTGTATGATTTGTAGGGTTCCTTCGTGTCCACGTACAAACGTAAACAATTTTGTGGCTCAAACTTGTGGATCCTCAATTGGTGAGAATAGGATATATTTGTAATTTGTAAAAAATAAAGTGTCAACTTATAATTTTACAAAAAATTCTTGTAAGATATGTTATTCAGGTGGGTCAAAACGGAATTATATAGGATAATTTAAGTTAACTTAGAAACAATTTCGGAATGGGAAAATTTAATGGACCGTTGATTATCATTTGTATTCGTACATAACACATCGTGTACATTTTAAATTAATTTTACATAATATCAAACAAGTGTTACAAAATGATAAAATAAATAAATAAAATCATTGATATTTTATTAAATATTTATTTATATTATAATTGATATATAGAGAGAGAACGATCGGGTTGGTATATATAGTGCACAATCATACACTTTACGTTGTCACGCCAAGAACGTCCTCGGCCACGCTGCTCACCGGATTGGCGCCGGACGGTGGTGTTAACGGGAAGTAGGTAGCAAGTCCAGTGAAGAGATGAGTGTGGTCCGCTCCTCCATTAATCGACTTAGACGAGCTTCCTCACTCGTTAACATACTTTGAGCCGTCATGAATGATGCAGGGAGGGGATCGGTTTGACTGATTATGCTTCCTACGAGGGTGTATTGGGTAGACAAGCCGACAATAAGTTGGAGAACCAATCTTGAGTCGCTAATTGGATGTCCGACATCTTCGAGTTGGTCGGACGTGATTTTTAAGGTTTGATAATAATTAGCAACAAGTTTGTGAGAGTCGAGGAACCAGTTGATGAATCGACTTTGTAGATCCGATGCATGTGCGGATTGGTTGTCATGAAATAAACCCTTAATCCGGAGCCAAGCTTCTTTTGCGGTAGATCCTGATTTTAGAATTGTGAGTAGAGGTGTCAAACGGGGCCAACGGGTTGGGTCCTTACAAGCTCGGGTTGAAACGGGTCGGGTAAAAAAAAAGGCTTGTTATTAATCGGGTTGTTTCGGGTCGGGTCGGTTTGAGTCGGGTATCGTTTGTTCGGGTTGAAACGGGTTATCGGGTAGTCTCGGTTCTCGTGTCATAACGGGACGGGTCGGAATCGGGGCGGTCATAATAGGCTCGGGTTGAAACGGGTCGGGTCAAAACAATCTCTCCTTTTTATCGGTTTGTTTCGGGTCGGGCCGGGTCAGTTTTGGTCGGGTATTAATTGTTCGGGTTTATATTGGTTATTGCCTTATAGGATATCCTCGATTCTTGAAACCGGATCGGGTTGCCTAACATCTTGATTCGGGTCAATTTATGTTCGGGGGTTTATGTAATTTACTCTAAAATTTATACGAAGATATATATTTGATCGGAATGATTTTAGGCCGATTTGTTTTATTGAAATTGATTTGAACCGGATCTGGATATCCGACTGATCTGTTTGATCTAAATATCTAATCTGACCGATCCATATATATTCTTCCGATTTTGTTTGTTATAAAATGTATAATAAAATTTATCATCTTTTACCGAATAGAATAATAATCCGAGCACTTCTCATAGCCAATTAGTTACATAACTTAATCCAAATGAAAGTGAAAAATGTATAGTTGATACAAGTTTTTTTTTATTGAAATTTATTTATAAGACGTTAACACATCTTATCTCTAACACGATAAAAAGTTAATACTATAAAACGACATCATATATACTTATTACTTATATAAGTATACTATGTATTATGCAATATGTACGCTTCAATACTTGTATATAAAACCTGAAATTAGTAAACCATAAGTAAAAATCAAAATTACTTTGGGTTGTTCGGGTCGGGTTAATCGGGTTACTTCAGGTCAGGTCAGGATCGGGTTCATTTGGGTCAGGTTACTTCGGGCTATCGGGTTGTTCGGTTCGGGTTAATCGGACAATCGGGTCATTCGGGTCATTCGGATCGGGTTACTTCGGGTCATAAATTACTTCGGGTTAAATCGGTTCCAAGCGAGTCGGTTCCAGGGATTCTCTTTTTCAAAATTTTCGGGGCTAGTTCGGTTAGGGTTTCTATGTCAGGTTCACGGGTCCGGTCAACTTTTGACAGCTCTAATTGTGAGAAGAGCGTCCTCACTGATAGTTGCATAGATCTAGGATAGAACATTCGCATCAAGTTTGGATCGGAAGGATTTAGCGGAGTTGCGTCAATATAATCAGCGACATCATGAGCACGCAGTGACAGAAAAAAATTCCGCCTAGTAATGGTTGAACCTTCACAAGATCTAGGGTTAGAGGGACATGATTCCGTATGTTGCTCAATGATGCTGACGGTGGAGGTGGTGGAGTTGGTGCCGGGCGGTGGTTTGAACGGTGAAGTAGGCAACAAGTCCAATAAAGAGATGAGTGTGGTCCGCTCCTCCATTGATCGACCTAGATGAGCTTCCTCACTCGTTAACATACTTCGAGCCATCATGAATGATGTGAGGGGATCGGTTTGACTGATTATGCTTCCGACGAGTGTGTACATGGTAGACAAGCCGTTGATAAGTTGGAGAACCAATCTTGAGTCGCTAACTAGATGTCCGACATCTTCGAGTTGGTCGGACGTGGTTTTTAGGGTTTGACAATAATTAGCAACAAATTTGTGAGAGTCGAGGAGGCAGTTGATGAATTGACTTTCCAAATCCGCTGCACGTGCATATTGGTTGTCATGAAATAAACCCTTAATCCGGAGCCAAGCTTCTCTTGCGGTAGATCCTGATTTTAGAACTATGAGAAGAATTGAACGTCCTCACTGATAGTTGCATAAATCCAGGATAGAACAATCGAATCAAGTTTGTATTGTGGATCGGATGGACTTAATGGAGTTGCGTCAATATGATCGTCGACATCATGAAAGCGTGCGGTGACCGAAAAAAATTCTGCCCAGGAGTGGTATTGAACCTTCACAAGATCTAGGGTTTGAGGGACATGATTCCGTAAGTTGCTCAACGCTTCTGGCGATGGAGGTGGCGCTGGTGGTGCTAGCTGTGGAAGCGGCGCTGGTTGGTGTGGTGAGAGGCACCGACATTGGTGGTGCTGGCGGTGGAGGTGGTGGTGGATTGATCAACGGATCACACTTTGTCCACATGTCATCGTGATAAATCTAGCCACTTCACCGTTGCACATCACCGTTGATCATAGGAAAACTTTCATTAAAAATAATAAACAGTCATCCGTGCCACATCACCGTTGCATGTCACATTAGCTTCACTTAAATTCAATTAAAAATATTATTTATATCAAAACAAAATAAATAAATAAAAAAACATCTACTAAAAAATCAATATTTTAACCGATATTTTTTTAAATTAATCTTAATAATTAGTAATTATTAACAAAATGAATTAGTATCCTAACTGATTTTTTTTACAAAATAAATAACACTTATCCTTATATAACTGATAAATTTAGATATTAGGTTTACAAATATAATACCATAAATTTTTTAATTAACAAAACCACGCTCTCTCTATATATATATATAAGATCGGTGATCTACTCATCTATCATTTTATTGTAGATGATTTTAGGAAGAAATCTTGTTGGACAAATATATTCGTATATAATAGACTTGAAACTTAACTCATATACGTATACACTCAACCGTATAACTTATAATCCGTTGGAATTTAACATCATCGTCTTCCTAAACTTCCATAAGTGATCATAAACTAACTCACAAACTCACCCTAAAAACACAGAATATCCCATAACTTCCATAACTTTATTGACGTGTGTTAACCCATACGCATATCCTTCAACTCGTTCATCTGGAAGCCCACGTACGAAGAAAGGGTTGCGATAGGGATCGAAAATCTGGAATATATCTTTTTCCCTTTCAAAAGTGTATAAGAACTGAATATATCTTTTTCTAGCAAATCTATGGAATTGATCATATCTTTTTCTCGTGAACGTATGGAAGACGCTTACCATTAAGTTTCCACCATATAATTTGCTGAGGTGCAACTCCGAAGGATAACGGAAGAAAGCATACCACAAATAAGATTCATAACGAGAGTAGATGTGACAATTCGATCGGTTGAGGTCGTTTGAATAACAACTAAACTAGGTCATAATTCTTATTATACTTATATTATACATAAAACTAGGATGGGATATGGGGTCTAAGGTCATCACAATTCACACATTCCAACTATTTTACATATGACGCGATTAGGATGGGTCTTATAGTTTTTAGGATTTAATATCATCGGATGTTATCCTAGTTGAGATCTGGACGGAATGAGACGAGACCAATCTTGACTAATACGAGCCAAGATTATTCATTCATAGTTATGATTATTACTCTTAAGAATAAGAAATTAAAAGTTGAGATTATTCATTTATAGTTATGATTAATTTTTTAATTTTTAATATAAAATTAATAACATGTGGGATGGACGAGTCTAACGGATGAAGAAGTTAAGATCAACATTCCATATGGATAATTTTTTTACATGTACGGAATGCAACGAGATTAAAATCTATAGGATGAGATTTCAGCATCAAGGACGAGGTCAAAATAAGACCAAAAAGATATCAAAATTACGGAATTTGTGTCCGAATCTACTTAAAACCCATTATTGTAGGCATTATGAGAGATGTGTCGTATATTAGAGTACCTCAAAATATGTATATAAATCTAATCACTAACATAGTAACACTCCTCGTTAGGTGAAGTTGGAGATGATCAAATGCAGAGATGAGAGCAAACATCGGAGAAAGGAAGTATGAAGTCTCCTAATAGAGGATACGATGGCCCTGTTTAGTAACACGCTTTTAAATTTTGGGTGGAGTCCACTATTACATAACCCAAATTTGTTTCAACTTTAAAAAGTAAGTTAGAGTTTTGGGACAAATTTGAGGAAGTTTGAATACGAGATTTGTGAAACCTTTTCCAACCATATTGCTAAAGATTTGTAATTGTGTTTTGATATTAAGTTCCTTATATATATCCTTATTTTTATGTATCGATTGTTCCTTCTCCTCTCTTTGTTTGTTGTTCCTTCACCTTCCTCCTTCTTCCTCTATGTTTGTTGTTTCCTTCTCCTTCTCCTTATCTTTAAACATATGAAAAAATCACGTATAATCTCTCATTATTTTTCCGTTTTTTTATTTGGAGTTTCTCAAACCCCCTTTATTTTTGATGAATTGTTTTCAAAGCTTATCGTTGGAGAAGAGAGTAGTGGAGAACATGTTGCCCTTCTTCTTCTTTTTCCTCTCTCGATTTCTTTTGTGCTTTATTCCTATAACTTGTCTTGATTGTTTAATAAATATGGGGCTGGAAAAGGGTTGAAATATAACCTTGATAGATTTCTCCGCTCTACAATGCCGATTGTTCCTTCTCAGATTCTTGTAAATGTAGACTTTTTCATGTTTAATTGTTCAATTTCGATGAAGATTCATCAAAGATTACAATTTTGTAAACTGGGTTTCATTAATTTCATCGCCCATTATATTGAAAAATATATTATTTTCGTGTATTCCAAACTATTATTGTTGTTAAATTGTCGTTTTTCTGGTGATCTTTCATTTCCATTTGGTTTTCTAAAGTATTCCGATTCACCTAAAATTTTAATCACCGGCACAATCTTCTGATCCCATGGAAGATGGATTTTGGTTGCATAAAATCTTAGATTTGATTCACAATCCTCTTATTCCAACACTGTTGATGGGATTTGAAGGAAATCTTCAATCAAATAGAAAAGAAGATCTACAATCAAAAAATTTAGGGTTTGTAGAGATATGTATAGAGGTTTGAGTTAGTGTTGATGGTGTAGACGACAGAAGACGAAGAATAAGATGAGGAAAGATACTACAAGATTGTCGATTGAGTGGAAAAAGAAAAAGCGATGGGTGTTTTGGTCTTTTTCAATATTAAAATTTTCCTCAAATCTATTCTTTTAACCACGTGACACAATTATTAATAATATTTTTCAATAAATCAAAATCCGGAAATAAATCAACGCAAAAACTACAACTACAAACCATAACAACAACTGTAGACCACAACATTTGTAAATCTAATATTACTAAACAGGTCAGATATTGAGATCTCCAACACAACTAAGTCTTCAACAAAATTGATACTCTCTCTTAAAACTTGAATTGATTAATGTGCCTCTCTTCTAGCCGAACGTTAAAAAAAAATTATGCCCAACGTTAAAAAAAATTCTTTGCCTACGTCATTAATTTCTTGTCAGCAGTAGATGTACGTGCATGTAGCTGGCGTAGTTATACTTAACTCTAAAAAAAATTAAAAAAATAACTGTGAGAGTCCTTTTCTTTCGGACCGAGATCGGGCCATAGCCGAGATTGGCTTTGGCCGAGATTGGCCTTGCCGCACCCGCGGGCACGTATGCCGCCCCTGCGGCCCTGTGATCCGCCCCTGCGGTTTACGGCGGCTGCAGCCGGTTTTGTTGACTCCTTTGACCCGTGCTTTACCTTCTTACCTTTACCTTCTCTTACCTTGCTGAGAAAGGGTTTCACTTCTTCACTTCACTTCTCCAGCTCCCTACGTCCTTCTTGCTTCTCCTTTATTTCCTTTGATCTTGTTCTTGGTTCTTCCCTAAGTTTACTTGAGTTGGTGTGGGTGGTTGATGTTGGTTGATGATATGCTTTGATGTTGAGCTTGAAGCCAGCCTGTGAGACCTTGGTTCAGTCCTTTCCTTGCTGAGCCACAGCTGTTGTATGTCTTCCTTGCTTCTTCATTCTTTCTTATTCCTTGTTCTCCCTTCTTTAGCTTAGGATTAGTTGTATGGACCATAGGGTTAATGTTGGTATGTGTATGTACATGTTTATGCCTGGTTTTGGCTGAGTGAAGACGTGATTTGATCACGTGAAGAGCTAAAGAGAAGCCGCGAAGTGTCATTCTGCACTGTCGCCGCCCCCGCGGCTACCGTGCCACAAAGCGCCTGCATTGTGCCAACGGCGTACCTGCGCTTACCAGCGACCTTGTCACCGCCCCCGCGGCTACGTTCCACCGCGCCTGCGGTTGTCTGCGTTCCGCCCCTGCGTCCTCAAATCACGCAGGTGCGTCTTGTCCCGGGACTACTTATAGTTAGGTAGTTCCTTTCCTTTCTAGTATGAGGGAACTAGTATCATGCTAGGTATCGGTTTATAACGAGTATGATAGAGATATGCCGGTTACGGCCTTGAGGTTACGAATTGGAATTGATCCCTTATGGATCCCTTGGGTCTAGGTGTGACCTTTGTGTGTGATAGGACTGTGATATATATATATATATATATATATATATATATATATATATATATATATATATATATATATGTATGTGTGTGCCTTGTATAGGTTGTGATACCACTCCAGCTAGCTATTGCACGCAGAGGCGAGGATTATATTCCTCGTGTCACCTATTTTCATATACTGATTTATATACTCTTGCGTGCTTAACGTTATAAAGATAATAAACCGGGTAAATGTGTGATATCATGTTGATGTGTTATCGTTTATATGATGTGTGGTTGTGCTCTTGCCTATCTTATATTTGTGTATGGATAGCTAACGGTTTTATACCGTGTTGTAGATCCTTTGCAGGTTAGGAGAACTGCAGAGTGATCCGGAGGGGTGATCTGCTGAGGGTTCCGTACACAGGGACGATATCGGGGTTTCGGGTTATTTATGTTGTACGGAGTTGTGTTTTGACTTTTGTACTCAGTAGTACTATGTACCACCTTTTGATCAGTATATATATATATATATATATATATATATATATATATATATATATATATATATATATATATATATATATATATATATATATATACATCAGTTTTATGTTTTGTTTTAATCTATTGGTGCCTTGTTGTAAGATTCAGTGAAGTTGTTGTCAGACTAGGGTCAGGATCCATTGTGAGATCCTAGCCCAGTAGCACTCCGAGTCCTATGGATTTGGGGTGTTACAAAGTTGGTATTAGAGGGAGGTTGACAACAATGACACTAGTAATCTGCAATAAAGTTCGAATAGATAAATAAACAGAACCCGTAAGGGGTCTGACTTTCCAAAAGGTTTTGGTTTTGAAATGATTACAAATGTTTTGGGTTATCGTGTACGTGAACCATCGCCCCTCTGAAGATCTCGATAATATAGATATATATATAGATATTCTGTTGTGATTGATCTGTGATATATCTATACATATGGCATATATATAGCCTTCTAAGATAGGTTTACGTCTTCTGCAGATGGTTCAGACTAGAGCCTTACCTGCAGCAAGACGAGGTAGAGGTAGACCCCCTCTAGGTAGAGGACGGGGTAGGACTCCTGCTGACGGTTCACATGCGGGAGAGTTACATGAGGAGGTTGTTGAGAGCGCCGTTCCTGAGACTGGGAACGGGGCAGCTGAGAGACAGGGGGAACAAAGAGCCCAGTCTGGTGATTCTGATCGCGTCTCTATGGGCAGGTCAAAGTTTCATGCTTATATTAGACGAGTAGAGGAGGCTGCCAGAGCCGGTAGGCGTGCCCTAAACTTACAGGCACAGGAGAGACCATCTGAGAGGTCCCACACTGTTACTCAGGTACCAACTGTACAGGTACCTGCTGCTGAGATTGCCAGAGCACCGGAGGAGCATAGAGGGCCTAGACCGGATACCTGGTTGAAGGCATTCCATCAGATGGGTGTACCCCCTTTCACTGGGAAGGTGGGGTTGGAGGTTGAGCTATGGATTGGGCATGTGGACTCAGCTCTGGATTCTATTCGTTGTCCCGCTGACAGACAGATTGAGCTGGTTCAGACCTTATTTCGGGACTTGGCACAACACTGGTGGAGATCAGTACGGGGTCAGGTTACCAGTTATGATCAGATGAAGACGATGATTAGAGAGTGTTTCTGCCTCTTTGAGGAGGGAGAAACTGCGAGATTTTGTGGAGGCTGGGTTCGAGGATGTACCAGTCTCTGAGGCCATCAGAAGGTTTTAGGAGGAGCTGGCATTACTGGGACCAACTGCACCTGCTGCAGACCAGCATGTTTATTTCTTTTCTCGACGACTGAGGGATACTACCCGGACCTACATGGCGGGATTTCATTGTGAGACTCTCACAGATTATCAGGACAGAGCTTCCGATTATGAGAGGGAGCGAACTGGACAGAGGAGAGCTTCTCAGACCGGAGGGTCTGAGAAGAGACAGCGTAAAGGGCATACTAGTGGTACTGGTGGTTCTGCTAGTGGTTGGTGTGGTCAGAGACGCCAGATTCAACCTTCATCTGCACCGGTTGCAGAGAAGGAACGTCAGTGCTTTAACTGTGGAGATCTAGGGCATATGAGGCCAAAGTGTACGAGGCCATTGGTGACTTGCTACACCTGTGGTAGGCAAGGTCACCGAGCTGTTTATTGCCGCCAGGGCGGAACTTCATCTCAGCAGGGTTCTTCTCCTGCTAGTGCAGCGGGAGGTGGGCAGAGGCCACCTCAGCAGTAGACTCAGGGACAGCAGAGAGTCCCATATCGCCCTACGACTCAGGGATCTGCTCCTGAGCCGAGTAGAGGCAGAGGTCGTGGTGGGGGCACCACTGATACCAGAGGCCCACAAGGTCGTGTTTTTGAGTTGAGGAGTGCAGAGGAGCCAACTGCACCTACTACTACAGGTACCATTTTGATTCATGGTTTACCTGTTAGAGTTTTATTTGATATTGGTGCTACGCACTCTTTTATTTCTGATGCCTGTGTAGAGCGTCTTGGGTTAGATACAGTTGAGGGGATGCCCTTTATTATAGGGTTACCCGATGGTGGTAGGGTCAGAGGTACCCGTGAGATTCACGGTTGTCCCATTTCTGTAGGGACCCGTGTGTTACTAGTTGACTTCTTTGTCATGCCATTAGAGCATGAAGAAGTCATTCTAGGTACGGATTGGATGGCTAGACACTCTGCAGTTTTAGATGTAGGTAGGAGGACTGTTACCCTCTCTACCGAGTTAGACCAGATAGAGGTTTTCCGAGGTTGGGACCTTGGAAAGGTAGGCACAGTTATCAGCGCCATACGGGCAGCTAGATTGATTGCACAGGGTTGCGAGGCCTTCTAGTGTTATGCCATGAAGGAGGGGGAGAGTCCAGTGTTAGAGGATATCCCAATTGTTTGTGAGTATACATATGTTTTTGCTGAGCCGTCCAATTTGCCGCCTCAAAGGAGTGTGGATTTCAGTATCGAGTTGGAACCTGGTACGAGACCCATCTCAAAGGCCCCATACCGGATGACGCCTGTCGAGATGCTGGAGCTGATGAAGCAACTCGAGGAGCTGGTTGAGAAGGGCTTCACTCGCCCTAGCGTGTTCCCTTGGGGAGCACCTGTCCTCTTCGTACAGAAGAAGGACGGATCACTGAGGTTATGCATAGACTATAGAGAGCTGAACAAGGTGACCATCAAGAACAAGTATCCACTACCGCGCATTGATGATTTGTTAGATCAGCTACAAGGAGCGACTGTGTTCTCCAAGATTGACCTGCGTTCCGGATATCACCAGCTGAGGGTGAGGGAGCAGGATGTGCACAGGACAACATTCCGGACCAGATATGGCCACTACGAGTTTGTAGTGATGCCATTTGGGCTTACGAATGCCCCAACTGTCTTTATGGAGTTGATGAACAGTATCTTCATCGACTTCCTAGATCAGTTTGTGGTGGTTTTTATTGATGACATTCTGGTATACTCTCGCAGTGGAGAGGAACATGCAGGACATCTGAGGACTGTATTGCAGGTTTTGCGGGATAGAGAACTTTATGCTAAGTTCTCTAAGTGTGAATTCTGGATGCCAGAGGTAGCATTCCTGGGTCATGTGGTTTCAGCTGAGGGGATCAAGGTGGATCTAGCGAAGATAGAGGCAGTAGCAACATGGACGACACCGACGAACGTCAAGGAAGTACGTAGTTTCCTTGGCCTAGCCGGTTATTACAGACGCTTCGTGGAGGGGTTTTCTGTGATTGCCCGTTCACTGACGAGTTTGCTGAGGAAGACTACCAGATTTGTGTGGTCTGATCAGTGCAGGCAGAGTTTTGAGGAGTTGAAGAGGCGTTTGACTTCTGCTCCTATTTTGGCACAGCCAGAGGGTACTGAGGATTTTGTGGTTTACAGTGATGCATCCAAGCTAGGCTTGAGATGTGTTTTGATGCAGCGAGGCAGAGTTATTGCTTATGCGTCTCGATAGTTGAAGACGTATGAGGAGAACTACCCGACTCATGATCTGGAGTTGGCAACGGTAGTTCATGCATTGAATATCTGGAGACATTACCTGTATGGTGCTACATGTCAGATCTTCACAGACCATAAGAGTCTGAAGTATATTTTCACGCAGCGGGAATTAAATAACCGCCAGCGTAGGTGGCTCGAGCTGATCAAGGATTTTGATTTAGAGATTTTGTACCATCTAGGGAAGGCGAACGTTGTCGCCGACGCCCTGAGTAGGAAGACGCCTTGAGAGCAGGTGATTGCGAGGCTGACAGATTAGAATCAGTTGCAGAGGGATCTGATCTGGTTGGAGTTGGACATTCAGTTTCTTGATGAGGATGCCCTGCTACGTACATTAGAGTTTCTTCCTGATCTGTTGGATGAGATCCGACAGAAACAGGAGACCTGCCCGACTTTGTAGAGGATCAGAGATAGGATGTCTCGGGATGAGGCACCACAGTTCCTGCTTGGAGCAGATAGAGTTTTGAGGCGCCGCGGTCGCGTCTGTGTACCTGCTGATACAGATTTGCGTCAGAGGATTTTATAGGAGGCTCACTGTACACCTTACTCTGTACATCCAGGTACGAGTAAGATGTATCAGGATTTGAGACGTTCATACTGGTGGGGAGGGTTGAAGCCCGATGTAGCCAGATTTGTGAGCTCAGTGTGCGACCTGCCAGCAGGTCAAGATCGAGCATTTCCGACCAAGAGGTGAGCTCCATCCCCTTCCTGTTCCACAGAGGAAGTGGGAGGACGTCACCATGGATTTTGTGACCGGACTGAGGCTGAGCCGGAGTTTTGATGCCATCTGGGTTATAGTAGACAGATTGACGAAGACGGCACGTTTCATTCCTATTAGGGAGACATGGCCGGTGAGCAGATTAGCTGAGGAGTACACTAGGCAGATAGTGAGACTCCATGGTGTACCGAGGACGATCGTCTTAGACAGAGATGGGCGATTTACCTCGAGATTCTGGCAGCAGATACAGACTGCCCTGGGGACGAGTTTGCACTTCACGACTGCGTTCCATCCTCAGACAGATGGTCAGTCAGAGAGGACCATTCAGACCCTGGAGGATATGCTGCGAGCTTGTGTGTTGGATTGGGGACAAGTGTGGACGGATCATCTCCCACTTGTTGAGTTCTCCTACAACAACAACTGGCATGCATCTATTGGGATGGCCCCCTACGAGGCACTGTATGGACAGAGATGTCGTACTCCATTATGCTGGGATGAGAAGAGCAGTGTCAGTGGTTTAGCACCTGATCAAATTCAGGATGATATGGCTCGGGTAGCATTGATCAGAGAGCGTATGCTGACTGCACAGAGCCGTCAGAAGTCTTATGCTGATAGGAGGCGTAGACCTCTAGAGTTCAGTGTTGGAGCCCATGTGTGGCTGAGAGTGTCCCCGACACGAGGTGTTAGCGTTTTGGCATTAAGGGGAAGTTGAGTCCCCCGATATGTCGGACCGTTCGAGATTCTGGATCGGTTGGGAGCGCAGCTTACAGATTAGCCTTGCCTCCGAGATTAGAGGGTGTTCACCCTGTATTTCACGTGTCTCAGCTGAGGGAGTACATACCAGATCCGAGGCACATCGTGAGTTATGAGGATTTGGTGGTTGAGCCGGACCACACGTTTGTAGAGCATCCTATTGCAGTCCTAGAGCGAGGTATGAGACGCCTGCGTTCGAAGGACATTCCTATGTTGAGGATACAGTGGTCGAGACGAGGACCCGAGGAGGCTACATGGGAGACTGAGGATAGTATCCAGAGGAACTATCCAGAGTTCTATGCCGAGATAGGTGCACCAGTAGGATCACCGAGTAGATCTTAGTACTAGCTTGGTGAGTCTTATATGCTTACATGCTTATATGCTATGATGTGTTATTTCATGCTAGCTTTGATGTGATTATGATCTTATTAGATCTTGTTATGCTAGTATGATTCTTGTTTATAGCTGGAGATGGTTCTTTCCTCCATTTTATTGTGATACGATAAGTTTTAGTTGGAGATGGTTTTTCCTCCATGCTAGCACTCCGAGTCCTACGGATTTTGGGTGTTACAATAACTATGCGTACAATTTACGTAGTTGTATATAAATATATTGAATTAATGTGTGAAAATTAACTACATATCCTTTACCAACTTAGCTAAGTTGGTAAAGGGACATGTGTTAGGATGTAGACTTGGGCTCGGTTTACCCCAAATCACCGATTTGGTCAAACCGGCGGTTTAGGTCTGTCCGGTTCAAGGTTTAGGTTTCGGTTTGGCCAAAACCGTCGTTTGTTTGGACCTTTAACGCGTTGTTTTTTTTTTAAAAACAACGGCTCTTTAAAGAGCCATTGACACATATTTGCCTCCAATGGCTCTTATAGCCGTTGGGGCAATTTTCATTAAAAAAAATTAAAAAAAAATAATTTAATACCCCACCCACAACCTATCTTAATTTCCTAAAAATACCCAATCTTTCTTCCTCTAAAAAATAACACAATCTACAACTCATCTTCTCTACTCCTCCTAATCTCTTATTCTCGAATTCTCGATTCCTCGTTTTTTTGATTTCTCGGAATGGCAAACCTAAGTGATCAAATCCCCTCTTCTCAAATTCTTTCCTAGCACCAAGAGAGCGAAACACAAATGCCCGACAATTACGAACTTACCGAAGTTCCAAGAAGAAGTCTCCCCCCCTCCGAAAATGCTTACATCCGAAAAATTTACGAAGCATTATACCAAGGGGGAGCCGGTGAACAATTATTGTCAAGTGACATGCAACTATTGCCCGAAGGTGTACAAGTGGAAGGTCAAGGGCGGCTACGGGACATTGCAAACTCACATGGCAAACGTCATCCGGAGAAGCTCGGGATTTCACGGGGACAAACACAATTGTCCCACGAGTTTGCATCTTACCTCTCATTCTCCTTTATTTACATATAATCATAGTGAAGAAAGTTTAGGATTGACCGATGTTATTTGTTTCACATTCATTACCGTTTTCTTATGCCGAATATGAAGAAGTTAGGGAATATAACACTAGATATCTTCAACCTTCTTTTAAACCAACTTCTAGGAAAACGTTTCAAAATTAGTAATTAAATCTTACTTAAAAAGAAAGAATTTTTTTTTTTATCGAATTTGGCTAGTTTTGAACATCAAGTTTCAATTTGTAGTGATATTTGGGTACACAACATCACAACAACATTTTTACATGGGCATTACTTTACATTTTATTGATAACACTATGTTTTTGCATAAATATGTTATTGGATTTCGGCATTTCAATCAAAGACATAATGCACTAGGCATTGCAAGCATGATTAAAACGGTTTTACAAGAATATAATTTACAACATCGAATTTTTTCATATTCTTTTGATAATGCATTCGCAAATACCGCCGCCGTAAACCATTTGGTTGAGGATGCGGGACAATATATAAGAACTCCTAATATTCATCAAAGATGTGCATGTCATATTTTAAACTTATGTGTTCAAGATGAACTTAAGGTTTTAGGAAATATGTTAATCCCAATCAAACTTGTTATTGATCATATTTGGCACAACTCCGATTTAGAAGAAAATGGAGAAATTTATGTTTAAAACAAAAATGTTCATCCTATTGCTTTTTCAAAAGATGTTGGAACTCGTTGGAACTCGACTTACAAACTACTTTGTGAAGCCGTACGTTATAAATTTTGTTACAAGAATTTGCTTCAGTTCACGTACCTTGGTCAATTTTAGATGATGAAAATGTTTTGGAAAAACTTGTGCCCATATTTTGTAATGTTTTAAAAACTTTAGTGATGCAACTAATACCATGAGTTGCGTTTACACTCCAACAATCTCATAGATTTTTTAGAAATTGCCGTTAACGTTGTCGAAGCTTTTGTAAAATGTTTTTAACATACCTTGTCTCATGGATTGTATCCTTGATATGAAAGATAAATGGCATAAATATTATCAAAACATTCCCATGATTTATCTTGTAACCGCCGTTTTTGATCCTAGAGACTTAAATTAGATGGTCTTTTTCGATTTATTGACCGCTTATTATGATTGTTTGTGTGCAAACTTAACACAAAAAAACATTAATGTTCCTAACATTGTGCAACAAGTTAATACCGAAATTGGAAAATTACTTAGTACATTTGAATCAAGTGCTAGCTCTTCTTCTACCGCATCTAGTCCATCTCCCTCTTCTACTAGTTCATCTTCTTCTCTTTCACTTGCACAACAAATTTTTGCTAGAAGAACAAAAACACCTAGACATTCATCTTCAAATGCGGAATATCAAGACTATCTTAACACTTGTTTTAGTTTTGATGTAACGGTGATTTTGATATTTTGGATTGGTGGAAGAGATTAGCTCCCAAATATCCAACCTTAGTTAAAATTGTACACACAAATCATGGCCGTGTCCGCATCAACTTTGGTGGAGCAAGCATTTAGCCAGGCGGGAACATTCTCGGTCACAAGAGAACTCAATTGAAGCCCGAGAAGTTGGAGATGCAAGTTTGTATTAAAGATTGGATAAGGGCGGCTAAGCGGAAACAACGGAATGCACGCGGTGTACGACTCCAAATCAGATTCCAACTCCGAAGACGCCGGCACTACTTCCGAGTCCGACATCGAAAGGTAAGTGGGGTTAAAAAAAACTCGGAAGTCCGAAAAAAGGTAAGTCAAGGTAAGAGAACTACGTGGGCTTTGATTCCTCTTATTCCCGAGAGGATACGTGGGCTTTATTTTTTTTTTGTCAAACCTAAACCGACGGTTTAGGTTTGCAACCCACCTCTAGTTGAGTACATAACGTTGGGTATTAAAAGTTGCAGTATTACATTTTTTCCTTCTTCCAAGAAATATTGAAAGTTGGGTTTTGTATTATTTTTCCTTCTTCCTAATATCATTGAAAGTTAGGTGTTGCATTTTTTCCTTTGTCCTATATTATTAAAAGAATATCATTTAACAAAATTATTTATTATTTTTATTATTTTCTTCCTTTTTACTATAATTTTTTAACTTAGCCCTATTTATACTCATATGGAAAGTGCATACTTAGGGCCCATTTTTTTTAACCTAGACTTATCTATGCTCATATGACTAGATTCATTTCCAATCTGTTTCCATTTTCGGAGTTACAAACAAATGGGAATTAGTCTCTACTATAACAAAAAAATTGCACACTTTATTTTCTTAATAATAAAGTGCACACATGTCAAAAGCCTTCAATGTTAAATCTGTGAGAGCCCTTTCTTTCGGACCGAGATTGGACCATAGCCGAGATGGGCTTTGGGCCGAGATTGGTCTTGCCGCACCCGCGGGCACGTGTGCCGCCCCTGCCCGCCCCTGCGGCCCTGTGATCCGCCCCTGCTTTACGGTTACGGCGGCTGCAACCGGTTTTGTTGACTCTTTGACCCGCCCCTGCGGGCCGAGATTTGTTGACTCTTTCACGTCCTTCTTGCTTCTTCTTCTTTCTCCTTAAGCTTGAGTTTTTTCCCTTGTTTGGTAGAGTTGTGTGTGTGGTTGTGTGGCTGTTGATGCTAGTTGTGGTTGATGAGCTTGTGGAGCCAGCTGAGTGTGCTTACTTGTGCCTGCCTAAACCTTCAGCAGTGGTAAGCTTCTTCCTCCTTGCTTCTTCATCCTTCCTTCTTCCTTGCTCCTCCTTCCTTAGCTTAGGAATAGATGTTTTGAACATAGGGTGAAGTTGATATGTGTATGTTGATGCTTGTGTATGAATATGGAAGAGAGTGGAAGGGATTGATCACGGGAAGAGCAAAAGAGAAGCCCTGAGACTGCATTCTGCACTGTCACCGCCCCGGCTGAGAGTCACCGCCCCTGCGGTTACCGTGTCACAGCGCCCGCGTCGTACCAGCGGGTGCCTGCGTTTGCCAGCGTCCTTTGTCACCGCCCCGCGGCTACGTTCCGCCGCACCCGCGGTTGCTTGCCTCCGCCCCTGCGCCCCTTTGTTACGCAGGTGCGCTTTGTCCCGGGTCTACCTAAACTAGGTAGATCCTTTCCTTTCCTAGTTGAGCGGTAGTAGCATGCTAGGATTCGGAGGTTGATGAGTATGATATGGAATGGCCGGTTAGGGCTTTGAGGTTTACGAGTTGGAATATGATCCCTTATGGATCCCTTGGGTCTAGGTGTGACCCTTTTGTGTGATAGAGGTTTGATATCTGTGTATGCCTTGTATAGGCCGTGTTATCCTCCAGTTTGGAGTGGACTGAGTTGAGGTTGATCCAGTGAGACGACTACGAGGTTGAGGTAAGTCCGTGGGACTTACTTAGCTGTCATTCCTTTATAGGATGTTGTGCATGAGTGGTGTGTGTTATATGTTTATATCATGTGTTATGATGGTCACCGACCTATGGTATATTGTTTGCCCATTGTAGGGTGATAACTTGCCCTTTCATCCCGCTGGGAGTCTGGGAGGTTCTCTGTAGGCAGGCCAGACCTGGTAAACGGTTCGGGCACTTCCCATTCCCTTAGGTACACGGGGTAGTGTTCCAGGCACCATTCCAGCTGGTTATTGGACCCAGAGGCGAGGTTTATATTCCTCGTGTCACTTATGTTTATATGGATATTTATATATGAGTTGAGTACTGGACTTTATAAAGATAATGAACCGGGTAAATGTATGAAAGCATGATGATGTGTTAAGATTTCTGATGTGTGTTTGTGCTCTAGCATATTCCTATATTTGTGTATGGTTAGCTAACGGTTTCATACCGTGTTGTAGACACTTTGCAGGATAGGAGGGCTGCAGAGTGATCCAGAGTGGGTGATCCGCTGAGGGCTCCGTACACTGGGGCGGTATCGGGGTTATGGTTATTTTGATGTACAGTTTGGTTTTGTTTGTACTCAGCGGTACATTGTATACCTTTTGATATATATATATATATATATCAGTTTCATTTTTTTTAATCTATCGGTGCCTTGTTGTAAGATCTGTGAAATTGTTGTCAGGCTAGGGTCAGGATCCATTGTGAGATCCTAGCCCAGTAGCACTCCGAGTCCTACGGATTTGGGTGTTACAAAGTGGTATCAGAGCCCAGGTTGACAACAATGGCACTAGTAATCTGCAATAAAGGTCGAATAGATAACTAAACAGAACCCGAAAAGGGTCTGACTTTTCAAAAGGTTTTTGGTTTTGAAATGAGTACAAATGTTTTGGGATACCGTGTACGGGAGCCATCACCCCTCTGAAGACCTCGACAGTATAGATATATATAGATATTCTGTTGTGATTGATCTGTGATATATCTATACATATGGCATATATATAGCCTTCTAAGATAGGTTTACGTCTTCTGCAGATGGTTCAGACTAGAGCCTTACCTGCAGCTGGACGAGGTAGAGGTAGACCCCCTCTAGGTAGAGGACGGGGTAGGATTCCTGCTGCTGAGCCACGTGCAGCAGAGGAGGTCCACGAGGAGGTTGCTGAGAGCGCCGTTCCTGAGACTGGGAACGGTGCAGCTGAGGGACAGGGGCCACAGAGAGCCCAGTCTGGGATTCTGATCGTGTCTCTATGGATAGAGCAGAGTTTCAGGCTTATATTAGACGTGTTGAGGAGGCCGCCAGGGCAGGTAGGCGTGCCCCAGATTTGCCAGCACAGGAGGGACCATCTGAGAGGTCCCACACCGTTACTCAGGTACCAGCTGTACAGGTACCTGCTGCTGAGATTGCTCGGGCTCCAGAGGAGCATAGAGGGCCTAGACCAGTTGAAGCTTTTCATCAGGGGTACCCCCTTTCACTGGGAAAGTGGGGCTAGAGGTGGAGTTGTGGATAGGACATGTAGACTCAGCTCTGGAGTCTATTAGATGTCCAGCTGACAGGCAGATTGAGCTGGTGCAGACTTTGTTCAGGGATTTGGCACAACACTGGTGGAGGTCTGTGCGAGCACAGGTTACTAGTTATGAGCAGATGAGGACTCTGATCCGAGAGCGTTTTGCCCTGCCTCTTTGAGGAGGGAGAAACTGCGAGACTTTGTGGAGGCTGGATTCGAGGATGTGCCGGTTTCAGAGGCCATCAGGAGATTCCAGGAGGAGCTGGCATTGCTGGGTCCAGCTGCACCTGCTGCAGATCAGCACGTGTATTTTTTTTCCCGACGTCTGAGGGATACTACCCGTACCTACATGGCGGGTTTTCACTGTGAGACCTTGGTCGACTATCAGGACCGGGCTTCTGACTACGAGAGGGAGAGAGCTAGCCAGAGGAGAGCTTCTCAGACCGGAGGGTCTGAGAAGAGACAGAGGACTGGTCAGACCAGTGGTACTGGTGGAGCTGCTGGTTCAGGGCGAGGCCAGAGTCGCCAGAGTCGTCCTCCATCTGCACCGGGTGCAGATAAGGGAGTGCAGTGCTTCAACTGCAGCGAGTATGGGCATATGAGGTCAGAGTGTACTAGGCAGCGGTGACCTGTTTCACTTGTGGCCGACCTGGTCATAGAGCTACCTTCTGTAGACGAGGGCGAGCTTCATCACAGCAGGATTCTTCTCCTGCTAGTGCAGCAGGAGGTGGACAGAGACCACCTCAGCAGCAGCAGCAGAGTCAGGGACACAGAGGGTCCCAGATCGCCCTACGACTCAGGGATCTGCTCTGGGCCGAGTAGAGGCAGAGGCCGTGGGGGCACCACTGATACAGAGGCCCACAGGGCCGTGTTTTTGAGCTGAGGAGTGCAGAGGAGCCAGCTGCACCTACTGCTACAGGTACCATTCTGATTCATGGTTTACCTGTTAGAGTTTTTTGATACTGGTGCTACGCATTCTTTTATTTTTGATGCCTGTGTAGAGCGTCTGGTTTAGATACAGTTGAGGGATGCCTTTATTATAGGGTTACCGATGGTGGTAGGGTCAGAGTACCCGTGAGATTCACGGTTGTCCCATTTCTGTAGGGACTCGTGTGTTACTAGTTGACTTCTTTGTCATGCCGTTAGAGCATGAGGAAGTTATACTAGGTATGGATTGGATGGCTAGACATTCTGCAGTCTTAGATGTAGGTAGGAGGACTGTTACCCTCTCTACCGAGTTAGGCCAGATAGAGGTTTTCCGAGGTTGGGACCTTGGAAAGGTAGGTACAGTTATCAGTGCTATACGGGCAGCTAGACTGATTGCACAGGGTTGCGAGGCCTTCTGGTGTTATGCCATGAAGGAGGGGGAGAGTCCAGCGTTAGAGGATATCCCAGTGGTCTGTGAGTTTACTGATGTTTTGCTGAGCCGTCCAGTTTGCCGCCTCAGAGGAGTGTGGATTTCAGTATCGAGTTGGAGCCTGGTACGAGACCCATCTCGAAGGCCCATACCGGATGGCGCCTGTCGAGATGCTGGAGCTGAAGAAGCAACTCGAGGAGTTGGCTGAGAAGGGCTTCATTCGCCCTAGCGTGTCCCCATGGGAGCACCTGTCCTCTTCGTACGGAAGAAGGACGGATCCTTGCGGTTATGTATTGATTACAGAGAGCTGAACAAGGTGACCATCAAGAACAAGTATCCACTGCCGCGCATTGATGATTTGTTAGATCAGCTACAGGGAGCGACTGTGTTCTCCAGGATTGACCTGCGTTCGGGTATCACCAGCTGAGGGTGAGGGAGCAGGATGTGCACAGGACAACATTCAGGACCAGATATGGACACTACGAGTTTGTAGTGATGCCATTTGGGCTTACGAATGCCCCAACGTCTTTATGGAGTTTGATGAACAGTATCTTCATCGACTTCCTGGATCAGTTTTGTGGTTTTCATTGATGACATTCTGGTATATTCTCGTAGCAGTGAGGAGCATGCAGGACATCTGAGGACTGTATTGCAGGTTTTGCGGGATAGAGAACTTTATGCAAAGTTCTCTAAGTGCGAGTTCTGGATGCCAGAGGTAGCATTCCTGGGTCACATAGTATCAGCTGAGGGGATCAAGGTGGATCCAGCGAAGATAGAGGCAGTAGCTGCATGGCCTACACCGACGAACGTCAAGGAAGTACGTAGCTTCCTTGGCCTAGCCGGTTATTACAGACGCTTTGTGGAGGATTTTCTGTGATGCCCGTCCACTGACGAGTTTGCTGAGGAAGACTACCAGATTTGTGTGGTCTGATCAGTGTATGCAGAGTTTTGAGGAGCTGAAGAGACGTCTGACTTCTGCTCCTGTTTTGCACAGCAGAGGGTACAGAGGATTTTGTAGTATACAGTGATGCATCCAAGCTAGGCTTGGGATGTGTGTTGATGCAGAGAGGCAGGGTGATTGCATATGCGTCTCGACAGCTGAAGACGTATGAGGAGAACTACCCGACTCATGATCTGGAGTTGGCAGCGGTAGTTCATGCACTGAAGATCTGGAGACATTACCTGTATGGTGTTACCTGTCAGATCTTCACAGACCATCAGAGTCTGAAGTACATCTTCACATACCATCACAGCTGAAGTACATTTTCACCCAGGGCAGCGGGAATTGAATAACCGCCAGCGTAGATGTGGCCAGATTTGTGGCACAGTGTGCGACCTGCCAGCAGGTCAAGATCGAGCATTTCAGACTTGGAGGTGAGCTCCATCCCCTTCCTGTTCCACAGAGGAAGTGGGAGGACGTCACCATAGACTTTGTGACTAGATTGAGGCTGAGCCGGAGTTTTGATTCCATATGGGTCATAGTTGACAGACTGACGAAGACGGCACGTTTCATTCCTATTCGAGAGACGTGGCCCGTTAGCAGATTAGCAGAGGAGTACACTAGGCAGATAGTGAAACTCCATGGTGTACCGAGGACGATCGTCTCTGACAGAGATGGACGGTTTACCTCGAGATTCTGGCAGCAGATTCAGACTGCCCTGGGGACGAGTTTGCACTTCACGACTGCGTTTCATCCTCAGACAGATGGTCAGTCAGAGAGGACTATTCAGACCCTGGAGGATATGCTGCGAGCTTGTGTGTTGGATTGGGGATAGGTGTGGACGGATCATCTCCCACTTGTTGAGTTCTCCTACAACAACAGCTGGCATGCATCTATTGGGATGGCCCCATATGAGGCACTGTATGGACAGAGATGTCGTACCCCGTTATGTTGGGATGAGCAGAGCAGTATCAGTGGTATAACACCTGATCAGATTCAGGATGATATGGCTCGAGTAGCATTGATCAGAGAACATATGCACTGTTTGATCAGAGAACAAACTGTGAGAGTCGTCAGAAGTCGATGCTGATAGGAGGCGTAGACCTCTGCGAGTTCAGAGTTGGAGCCCATATGTGGCTGAGGGTGTCCCCAACACGAGGTGTTAGACGTTTTGGCATTAAGGGAAAGTTGAGTCCCCGATATGTCGGACCGTTCGAAATTTTGGATCGAGTTAGGAGCGCAGCTTACAAATTAGCCTTGCCCTCTGAGATTAGAGGGTGTTCACCCTGTGTTTCACGTGTCTCAGCTGAGGGAGTATATACCAGATCTGAGACACATCGTGAGTTATGAGGATTGGTGGTTGAGCGGACCACACTTTTGTTGAAGCATCCGATTGCAGTCCTAGAACGAGGTATGAGACGCCTGCGTTCGAAGGACATACCTATGCTTAGGATACAGTGGTCGAGACGAGACCCGAGGAGGCTACATGGGAGACTGAGGATAGTATCCAGATGAACTATCCAAGATTCTATGCAGAGATAGGTGCACCAGTAGGATCACCAAGTAGATCTTAGTACTAGCTTGGTGAGTCTTATGTGCTTACATGCTTATATGCTATGATATGTTATTTCATGCTAGCTTGTTGTGCTTATGATCTTATTAGATCTTGTTTGGCTAGTATGATTTTTGTTATAGCTGGAGATGGCTCTTTCCTCCATGCTATTGGATAATATGATGTTTTGGTAGAGATGGTTTCCTCTAGGCCTTGGACAGTATAGTTTGCTGCTGGAGTGAATGGTTTCCTCCATGCTTTTGTTGAGGTTTTAGAGAGAGTTGTACCTCGGCTTGTGAGTCCGAGTGGTTGAGGATGTTACAAGTTTCGGGACGAAACTTGTTTTTAGGGGGGTGAGATGTGAGAGCCCTTTCTTTCGGACGAGAGATTGGACCATGGCCGAGATGGACTTTGCGGCCGAGATTGGTCTTGCCGCACCCGCCACGTGTGCCGCCCTGCGGTTTCCGCCTGCGGCCCTGTGATCCGCCCCTGCGGTTACGGCGGCGCTGCAACGTTTTGTTGACTCTTTGACCCGTGCTTTACCCTTCTTTACCTCCTTCGTTCCACCTTGCCTGAGCAAGGGTTTCTTCAAATTTCAATCATGTTTCACGTCCTTCTTGCTTCTTCTTCTTTCTCCTTAAGCTTGAGTGAGTTTTTCCCTTTTTGGTAGAGTTGTGTGTGTGGTGGTGTGGCTGTTTGATGCTAGTTGTGGTTGCTGAGCTTGTGGAGCCAGCTGAGTGTGCTTACTTGTGCCTGCCTAGACCTTCAGCAGTGTAAGCTTCTTCCTCCTTGCTTCTTCATCCTTCCTTCTTCCTTGCTCCTCTTCCTTAGCTTAGGAATAGATGTTTTGAACATAGGGTGATGTTGATGCTTGTGTATGAATCTGGAAGAGAGTGGTAGGGATTGATCACGGGAAGAGCTAAAGAGAAGCCCGAGACTGCATTCTGCACTGTCGCCGCCCCCCGCGGCTGAGATTCACCGCCCCTGCGGTTACCGTGTCACAACGCCCGCGTCGTGCCAGCGGCGTGCCTACGTTTGCTAGCGTCCTTTGTCACCGCCCCCGCGGCTACGTTCCGCCGCACCCGCCGCGTTGCTTGCCTCCGCCCCTGCGCCCCTTTGTTACGCAGGTGCGCTTTGTCCGGGTCTACCTAGAGCGAGATAGATCCTTTCCTTTCCTAGTTGAGCGGTAGTAGCATGCTAGGAGTCGGAGAGGTTGATGAGTATGATATGGAATGGCCGGTTAGGGCTTTGAGGTTTACGAGTTGGAATATGATCCCTTATGGATCCCTTGGGTCTAGTGTGACCCTTTTGTGTGATAGAGTTTTGATATCTGTGTATGCCTTGTATAGGCCGTGTTATCCTCCAGTTTGGAGTGGACTGAGTTGAGGTTGATCCAGTGAGACGACTACGAGGTTGAGGTAAGTCCGTGGGACTTACTTAGCTGCCATTCCTTTATAGGATGTTGTGCATGAGTGGTATGTGTTATATGTTTATATCATGTGTTATGATGGTCACCGACCTATGGTATATTGTTTGCCCATTGTAGGGATGTGATAACTTGCCCTTTCATCCCGTTGGGAGTCTGGGAGGTTCTCTGTAGGCAGGCCAGACCTGGTAAACAGTTCGGGCACTTCCCATTCCCTTAGGGTACACGGGGTAGTGTTCCAGGCACCATTCCAGCTGGTTATTGGACCCAGAGGCGAGGTTTATATTCCTCGTGTCACTTATGTTTATATGGATATTATATATATGAGTTGAGTAGTGGACTTTATAAAGATAATGAACCGGGTAAATGTATGAAAGCATGATGATGTCTTAAGATTTCTGATGTGTGTTTGTGCTCTGGCATATTCCTATATTTGTGTATGGTTAGCTAACGGTTTCATACCGTGTTGTAGATACTTTGCAGGATAGGAGAGCTGCAGAGTGATCCAGAGTGGGTGATCCGCTGAGGGCTCCGTACACTGGGGCGGTATCGGGGTTATAGGTTATTTTGATGTACAGTTTGGTTTTGTTTGTACTCAGCGGTACATTGTATCACCTTTTGATATCTATATATATATCAGTTTTCATATTTTGTTTTAATCTATCGGTGCCTTGTTGTAAGATTTGTGAAATTGTTGTCAGACTAGGGTCAGGATCCATTGTGAGATCCTAGCCCAGTAGCACTCGAGTCCTACGGATTTGGGGTGTTACAAAATCATATAAGTTTCAATAAGAAAAATTATATATTATATAATTTTTATAAAACCAATAAAAATTATCATAAGTATGACACCGATGCAATTGATCTCATAATCAATTAAAGATTCTAGAAATATCTCTTGTAACTAATTAGGATAAAATTTATTGTAATAAATAAGGACAAATTAGTCAAATATATGTTTATTATGTTATTTACTAACCAAAATATAGGAGGGGACATCTATAAAGTCATTAACTCATATTATTAAAGTAAGGTAGTTTGTCCAACTCTCTCAAACATTATAGAGAAATTCCATTTGGTGTGTTTGTGGTTTTACCTTTTTCACTTGGTGCCCACCAAGTTTCGTTTTTTTCAGTTAGCGCCCTTAATTAGGTTTTGTCTTTTCCCGTTATGTGCTCATTCTTCTAAAAAACGATATATTTTATGATTTCGTCAGTTAGTAAACAAATAAAAGAAACTAAAATTAGAGAGGAAAAAAATGAAATACATTGTTGCTCACCCGGGTGTTTCTTCGTAGGAGGCGAAAATTAGAGATGGTGAAAAATTTCATTAAAATATAATAAGAGATGTATAATGTTTCAATTCATAATCTACATGCCGTAAAATACCAAAACACTTAATCCTACCTACATGTAAGATTATGATATTCTTTTTTAGGTATTAAATGTTATTTCATTTAATATATATACTCCAACACATTATATTTCAATGAAACAAGTATATAAAATTAATATTTATTAAAACTTTAACCTATATATTAAATTAAAAATCTTGCAATAAATTTTTTTCTCAATTAAATCTAATTACACCCTTTCATATCAAATATGCATTTTTAACCAATATTTTATAACCAGTTTAATAAAGTTTTGATATAAGAACATAGATGTTCTTTATAGAATTTAAAAAATATCAACATGTACTAAATTACTTTAATATTACTTTAAAGAAGAATTAGTAATTGGTACATCATAAAATTTAATTATTAACACTACTAACTAGTACTATAAAAATATGTCATCGAAATATGTCATTATTGTCATGTATTCAATAATAAAACCCCTAAAATAAATAAAAACATTCACAATTTTGTGTAAGTAAATAAAATTAAATTGTGATCCCTAAAACGGACAATCCAACATCAATTAACCACTTTAGACCTATAAGCCTTTGTTCAACAATTTACAAGATCATAGCTAAAATTTTAACAAAAAGAATGGAATTCATCATGTCTAAAACTCATACATCCACTTCAAGGAGTTTTTGTGGCTAACAGGTCTATTCATGACAATATCCTTATTTGTCCTCGTGAATAATGGACCAACGGAGCAATTCTTTTCCGAGAAAGGACTAAAACAAGGTGACCCCTTATCCCCTTACCTTTTATATTGGGAGCGGAAATCCTTACACAAATGCTCCAAGACGATTGCAACAATTACGATAACCATATTGGCTTCTCTGTTTGTAGACAAGCTACACCTATCCCCTTCTTATCCTTTGCTGATGATATGATCATTTTTGCTAAAGCAAATGTAGCCTCTTGTCTAAGGGTAAAGCAAATACTGGAAATGTACTGCTCTATTCTGGTCAAAATATTAACTTCCAAAAATAGGCTTTCCAAACAAAAAGAAATACCAGCGATAGTAATATCAACCAATTAAAAAATGCTCTAAATGTGTGCCACACCACATCCCTTGACAAATATCTTGGATGTCCAATCATAAATGAAAGAGTAACAAAAGAAACTTTTGTGAAACTAACCTTAGAGCTAAATAACAACTCCTAAAATGGAAAGCAAACTCCCTTTCACAAGAAGGTAGAAACACACTCATAAAACACAACCTTGCAACTAAACCTACATTTACCATGCAAAGCTTTATGCTCCCAAGCCACAACTTGGATGAGTTGGATAAAACTTACAAAAAATTCTTCTAGAATAAAGGAGACCAACACAAACATATTATTAGTTGGGACACAATATGTAAATCAAAAAAAATGGTGGCCTTGGGATAAGAAAATCTGTAATTTCAAACAAAACGCTACAAAATGAAAACTCCTGTGGAAAATTCTAGTAGAGCCAAACAATATATGAGTTAAAGTTATAAATGAGAAATACTTAAAAAATAAGAACATTCTCCATTACCATTTGAAAGGTGGAGTTTCGTGACAATGGAACAATCTCATGAAACTCAAGACCGAATTCAAAAAAGGTATCATTTGGCATATCGGAAACGGAAAAAACCATCAACTTTTGGCACGATAGGTGGGTAACTACGATACCACTAATAAAAATGGTCCAAAAATATCAACCAAATTGATACAAATACTAAAGTTAATCACTTCATAAATAACTTAAGAGAGTGGGATAACAACAAAATTGATAATGATCTTCAAAATTTCATAAACCGAATATTTTGAGAAAGATAAAGGAAACAATCATCCCGAAAAACGAGATCCAAGATAGACTATATTGGAGATGCAGTAAAAATGGATGGTTTTCTACAAAATCGGCTTCTGATATGATTGAAAGGAATCAAATAGCCAACCAAACCATTTTTGTGAATGGATTTGGAAACTGGATACCCAACCCAAAATTAAAAAATTTATTTGGAAAATTTCTGTTAATGGACTTCCAACAAAAGCAAAACTTGACGAAAGAAAAATTGTTGTAACGAGGCATTGTGAACTTTCCAACCATCATCTTGAGGACCTATTCCACCTGCTCTTGGAATGCCATCGCACTAAACAAATTATTGCCAAAATCGATAGAACAATCTTGGCCGAACTTAACAAAATTAAACCTCCAAAATAAAAAAGCTCATGTCATCCTACAAGAAATTAAAAAACAAAATAGGAACAAACAAATTTGCGTGTCTCGCAACTATATGGTGGAGTATATGGTTCTTCAGGAACAAAATTATCTTTAGTAATGAACATATGGGCCGTGATAATAAGATTATTACTTTCATCAAAACCAAATACATAACTGAAAAACTAACATAACTGATGAGGAGGATTACAACATAAAACAACGACCAAAAAGTTATATCTCAAACAAACGGAAAAAACACAATATTAAATGAGAAAAAAACTAAAACCCGGTTTCTTTTAAACTTAACTTTGATGGATCAAAACTTGATTCGGGAATCACATCTATTGGATATGTTATTCGGAACCACAATGATGATATTGTAAGCCTCGACGCAAAAAAAAAAAAAAATCAATTCGGTCATAAAGGCCGAAGCATTTGCCCTCAAAACTGGGTTACAAGAGGCAATCAGACTACAAATTAAAAAGATCGAAATCGAAGGTGATAACCTGTGTGTAATCAAGGCACAACAAGGTTTGTGGAGTTGTCCATGGGAGGTCGAGATGATTATATCCGACTCCAGACTGGATCTTCGTTTCTTTGACGAGATCCGTGTTAGGCATATTTTCAGAGAGATGAACTGTGTTGCTGACCGATTGACCCATTTGGGAATCTCGACCCCTACACCAATTTTTCTAAAGATCCGAACTTTGTTTTCATCCGCAAGGATGCTTTAGGTTGGATTATCTCTAGGAGGCAGAACAATCTAACCGCTTTCTATTTTCAAAAAAAAAATTAAATTAAATTTTGATAAAGTAAATCAAAGTATAAAGTTACAAGCCTATGAGTTGCAGTCAGTAGTACAAATTTACAGATTACCTAAACTAAATTACTATTTTATTATTATTAATATATCAATTGCCACTTGTAAAGTAAATAGTCTATCTATGGCATGTATGTATAGGCTGTACAAAGGTTACAGGTGTGAGAGCCTTTTCTTTCAGATCAAGCTCCGTCCTTAGCCGAGATTTCCTTTGGCCGAGATTGGCCTAGCCGCACCCCCGTCACATATGCCGCCCTTGCGGGTTCCCGCCCTGCGGCCCTGTGATCCGCCCCTTGCGGGATGGGCGGCTGCAGCCGGTTTTGTTGACTCTTTGACCTACGCTTTACCCTCTTTATCTTCTTCGTTTCACCTTGCTGAGCAAGGGTTTCCTCATACTTTCCAATCCAATTCACGTCCTTCTTGCTTCTCCCTGGTTCCCTCTTGATCTTGTTTGGTTTGGATTGAGTTTGGATGTGTTGTGGCTTTTGTGGTTGATGATGGTGAGTACTGTTGTTCTTGAAAGCCAGTAAGTTGTTGGTGATCAGTACCTGAGCGAACACAGCCGTGGTGAGCATCTTCCTCCTTGCTTCTTCATTCTTTCTTCTTCCTTTCTTGTTCTTCTTCTCCTTAGCTTAGGATTAGATGATTGAATGTAGGACTGATGTATGTATGTGTATGTTGTGACCTATGTATGATCTGGAAGAGAGTAGACGTGATTGATCAAGTGAAGAGTTAAGAGAAGCCGCGAGGTTTCATTCTGCACTGTCGCCGCCCCGCGGCCAAAAGTCACCGCCCCGCGGTTACCGTGTCACAGCGCCCGCGTCGTGCCAGCGGCGTGCCTGCGTTTTGCCAGAGTCCCTTGTCACCGCCCTCGCGGCTACGTTCCGCCGCAAACGCGGTTGCTTGCCTCCGCCCCTGCGCCCTTTGTTACGCAGGTGCGCTTTGTCCCGGGTCTACCTAAAGCTAGGTAGATCCTTTCCTTTCCTAGTTGAGCGGTAGTAGCATGCTAGGATTCGGATGTTGATGAGTATGATATGGAATTTCGGTTAGGGCTTTGAAGTTTACGAGTTGGATATGATCCCTTATGGATCCCTTGGGTCTAAGTGTGACCCTTGTGTGATAGGAGTTTGATATCTGTGTATGCCTTGTATAGGCCGTGTTATCCTCCAGTTTGGAGTGGACTGAGTTGAGGTTGATCCAGTGAGACGACTACGAGGTTGAGGTAAGTCCGTGGGACTTACTTAGTTTCCATTCCTTATAGGATGTTGTGCATGAGTGTTGTGTGTGTTATATGTTTATAGCATGTGTTATGATGGTCACCGACCTATGTATATTGCTTGCCCATTGTAGGGCCATGATAACTTGCCCTTTCATCCCGCTGGGAGTCTGGGAGGTTCTCTGTAGGCAGGCCAGACCTGGTAAACGGTTCGGGCACTTCCCATTCCCTTAGGGTACACGGGTAGTGTTCCAGGCACCATTCCAGCTGGTTATTGGACCAGAGGCGAGGTTTATATTCCTCGTGTCACTTATGTTTATATGGATATTATATATGAGTTGATTGCTGGACTTATAAAGATAATGAACGGGGTAAATGTATGAAAGCATGAGTATGTTAAGATTTCTGATGTGTGTTTGTGCTCTAGCATCTTCCTATATTTGTGTATGGTTAGCTAACGGTTTTATACCGTGTTGTAGACACTTTGCAGGATAGGAGAGCTGCAGAGTGATCCAGAGTGGGTGATCCGTTGAGGGCTCCGTACACTGGGGCGGTATCGGGGATTTGGGTTATTTTGTACAGTTTGGTTTGTTTGTACTCAGCGGTACATTGTATTACCTTTTGATCTATATATATATATATATATATATATTATATATATATATATATTATATATATATATATTCAGTTGCATGTTTTGTTTTAATCTATCGGTGCCTTGTTGTAAGATCAGTGAAATTGTTGTCAGGCTAGGGTCAGGATCCGTTGTGAGATCCTAGCCCAGTAGCACTCCGAGTCCTACGGATTTGGGGTGTTACAAAGGTGGTATCAGAGCCCAGGTTGACAACAATGGCACTAGTAATATGCAATAAAGGTCGAAACAGATAACTAAACAGAACCCGAAAGGGGTCTGACTTTTCAAAAGGTTTTGGATACCGTGTACGGGAGCCATCACCCCTCTGAAGACCTCGACAATATAGATATATATAGATATTCTGCTGTGATTGATCTGTGATATATCTATACATATGGCATATATATAGCCTTCTAAGATAGGTTTATGTCGTCTGTAGATGGTTCAAACTAGAGCCTTACCTGCAGTTGGACGAGGTAGAGGTAGAGGTAGACCCCCTCTAGGTAGAGAACGGGGTAGGATTCCTGCTGTTGAGCCACGTGCAGCAGAGGAGGTCCATGAGGAGGTTGCTGAGAGTGCCGCTCCTGAGGCTGGGAACGGGTGCAGCTGAGGGACAAGGGCCACAGAGAGCCCAGTCTGGTGATTCTGATCGTCTCTATGGATAGAGCAGAGTTTCAGGCTTATATCAGACGTGTTGAGGAGGCCGCCAGGGCAGGTAGGCGTGCCCGGATCTTCCAGCACAGGAGGGACAATCTGAGAGGTCCCACACCGTTACTCAGGTACCAGCTGTACAGGTACCTGCTGCTGAGATTGCTCGGGCTCCAGAGGGCATAGAGGGCCTCGACCAGACACTTGGTTGAAGGCTTTTCATCAGATGGAGTACCCCCTTTCACAGGGAAAGTGGGGCTAGAGGTGGAGTTGTGGATAGGACATGTAGACTCAGCTCTGGAGTCTATTAGATGTCAGTTGATAGGCAGATTGAGCTGGTGCAGACCTTGTTCAGAGATTTGGCACAACACTGGTGGAGGTCTGTGCGAGCACACGTTACTAGTTATGAGCAGATGAGGACTCTGATCCGAGAGCGTTTCTGCCCTGCCTCTTTGAGGAGGGAGAAACTGCGAGACTTTGTTGAGGCTGGGTTCGAGGATGTGCCGGTCTCAAAGGCCATCGGAGATTCCAGGAGGAGCTGGCATTGCTGGGTCCAGCTGCACCTGCTGCAGATCAGCATGTGTATTTGTTTTCCCGACGTCTGAGGATACCACCCGTACCTATATGGCGGGTTTTCACTGTGAGACCTTGGTTGACTATCAGGACCGGGCTTCTGACTACGAGAGGGAGAGAGCTAGCCAGAGGAGAGCTTCTCAGACCGGAGGGTCTGAGAAGAGACAGAGGACTGGTCAGACCAGTGGTACTGGTGGAGCTGCTGGTTCAGGGCAGAGTCGCCAGAGTCGTCCTCCATCTGCAGGGTGCAGATAAGGGAGTGCAGTGCTTCAACTGCAGTGAGTATGGGCATATGAGGTCAGAGTGTACTAGTAGCAGCCGGTGACTGTTTCACTTGTGGCCGACCTGGTCATAGAGCTACCTTTGTAGACGAGGGAGAGCTTCATCACAGCAGGATTCTTCGCCTACTAGTGCAGCGGGAGGTGGACAAAGACCACCTCAGCAGCAGCAGCAGAGTCAAGGACAACAGAGGGTCCCAAATCGCCCTACGACTCAGGGATCTGCTCCTGGGCCGAGTAGAGGTAGAGGCCGTGGTGGGGGCACCACTGATACCAGAGGCCCACAAGGCCGTGTTTTTGAGGTGAGGAGTGCAGAAGAGCCAGCTGCACCTACTGCTACATGTACCATTCTGATTCATGGTCTACATGTTAGAGTTTTATTTGATATTGGTGCTACGCATTCTTTTATTTCTGATGCCTTTGTAGAGCGTTTGGGTTTAGATACAGTTGAGGGGATGCCCTTTATTATAGGGTTACCCGATGGTGGTAGGGTCAGAGGTACCCGTGAGATTCATGGTTGTCCCATTTCTGTAGGGACTCGTGTGTTACTGGTTGACTTCTTTGTCATGCCGTTAGAGCATGAGGAAGTTATACTAGGTATGGATTGGATGGCTAGACATTCTGCAGTCTTAGATGTAGGTAGGAGAATTGTTACCCTCTTTACCGAGTTATGCCAGATAGAGGTTTTTCGAGGTTGGGACCTTGGAAAGGTAGGTACAGTTATCAGTGCTATACGGGAAGCTAGACTGATTGCACGGGGTTGTGAGGCCTTCTGGTGTTATGCCATGAAGGAGGGGGAGAGTCCAGCGTTAGAGGATATCCTAGTGGTCTGTGAGTTTACTGATGTTTTTGCTGAGGCGTCTAGTTTGCCGCCTCAGAGGAGTGTGGATTTCAGTATCGAGTTAGAGCCTGGTACGAGACCCATCTCGAAGGCCCCATACCGGATGGCGCCTGTCGAGATGTTGGAGCTGAAGAAGCAACTCGAGGAGTTGGCTGAGAAAGGCTTCATTCGCCCTAGTGTGTCCCCATGGGAAGCACCAGTCCTCTTCATACGGAAGAAGGACGGATCGCTGAGACTGTGTATTGATTACAGAGAGTTGAACAAGGTAACCATCAAGAACAAGTATCCACTGCTGCGAATTGATGATTTGTTAGATCAGCTACAGGGAGCGACTGTGTTCTCCTGGATTGACCTGCGTTCCGGGTATCACCAGCTGAGGGTGAGGGAGCAGGATGTGAACAGGACAGCATTCCGGACCAGATATGGCCACTACGAGTTTGTAGTGATGCCATTTGGGCTTACGAATGCCCCAGCCGTCTTTATGGAGTTGATGAACAGTATCTTCATCGACTTCTTGGATCATTTTGTAGTGGTTTTTATTGATGACATTCTGGTATATTCTCGTAGCAGTGAGGAGCATGCAGGACATCTGAGGACTGTATTGCAGGTTTTGCGGGATAGAGAACTTTATGCAAAGTTCTCTAAGTGTGAGTTCTGGATGCCCGAGGTAGCATTCCTGGGTCACATTGTATCTGCCGAGGGGATCAAGGTTGATCCGGAGAAGATAGAGGCAGTAGCTGCATGGCCGACACCGACAAACGTCAAGGAAGTACATAGCTTCCTTGGCCTAGCCGGTTATTACAAACGCTTTGTGGAGGGATTTTCTGTGATTGCCCGTCCACTGACGAGTTTGCTGAGGAAGACTACCAGGTTTGTGTGGTCTGATCAGTGTATGCAGAGTTTTGAGGAGCTGAAGAGACGTCTAACTTCTGCTCCTGTTTTAGCACAACCAGAGGGTACTAGGGATTTTGTAGTATACAATGATGCATCCAAGATAGGCTTGGGATGTGTGTTGATGCAGAGAGGCAGGGTGATTGCATATGCGTCTCGATAGTTGAAGACGTATGAGGAGAACTACCCGACTCATGATCTAGAGTTGGCAGCGGTAGTTCATGCACTAAAGATCTGGAGACATTACCTGTATGGTGTTACATGTCAGATCTTCAAAGACCATCAGAGTTTGAAGTACATTTTCACGCAGCGGGAATTGAATAACCGCCAGCGTAGGTGGCTCGAGTTGATCAAGGATTTTGATCTGGAGATTCTGTATCATCCGGGGAAGGCGAACGTTGTCGCCGACGCCCTGAGCAGGAAGACACCTCGAGAGCAGGCGATTGCGAGGCTGACAGTACAACATCAGTTGCAGAGAGACCTGATCTGGTTAGAGCTGGACATCCAGTTTCCTGATGAGGATGCCCAGCTGCGTACATTAGAGGTCCTTCCTGATCTGTTGGATGAGATCCGACAGAAACAAGAGACCTGCCCGACCTTACAGAGGATCAGAGATAGGATGTCTCGGGATGAGGCACCACAGTTCCTGTTGGGAGCAGATGGAGTTTTGAGGCGCCGCGGTCGCGTCTGTGTACCTGCTGAGACAGAGGATATTACAGGAGGCTCACTGTACACCTTACTCGGTACATCCAGGTACGAGTAAGATGTATCAGGACTTGAGACGTTTATATTGGTGGGGAGGGCTGAAGCCCGATGTGGCCAGATTTGTGGCACAGTGTGCGACCTGCCAGCAGGTCAAGATCGAGCATTTGAGACCTGGAGGTGAGCTCCATCCACTTCCTGTTCCACAGAGGAAGTGGGAGGACGTCACCATGGACTTTGTGATTGGACTGAGGCTGAGGCGGAGTTTTGATGCCATCTGGGTCATAGTTGACAGGCTGACGAAGACGGCACGTTTCATTCCTATTCGAGAGACGTGGCCGGTTAGCAGATTAGCAGAGGAGTACACTAGGCAAATAGTGAGACTCCATGGTGTACTGAGGACGATCGTCTCTGATAGAGATGGACGGTTTACCTCGAGGTTCTGGCAGCAGATTCAGACTGCCCTGGGGACGAATTTGCACTTCACGACTGCGTTTCATCCTCAGACCGATGGTCAGTCAGAGAGGACTATTCAGACCCTGGAGGATATGCTGCGAGCTTGTGTGTTGGATTAGGGACAGGTGTGGACGGATTATCTCCCACTTGTTGAGTTCTCCTACAACAACAGCTGGCATGCATCTATTGGGATGGCCCCATATGAGGCACTGTATGGACAAAGATGCCGTACTCCGTTATGCTGGAGTGAGCAGAGCAGTGTCAGTGGTTTAGCACCTGATCAGATTCAGGATGATATGGCTCGAGTAGCATTGATCAGAGAGCGTATGCTGACTGCATAGAGCCGTCAGAAGTCGTATGCTGATAGGAGGCGTAGACCTCTAGAGTTCAGAGTTGGAGCCCATGTGTGGCTGAGGGTGTCTCCGACACGAGGTGTTAGGCGTTTTGGCATTAAGGGGAAGTTGAGTCCCCGATATGTCGGACCGTTTGAGATTCTGGATCGGGTTGGGAGTGCCGCTTACAGATTAGCCTTGCCTCCGAGATTAGAGGGTGTTCACCCTGTGTTTCACGTGTCTCAGCTGAGGGAGTATATACCAGATCCGAGACACATCGTGAGTTATGAGGATTTGGTGGTTGAGCCGGACCACACTTTTGTTGAGCATCCGATTGCAGTCCTAGAACGAGGTATGAGACGCCTGCGTTCGAAGGACATACCTATGCTTAGGATACAGTGGTCGAGACGAGGACCCGAGGAGGCTACATGGGAGACTGAGGATAGTATCCAGAGGAACTATCCAGAGTTCTATGTAGAGATAGGTGCACCAGTAGGATCACCGAGTAGATCTTAGTACTATCTTGGTGAGTCTTATGTGCTTACATGCTTATATGCTATGATATGTTATTTCATCCTAGTTTGTGTGATTATGATCTTATTAGATCTTATTGTGCTAGTATGATTTTTGTTATAGCTGGAGATGGCTCTTTCCTCCATGCTATTGGGATATATGATGTTTTAGCTAGAGATGGTTTCCCTCTAGGCCTTGGACAGTATAGTTTGTTGCTGGAGTGGATGGTTTCCTCCATGCTTATGTTGAGGTTATAGAGAGAGTTGTACCTCGGCTTCTAAGTCCGAGTGTTTTCTGGATCTTGCAAGTTTCGGGACGAAACTTGTTTTTAGGGGGGTGAGATGTGAGAGCCTTTTCTTTCGGACCGAGCTCCGTCCTTAGCCGAGATTTCCTTTGGCCGAGATTGGCCTAGCCGCATCCGCGGTCAAGTATGCTGCCCCTGCGGCCCTATGATCCGCCCCTGCGGGTTACGGCGGCTGCAGCCGGTTTTGTTGACTCTTTTACCTACGCTTTACCCTTCTTTATCTTCTTCGTTTCACCTTGCTGAGCAAGGGTTTCCTCATACTTTCCAATCCAGTTCACGTCTTTCTTGCTTCTCCCTGGTTCCCTCTTGATCTTGTTTTGGTTTGGAAGAGTTTGGATTGAGTTTGGATGTGTTGTGGCTTTTGTGGTTGATGATGGTGAGTACTGTTGTGCTTGGAAGCTAGTAAGTTGTTGGTGATCAGTACCTGAGCAAACCACAGCCGTGGTGAGCATCTTCCTCCTTGCTTCTTCATTCTTTCTTCTTCCTTTCTTGTTCTTCTTCTTCCTTAGCTTAGGATTAGATGATTGAATGTAGGACTGATGTATGTATGTGTATGTTGTGACCTATGTATGATCTGGAAGAGAGTAGACGTGATTGATCAAGTGAAGAGTTAAAGAGAAGCCGCGAAGTTTCCTTTTGCACTGTCGCCGCCCCGCGGCCAAAAGTCACCGCCCCCGCGGTTACCGTGTCACAACGCCCGCGTCGTGCCAGCGGCGTGCCTGCGTTTGCCAGAGTCCCTTGTCACCGCCCCCGCGGTTACGTTCCGCCGCACCCGCGGTTGCCTCCGCCCCTGCGCCCCTTTGTTACGCAGGTGCGCTTTGTCCCGGGTCTACCTAAAGCTAGGTAGATCCTTTCCTTTCCTAGTTGAGCGGTAGTAGCATGTTAGGATTCGGATGTTGATGAGTATGATATGGAATTGCCGGTTAGGGATTTGAGGTTTACGAGTTGGATATGATCCCTTATGGATCCCTTGGGTCTAGTGTGACCCTTTGTATGATAGGAGTTTGATATATGTGTATGCCTTGTATAAGCCGTGTTATCCTCCAGTTTGGAGTGGACTGAGTTGAGGTTGATCCGGTGAGACGACTACGAGGTTGAGGTAAGTCCGTGGGACTTACTTAGTTGCCATTCCTTTATAGAATGTTGTGCATGAGTGGTGTGTGTGTTATATGTTTATAGCATGTGTTATGGTGGTCACCGACCTATGGTATATTGCTTGCCCATTGTAGGGCCGTGATAACTTGCCCTTTCATCCCGTTGGGAGTCTGGGAAGTTCTCTGTAGGCAGGCCAGACCTGGTAAACGGTTCGGGCACTTCCCATTCCCTTAGGGTACACGGGGTAGTGTTCCAGGCACCATTCCAGCTGGTTATTGGACCCAGAGGCGAGGTTTATATTCCTTGTGTCACTTATGTTTATATGGATATTATATATGAGTTGATTGCTGGACTTATAAAGATAATGAACGGGGTAAATGTATGAAAGCATGAGTATATGTTAAGATTTCTGATGTGTGTTTGTGCTCTAGCATCTTCCTATATTTGTGTATGGTTAGCTAACGGTTTTATACCGTGTTGTAGACACTTTGCAGGATAGGAAAGCTGCAGAGTGATCCAGAGTGGGTGATCTGTTGAGGGCTCCGTACACTGGGGCGGTATCGGGGATTTGGGTTATTTTGATGTACAGTTTGGTTTGTTTGTACTCAGCGGTACATTGTATTACCTTTTGATCTATATATATATATATATATATATATATATATATATATATATATCAGTTTCATGTTTTGTTTTAATCTATCGGTGCCTTGTTGTAAGATCAGTGAAATTGTTGTCAGGCTAGGATCAGGATCCATTGTGAGATCCTAGACCATTAGCACTCCGAGTCCTGCGGATTTGGGGTGTTACAACAGGCCTTCGACCAAAAAAAAACAAAACAAAGGTTACAGGCCTATTACATAGATTGCAATCAATTTTACTAAACTTACTCAAGTTTCAGCCTATAGGGCACATAAGTGAGAATTTTTGTAAAAAGATCATTTTTTATCCTTTCTATCCTGAAAAAATTAATTCCACCAGATATACTTATTTTGGGGTTGGGGTGGACGACGGCCTAATCGAGCCCACCCCTAAATCCGTCAATGGAAGGCGAGAGGAAGGAGGTGAGACTTGAGATTTGAAGTCTAGTGTTTCTTCACAGGTTTGCCATCTTGGTTCATATGAAGAAATCTGGTGTTTCTTCTTCATATATTTGAATGAAATTAGGTCTTGCTCGATTTTTCCTAGCTTCGGTTTTTGGAGCTAAAATGGAAGCCAAATCTCTATTCTAATCAAACCCACTAAATTGTCATTATAATTAGTCTCAACCACTATTTCTTGCTTACACTACTTCTAAAGAAGCTCAATAGTTTAAATCTGCTTAAACCCAAAAACTTTGTACCTCATGTAACAACCAAGAAGTTAAAATCTTACAACAGTGGATTTCTCACAGTTTTTTTGGTATGTTTTGAAAATTGTTTTGCATAGTTGTAGCAATCAAGGGTCGATAACTCTCCTTTGAAATTGGTTTGATTAATCACTGATTTTGACTGTTTTGTATCCAAAAAAAACTACAGTGAATTTGTTGTTGGTTATGTCAACAACCCTTTTGTTAAGAAAAAGTGTTTGTAGTTGAAACTGTTTCAAGATGATTTTTGGAGCTGAAATTGTTGTAGATCTGAATACATTATGTTTTAAACTGTTTAAAGCTTATTTTTTCTGTTTGTGGTGCGAAGACATATGCCTAGTTGAATGATGTTGATTAAACTATTTGGAGCTTAATTGATGGATAATGGTAGAAAGAGAAACTGATGTATAAAAAGAAGCTCTTGTCTTGTCCATTTGAATACAAAACAACAAAATTATGGTCCTATAAGTTTGAAAGCTCTTGCCTTTTTTCATTTGAAAACATACAATTGAGCTATGGTCCTTCAAATATAAATTAAGAAACCGCTTCCGCAAGTACAATTTTTGTATGCTTCCAATAGTCTTTGAATACAAAGTAAATGCATGAGCATAATTAACTAGCAAAAAATATATGTCCGGTTAAGGATAAAACAAAATTTCTATATCAAATTATCAAGAGTTAATTTAGCTACAAATGCAGTTTTTTTTATAGAGTGTATTAAGTGTGTAGGTAAAATTTTATAGGTAATTAAGTGTGTAGGTATAAATAGATTTTTGTTATTTTTTCAATGTCTCTTCCTCTCTCTCTTCCTTCTCTCTTCCGCTCTCTGTCTTCTCTGGACTACGACGATTCTGATTCTTCTTCGTTTCTCTGGCTCTCTGCCCCCTCCCGATCTAGTAAATCCTCACACAATTGCCGTCGTCTCTTCTTCGCTCTCGGAGACGACCACCGTCGCGCCGCCATCTCCAATCTCAGGCTTTCCTCCGGCGTCGGTTGACAAAATCAAGCCTCGACATCAACCATCTAACTTTCACGATTTCTATGCCTTTTCTTATCTCCTTGAGTCTTTTTCGAAATTTGTTTCCAAACAATCGTCTCCCTAAACCCAATTTTATGTTTCTCCGGTTCGTATAATTTCTGTTTACAACAATCTATTTTGTGTTTACTGTCAACAATCCTAAGAAGCGATCCGCTCTCGGTGACGGAGGTACATTTATTCGACCTATTTCTTATTCTCTAAACCCAATTTGATTCAATATTCGTTTGTATATGGTATTTCCAATTCGAATGCTTTGAAATTTAGGGTTGCAATTTAGAATCTTTTTGATTAATTACTTTTGAGATCGTAGATTAGCATGAAGTTCACTTACAATTTTGAGGGAACACGTTTTTTGAGTTGCCAGTTTGCACAATTAACGTGAGTTTTTTGAGTTGCCAGTTTGCACAATTTGCTTGAAGTTCACTGTCATAATTCTGCAGAGAAAGCATTGTCCACCTTGTTTAAGGAGTACACACAAGTTAGTGTTGATCGTGCGAGGAAATATGGTGGAACTAGACTTGGTTTATCAATCTGCAAACAACTGTTGAGTCACTTAACGCTCCATTTGGGGTTTCATTCTGCCATGGTTGCCTAGGAGCTGCAAATTCTCTCACTCATCCATTCATATAGAGGTAATTGCTTCTCTTCTTAGATGGGATTTGAACAAATGATGGGTATTATCCTCTATTGTGAAATACCCATTCCCTTCATGATTCTTCTTCACTGTCTCTTCACTGTTTGACATTTTGATTTTGGGTTCCTTTGATTTGGTTCTAATGTCAGAATTGAATTTATTTTCTATTCAAAACTCAGGTAGTTGGGGATGACAAACAATGTAGTATTTCCCCCCTTCTTTATATCCATAGCTTGTGAGACTGTTTTAAGCTAAAACTAGAAAACTAAACTGTTTTGGAGATTCTATTCATATCTACCTGATACTTTTGTATCCTAGTTTGGTGGTTTTCTCCAGCTTAGTTTAGTTTGTCTACTAGAATGTTACTAATCACACCGTATTTGATGTATTCTCTAGTTTACTTCATGTTTTGTGACTTTTTAGTTTATTTTTTTGTTATCATGTAGGTTCGTGATGCCGGCAACCTTTTGACAATGGCAGGCTTCGCTCTTCATGGTGTGGATGTTGATCAGTACACTGTCAAGTACAAAGATCGTGAGTTTCATTTCCTGAAATGGTCTTTTTTCAGGTTGGAGAGCAGAAACTAAAGAATACATTAGGTATCAGTCTCAGGTATTGATCGATTCATTTGCTGATCTTTTTGTTGGATCTTGATTTATCCATGTGCAAGGAGGAACATATATGTTCAGATACCATTATGTTTAGTACCCATGTAGACAATAGAGAATGTTAATTCAAAGCTCATGTATTACCTGGACAGATGCTTGAACAGTGAATGGCTATATTCTCCCATCTGACATTGTAAATGTTCAAATACCATTATGATATGTAAATAAAGGCAGAAGATCTGCAACCACGGGAACTTCAATTAGGGTCTTTTTGGTTACAATTTAAGCTAAGTGTTTAGACAGAATATCAATTTAGGTAGGTCTTCTCAAATTTCCCCTTTGTTTCATAATTCATAAGCGTTGCATGTATATTGTTACTGAATTTCAATAATTTACAAGTGTGGCATGTATACTGTTACTGAATTACAATTGATAGATTTCTCATAGAGATTGTTTTGATAGCATGTTGTTATACACACAATGATATACAATTTGAAGGCTTGAAGCAGTAGCACAAGTATATGCATGTCTTGAGTTGCTACTTAATTTGTAGTTTGGAAATTTGAATTATTGTTTCATTTGAACATTATTTACAGTAAATACAAAAGTGATTTCTAAATTTACAACTGAACATAAATTTGATATTTGATTCGAAGAAAGATAGCAGATTGAAACCAGTGGGTCTGATAATTAGCTCGAATGGCTATTTGAAGCATTGTAGCAGACCTTCTGTAGCTTATCACTGTAATCCACTGGAGCCATTTTTTTCTCCTTTTTGTTGGCTTGTTCAGAGTTATTGTGTAAATCGAACTGCAAATTTGTTGCTTGATTACATTTGTATCTGGTTTCTGATGTTTCTATTGCATTAACTCGTACCAAATTGTGGAAGAATGTTGTGTAAATTTCTCTAGCTAAATTTACCTATTTTGGAGTGTAATCAGCGCTTTTGAGTTTTGATGAGATCCTGAGTTTGATATTGAATTATATTAATTTCAGTTGCTTGTAGATTACATAAGGATGACACACATATTCAAGTAACGTGTTAAACATGAAATGCATAAATGAAGCAGCAGAGCAATGCATCTCCAATTTGGAAATCCGGCTTCTCAGTACAATAATGCTACCATATGATCAAGTCAATAGAATTGACCCAGTGATTACAATATGCTTTGTGGTAGGTGGTAGGTATTGACTGACCTAAACTAATATGAGAAGTAGGACTGTTCTCCGAACCAACCCAAATCAGACTTGAAGTGGAAACCCCTATGCGTGGAGCTGAACTAGTTGCTCAACCTGTCACTGTGAAGCTGCAACTGGTTCATCATAAATTCATAATATATAATATCACATTTTGCTCAACATGTCACTGTAAAGCTGCAATTTATCTCCACCAGCCAAACCCGTATTCTACCTGGATCGCGGTTCTTGGCAGTGGTGGTTCTATTGTTTTCAATATTCTTGACGCAAATGTTGGTGGTGGTTCCTCAGCAAATATTCCTAGTGATTCATGTGAAACCCCGGATCATTGCGGCGCTTACCTTAGATGTTCAAGTAACACTTGCCAATGTCCTCCTGGACTGCTCTCTCGTAATTGCAAGACCCGGATTGTTTCTCCTTGTGATGATGCATCATCATCATCATCATCATCTACTGAGATGGGGGTTGCTGGTGATGATCTCAGTTACTTTGCACTTGATTATGTCTCTCCTACTTCAAAAACCAATTTCACTCAGTGTAAGGCTTATTGTGCTAGGTAGGTGCATTAAAGCCATGTTGATCTTGATATGAAGAGGCTATTATTACTATTCTCACAATTGATCATTGTTGTGGTTTTAATTAAAATCGGGTAACAACGAAGTTGGGTAACATAAGTGAATTTGGATATAGAACGTTGTATATTAAAATCGGGTAACAACGAAGTTGGGTAACCAAAGGGAAGTTGGATATAGAACGTTGGGTATTAAAATCGGATAACAACGAAGTTGGGTAACATAAGTGACTTTGGATGTCGAACGTTGGGTATTAAAATCGGGTAACAACGAAGTTGGGTAACATAAGTGAATTTGGATGTAGAACGTTGGGTATTAAAATTGGGTAACAACTTGGATGTACAACGTTGGGTATTAAAATTGGGTAACAACGAAGTTGGGTAACATAAGTAAATTTGGGTAACATAGTTGGGTAACAGAGTATAACAAGGTTGGGTAAAGGGTTGGGTAACAGGGTTGGGTAACAAAGTTGGGTAACAGGGTTGGGTAACAAAGTTGGGTAACAACGTTGGGTAACAGGGTTGGGTAACAAAGTTGGGTAACAGAGTTGGGTAACAAAGTTGGGTAACAACGTTGGGTAACAGGGTTGAGTAACAACGTTGGGTAACAGAGTATAACGTTGGATCCTTCACAAATAGAAAATCCTTCACAAAATAGAAAGTGCATAGTTAGTGTTTCTATAAAATTTTGCCTACACAATTTGTTTCCTTGATAAAAAATCTACATACTTCCCAATCTCACTCAATTATCAATCACGAGCCAATCATCTTATCTTATATATGTATTAAAGGAGAGTCTTTTTTGCCACGTGTTAGCACCAGATTTAACGTAGTATAAAAAAAAAAAAATTTAAAAGTTTATTATTTTAAGTTAATAATCTTGAGAATTATAAAATCAAATCTTAATGAAATAGGTTAACAGTTTGTTAATCCGGAATTAAAAATCTTCAATTCGAATTATTAATAACTATTAATATCAAACGAAAATTAATATTATTTTTTTTCAAATTTTATAAGGCAAAATTAAAATCTTTTCCGTGATCTCATCTCATCCATATAAATTCCCGAAACTCCACATCGGCGGCGACGTCCTCTTTTGCTTCTTCGTTGATTTTTGTTGCGTTAAGGATGATCAAAATATTTGTTGATGTTTGTTCAGTATTGGCTGGGATTTTTCTTTAAATAAAAACAAATTATTTTTGCTTATTTTGTTACGTACTAGGAGGGTTTTATGAGAGATGAAGTTTGTAGTTGGAGATTTTTCTTTTTATTTTATTTATTTACACATATTGTTAATACGTTTGTAACTTTTAGTATATAAACAAATTTGTTTTACTTTTAGAAAATTAAGCATAATTTATGGTACCAAATAAAATCTTTCGTATTCTTTATAATATAAGAAGATCCTTTATAATTTTTGTAAGTATATTAATTATTAGTTTGTTAAAAATTTACCAATATTTCAGTTAATGTATGTTGACTATATTAATTTATTATATTTGTTTTTGATGTATCTCATTTGAAATCTATCAAAAAACATATATTATGTAAGAAATTGTCGTGATAATCATTAAAAAAGTGAAATATAAACCCAAAAATAATTACGTAATTTAAGAAACAAAATTTATAATCAAAATTTAAAAATCAACCATCTTATCCGTTGAGTTTGTTAATTAGAAAATCATTTTTGTTTAGATATTCGGATCAAGCTTCTCTAAGAATTCATTAGAAGATCATATTTGTTAGCAAAACTCATTAAAATTCTCTTCAAAAAGTTAATTAGAGTATAGAATTTAGAAATTAACGATTTATCTGATAATTGAATCAAAACAATGAAACCTACCGAATGTTCTCCAAACAAATAATCGAAAATATTTTGCCAATAAAATTAAAAAATTAATTGCAACTTAAAAATATTATTAATTAGATATTCTTCTTTAATAAACGAAATATGATAGCTACAAATGCTTATAAAAAAAAATACAAAAAAAAAAAAATAAAAAATGGCAAAAATCTTACCAAGAAAAATAAATGGTGACAACTAATAACCATCTTATCAATAAATTGATATTAAAAAAACATGATTACTATTCGTGCCGGCCAAAAATTACCGATTGTACTACGAATGTAACAATTTTAGAATCCGCATCTGTCAGAAAAAATTCCCGGGAAAAAAAAATTGCGGTCCGCATGCGTCTCACCTAGGACGGATGTGCAATCCTTATCCGTCCCAACTTAGGCATATGCGAATTTCGATTACGCTTTATTTTTGTTGAATAGATGCAAAAAATTAGTAATTACTTATCATTTAGTTTTTGTTTATGTTTTGTTAATGTTACATGAATATCTTTGTTACTTTTTTTTGAAAGACTTCACATTACTTATTACCAATAAATTTTTGATACTAAAATAAATCTTAATATTTTTTATATTCAAATCATCAACCATCCGAATCTTGAATCTTAATATATCAAATGACGTTTAGAAAATTCTCTTATGTTTACGTCTTCTTCCATAAGTTTTTTTTTCATTCGATTGTCTTTGAATTCAGTCTCGCTCTCTTCGTCCCCGGGAAGTCACTTCTCTCCTCTTCCTTTTATATATATATACATCTCTAATAATTTATATGTCATTCTATTATTAACCGTAGTATAACATTTCAATTACAAGATATTAGAAAAATAATTTAGCTAAAAACCGTGCAGTGTACGGGTAACACTAGTTAGTTGTTTAAGTTGGTGTACATTGTTGAAGCTTCACTAAGATAATAATGCAGCAGACATTAATCTCATAATTAAGTTATTCTTAGATATGATCGGTGTATATAATCCTCGTTAAGGACGGAACTCGAGGTTGTTTACATAAATACTAAAGTCGTTTGGAACTTTCTCTGATTTGGGCAAATTGTGAATGTGGAGTAAAATATTCTTGATACCTAATACCATGATTTGCAAACCAAATGAAATTGAACTTTGCTAGTTATAGAAGGGATTGCCTGCAATCCGAGCCCTCACTCCTGCAAGCCCCTAATAAGCGATGAGAAACGACTCGATGAAAAAACGAATTAAAATTGAACCAATATCTAATTTTAAGAAGAGAAACGAATTAAATTCAATCATATCTAAAGAGAAGTCATGGACACTTGATAAGCAATGAGAAGAAACTCAATGAAGAAACAAACGACACCCTCTCTCAATCGATGTCCTAAGAGCGAGCCGTTGTGTTGTCTACACCTGAGCCCTCCTACTAAGTCATAAGCAAACCCTCCCTCCTGAACAAATGTTTCTTTTCTTCTATTTTGATTTTTTTTTAAATTAGAAATTAATAGAGATTTAAAACCATTTTCTTTAACCAAATTGATCACGGACCGGAATGAACCAAAAATCTAAGGACACCAACCGAAATAAAATAAAATTTGTTGAACATTAATCGAAAAAGACAAAATCTCGATGATATCAAACGGTATTTCTCAACATTACATTAAACGATCTACTCGTGTTTGTTCACATATTAAACTAGTAAATTTTAACATATTTTAAATCTCGGGAAGAGAATTTATGGTGATGATCGTAGGAGGCATTAAAGGTGAAGCACGACCGCTCGCAGAAGTCAATAAGACAAGTGGGTGGCTTTCGTTGAAAGGAAGCAACGACGTATGTTATAGCATATTTGGTCCAGTCCAGTAAAGTGTGGATTTATGAACCTTGCAACTCTTAAGAGGCATATCCTACAAACAAGAATCCATGTGGGATCCCACCCACCAGATCTAATGAAATATAACGTAAAAAGGAACAATAATAAAATGAATCTTACAAGAGACGTGTATAGAGGTTCACAATCACAACTAAGAGCTACCACATGATTTTTAACATTTAAATATATTATTTTATAGATAAAAGATAACAAGGATAAAAAAATATGTAAAGTTTTGTGCCTCTTCCGCTCATGTTTACGAACGGACACTTTTTTTTTTTCCCTGTTTTGAGATCTTGCTTCGTTTGAAAGGAATCGTATATTACACATGTAATGGCTGGTCTAAGAATAATGAACGGGTAACAATACATATAATTGCTCAAATAGTCTGTTGGGCTTAAGCTTGGGCTGAGAAGCCCAATGAAGGAATGAGTATGGGCTTGTTATTAGATGATGTGAAGTATATATTGGGCTTATTTTGCTTGATGGGCAGGCCCATTGAAGAAGTAGAGCACATTATCACCTTTGATTGTTGAAGGGGTTCTTTAAAGATCTCGAATGGTATGGCCCATCCCAATGCATGCATGCACCGCAATTACAAGAAACGTTGAAAACATGTTACGATGCACATACAAGGAAAACGGATACGACGAGAAAATGGGAAAGCAGCACACGGCGAGGAAAACAAATAATATATCATTTTAAAGCTATTGAAAAAACATGTATCATAAAAATAAACAAACATACTTAGTTTCAAAATTGAAGAACAAATCATCTTTTTTTTGCAAATCAACGACAAACCGAACAACATAATCAACAAAGAAAAACAATAATAAAAAATTAAAATCTGCAAAAGTGAAAGAATTGGAAAAACACACTCAACATTCAACAAATAAAGATTACACAATAAATAAGTAATCAAAGGTTCAAAATCAATTTATGAAACCATAAGAACAATGGAAGAAAATGGAGAGAAGAGTCGATCGGTGGAACAACAACATTTCAACATTAGAACCGAAGAAGTAGGAGGAGACTTCGTCAAAAAAGAACAATAAGATCGGTGTCCTGCTTCCGACATACTCTTGTAGGTGCCTCTATGGGGATAGGTTTAGTCGGAAAAAATGGAGAGAAGAAAAAAAAATCACGGTAAATCAAATATTCTTTAATTTATTTAAATTTTTTTTTGCTTTTTTATCCTTAAAAATAGGGGGAAATTATACTTTTATTGACTGTGTCTTGACCGGACACGATCCGTGTCCTCGACGTGTTCTACCTCTGAACCAACCATGTCGGATCATATTTGACTGTGTCCGAACCGTATATATCCTGCCGTGTGCCTGTGTCGGACACATGACATTTCGCTTCCAGAGGTGACCGTGCATCGTAGACTAAAAATGAATAAGGTTATTCAAAGGGGATATAAGTCAGAAAGAATGTCCGAATAGTTATTTACTAGCTTTTTTTTTTTTGATACAAGGTAAGCGAAGTAGGTGGGTCAGCTTCTAGAAACCGACCAACCTACGGCATCCTTACGGATGAGTACAACAACATCATCTAGGAGGGTATCATGGTCTTCGGTGTTGGAGAAGCCGTGTTTCGCGATCTCGTCCGCCACTTTGTTGATTTCCCTGAAGGTGTGTGAAGTGCTAGCTTGGGCGAAACTTGAGATGTTGGTGGAGATGTCTGAGATAATCATGTCCGTCTCCCACGGTGGTTTCCATGTGTGGTTGATCGAATTGATTAGAGTCAAATTGTCCCCCTCTATCTCAATAGCCGATATCCCTAACTGTTTGGCCTTTTGTAGGCCTTCCCGCAAAGCGTAAGCTTCTGCCTCAAGAACTGATTCTACGTTACATCTCCCTTTTTCATATGCCAGCGGATGGCCAAGTTCATCACGAATGATGAAACCATATGCGAACTGATTAGCGTTGTTTGATGACGCATCGAAGTTAAGTTTAACAAAGTTTGGTTTAGGCTTTGTCCACCTGATGTTCTTAGTCTTTCTTCTTGTTTTTGTTTTGGTTGTTTAATATTCGCGTTCTTGGTGTTAGCTCGTTCCATTCTTCAATTTGTTTAATGGCTATTTGTTTCATATTTTGTGTTGTTCTTTTATTATTAAAAATTCTTTGGTTTCTATCTAACCAGATATTCCACCAAGTCATGACCAATTGTCTAAACTCCAAGTTAGTTATTTTTTCTTTTAGTTCTCGTAGTATATCATATATAGAGTAGTTGTCTGTTATGCAATCACTTATGATACCAGGGATTTTAGTGCAATCCACTGATTTGAGGGTAGAATGGCATTCGAAGAAAAAGGTGTTTGACGCTCTCTGTATGATAATTGCAGTAGATGCAGGGCATTACTACCGGAATATTTTGTTTGTCAAGGTTTTCTTTGGTTGGGAGCCCATTAAGAGCCATCTTCCACATGAAGTTTTGAACTTTAGGCATGATGCTCAGCTTCCATATCCAAGTTTTATCTTCGGATACCCCAACTTTTCTCCTTTGGATCATATTCATGGCCGATTTGGTGGAATACCAGCCATCATCATTTGTGGACCAATAGATTCTGTCTCTTATGTCGTTGATTGGGAGATTATAGGTGATTATTCGATTAATAATGTTTGACGGAAGAGTGCTCCTTAATTGGTTAAGGCGTGTTTCATTCCACTTTTTGTCCGATATAAAATCGCTCACATATTCCTTTGTTTTTATTAGAGTTTGATCAGGGACTAAAGATTGTAGTGGTTCCTCTAATAGCCACCTGTCTTCCCAGAACTTTATTGTTTTTCCATCTCCCACTTTCCATCTCAAACCCTTTGTTGAATTCTTCCTTCAATTTGGTCAACTTTTTCCATTGCCAAGAGGTATTTTTCCCACACTCATAGTACCATAGGTTTTGTCCAGGAAGATATTTTTCTTCTATGATCTTGACCCAAATGTTATCGGGTTCTGCCATAATTTTCCATAAGAGTTTCATTTGTAGGGCCTTATTCATATCCTCAGCTTTCCTAATACCTGTGCCACCAAGAGCTTTCGGTTTACATATTTTATCCCAACTAATGATTGGGTGATAGTTTGGTCCTTTGTTCCAAAAGAAGTTTCTATTAATTTTGTCCAGTTCATTGTGGATACATGTAGGCAGCATAAATGCTTGCATCATGTAGCCTGGTTTGGCGTTGAGGTTAGCTTTAATTAAGGTTGCTCGCCCCTCCTGTGATAGAGAAGAGGCCTTCCATTTCGTAAGTTGTTGTCTTGTTTTTTGGATGACTGAATTGAAAATTTCTTTGTTTGCCTTCCATTAATGATCGGGCATCCTAGGTATTGTTCTAAGTTTGTAGAAGATGATTGCCAAGATGAGCTTGTATTCGCCTTTTATTCACATGATCTACATTATTCGATGTTTGGAAAGAAGATTTATGGTAGTTAATTACTTGGCCAGAGGTTTCGCAGTAGTCATTTAAGACCGAAAGAATTTTATTTGTTGCTTCAGTGGTTGCTTTAGTAAATATGATGATATCGTCTGCAAAAGCTAGGAAGGGTATAAGAGAGCCCTTTCTTGTTATGGGAAAGCCTATCGAGCGGGGTTTTCTCTACACAGTTTATGTAGGTTTCTAGCAAGAATTTCGGCTCCTAGTTGAAGAGGAGCGGGGAGAGAGGGTCACCTTGGCGTAGGCCTCTCTGCGGGCAGAAAAGAGTTGTCGGTGAGTCATTGATAAGTATGGAGTAGGATACTGTTGTTACACATTCATTGATCCAGTTCATGAATTTTTCACTAAACCCAAATTGTTGTATGACCTGGTTAAGAAATTTCCATTCTAGTTTGTCATATGTTTTTCCATGTCCAGTTTGATGGCCATAAACCCTCTTTTTCTTTTTTTGATCTAAATCCATGGAAAATTTCATGGGCTATTAGGACATTATCATGTATTGCCCTTTGTTTGGTAAAGGCGCTTTGAAGAGGGTGTATTAACTTAGGTAGGACAGAGCTCAGCCGGTTCGCTAGGATTTTGGCTATGATTTTATACACTGTTGAACAAAGGCTAATAGGTCTATAGTTGGCCGTTGTTGTAGGGTTGTCAATTTTTGGAAGGAGCGCGATAAACGTGTGGTTTAGTTGTTTAAGAATTTTCCCGGTTCGATAGAAGCTTTTGACAGCCCTTGTTACCGCTGGCCGACGATATGCCAGTACTTTTGATAGAAACCAGCAGTCATTCCGTCTGATCCAGGCGATTTTTCACTACCGATGTCAAACAGGGCGTTTCTTATTTCACCCGTAGAGAAGGGTTTAATTAGCTCTATATTCTCGTCATCTGTAACTTCTGGTTGGATGACTTGTAGGAGTTTTTGAAGTTTCTGGTTGTCTATGTTTTGAAGCTTTAAAACGAGCCTTGTAGTCATTCATGAATTCGTCGTTGATATCGTTGTCCTTATGTAGAATAGTTCCATCACTTTTTGATATACTAGATATCATTTTCTTGTTCCTTCTGCCAGTGGCTTTTCTGTGGTGGAATTTGGTGTTTTTATCACCTAGGCGGAGATTAGTCGTTTTGGCTCTTTGCATCCAATATTTGTGTTGGTAGTCCAGAATACATTCACGTTTTTGACATAGTCTATTAATCTTATCATTAAGTTGTTGATCAAAAGCTGCAAAAAGCTGCTTTTGAAGGGTTTCAATTTGTTCATCAACAAATTTTAGTTGGGTGTTTATATTTTCAAATTTCTCGCGGCTCCATTGCTTTAATTTTTTTTTTAGAAAGGTTAGTTTTTTTAACCAAGTTAAACATGTTAGTTCCCTGGAATTGAGCTCTCCAAGATTGTTTGATCAGGTTCTCGCAATCAGGCCTTTGCATCCACATTGATTCAAAGCGGAATGGTTTGTTTCTATATGTTGTTGATTGGTTTTGAAAATTTAGTGAGATCATACAATGGTCCGATGTGGTAAACGCATGATTTCGGGTGTGTAGACATGGTTATTCTTGTATGACTTCCATAGTTGTCATTGTTCTATCAAATTTTTCATAAGTGTTATTATCTCCTTTCTTCCTTTTTTTCCACGTGTACTCATTACCTTTCGTCGGAGGTCGATCGATCAGTCCACATTGATCGGCTACATTGTGAAGCCTCTATACTTATTATTAGTAATGGGAACTCCTCCCCTTTTATCTGAGGGTTCCCATAATTTCGTTATAATCTCCTATGATTATTGTTGGACTATTAGTTGATGATTTGAAATCCATTATAAGTTGTGACCAGAACTCATCTTTATTTGGTTCATCTAGTGGTGCGTAGATCCCAAAAATCCGCGTTTCGAATCCGAGTTTATGTTTGTATGTTTTAGATTGATGTATCTACTATGTGTCTCTATTTCTATTTTTCATTTCCTAGTTGGTACGCTTTCCAAAGCATACACAACCCACCCGAGAAACCTATTGTTGGGATGAATAAGATATTATCAAAACCAGCGCTCTTCCATATTGACTCGTCCGGTTCAACATTGGTTCTTGTTTTTGCTAATATTATAGCTTGGATACATTCGTTTTTTACAGGTGATGTTTAGATTGGTCCAAACGTTTTTCTTGCCTATACCCCTACAATTCCAATATGCTATCTTCATTTAAAAATTGTTATGTTTTGGGTGGTAGTCTTCCCGATATTCCTACCTTTTTTCCTTAGTTTTTCCCCTCTCCGGGATTTAATATTTGTTACTATGTTATTAGTGTTTGTGCAAATGGTTTTCTTACTTATTCGTTGGACTAAAATGCGAAAACCTTTCAAACTACTTTGGCTATCACTTTGCGAAGTGCTAGGATTATGAAAATCCTTCGATTGTCTACAACTAGAGTGGCATTTAGTACATTTATGTTTCCGCTCCAAGTTATGTCTACCAAATTCAACATTGGTATTGACAAGCTTGTTCGATTGCTGTTTGAAAAATATGAAATAAAGTTTTGTCTAATTTCGTGTCATCACTATGATAATGATCCGTTTTTTTCTTTTCCCTTTTGTTCATGGGGAATTGTTTCCTTCCTCAAAGAGGAGTATGATTGTTGTTCTTATTAATCTGCATGACAAAGAAACAGAGAACTCCAAAAGTACCTGTTTTCAAATTGATTTTTTCCAACGAAAATTCAAACATATCAGAACAGGTTCGTATATAGTAGGAGAGCACAAGGTTTTTAACAGCAACCATCCAATCTACGCTAGTTATACTAGCGTAGTCATATTACATAACTGAATCAGCACACCAATCATCAAAATAACACTTGACATGAATGATGAATATGGTCAATTTCATATAAACAGCTATAGAAGGCTTCAATTCAGTTGAGCAGAAAGTTTGAAACTTTCTAAATGATCCTTGTTTAGTATCATTTTGTACATTCAATAAGTCATGTCATTAAACATATCTATCTATCATTTGCATTGATACATAATTCATTTGCTTATTTGTTTTCCTTATCTTTGCGTTGTATGGTTGCTTGCAATTGTTCAAATCAGAGTTCTGCTTTGGATCAAGGGTATCAAGTTGTTCAGTTTTTCATAATTGTTTCCTTCCTTGTGCAGCTGGTTGAGACAGTTGTTATCCACAGTTATGAACTGCTTCACACGTTTCATTTGGGAGACCTCCTGATTCCACTCTTCATTGCATACCTGCACCCACCAACAGAAAAACCACAAAGAGATACCAACAAGAGGGAGGGAGGGTGCATAGATATTTAACCATTTTGAGCAATTTAGGAAATATCTTCTAGGTTTTATGCAGGAAGTACATCTTGCATAAAGCTTATAGTTGTGATGCTTGATACCATCAAGATACCAATCATTACAGGGAGTTATTATTTTGGTTTTATATTTGTCCAGGCAAACAATAAGAAGATAATGTAAGTGGCTATATTTGTTCAGATTGATGCCTGTTTGTTCAAGAGATCAAAACTAGTTGCATATGAGTTCAAGCCGTTGTTCTCTGAGTTAATGAAATCAAACATCAAATTGCGTATGTGAGAGCCCTTTCTTTCGGACCGAGATCGACCATAGACGAGATTGGCTTTGGGCCGAGATTGGACTTGCCGCACCCGCGGGCACATATGCCGCCCCTGCGGGTTCCCGCCCTGCGGCCTGTGATCCGCCCTGCGGGTTACGGCGGCTGCAGCCGGTTTTGTTGACTTCCTTGACCCGTGCTTTACCTTCTTACCTTACCTTCTCTTACCTTGCTGAGCAAGGGTTTCACTTCTTCACTTCACTTCTCCAACTACCTACGTCCACCTTGCTTATCCTTCTTTCCTTGTGAGCTTGTTCTTGTTTTCCTTGGAGTTGCCTTTGGAAGTGTACTTGTGGTTGTGTGCTGATGCTAGTGTGTGTTTTGCTGTGCTTGGAAGCCAGCCTTGGTGTTTGATGATCCTCCCTGCAGCCTATAACCTTCAGTAGTGACCTAATTGATCAAGTGACGAGCCGAAGAGAAGGTGCGAAGTGTCGTTCTGCACTGTCGCCGCCCCGCGGCCAAGAGCCACCGCCCCCGCGCTACCGTGCCACAGCGCATGCGTCGTGCCTGCGTTCAGTGTCACCGCCCCTGCGGCTTTCACCTGTCGCGCCCGCGGGTGATCCTTTCCGCCCCTGCGTCCGTAGTTCACGCAGGTGCGTCTTGTCCCGGGACTACCTATAGTTAGGTAGTTCCTTTCCTTTCTAGTACGAGGGAACTAGTATCATGCTAGGATTCGGATGGTGATGAGTATGGTATAGTTATGCCGGTTACGGCTTTGAGGTTTACGAGTTGGAATTGATCCTTATGGATCCGCTTGGGTCTAGTGTGACCCTTTGTGTGTGATAGGATTGTGATATATATCTGTGTGCCTTGTATAGGCTGTGTTGTCCTCCAGTTTGGAGTGGACGTTTCTGGGTTTTTCTCGTAGCGAGATACTTCTGAGATTGAGGTAAGTCCATAGGACTTACTTAGCTGCCATCCTTATATTGGATGTGTGCATGAGTGGTGTTTGTTATATGCTTTATAGCATGCTTCATGTTGGTCACCGACCTATGTTATATTGACCGTCCATTGTAGTGGTTGTGGGCAACTTACCCTTTCATCCCGTAGAGGAGTCTGGGAAGTTCTCTGTACGCTAGCTAGACTTGGTATACGAGAAAGGTACTGATACCACTCCTTATGGTATACGGGAAGGTGCGTTGATACCACTCCAGCTAGCTATTGCACGCAGAGGCGAGGATTATATTCCTCATGTCACTTATTTTCATATACTGATTTATATACTCCTGTGTGTGTTTAACGTTATAAAGATAATAAACCGGGTAAATGTGTGATATCATGTTGATGTGTTATTGTTTATATGATGTGTGGTTGTGCTCTTGCCTATCTTATATTTGTGTATGGTTAGCTAACGGTTTTATACCGTGTTGTAGATCCTTTGCAGGTTAGGGAGAACTGTAAAGTGATCCGGAGGGGTGATCTGCTGAGGGTTTCGTACACAGGGCGTACTCGTGGGTTTTGGGTTGTTTATATTGTACGGATTTATGTTTGACTTTTGTACTCAGCAGTACTGTGTGTATTACTTTTGATCAGTATATATATATATATATATATATATATATATATATATACATTAGTTTTATGTTTTGTTTTAATCTATTAGTGCCTTGTTGTAAGATTCAGTGAAGTTGTTGTTAGGCTAGGGTCAGGATCCATTGTGAGATCCTAGCCAGTAGCACTCCGAGTCCTACGGATTCGGGGTGTTACAGCGTACAAGCATAAAAAACATTGTATAAACAATTCATTGAGTCATAGATCGGAAGTTTCAAAACCAATAGGAGAAAGATGACTAACCTTTCACCTTCAAGATCAGGATATCCGGGAGGAGAGCCCTCCTTGTTTGAATGGCATAAGACCAGGTTTATATCGTATTCCAATGGGGCGCAATCCAATTTCAGGATACTCGCAGGGATCGAGCATCTCCCCCTTTGCCAGTATAGGCCAACGTTGCAGTAAGCTTTGGGTAACTGAAAGAGAACCCCATCGCGAAGGTTCAAAGCGTCGTCTACCACCAGGGTTAGGGGACTGGAGTTAAAGGATCTCCGTTCAACTTTTTTCCGGATCTTATTATAAGGGAAGAGAAAACGAGCCATACGACTCCCCCCTTGTTTGACAGAGCCTCTGCGCAGGCCTTCGCATGCCAGATTAGGTCTTCTTTGAAGAGAGGACGGCAGGGAGCGTCCTAGATCTAGATTTAGGGCTACGAACCGAAAAAGCCCCGATTTCGTAGCAATTAGAGCGACTTCTCGCAAGAGATGAGAGTAATTGAGACTTTTGGGAGTAGAGTTGGGAAGATATTGGGAATTTCGGGTGAAGGAAGCACAGGCTTCAACATCTCCACCATGAAAGCAGCTAGGGTTTTTCTTGATTTCTAGTTTGAGGGAAGCAGGAGCTGTGCGTGAGAAGCGCGTTCTTTGAAGGGTGTTTTGGATTTCTGGGTTTTTTTTTTATTTACTAGCTTTAAATTCCTACTTTCCAAGTTTGCATTAATATAAAAATAAATAACCTTAAATAAATGGATAATTTAGTAATCGCTATTTTTGTTAATTAACAACTGTCAATATCGAAATTAAGTTTTTTCTGATTTTTTATTAAATGAAAGATAATTGTGAATCTATATTTTCAATATAATATTTCAATTATATTATACGACCGACTTATTTTATCGTATCATAACCACGTCTTCTATGTTGGTCGAGTAGACTAGTATACAACTCTATACATCTTGAAATTTGGATAGGCTAGCGTTAGCGTATGCAACCCTTCAACACACGTTAGAATATTTTGACCAATATTCGTTGTATAATAAGATTCGAATGTCAAGAAGTCAACGAAATTAATATGCAAATTATGTAACCAAAAATATAATACAGGATCTTTAGGATGCCAAATAAGCATATAATCACGTAAATTTAGTTTTAATAAATGAACATGAACCATGCATTATAATTCTACAATGTTCTCAATGATTTGAAGATCAAAATTAATAATGAGTAAATCATTCCATTTTCGTAGGGATATGATTGGAAATGTTGTGTTCATCAATCATATGCAACACGTACGTACAACTCTACTCATTAGCTTCGCTGGCCATGGCGTTATATATATACAGCTGTCAATATTACTTAAATCCAAATTAAATTACTTTCGTTCAATTATTTAAGCTGTTGAAGAAAGTTGTTTTAATGTGTGTTTGATTTGAGAACCGAATAATGTTGATGCAATGCATTCTCTATACGAGTCTCTTCCATTCTCTCTCAACGGTGGCCGCGCCAAACCGAAAACGTTAGCGCCGGCGCTTTTCGTGTTCGGAGATTCGCTGTTTGACGTCGGAAACAACAACTGGCTGCCCACTTTGACCAGGGTTAACTATTACCCGTATGGTGTCGATTTTGCCCGAGGACCTACCGGGAGATTCACCAACGGAAAAAACTTGGCTGACTTTATAGGTATAATTAGCACGTGTATTGTTTTTGGTAAATCCAGTGACGTCCTGCACTAACACATTTGGTTTCCTATGCAGCTGAGTATATGGGCTTACCCTATCCACCGCCCGTATGGAACGTCCCAATACCAAATTCGTATACGGGTTTTAATTACGCATCCGGAGGATGTGAATTCTTGATCAAACCGATAGCATTGGTGTAAGTATACTACATTAAATCACCTTTTTATTATTATGTATATTTGTTTGTATAAAACAACCCTTTTAAAACAAATTGCATAAGACTAATTATTATATCGTCAATTATTTGCACATAATCACTCTTTTTGAAAACTTAGCGCAAAGTCACGATTATCCGTGTTTGGTTGTATGGTCTTGATCATATTCGCCTGAGTTAGGTTTCAGGTCGGGCGAATTGGTAATCTATTTTATTTTTATTTTTTAAAAAATATTTATATTAAATATAAAATATATAAAATTATTACCAAAAATCAAAATAGTTTAATGGTCGTGGACATTTAAAAATATACATAACATGTATTTTACATATTAAAAAATTAATAAAATAAGCTTTTGGGCCTGTGTGATGTGTTATACGCGTCAATATCTCGGACAAGGGTCAGTCCCGCATCTAGGAAAACAAAATGAGGAACACATTTTTGTACTGAAAAATGAAAAACATCACAATTAATTTCATGAATAAACAATAGCATAAAAGTTAAGTATATTTCTTTTCCTTTTATTTTTCAGAGTTGTAACCAAATATTCCATTGATGCGAAAACAATCATGCATATCCAATTATATTTTTCTATACCTGACAAAATTTAGGGTGTATCCTTTGTACACTTATCACGTAATTGGTGAAATTTGCGTTGTTTTTCATTTTCTCGTAAAGCACTAATACGTTGATCTTCTTTATTTAGCTTCATCCAATCACGTGGTAGGGATACATTAATTAATTTATTATTGATATAGGAGATCTTGATTGGTTTAGAGACGGGGCAAAATTATGTAATAAATTTATTTTTTTAATCTTATGAAATTGGGTTTTTTGTTTTTTGCAGGGAAAGTGCTTGAATTTGAAGGATCAAGTAAACTTGTTTAATGATACCATTGAATTGGTGTTCAGGCGGCGTTATAAAGAAAGCAATCTAGCCCTTTATTTATCAAAATCAATATTTATTTTCTCTATTGGTAACAATGATTACATAAATAATTACTTGAACCCCATTTTTAACACAAGCAAACGTTACAACCCACAACAATTTTCACAACTCCTCATCAACTATCTTTCAAATCAATTACAGGTACTTACTTACAATAGAATTTTTTCCTAGAAAAATCAAATCTAAATTCATTTACATTATTATGTAGCATATAAAATTTGATAATGCAGATATTGTACAAATTAGGGGCAAGAAAGGTGTTAGTTTTCGAATTGGGCCCAATTGGTTGCATTCAAACGAAACAAGGACAACCAAACACAATGGATTATGCAATGAGGATATAAATCGGATCGTTTCGTTCTTCAATGATAAGCTTGGGCTGCTACTGTCCAAACTCAACTCAATTCTCCCTCGTGCTCGCTTTGTACTGGACAAGCTCATAACATTGGCTATGATGCAATCATCAATCCCTCCAAATATGGTAACTCATTGACTCCTATTTTAAAGTTTATTTTAAATTGGGTCTTTCCTTACGGGACATATATGCAGGATTGGCAAATAGTAGAGATCCATGTTGCACGGCCTTTTTCAACGGAACGTTATCATGCATACCATTACTACCACCATGCGAAGACCACGACAAATTTTACTTCTGGGATGCCTACCACCCCACCGAAGCCATATTCTCTACCCTTGCTACAAACTGCATCAATGGCTCTATTTGCAACCCCAACATTCAACAACTTATTCAAGAATTGTAGTCAATTTTCCAATTTGTTGACACTTTTCTGCCTTTTATTACATTTTCATGTTTTTTTTCCCGCTCTTATGGAGTCTTTAATCAATGTTGTTCTAGTCAATTGGTTATAACTCGTGTAATTAACTATATCTTGAATAGAGTTGATATTGTCCGGGTTCGGACCGAATCCGGACCGGGCTTTTCGTTTCTTTTTTTTGTTTTTTTGTCCGGATGTCCGGGCCGAATCCGGGCTAAACCCATATCCCGGGCTTAGAGCCATGTCCGTACCCACCGGGTTGTGTTCAACGGTAAATTGCATTGTAAAAAACATGAGGCTTAAAGCCTTTTCTTTCATTGATTTGGATTATTTATATACACGAATAGGCAACCTATTTCAACAAGAAGTTAGGAAAGAAATAATAAACTTTAAAAAATTTAATGCTATAATAATGAACATGAATATATATTAACATAAAATAGATAATATTGTAATGAATATAAATATATCTATTAACACCCATCGGCAACAACTTGAAGCTTGTATAGTAGATTAGTAGGAGCTTGAAGCAAGTGGGTGAATTTTTTTGGTTTTGATATGCTCTACACGTTCTACGTGACTTTCCTTTGAATATACTAAGGAGTCTCGTGTAGGGTTGTGCATCCGGTTCGAATGGACCAGAACTTTTAAAAATCTTGAATGGGGACTGAACTGATTCCGATTCGGACCGAAATAAAATAAAATAATATATTTTTTCAAAAATTAAAAAATATATAATTAAAATATATATTTTTTATAAATATGTACATAATATATGATTTTCAAAAATATATAAATTAAAATCAATAAAATAATAAAAATAAATAATTCCGGTCCAAGCCGGTCTTTTCCGGTCCGGACCAGAATCGGACTGGGTTCGGAATTTCTAAAATCCTTGGTCCGGTTTCCTGTCTGGTTCAGTTTTGCACAACCTAGTCTTGCAAATGGTTCAGTTTTGGCACAACCCTAGTCTTGCAAATAATGTTGGAGCGAACAGATGCCACAAGGAATTGATGAACCTTCTTTTTTTGTTGCTCTTTGTTTTGTAGTGTCAGTAGGGCTCGGGTAGGTTGACGGCAATATGTCTTTGTTTTGTTGGCGGAATTAGGGTGTCGGTTTGGTTGACGACGATATGTCTTTGTTTTGTTGACGACAATAGGGTGTTGGTTGGTTGATAGTAATAAGATGGTGATGTAACACCCCCGAACTTCGGGAACTCGGAGCGTTACTGGCTAGGACCTCACAGTGGATCCCGACCTTAGGTTGACGTCAATAACGTCGGATCTTGCAACAAGACACAAATATTTTTAAATACAAATCCTTGCAAAAATACATATTTAAACTCGACAGACTCAGGACTCGTATTTCAGCCAACTGAGAATTAAATAAACTCTGTTGTAAAGAAAAATAAATTAAACATAAATTATGTAAACCCATCACCCAACTCCTAGTACGGAAACCCGGCTGGACACTTCACTCCCCGATTTCTTGGCAAAGATCTAACCTGCAAAGTTTAACAACACGATAAAAACCGTTTAGCTACAATTCTAATACTAAGGTCGCTAAGGCACACACACATTCAAGGAAGTACTATAAATCACTCAGCATGCAAACACACAATGTCCTAGTTTTATTATCTTTTCTTTGGTGGAATTGGTCATTCTATTTTTAAACTTTTCAAGGTAGCACAAGAGTCTCCCGACTCTTGCCCCGACCCATCCCCGTTTACTAGTAGGAATGGTTTAATGCATCCTTTCGTATACGCTACTGGACTGGTCACAGGGACATCTTCCGGCACCCCCTCGTCCCGGACAGAAAGCTACGGCACGATATAATACACTTGTACCTCTCTTTAAAAATTTAAAACCAGTGTGATCTAGTTCATTCATTTTATTTCTCAATCATAAGACACATTACCCTAGTGCACACTCAATATTAAAAGGTAGCTAAGGGAGTCCTATGAACTCACCTAATCAGTACCCTGACATTTTTTAGATCTTAGGTTCAGGGACCTATACGTCCATTCCAAGTTCTCTAACATCAACCTCGTTGTTTCATTAAAATATCACTATCTCGGAAGTGGGTTATTATTCTAACGTTACTAATCAGCTTAGTCCTTCAACATACTCGTTCCGGTTCCAAACATACTTCTCAAATCTGCTAAAACCGACATTCCGGTTTGCCAATTCCTTCCGCATTATCAAAACATTTTCCCATTATTAACAGCTAATTCAAACTAAATTATCATACAAAAGTTAATTAATTATTTTATAATTTAATATTAAATTCTAAGGGAAATTAATCGGGTTAGGTTCTAACCGGAATCAGATTGGTAGCGAGATTAACTGGATTAAGATGGGGTCGGTGGTGTCGGACAGGGGGTCACGGGTTCAATTCATGGGCAAGCAAAAATTAGTAAAACAGATTTAATCTCTCAATGTCAGATGGTCTCGAGCTCGAGACTCGGCAACCACGTAATTAACAACCCACGAAATAATAAAATGTTGGAAGATGGCATGTTAGATACCCACAAATGACAAACGCAACGGTGAATTCTCACCAGGTGCAAGACGTCTCAGGTTCGAAGTTGGTCGTTGCCATTTCTTTAGTGCGGCTCTCTTGCGTGGGAATGAAGTCTTAGGTTCGATTCTCCCACATTGCTAATTCACATACGGTTTTAGTTGTCTCTTTGCACAACTGAAGAACGACGGGATGGGAAGTGCTCACCTACGCCGGCGATGACCGCAAGGGCGGTTACTGCACCTTGGTGGCGCTAGGAGGAGGCGGTTTTGATGGTGGTCCTCCAGCTCACTAGGTTCTATTTTGCCGAAAGGAATGAGGTAAGTTATCCCAGCAGAGGAAGCACGTAGATTGGGGCCGGAGAAAGGAGGGTGATGACGGTCGGAGATAATGGAGGCTCGTCAACGTCACTTTGGTCGTAAGTAAGAGAGGGGGTGCATGATATACTTTCCGGTGTGGTTCGGTAATAGCAGGTCACGACATCGTGGTGCCGAAATGTGTTTGGGAAGGAGTGGATGGTCGGTCGGTCGAGATAGGGAGATGATAATATATGAATGAGAGGTGATAATATGATTTATCGACTTGTAGTCATGCATTTAGTTAGATTTTCCCTTTCCGCATTCATGTTTTAGCCTTAGTTTGTGTCATTTATGCTTGTTTAGTGTGACCTTGCAAGAATAGATGTCTACACACACTATTTGTGGCTTTGTAGGTGATTTGGCACATTATGGAGCTAAAACGACGTATTTGAGGATCAAGCCTCGCAATGGATGCATTGGAACGAGCGTACGTGCACGGGAAAGGACAAGGAATCGAGTTAAAGGCACGAAGGAACGAAGGAGAACAATCTCGGCCTTGATCTCGATCGACCATGAACGAGATTGTCCTGATCTCGCTGAAATCCCTTGATCTCGGACCGAGATCCATGATCTTGGACGAGCTGGAAGCCTCTGTTGCAAAATCTCGGTCTCCATCTCGGTCACTGATCTCGTCTCCATATTCATATTCCATGAATATATATATATATATATATATATATATATATATATATATATATATATATATATATATATATATATATGTATGGTACGTATATCTATCTGTTAATATGTAAATTTTAGTTATGTTAATTGATATTCTTGTTTAATATCATAGGTAATCCCTTCTAATTGTGGAGTTTTAGCCTAGCTAGTATAGATGAACATAATAAGATAAGCCATATACTTATTGAGAATTTCATTCCTTATCATGTCAATCTCTTGTAATTCTCGAGAGCCACTATTAATATATTGATAAGTAATTATCTATTCAAGAATTGATCCCGTATAGTTTGTTTCTTATCGATTAATTTTATAAATCAACGATGATATTTAAGTATATATGATTATTTTCTTTTTTCGTTATAGGATTTGAAACCAAATGGTACTAATCAGTATATATAAAACATAATGAGATACGTCATATACTATTTGAGAATTTCACTCATCTTAATCGATCTCTTGTGATTCTGGAGAGCCATTATTCTCATTCCAAATCTATATATATATATATGATAGATCGATCACGTTATCACGTACACAAATCACTTATCTTCGACTTACGACACATACAATAACCAAGGCTAGGGTGATTGGCACGTTATAATAGACCGCCTTATCGGTAGGGACACGAAGACCAAACTATAGCGTACGTTAACGTTATTTTAAGGTGATCGGCTACGTTAACGTTACTATAAGAAGGTACACTATATTGATCTAACACCTTCTTCCGCCATGACCTCGCTCACGTTGGCAGTTGAAGAAGACGCGCGGAAACAGGCAAACCGAGGTTGTAGACCTCTGCAAACTCCCTTGTGTTGAAGTTCTGGCGCCACTCCGGCCCGAAAAACCGTCTGCCGGCCGAGTTGCCTGAATAACACGAACACCGTCCTGTGGATGCCCACTGTCGGCCTTGGGCTTTCGTAGCACATCACTTCGTTTCCTGCATGTAATGCATCGTATACGTGTTCATATCATATTTTAAGTTACTTGTTATAGATCAATGAAATTACTTTATTGGTCTAAATTTTGTAAATAAATAATTTCAAAACCATTGTAATATAAAAAAAATAACAAATAATAAAAGGATATGAAACACAATGAATATTATAATGATAAGTTAATATTATTATAAATATTCATATTTCAAAAACTAAAATATAATGTTCCCATTTTTTATATTCGATATTCATATTTTAAAAATTAAAAATTTACATTTTATATTCTGAATTTATTATTTAGCTCGTAAAATATTCATATGTTAATTACAAGTTATTCATATTGACATATAGTGTGTTTAGCATGTTGTCTATTTTTGTATGTAATGTTACTAGGTGAATATTTGTATAAAACACGTTGACCTTGTTATTTCATGTGATAATGATATAGTTATACATCATATTTGAGTTATATAAGATACTCGTTGGAATTTAACTAAAGACTAGCATTTAAATGACATATATAAACATCTCTCCTAAGCTAGATTTTATTCGTAAATCACTTAATATAATTTATAAAATAATTAAAAATACCGAAACGTAAAAATTATATTTGCATACATGTTTGCGGACACCCATCGATATATCTACACATTACGGGTTATCCACATGGACCGACTCTTATAAGAAAAAGTAAAAGTGAGTTCCATGCCAAACTTACGACATGGCTTGTATTTAGACTAAAAGTTGGGGCTAGTTCTTGCAATATGTACAAAAGAAGATGAGTTACGCCCTGATCGAGTGACACGAAACAAGTTAAACCGCACGTACACTAGCAACTAGCTCAAATTCTCAGTGGACTGGCCACTACAAATTAACGTTAGGGTTTGTCATATGTTTTTCAAATTTGATAAGGTTGTGCCACCAACGTTAGAGTTTGTGTTGTTTTTTGTAATACTTTCTTGTTAATAAACTAAGAATATGTAGGAACTAATTACCAAAAGTAGCCCCAGTTGTTGCAGGAATATCAGTTACCAACCTGCAGCAAAACAACAACTTAATCAATATTGAACAAAATGAAAGCGATGATCGTCACTCCTAATCAGACAATGAATTACCAGTGCAAATACTCCCTCAAGTGAGGGTTGCTTGGACTAGGAGCATCCAGATCCAACATTATCTGTAACACAAGATTCATAATATTATGTCTTATTAAGGATTCATTTTAGTGTAAACATAGATAGATATATAGATCGAAGAAAATTGTTTTTCTGATGAGTACTTACCAAGGTATAGAAGTTGCGCAAGTCATCACCTCCGATTTCAACCCTAGGAGCGATAGAAACATGGGAAGGACGAAGATCACAACCGTTGGTGATTCTTCGGTTATTGTAAGAAACTCGCATAGGAATGGTGACGGTAAACGGATCCACGAGATCTCCCTATGATCCGTCCTACGATCAATCCCTCCTTATGATCATCCTCCATGATTAGAAAGTACGACGTTAGTTATATATATATATATATATATATATATATATATATATATATATATATATATATATATATATATATATATATATATTATATATATATATATATATATATGATGGGCCTAGATCAATATATGGTATGTAGTACAAGTGAAGCTAGATCAAGTAACTCATGCAAGCTAAAGCATAGCTCTCTCTATCTATTTATATACATCTATGTACGTTGTTATACTCTAGGTTTCACAGAGGAATAGGTAGCTACCTGTGCGTGTATACGTACGAATGAAGAAGGAGAGATAGAATCTAAAGAAGATGCTCTTCATTTTCCCCTCACAAAATTCGAAAGGGCGTTATTCTCAAAGACAAAGAATCATACCCACAATTCAAAAAGTGGCTTGGTTCCTTATAGCCCCACATATGTAGGAATTCGTGGCTCAAACTTCTCATCGTCTTCCTCAAAGCTTTCTAAGCTTTGCTAGTAGTATGTATGGTTGTTTTTAGGGTTATTATATGAGCCGAACCTGGCTCTACAAAACTCCAGTTTGAGTTTTTCACTTGTTTATAATTAGTTTGACTAAAGTTTAGGTTTCGTTTGATTATAAAGAGCACTTGATTTGTATGTTCAGTCTGAATAACGACTCTAAAGGATGAATTGATTAGCCAATCTTAACACGATTGTCATATAAATCGGATTTTCAAGCTCGGTTCGGAAAAGAAAAAGAAAAAAAATCAATGAAGACTCGCTAACTTGACTAAACAAGTTGGTTCAGTTTGATATGATCACTATGCGCCAAGTAGGAACCAAAGGCCTTCGTATAAATGTCATATTACCATATGAAATCATGCAGAAAGAACCCTAGCTAGCTAGGCACACATGTAATCTTTGATGTTTAAGATTACTAATCTCATAATTGGTGTGTTAGCCTAGGTAGCTCCATACTAGATATGGCACTGAGCATGATAGAATATGGTCTGCATATCCCGCAGATAGATTGATCAAATATAACAGCTTTTAGTATTCTTAAAATTACTCTATTTTTAGTATTGAAACGAATATTTCATGTAAAAGTCAATGTTTACTTGCCATCCATTTTGGTCCCAAAAATGAATTCCCAATATATGAAAGAAAGAAAATTAAAGAATCTCAATTTGTAGCAACTCTCAAGGTTTTGTAATTAATATGAGGATGGGTTTTTTTTTGGGTCGAATTAATATGAGGATGGTGAGGACAACATCCTCGTGGACAGTGGTGTACATCGAAGAAAGCATGATAGCATCGAGTTTTTTTATATTGGACAAGTCGTCTAGTTGAGTGGAATCGTTGTGTAATGAGCTACCTCGTGGATGGTGGGAGTGGAGAGGGATTATAGAGGATGTGTATTTTATATTTAACGAAAAAATGGAAACGGAAAACGGGGACACAAAAAGAAATGAGAAAGCGACAATCTTAAAAATCATAGAAAAATGGAACACAGTAGAAAAATATAAATAAAATAATACCTCCGTTTCATTGTATTTGTCCGCCTAAGCTAAAAGAAATTTTTTAAAATAATTGTCCATAAAAATTCATTAATGTCAAAACTTTTTTAAAAAACAAAATTATACATCTACTATTCTCATAAATGAAACTTATATTTATTACTTTCTTTTATTTCTTATATAATTTTTGTTAATATGTGTGAAGAATAATAATTAACTCTTGTAAATATGAATAAATATAATAAAAAGAAACATATATGATAAGACCAATGGCATATATATATATATATATTAGAATAAATCTCAAAATGTAAGTACTTTGGTTGCGTTAAATATTATTGTGGTAGCAATGTACTATAAAGGTCTTGCTCATCTTAAATTCTAGGGGGGGGGAAAGAATGTATCATTTATAAATATCTTGTTATCTCTTTTCATATCCCTCCTAGAGCCAATGTGGAGTCACCGTCCATGACCATGGGTTGGCTCATTTTCGATGTTAATTAGAAAAGGTGTTTTAGCAATGTCCTTCCTATTTTAACCCGTGTACGGAAAGTTTTCGAAAGCTTCCGAAATTTTCAAAATTTTTGACACAGAATACGACATTAATTGTTTAGAGATTTCCGTGCATCATGTGTATTCAATAAATGAACCGGATTTAATGCTAAGTGTGGTGATATATATAAAAGGCAAACACCTCTCGGACTTTGACAACATTATCATAATCGGATAGGAAAACTCTTGTTTGATTCAATAGCTCTCTTACATTCCTCTACCCACCTTCCCTCTTGTCTATCGAAATGATCTCGATTCCCAAACCTACTAATTTTGTAAATTTTAGGTTTCTTGATCCAAAAATTATCCGAGCTATATATATATTACCCGTCCTAATGTAGTGAAGCAGCTTTTGAGAAATAATATAAAAGCGCATATATATAAAGAAGAAATTTATTCTAAAGTAGGTATTTTAATTACCAAACTTTATATATATGGCTAGCAAAATGTTTAAAAATATTGGAATATTTGTAAATTCCTCTTTCTGTTTCTATCTTACAGGATTCTTGATCTCACATCACCGAGTTTCACAATCGACTTATCAAGAACGAATCAAAGGCTTTTTCTACCACCAAATCAAGATTTTTGTTAATGAAAACTGACCAATTTCTTAAGCTTTTCCTACTTAAGTTGAAGCCAAACACGCGTACATGTACGTCAACAAAAATATTCAAGCGATATGCTAAACTAATTTGACACGTCTTTTAGTTCATCATCGTGAAAAGATCTTTAGGGAAACAACAAACAAGTTAAACTGTAGTTCAAGACTATAGTTGGATGTGTATATGGAGTCGTATACGAGCGTAAAACTCCTACTAAGTCTAACGTATAGAGTCGGTTTTCTTTACTTTTACGTGGACAATAATTTATAACTAGAGTTTGTTTAAAAAAAATATAATTAAAGTATTTGTTTAATAAAATAAATTAATTCAGTGTTTATATAATATATTTGATTTGGTGATAATATATTTAAATAAACTAGTGTTTTGATGATAATGTATAAATTCGTCCTCCCAATTCTTTATTAATAGCAAATTATAAGGGATGCTTGAAGAAAATAGTTGATATAAACTAAACTATCGTGTTAACATTTCGGTTAGTTTTGTTTCAAATGTTTTTAAAAATAAAAAAATTCTAAACCATATTTCAAATTTGACCATTTTTTTTTTACTTGAACTTAGATGTACACTACTTTATAATGAGTTACAAACATATTCATAAGCCCGTATAAATAACACCACCGTAAGTCTAACATCTAAAATATACAAGTTCATCATTTGGCTTGGCTTGTGTTCTTGTAAGATAGTGGTAAAGCCTATAATTGTCTAGAGTTTTGTATACATCTCGCACCGAAACTCAACTGAATTACTTTTCACTAAAAAAGATGAAGGCTTGTTTAATTTCGTTTTGAAAGTATACAAAATTATTAGTGGAAAATAAAAACTTTTTTTATCGATAATATAGAGATAACATATTAGTATATAAAGTTGGTGAGTTACTTCACCTATTACTGATTGGTTTTAGGATAAAATATTATTGGGTTTATATTGGGTTTGGGCTCAATGCGTGTATGAACTAAGACGTGTGACTAAACCCTCCGTATATAACTGACCCGTCGAAATCTCACATGGTATCAAACAAGTTTGTTCTCTCAAATCTCTGGTAAATTTATCTGATGATGAAATCTCACGATCACTATTTGTATCCTTTGTTAAAAAGAGCTCTCCACCAAAATTTGATGAGAAAATAGTTAAAAAAAACTCCTCCTTTTTTTTAGTAAAATAAGTTAAACATATTATAACTGAATAAATTTTTTAAATAACCCCCCGGTCATAAAATTATGAAACTATTCTCTTGCTCCTCTTTTCTTATTTTAGTTTTGCTTTGATCTTGGATTTTTATGTAAGGTTTGAGTGTGTTAATGACAATACTAATATGAAAATTTTGTGTTTTTAGTGTTGGTGATATCACTAAAATAGTATTTTGAGTGTTAGTGATAATTGTGTTTTTAGTGTTGATTACCATTAAAATTAAAATAGTGTTTTGAGTGTTAGTGACAACACTAGTATAATTTTGTTTTTTTTATTTATGGTGTGGCAACATACATTAGTGTCAATGTGTTGGTTACAACACAATTTATTTTTTTGGTAAATGGTAAATTCGTAGACCACCCGGTTCGATCGGCTTAGTTGCTCTACGTCCGGATCGGTAGAAAGTCGTGGCCATTGCTGAGGGATACCCTCTCAATATCAAATTTTCCATACATGCCGTCAAGAGGATTCGAACTCGAATCTCCAAGCTAAACACTTAAGAAGCCTAGCACCACGTTCCTCTAGACCAACTGAGTATTGGTATTGGTTACAACACAATTGGTAACATGAGTGGTTGACTGTACAATTGATGACATGTTGTTTGTGACAACATAATCAATGACAATGAGTTGTTGATATTATAACACCGAGATCTTTGGACGCTGGCCTCAAGTCAACCATGCTCGCGCAGAGGCTTCCCAAGAGGTATCCTGAAATTGCTCTCACACGAGCACGCTTAACTCCATAGTTATTTGTACTCACTCTACACTAAAAAAGAAGAATTTTTGTTGACATGGGTAGCAACCCATCCTTATAAATTAAGGACAAACCCTCATTTGTACTCTAACACTGAAAAAGAAGAATTCTTGTTGACATGAGTAGCAACATCCTTATAAGTTAAGGACAAACCCTCATTCAAATGATGTTGGATGACAATTTTTACAAGATGTTACAATATCTCCCACTTAAACTCCTGATGCTCACATCAAGCCAAGGACCGTCCGCCGAGCCGAGTGACCACCTACAAGGCGAGCACACTCGTAACTCAGGGTTAACTCTAATACCATCTATAAGACCCAACGTCCCCATGTATTTACGATAATCATGACTTGTTGTCTTGCTTTTCCGAAAAAATTTTTCTAACTCTGACGATGATGTGGAATTACATGTCATTAAAAAATTGGATTAGGTGTGTGACGTGGATTTTTTTAAAACAATTATTTACTATTTTAAAAATCATAAATTAAGTAAGGTACTTTTAATTTTTATAGAAAATAATCGGATTTTTTTGATTTTTTGGATTTTTTTTTGAATGTGTTTAATAAATTTTTTTAAATGATTTTTTTCAAACCAATGTAAAAATTTATTATAGCAAAATCGATTTTAAATTTTTGGGAAAGTTTTTTTGCAGAATATTTTCACATTTAATTTTATATGAAATTTTTGTCAGTTTTTATTAAAAATTTTTTAACAATATCTGAAACAAAATTTGATTAAAAAAATTATGATTGCTTTTATAAATATTAAACATATTTGACTTAATTTATGATTTTTAACATATTAAATAATTTTTATTTAATTTTTTCTAAGAAAAATTCACATCACATACCTAATCCTTATTTTTTATGAAAAGTAATGTCACATCGGAGTTAAGGTTTTGGCGGAAAAGCAAGTTATATTATTATTGATAAATACATTGTAGTTTGTATCACTCCGATAATTTTCAAAGTTGGTATTATTTTAAATTCATTGTTGATAGTTGATTTCATATTGAACTCAAAATAATATCAACTATCAACATTGCATTCAAAATAATACCAACTTTTGAAAATTATCGGGAGTGATACAAACTTACAATGTATTTACCAATAATAATGTAACTTGCTTTTCCGGAAAAAAAACCCTAATCCGGCGATGCTGTGGAATTACATGTCATCAAAAAAGTGGATTAGGTGTGTGACGTGGATTTTATTTAAAAAATAATTATCTACTATTTTTAAAATCATAAATTAAGTAAGATATTTTTTATATTATAAAATATTATAATGAAAGTATTACATCGAGTTAGAAGTTAGGCGGACAACAAGTTGTGCCACCCAACCCTTTCTAAATATCAAATCCGATCCTCCTAAACACTACATCTGAAGACCTAGGTGACGTAACATTACCATGCAAGACTCATTGCACCCTTCTTGATAATCTCGACGGCATCGGCGCAAGAAAATCAAACGTATGAAATGGAACGGAAGAAACGCATGTTGGTTTTCAATACAAGCCCTTTCATGCTTGGAAACCTTCTTAGAGGCCGCGTTGAGCTCCGCCTTACCCACCATAAAAGGTCCATTACCCAAACCCAACCAAAGGAGAGACTCTTGTCAAATCAATACAAGCATGTTTTTCACTCACCCATCCAAACACTAACACATCTACGGGCCTCAATGTAGACCTTCCTTCACGCGGATTAGTCAAGAAAGATACATGCGCCTCTTTCTTGGCCGAAATTTCTGCTCTCTTAAACACATCACATAAAACATCACGAACCAATCTAAAATTTTTTGGAATTTTTTTGAATTAATACAAGCATATTATAAAAATAATCGAATTTTTTGATTTTTATTTTTGGAATTTTTACTGAATTTTTTAATATTTTTTTTAAAATGAGTTTTTCTAAACAACCAATGTAAAATTTTTATTATAACAAAATCGCTTTTAAATTTTTTTGGGAAAGTTTTTTGCAAAATATTTTCACATTCATTTTTTTATTAAATTTTTATCAGTTTTTATTAAAAAAATTATTTAACAATATCTGGAACAAAATTCGATTTTCTTTACTAAAAATTATATATTTAAAAAAAATGTCCATCAAAAATTTCAAAAAAACTTTCCCAAAAATTTATAAATCACTTTTTAAAAAAAATCAATTAAAAAAATTACGATTGCTTTGTATCAATATTAAACATATATGACTTAATTTATGATTTTTTTACATATTAAATAATATTTATTTAATTTTTTCTAATAAAACCCACATCACATACCTAATCCAATTTTTTATGAAAAGTAATACCACATCATCGTCGGAGTTAGAGTTTTGACTAAAAAAACAAGTTATATTATTGTTAGTAAATACATTGTGGTTTGTATCTCTCCCAATAATGTTCAAGGTTGGTATTGAGTTCAATGTTAATAGTTAATATTATTTGAGTTATTTTTCTTTATTATTATTGTTATTGCATCATTCGTGACTTTCCACCGTTTTCAAAAGACTAATATCTTAATATCGAGTTAGGGTTATATGAAATGAAAATGAATTTGTTTTATCGTGTTGGTGAGGTGTTAATATTTTATAAAAGACGCATAATACCCATCACCGGTTTATTATTGAATCGAGAAGAGTTAAAATTAACAATGATGATCAAAAAAATGCAATAGATAATCACTACAATAAAAGTTGTTGTAGAAAGGTTATGAGTATCATCTCAACTAATTTTGCAAAAAATATAATTACCCTTGACCCGTGCGTAGCACTTGCTTGACAACCGGTACTAATATATAACTTGTCCAATTGTTATAAATAACCTTAAGGTTACGCTGTAAGCTGCTTTCCTATATCGAATATTATATATTATATGTATTTTAAAGTCAAATACTATTATATTATAATACATGGTGTATATATATGCGAACAAACTTTTATTATATTATTCTCAACTCATTTTCGGATTACACCTACACGAATATACTTTTGTTTTTCTTTTATCTGGAATCGTACTTGAAGATATATTTTTGTGTAGTGAATTAATGGTGGGCACTTGCGAACATATGATTCTTGTAGGCCAGGCTTGATTCCAAAGACAAGGTCGAAGGCCAACAAAGAAACTTTTTAAGTAATTGCGGTTTTCATGGTTTATTTATGAAGAATTACAATTATCATTTGAGTGCAGTGCCAAAGGAAAAGTTTTGCAATATACAGGAGTTGTAATTCATATAAGAACTCCACTATTGTTCTAGCGACACTTGGGGGGATAGTTGCAGTGGAATGCAGTTTTATAATGAATTTAGCATGAGTTTTGCATCATAAACAAGTAACTAGGGCAAGGCAGGGGGGATTTGCTGTCATAAACTAGTTCACATAATTACAGAAATTAAGTGCTGACTTATGCACAATTTGAATCAGTTTTTTTACCTACAGAATCTAAACCTCCCAAGGTTCTTCTAACTTAAGAAGATGAAAAGGGAAACGCAGGGGGGTATGGCTTTCAGGAGGCAGATGTAAAACAACTACTGATCAAGTTTGACTCATATTTGCTTGATGCAACAACTTTGGAAAGGGCTTACCCCAAATGATTTGCATTGTCCGGTACGGGAAACCGGTAAGTTTCGTATTCTACCTGTCTACAAAAATGCAATAAGATTACTAATATATTCAGATAATACACAGCTAGTTCACCTGGATTGCCAAATGGATTGATACAAAACTCAGTCTTTTGGTTTTCTAAGCGGTCGTCTTTTCACCCTTTTCCTGGAAAAAGAAACAAGAGAAACAAATGCAACAATACATAAAATTCAGAGAAATCAATTGGATGATATTGATTATTGGTTATTGATGATGAAGAAGATTTCTTTTGTGAAATTTGATTGATCAATGGAAGTTACCTCTTTGTAGGCTTGCTAGTAGAAAGCACACCCTTCATGATAGAGCGAACGTCGACAGAGCGTTCTTTCATGATCTTATCATGATAAATTTTGCTCCCTATTTCGGTTAATAGCTCCTCTACCTCCTCAAGGGGTTGGTCCACATTGAGTGGCAGTTCGCCTTTCCTTATGACTGTCACAGCAAACCCATTTGCTTTGGCATCCCGGAAAGCATCCTGAAGAACAAAATAACACGATATGACCAATTAATACAATACAAGACGAGTTTTGAAAGATCCAAGTACTAATGCAATTAAGAACATGAGTTTGTACCTTTGGGGGCTGAGCGACAACAAATGCTTTATCATTCTTACCAAGCATTTCAAGATGTGATTGTATCATATAGCAGAGGTTCTTGCATTCAGCAGGTTCCTCAAAAGCAATCACATGGTATGGCTTTGGATCAAGTTCAAGATCTTCTGCCATCTCCAATGTGTAAAATCCAACCTTCAACTCATCTCCGTCATGTGTGTACAATTCAATACACTAACAAAAGGGGGGGAAACGATAGACATCAGCTGATAGACATTCATACATAATGTAAAAATAAATAAATTATGTTTACGTGTAAAATGAATAGGTTACTACTACTAACCAAAACAAATGGAAGATCCAACCACCATAGATAATCTTCTTCCTCTCCACTGAATATTCTTTATATTTGTTCAAAACCGCTTGTGTTCCAAATCGTTCCACTTCATTCTTTATCTTGTTAAGCTTCTTCTCTACAAAAGCCTTGCTTCTTTGAGGTATTTTGCGCATGAGCTTAGCAGCCTTCTTTACTTCTTCTTCAGTGATCCATCTATCCAAATCTTTGCCCATATCTTTCATAAGACCTTTGATTTCTGGATCAGTTTCTGCATTATAAGATTCTAAAAATCCAAGAGAATGTTTCTTGGTGTGCTGCCATTGCTCTTTGCCAGTTCTTTTGCCGGGTCTGACAGAACCATCACTTGACTCAATAACTATTTTCGGTTTTTCAGTAACCTTTATAAGAGGCTTCGCATTTTTACTGGGGGCCAGCTTCTTATGGAGCTTTTCCTGAGCTGTGGAATCAGGAGCCGCCTGTTTGTGTTTTTGGGCTGTTTGCAAGCAAGTCACGTATTTTGTCAAAAGGGGCACCTTTCCACGGGGTATAATCTTTTCTGGAGGATCATACACACTAATGCCGTCTACGGAAAGAAGGCAGGTCTGCTATTAGCACTCATGTCAAAGAATAAAATTCACCATTTTAATGCACATGCCTAAGCTTAATGTGGTACAGCTACATACAATACAAATAACAAGAAATATATGAAAGAGATATGACTAGCAACAAGCCTGAAAAAAATTTAGAAGACAAGTCATTAAAGAACATTGTAAAAGAAAGTAAACAGCACTAGGTGATGCATCAATACCTGCCCCGTAATCAAGGTTTTCAATATTTGAATGAAGAAATTCATGCAAAGCCGACAATTTCTCACTCTCCTTATCAACCTTCTCTTCTAGACCTTTAAAGAAGGTAACCTTATCTTCATCATCCATCGAATGAAATGGGTCACGTCCAGCTAACTCATTATCTCTCACTTTGAAAACAATTTCTCTGAGTTCATCATCATTCATCCACTCAAGTTCAGTGTTGTCATTTAGAGCAGAACCAAGTTGTGTCAAGTCTGAGCCTCGATCTAATTCCTGCTTCACTTTCTCCCTGGACACCGCATAATTCTTTGTGAATCCATCACCCATCTTCTCCAACACTGGCAAGAGCTCATCAAAATTCTTCTCTAACCAATTATTTTTTTACTAAGGATTCTATCTTCAGTTTCTGTCCATACTCTTCACATTCTTCTGAGTTTGCAGCAGTAAAGACTTCGTCAACAGCATGATTCTTAGAACCATCGTCATTATTATCCTCAACTGAATCATCGGAAGCGTTTGCAGCAGAAACAGCAACAGATTCACCCAAGCCAGTTGGTTTCTCTATGTCAGACGTCTTCTTCCCATTATTTGACCTTTGACTAGAATTAAAATCTGCATCCTCTTGAGATGCTGAATTATGAGCACTTGTACTTTGGACAACACTACTATGGAGATCAATCTCATTAATCTCGGTACTCAAACGGACATCGTCTTTCGAAACAGAACTTTGACAAGCTTTTTTGCTTACTACAGACTCTGAAGCCCGTATGGGTCCTTCAGCCTGAGGGCCACGTATTTTCTCCTCTTTGCCCAATTTATTCTTTGTATCAACATTGAAATCCTCATCCTTTGCTAAATCATGAGCAGATGCACTTGGAACATATGTATTTAGAGCTCTCCCATTTTTACCATTGATCCTAGGATAAGAATAGCTACCTCTTTCCGGACAATCACTGCTACTTTTAGCGCTTGGGATGGTATTTGATGGACTAGACTCTTGGGATTCCTCACTCATATGATCACTTGTTAGCCTAATTTCCTCTCCTACTTCAGCAAAAGCACTGTTGCTCTCTTGCATATGATTCTCATGGAGATCACCGTTGCTGACATGTGAGTCCTGTTTGCCAGAAAGATATTCCCTGGCTTCTGCAACAGACCTTATGATCCTAGGCTTCTTTCTGTATGCTTCTTTTGAGATGGTTGATTCGCCTATAGAAGTATTTAAATCGTTTGTTCCTGATACTTGCAAAGAACTGTGACTATCCTTCCTTTCAAGTTGACTGAATCTCTCTACTTTTGGATGACCTGTAATTGATGTTGTAGGAGTAGAAAGTAACTGATCTTCTATTTCTTCAAGGACCGTATTGCCCACACTCTTCTCAGGTTCCTTTTCCGCAATGCTATCAGTATCCTCTGCATTGGCTGTATGTTCACTTTTAAGTTTTATTAGGATCATCAAGATGATCATCTACTGTATCTATTTCAATAAATGGTTGTTCATACGATGAATGCTCAGCCTTCTCAACTTTGCGGAATGCCTAGCCATTTCCTTAATGCTATTCATGAGATCCTCCTTATCAACACAAGGCCTTTCTACAAACTCAGTGGTGGGCATAATCAACTCTGGTACAACTTGAACGATGGCATCCTTAGATCTCTCTTCTTTCTTCTTCCTTGACTCCATCTTTCTCCTCAACATCTCTTTCTCCAATCTCATTAGCTCATTCTCACCTCCCCCTTGAAGATAAACTTCTTCACTGTACAAACAAGGAGCAAACAGCAAAGCGGGACAATGCCAAACCTTGAAACATTGGGAATGAAATCATATCTCATCACACCACTCCTAATTCCACTAACAAACCCCAAAGAATTATCCCCATAAGCCAAAACTTCACCACTGAACTACTTTTTGAAAGCAGATGATTCCCTCTCTCCATCTCCTGAGCCAAAAATCTAGCATGGGAGATTTTTGACTTCACCTCACCAAACTCTTCCAACTCCCTCTCATCCCTAGATTCCAAATGTGGTATCCCGCTCCTCCTCCAAATCTCATCTTCATCAACAAAAACACGCTTGATATTTCCCTTAAAATCCTGATGAACAGTGAATATTGGGCTGGAACCAAGTCCCCAAAACTCAATATCCTTCTTGTAGTGATCGATCCATCCCTCTAGCTTATTCCACAAAACTGATTCCCCAACCCCTTTAACCCTCTCAACTCCATCAACTTCAGAAACAATTTCACTAATTTTAACACTCTCAAAGCCAGTTTTTATCTCACTAGCATCTAAATTAGATTGAATATCAGTATCATCAGTCTCAAAAGTAGGGTTTAGGGGAATCTTACGACGCACCTGCAAATCGTCCATGAGTTTCCTTCGAAGAGAATTCCGCCTGGAAGATCGTCCTCCGAACTGAGCTGAAAATGGGGAAATGTCTACAATACCGAAGGCGGAAATAGGTGCAATCCAGATAGGGTTTGAAGTGGATTTTCGGAATGTGTAGGATTTGTTGCTCATAAATTGAATTGAAGGTTTAGGAGTGATAAATGAGATACCGGGTGAAACTTGTGAGCTCATTGTAATTGACCCGTTTAATAACACAATTGGATACAGATAAAAGAGAGGTTGCAAGTGAAAGAAATTGATGATGGCTACTGAAGCAAAATGTTTTGGCTAAATCCTCATCTTGGATGTCCGAGAAATAAGGCCACATTGTTCTCGCAGACAACAAGCTAAGCTGGAACGTTCAGTGATAAAGCAAAAAAGATAAGTTTGAGTTCTGTGATAACAACAAAAAAACATCTAATGATAACTTAGCAGAATCACAAACAAAATAATAATTCAAAGTTTCACAAATGAACATTTCAACTAATTCAAACTCAGAAGTCAACAAATTCAACGCATAATCAATTTCTTAAATTTTAGCAATCAAAATTCAACAGCAGAGCACTTGAGCAGTCAGACCTGGTGAAGGCGAACTCCAGCGGGCACGCAGGGGACAGTGGAATCTGACGGCGCAGGGAAGGAGGACTCCGGCAACTCAAGCGAGAATCAGATGTGTGTCTGAGGGATTTAGGTTATGAGACGAAGACATTGAAGAGGGCGACAAGCGCAGAGGGAAGGATCGAAGAGTGAGGAAGAGGGATATATTTTTATTTAATTTGAATCTTAAACCCTAAATTTTAATTTGAATTTTATTTTAGAGGAAATCTCATCGTGATTCAAAAGATGAAACGAATCTTAAAATCAGCTCTAAATCTCCTGTACTTAAATAAAGGGTTGTCTAGTAATCTCGCTGGGTGAATTTGGTATGATACTGTCTAAATTTTAAAAAAAGCTTCAGTCTCTATGAAACTATGAATGGTTGTCTTTGTGATCACCTATACGAATCAGCAGAACACTCTCTTCTTCAAATGTCATTTCCTCTTCAATGTCATATCTATTTATTGAATCAAGGATGCTATTGAGATGGCTATGAATATAGACTCTAATATTCATATGAAGATTAATTGAATTAAAGATAATCTATTTGAATCGGATTTTATCTATTTGTGGGTAACCGGGTGGAATGTTTGGTCGGCTAAAAATCAGAGAATCTTTAACAAAAAAAACCTTCAGAACATTGATCAAATAGTCCGTAATCAAATTAATGATTGAAATCAAGCTGGAAAGGAGGAGTTGAAGCATAATGGTGGTGTGGGGAAGAACAAAAGAAAAATAAAAAATATCCACTTGGTCAAACCTGAAGTTGGATTTACCAGACTAAATTTTGATGGTTCTAAGAAGGAATTCGGAAACTCTTCTTATGGTTTTATCATCCGAAATCATGATGCCAATTTGATTTTCTTTGGGTATGAACAATGTGGTAACATATATGTCCTCCATGCTGAAGTTTGTGCACTAAGGGAAGGTCTCATCCGTAAGGATGCTCTAAGATGGAAAGTCTCGAGGAGATAATCCTTCCTAATTGCTTACCGTGTAGTATAAAAAAAAAAGATGAAACGAGTATTATGGATATTTTTAGAAAAATTAATTGTGTTGTTGAACATGAGAAATCTCTTTTTATTAAACAAAATATATATAAGAAATTTTATTAAAACTTTCAAATTTGTTTTTTTTATCTTTAAATAAAATAAATGAAAAAAAAAGTCCCAAAAAACTAGAAGATTAAGGGGGTGTATTCAATTAAGATTTTACAGGAATTTTTTAGAGTTTAAAAGTCTATGGGTATTAAAAGTACGTACAAATCTTTTGATATTCAATTAGGATTTTAAATTTTTCATAAAATTCCTATGATATTTAAAAGTTTCTTGATTTAAAAAGAATCTATTATTTCATTGATTTTGTAGGATTTGTTATTACTTATAAACCCTTTAGAAGTCTTCTCCCAACACATAAGATTTTCACGCCAAACTAGAGTTAGGGTTGTGCATCCGGTCCAGACCGGACCGGACCGGAATTTCCATTCCCGGTCCAGACCTGACCGGAATTTCCGGACCGGTGAACCGGAATTTTCAAAAACTTGGACCGGGGACCGGACCGCAATTCCGGTCCGGACCGGAATAAAATAAATTAATTAAAATATATATTTTTGCAAATAACAAAAAAAAATCAAAAATATATATTTTAATTAAATATATACAAAATATATATAATTTTTTAAAATATATAAATTTAAATTAATATATATATATATATATATATAACATCGGCCCGACCCGGTTTTTCCGGTCCGGACCGGGGACTGGACCGGAAAAAACCGGTCCGGTCAATTTTGCACAGCCCTAACTACAACACTAAAGAACCCTAACGGCCAAAACATTTTTGAGTGTTTTTCGAGTGCTTGGACTCGGTGCATCGTCGGAGGTTAGTTCTTTCTCTTGTTTTCCGTCATGTTGATTGTATGGACTTCGAGTGCTTGGGTTCGTCTTACTGATTTGTCAAAAAAACATGTGAGCGTTCCTCTCAGTTTTCTCTTTTCATTTGCGACTGCGGTTTCGGAAAAAGCATTGTACCGTATGTACTCTTTTTTTGTTTATGCAGTCTCGGTATATATTATATATATATATATATATATATATATAATTAGATGATTAAAATATCTTATGTGTTCTGCAGTGCAATTGTACTTTATCATATGCTTTAATATATTATATATATATTGCTATATAATTAATCATAAAATCAGTAGGCAACGATCGAAAATCGATAGAAATTATTTGATAAGTAGGTACTTAGGCTTACTTACAATAGAAATTAAAATGTTGATGTTGGTTGTGAATTTTAATAGATTGATAATTGTATGTTATTTTTCTAGATGATTTCTTTTGATCATGGATAAGTTGTTAGTATATCAACTAATTAAAAATTTGCTACATAAACTAGTCATACTAGATGGATGATTTCTTTTGACCATGTATTAATCTGATAGAATTTGACAAAATCTGTATTAACTCTTTAAAGAATTAAAATATTCCACTCTCGACTTCTCTGTTACGAGCCCTTTTTTAGCTTCCACAAAAAGCTTCATCGTTCTCTTAAGTGCTTTAGATTATAGACATTCGTTGGCATCAGTTTCCGGCCAACCCTAGATTAATACTTATGGCGTATGCGCCATCAACTTTGCTTGGAACATTGCTACTTCATCCTCTTCCCTAGTTAGGGAGAGTCTTTTCCATTTTTTATAGCCCTGTCGTCATCTCTTTTCGAGGAAAGGAAAGAGACTGACCCTAACCACGCTAGACCAAAAACCCAAAAGACTCGGTAAATTTTTGTTCAATTTTCACCAAGTGTAGGGTTTTTCTATGAGTTGAACTACTCGTATGATATTTGCCTCGGATTTGACTCGGTAAAATTTCAGTTCGAACTCGTTTACTCTCAAAACGAACCGAATATAAACATATCTTTAAAGTCATTAAAATTTTAACTTCGGCTCATTTATAGACGAGATGAATATGAGCATATGAAAGCTCATTCAGCTTGAATATGCTGAAGGGGTGTTATATTGTATGAACTTGTGTCAAATATCGGCTAGTTCGACTCCAATAAAAAATTATTTGAGGACCATATCAAATTATTTGGATTAAAGCTGCAATTTTCAGAAGTTCAGGGTACTAAACGTAATAACGCTTAAAAGTTGGGCTATTTTGTGCAGTTTTCAATTCGAAGGCCCAACTGACATTTGTAATTAGGATTTCGAAAAGATCCTGCCTTTCTCTGCACGAATTGAATACTTTGGTTGAGGCTGAAATTCGAGAATGTCGTCTCCCAAGTCCCAAGGATACAGATACTCCGTCCCCACCGATAGTATTTCGAATGGATCGAACAAACGGAAAATTATCGACGTGGAGGAACTACATCTATCTCGCCCTATAATGAAGTTACCTGGTTCTAAATTTCCTCCGAGACGACTCAGACGAGGGTATTACTCGTATCTTCGTAATATTTATCGTTCTATGCATCTACATCTTCTATTAGTTGTAAGTTTATCGTTATGCCCAACCAATTGGTCACAATTTCTTTGTGTTTGGATTGTCTGCTTGTAATTTGGGATTTCCTTTCGTTCTATGACTATTTTTTGACAGTCCTCGTGTTCAGCTATGCTTTGAGAGAATATTTCCCTGTGATAGGAAGGATACCCTTCGACTTGCAAAGATTGCCCTATCAAGTTTGAACGAGAAGAGTGTATCTGAACAGGTTAGCTTAAACTTAATCTTGTTGAGTTGTTTCTTCCGAAATCAGCTCCTCGAAATATGTTTGTAATGTTGACCATATATGATATATGCATGTTTCTGTATCAATATCAGGGTCCTGAGTATCAGCTTATTGAAGCAATTGACTGTGTAGGATGGATCTCAGCTTTCTACCACTGCAACTTTATTGCTAGGCCAAAAAATGCAACTGAAGCTGAGGATAAGATCTATTTTGCTGAAGTGAAGAATGGATTCGCCGGCTAAACCTGCCGTCTTTGCTGCAGTATAGGTCCAGGGGTACGGGTATGTATCCGTTGTTACGTTCATCTAGCCTTTATCATGCTTCTTCATTAGCACTTTCTTAAGCTGTTTGCTGCTGCTTAGTCTATTTTACTTAATTATCTTGTAATTATCATCTTGCAGTGACAGGACTGGCTGGCTGCACAATCTGTTCAGATTATCCCAGTGTACAGCACCCTGAGGAAGTTTTCTTTATGAAAACTAGTGGAGATTATTTTTCGAGGCCTGAGCAGGATATTCGCATTTAAGTAAGTTTGGACGACGACGATGCACCCGTGAGTTTCGTGAACTTATAAATATGGATTGATAAAAGTAGCTTAGTAACTATGGTGGTGACTGGTGATGAATTCTGATGTTGCTTGTTATGTTCATGTGTTAATAGTAGCAGATGCCTAGTTTTAGTGTTTAGATACCCTGAACTGTGTTTGAATCCCTCATAGGCTATCTTGTGTTTATGCTACTTTTCTCATTCAATTTTCATTTTATATGTTGGCTTATTTTTAGAACTAGTTTAATTCCCGTGTAAATATTTCAATTGAACATAATGAACATGGTATACGGCAAAAAATATAAACTGAAAATATTTTGATCCAAATTAATTAACATGGTAGCTAAAACAATATATATATGTTAAAATAATCATTTTTAAAAGAAAATATAAAATATTATATTACCAATGTAGAACTGAATACAATGGTGACAGAAAGTTATCAAACAAAATACTAGGGAGCAAGTTTTCGTAATTTATTTTAAGATAATGTGTGGAAAAGGTAAGATTAAAAAAAAAAGGATTAAAAAAAAAAGGATTAAAAAAACAACTTAAAAACTTGTAGCTAGAACACATAATTCAGTATTTTTCTTGTGAAAGTTTAGAATGGGACAAGCAAAAATCTAACAACACTAGAACACACCTTTACTGTTTACTTGATGGCTACTGTAGCCTCTACCAAAGGTACACTGCTTTCGGGGAGTGTAGGGAGTGGTATGGGGGTGGCTCCAATGGGATCTTCCTCTCTTTCTTTAACAGAGACGGTGGTGGTGGCGGCGGAACATCTTTTTTCTTTGACAATCCAGCCTTTTCTCTCAACATCTCAAGCTTCTCTCTTATTCTTTTCCTTATCTCGGTTTTACAGTGCGTGCCTCTGCATTCTCTACTGCCCCGGTCAAGCACACAGCTGTTAAACACAAAGCAATCTCTCGTCGAGCAACTTTAATCGTGTTTGGTGCTTGTGATCTTGAAGATCCTTCGCATCTGACCTATATCGCAGACGAAAGAACAAGTGAGGAAGATAAAAACAAGCTTTACTTGATAAGTACTAACATGTCACTGGAGTTGCTGCTCTAAAATGATCCAATTTGAACAGTGAAAACTAAACTGAGCAGTGTTGAGATGTGTGGATTATTGTGTCCCACATCAATAGATTGTTTTACATGAACCTATCATATAAGCTCAAGGTTACTCCTCCCATTGCCAATTAAATTTTAGGATGGAACCCGAAAGCTTGTGTGTAAAGTTCACTTCTGGCGTGCATCCCTCCACGTCGGGTAAGACCCGACGGATATAAAAAGATAATTTAACACAGTGAAAAGGTTATGTGATGCAGCATGGACTTGCTATTCAAGACGAGTGTCACATTAAACCAACTTTTCCATTTTTCCAATATTCAGTTTGAGGCATGTGGGGGTAAACCCTAGAGTAATCTCATACATGAAGATTATTTGGACTGAAGACAATATCACATACAACTATCTGCAATTCAAGCAAGTTACCCACAGTTTGACTTTCAGAAGGACATGTAAAACAATCTGTTTATGAGGTTCAGCTCATTTTTTTGATGCAGCAACTTTGGAAGAGCAACACACAGGGTGAACATCTTGCTATATATTCAGCCAATAATATGTACCTTACTGAAGCAACGAGGTATACAGAAACAAATCTCATAATTCTAAGAGAAAAAAGTAAAGGCCTTGTTTGGTTCAATAGATAGCAAGAAGTTTCGATACCAGAAGAGGGAAGTAAAAGGTGGGGAAATTTTCCTCAAATCTGAAGGGGTGAGTAACAAGACTCCATTTTTTCACAACAGATTTCTAAAAAGATATAAGTTTCAATATGAACAATAATTCTCTGGTTCAAATGATTTCAGATGGACCAAGACAAGCTAAGTTTCCTCAAAAATCAAATCAAATTTTTATCCGAGTTAACAGGATTCCGAGTTAGATTGAGTGATTGTTCTGTTCTAGACTTCTAGCATGTAGGATTTCATGAGTGACAATGTAAACCAATTGGTTTATCAGGTAATAGGATAAGTTTCAGCAAACGTAATAGGATTACTAAGCTAAGATCATAGAATTCAATTTTTTAATCTATTTAGTCCCTTTTTTGGTATTACACGTTACAACCACATAAACACCACACGGTCCACACTTGCATACTTGAAGTTCACAAATAAACACTAAACAGATCAGTCGAACAGTCAAATAAGACAACAATCCATACCGATTTCAGCCAGTATGCCAACTAATCATACCATAACATTTTATCTATTAATCTAATCTTCCAAAGAAGCAAAAGAAGAATCAAGCAAACATACCCTAGAAATTGGGCGCGGAATCGGTATAAAAGAGGGATATACAACTACACCATATTAATCAATATCCATTCAAAACGACCATATTTTGAGTTCCAAATTCATTTTGAACTTTTAAGAACATTACCTAAGCAATCAAATAGCATCTGAATCGCAAAGATGAAATTGAAAATATCAGACAGAGGATACATCTAGAATTTGTACCTGAAATGAAAGAGCTAAGTTAGCTGGCCGATTAGATACGATCGGCTTATTTCCGGCAACCAATGGAGTGGAGACGCCAGCTAGGTTAAGACCACCAACACCCATATTTGCTCTTGCTCAAGTCTTAGCTCAGTGCTGTACAGTCTGCACTTCACTTCTACACATTTCCTCAGAGGGAGTTGAGGAAGACGAGGTAAACAAAAAATACTTTAATGGGCTTGGTCTGGCCCAATAAAGGAGTGAAGCCTGTTCTTGTAATATTGGGCCGGCCCATTATCACCCTCATATTCTCTTGGAATACATGCCAAGAGTTAACAAGCCCCGGTGATTATTTGATCATCCGAATCCTAACGTATAGCTATTTGAGTATGAGTCGAATTATTTTGAACCAGATTACGAAGGTCGAACACGGAATGATTTCGGTTTCACGCTCAAACGACAGAACTGATCTGGTATCGGGACCCATATGAGGAATTAAATGACTATTTTGGTTTCAAATCCGCTTCAAACCCGTGCACAAAATTAAACTGAAAAAAAATATAATTCCACGCCCAAAATTTAAACTTAAGTAATTTTTTAAAAATTATTTTATATCGATCCGTCTTTATTAAAATTAAGAAACTTCTAGTCTAGCATTAGAGTATATTTAACCCAGAAACTAGTTTGAAGTTTTTAATCTGACATTTTGTATTTTTTTTTATTACTAAATAAATATATAAATTTATTTTACTTCAGTCCAAAACTCTCCTATAATTTCTTGTATATATATTTTTAAACTCAAACTAAATGTTTATTGGTTATTAAAGTTCACATATAGGAAAGACTGAGAGATGGCTCATTAATTGGATGAAAATAGAAGAACCTGTCAGATACAGTTTCTTTTGAAAAAACTTTTCTCCAATTATTTGTTTTGGTTCCATCATCCTTCCTGACATTTTCTTTTATATTATTTTCGAAAATTGTTAAAGAAACTCTCAGTGTCTAGGATGCAGATGCTCTTAGTATTAGTATTGCGGGTTATTTAAGTTTTCTTAATCTACATATCATAGTTTGTAAAGTGGATCATATAAGCATATAGGTTTACAGTGGTATTAGATGTACCATCTTTTGTGACAACTTTGACAGTAGACCATTCTTTTTCCATGTGATCCACACTATCATTACAATTATCTTAAGCTCTTTTAGAACACTTATCTTAATTTACATAAATGACGAAATTAAGCATTAACTATGCAACTTTTACATATTTGGGTTTTTTTATTAATACAAAATAAAGCTTAAAACCCATTTTAAAAACTAATCTTACAGGTTGAGCATCAACCATGGACTTTACTTTGTTGAGAACTATTCTTGCAGTTTACTTAGCTTTGATGTGCTATATCTTTTCACAAATACGTGCTTATTTCCCTTAATATTGGTACTATTTTGCACGTTATAAGTTAAAGGTCTGTCCAACTGTAAATACTCATAACCAACCATTATAATACTTAATTTACGCATAATTTTTTTTAAAATATATTCATGATAATATTTTTCCTTTTTCTCAAATAAATATTTGGATCTCGTTGCCAGACTCGGACGGGTATATATAGCCAATACATTAGACCCGAATGGTAGACTCGGTCCGAATCTGTTTTATAAAAAGGGACAAATTTTTCAAAAGTTCATGCCGACTTAGGATTTGTTCACGTCTACCTACAACCTAGTATATAAGGTCACTTAACTAACTTTTATTATCACTTGGTCGTAAAACGAAACGTCACCGGACTTACGTATTGTACTCGAACATATAGCAGAGGGTATTGTGTTGAAATGGCAAACATAGACCATTATTTAAAGTCTCGTGCTCTTTCTTGGAAGGTTCATTGCCTTATAATCAAAATGAGATATATGAAACAGTTTGTTATTTCTTTTTTCCTACATAGAGATTACAGTGCTGACAATTTTGTCTTTAAAAAAAATGGTATCCACGTCCCTTATTCACAACTTGTGATTAATCTCTCATTAAATACCAACTTGCAATTTACGTGTTCTGTCTTGCTGTTCACATTATTTGACCAGGGTTGCATCTATTAAAAATTCTGATAATTCTGTCTAACTAGAGTTTTTTTAAGAGGAAGAAAAAAATTACTTTTATAAAATTATATTATGTTAAAAAAAATATTTATATTAATTTTAAATTAAATTATTGTATATGTTATTAATCATGAAATTTAATCAGGTGAAATTTGTATTCGTCCATAAAAATACTCTTAATTGATCTATATAAAACTAATATTTTAGTTATTAATATTATTTTAAGATCTCTTTTTACGATCAGGTTTATGTTTTAAACAATTGAGTTTTTTTAAAAAAATTATCTCATTTTCAAATTTTTGTTCATAGGACAATTTTGTGTTGATGAAAGTAACTTCCAATGAACATTTTTGTGTTTTAATTTTTTTTTGTTCATTTCATTGAAATGGTATGACAAATTTAAAATTTGTTTTTAAAACAAATAACATATTAAACTAAGATAATTATAAAAAAATACTAATAATAAAAGGTAAAGTGATTGTGTTTAAAAATCTCATCATAAAAATGTATTGTAAATTATGTAATTTAATATTTCAGAATTTTGAACTAAAACTATAATCAATTATTAAACCAAGTAAACACATGCAAGTTAACTTACATAAAAAAAAAAAATACTTCTTGATTTTTACCAACAGAACACCATCTAAAATACTAATTGTAAAACTCAAATTCAATGATTTTGCTCGCACAATGACTTTTTCAAACATTTACTGTTCCTGTCCCAATAACATTTAATTTTGAAGTTATTAAATTCACTTTATTACATTATTTCTATCGAAATAAATAAATACTCAATTATTAATACATTGTTTTTTTAGATTCAGATAAATACATTAGTTTATTTAAGAGTTAAAATTTACAAAATACACCTTTAAAAACTACAATATATATATATATATATATATATATATAATATATATATATATATATATATAATCAATAATAATAACTTACAAAATTTGCAATTCAAGTTCAGCACACTGGAAAGAAGAGGCCATTAAAATAAAAATAAAAATAAACATTAGGGTTATGTTTAGTTGTTTACGACATATACCGAACCAATAAGCAAACATATATTATATACTATGATAACTATGTGGATATACGTAACATTATAATTCTTATTGTTAGCTCTTTGAAATTGAATGGGATTGAATAATAAAATAACGATTAACATATTCCAACTTGGCTTTTCAATACATATGTATTTTGGAAACAATTTTTAAATACAACCAAAACTAAAATTAGATACGTTGTACTCAAGTAACCAAACCCCATAGAATACCTAAACAAACATCGTAAAAACATCATGCATGGCCTTGTAATTTTATTAGGATTGTTTCTGAGTTTTAATTAGCGTTTTATAAATTACTAAAATTATCTAACTCTCGAACGTCAACCTTTATGTTGATATAAGTATTCTCATCTAATGTTTTAGAGATTATGAGTTTAGTGTATAAGGTTGGCTACTTCTCCTATTATCGATTGATTTTTTGGATGAAAATATATCAAAGTTTGATACAGATGGGCTCTTAGAGTGGGTCGTGTGCATATACATACGCGTTAGACTTAAATTCAGTACAAAAACGCCTAAAATCAATTGACAATAGGAGATAACTCACCAACCCTATATACATACTAGGCTCAAAATGTTCCCACCTTAGACATGAAAAATGATTATCTCAGACAAACTCACACCGAGTTTATGTTTGAACTTGTGTGTAACACATATCCAATTGTGGGATTTTTATAAAGGGAATAAGATGATCGATATACTAATTGTCCGAGCGTCTTATAATCATTCCTATAATTGGCACAAAAAAATAACATAAATATCATAATAATTATATATAAAAACATGAAAACGTACATAAATATAGTCGAAGTTGTGAAAGTGAAAGATAAGCAACACAATATATTCTAAAATATCATTTTCATGAAAAATGAAAACATGTTTTGATCTTGATTGAAATATAAACATGAGGCAACTCCATTTGCTTAAAGGTTAAATCATGTTAGTAAAAGTGGATTATGACAAGACAGCCTCTGAATTATGAATAAAATCAAGTCATAAGGTGCAATTCACTATCAAGAATACGTAGGATGTTTAACATGAAATTCTCAAATGTTGACATAAATACTAAAACTCATATGGCGTGAAATAGAACAAAGTTCAAGTCATTTTCATTTCAAGTCTTATTAGGCCCATGCCTATTGTTGGAATTTCGCCGGCCTAGTTCATCACATCAAATCATACAAAACTACAATAATGTTTTACACCAATTTTATAGGGAATTTCTTGGATAATTTAAAGGATAAAAACTTCTAACTATTACTTATCAATTAATGTAGAAATTATGAGACAAACGCTTTATTTATTCATTAATCGAGCAAAATATTTATAAGAATAGTATAAAAGGAAAGATAATTTTAGGGATGAAGTCTCCATCTCCAAGCGCATGAAGCACAAAAGCATGATTAGGATGCTTTGTCGAGGATTCATTCTTCCATCTATCTAGCGTTTGAGGTCCATTCCTAGCTCTAGCAGCATCCAACAAGGTAGCGAGCATTGCAATTTCAGCTTCATGATACACAACGGCAAGTTGATTGTTGTTATCTTCCATTGCAACAATTTTCTTCTTAGATTTTTATTTGCGAAGAGTATGTTCAAGTTCATTGTCTAAAGGTACAAGTTTTCTTGAGTCACGGACATTACGCATCCACCGAGTTCAACCTCAGGAGAGGAAGGAAAAACATAAACTGAAAGTGAGAAAAACGAAGGAATTTTAGAAAACAGCGATGAAGAGAATTATTCGAGAAATCACCGACAATTACGCTCTCTAACGGCAGGTTACTGGCGTAAGAGGGCGTAAGGGGAACATAAGGGAAGAGTTTTGCTTACAGCCTTTTTCCAAATAAAAGAGAAGAAAATTTTGAAAAAAGAAAAGCAAAAAACGACGAAAACTGAAATAATTGAAGACTAACATTAACCAAATCTATCAACAATCTCCGGCAACGGCGCCAAAAACTTGATCGTGTAAGTTTTATTGTAATAAAACTACAATCCCAGCAAGGATAAGAGATCACTTGTAGTATATACGGGTTATCGAACTCAGGGATTGTGTCTGATTTAGCAAACCTTAGTAATAAGGTAATTCAACATTATGCATGCAATGATGAGAAAGTAGAGAAGGAGAATAAAAGATTTTTTTGATTTGGGACGATTATAGGGAGGAATAAAAGATTGTTTTGGACCCTAGAATGCAGATCGATTAGCGTACTAGGGTAAGTTTTGGGCCCTAGGACGCAGGGTGATTAGCTTTGTAGGGTAAGTTTTGGACCCTATGACGAAATATGATTAACATTATAGGGTAAGTTTTGGGCCTTAGGACGCAAGTTGATTAGCGTCCTAGAGTATTTGCGCCCTAGGGCGCAGGTTGATTAGCGTCATAGGATAAGTTTTGAGCCCTAACTAGGACGCAGGTTGATTAGCGTCCTAGGGTAAGTATGAGCGAAAGGATGTTATGAGGACTTGATGGACATCCCTTCTTTGCTCCTTGCTTTGTTGGCAATAATTACACGCCAATATGGGTTTGAACGAAGAGATCCTATGAGGACTTGATAGATACCTCTCATTTTTTCTTTGATGGTAGAAGTCGGTTGTAGCGCACCAGTAGATTAGGGGGATAGCCGTCGCCGCCATCACCAACGGCAATGATGGCGGCGCGGCTAGGTTTGTGTTTTAGAGTTTTTTTTAGATGAAAGCGTATTTAAGGATCATATTTTATGATATCATGTAGAGATCTATGAACTGAAGGCTTTCTTTATTCATTAATCGGGCAACATATTTATAACAAGAGTAAAGGACAAGATAACAGTAATAAAATGAGATAAAGATACACTAACAAATAAAGAATAAGTCCAAATATATTGATATACTAACAAATAAAGGAGTATGTTCAAAGATAAAGATAAACTAACAAATGGAGGATAAGCCCATATTACCAAATAATCTAACTATTAAAAAGTATTCTTAATACAAGTCAAAGGTCCATTTAGGAGACATAATTTATAGAGCTTATGAAGTTTATGAATGAAAAAAGAAGAAGATATAAAAGTGTCGTTTAAGAACACAATTACATAAATTATGATAAATTATTATAGCTTATATTATTTTCATTTCATAATCTACGTGAAGAAACTCGCGGAGTTTATTGAATGATATATTATAAATATAACACTACATAAATTAATATTAAATTAAAAATTAAATCCTTTGAAGTAATTTTATATGTATATTGCTATAATAACCTTTTTTTCTTCCAAACATCCGTCAAACTCATTAAAAAAACTCGTTATATCAACTACTAATTTCAACTACCAGTAAAATTTAGTTTCACTTCTAAAAAGCTCACGTTTCTCATACTAAATTAATGAATATATGTCATTTTAATAATTATATGTACTCATCTGTGCTTCTTTAACTATATTAAAATTTTCTAAAACAGTTACAAGTGTGTATTTACCACACAAACATTTCGATGCGTTTTACTATTAAATACAAATATTGATTGAATAATTTCAAAATTGATGGTTAATTTAAAAAAAATCGTATCAAACAAACTTTATTATTTCTCTAATTCAAGAACAAAATCTTCACTTTAAAATTGTATACTCTCGCTTATCATTTGAGTTATCACCAAGTGATTTTTTGATTTAGGTTATATATGATCAAGTCCTTTATTATCATGTACTATTTAATTAAACAAAGCTAAATTTTAGCAAGTCGATAATAATTATTTGTTTTTAAAACTGTTTAAGATAAGGAGCGTTTTATAAATAAAAAAAGAAATATAAATGTACAAATATGATGATTATTTTGAAGGTAGGAGTCGAGTTTGACGTACAACTACAAGTGGAGGATGAAGATATATGGTCGGTGCCTCTTTACTTTCTTGCCTTCAACACACAAAACATTGTTTTCATAAATAGCATAAAGGAAGCTAAGAAAGTTATTCTACCACCTCTCTATAAATACCACAATTAAAAGCAATCGGAAAAGAGACCTCACAAATCAATATATATATATATATATATATATATATATATATATAAAGCTAACTTACACCACCATGTTCATCGTTTCCTGTTGTACCTGCCTCCGACAATGCTACTTCGGCAGTGTTTATCTCGTTGTCTCATTTACTTCGTCTTTATGGAGTTCTTCCTTCACATTCATGGGAGACCCGTTGTTGTTCTCCTTCGACTATTTTCCATCTCTTATTTTTGTTTCTTGCTGTTTTTGTTGTTGCTTGCTTTGTCCTCTTGACGGCTGATCCCGTCTGCCGTCTTTTCGCGGCCTCTCGTTTTACCGTTTTTTAACGGTAATCGAGTCACCTACCTTGTTCTAAAAAAAATATAGTTAAAAAAAAGTACGTACAATTTAGGGGTGGATTTGTGTAATTTAGCCTAAATGTGAACAAAAGTTTGGCATGCATAAGTACATTACATGGAGATGAGTCATGGACGACGATGATGAAACTTTTTTGTTGGCTTCCTTCAATGGTGGCTTTAATTTTCTTAATGCTACTCTTACTATATAGTCTAATCACCCTATCATCTTACCTAAATGACAAAAAAAAATATTGTATTTAGATATTACTACTATCATTATTTTATTACTTTTTTCATCACGAACCTTAATTTTTATTATCTATAGCATTTAGAGATAATTAATCATTAATAGAGAACGAAATTAAAGACCATATAGATAGTAAAATAAAGTGAAGTTGGCCATCATTTCATTAAAAGAAAGAGAGATATCTTAAAATAAAATGTTTTTTTGGTCATTTGGACAACAAATATATATGAACTATTTAGTTACATGTTGTCATGTTGTACATCTTTTGAATTTTTTTTAAATTAATTCCTTTTTTTTATTGTTTATAAAAACAATCCTAATGATGTAACTAAAGATAAGCAATGATGTCATATAATGACGAGAATATTATCGAATTTGAAGTAGTTTGACATCTCAATAAACAATAATTTTCTTGATTAATTAGAACCATATAATTTATTTTTGTAAGAAAGTAACCATGTAATATAACGGTTAAAAAATTCCAATTTAAATTAACTTGAGATTTAGGGTAAGCAAATCAACTAAAGCAGAATACAAACATTTTTTTTCCGCAAAACCATCAAAATTATATGAAATTATTTTACGAAATTGGTTAATCAAAAGTCATTGCGATAAAGTATTATATTTTTTTGCATTTTTTTTTGACTAAATTTCCTTGACATAAAAAGCAAAATTATTAGTATTTAAAAATTGTTTGATGGGTTATTTTGAAAAAAGAACTGAAAAATAATTTAAAACTTGGAAATAGCATCCAAGAACCCGAATTTCCAATCGGGTCCAACCCATTTCAGTTGAGCCTACCCTAATTGGCTCTGATGTTTGGATAACTGAAGTTATTATTATCGAATAAATATCATTAATTAGATATTTAAGTATTTCATTATTTGGCTGAATATTAATTTTGATTGGTAGCTAAGTAGCAGTTAGGTGAGACTTATCCTACAATTCAGATCATGACTTTTACAATATATTAAAATAAAAATTCTCATTTCTTTCATCTTTATCCAATTCAGAAATCAGAGCATGCTTTTTGGTGGTAGATTAGCAAAAAAGTGTCTGAAATATCGTAATATAAAGAATTCGGAGAAGAAAAAGAATCGAGTTTTGACTTTGTGTAAGAAATCAATATAATAATTTTTAAAAAAAACTACTCCGTATTATTCAACCAAAATTATTAATTTTAGAAACTATTATTTTATAGATAAAATAAATTAAACATTAAGAATTACTACTCTTTCACGATTAAAATATTAATATCCCTCACGATAATTTACAATTAATACAAGTTATTTCATACTTAATTATTTTTAGAGCCGTCTTACCCACCATAAAAAATCCGTTTTTCATACAGAACAAATGAGGGACTTCCGTTAAATCAATACAAGCATATTTTTCACCCACCTATCCAAACAATAAACACAATCGCCGGTCTCAAAGTAGGCCTTCCTTCACGCGGATCCGTCAAGAAGGACACAAACGTCTTCTTCTTGGCCGGAATCTCTGCTCTCTTAAACACTTCATATAAAACATCACGGACAAGATAATGTCTATATTTGAAGCCGGATATAGTTCTTTACAAATGTATCGCATGCTGCCAAAAACATCCAAAAACCTCCGACAACTAAGCATATGACAAATCGCATCAGACGAGAACAAAGGAACCATAAGGCGATCCTTGAGGATCGTGTGTTACTCAATAGGAGACATACACTGTCCAAGTCCATCAATAGGTATGGCAAGAAAGGTAATCTTGACTATGCGCTGACTGCAAACACTTAAAAACCGCTTTCTGTCTAATGGTTAAATCAAAAGTCCCTTTCATCGCATGCACTATCTTACCAAAAAGAGCACTCAGCTCGCCGAAGCATGTAGTGCTTTAGGAGGACGGTGTTCTTGACTGTAAAACCATAAATATCAAAATTAGGAATAGAAGCTTGAAGATTGCCCAACACTCCAAAAAACTCGGAGCGCATATCAACAACTCCATTGTTCCGCAAAATGTGGTTTTGAAGGTGTTCGCTATTTTCACGCCCCTATAAACTTTTATCAATAATGATAAAAGCTCACAGTTAGTAAAAACACGGTATGTTTTAAATTTATAAACAAGAAATAAACACCAATCTGTAGCGAACCCACAGTGTATGGGTCAATTACAGTTAGGGTAAGTATTCCAAGGTCGAACTCAGGACTAAATGTTTGGAATGCAAATGTGATCACAGATAGCGTAAATCAAAATAAAAGAACGAGGTTGGAAAAGAAGGGAAGAAAGATCAAAGGAGTTTTGAAGGGTTTTCTGTAAGTTCGCAATCAAATAACAGATTTGATCGAAAACCAAGTAAAACAGACAAACGAAAGTATATCAATAAAGAAAATGCGGATTCCAAGGATTCAAGGTCATTGTTTATACGCACGGACTCAGGAAATCTCTCAAAAGATCTATGGTTACAAACTTCAGGGAAGAACGTTTCTAAACTGATAGTCTATTACCGGGTAAGTCTCAAGACTATCTAGTTCCAAACCAACTACCTATTACCGGGTAAGTCTCAAGGTAGAGAGGTAGGAAATTCTAAACAAACCAAATTCCGAACTAAGGGAAAGGTAAACCATTACCGGGTAAGTCTCAGGTATTACCCTACTTAGGACAGAATCTAGGCACACTCAACCCAATAGAGGTTTTCACCTCTATTACCTATGGTCGAACACTCAAGTATCTAAGCGGAACATTACCGGGTAGGTCTCAATTCCGGTTTAGGTTACTAGCTAGATGAATTCTAACTAGGTTCAAGAACAAGCCAACCATAGGATTTCAAAGCTATTCAAACCAAGCAATAAGCACAATTCCATCATAGTCCGGGTAATAACAAATCCCAATTCACCTTGGATCCACAAGAGTTTTAGCCAACAATCGACATTTCAAACGCAATCATCAATCCACTCAATTCAATGGAAGAAACAATCATCAATCCAAGCAATTCAATGGAAGAAGCAATTATCAATCCAATCAATTCAATCAATTCAAGAGAGATGCATAAACAAGAATCTAAAATAGAGATTAAAGAAGAAACTCAGCTTTATTGATAGAGGATTAGCAAAACGTCAAATTCCCAATATTCGCGAAGTTCCTCCAAGCTCAACAAGTTCAACAATGGCCAACAATGGTGTAGGGCAAAGGGAGAAGAAAAGGGGAAAAAGCTCTCTCCAAAGGAGCTCGAAATTTGAATGAAACGGGAACCCCGGAAATCATTTAGGGCTTTCCTTTTATATCCCGCAACGGGCTGCCCTAAAACAAATCCGAAAATTAACGAAATAAATCGGCGAACAGGAATCTCGGTCGGAAATCTCGGTCGGTGACCGAGATTTTTGAAAGTCGGGGAGATTTGCTTCGTGATCCAGCGTTGACGAAATCTCGGTCGGAAATCTCGGTCAAATGTGAAAAATCTCGGCCGAGATGGAACAAATCTCGGCCGAGATCGGGACCGAGATGGGGACCGAGATTCTTCGACAGAAACTTCTGATATGGGATCTCGGTCGAGCTGAGATCTTCTCGGCGAGATTTCTCGGATCTCGGAGATGGATCTCGCCGAGATTGCTCCAATCTCGTGCGTTTCGTCTTGGCTCGTCTTTTCCTCCTTTCCGTGCCTGCGTGATCGCTCCTAAGCGTCCATCCCGAGGCCTGATCCTCAAATGCATCGTTTTAGCTCCGAAACACGCCAAAATACCTACAAAGACACCAAAAGTGTGTGTAGACATCTATACTCGCAAAGTTGCATTAAACAAGTATAAAGAACACAACTTAAGGCTAAAACATGCATGCGGGAAAAGGAAAAAACTAACTATATGCTCTACTAAACTAGGTCGATAATTCATGTTATCAAAATACCCCATACTTATCTTTGCTTGTCCCCAAGCAAATAATAAATTCAAGGCAAGATAGCATGAATCATCTAAGCTAAACAAAAACAAAAACTCTTTTTGGTAGTGCTTCTATTCATGATCACTTTCAGAGTGTAGTCACAAGGCTAAAGACATATTTCGATTAAGGTCAAGTAAGATAGGCAAGATATAGGATAATCACACCTTGCAAGGAATCCAAAATCATCATTTAAACTACCAATGTTTAAAATTCATGAAAAATCCAAGTTTAGGCCATGAAGTCAATTACATGTATGCAAAGATCAATAGGACTTAACAAATAAAGGCCAAGAAACGTGATAAAGGTAGGATGTGTATAGGTAATGTGGTGGAAATCCGGGAAAGAGGACAACACAACATTTTTCTTTTCTTTCTTCTTTCTCGACATACATCCTTTCTTTTGCATATTTTTTTTCTTTTTTTTTTTTTTTTTTGAGTGAAAGGCATAGGTGCACAATAGCCGAAACCTTGGTGTTCAGTTTCCTTCACGTACCTTACACCAAAGTGCACATACCAAATCAACTCTAGGTAATGTTTTTAAAACTAATCCGACTTTGGCAAGACACAAACACCCGATTATGTGAATGGTGCCGAGTTACTCATCTTCATAGCCAACAAAACCCATAGAAAGCTTTTGCTTTCAATTCACATATCACAAATCAAACAACTTCTTCACATATTGCACATAATTCACTTTTCACAATTAAGCATACACCTTCAAACTTCACTTTCCTAATTCCCGGATGGGTCATAAGGGGCAAATAAATTCAATGTTTGAGGTGCTGAAAATGGTAAAGAAGAGAAGAAGAGAATTCGAATTGCCTAAGTCATTTCTGTGCAATGTAAAAGAACTCATCATATAGCTTCAACTTTTCAAGATCAATCCGATTAAACAAGGTAATCCAAATAAATCATATAGATTACAAACAAGGCATTCAAATCCCATATTGCCATTAATTCAATTAAAGCTCAAAATAAACATCGATAGCCAAATAAACATACACAATTTCCTCATTAAGGTCACATCAATCCTAGAAGCACAAAATTTTTGAAATTTTCTGATTTTTTTGGATTTTCATATAAAATGCAGTACAAATAAAAGAAACATGCTAAAAGGTATTGCAAGCATCCTACCCCATACTTAAATCTCACATTGTCCCTAATGTGAATAATAAATATGAAGTAAAAACAATACTCACAATGTAAGAATGAAGAAGGCATCCGGCGTGTTTCCTCCTCGACTTACTTCGTTTCTCGTCTTTCATAGCAATTTCCTCGCCTTAAGCTCGTTCTGAGTGCTCTTCCCGTATCTTTTTTTACCACGACACCTAGGTCCTGCAAAGACCCAACAAGAACGCGCAAAAACGCAAAAGCAAAAAGCAAAAATAAAAATAAAAAGACGAAAAGACTCTTACCTCGGGTTGCCTCCCGAGAAGCGCTTGGTTTAAGGTCTCTAGCCGGACCTAACTCCTTTAAAGCATCAAGTGAGATGGATAGGTGAAAGTTTTTCCACCGGAAGTTCCGGTGTATACCTCTTCAACCTATGTCCATTCACTTTAAAAATACCGGAGTTTTCACCCATACTTCGACAGCTCCGTGGGGGAAAATCTTCTTCACAACATAAGGTCCCGTCCATCGTGACCTTAACTTTCCTGGAAAAAGTCGGAGCCTAGAATTAAAGAGAAGAACAAGATCACCTTCTTTGAAGTTCTTTGGCAATATGTGCTTGTCATGCCACTACATGGGCCTATAAGCCCAGAGTGCATCATCAAGCTTCATTGCCAATCTTTCCTTGAGCGAGACACTGTCTTCTCTAGGATCCCCTTGATTTCTCTATTCGAGATTTCCACTTGGCCACTAGTTTGGGGATGATATGGGGTTGCAACCTTGTGAGTTACCCCATACTTGGACAAAAGTGACTCAAAGTTTCTGGCTGTGAAATGCTTCCCTCCATCACTAATAATGACACGTGGTGTGCCAAATCTAGGGAAGATAGTTCGGTTGAAAATTTTTAATCACAACTTTAGCGTCATTTGTGGGTGAGGCTATAGCTTCAACCCATCTAGATACATAATCAACCGCTAAAAGAATGTAAAGGTTCCCGCATGAGGATGGGAAAGGTCCCATGAAGTCAACACCCCATACATCAAAAAATCTCAACTTCTTGGATGTTGTTCAAAGGCATCTCATTCCTCCTAGATATGTTGCCCGTCCTTTGGCATGAATCACAAGCAGTGACGAATATCTGCACATCTCTGAAAAGATTAGGCCAAAAGAATCCAGATTGCAATACCTTGGCACTAGTCTTGTGAGCACTAGCATGTCCTCCACAGGGCAATGAATGACAATGTCGGATGACACTCTCAATCTCGTCGTCTGGGACGCATCTCCTAAGGATTCCCTCGGGTCCTCTCTTGAATAGTAGTGGTTCATTCCAATAGTAATGTCTCACATCCTTGTAGAATTTCTTCCGTTGGGAATGAGATAAACCTGGAGGAATTTCACCACAAACTAAATAATTAACAATGTCAGCAAACCAAGGTTCCTTTTCACCTGAAAATTTGGAGGATATATTTCTCCATCATGTGGAGATGCTCATCCGGAAATGCATCGTCAATAGGGATGTCATCCCCTTCCATAAGTTCTGGAGGTAATCTGCTAAGATGATCAGCTACAGAGTTTTCGGACCCCTTCTTATCTCTAATCTCTAGATCAAATTCTTGAAGGAGAAGAATCCACCGGATAAGACGTGGCTTTGCATCCTTCTTGGTGAGAAGGTACCGAATCGCAGCATGATCCGTGTACACAATCACCTTAGCTCCTACAAGATAGGAACGGAACTTCTCAAATGCGTAGACGACGGCTAGGAGCTCCTTTTCAGTAGTAGTTGCATAATTCAGCTGAGCTCCATCAAGCGTCTTGCTAGCATAGTAAATAGCATGAGTAAGTCCTTCCTTCTTCTGTCCTAGCACCGCTCCACTGCGAAGTTGCTTGCATCACACATCACCTCGAATGGAAGAGACCAATCGGGAGGTTGCATGATTGGAGCAGTGATGAGAGCTTCCTTCAACCTGTAAAAAGCATCAAGGCATTCCTTCGAGAAAACAAACTGAACATCCTTGATTAGTAGGTTAGTCAAAGGTTTAGCAATTTTAGAGAAATCTTTTATAAATCTCCGGTAAAAACCGGCATGTCCTAGAAAACTTCTTACCCCTTTGACTGATGATGGTGGAGGTAGCTTCTCAATAGTCTCAATCTTGGCCTTATCAACCTCAATTCCACGGTTAGATATCAAGTGACCTAACACAATACCTTCCCTAACCATGAAATGGCATTTCTCCCAATTGAGAACAAGATTACAATCCTCACATCTTTGTAAGACCAAAGACAGGTTAGCCAAACATTCATCAAAAGAGGATCCATAAACAGAAAAATCATCCATAAAGACTTCCATGATGTTTTCAATATATTCAGAAAAATAGACATCATGCATCTTTGGAAAGTAGCAGGAGCATTACATAAACCGAAAGGCATTCTCCTATAAGCAAAGGTACCCCAAGGACAAGTAAAAGTGGTTTTCTCTTGTCATCCGGATGGATGGGGATCTGGAAAAAAAACACTATACCCATCTAGGTAGCAAAAGTAAGAGTGTTGGGCTAGCCTTTCTAACATTTGGTCAATGAAGGGTAAAGGAAAGTGATCTTTCCTAGTAGCATGATTCAACTTCCTATAATCAATGCACATCCTCCATCCTGTCACAGTCCTAGTCGGGATCAACTCATTCTTTTCATTAGTTATGACAGTCATCCCACCTTTCTTAGGTACAACATGTACCGGACTAACCCACTTACTATCCGAGATGGGGAATATAATTCCCGCATCAAGCAACTTAAGGATCTCCTTCTTAACTACCTCTTTCATGTTAGGATTCAATCTCCTTTGAGGTTCTCTAGAAGGCCTATGTCCATCATCTAACAAGATCCTATGCATGCACATAGAAGGATTAATCCCTATGAGGTCATCTATAGTGTAGCCCAAAGCTTTTCTATGCATCTTAAGCTCTTTCAATAACTTCTCGAGTTCAAGTTCATTCAAGCTAGCACTAACAATGACGGGATAGATGAGTTAGAACCAAGAAAGGCGTACCTTAGGTGTGTCGGAAGAGGCTTCATCTCGACCTTAGGAGGCTCCGGTTCTTCTTCAGAAATCTCGGCCAACTCTTCCCGGTGGAGATGAAGGATCTCGGCCCGAGCTGAGTTGAATCTCGGCCGAGATAGGGTAAATCTCGGCCGAGATTTTTCGGTCTCGGCCGAGATGCCCTGATCTTCTGAAACTGAAACTTTCTGTTGCCAAATCTCGCCGAGATTTCTTGGATCTCGGCCGAGATGCCATCTGCTTCTGTCAGTTCTTCGAATCTTGATTCCTCGTTGATGGGGAGAAGACTCAAAGATCGGACTTCTTCAAACAGTTCATCTTTTGGCTCTGCTGTCATGATGCTCATGGTCAAAACCTGCTCAAGAGGGTCAGAACATAGAATTGAATTTATAATCTCCAATCATCTTCATCATCCTCTAGGATGTTGTACATATCCTCTTCAACAAGGGTCCCTTAATCAAAGGAGGGAGTTTAAATTCACAACTTCCTCATCAATTCTAAATGTAAGGGTAGCACCCCTACAATCAACTAAACATCCAGAGGTAGCAAGAAAAGGTCTCCCTAAAATGATAGGAACAGGACAGTCAGCAGGAATTATCCAAAACAACAAAGTCAATAGGGATAAAGAACTTCTCTAATTGGATTGGAACATCCTCAATGATTCCCACAGGACGTGTGGTGGTTCTGTCTGCCATGCAAAGAGTCATCTTTACTGGCTTTGGTTCTCCAAGTCCAACCTTCCTGCATAAAACGAGTGGGATAATACTTACACTAGCTCCAAGATCGCAAAGTGCTTTGTACGTTCCATCTCCAACTTTGATTGGGACACAAAAAGATCCGGGATCACTCAATTTTGGTGGCATCTTTCCACTGTTCCTCTGGATGAGGTCAGTAGATCTCGGGTCATTCTGACTTCTCCATATTCCTCTAGCTTCCTCTTGTTGGAGAGGATTTCCTTCAAGAACTTTTCCATAGGCAGGCATCCCTAAAATAGCATCAACAAAAGGGATGTTAATATGCAATTTATTTAAAAGGTCAAGGAACTTAAAAGTGCTTGTCCAATTGAGCTCTAGCACGGATTTAGGAAAAGGAAGTGGTGGCTTGTATGGAGGAGGAGGATGTAGACATTCTCTTTTTCCTTAGGCTCCTCTTCCATTGGTTGCTTTCCTTTATCCAAAACCTTTGGTTGTGGATCATTTGTTTCTAATCCACTTCTTGTAGTGATTGCCATGACTTGCCCCTTGGGATTATTTTCAGTTTTTCAGGAAGTCTTCCTGGATCTCTTTGAGCGTCTTCGGCCTTCTTGAACACTTGAGTTTCCAAAACCTTTTGGGCTTTGGTTACACTAGTGACTGTACTCTCTAGATTTTCCATCCTAGCCATCAATTGCTCAAACATTGCTTCAACTCTATCCTTTGGTTGAGGGTTCAGCTGGCTTGGACGGCTGGCCTGCATTGCTAGAAGAAGCTTGAGGGTTCAAAGCACCCTCAGGATTAGAATAAGAAAAACCAGGATGATTATGATTAGGCTTGTAGTTATTTCCCTGATTATTCCTATTATAATTGTTGTTATGACCTCTTTGGTTTTGATAACCTCCTTGGTAGTTACCTTTACCCATGTAATTCGCATCCTCTTCCTTGGATGCTACCTGCACTTCGGCTTGCTGAGCTTTCAAGTTAGATGCAATTAATTCTTTCAAAGATTTAAGTTCAACTTGCAAAGCATCTAACCTTGAATCATTAAGGTTTACCTCATAGACTCCGGGTCTAGTCTTTCTCTCTTCAACTTTCCTGTGAGAATACTTTTCAATAGTCTTGGCTTGCTTCGTAATGAATTCCCAAGCTTCATCCACAGTTTTTTCCATAAAAGTACCTCCAGAAAGTGATTGCAACTTAAATTGAGTATCTTCATCAAGTCCCTTGTAATAAATCTCTAGCAATTCAATCTTAGAGATCCCATGATGAGGACATTCCAACGTAAGGTCAATGAACCTCTCCCAAGACTTATACAAACTCTCCTTATCTTTCATCACAAAAGCATTTATCTTCCCTCTAAGTTCAGTAGTCTTGTAGGGTGGGAAAAACTTAGTGAGGAATTCAGACACCATCTCCTCCCATGTGTTAATCCGCCCATATGGAATAGTTTGATACCAAGCTAAAGCTTTATCCTTAAGAGAGAAAGAAAAACCTCTTATCTTATGATTGTTACCTTCCATACGAGCTGGACTTACCGCATCCATAAGAGTCTCGTAGTTGTTCATGTGTTGGTGAGGAGATTCTGTCTCTGTCCCACCAAACTGATTCTGGCGAATCATCTGTATCACCTGCGGTCGCAGCTCATGCTCATGATTTTGCGGGATCTCCAAAGTTAACTCCAGGACGGTTAACTCTTTGGGTAGGATCCATCCTCTGTCCAAGTGTTTGTGGAACTTCCACAAAAGGCTGGTGAATGACAGGTCTGAGAGGAGCGGGAGGTGGAGCTTGTGGAGGAGCTTCAACTCGAGGAGGAATTGGAGCTAATTGTGGTGCTGGAATTACTTGTTGCACTGGAGCTGGAGCTGCAGCTGGCCTCTGGTTCATGGCTCTGGCTATCTCTTCCATTTGAGCTCTCATTGCAGCCATTTCCCTTTCTGTAGTTTGCTCTCTTTCTCTAGCAATCCGTCTCTCAGCTTCTAGTTGCTCTAAAGCATCTCTGAGTTCAGCTTCATAATCTCTGATTTCAGCCATTTTAGAAGCTTTCCGGGCTCTTAGTCTCTCTCGCAGTGTCCTTTCAGGTTCGGGATCGTACGGAACTAGTTCTTTCAAACCCCGAGTTCTTTGCATACACTGTGAAGGATACCTAAAGTCCTGAAAATTCCAAAAACAAAACCAGAAACGAGATCAAAAGTAAAAGAAAGACTTACACTAAAAGAAATCACAAAACAAAACAAATGACTTAGTCCCGGCAACGGCGCCAAAAACTTTGTTCGCTATTTTCACGCCCCTATAAACTTTTATCAATAATGATAAAAGCTCACAGGTTAGTAAAAACACGGTATGTTTTAAATTTATAAACAAGAAATAAACACCCAATTTGTAGCGAACCCACAGTGTATGGGTCAATTACAGTTAGGGTAAGTATTCCAAGGTCGAACTCAGGGACTAAATGTTTGGAATGCAAATGTGATCACAGATAGCGTAAATCAAAATAAAAGAACGAGGTTGGAAAAGAAGGGAAGAAAGATCAAAGGAGTTTTGAAGGGTTTTCTGTAGAGTTCGCAATCAAATAACAGATTTGATCGAAAACCAAGTAAAACAGACAAACGAAAGTATATCAATAAAGAAAATGCGGATTCCAAGGATTCAAGGTCATTGTTTATACGCACGGACTCAGGAAATCTCTCAAAAGATCTATGGTTACAAACTTCAGGGAAGAACGTTTCTAAACTGATAGTCTATTACCGGGTAAGTCTCAAGACTATCTAGTTCCAAACCAACTACCTATTACCGGTAAAGTCTCAAGGTAGAGAGGTAGGAAATTCTAAACAAACCAAATTCCAACTAAGGGAAAGGTAAACCATTACCGGGTAAGTCTCAGGTATTACCCTACTTAGGACAGAATCTAGGCACACTCAACCCAATAGAGGTTTTCACCTCTATTACCTATGGTCGAACACTCAAGTATCTAAGCGGAACATTACCGGGTAGGTCTCAATTCCGGTTTAGGTTACTAGCTAGATGAATTCTAACTAGGTTCAAGAACAAGCCAACCATAGGATTTCAAAGCTATTCAAACCAAGCAATAAGCACAATTCCATCATAGTCCGGGTAATAACAAATCCCAATTCACCTTGGATCCACTTAGCCAACAATCGACATTTCAAACGCAATCATCAATCCACTCAATTCAATGGAAGAACAATCATCAATCCAAGCAATTCAATGGAAGAAGCAATTATCAATCCAATCAATTCAATCAATTCAAGAGAGAATGCATAAACAAGAATCTAAAATAGAGATTAAAGAAGAAACTCAGCTTTATTGATAGAGGATTAGCAAAACGTCAAATTCCCCAATATTCGCGAAGTTCCTCCAAGCTCAAACAAGTTCAACAATGGCCAACAATGGTAGGGCAAAGGGAGAAGAAAAGGGGAAAAAAGCTCTCTCCAAAGGAGCTCGAAATTGAATGAAACGGGAACCCCCGGAAATCATTTAGGCTTTCCTTTTATATCCCGCAACGGGCTGCCCTAAAACAAATCCGAAAATTAACGAAATAAATCGGCGAACAGGAATCTCGGTCGGAAATCTCGGTCGGTGACCGAGATTTTTGAAAGTCGGGCCGAGATTTGCTTCGTGATCCAGCGTTGACGAAATCTCGGTCGGAAATCTCGGTCAAATGTGAAAAATCTCGGCCGAGATCGGGACCGAGATTCTTCGACAGAAACTTCTGATATGGTCGATCGGATCTCTCGGATCTCGGCCGAGATTTCTCGGATCTCGGCCGAGATTGCTCCAATCTCGTGCGTTTCGTCTTGGCTCGTCTTTTCCTCCTTTCCCGTGCCTGCGTGATCGCTCCTAAGCGTCCATCCCGAGGCCTGATCCTCAAATGCATCGTTTTAGCTCCGAAACACGCCAAAATACCTACAAAGACACCAAAAGTGTGTGTAGACATCTATACTCGCAAAGTTGCATTAAACAAGTATAAAGAACACAACTTAAGGCTAAAACATGCATGCGGGAAAGGAAAAACTAACTATATGCTCTACTAAACTAGGTCGATAATTCATGTTATCAAAAGGGTCCAAGACTGGGCCTCGGAGGCCACAAAAGCAAAAGAAGAAAGTCTCAAACATGTGTTTTCTTTCGTTCGCTTTTGATACGTTTGTTTTCTTGCATCCAATGTCATCGAGATTCTCAAGAGGGTGCAACAGGTCTTGCATGGTAATATTGTGTCGCCTAGGTCTTCAGATGTAGTGTTTAAGAGGATCTGGTTTGTTGTTCAGAAAGGAGGATTGGTGACACAACTTGTTGTGCGCCCGCCTATTTTCTACCTCGATGTAAATTTTTAAGGAGTGTTCGAATTATATATAGATTACATACAATAATTTTTATTTTTATTTTTATTTTAAATTACAATTTTATTTACTGAAAACTATATGATCTCTCAATAATTAAAAATAATTTTTATATACGGTTTTTTGATAAATAAATAAATAAAATTAGAATACCAAGTACTTTTTTAGTTATACATATGATTTGGTTCGTGATGTTTTATGTAACGTGTTTAGGAGAGTAGGAGCTTCAACTAAGAAAGAGGTGATGTGACCTTCTTATCTGATGCACGCGAAGGGAGATCTAGTTCAGACCAGTGGATGTGTTAGTGTTTGGATGAGTCGGTGACAAACATGCTTGTATTGATTTGACAAAGTCTCTTCTCTGTTTTGTTTGGGTAGTGAGCATTTTTGTTGTGGGTAAGAATGCCCTCGATGCGGCCTCTGCGAAGGTGACTAAACATGAAAGAGCTTGCAACGAAAAACCAATATGTGTTTCCTTCGTTCACTTTTGACACGTTTGGCTTTCTTGCGTCCGATGTCGTCGAGATTCTTAAGAGAATGCAGCGGGTCTTGCATGGTAATGTTGGGTCTTCTAAATCTTCAGACATAGTTTTTAGTAGAATTGATGTTGCTATTCATGAAGGGTTGACGGCGCAACTTGTTGTCCGTTTACCCTCTAACTCGGTGTAAATAATATTTTATATAAATGAAATTAATTAATATTGTATAAAAAAGGAACTATCAACCAAAAAAAAGTTATAGACTACTATTTCTATTATTTATATTAACTTTCATTTCTAATTTTATTTGGTAGTCGATAAATTACAGCTAATAATATTTTCTATTTTTGTATATGTAAATTAGTACGATAAAAAAGAGAAATTTTGACAGTATTAAATCCGGTAAAAAAAAACTATGTTGTTTCATAAACTGTTAAGGAGTTTGTATGTAAGAGTTTATTTTGTTTATAAAATATAAAAAGGAAAATTTGAATCTTATATTTTTCGATCAATTATGTTTAGTGAAACTGTGAAAGTATTATATTCTACCTGTCAATATTAATATGTTAATTCAGTATATGTTACGGAATATTTTTTTCCATTCAAAAAAAGAATAGTATTTTTTAATTAAATTAGTGGTAAATTGTATTTTTGCTGCTTAGCATTAAATATTACTTGATGGAAAAACGCTGTATTTTCCCCATATATACGATAAATGTTGAGCGGGAGACATTGTTGAGAGTTGGGGACAATTTATTGGTTGGTTTGATTAAATGGAGGAATATTAACTAATAATGGGTCATATGCCCATATCCTGTCCATCACAGTATCACACCACACACTGAAAAAAATCCTTTCGTTTTATATCTATTATTTATCTATATACTAAAACAGCACGTGAACTTACTGAGACAATCTGATGACAGGTACCACCAGATTAAAACAAATTATTTAAAATATTTTATTTATAAATTTTAAATAATTTATTTTATATATTAAGCCTTCAAATATTTTGTTAATATATGTATAATTTTTCACAAAATATTTTTACCAAATTAAATTTACGAATTTTAACTAATTTATTTTATATATTGAATTTTCAAATTTTTTGAAATATAATTACATAATTATAATTTTTCACAAAATCTTTTTTAACCAAATATAATTACGAATTTTAACTAATTTAATCTATATATTGAGTCTTCAAACTTTTTGTTGATATACGTATAATTTTCAAACGTTGATTTTTAATTTTTTTATAACTTATAACTTTATTTTTTATTTAAACTTTAAAGATCTTAAAATTTTTTATTTATATTTCTAATTTTCAATTGAACTTTAATTTTTATTGAAACTTATAAACTTTAATTTTTTTAAAAATAAGTTTTTTTAAACTACTAACAAAAATATTTCTTCATTTTTTTAGAATAAATAAAATTTTAGAATTAATAATTTTCTTTTTTTATAATAAGTTTTTTTCATTTTAATTTTTTTTAAATATTTGTTTGGAAAATATTTCAGATATTTTTAAATGATTTTGTATAAAAACTCATAAATCTATTTTTTTAATTTAGAAAAAATATTATTATTACATCGAGTTAGAAGTTAGGTGGAGAACAAGCTGTGCTGTTAACCCTTTCTGAATAGCAAACCTGATCATGCTAAACACTACATTTGAAGACTTAGGTGACACAAAATTACCATGCAAGACCCGTTGCACCCTCTTGAGAATCTCGACGGCATCAGACGCAAGAAAACCAAACGTATCAAAATCGAACGAAGAAATACATGTTGGTTTTCAAGACAAACTTTTTCATGCTTAGTCACCTTCAAAGAGCCCGCGTTGAGAGCCGCCTTACCCACCACAAAAGGCCCGTTATCCAAACCAATCAAAGGAGAGACTCTTGTCAAATCAATACAAGCATGTTTCCCACCTACCCATCCAAAAACCAATACATCTGCAGGCCTCAACGTAGATCTTCCTTCACGCGGATCAGTCAAGAAGGATACATGCGCCTCTTTTTTGGCCGAAATTCTTGCTCTCTTAATCACGTCACATAAAACATCACAAACCAGATCATGCCTATATTTGAAGCCAGGTATTTCTTCACAATGAACCGCATGCTCCCCAAAAACATCCAAAGGCCTCCCACAATTAGGCATAGGACAAAACATACTAGACGAGAACAAAAGAATCATAAGGCGATACTTGAGGATCGTGCGATACTCAACGGGAGACATACATTGTCCAAGTCCATCAATAGGTAAGGCAAGAAGGAAATCTTGACTATGCGCTGTCTGTAGACACTAAAAAACCGCATTTTGTCTAGCAGTCAAGTCAAAAGTTGCTTCCATCGTTTGTATTTTCTTACCATAAAAAGCACTTGCCAAAACATGTTGGCCTTTAGGGGGGACGGTGCTCTTTATAGTAAAACCAGAAAGATCAAAATTAGGAATAAAAGCTTGAAGATTGTCCAAAGCTCCAAAAAACTCAAAGCCCATATCAACAACTCCACTGTCCTGCAAAATATGGTCTTGAAGGGTCCAAGACTGAGCTCTAGAAGCCACAAAAGCAAAAGAAGAAGTCTCCATAGCTGAGTATAACCCAAGGCCTTCACACCGAATTGGAGAAGAAGCAAGTCTCCACTGAAGATCGCCAAAATAAGCACCCCCACAGACCACAATATCCTCGACTGATTCACGGAGTCCCAAATCAAAAAAAAAATAGATGCACTCTCCCATGTTCCGGTAGACAAGTCCTCAAGGTAAACAACATCTAAGCAACACCCATGCAGAACGAAGCAAAATAAGCTCACTTTGCGGGTCCATCAACAGCGGAAGAAGGTGCATCGGCTCAACCGCCTTAACACCTCTTTTCATGACTAGCTCTCTAATAAACCCATCATCTTTACTCACAGCCCCACCCAACAACTTAACACCCAAAACTGGCCTAGCAATGCCATCAGGGAATAAACCTTCTCTAAGCTTCGATCCATCATACGAAGGCCAAAAGAGCTTTATCTTGCAAACATTCAACTCAAGGCCAAAACTCGAGCCAACTTCTGTAATGATAACAAGCGCTCTAGCCACTTCCTCTGTCCGGCCAATAAAAGTACCATCATCAAGATACCAAGCATGTAAAAGAGACTTGCAATTGTCTCTGATCCGATGAAGAAGTGGGTGCAAGACAAGGGAAAAAAGAAGCGGCCCAAAGGGTCTCCTTCTTGCACACCAGTAGCCGACCAAATAATATCATCACCAACATACAGACGGGCAACTTGACCATACATGAAATCAACCCAAAAAGAGATAGAGGAACATCTTTCCCTTACTTCCCTAAACAAAACAGTTCTGTCAACCAGGTTGAAGGCATTAGAAAAATCCACTGTCAACATAGCCAGAGAACCATCAGAGTGACGCTTACTTAAAGCCCTGTTAACACTATGTAGAATAGCCTCTGCCACCACTTGAAATACCAACTCCAAACTGAAAATCTCTCAGATATTCCCTCATATCTTTACTCACTCCCTTCAAAGCTATTTGGACACCAACCGTCTCCATATAGTACCTATTGCGATGGGACGAACCCCATTTTCAGGCTTCAACAACGGCGTAAGAGACGTTGAAGCAACAAACTCAGCCAAACTCAACGGACACTTACCTCCCAACCACAAATTGACCACTGATGAAAGCGCTCTCAAAAGACTTGTGGCGACCGCAGAGCCCTCACCACACAAAGCATCTAAAAGGTGTTGTGCTCTCAAACCATCTCTACCACAAGAGGTTCCTTTGGGAAAAGACTTGATGCATGTAAAAATCAAATCAACATCAACAACGAGAGGTGGTTCAAGAAAAGTAGAACAAGGCTTAGAAGGAGGAGGTTTAAAGGGATGTTTTGCCTTCAACACCTTCAAAGTCTCATCATTATAAGGAGCTACTCCAAAAGAGCACAAAACTTTTACAACAGCCGTAAAATGTCCATCTAAAACCTTACGAAGACACTGCTTGATATTAGGGGTTCCTCTCCCAACCTTCTTCAAACTTTGAGTCACCATCAACCCTACGGCGTCTGAGGCGTCTCGCGGTTGCCGGTGGAAGGAGGGAAGCAAAAGGCAAAAGTGGAACAAGAATCAAGGGAGACGGAATCGGGTTGGTTCGCCTTCGATGTCGGTTACTACGGCGTCTGAGGTCTCGACTGTGGCCGGAGTCCGTGGGATCGTACAGTGAGGGAGGAAGCGAACTTGTCGGTAGAGGTTGGTGTGAGATGTGTTTGTCGAGAGATAGGCGAGGCTACAGAACGCGAGAGAGAGATAGAAACGTGACGGTAGTGAGTCGAGGGAAGGGATGTAACTGCGCTACAAGATCCACTCGTATTCAAGGCCGGAGTTAATGTCGCAATTAAAATTGACGACCGTCGTTACAGAGGCGAGGAAGAAAGGAGTCACTGGACTCGTTGTTGGTGAAAACTGAAGAAGAAGTTGTACTGGCTGCACTCGGTAGGGGTAGTCATGGACAGAGGAGCAGTTGGGCCTGCATGAGCCCTTACAAAACCTCAGCAAAGTAGGGCCCAAGGTGAGTGAATGGTTCGTATAAGGTTCGGTTTAACAAGGATTAAACTAGTCCGGTTCGGTTTCGATTCCGTTCGATCATTGTTTTTGACATTCTGTTCGCGTCACCAAAATTAAATTACCAACTTACAATTAATTTAATTTCCGAAAATTTCCGGTTATTACACTCAAGAGACGGACAGAACTAGAGAACTCCACAACCACTAAAAACTCCAGAATTTTTATGTGTTCAAACAACAACCTTTGGACCCCGTTTTAGGTATGTTTTACTTAGCTTGGACGACTGATTTTTGGCTAAGTGATAACATGCATAGGGTAGTATAACATGTTAAAATTATAGGAAGATCCAATGGTTGGATTGAACTTTACGAGCTCCCAAAGTTAGAGAAAAATCATTTTATGTATTCGCGTATTAGGATGTCGACTTTTGGGTTTTTGTGTAGGTTTGTTGTTGTTGTGGATTTTAGTACTTTCGATGCTTCTATCTCATTGTAGTCACGACCTAGCATACAAAGAATTATTTATGATTTTTTGGGGAATGTTTGATGTTATTAAAATAAGGTCAAAGTAGCGAGTTTTAACTAGTGACGTTTAAGGCATTCTTTATAGTTTTTCCTTCGTGAATCGAAAGTTCGGGAAACTTTCAAACTCGTTTAGGATCGTTTAATTTACATAATAAGTGGTTAGACTTTTTCCGGAAGTTTAGAGACTCGTTTGACCGTTTTAGAGTTTTAAGGAAATTCGGGTTAAAGCGAGTTTAATTAGTGACGTTTAAGGTGTTCTTTAAGGTTTTCCTTAGTGAATCGAAAGTTTGGGAAACTTTTGACCTCGTTTAGGATCGTTTAATGTACAAAATAAGTGGTTAGACTTTTTCCAGAAGTTTAGAGACTCGTTTGATTGTTTTAGAGTTTTAAGAAAATCCGGGGTTAAAACCGTAATTTCCGTAAAGCTAGGGTTTTTTCCGTTCTTTCTTTCCAAAACTTTCCGAATGGTATAGAAGCTTATTAGAGCTACCTAGACGTTAGTATTTGGATGTTGAGACGTTCCGTTATCACCAGACTGTTGAGACCATATGCGAGTGGACCGAGACGTATCGTTAGTGGGACTTCGAACTAGTGCAGGTAAGCCTTATGACTTACTTAGCCAGCTATTCCCTGTGTTAGCATACATTGATAGAGTGGCGTATGTTGAGTGTTTCTTAATTATAAATTGACTAGGAAGACGCTACCATTTTATTAGACCCAAGTGTTTGAATAACGGGTCGTAGCATCACTGCCCAATTCTACTTAGAGACTGGGAGGTTCTCTACGATCAGTCCACATCGGTATGAGGTGAGGTGCATCGGATCCACTTCGGTTGGTTTACGGGAACAGAGGCGAGGTTCGGGAGAGCCTCGTGCTACAAAACAAGTTGAACTAATAGAAGTGAATCACCTTAATGAAGATAGTAAAACGGTCTAAGTGCAACATGCTGATTTGTTTAGTTTCCTCTATTATATATGTGTGTGCTTTAGCGTACTTTCTAATACCTTGAATAGTTAGCTAACGATTTATATCGTCTTGTGATAGATACACAATAGGGTAAGACAAATGTTGAGTGATCCGGAGTCGGTGGTCAGCCAGGTTCCCGTACGAGGTAGTTGGGACGTTGGGCTTTTCTTTGTTTTCCTGGAGACCAGACTCGTACTTTCTTTGGATTCTAGTACTTGTAGTGACGATTGACTTTCTCTTCCACACTTCTATGTTTATCATGCATGTTTTAAGACTTTATGTGTTTTCCCTTATGTTGTGCCTTCTAAAAGATCCGGTGAAATTGTCGTCAATCTAGAGTCGGGACCCACTGTGAGGTCCTAGCCCGTGACGCCCCGAGTTCCTAGAATTCGGGATGTTACAACCGTTAGGTGGCATACGGTCAAGACGCATAGGTAATCAATATTACAATATTAGTTCTTTTTAGTTTGACAAGGCCTTTTGAGGGGGGCTATCAAAATTTTTTCTTGATACAAAGGTAAGGAATTGATGAACACCAAGTTATCAATTTTTTTTCTTGATGCAAAGGTCAAGACGCATAAGTACTCAATGCTCCGGTCCGGGGAGTGCTCATGCAACGTCAAGCTATCAACAACAATATTGATATCCCTATAATTATTATTAACACTAACAAGCCTAAAACCCGAGAGCAACGAGAAGATCTTCGAGATGATCAAATCAACTTCTACGGATGGTTGGGCGAATTGATGAGCACCAAGTTATCACCTTCAACCTCAAATCTGAAAAACCAAGACTCGCGGCCTTTTTAAGACCCTGATAAAGGATAAAAGCTTTTGCCTTCAAAACATAATCAACATCACATCTTCTTCTTTTTTTACAAAAATAAAACAAATAAAGTTATTCCGAATAATGTAACCAAAAACATATTGATTAGATGCATTCTTCAAGGCATTAAAGTAAATATTACAACAAAAAAAAAACCATTAGGTCTTTCCCCCCCCCACTTTTTGGAGGATTGGATATGTTATTAGTTAGATTCATATATTAGCCTTATCTCATTCATTTATTTTTTTTCACACTAACTAGTTCAGGTCTTAAGGTATCTTTTGTTTGTTAAAAATTATTTGATTTCTAATAAGCCACACATATCAAGTAACCACTAGATGCCTAAAGTCAACCTTACAAATGTTGTAATTAAGCATCATAATAATGTCAAATATTTTTTGGTTTGTTCTATCACAATTCTGCAATAGAGTTCTAATTTTATCATCGTTGATCGAACGGATGGTAAAAAGACATTTCAAAAAAGATATTTAGCACTTTCAGTATGATGGTTACAAAATTCTCAATACATTATAGATGTGTTGTTTGTCTAAATTTTCTTTTGTGGGGACACTGTCAAGCCAGAGTTTTCATAGGAAATTTTTAAAGGTTGTTAAATTTGTTTCAAATGTGGGCATATTCTGATTCTTCCAAATTCTTTGGTTATAGCTTATATTTTTGGTTGTGCATTCTCGGATAATGTATTAAAACGCCGAGGACTCGTAAGTCAATTTAAATTCGCTAAATTTGAGTTTGACGAAGTCATTTGGAATCTTATACATGCGTTTCTTCTTCCGTCTCATCATTATGTTTTCTTTATAAGGTTTTTCATCATCCACTAGTTTTAAATTCTGCTTGAAAAATTAATTTAGCATTTCATGAATTCCTTGATGCTATTAATCTCCTTGTGAGAATTTAGGTCGCCAAAGATAGTTTGATTTTTGAAGTAATAAAGATAGTTTAATATTAAATAAGCCAAATAACATAGCTAAAAGTCACAACTCACAAAAAAGAAACTCGCAATTCAACTTTTATCGTAATTACATGGTACGTTAACTCGTTTATAATATTCTCTTCATCTCCTATTTTCTCCAAACCTTCTTTCAATCTTCAAAATTAGATATAGCTTCGAATCTAGGTAGATTTCAACATTCAAGGACTTAAAACCCGCGAAATGCATGAATTAGTGTTATTGATTTTAGTGTTTAGGGAAAAAAGCTACAAAGGTTCAGTTGGAACAAAGTAAGGACCGTGGGCATTCCTTTACGATCGAGAGGACAATAGACTTGTCTTCGAATGAGTTACAAGAATAGACAAGAATAAAGAAAAAAAAAAAAAGCAAAGCGATTCTCCCCCGAACCTAAAAAATGCTAAATATGTTAATTAGGAACGAGGTGGGCGCTTGCCAGGGTCTAACCTTGTCCCATCCACTACTCTTTGTATGGTCGTAGATCAGGTGGAACATAGTAGTGAATTTATCTCTCTTTCGGGCAGATTACTATCCATCAGGTTAGGTTTCGACCTAAGCAAAAAAAAAATTGGACAAGAACGGTCAAAATTGGATTTAATTGCATGTTTATCTACTCGGTGCGTGCGTTGGGACACGACGTGGAAATAAAAATTTTGACGTTGGTAATCCACGTGAAAATACAGATTTCACGACACGACAACTTTTTCACATCATCAAATCCCAATGTGAAAATATATTTCAGTTTTATTGACCTATACATTATAACCCAGTTACAAGCCGTGGTATATAGTTCATTTTATTTTCTGACGTGGGATTTTTGATCTCACGTTGGTTATCAACGTGAGATTTCATTTCTTATATTGACAACCGTTATGGAACATATGTGTTTGTAATTTAAGTGGGATCTTAATGTAATTATTCGTTTTAATGGGTTGCGACTTTCATTTTTTTATGATTTGCGACTTTACTCGACCATGAATAATTAGAAGAAAAATAAAAGTTTCTTAGATTGAATTATACTTATTAATTTTGTGGAAAAATTATCAATTGTTTGTATTTAAAAATAATATTTTAATTTTAATATATAATTTTAATAATTAAAAAATCAGTAATAAAATAAAAAATAATTAAAAAAATCAGGATTCAATTACTCGAAGTTTAAAACTATGAGGTTTTGAAGATGTATATATACATGTATATGTACATTTTAAAACAAATATATAATATTTAGATTTAAATATTGTACATGTGTACGTACCACGAGTATTGAACTCAACTCGAAAACATATCGAATAGACTGTACCACATCCTTCTTACTCATGGAACATTTATTCATTTGTACGGTATGTTAAGTAACTATATCACGTATATATGCACCTACACCACTTTCAGAGAAGGTATATCACCGTGAGATCAAAGGGTCATAAGTACAAAATATATATTTTTAGGGTAGTATTTATTAACCATGCAGACGAAGATCACTTTAAATGTCATATAATTATAAGATTTGAGTTAAATGTAATGACTCACAATCCTTCTCATTTCATGACAAGAACAAATTTTTAGTTTAAACGCATTATATATAATTGTTTATGTATAACTCGTATTTATTCAACTATATTCGTAATTGTTCAAATATGTTAATTGTTTGTCTATATTTGAAATTGTTCAATTATATAACTAATTTTTCAACTGTTATATTTTTATATGTTTAATTGTTTAACTAATTTTTTGTTCGAGTATAGGAAAAATATTAATCAATTTGAACAAATCAACTCTTGAGTATTTTGATTTAAAGGTTGTGAGTCTTTTTCACTTTTTACAAGGAACATTTCTTAGAGTAGGAGTTAAGAACATCTAACATCCATCGAATTACAAATTGAATGAACACGATTAAAAGACCATGGTAAGTATTCATAGGAGGATTTCACTGGATTGGACTTAAAATATACACTGGCAATAAATATAATAATATTTTAGGTAATAATATATTTAATTTATGGCTGATATTAAGGTTTTATATGGAAAAAAAATTAACATTTTTTTTTTCCAATAACAAACTAACAACCATTATCTATGTAACAATCGTTTTTTTACATGTAACGTCACGTAACATAGTTTAACGGTCGTTAATAATAGGTCATGGTTATTAACATAGTTAACGGTCGTTATTCGTTAACCTCTCTGGAAAAATAATAAAAACTAAAAAATATTTTTTTTGACAAACGTTAAGTTAACGATCATTAAACTAGGCTAACGATCGTTAACTTATTGTTAATGATCGTTAACATTTTTTTTTGAAATGACCGGTAACCTACGATGAAAAGAAAATTCTTAACGCTCGTAAGTATTACCTACGATCGTTAGTTACATGTTTATACTCGTTATAATATGCAAAACAAGCCCGTTGTTACACAACCACAATATATTTCACAATTTTGTTTTACTTTTAGATTAAAAACTAAAGAGTTATAACTAGTCAAATTGATAATAGGATGGAAGGGATGACCTACGATCTAGAGTTCGAAAACTCTCTCTATATATATATGTGTGTGTTTGCATAGAAGAGTCGTGGATTTGTGGTCAACTTTAAGGTTTTCGTTGAAGTCCAAACCCGGGCTATCATTAATTCTTCCCCATGAGCCCTTTTGTGGACTTTCTTCGACAACCTCGTACCCAATTGTAGTAGTCACGCGACTCCGATTTTTTTTCTTCCTAATCTATCAAGGCAATTCTCGTGCTTCGGTGCCTACCTCGGACTGTTTGGGTGCGATGTTTTTAGTGCTTGACTTTCTTTCCTCAACTTGTTCATTGGATGTCAAACCCGTCTACGTTTCTACACGGGCTCTTGAGCCATTGAGACTATCTACCTATCTGGTGTCTCAAATCCCTATTCTCTTATAAAAAAACACACTCATCAAATGATTGCGTGAGATACATCATCCTAAAATGGAATTTCGTATCTATAAGCTCAAGCATTTATCTTATATTGTGGTTCAAGACATTATTTATGATAATGAAAAATTTTCATTTAAATTTTCAACAGTTCTGTGGAAGGCATGAATATTAAGCTAATTTCTTATCTACTATCTATACTAGTTTAGTGTTACATCGTGTGCAGATTTTGCCTAAACAAAAAAAATATTATATTATTTTTATGTACTATATATTGGATACTAATCTATTGAAAATTTTAAGAATAGGCTAAATTAACTTAAAACCATAAAAAAATATCTTTTAATATCCTCTATAAAAAAAGATTTTGTAAAAATATAGAAGAAACAAACAATTTTTTTTAGACATAACAATTATATTAGAAAATTAATTTTTAATTCGTTGAGGAGAACTGCAAAATAAAAATCTATATTTTAATATACAAAATTGTTGTCATGTATCCTTTATTTTTCTTTTAGTACCAAAGATAAATTCACATTTATAAATTTTTCAGCCGAGCAAGGTTCGATTTGCCCCCCCCTTTCCGTTTTTTCCCTTTCCTTTTTTTTTCATTTCTCATTTCGTATAGTTTTATATTATTTCCGGTTTGATATATGTTTTCAATATCAATTTATTTTTCTTCAATAGTAAACATGACTTATGATTTGATTCAAATTTAAATCGAATTATTTAGTTTTTCAATATGATTGAATAATTAATTTTACATGTATTTTAACAAGTCCATCGATTTATTTTTACATACTTATTTGAAAGCTATTTTGATGACTCTCCCTATAAGTTTTATTTTCATTCAAAGTGGGTCAATGACCCACGTCGCACGTTCAATGATGGTATATCACAATAAGTTAATTTATACTTAATCAAAAAATTCGAAAAATATATAATTTATCTACCCTCCATACCTTCTATTTATAGATACTCTAAAATTATTAGTGTTATTTTGATAACCGACGTGGAATAATTTAGTTGTACAATTTGATCTTAAAAAAATATGAGTAGGCGATATATATATATATATATATATATATATAATCAAAATTAAGAGAAGCTAGTAAATTCGCCGCCGCGTTAGCTTCTCGATAAATATGGTATAATTGGATGTTCCAATCCCTACTAAGGAAGCCTATTGAGACACCGGACTAAGAGGCGGATGAGATTGATCCATTGGTTGTTTGATGAGGTTGACACCAATTCAGAGTCGATCTTAACGAGAAGATGCATGATACCTTTCTCCAAAGCAACATAACGGCCTATATGAAGACCCCATAATTCCGCCATCGGACGCGGACATGACCCGATATTGAACACAAACCCATCCCACCACTGTCCTTGGGAGTCGCGAATGAGTCCACCCACCACAACAATCTCCTGACTTGTTTCACAATGCCGTATACATTAAGCTTATACCATCCCTCAGATGGAAACTACCACCCGATGATCTTCCATTGTTTAACGTATCTCGGGATGGTAATCTTCCTGTTCTCATGGGCTTGTGCAATGTGGCGGATATGCTCAACAATGAATCTGACTTTGTTCGGTGGAGGTAAGGTATCCGGAAGACAATCACGCTCCTCCATCTCCAACACCACAAAGAAAAGTGGTGAACCAGTCCTTCCATGGCAATCCATTGACATGAGTTTGAAAATTTGAAAGATTTAAGAGAAACCCTTAGTCCCATTCTTCGAGATGAAAACACTCGTGAAGAAATCGGGAATCAATCCACCCATAACAATTCATAGGTGCACAGTCCCTTATCATATGCATGAGTGTTTCCGGGGCATTAAGGCAAACTAGACATGTATCAATATGAGTAATGTGCCTTCTTACCCTTTCTAGTAAGCCGTCTACCATGACAAAGGATCCAAAGAAAGGTTCGGGTACACTAGTGAAGTTTCAACTTCCAAATTGTTTTTGAATACCAATCTCTCATCACCATCAAGAGTAGTATTAGAGGAAATAGATTTATATGTTGAAGACATCGAATAGATGGCGTTGGGTTCGAATTTACAAGAGATACAATCAGACATGTTGTCGATGTTTGACACAACATGTCGAGCCACCTGGATCAAGCTCTCTACTAATAAAATACGTTCTTATGATGTCTCATTTCCAGCCACTTTCATCGGACCAAACTCAACAACCTAGTCCATGTGGCACCTGGAGGAACGTTCATCACACTCTCAAACATTTAACCATTTTGACACCATTCATCTAGCCAAAAACATGTGGTCTCGCCATTCGTAATGAACCATTGAATACCATTTGAAAGGATATTGTATTTAGGTCATATGTCACCTTTAAATATGCAAGAACCTCTCCTATGCCTTGAACAGTCTAGCAGCTCCCTCGCATTTTTGATCCCATAGATCTCTAAAAGTAATGCAACCACGGTGTATCCAGTTGGTGTATGAATCTCCACATAACTTTCCCGATGGACACCAAATTAGCCTCTATGGCTCTCCTAACACCAAACCCCCGTGCTTAATAGGCTTGCATACAATATCCCAGGAGATATATAAGGTGCATTTTTAGACCGTCTCTTACCCATTCCAAAGAAAACAGCCGCATATTATGACAGTTGCGAGCATACCCGCCACCGGAGTTTATTAACTCGTATGATGTAGGAGGGAATGGTGCATAAAACCGACTTAATGAGCATAAGTCTCCTAGAAAATGACAACATTTTGCCCTTCCAAGATGCGAGCCTTTATTTCGTCTTCAGAATAAGGACTCAAAACTGTTCTGGACATACTAGTTTCAAGATGGGGAAGCCAATATATCTTCCAAAATCACTGGAAAGAGAGAACCATGCAACATGCTAAATATTGGTTCTAAGGGAACCAATGATATTTGGGGACACAAAGAGAGAGGATTTAGTAACACTTACTTTCAAACCCAAAGCCAAGCAAAATTCATCAAGACATTTCATAATGAGAGAAACTTGAGCAATTGACGCTTCTGCGAATAAGACAATGTCACCAGCAAACGCACGTGATAGTCCCGGACAACCCCGTTTAATCCTAACAATTTTCCACTGCCTGTCTTTCATAAGTTCTTGAATGGCATGACCAAGTCGTTCCATGAAAATGATGAATAGATAAGGGGATAACGAGTCTCCTTGTCTAATGCCTCTTAAAGAGGTGAATTCATTAGACGTTTCACCATTCTAGATAACTTTCATTGAGAGAGAGCGAACTCACACCTTTATCCATTGCCTCATGTTCTCAAGGAGCTCCATCTTAGCACAAGTATCATCAATAAAGTCCCAAGAGAGTCGATCATAGGCCTTCTCCAAACCAATCTTGAACGCCGTCCATTTCCGACCATTTTTCTTCTTCTCCATTGCATGAATTACCAAATTGTCCTCTATCATTCTTTTTGGAATAAAGCTACTTTGAAACGGGCTAACCCATTTTCCCATTAATGGTTGTAACATGTTCACCATAAAGCTTCGAGATAAGTTTGTAAGAAAGGTTACATAATCCGATAGCCCGAAACTTTGACATGTGGTCGGGACTAGAGCACTTCGTATAAAGGGCAATGAGCATATCATTAATCCCGGGGGCATAACCGAAGAGTCAAAGAAGCCCTTGATACATCGAATGAAAACATCTCCCACAATCTTCCAACACTGCGGGAAAAACCCATGCGTGAAACCCATCACTTCCCCAGATATTTAAGAGGACCTATTTTAGTAACGTTCCCCTAATCTCCTGGTCTGAGAAAGGCTTGTTGAGACTAGCCAACTCATCCACAAGTAACGAGGAAAATTCAAAATAAAAAATGTTTATGACCTGAGAATCGTTCGACCATTAGTGAGCAATTTTCTAAAGAAATCGACCGCATTAGATTTGAGCAGTTTCGGTTCAAAGATCAAGTTTCCCTCGTCACTCTGAATACATTCCACCTTGTTAACCATTTTTTGTATTAGCGTACTAGTGTGGAAATAAGCCATGTTTATGTCTCCCTCTGTGATCATTTTATCTCTCGCTTTCTGCATTTCACAGATTTCTCTTCTTGATTTTAGAACATCCTCAAAATCCCGTTGTAGTTCTAAATTGAAACCGAGAAGGCCTTAATCAAGACGTTGTTCTATCTCGGCCTGGACCGCAGACATCATCGTTTAATGAGGAAGTTCTTCCTTTTCTATATTCTCCAAAACATTCCTTGTTCCAAATCAGAGCGTGGTCTTTAGAACCTACAATGCTCTAAAAAGTTCAAAGTCAGCCGCCCATTCTCAAACAATCATTAACAACTGCATGAAAGTCCTCATTTAGGATCCAAGTTGCCTCAAACCAAAATGGCCTACGGTTTCTGGCAATGTTCCTAAATGGATGGAAGAAGATAAGTAGGAGGGACACTAAAGCCCATATCGATAAGCTGAAGAACTTCCACCCATCTCTGAAACGTACTAGAATCGCCCAACAATTTCTTCACTCGTCCCCGCGCACTCAACAATGCTTATGATGCAATTGAAATTCCCTCTCACATCACATGTCCTTGATAGTTTTGGATTTCCCTTCACAATTCACCCTAACTCTCACAACGGCGGAGAGGGAGGATTGTAAACTTTGAAGAGATTAAATGTATCAATACCAACTTCCACAATTATATGAGTAAAGTTATCTTCCTTATGTTGAATCAACACCATGTGATTAACACTATTCCACAATAGCCAAATGCCGCCTTCAAACCCATTAGCCTCAACCCTTTCAAAATCTATAAATCTCAATCGAGCACACACATTATCGGCATTATCTCCTGAAATCTTTGTTTCAATAAGTATCAAGAAATCGATATTGTGACGGTTAATCATGTAGTTTATGGATTTACGGAACCGTTTTTACCCACGCCCCTACGATTCCAAAAGAGAGCACTCATGAGAATCATCAATTGAGACGGACTCGGGTGGTAGTTGAGGTGGTGTGGTTGCCGAAAATCTCCAACATGCAAACATTATCCTTATCTGACGGGATAGAACAATGTTCATACTTATTAGTCGTGCATTCAATCTCCATGTGGCAGGATGGGATACCCGTAGCAGCCATCATAATCCGTTTCTCCAAAGAAGACGTAGAAACCTTAGCAGTGTCGGAAAGGAGTTTTATAACCTACCGTGAGCTCATGACCCGAGGAAAGGGAGTCATTGGTTTGGTCCAAGAGATGTTGTGGGCCCGTATTTTTGGCTCTTTTTGGATTTTTAGTGTTTGTTGGGAAGTTTTCTTTGGATTCTATCGTTACAATTTTTTTGGATTGGCAATGATGATGACTTTTCGGTTACAGAGATCATAACAATAATCGTTGGAGTTAATGAGGAGCTGTTATATTCGATAAGTGTTGAAACTACCGCCGTAGTCGGTGGCACATTCTTCTCAAACGAAAGAGCTTGGAATTTGTTCCAGGGTGTGGTGGCTTCTCATTTGGATTCTTGGTTTGTCACTCGTCTTGCCTCTTCTCGATTTATTGGTAACGGTCATCCATGGACCCCAAGAATTCCTCATCTAGTTTCTTACCAGTCAAAGGTCGTTCATCAATGGTATCCATGTCTTGGCGATGCTTCTCCACCTCTACAACCGTTTCCTTTCCTTTGTTTCTTTCATCCTCCGATGTTTGTTGACCGAGTTGTGTACAACACTCCAATATGTGTTCATACCTTCCACATTTGTGGCATATTTGATTCAAAGCTTCATATTTCACTTGGACCCTAGTATCCCCGACAAGGATGGTACCGATAAGAGGTTTATCTAGCTCTATCTCCATACACACTCTAGCGAACTTTGCCCCGTGTCGCATAGAGAGTATTCAAATCCACTTTTAACGAGGTACCTAATGTTGAAGCAAGACCGTACAACATCGTTGTACAATTGCATAGGGAGCTCCGCCGATAACCTAACCCAAATGAATATTGCACGAAGGTTCTCAATGTAAGGATTGAACTGAGCGGACCAGGGTCGCACAATGATGTAGTGACCAAAAATATCTCATGGGCCTTATGCTAGTGCTTTGAGGAAGTCGTCCTCCTTGTCAAACCTTACAACATCGATCAAGAATGTTCATCAATCCAACGGTCACTATAGCTGGTAAAATCTACGCTCCAAGAGACGGTACGCCCACATTTCCGCCAAGCACTTTGATTATCAAAACTTGTTTCCATTTTCTCTGATAATGCCTCAACCACGTTGGGATAGATTTTCGAATAGAAAGTCCCCGAACACCTTCCGGAAAAGAAATTTGCATTCTCCCATCTTCAATCAAAGCGTCGCAACATAATGGAGCAACGGTCGCTTTGTTCACCCAAGCATAATCACACAAGAAGCGTTATGGTTCCGGTGGCTTGTCTGGTGGCAAGGGTGGCGGTGTAGTGTGTGAGTGCACTTGAGAGGAGGGAGAGTGTTATGGTTCCGGTGGATTGTCCGGTGGCAAGGGTGGCGGTGAAGTGTGTGAGTGCACTTGAGAGGAGGGAGATTGGGGTTCAAACATATATTAGCGTTCATAAAATAAATAGTAGAGCTACGAAGGTTTGAACATATGACTTATGAGTCTCCTACCACCGTTAATACATTATATTTTCAAAATCCTAGGAGTTGTTCGATACGAGATAAAAACTAGCTAGGTATATTAGTGCATCGTATGTAATTACTTCACATCTACGTATAAAAACGGGTTAAATAATTTATAAGTATTAATGGTAAAAAGAATATTTGCATAATCTATGAACGAATACAATATACCAGTCTAATTTTTTTTTAATTTTATTTTTTAAGTTTTTACTTTATATATATATTATATATATATATATATAATATATATATATATATATATATATTATATATATATATGAATGGTAAACAAAATAATTTGTATATCTAAGGTTGTACGGAAGATAAAAATACCTTTTACGATAATTATATTTTAATAATATAGTTTAAACGGTAAAACTTGCTAAAATATTTGATTAAAAATAATAAATAACATTTAAAGTTATATTAATTATTTATTGTTAGAATTTTAGACAAATCACAAGATGATGAAGAGATTAAACTAGTTTTCAATAAATTTGCAAAGATTTATAATAAACATATTTAAAAATTGTAAATTATATATTAAAATAGCAATGTAGTTTGACTTATACGCAATATCGTTGTTACATAAAAATATAGATTGACTTTATACGCAGAATTGATTTCACAATTAATTTTCCATAAAATTGCTTTATGGACAAAATTTGACTAATCATGTTGCAACCATCAACCATTTTGTGCTCTAAATTTCAGTCAGCACAAACTTTTTTGGTCTGCTTCAGCAAATATAGATAATGGAATAAATTACGTAAAATTATCCTAAATTAAAGTGAAATATAAAACCATTCAAATTTGAAATTATACAAAACTACTTTTAATTATCATTTCATTTGATTAGAAATACTTATGGCGGATACCTTCTTCTTATTGTACAAAAATAATACAGTATATAAATTAAAAAGGTAATTATTTCTCAAACATTTTTAAATTAAAAAAAAAGATATGGATGATTATCCTCCCATAAAACAAAGTTACAGGCAATATCTATTTCCTTATATGATAAATTGAGAGTATTTGTTTTCTTAATTGAATTTCAATTAACTGGAAATATAACATATAACCTTTTAATACTAGTTTATTCTTGCTATTTATTAATTAATTAAATAAATAATATAGTATATTTTTTTATCGAGTATAACAAACTTTCAGAAAATATAATATACTCCTTAGCATTTTTCCAAACCAATACAATGACATAAAATGGAAAAGGATATGTTAATTTTTTTTATGAATTTAATATGTCACGCACACTTCTAAGGAAAGAAGCAAGAGAATGGAATTATTTCATTAATTTATATTTATATATTTATATATTATATTTATAACAGAGAGGGTGGGGTGGGGGGGGCTTACAAGTTACAAAGGTTGCAAAGCTAAAAAAAGCAAAAGAAAAAGAAAACGGTAAAGCTGAAGAGGAAAACTCCATTGCTAGTGAGTTCACAGAAGAAAAGCAGTGGATTCATGGTGGTGGTTTGTGGCGAAGAGTTCGAGATGCAAGCTTCAAGACGAGCACCTGGAACTTTCTCTCTTCTCCTCCTCCTTTTCCTTCTCTTCATTCTAATCCTCTTTGTTCTATAATCTCTCTCTTCCTCCTTTCCTTGACTTCCACTCCACCATTATTTTTATCAATCCCTAATCTTACTCAATCTCGATTCGGATTTGTGCTTCTTTTCGCCATAGCTTCCTTCCGTTTCATCTTTATCGGATTCGTTTCTTCAAATTGGTTGGTTGCTGCTGCTAAATGTGTTTAGAGGTCGGATTTTAGGGGTTTTGGAGGTTGGTACTGCTATAGCTTCGGATGTTGGCGGTGTGTGGGCGTAATCTCGGTTGAGTAAGTCTGGATCTTGCAAATTAGATGCTGGTGCCAGTTCTGGAACTAAATCTGGATGAATCTGGAATCGGTTGATGAAAGTTTGTGCTTCTGAGCTGACGGTTAATCCTAGTTGTTTGTGTGCGTCAATGTTTCTTTTGGTTTGTGTCAATTGTAATGGTGTTGAGCGATAGATTCGGAGTTCTCGTGTAAATATTACGGGCTTTTTAGTGTTAATTGCCGCATCCTCTTTATTTTGATATTCAGAGGTGTTTTTTCCCCTTTCTTTTTGGTTTTTGCAACAGTGAAACATACCATAAAAAAGAAAAAAAAACGAGGAGGAAATTCAGGGGATTGATCTGAAAATCATACAGATTTTCCAGTTTTGTCCTTTAAGATTTCCTCATTAAAAACCTCCCACACCCTTTTTGTTGTGGGTTGGACACTTATCTGTAATAGTTTTGATTCCTTGTTGTTTAGGGAGTTTATTACAGATTGGGTATTCTAGGTTAATTGTTATTGTAGTTTTTGAGTTTATTGAGCCAATTGAGGTTATAGAGATCTCCTGTTTATACAAGGAGATATCCTGGTTTTGGTGCTTGGTGGATCAGAAAGTACATGAAAGTGTCTGCTGCTGCCTCGTTAATAGATCTGTTTGGAAAGTTAGGTGTTGGATTTGTCATGGATGAGAATCAGTGCAAGAATTGTAGTGAGTGTGAGCTTCACTTCACAGAGTTTTGCCCTAGATTCAACTGCGCGGGTTGCGGTAGGTGGCTCTGCGGCTCCTGTGTTCGAAGGAGCGGCTCTCTTATTATTCTTGCCACAACTGATAGCATGGGCAATGGGTGTCATTTGAAGAAGGTCATGAAGTCTTGCAAATTTTGCTTAAGAACATCTAGGAGATACACTGAAAAGATCTATCCTTCTGAGTCTCCTAGAGGAAGCCCTGAACCCCCTTCACTTGTGCTGATGTTGGGAAGGAATTGGATGATAAGAGAGCATTCAAGAGCATTGCGAATGCGAATGGTGTGGTTGAAGAGGAAGAGTGTATTCTCCCTTCAAATACGATTAGCAAGAGCAGCAGTTTCAGTTCTTCCTCTGTTTATACACCCCCGGTTTCTGTTCGCTGCTCTCCTGTCCGGTTAGTCTTCTGCTTGTCAAATTAGTAGTTTCACATAGATAAAAATAAATTATTAATCTTGATTGACTACTTCTGATGATTTCATACTATTTCTATCATGAAAACAACTTTTTGTAAATGTTTGGTACTCTTGACTATGATCTAAAATTTTGACTAATGAGATCTGCTTATGGAGATTGTGTAACTAGACGGCATTTGCTAACACTTAAGGCAAATAATTTAAATCCAGCTGATGTTTGAACGTTCAGAATTAATGTTTTCTTCCAAGTTTGGATATATTTGAGCAATTTCTGCAATTTTTATCTGTTTGATGTTTCTTAAATTTATTATCTGTTTGAAGTTTATTCATTATGTTTAATCCTCATATACAGGAGCGATGAAGAAATGGAGGATTGTGGGAAGCACTTATTCAGCCATCAAGCGATTACGATCATGACAGTTCAGATGTGGATACAACTAGTTTTTATAGGCACGAACGTCATGATTACAGATCTGGGGGATCAAGTCCCTCAGACAGCCCCTCTAGAGTCATATGCCATGAGGAAGTGGAAAATCCAAACTCTGAGAATGAGATTCTCTCCAACCAAGAAATGGTGGCCGTTTCAGTGAAGCCTGAGCAAGAGACTAGAGGCCTGGAACATGCTGATAGCTCCACGTTTAAAAACCAACTGGATTTTGAGAACAATGATAACATTTGGCTTCCTCCACCTCCTGAAGATGAAACGAGTCTGAGAACAACGTTTTTGGTTATGATGACGACGACGATGAGATTGGGGATTCAGGTGGAATGTTCTCATCTAAAGGTGATGCTAGTAGTTTGTTTCCAAACAAGGAGAACCAGAGTGAGGAACAAAAGGAGCCCTTAAAGTCAGTCATACATGGTCACTTCAGAGCTCTTGTATCACAGTTATTGCAGGGAGAGGGCATTAAATTTTGTAATCAAAAGGAAACTGAGGATTGGCTAGCCATCATTAGCAAGTTGGCATGGCAAGCTGCTAATTTTGTGAAGCCAGATACTAAAAAGGGAGGCAGCATGGATCCTGGTGCCTATGTGAAAATTAAATGTGTAGCATCAGGAAGGCCAGACCAAAGGTATATAAAATGTGTGAATGTTTCAACTTTCGCGCATCAAATAATTAACTATCCTTCAGCTGTGGCCTTTGCTTGCTGTGTTTCTTGTATACTGTTGATGTTATTCTCATTTTGATTTTTTACCGTTTGTAGCGCTGTTATAAAAGGAGTAGTTTGTACAAAGAATATTAAACACAAGAGAATGACTTCACAGTACAAGCATCCTAGATTATTGCTCCTTGGAGGATCACTTGAGTATCAAAGATCTGCTAGTGAGCTAGCTTCTTTCAACACAAATGGAAGAGGTATTTTGCAGCATCTAATACAGGTAAGATATTCATTGTGCTTGTTAATAATTATGTCCTTGCATGTTAAACAGGAAATGAATCATCTCAAGATACTTCTTTCAAGGATAGAGGCTCATCGACCAAATGTATTGTTAGTTGAGAAAAGTGTGTCTCCATATGCACAAGAGTATCTGCTCACAAAAGGACATCTCTTTGGTCTTGAATGTTAAAAGGCATTTGTTGGAAAGAATAGCTCGATGCAGTGGGGCTTCTATCGCTCCCATTGATAATATCTCTGTGGCTTTTTGGGACATTGTGAGCTCTTTCGGCTGGAGAGGGTGTCTGAAGAACTTGAAGCCACCAATCAATCTAGTAAGAAACCCTCAAAAACACTGATGTTCTTTGAAGGATGTCCAAGACGCTTAGGTTGCACGGTAAGTTCTTGTCCTGTCACATGCTTCTGTTTAATTTTCAAATATATTAGCTCATGAATCTTGTTTTCTCTCATTATAAGAAAGCAAAACTGTCAATTTACTTAGCTGAATTTGTTCTTTGACCTAAACAAGGTATAGTTGTTAATTAAGGTTTTGAATGTTAATTGAGTTAGAAGCTTTGCCTCTGCATTTTTCTCTGCTAATCCAATTATATCAAGTATTTGGGCTTTAGTGATGTGCTTTTATTAGTTTAAGGCTTTGATAGTTGATTTTCTTACCATACAAGCTGGTGTTTTCTTACTTATCTAGAATGCCCAACCAGTCCATAGCTTTTACCCTTCTGATCATGCATCTGCTTCTTGATGCTTTATTCAATTGAGAGTTGCACCTTTTTCACTCAAAGAATTACTATGAACACATGTGGTTACACTTTTGAGCCACGGCAACTAATTAGTTCATGGTAAATATTCTAAACTGCGTAGCGTTTATAGATAATTTTTAAATTATTTTCCCGCTTTTCAAGTCTTTATTGGATTTCCAAACTGAGAACTTTCTGTTGAGTACAAATACAGTAAAATAAAGGCCTTTGATTCTATATAAAAATTGCTGATAACATCAAGTTTGTAAGTGATCTTTTAGCATTGAATGTGCAAAAATGTAGGCTCTAAATATTTGATGATACTATGGAAATGGATCCATAAAAAATTATAGTACTAACTCTTTATAAGTTCTATTTACTTTCTTCTGTAATTTATTTACCAAATGAGTATTGAGCTTATTTTATTGTATTCTATTTTATCTTTTATTTAAACAAATTCAGCATTTCTGTTAAGGGTCCTCTCCCTTTTCTGACTCAGCTTGCTTACTTTTTGTTGTCTAGATCTTGCTAAAGGCTCATGTCGTGATGAACTGAAGAAGGTTAAGCACGTTGTTCAGTATGCAGTATTGCTGCTTATCACCTATCGCTGGAGACTTCTTTCCTTGCTGATGAGGGTGCCAGTCTACCAAAGATGGCATTACAACCAGTACCTACTATGCCAGAGGATGCACATATGGATAATTCAGTCGTCGATTCTCCATCTCGACCACTATTAGATGTATCTGCTATTAATGAACTATCTCTGGGGGCAATGCTTGGAGGTTGGTGACTTGGTGTCATCAATTGAACCCCTTAATATTGTTTCTGACCTTGCCCCCATGGATGATCGAAATGATGAGAATTCTGATGGGTGTGATGGTCAGATATCTATCACAACTGTTGATTCAGACAACTTAAATCTGATAATTTCATAGGGCTGTCTTGCTACCCTGCTGATGTCAATAGTTTACTGACTGATCCACTGGGGATGAGTTTGACAGGAGAGCAGCATTCTGAAGAGCCTGAAAGAACTGGTGATCAAGTATCTAATGAATACTATACAGCAGCTGATAGCCACGAAAGCATATTGGTTTCTTTACGAACCATTGTGGAAGGGCACTGTCTGTGAACGTTCTCGGCTCTTGCGCATCAAATTCTATGGTTCTTTTGATAAGCCACTGGGAAGATATCTTCGTGATAACTTGTTTGATCCAGTATGTGTTTGTTTTTTTACCTTTATGTATTTGTGCTATCTTTTGATTGAAGGCTGTGAATATTTCTACTTGGCAATCAAAGGAAATTTTAGGTTGATTAAAAAGAGCATTGGTTTAATCTCAAATATGGAACTTTACCATTTCAGGCATCTTACTGTCAATCTTGTAAAGAACCTGTGGACGCAGTGTTATACTCACCGGCAGGGAAGTCTGACTATAAATGTTCGACGCCTGTCCTCCAATAAGCTTCCTGGACAGCAGGATGGAAAATTTGGATGTGGCATAGGTGCCTTCAGTGTGCACATGAAGATGGAGTCCCACCAGCAACTCGTAGAGTTGTAATGTCCGATGCTGCCTGGGGACTTTCCTTTGGGAAGTTCTTGGAACTTAGCTTCTCTAATCATGCAACTGCAAACCGTATTGCAAGCTGTGGTCATTCTCTGCAGAGAGATTGTCTCGTTTTTATGGGTACATCTTGTCCTTTTAGTTTATCTTGATATTTTGTCAAGCAAGTGATGGGCGTTTGCTAATTACCCTTTTCTTATAACCAGGTGCGGAGATATGGTTGCATTTGTCCACTATTCACCGATTGATATCATGTCTGTTCATTTGCCTCCTTCAATACTTGAATTTGATGGCCATACTAAACGACTATGGTTAAAGAAGGAAGCTGATGAGGTGCTTTTTATCGTTGACAATAATTTTCTTGTTTCTTTTAATTAACTTGGTGCACACAATTATTGTTACATTCTCTTGGTTTTCACAGTCACTAACATATTTTATCCTTATATTGTACAGATTAAGAGGAAAATGGATACCTTGTACATAGAGATAACTCGTGTGCTTAAAGATATGGAGCAAAAGAGTCTGTCTTTGTGCAATGTCCCATCTGATTGTAGAGAACACATAATGGCACTGAAGGATCTTCTTTGCGAGGAAAGAAATTACTACCGTGTAAGTGCATGTCTATTATCAGAACTTGACTCTTTGTGATGATTATAGTTTTTCAACCTGGTATATACTTATCTATGCAACCTGCTTATCTAAGTGCTGTCGATATCTTCTTTTACTTGCTGCATTGTTTACTTTCAAGTTTTGATTGGCTCTCTTCTTTGAATGGTTCCGAAGAGAAGGCATTTCGTTAGTTTCCAATTCTATCCACTGCAGATATTTTACATTCAAGCTCAATGTGGTCATTTCCTATGGATGGTTTAGCTCTAGAAAAACTGTCAGTACTTGCAACTGTATTGCCAATGTGGCTTCACAGTACTGATAATTCATGATGGACATTCCTAAGCATATAGTAGAAACTCGCAGTTTTGTGACATTTTTTACTCCATGGCATTATGAATTCTGTGTAGTTGATAAATCAATTGGGCATATAATAGATCACTATGAACTTTCTGTTAGTTGAAATCTGCAGTTGGTAATAGATCAATTCAAATTTTCACAGGTTTGGCTCCAACAAGACAGTGAAGATACTTCACCATTGCCTCAGAAAGAAGTCGACATAATGGAACTGAACAATCTTCGTCATTCCCTTTTAGTTAGTTCACATGTTTGGGAGTATCGGTTCTATTCTCTCGATTCTCGCCTTAGGTCGTGGAGCTCCACCTCTGAGGCTTCACAGGTTGCGTCATTGTATGCTGAAGCTAGTATTAGTTTGTTCCGTCAAAGAAATGAAGACAGACAACTGGAGGGTAGAAACTGAGTCAGATTTAGCCAAAGTAGATACATAACCTGGAGCTAAATTCGTCTGAGAACTACAATGCCAGCTCCTCTATAGTTAACCAGAATGTGGATGGGGAAGCCTCTGCTATTAATGAATCCTCTGAGAGTCTTCCGGCTTCTGCATCTAATTTGTCAGATAAGATAGATTCTGCATGGACAGGAATGGATCAACATCCATTGAAATCTCATTTTGCACATCTACTTTCAGATGATCCACATGCAGCTACAAGCCAGGTTAACCCTGTAGACAATTTGCCTTGCAAAAGGCTCATGTCTCCAGTAAGAGTTTATTCCTTTGACTCTGCTGTGAGGTTAAGGGAAAGCCTACATAGACCATCACTACCTTCACCATTGAACTTATCAGCAGTCAGGTCTTTCCATTGTTCTGGTGACTATAGAAGCACGGTTCGAGACCCTATATCTGGCGTACTGAGGACATCTTCACTGATTTCTCCTCAGGAAGCGCAAAGGTTTAGTTCTATTATGAGCACTCCCCTGAAATATATCTCAGGCGCATCTCAGATGGCTGAAGATGCAAGATTGCTTCTTCCACAGGTCAGTTCCAACAACGTGGTGATTGCTGTTTATGACGACGAACCCACTAGCATAATATCATATGCTCTTAGCTCTAAAGAACATGAAGATTGGGTTTGCAACAAGTCAAATGATCTCGAAGGCCATTTGTAACAGCAGGGAGGATCTTAGTGCTTCCAGTATTTCTACCTGGCCCTCTTTTGGATCTATGGATTTAGATTACTTGAGCATGGGAAACTATGGATCTGAAGACACCTCCCTAGAATCGGTAGCTTGTTTTACAGTTCAAAGAAGTCTCCCCACTTGCGTGTTTCCTTTGAGGATGATTCTGCTAGCGCTCTTGGTAAAGCAAAGTTCTCCGTCACCTGTTATTTTTGCAAAACAATTTGACATGCTCAGAAGGAAATGCTCTCCTAATGAAGTAGATTTTATATCCTCCTTGAGTCGTTGCAAGAAATGGAGAGCGCAGGGTGGGAAGAGTAATGTGTATTTTGCAAAATCAATGGATGACAGGTTTATAGTAAAACAAGTGACTAAGACTGAGTTGGAGTCCTTCGAAGAGTTTGCACCTCACTATTTCAAATATTTAACTGATTCTGTCAATTCAAGGAGCCCAACATGTCTTGCAAAGGTTCTTGGAATTTATCAGGTAAATTAAATTTGACCTCGCTTTGTTCTTCTCTCTTTTTGAGCTAGAAAGATCCAATTTTGGTTTCATCGTTTCTCCCATGACAGGTCTCTGTAAAGAACATGAAAGGTGGAAAGGAAACAAGAATAGATTTAATGGTGATGGAGAATATTTTCTTTGAAAGGAATATATCCAGGATCTATGATTTGAAGGGCTCTTCCCGATCACGTTACAATTCAGACACTACTGGAGCAAACAAAGTGCTTCTAGATATGAATCTTTTGGAAGCATTAAGAACAAATCCCATATTTCTTGGAAGCAAGGCAAAAAGAACTCTGGAGAGAGCTGTTTGGAATGATACGTCCTTTTTGGCGGTACGATCATTCATGCAACAATTTTAGTCCATATGAATACGCTTGCATCATTGAGAAAGAAAAATTGATCATTAAAATGTTTATGATCCAGCTTGCTGAACTGCATTACTTTAATCTTACATGCACTTGTTCATTGTTCTGGCTTTGCCAGTCTGTAGATGTAATGGACTACTCATTGTTGGTCGGGGTGGACGAGAAGAGGAAAGAGCTGGTTCTCGGATCATCGATTTCATGCGGCAATACACATGGGATAAGCATCTGGAGACATGGGTAAAGGCATCAGGCATCCTAGGTGGTCCAAGGAATGCTTCACCAACCATAATCTCCCCAAAACAGTACAAGGTTCGGTTCCGGAAGGCCATGACAACCTACTTCCTGACCGTGCCCGATCAATGGTCATCTTGAAAACAAACCCTGATCCGGTTATCCGAGTCGCCTCTCGATTAATAACTGAGAAGGTAACTCAATTGTGATCAAGCCTTATAGAGGAGGGAATTCCCTTCATTACTACACCTTTGTTTTGTTTTTTTACTCTTACAAAAGAAAAACAATACTCAATTGTGATATTATTATTTGAATTGGTGGATGTAAAATGAATGGGCAAAAAAAAAGGGGAACATAGATCCTCGTGATGAGGCTGATTGTACGGGCTTGTTGCTAAATTTGTACATGTGCAGAAGAAAGCCCCAAATTGGAATTAGGGTTTTGTGGAAAAATATTGACTCTTTAAGGCGTTGAAAGGCTTCCTTTAGAGGGGCGTAAGTGTCGCCGTCTTTCAAGGCTTTGTCTGTTGAGTGTAAAACTTGAATGTTTAAGAAAAGCCCACTTTTTTTTTGTTTGTTTGTCGGACAGTGGACACTTGTCCTTGAAATTCTTCAGGAGTTGTCGGTTTCAGAAATCGAAATCATCTCCTCCGTTAAATTATTGTGATGGGAAGATGACTAAGTTGGAAACATATGTTCTTGTTCTTTATGTTGTGTCACTTTCATGAAAACACCTCATGTGGTGAAAATAAGGATACGAAGTATGACCATTTAAGTGCCTAAAATATTGTGTACACTTCATTTTAATGTAAATATTTAGCAATTAGATCACGGATATTATTCATCAGATATACAAATATGTTAATTATGAATATTATGTATTTATATATTTTTATTTTTATTTTGGTTCTAAGGAGGTCCGGTATCTTCGCGCATTTGAACGAGCTTTCCATGAATAAAAATAGGCGATATATTCCGCAAGGGTTATCCCCTTACATCATGAGCAATCAAGTTCATAAAATCCTCCGGTTGGGTCAATCAATATAGAAAAGTTTAATAATAGAGTAAGAGAAAAACTAGCAAGGTAATCCACTATCCTATTAATTTTACGGAAAACATGACGAATCAGGATCTACTAATGGAGTCATGACAACGGATTGCCAAACTAAATAGGGCATGACAACGGCGCAGGGTGAAGGCAAGTAGATTGGTAGCTAACTCAGAACTAGTTTCCAAAATGACCGACCGGAAACCCATATTCCAAACAAGCTCCGACCTATGCACAATACCCTAAAGTTCAGCCATAAGGACTCAACACCTCCCTAAATTGGCACCAAACCCTTGCTAACAAACCCCGTAACAATCCTTAATAATACTTGTTGTAGCATGTCCATTTGCTGTTTTTGAGCCATTAGTATTGACCTTCACAATGCCTTGAGATGGACGTTCCCACCTAACCGTACACACCGAGCGGGTAACCGTGCTATTGTGATGTGATCCGGGAAAATCGATGCAAATGGCTGCATTTAACATATTGATCTTAACTTCTTATTCCGAAGTCCGTTTGAGGTGATTCAAGATGTTTTGAAAAGTTAAATTCAAGATCTACAAATAAAGTCTTAAAATTTTCTTCTAATGAAAACTTGAGCACGTACAAACAGACTTTGTTGAACACATATTACCGAAAATCTCTCCAAACAACCCTTTAATATTTTCGGTCATAACTAAGGCTAAGTTTATCCAATAAGGTCCATAAATTCTTGTTGGGTGAGCAATTAGGTTTATAATTACAAAAAGGATAATTACAAAAAACCGCGTCATTTTTCAAGTAGTTCGTTTAAGGATTTTTTTTTTCTCTTGGTACCCTCAAGGCTTGAACTTTTCTTCTTGGTATCCACTAATTTTAAATTTTCTCTTTGGTACCCTCATGTCCCCCCCCCCTCCTTTTATACCCATTCTCAAGAAATTACATTAAAAATTCATTATAAAATAATTAAAAAAAAACAAGAAAAAATTAAAAAACTATGTATGACCACATTAATTTTAAACTAATAAAATTTTAAATTTTCTCTTGGTACCCTCTGGTATCCACTAATTTTAAAAATTTTCCTTTACACCCATTCTCAAGAAATTACATTAAATTTTCTCTTGTACCCTCATGGTTTTTTTTCCCCCTTTATTTTAAGAGTATGGATAAGTATATTTAAAACTAATATTTATTTTGGATGTTTACTAGACAAGTTGTACCACAAATATTTATTTTGGATGAGCATTTTCAGTTGAAAAATGACTTGAAATAGTACATCAATTTTTTGTATATTCTCATGTTTATTTATGTAGTGGTTCAATGGAACCGTAAATGCTATTTGTATGGTAATCAATCTCAATATATGTATTGTAATATCTGATACTTAAATTGTTGCTTGAGTTTGTATGACCAATCTCATGTCGAAAAGTCAATTTTAGAACTGAGTGTATAAGGATGTGAAAATGTCAATTTTACAACTTGACATCATGTTACCATACAACAAAGCACAAATCTTATCCTCTATTAGAGAGATTTCTCCTCCTCAAACCCCTCTCGCAACCAAATGAGTTTTATTAATGTTGCTCCTATTCGATTACCATTGAATGGTGATGTAGTTGATCCTGCTACTCTATTTGATTTCAGACTTATGAATTTGGTTACCCTTGTAAAAAACCAACACGGTGGGTTCATAATCATGGTTTTGTTGCATCAATGTCTTGTACACTCTCCCCACTCCATTGTGCTAACCAGAAGATGTTCACTAGACAAGTTGTACCACAAATATTTATTTTGGATGAGCATTTTCAGTTGAAAATTGACTCGAAATAATACATGTTTTTTATATTGTTATGTATATTATGTAGTGGTTCAATGAAACGGAAATGCTTTTTGTATATAATCAATCTCAATATATTGTATTGTAAAGATGATACTTAAATTGTTGCTTGAGTTTATATGACCAATCTCATGTCAAAAAGTCAATTTTAGAACTGAGTGTATAAGGATGTGAAAATGTCGATTTTACAACTTGACATCATGTTACCATACAACAAAGCACAAATCTTATCCTCTATTAGAGAGATTTCTCCTCCTCAAACCCCTCTCGCAACCAAATGAGTTTTATTAATGTTGCTCCTATTCTATTACCATTGAATGGTGATGTAGTTGATCCTGCTACTCTATTTGATTTCAGACTTATGAATTTGGTTACCCTTGTAAAAAACCAACACGGTGGGTTCATAATCATGGTTTTGTTGCATCAATGTCTTGTACACTCTCCCAACTCCAGTGTGCTAACCAGAAGATGTTCACTAGACAAGTTGTACCACAAATATTTATTTTGGATGAGCATTTTCAGTTGAAAATTGACTCGAAATAGTACATGTTTTTTATATTGTTATGTATATTATGTAGTGGTTCAATGAAACGGAAATGCTTTTTGTATATAATCAATCTCAATATATTGTATTGTAAAGATGATACTTAAATTGTTGCTTGAGTTTATATGACCAATCTCATGTCAAAAAGTCAATTTTACAAATGGGTGTTTAAGGATGTGAAAATGTCAAATTTACAACTTGACATCATCTAACCATACAACAAAGCTCAGGTCTTGTCATCTAATAGATCGATTTATCCTCTTCAAACCCCTCTCATAACCAAATGAGTTTTATTAAATGTTGATCTCATCCATTTACCGTTGAATGATGACAAAGTTGATCCTGCTATTTTATTTGATTCCAAACTTCTGAATATGGTTACCCTTATAAAAACCAACACGGTGGGTTCATAATCACCGTTTTGTTGCATTAAAGTCTTGTACAATCTCCCCACTCCAATGTGCTAACCAAAAGATGTTCACTAAACAAGTTGTACCACAAATACTTATTTTGGATGAGCATATTCAGTTGAAAAATGACTCGAAATAGTACATCAATTTTTTTTATAATAATGTCATGTATATTTATGTAGTGGTTCAATGGAACGGAAATGCTTTTTGTATAGTAATCAATCTCAATATCTTGTATTGTAATATCTGATACTTAAATTGTTGCTTTAGTTTGTAAGACCAATCTCATGTCGAAAAGTCAATTTTACAATTTAGTGTATAAGGATGGGAAAATGTTAATTTTACAACTTGACATCATCTTTCCATACAACAAAGCACATGTATTGTCTTGTCCTTTAATAGAGCGATTTCTCCTCTTCAAACCCCTCTCGCAACCAAATGAGTTTTTATTAAAGTTGCTCATATCCATTTACCATAAAATGGTGACAAAATTAATCCTGCTACTCTATTTAATTTCAGACTTATGAATTTGGTTACCCCTATAAAGAACCAACATGGTGGGTTCATAATCACGGTTTTGTTGGTCAAAGTATTGTACAATCTCCCCACTCTAGTGTGCTAACCAGAAGATGTTCACTAGACAAGTTGTACCACGAATATTTATTTTGGATGAGTATTTTCAGTTGAAAAATGACTCGAAATATTACATCAATTTTCGATTTTGTCATGTATATTTATGTGGTGGTTCAATGGAACATAAATGTTTTTTGTATATTAATCATTCACAATATCGTGTACTGTAATATTTGATACTTAAATTGTTGCTTGAGTTTGTATGACCAACCTCATGTCAAAAAGTCAATTTTACAACTAAGTTTATAAGGATGTGAAAATGTCAATTTTACAACTTGACATAATCTTACCATACAACAAAACACATGTCTTGTCCTCGAATAAAGTGATTTCTCCTCTTCAAACCCCTCCCGCAACCAAATGAGTTTTATTAATGTTTCTCTTATCCATTATGAACCAACGCGGTAGGTTCATAATCACGGTTTTGTTGAATCAAAATCTTGTACAATCTCCCCACTCTAGTTGCTAAATAGACGTTCACTAGACAATTTTTAACATAAATATTTGTTTTAGATGAGCATTTTCAGTTGAAAATGACTTGAAATAGTACATCACTTTTTTTTATATTGTCATATATATATATATATATATATATATATATATATATATATATATATATATATATTAATGTGGTGGTTCAATGGAACGGAAATGCTTTTGGTTTAGTAATCATTCTCAATATCTTGTATTGTTATTCTAATACTTTAATTGTTGCTTGAGTTTGTATGACCAATCTCATGTCGGAAAATCAATTTTACAACTGAGTGTATAAGGATGTGAAAATGTCAACTTTACAACTTGACATCATTTTACCATAAAACAAAACTCCTTTAATAGAGCGATTTCTCTTTTTCAAACCCCTCTCGCAACAAAATGAGTTTTATTAATGTTGCTCTCATCCATTTAACATTGGATGATGATGAAACTCTATTTGATTCCAGACTTATGAATATGGTTACCCTTTTAAAGTACCAACACAGTGGGTTTATAATCACGACTTTGTTGCAACACAGTGGGTTCATAATCACGGCTTTGTTGCATTAAAATCTTGTACAATCTCCTCAATCCAGTGTGTTGACCATAACATGTTCACTAAACAAGTTGTACCACAAATATTTATTTTGAATAAGCATTTTCAGATGAAAAATGACTCAAAATAATACATTAATTTTTTTTATATTGGCATGTATATTTATGTGGTGGTTCAATGGAACATAAATGTTTTTTTGTATGGTAATCATTATCGATATCTTGTACTGGAATATCTATACTTAAATTGTTGTTTAAGTTTGTATCACCAATCTCATGTCGAAAAGTCAATTTTTGTGAAAATGTCAATTTTACTACTCGACATCATCTTACCATTCAATAAAACACAGATCTTGTTCCCTTTCTAGTTAAACATTCACAAATTCATAAGTAACTTCTAAGTTGCAAGGAAACAGTGGAAGCAGGAAACACTACCCCTTGGGAGTTTCCTCACAACATATAGAGCTTCCTCACAACATAGCGTTTAATAAGAATATGCATAGCTGAGATTATTCTTACTAACTCAAACACCAGTAAGCTCCTCAACTCTCGAAGCTTTGATTGAAAATGTGATTTCTCAGACAGAAGGGTACATAACTAGCTAAATAAAGAAGATGGAACAAAATCAATCGTATAATGTGTCAGAATTAGACATAATGCACATCAGCTATAACATTCAACCGATAAAACATGTCAGAATTAGGCATAATGCACATCAGGAATTCCTCAGAACAACTAAGATATCACTTCCTCTCAATCAAACTCTTCTTCTCGATAAGTATAGTCTTTTGCAGATCCCATGCCGTTCTATAAGGCACAAGCTCGTTCTGCAGAACAATCTACTCAAATCTGTCCAATTTTGTTTATTAAAAAATTAGCTTAAGAGGTGTTTGTATAAATTGACACAGATATTATGAACTCACTGTTTCCAGTTGGAGCTTCTTGTCGACTAATATGCATAATAAATGCCAATCTATTTCTTATTCTAAATGCATCTCTTGAATCAACTAATATACGCATCTCATCAATCGAGTAGACAAGACATCAAGCACTGAATCACAAATCACAATTGAAAACGGAAATACAGTAAGTTTGTTCTGGCTCACAACAACCTAATCCGACAAATTGAGGAGCTTGATATCGAGCAAATAACAATTTGATTAGAAGACAACGGTGTCTAACATGGTACCGAGTGTCTGAACTATGTTGGAAGACATCAAATTAGAGACGTGCTCTTCTAGATGCTTCTTCGCATCCTGTCTCCCCACATTGGCTATAGCCAACTTCTCAGGAGGCAACTCGTCTTCTTCTTGAACCGCTTTGTTGTATTTCACTGCTAGATTCAGCATTTCCTGCAAATTTCATAACAAAAACAGTTAGAAAGAATAGCAAAGCATACTATACTTGTACTGAAAACACTAACCTGCACAGTCTGCTCATTGGTTTTGGAGTGAACATCAAATCTTTGCAGCGTCAGCCCATCCGTCCATTTCTTCTTGTGAAGGTTCAAAAGCATCTTCTCCTCCAGTTCATTTTTCCTGTAGTTGATGGCAATGGAGTAGTAGTGCCTATTCAATCCATGGATAAGAGCCTGCATACAAAACCACATTGTTACTGGATCAAGATATTAATAATTCTGCACAAAAAGTTACTATCTCAAAATCAGATAACGGATTACCTGAATCGAGGGCTTATTTAGATGCCCGAGGTTGGAGGTTGTCTGACGAGGTTCCTGACCGAGCATCATGGTTTGGGGATTGATCAAACGGAAAGCATCAATCACCACCTTTCCCTTGACACTCTGAATCGGATCCACCACTACTGCTACAGCTCTTTGGTTTAAAGCTTCAAAACTCTGTAATTCGATATTATTGAGTAACTCATGTGATTATAAGTAAAACAATCTCCTTTGCAAGAACAAAGGAACAAATTAACAGCAGATAGCTTTTACCCTTAAACAATATTCTCTTCATACAGTAAGAACAAGTGTAACATGGAAGATATACACACCTGCTGAGTATTAATGTCAACCCCAGAGAGCCAACAGCCAAACCCTGGATGTGAATGGTACCACCCTACAACCATCTCTGGCCTGGAAAAAGACATTAATAACATAATTACACAAGGAAGACAAGCACAAGAAGGGATGGTGAAAAACGTATCAAGGGCAGCTATTTTGAACCGATTAAGTATGGTAATTCTTTCTTCAAAAAGAAGCATGGCACTTTTATGGGTAGAGATGTAACTGAGGCTATTTGGAACTAACAGAAACGAGAAGAACCCATAAAAAGTCCCAGTAGGCCACTGGGTTCCCTTGTCCAAAGAAAGACAGGCCATCTAGGCCAGTGATTACAGGCCAATACCATGCTGCAGTACCATATAAAAAAACAGCTCTAAAACAATATGGGATAGGCTCAAACTAATCCATTTCAACATCACACGAATATATCAGGTTATGGCACTCACAGTAACAGGAACATCATGTAAATTGACCATAGTTTTGACTCGAGGAGATGGAACTTCATATGTGTTATGTCTATGCAAACTTATACTGACTGCGAATGGGGAGATTTACAATGTCTTTGAAGCTAGAAGCATAATCAAACATTCACAACAAGTGCGATATCCAGTAAAAGCCTTTATTCCCATTGTAAATCACACAATCATAATATTCCTCTTTTAAGCATTCCTATAGATATGACCTAACATTCCAAGCTTTACTTCCGTCCTGTAATAATGATCTCAAATCAAGTCCTCTATCCAGTAAAACACCCAATCAAAGCATATAAGAGAAATCATTTGTTCCCTCTTCTAAGACTAGATCGAAAACAGTACATGATAAAATTTCACATTTTGAAAGACCTTCCATGCTTTACTGCCGTCCTGTAATAATGATCTCAAATCTAAGTCATCTATCCAGTAAAACACCCAATCAAAGCATATAAGAGAAATCATTTGTTTCCCTCTTCTAAGACTAGATCGAAAACAGTACATGATAAAATTTCACATTTGAAATACCTTCCATGCTTTACTGCCGTCCTGTAATAATGATCTCAAATCTAAGTCCTCTATCCAGTAAAACACCCAATCAAAACATATAAGAGAAATCATTTGTTTCCCTCTTCTAAGACTAGATCGAAAACAGTACATGATAAAATTTCACATTTTGAAATACCTTCCGGTCTGCTTAAGCATATCAAGCATATTCGTCTGAAAAACATGGTCAACAGCTTCTACACTAACGCCGGTACCACTCTGCGGCATCGCGAACACATCCACAACCCGAACCGTATACTCATCCACAAATTCACCCAGCATCAGACCCATGACTTCCATAGGAACACCAGCTCTTCCTACAAATTCCAAACCCTCATATCAGAAACTCATCTAACGCAAAATAAGGGTTTGAAAAATTGAAGAGAGATCCTAAAACCTTTGGATCAGTAACTCAATTTGAATGCGAAGTCCTAATTAGGGTTTGAAATTGAAGATTAAACAGAAGGACAGAGTGAAATTACCGTGTTTGAGCATCTTAAGAAGAGCAAGGGAAGAGATGTAGACTTGCTCGGAGGTATCTAGGGTTGGAGAGTCCGGCGGAGGGTGGCCGAGTCCTCCTCCGGCACCGGCGAACATTCTCTGCAGTCTCTCCATGGTTCGTTTGTGATCTCAAGCTAAAACGGACTGAGTGCCCTGATTTCTTAGACGTAACCCCGATTTAAAGCATGAATTGCGGGATTTCTTTTTATGCAAGATAGAGGCACCATTGCAACCCCCATCAATAGTAGAGCCACCGTATATTGTTTTTGCTAACTTGCGATTATAATAATTGATACATAATTTAAAGTTTTTTACCCCTAAAATTACATATGCTAAATTAGCAAATATGAAATATAAGTTGATATTTATATTATTTCATAATCATTTGTATGATCAAATACTAATTAATTTTTTTTTTAATACAATTCTGTAAAGTTGACACGTTTGATTAGATTTTAAATATTGTTGTATTTTTAGAAAATAACAACAAATTAAAACGGAAATTATAAATTTAAAAGTTAAAAATTAATTTTTAAAATTAAACTTCGAAAAAAAAACTATGATATAAAATTCAAAATTCAAATTCAAACTCAAAATTTAACTTAAAAATTAAATTTTGAAAATTAAAATATGAAGAAAAAATGAAATAAAATTAAAAATTAAAAATTAATTTGAATAATTACTTTTGGAAAATGAAAATTGTGCCAACATTATTTTTTTAAAATTATATAAATATACTACTATATGTTTTTATTTTATTTTGATACTAATTTATTTTAGTTTAATTCATTCTAATAAATATGTTTTATAAAAGAAAAAATAAATACCTTAAACATCTCTTAATTTGATTGATGAATATTTATTTTTGTTTAGACTCTAATTATTCTATACTAAAAATAATTCAAAAATATGAATATTTATTTTTGTTTAAACTCTAATTATTTGTTATGTTAGTATCAACCGTGAGAGAGAATCGTAAATAATTTTTTTTTAAAAAAACTTTTTCAATATATCTTAGGTGGCATGATGAGATGGAATATATTTTAATTTTGATTTAAATTTATTAGTGAACAAAATATTATTGTAACTAAAATATGGAAAACTTGTAAATATTTGCCAAAAAAGCTGATGTGGCATGTTTCATCATTTAATATGTGGATTAAGAGGGTTTTGTTTTGGTATTGTTAATTGATTTTGAATATGTTAAATGTAACACCTCAAATCTCAAAGATCTGGATGTTCAAAACAACCACTTTTTTCCTTATGTTTTCATGCATTTCATATCCTCATTTTCATCTCACATATATCTTTTTATATTCAACTTTATGTATTTCGGTATCTACCTTGTTTTTTCTGTGTTTCAGGCTTTTTAGATGCTAAATGCATCGGAATTGCATCATCTTGGTGTCAAAGCATCCAGAACATCAATATGACTGAGGAGCTGGAACATAAAGTCCTCACTTCTTCCTACACTCGAAGATTCAAGAGCAAAACTTGAATTTTATGCCTAGGTGACGGCCGTAAGAGGTCGTAAGGATCGAACAACACTTCATCAGAAATCCGGAAACGCCAACCCAACCCATCAAGAAGGTTACGTTGACCGTTACACCCCCTTACGTTGGGTTAACGCATGTAAAGGAGTGTAAGGAGGCGTAAAGGAGAATGTAACACCTTATCTTCAGCCGCGGCGAATTTGCTTCTTCTCTAAGCCATTATTTTAGGAAGTTAATTAGGTTTTCTTGTAAACCTTAGACGTAGAGCTGATCATCCCCGGGCCGACCCGTCCCGCCCGCTTGGGAAAACGGGAGGGTATGGTCAAGGTTAAAAGCCTGGATGGGATGCTCATCCTGGCCCGGACAAACAAATAGACCATATACGGACAAAGCATAAAGCCCGGTTGAGTTTCTTGACTTCAGCCGAATCAAGTGAGCAGCGGCACCCTTCCTCCCTTCACTTCTTTGATTCTCTCACAATTCTTAAACAACGCTTCTCTTTGAATTGGATTCTTTCTCAAGTGTCAAATCTCAAACGTAACTAACCTCACTCGACACTCACACGGATTCTCTCTCAAGTTCTCAACCTCACATCTCGTTTCTGAAACGAGACGCCGGATTTCTCATCTCAAATTCAGCTTCTCACTCGACAGGCGCCAGTTCTCCCTCTTCGATGGGTTCTCTCGCCAGCATCCTCCTCTTCGTTGGGTTCTCTCACAGGTTCTCCCTCTTCGTTGAGCATCCTCCTCGACCCTCGTCTCTTCGGCGTCTCTCAACCTCATATCCAAAATTTGGTAAGTGTTTATGGATATATTGCTTTTGTATATTGTAGAAGTGTTGACTGCAGTTTATAAAATCGGTCTATATAATATTGATGCTTCTTTTCAAGTTACATCAGTTTATAAAATCAGAGCATCCTTCACTTCAACTGAATAAGTGCATATGCTTAATTATTTGTATATTGTTGCTTCTTTTTTTCTTTCATTATTCATATAATAGTCTTAATAGATAAGTAGTTGAAGCTAATAATGTGCCTACTGTCTACATATACTCGGAATTTCATATTAATTTAGATGTTGTTGTTCTTACAAACTGAAATTATTGTATTCATTTTATTGAGTTCCTTTAGTTGTACAAACTGAAAAACTAATAATGTTTGACTATTTGTATATTGCAGAAGAATGGTTGAGAAATCTCCACCGGATTCAATTGATGATTGCATGGAGGTTTCAAGTGGAGTAAATACACCAATTGAGCAGTGCACAACATTGGTTAAAAATCTAACTTCCAATGTGTGGGCTCACATGACTAGATCGGTGAATGACAATGGAACTGTTACGGCTACTTGCAATTACTGCAAGAAAGTTTTAAATGTTCATTCAGGTAATGGTACAACTCATCTTAAAAGACATGTATCTACCTGCGTTGCTCGTCATAATTGTGATCTGCAAAGTTAATGCATATATGTTGGTGGTTCTACAAGTAATGCAAATCCGAAAGAAACGTCTATAAGGAGTCAGTTTCCTAGTTTTGATGATATTCGTGAAGCTTTATGTCAATTTGTTGTATCTAGAAGTCATTCTTTTAGTATTATTGAGGAACCCGATTTCAAAAAGCTGTTGAGAGTTATTGCACTTGATTTTCATCTTGTTGGTAGACTTACAATTAATAAAGATGCAATTGCTCGTTATAAAGAACCTAAGAAATTGGTTTGTGCTGAGTTACAAAACACTCCTGGTAGGATTAGTTTTACAATAGATAATTGGAGAAGTGAAACTAGTACAGAGGAATTCATGTGTGTAAAAAGTCATTGGGTTGATAAACAATGGAAATTACAAAACAAGATGATCAAATTTCCAGCTTTAACCCCTCATTTTGATGGCGTTTCTCTTGCTGAAGAGATTTTGCTATGTTTAGGTGAATGGAAAATTTCTGAAAAGGTTTTTACCTTTACCTTTGATAATACATCATATAATGACACTATGATTGCATCCTTTAGGAGTCATCTTGTTAAAAAAAAAGATTTGTTGTTTGGGCGAGATTTTTTTCACATGCGTTGTTGTTGCCATATAATTAACTTAGTGGTGCAAGTTGGCTTGAAGCTTTTAGATGTGGTTGTTGTGAAAATTCATAATATTATCATTCATTTAAGGCATTTCATACCTAAGAAGAAAAAGTTTTATGAAATTGCTTGCACAAACTTTGGATTGAAATCTACCAATAAGCTGCATTTAGACACTCCTATTAGGTGGAATTCCACATTCACAATGCTCGATAGGTTTCTATACATTCAAGATCCTATTGATAGTTTGTTAGCAAGGATTCCAATTTGAAAACACATCGTTTGACACCCGAGGATTGGGAAAAGGTGGATGAGATTTACAAGTTCTTGCACATCTTTTATGATGTCACTAATCAGTTTTCTGCATCAAAGACTCTCACAACCAATATTTACTTTCACGGGGTATGGAGTATTCATATGCATTTGTCATTTATTGTTGAAGGTCCTATTGCATTTTGTCTGATATGGTCACTCAATTGAAATTGAAATTTGCAAAGTATTGGGGTGATTATAATTTGCTTTTGTCTTGTGTTGCTGTTTTGGACTCTCATATGAAATTGGAAGGGGTTCGTTTTTGCTATGAAAGATTCTTTGGGGAAGAAAAGGCCAAAGAGATTCTTGAGAAAATTAAGGAAACTTTGATAGGGTTGTTGGATGAATACAAAAAAACAAGAGGCTGCAGTGGACACAAACAGTGTAGAAAATAGTAATAGTGCAGCAGTGAATAACTTGGCTGATTCAGAAATTACTGAACGGAAGGGTTTTAATTATCCTTATGCTAGTTTGTTTGATCATTTAATCAAGAAAATGAAGACTTCTCATAAACCTGAGTTGGAGCAGTATCTAGATGAGAAGAATCATGATTTCAGAAAAGGAGTTTGATATTTTAGAGTTTTGAACTTGTAAATCTAACACTCTTCCATCCATTTCATCTTTGGCCCGAGATATTCTATCTATCCCTATCTCAAGTGTTTCATTTGAATCCGCTTTTAGCTTGGAAAATAAATTATAACATATTCGAGAAGCTCTCTTGTTGTTGATACTATCGAAGCACTTTCGTGCTATGAAGATTGGTTGTGTGTTAGTGGCTTTGTCGAAGGTAATTGATCTCTATTTGTTATGCTTTATATATGATTATAAATTTGTAATAGTAGTTTCATATTGATTATATATGACTTTGTTTTGATGCTTTCAAGGTCAATCCAAGATCCTTCAAATAGGTGAACGAGTAGAGGAGGGTGACGAGGATAAAGACTCATGTATTACCGAGAAAGAATGATCTTTGTTGGTTTCTTATATTGCTCTTTTGTAATGACTAATTTCAGCTTGTAATTGGATGAAAATTAGACAACGTTTGAATTTTGATGATCATTTGACTCTACATGTAATGTTTAAACATCTTTGATTGTAGTTTTTGATTTTTAGACAGGTTGAATGCAGTTTTTTTATATTATTGAACAGGTTGAATGCAGTTTGATTTTTGGACAGGTTGAATGCAGTGTTTGATTTTTGGACAGGTTGAATGCAGGTTAAATTAGTTTGAATGCAGTTTTAAATTTTAATTTAGATTTTATTTTTGAACTGGTTGAATAATGTTAAATGAAAATTAAAAAAAAAAAGATTTTTATGTACGTAGAAATACAGATTTTTATGTGCAGGTTTTTAGATAGGCAAAAAATATAGATTTTTAAGGCATAAAAAAGTGATTCCGGGTACCCGGCCTGGACATCCGGATGGGTACGATCACGACTAGAAGCTTGGATCCGGGCCGGACCCCGATAGTAGAAAACGCCCGGCCCTGACAAAAAAAATAGAAAAAGCCCGGCCCGAACCCAGATAGTATTAGCTCTACTTAGACGCCATGCGCCCCTATATAAGCGTGCCCGAGGGTTAGGTTTAGATCATCATCGACTGGCTTTAGAAGTCTCGTTTTCTACTCACTTCTCTCGCTTATTCTAGTAGGCTATCATTGTTAGAGTTGTTTTGTAAGGTTCTTCCTAGAACCAAACCTTGTGAGTTCTACTTGTTCGTTAGATTATGACCTCTTAAATAAATATCAATAATGATAAAGATTCTTAAGTTCACAACACACGATGTACTTGTTTTAAATTTATAACTTGTAAATAATCACTTAATAAGTAGCGAACCCATAGTGTATGGATCGTACGAAGTAGAACAAGTATTCCAAGGTCGAACTCAAGAACTATGGTTCGCTACTTAACTCATGCAGTAATCCGGATTATCTATCTAAGGACTAAGTTACCCCTTACCGGGTAAGTCTCGGGAATTACCTAACTCATGCAGTAATCTGGCACATTCAATCCAATAGAGGTTTTCACCTCTATTACCTATGATCAATCTACTTCTGTATCCAAAAAGGAATATCACTGGGTAAGTCTCAATTCCAACTCAAGTTGCTAGCTTAGAAGGTTCTAAACTAGATTCATTCCAAATCAACCATTAAGGTTTCAAGCAATTCAAACCAATTCTAACATACAACCTAATCCATCATAGTCCAAGCCATAAATAATTCTCTATCCACCTTAGAATCACAAAGGTTCTATCCAACAATCATCATATCAAAATCAGCAATTGAATTAAAGAAAGACATACACTTTATGAAATGGAAATTGCAAAAGAGGGGAAAAAAAAAAGAACGCGGCTTCAATAACTCGAAATCCAGCAAAACTAAGCAAATCATTATCACAAACTGTTTATGAACCGAACTAAACAATAAAGTCTCAATCTTTCCTCTAAACTATGAAAGTGTAAATGGTAGAAAGGTAGAAGATGAAGGAGGCAAGGTAGTAGACAACTCTAGGTTTCCAATCTCTCTAAATGGATTCTAATTCTCTCTCTAAAACAAACTCTGGACTAAAAATGGACTCCTTAGGAAAATAGTCGGGCTTTCTTTTTATACCCAACCACTTGCCAAACGACATGGGATGAATAAAAAAAAGGCCGAAAAATATAAAATAGACGCTCAGGGAAGAATCTCGGTCACCAATCCCGGGCCGAGATTTAGGCAATGTCGGGCCCGATATTTTATGCTTGTTCTTCGATTCTTCAACGTCGGGGAAATCTCGGTCAACCTTGCAGTGATCTCGGGCTGAGATTTCTCTCAGTTGTGAAAACCTCGTCCAGTGCATGTGATATCGGTCGAGATATGTGTCCGAGATTGTGAGAGCCCTTTTCTTTCGGACCGAGATTGGACCTTAGCCGAGATTGGCTTTGAGGCCGAGATTGGTCTTTCCGCACCCGCGGGCATGACTGCCGCTCCTGCGGGTTTCCGCCCCTGCGGCTCATGGAACCGCCCCTGCGGTTTCCGGCGGCTGCAGCCGATTTTGTTGACTCCTTTGACCCGTGCTTTACCCTTTTGCTTACTTCTTTCCTTTCCTTGCTGAGCAAGGGTTACCTTTCTCACTTCTCTTCCTCAGCTCCTACGTCCTTCTTGCTTCTTCATCCCTTCCTTTGATCTTGTTCTTTTTCTCCTTGGAGTTGTGCTTGAGAGTTGTGCTTTGTGGTTGTTGATGATGCTAGTGATGTGTATGCTGAGCTTGGAAGCCAGCTACTGATGTGTTTGACCTCTCCCTGCAGCCTAGGATCTTCGGTAGTGGTGAGTTCTTGCTTCTTCTCCTTCTCTTCTTCTTTGTTTCAATCTCCTTAGCTTAGGATTAGATGTTTGAACATAGGATGATGTTTGAATGTGTATGTTGTTGCATATGTGTGATTTTGATGGAGAGAAGACGTGATTTGATCACGTGAAGAGCCGAAGAGAAGCCGCGGGATCACGTTCTGCACTGTCGCCGCCCCCGTGCCTAGAAGCCGCCGCCCCTGCGGAAGTTGTGCCGCAGCGCCCGCGCCAGGGCCAGCGCCTTGCCTGCGTTGCCTGCGTCCCGTGTCACCGCGCCTGCGGCTTCTCCCTGCCGCGCCTGCGGGTTACCTGTTCCGCCCCTGCGTCCCTTGATCACGCAGGTGCATCTTGTCCCGGGACTACCTATAGTTGGGTAGTTCCTTTCCTTCTTAGTATGAGGGACTTAGTACCATGCTAGGTATCGGATGTTGATGAGTATGTTATAGATTTGCCGGTTACGACTTTGAGGTTTACGAGTTGGATATGATCCTTATGGATCCCTTGGGTCTAGGTGTGACCCCTTTGTGTGATAGGAGTTTGATGTATTTATGTATGCCGTGTATAGACCGTGTTGTCCTCCAATTTGGAGTGGACCTGAGTGAGAGCTGATCGTAGTGATACGACTTCTGAGTTGAGGTAAGTCCATAGGACTTACTTAGCTACTATCATTATATTGGATGTATGCTTGAGTGGTGGTTGTTATATGCTTTATAGCATGCGATATGGTTCATTACCGACTTATATTATATTGACCGCCCATTGTAGTGGCCGTGATAACCTTTCCCTTTCAACCCGTAGTGGAGTCTGTGAGGTTCTCTGTAGTCAGGCCAGATCTGGTATACGGGAAGGACCCTCACCACTCCCATAGGGTACACGGGAGGTGTGCTGATACTACTTCATCTGGCTATAGTACTCAGAGGCGAGGTTTATATTCCTCGTGTCACATATCTTCATATACATCTGTTTATACGATTGAGTGATTCGACTTATTAAAGATAATAAACCGGGTAAATGTGTGATATCATGATGAAGTGTTAATATTCTTGATATGTGTTTGTGCTCTAGCATCTTCTTATATATGTGTATGGTTAGCTAACGGTTTTATACCGTGTTGTAGATCCTTTGCAAGTTAGGAGAGTTGCAGAGTGATCTAGAGGGGTGATCTGCTGAGGGTTCCGTACATTGGGCGTTATCGTGGGATTTTGGGTTATTATTATTGTACGGATTTCTGTTTGACTTTGTACTCAGTAGTACTCTGTATCATCCTTTTGATATGTATATATATATATCAGTTTTATGTTTTGTTTTAATCTATTGGTGTCTTGTTGTAAGATTCAGTGAACTTGTTGTCAGGCTAGAGTCAGGATCCATTGTGAGATCTTAACCCAGTAGCACCTCGAGTCTTACGGATTTGGGGTGTTACAAAGTTGGTATCAGAGCCCAGGTTGACAACAATGGCACTAGTAATCTGCAATAAAGTTCGAATAGATAAATAAACAGAACCCGAAAGGGGTCTGACTTTTCAAAAGGTTTTGGTTTTGAAATGAGTACCAATGTTTTGGGATATCGTGTACGTGAGCCATCGCCCCTCTGAAGATCTCGACAGTATATATATAGATATTCTGTTGTGATTGTTTTGATACATACATACGGCATATATATAGCCTTCTAAGTTAGGTTTACGCCTTCTGCAGATGGTTCAGACTAGAGCCTTACCTGCAGTTAGGCGAGGTAGAGGTAGACCCTCTCTAGGTAGAGGACGGGGTAGGACTCCTGCTGACGGTTCACATGCAGGAAAGATACATAGGAGGTTGCAGAGAGCGTCGTTCCTGAGACTGGGAACGGTGCAGCTGAAAGCAGGGGGCAGAGAGAGCCCAGTCTGGTGAGTCTGATCGTGTCTCCATGGGGGGATCAGAGTTCCGAGTGTATATCAGACGAGTAGAGGAGGTTGCCAGAGCCGGTAGACGTGCCCCAGATTTACAGGCAGAGGAGGGACCATCTGAGAGGTCCCACACCGTTACTCAGGTGCCAGCTGTACAGGTACCTGCTGCTGAGATTACCAGAGCACCAAAGGAGCATAGAGGGCCTAGACCAGATACCTGGTTGAAGGCTTTTCATCAGATGGGTGTACCCCCTTTCACTGGGAATGTGAGGTTGGAGGTTGAGCTTTGGATTTGGCATGTAGACTCACCTCTGGAGTCTATTCGATGTCCAAGTGACAGACAGATCGAGCTGGTTCGGACTTTATTTCGGGACTTGGCACAACATTGGTGGAGATCAGTACGGGGTCAGGTTACCAGTTATGATCAGATGAGGACCTTGATTAGAGAGCGTTTCTGCCCCGCCTCAGTGAGGAGGGAGAAACTGCGAGATTTTGTTGAGGCTGGGTTTGAGGATGTACCAGTCTCTGAGGCCATCGGGAGGAGCTGGCATTACTGGGACCAACTGTACCTTCTGCAGATCAACACGTCTATCTCTTTTCCCGACGATTGAGGGATACTACCCGGACCTATATGGCGGGTTTCCACTGTGAGTCTCTGATGGATTATCAGGACAAAGCTTCCGACTATGAGAGGGAGTGAGCTGGACAAAGGAGAGCTTCTCAGACCGGAGGGTCTGAGAAGAGACAGCGTACAGGGCAGACCAGTGGTACTACTACTGGTTGGCATGGTCAGAGACGCCAGAGTCAGCCTTCATCTGCACCATTTGCAGATAAGGGACATCGGTGTTTTAACTGTGGAGATCTAGGGCATATGAGGCCCGAGTGCACGAGACCACTAGTGACTTGCTACACCTGTGGTAGGCAAGGTCACAGAGCTGTTTACTGCCACCAGGGCGGAGCTTCATCTCAGCAGGGTTCTTCTCCTGCCAGTGCAGCGGGAGGTGGACAGAGGCCACCTCAGCAGCAGCAGATTCAGGGACAACAGAGGGTCCCAGATCGCCCTACGACTCAGGGATCTGCTCTTGGGCCGAGTAGAGGCAGAGGTCGTGGTGGGGGCACCACTGATACCAGAGGCCCACAAGGCCGAGTTTTTGAGTTGCGGAGTGCAGAGGAGCCAGCTGCACCTACTGCTACTGGTACCATTCTGATTTATGGTTTACCTGTTAGAGTTTTATTTGATACTGGTGCCTGTGTAGTACGCACTCTTTTATTTCTGATGCCTGTGTAGAGCGTCTTGGTTTAGATACAGTTGAGGGGATGCCCTTTATTATAGGGTTACCCGATGGTGGCAGGGTCAGAGGTACCCGTGAGATTCACGGTTGTCCCATTTCTGTAGGGACCCGTGTGTTACTAGTTGACTTCTTTGTCATGCCATTAGAGCATGAAAAAGTTATTCTAGGTATGGACTGGATGTATAGACACTCTGCAGTATTAGATGTAGGTAGGAGGACTGTTACCCTCTCTACCGAGTTAGGCCAGATAGAGGTTTTCCGAGGTTGGGACCTTGGAAAGACAGGCACAGTTATCAGCGCTATACGGGCAGCTAGATTGATTGCACAGGGTTGCGAGGCCTTCTAGTGTTATGCCATGAAGGAAGGTGAGAGTCCACCATTAGAAGATATCCCGGTTGTTTGTGATTTCACTGATGTTTTTGCTGAGCCGTCCAATTTGCCGCCTCAAAGGAGTGTGGATTTCAGTATCGAGTTAGAGCCTAGTACGAGACCTATCTCGAAGGCCCCATACCGGATGGCGCCTGTCGAGATGTTGGAGCTGAAGAAGCAACTCGAAGAGTTGGCTGAGAAGGGCTTCATTCGCCCTAGCGTGTCCCCGTGGGGAGCACCTGTCCTCTTCGTACGGAAGAAGGACGGATCACTGAGGTTATGTATAGATTACAGAGAGCTGAACAAGGTGACCATCAAGAACAAGTATCCACTGCCTCGTATTGATGATTTGTTAGATCAGCTACAGGGAGCGGCTGTGTTCTCCAGGATTGACCTGCGTTCCGGGTATCACCAGCTGAGTGTGAGGGAGTAGGATGTACACAGGACAACATTCCGGACCAGATATGGCCACTACGAGTTTGTAGTGATGTCATTTGGGCTTACGAATGCCCCAACCGTCTTTATGGAGTTGATGAACAGTATCTTCATCGACTTCCTGGATCAGTTTGTGGTGGTTTTCATTGATGATATTCTGGTATACTCTCGCAGTAGAGAGGAGCATGCAGGACATTTGAGGACTGTATTACAGGTTTTGCGGGATAGAGAACTTTATGCTAAGTTCTCTAAGTGTGAGTTCTGGATGCCAGAGGTAGCATTCCTGGGTCATGTGGTTTCAGCTGAAGGGATCAAGGTGGATCCAACGAAGATTGAGGCAGTAACAACATGGACTACACCGACGAACGTCAAGGAAGTACGTAGCTTCCTTGGCCTAACCGGTTATTACAGACGCTTCGTGGAGGAATTCTCTGTGATTGCCCGTCCAGTGACGAGTTTGCTGAGGAAGACTACTAGATTTTTGTGGTCTGATCAGTGCATGCAGAGTTTTGAGGAGTTGAAGAGGCGTTTGACTTTTGCTCCTATTTTGGCACAGCCAGAGGGTACTAAGGATTTTGTGGTTTACAGTGATGCATCCAAGCTAGGCTTAGGATGTGTTTTGATGCAGAGAGGCACGGTGATTGCATATGCGTCTCGACAACTGAAGACGTATGAGGAGAACTACCCGACTCATGATCTGGAGTTGGCAGCGGTAGTTCATACACTGAAGATCTGGAGACATTACCTGTATGGTGCTACGTGTCAGATCTTCACAAACCATAAGAGTCTGAAGTATATTTTCACGCAGCGGGAATTGAATAACTGCCAGCGTAGGTGGCTCGAGCTGATCAAGGACTTTGATTTAGAGATCCTGTATCATCCAGGGAAGGCGAACGTTGTCGCCGACGCCCTGAGCAGGAAGATGCCTCGAGAGCAGGCAATTGTGAGATTGACAATTCAGTATCAGTTGCAGAGAGATCTGATCTGGTTAGAGTTGGACATCCAGTTTCCTGATGAGGATGCCCAACTGTGTACTTTAGAGGTTCTACCTGATCTGTTGAGCGAGATTCAATAGAAACAAGAGACTTGCCCGACCTTGAGGAGGATCAGAGATAAGATGTCTCGGGATGAGGCACCACAGTTCCTGCTAAGAGCAGATGGAGTTTTGAGACGCCGCTGCGTCTGTGTACCTGCTTGATGCAGATTTACGTCAAAGGATTTTACAGGAGGCTCATTGCACCCCTTACTCGGTACATCCAGGTACGAGTAAGATGTATCAGGATTTGAGACGTTCATACTGGTGGGGAGGGCTGAAGCGCGATGTAGCCAGATTTGTAGCTCAGTGTGCGACCTGCCAGCAGGTCAAGATCGAGCATTTCAGACCTGGAGGTGAGCTCCATCCACTTCCTGTTCCACAGAGGAAGTGGGAGGACGTCACCATGGATTTTGTGACTGGCTTGAGGCTGAGCCGGAGTTTTGATGTCATCTGGGTCATTGTGGACAAATTGACGAAGACGACACGTTTCATTCCTATTAGAGAGACGTGGCCGGTGAGCAGATTAGCTGAGGAGTACACTGGGCAGATAGTGAGACTCCATGGTGTACCGAGGACGATCGTCTCAGACAAAGATGGACGATTTACCTCGAGATTCTGGCAGCAGATTCAGACTACTTTGGGGACGAGTTTGCACTTTACTACTGCGCTCCATCCTCAGACAGATGGTCAGTCAGAGAGGACCATTCAGACCCTGGAGGATATGTTGCGAGCTTGTGTGTTGGATTGAGGACATGTGTGGACGGATCATCTCCCACTTGTTGAGTTCTCCTACAACAACAGTTGGCATGCATCTATTGGGATGGCCCCATATGAGGCACTGTATGGACAGAGATGTCGTACCCCGTTATGTTGGGATGAGCAGAGCAGTGTCAGTGGTTTGGCACCTGATCAGATTCAGGATGATATGGCTCGAGTAGCATTGATTAGAGAGCGTATGCTGACTGTGCAGAGCCGTCAGAAGTCTTATGCTGATAGGAGGCGTAGACCTCTAGAGTTCAGAGTTGGAGCCCATGTGTGGCTGAGAGTGTGCCCGACAGGAGGTGTTAGGCGTTTTGGCATTAAGGGGAAGTTGAGCCCCCGATATGTCGGACCGTTCGAGATTCTGGATCGGGTTGGGAGTGCAGCTTACAGATTAGCCTTGCCTCCGAGATTAGAGGGTGTTCACCCTGTATTTCATGTGTCTCAGCTGAGGGAGTACATACCAGATCCGAGACACATCGTGAGTTATGATGATTTAGTGGTTGAGCCGGACCACACGTTTGCTAAGCATCCTATTGCAGTCCTAGAGCGAGGTATGAGACGCCTGCGTTTGAAGGACATTCCTATGTTGAGGATACAGTGGTCGAGATGAGGACCCGAGGAGGCTACATGGGAGACTGAGGATAGTATCCAGAGTTCTATGCCGAGATAGGTGCACCAGTAGGATCACCGAGTAGATCTTAGTACTAGCTTGACGAGTCTTATGTGCTTACATGCTTATATGCTATGATGTGTTTATTTCATACTAGCTTTGATGTGATTATGATCTTATTAGATCTTGTTGTGCTAGTATGATTCTTGTTTATAACTGGAGATGGTTCTTTCCTCCATGCTATTGTGATACGTTTAGGATTCAGCTGGAGATGGTTCTTTCCTCCATGCTATTTTGATGGACATAGTAGTGCTGGAGATGTTCTTCCTCCATGCATTTCTGTTATGGATATGATACGGCTAGAGATGTGATTCCTCTATGCCTTGTGATATGTTTATGGTTTGGCTAAAGATGGTTTTCCTCTATGCCCTGGATAGTATAGTTTGTTGCTGGAGTTGATGAGTTCCTCCATGCTTATGTTGAGGTTATAGAGAGAATTGTACCTCGGCTTTGAGTCTGAGTGGTTTCAAGACTTTGCAAGTTTCGGGACGAAACTTGTTTTTAGGGGGGGTGAGATGTGAGAGCCCTTTTCTTTCGGACCGAGATTGGACCTTAGCCAAGATTGGATTTGGGGCTGAGATTGGTCTTTCCGCACCCGCGGGCAGGACTGCCGCTCCTGCGGGTTTCCGCCCCTGCGGCTCATGGAACCGCCCCTGCGGTTTCCGGCGGCTGCAGCCGGTTTTGTTGACTCCCTTGACCCGTGCTTTACCCTTTTGCTTACTTCTTTCTTTTCCTTGCTCAGCAAGGGTTACCTTTCTCACTTCTCTTCCTCAGCTCCTACGTCCTTCTTGCTTCTTCATCCCTTCCTTTGATCTTGTTCTTGTTCTCCTTGGAGTTGTGCTTGAGAGTTGTGCTTTGTGGTTGTTGATGATGCTAGTGATGTGTATGCTGAGCTTGGAAGCCAACTACTCATGTGTTTGACCTCTCCCTGCAGCCTAGGATCTTCATTAGTGGTGAGTTCTTGCTTCTTCTCCTTCTCTTCTTCTTTGTTTCCATCTTCTTAGCTTAGGATTAGATGTTTGGACATAGGATGATGTTTGAATGTGTATTTTGTTGCATATGTGTGATTTTGATGGAGAGAATACGTGATTTAATCACGTGAAGAGCCGAAGAGAAGCCACGGGATCACGTTCTCCACTGTCGCCGACACCGCGCCTAGAAGCCGCCGCCTCCGCGCCTAGAAGCTGCCGTTCCCGCGCCTAGAAGTCGCCGCCCCTGCGGAAGTTGTGCCGTAGCGCCTGCGCCAGCGCCTTGCCTGCGTTGCCTGCATCCCGTGTCACCGCGCCTGCGGCTTCTCCCTGCCGCGCCTACGGGTTACCTATTCCGCCCCTGCGTCCCTTGATCACGCAGGTGCATCTTGTCCCGGGACTACCTATAGTTGGGTAGTTCCTTTCCTTCCTAGTATGAGGGACTTAGTACCATGCTAGATATCGGATGTTAATGAGTATGTTATAGATTTGCCGGTTATGGCTTTGAGGTTTACGAGTTGGATATGATCCTTATGAATCCCTTGGGTCTAGGTGTGACCCCTTTGTGTGATAGGAGTTTGATGTATTTATGTATGCCGTGTATAGGCCGTGTTGTCCTCCAGTTTGGTGTGGACCTGAGTGAGAGTTGATCGTAGTTATACGACTTCTGAGTTGAGGTAAGTCCATAGGACTTAATTAGCTACTATCCTTATATTGGATGTATGCTTGAGTGGTGGTTGTTATATGCTTTATAGCATGCGATATGGTTCATTACCGACTTATATTATATTGACCGCCCATTGTAGTGGCCGTGATAACCTTTCCCTTTCATCCCGTAGTGAAGTCTGAGAGGTTCTCTGTAATCAGGCCAGATCTGGTATACGGGAAGGACCCTCACCACTCCCATAGGGTACACGGGAGGTGTGCTGATACTACTCCATCTGGCTATAGTACTCAGAGGCGAGGATTATATTCCTCGTGTCACATATCTTCATATACATCTATTTATACAATTGAGTGATTCGACTTATTAAAGATAATAAACCGGGTAAATGTGTGATATCATGATGAAGTGTTAATATTCTTGATATGTGTTTGTGCTCTAGCATCTTCTTATATATGTGTATGGTTAGCTAACGGTTTTATACCGTGTTGTAGATCCTTTTCAGGTTAGGAGAGTTGCAGAGTGATCCAGAGGGGTGATCTGCTGAGGGTTCCGTACACTGGGCGTTATCGTGGGATTTTGGGTTATTATTATTGTACGGATTTCTGTTTGACTTTGTACTCAGCAGTACTTTGTATCATCCTTTTGATATGTGTGTATATGTATATATATATATATATATCAGTTTTATGTTTTGTTTTAATCTATTGGTGCCTTGTTGTAAGATTCAGTGAACTTGTTGTCAGGCTAGGGTCAGGATCCATTGTGAGATCCTAACCCAGTAGCACCTCGAGTCCTACGGATTTGGGGTGTTACAGAGATTGGTGCAAAGTCTTCTTTCTTCCTTTAGCTTAACTCCTTCGTCCTTTCCTTCGCTCGTATGATCGCTCCAATGCATCATCTCCGAGACTTGATCCTCATTTTCGTCGTTTAAGCTCCAAAATGCGTCAAATCACCTACAAGGACACCAATAGCATGGGTAGACATTTATTCTTGCAAAGTAGAACTAAACAAGTATAAATGACACAAACTAAGGCCTAAACATGGATGTGGAAAGGGAAATCTACCTAAATGCATGCCTAAGCTAGGGTGATAAATCATGTTATCACTACTCTTTCATGCTTTTAATATATATATTTTTTTCTTTATATGTTAACATGAATGGCGTCTCCTTCATTGATCTAAGGATTGAGATGAACCCTAAAATCATTGTTTGTGCCGGAATCACTGTTCATAGCCAGAATCACCGTTCATAGCCGGATTGCTATTCACGTTGGAATCAATGTTCATACCCGAAATCACTATTCATAGCTAGATTGGGAGGGATGAAATTTTGGTAAATTACAAAAAAGCTCCTATATTTTGTAATTGCGTTAATAGCCCAATTTTTTTGAATTTGCAAATTTTGCCCCAAAAAATATAATTACAAGAAATTACCTAAATTTATAATTTTGAGAGAAGACCCAATTTTCTAAAATTTCATAATTTGTCCCAAAAAGATTATTACATTAAATTACCCAAATTTATAATTGCAAGAAATGAACCAAATTTCTAAAATTCCATAATTTGCCCACAAAGATAAATTGAGTATGTTAAGTCGGGTAACTACCATTGGGTAACTGAATGAAGTTGTGTATGTGAAGGTTGAGTTTGCTGCTAATACTGAATTCACTGCATCACAATGGAACCTCCATCACTCGGTAAGTTATTTGACTCCTTTGACATCCAATGGCGTTGGGTTAATTTTCTTTCATAACGGGCCAATATATTAATTTATAGAAAGGAACCCAAATCTCATTTTTGGGTGCAAAATTACAAGAGCTCCCAAAGCAATCCCAAAATAGTTGTTTTAGATACATATACTGCATATGCAAAAAAATACATACTTAATAATTAAATAATATTGAGTAAGTAAAATCGAGTAAGTAACATTGTGTAAGTAAAATCGGGAAACTAACATTGGGTAACTAAAATCGTGTATGCAAAATCATGTATGTAAAATTGAGTAACTAACATTAGGTAAGTAAAAAGTCGGTAACTGAATTGGGTGAGTAAAATCGGCTAATTAACATTAGGTAACTAAAATTGGGTAGCAAACATTGAATAATTGGAATTGGATAAGTGAGATTGGGTAGTTGAAATTTGGTAATTGGAATTGAGTAATCGAATTGGATGATTAAAATCGGGTATGTAAAATTCGTTAAGTAACATTGTGTACGTAAAATCGGGAAAGTTAAATTAGGTAAGTAACATCGAGCATGTAAATCGGTTAAGTAAAATCGGATAATTAACATTGAGTATGTAGATAGGATAAGTAACATTCAGTATGTAAAATCGGGTAACTAATGTTAGTTTACCGACTTACCAGAATTGGGTAATTAAAGTTGTCTAACTGAAGTTGTATAATGAAAGTTGGATATTGTATTTTTTTTGGCCTTCTTCCTAAGATTATTGAATGTTGGGTATTGAATTTTTTTCCCTATTTTCTAGGATTTTTAAATATTGGGTATTGTATTTTTTCCCTTCCTAAGATTGGTAAAGAAATACATTTAACTAAATTAATAATTATCTTAAACTTTTTTCATTTTTTCTCTTATATTTTTTAAAAAATAATTTATTCATAAAAGAGAAAATACTTACTCTGTACACATTATAAAAAAAAATTACAAAATTTATATACCTTATAATAAAATGCATAATTTCCAAAATCCTCCTTAAAAAAAGTTGAATTCATACTTTACAATATAAGGATACTAATTTACTAAACCAGCTTTTAATTAAAGATGAAATACGGTATAAAACTATAAATAAGAAAGGTATTGTAATTAACGACTTGGCATCCCTTTCCAAAATAAAAAATTTATTTGACACTTGGACCAATCAGGCTCATTCGCTAGATCATTCTCGAACTTTTCCCTTCTCTCTGCCTTCTCTGCCTCCATATTTCTTCTTTCATCACCATTCCATTCGACGATTCACAAGACCGTTTTACTTTCTAAATTTTCTCTTTTGTTGCTATGGCTTCCCGTCGAATTGTTCAAGGTTGTGCTTGTGTAACTTGCGTTCTCGTTATCTCTATTGTAATGTGCTCCGTGCCGTCGATGGCGATGGTTTTGTCTTCGGATTTGATTCCTCCTCCCCCAAAAGCCATCTCTGTAAGTTGTCTTTTCCAGATAGATTTCTTCGTTTCCATATTGTTTTCTGTTAATTACTGGCAGGTTGATCTGGTTGGTGGAGATCAATGATCGTGTTTCTTACGTGTTATCTTAAAATTGCAAGTTTATTCTTAACAAAATTCTGTGACCTTTATTCTTAACAAAATTTTGTCGAATTATGGATATGTGCAATATAACCAGATTATTTCATCTCCGTTAATGACAATTGGAATTGTGAACTCCATGCAATTTTTGGGAGTAATTCATAGTTGCCTGCTTTGGTTTATAGGATTTGAGAGAAGCTATAGTAAAGGGGTTAGGGTTTCAGAAGGATGGATTCAAGGTTTCTGGGTTCGATGTCAGAGATGCCTTGGTTAGGCAGTCTGTGGCTTACGAGTTTGATATTGAAGTTGACAATAAGGTCCTTCCTTTCAAATTGTTGGAGGATGTAAAAAGGTGGGAGTATGTGGATTTGCCTATATTCAGAGTTGAAGATCTAGTTAAGCCCAAGGAGAATGCTCTGATTCAAAGTCCAGAACTGGATGCTTTGACGCCTGTTCTGGCCCCATTTCAGCTCGAAGGTCCTATGGAGATCTGGATCCAGGATGCTAAAAACATGAGAGTTGCATTGCCGGTATGTTGGATAATTACTTTTGCTAATAGTTTAATTTGGATGTTTTTTTATTTACTATGGTAGGCTCAGCTTCAGCAGATTGGCCTAATCCGATTTTTTTTTAATACCTTTTATGACGTGTTTCCTCTGTATTGTTTCTTTTGCGCATTGTGTCCAACTTCCATTGTATCTAATGGCCAATTTAGTACTGATAAGGAAGAATTATGCTTGGACCTTCACCACCACACCAACTTGAGCACCTTTTCTTTTCATCAGCATTAGAAACGGCTCTTCATAGCCTCCATGATTAAGTCCAGCAACAATTGCCTCGCCCCTACTAAATAAATAAAGAAAATTGCACCTCACAGAACAATACAGTACATATCCAAATCGTAGACATTTGAAGATACTCGACTCCACTTCCTAGTGAGTTTATAAGCAGTACTTGAATCTATATCAAAAGTCAATATAATAGGTGTTATAACATGAGCGATATGTATTCAGTTGATACAAGCACAGTGCTTCCAACATTGTAGTGATATGATCAATATGGGATGCTTTTGATCCTTGTTTGCTCTAATCTTGGAAGTAATTGCTCGATTTAGTTTTGTTCACAAAGTGAGGATGTTATTTGTTTGAAACTTGGGTTTTATCACTTCATCTTATGCTAAGAAGAAATAAACATGTACTTTAGGAAGCTACTTCTTTTTGCTCTAATCTTTGGTTTTATCTCCATGAACAATAAAAAAACTACTCTAGCTGCTTTCATATGTACATTGTGGCTCCAGGCAATAAAACTTGAGTTGAAGACAATTTTATTGTTGATTGGCTTTCATTTTTAATTTTGTTTCCTTTGGATCCGGTTATATTGCAGCATGATGTTGATGCTGGTGTGTTGAGGAAAGTGATTCTTGCAGACGGGGCCGTGGTAACTGTTACAGGTGCAAGATCAGTGAGCTTGCGTCAACCAATTGATCTCCCACTTCCTTTCAACATGAGCAGCGACGGGTTTGCATCCGGACTTCTAGCCTTGGCCGAACACCTCAGACAAGCATCTCGTATAAAGGGGTCCCAACTCCTCTCCCTTCGCATAGTAGGCCCCACTTCCCTCACTTCACCACCCTCACTTTCTCCATCTTCTTCCACCAGGCTGAAGCTTAAACGCCTAGCACACGGTCTAGTTGAATTATCCTCTCAATCGAAGCCAAAAGTCCAAGACAAAACCCCATCCTCAGCTCTCGATCTTCACCGTGAGGCCCCAACTCTCCTTAGCCCTAGTCAGTTCACTACCATGTGGCCCGTTGCTTCTCTCAACGGGTCAAACTCCAACTTACTCGGATTCGAGAAGCTTCTGTCCTCTGTTTTGGGTCCTAAAGCAAACCAAAAGGGCTCATTTAAGGTCCTGAGGGCAGATGTGTCAGCTCAGACATTCTTGAAAATTGACTTTGGAGTAGAGAAGAAGCTCACAAAGGAAGACAATGAGGCTCAATTTGAGGGCTTTGCTGAGTGGAGGACGAAACCGGAAACGGTAAAGATGCACTTTGAAGTGCTAGCAAAGGTGGACGGCGATAAAGTCGTGCCTGAGAGGATAATGCAGGTTAATCCAGTGCAAATCCAGGATTCGGTTGCAGAAAACACGGTATCGGGCAATATAACTGTGTCTTCAATGCCTGTGATGTACCCGCCTCCTATACCATTCGCCTTGTAAGGCGCTGGAGAAGGACTTCTTTTGATTAAAGCCAAGTCGATAATCGTAGAGAATTAAAACTAAAACGCCATATGATTTATATGCCTAATGTTTGTAGAGCAAAATGTCAAAAACAAACATTGTTAACAAGAGACTCATTTAATAAACTAAGAAGTGAAGACAAATCATTGGATCGAACTTAGAAGCATTTACACAAATGAACAAAACATCCAATTGCTGTTTAGTCATCTGCAAGCAAATCGTTAAAGCAGTCTACTATATAGTCACTCGATTTCAATTTATTGGTTCTATTTTGTACAGCATTAGTAAGAATTTCATTTAAATTATCTAAACAAATAACTATAGTTCCCAAAATAACATACAATGAAAGATAAGAAAATGTATTGGGTAAAAAAAATTTGATTAAAACTCAGCAACTTGAAATTAACATTTTTTTAATTTGAGATTACATGCTTATAGTAATACCTAGCTATACAATACGTGCATACAAAATATCTACACTAGCTGCAACGTAGTCTGAATTCTGGATGCATTATGTTACAATGGATATACCTAATACCTAAGTATTTGAAGGGGCTTTTTACTACACTAACAAAATATGATAAATCGTAGAAGCCCCAGTTCACCGGATTCAAACCGTTCAATCGGGCGTTAAGAAGCAACAACTAGTTGATGAATATCGGCTTCGTGCACCGGCAAGAACCCAACCCGTTTCTGCAAATATAGAAACAACATAATTATTACAAATATCTTACAATAATTTTTCTTCTTACTCAAAATACCCAAATATCAACTAATATCATGATTGGGCTTCAAGCTTCCGATGGCCCAAAGTCCACAAATTACCTCTTGAACCCAAATACAAAATTAATTAATCTAATTTTTTTAATTTTTTTAAGAGGAAAGCAATTCAAGGTACTACAGAAATACATAAACGTTATAAGATCATTTTTTTATTTTAACAACTAAATCTATAAAAAAAAATCATTAATATAACCTACATCTTATAACATTATTTAGAATGATTGAATATAAGATATTATTCATCATATTTCTAGCTACATCTTGATTTCAATCCTACCTATGCATACATAACTTTTAGAATATCAAGTAATTATATTTTTGTTACGGGGAAACTTATTAGGAGTTATTTTGAATTTTTAAAGCTATTTAAAATTACATTTTATCTTAGATTATTTAATTAGAGTTATAGGAATTATTTTTCTAAGTATATGAGAAGATTTATAATTTTGTATCTTTAATAATTGTCTTACGTTACGACTATAAATTTTAAAAATATTCACCTTGTATCCATCTTGAACTCTCCCAAGCGGAGACTTCTCCCTTCGAGGTTGCTCTCCTACTTGCGGGAAATGCCTTTGATCCGGACCCGATAACCCTAACCGCGACTCCTTTCTCTTGAACCCGACAAGACCCGGATGCTCCAAACCCGGACCCGTTTTCTCCATGCAAAACCCAACAATCTTCTCCGCAGCCTCAGTATGATCCTTACTTTCCCTCACCATCCTCTCCAGCTCTGCCTTCGAAACCCGCATCGTCACTGTGGCCGCCGCCTTATCAACCACCACTCTCCCCGCCGTTTTCATAACTGACAAATCGGAAACCGATCTCCTCGTCATCATTAGACTCTCCAACTTCTCCTTAGCACCCACCCGGATATCTCCTGACGATCTAACCCTTCTTGTCTCCTTTTGTATATGATTCTTGGGGAGCTCCACTAGAAAGTAAACCTTCTTGGGCTCCAACAAGTGGGTCGGGTCAAGCGGTTTGGCCCGAACTCCGTAGAGCTTGACTGAACCCGATTCAAGAAGCACGTGACCCGGGTGGTGCTTTGTGATCTCCAATGATTGGATTGGAGTTTTGTACTTGGTTGTCTCTCCATTGATGTTCATGATTTTGGCTGTGGTTTTTGATCCACGTATGGCTACGGTGTTTCCCATGATTAGTACGCTATTTGGTACTATCGTTGTTGGAGAAATTAAGAAGCTTTGGAAATCTTAAGATTGCTTCAATTCAACATAAGTTTGGTGATTAAATTTGGTGGTTTGTGCGAGTCTTTATATATACTGATCGGAGATAATGCTTTCTGTGGAGCCTACATAAAGGAGTTTTTGGGACCTACAATATGAAGACTAGAAAGATGAAAAAGTTTGAAAGTAGAATATTAGTGGTCGTCAAAACTTGATTAGTCCTTAAGGGAATATATTTTGTAAGTAGGAGAATTACAAGCATAAATATAATTAGGTCATATGTTGTGTAACTTATATTTGTACAACTTTTAAGGATAAAAAAATAGAATTTTCTTCTATAAAATAGATTTGGTCCAAATCACAACAGTTTCATTGGTAATACTCCAACAAGTTCAATTCCACTACCGGAGCTCACAAGCCACGACCGAATTAAGTAAGCAAATATCCCAACAACAAAAAAAAAGTTAAGTAAATAATCATTCAAGAAAGAGCACACGAAAAAATTAATGTATAGTGTGAAAGTTTGTCTAGTCGAAGATTAAGCTGGTTTGTCGGACATCCGAGTGCACATACGTTTTTGTTTCGAGTTTAATACGTAAGTTTTATAAGATTTTATTTTAAAATCAGTGGGTAAGAAGAAAAAAATAAGTTTATATATTAGACTCCTTAATTCGTTATTTATTTCATCCTTCACAGTGTCGTTAGAGGAGAAACTTTTATATAAATAGAAGAATAATTTTGAATTTATAATTAGTTCATATTAAATTAAAATTTATTAATTTTATAATTATATTAAATTAAACTCGATGAAAAATAAATTATTACTAAAAATGATTAATTTTGATGATAAAAAGTAAATCAATCCACCTTTTCATATGAAAATGGTAAATAATAACTTATATTTAATATTATTAACAAATAATTTCATATCATACTAATCGATCCTCATTTTATATTAGATTTTAAAAAATATATATATTTATTAGTTAGGGTTAATTTGCAAAAGTCAAAGAATTAGAATAATATTTATTTGAAATTTTATATAATTAAAAATATGAAAATAAGTAACTAGATAATTAAAGAAAGGGAAAATTCACTCTCAAGTAAATTACCCATAAACTATTTTTTTATCTCTTAATACCTGTTTCCAATCAAGCTATAAGATATACTTGATACAATTTTTTTTATATTTTGCTAGTTACTATATAATTGGTATTTCGTATCCAAACATCGTTTCAAAATTTGAATTTTCTTTTTCCCTCTGGTGATTTCAGGTGTGGACAGAAGAAAAAAATGGCTTAGATTCTGTTTCAGTTATTTTGTTTGATTGCTGTTATGATGGTGTGCGGGGCTTTTGTTTGACTTTTATTCGTAAGATGTTTAACATGTTTTTTTTTAAAAAAATAAAAATTGTCCCTCAAAAATTAAACCTATAGAGTTCGTCACAAAATAATGTTACATTTTTTAAAGACCATATGAATTTTATCTTCTTTTTTTGGAACATTTTAGAGTTTTATCAGAAACAAATTACAAAGTTATTAAATGAGGGAGATTAACTCCATATAATTTCGTGCTAAAATATCAAAAAAAATCAGTATGAGGTAATTATTAGTTTTATGATTTAATTTAAAATCTTCATTTAAAACTTATGTAGTAATTTTTAAGTTGTTTACAAAAATAAATCATTTTTTCTACCAAAGAATAAATAAATCATTTTAAAAATAATAACTTTTTCGTATCCTATCATAATATTCAAATTCAATATAAAGTCAAATTTATATAGATGTTTGTTAATATAACCATATATCTTTCTATTAATATACAATCATGTTAATTAAAATTTATTTTTACAAATACAGATATCATTTAAAATAATTAAACATGTGTAACTTTTCCTGCATTTTTTAAAAATATTAATAAGATTAAATCATCGAACATCTATAAATAAAATAAAAACATTTGGTAAACAAGGTTAGTTAAAAAGTTAATATTTGAATATAAAGATTGTTTTTTTAATGTAGACGATGTTACATTTCAGTACAGCCTGGTGGTTTCGATATATGAAGATAAAAACTCTTTTTTTTTTTCCCTTTTTTTTGAAAAGGATAAAAACTCTTATTTATGTTCATCTTTGTTGCAATTTGTAGCATAAATTGAAGATGTATGGATGGCACATGCAAACAAAAATCAATTGTAGCAAGCAAGTCCAATTTTGAAAGCCGCACATGGATCTTGAAAGTCCGCCCCTACTTTTTAGGCTATTTTCCTTTTAGACCAAGTACCTGTAAAACTAAAAAAATACAACTTATTTTTTTTAAATTTTTAATCAAAACTCGATTCCAAAATTATATCTATTGGTTTTGTAATTCGGAATCACAGTGGTATACAAGAGGCTATTAGGCTATAAATTAAAAAGATCGAAATTGAATGTCACAATTTGTGTGTGATCAAGATAATCCAAGGTTTATGGGGTTATCCTTAGAAGGTCGGGATAATTATATCCGATTCTAGGCTGAACGTTTGTTTTTTTTGACGAAGTCCATATTATGCATGTTTTCAAAGATATCAACTGTGTTGTTGATCGATCGACCCATTTAGAAATCTCAACCATCAACACCAATTTTTTTGAAAATTCCGAATTTCGTGTTCTCATCGCATAGATGGTTTAGATTTGGACTACCTCAATGAGGTAGATCAATCTAATCGTTTACTTTTTCTAAAAAAAAAATTCTTTTTTTTAAATTCTTTTTTTTTTAATAAGAATAGCATACAACATGCGGTCAAATCTAAAATATTTTCACGGAAGAGAACATTAAATTTATGATCTATACAAAGATTAATAGTAAATGAAAGTGTTCAAAATAGATAAATTTGTCGGATACTCTATTGATTTTTCTGAATATGTGTTGGGAGATTGGGATTCTAATTGCTTTGGTTGCTACTTTTTTATGTTAGATTTTTAAAAAAATCATTGATTCGTTTAATTATCACATTTAAGTATGGTCAAAGATCCAATTAGTATAGTTTTAAGTATATACATAGGTTAAAGTAGAATCGATAATATAATGTTCGGACAACAAGTAATTAAGCCGCTCATTTTTAAAATGATAATAATATATAAATTATTCTTTGATCATATTTATTTAATTATATAATTAGTTGAAAAATTGAAGTATTTTCAAAATCTTGTAATAGGGATATTTTGTGTTAAAGTGTTTACAATATAATTTATTAAAAAATATTATACGATAAAATAAAACTAAATATTAAATTGTTTTAGTAAAACTTTTCTAAACCAATGAAATACGTACTCCTAACAAAATTTAGAATGTAGTAATTTATAATTTAATAAAAATTATATAATTTAGTATATAATTTACATTAAAAATGAATTAATTTTTTTCTTAATATTATTCAATTAAAAGTTAATACATAGTTAATTGTACAAATAAGAAAACATAAAGAAGAATACATGATTTGACGGTCAAAGTTTATTCTCTATCAACCGCTAGCTCTTCATTAAAGTTAAATTATGTGCTTTATATAATATCTGTTTATATAATTTAGAATGTAACTTTATATATATATATTTAAATAATTGATCATGACTGTAATACTTTGAAAAGACCTGGAGTGTAATATTACTAGTATCTTCAAGTTGACTCTACTATTTAGTATTGGTCACGTTTTGATATATTATTTGTATTCCCTAAATTTGACTATCCACAATGGTGTGCGCCAACAACCAAAAAGCCTAATTAGGCACACTTTTATGACTATAATGCATTATCCAATAATAGGCATTCCACTCCATATTTGTCATCACGAATCTCCTCAATATTTGTACCACCATTCGTGTTTTTTTTAATGATTACACTTTTGAAAGATTTGTTATTATAATTAATAACTAATATAAGAGCATAAAATATACAATGGTGTTATTTAGGGCAACAGTATTAATGTTAGTTCAAACAAGTTAGCAATATAAATTTTTAGTAATAAAGAACCTCAAGATATTGAACACATTGTCTTTAATTAAATTAAAAATTGGTAGTAACTCAAAAAAAAATTAAAAATATGTAAAGAGGAGATAAACAAGCAAAGAAGAAAAACGAAAAATATTTGCTGGACTAAACTTGAAAAAGAATTTATTAAACTTAATTTTGATGGATCCAAGAAAGCATCTAGAAACTCAACATATGGCTTTATCCTCCGTGATTAGGATGCTTCGACAGTCTCCCTAGGCTTTGGACAATGTGGCAATATATCTGTCCTGCAAGCCGAAGCTTGTGCGCTTAGAGAGGGACTTTTTAAGGCATATGATTTGGGGATTAAAAACATTGAGATCGAGGGAGATAATCTCTCGATTATTAATTCGATTAAGCAAATCTGGAAACCCCCTGTGAACTCGATCTTCTTTTGTCTGACATTACTAATATTTTAGTTGGTTTCTGTCAAGTTAAAATTAGGCATGTCTTCAGAGAGGTCAACGGGGTTACGAATTTGCTTGCTGATGTAGGCTTTTTGGATTAGGCGGCAGCTAGCTCGTCAATGTCTAGAGTTGAGGAGCTCATCCGGAAGGATGTTCTAGGGAGGAGAGTCTCGAGGAGACGATTCTCCCTAACCGCTTACCTTATATTATCAAAAAAAAATAAAAAAATAGCAATATAAATAAATAAAATTACTAATTGAATCCTTAATTATCAAATACACACTTATTTCTAGAGGTTTGATCCTTAGTCGATTTTAAAAAAAAAATCATTTATATAATCTTAATCTAATTATTAATAAATAAATTACTTTCAACATTATATTTATGCCAAACTAGTTTAATACCGACTACGTACGGTCTAATTTGGTTTTCAATTTTAATAATAATATAATTTATTACTGTATTATACATTGTGTAATAATTTATTTTCGGAAATTCAGTAGTTCATTTAAAAACTGTAAAATGGTATAAAGTATAAATATTATTTTTAGCATTATTAATTATGTACATTAAAATTATTAAAAATTAGTTTAAATCAATAATTATATATAAAAAAAAACTTATAACTAGGTTGTACAATCAACCTTTAATTATTCTCGGATCGATGCAGATTAGATTACATTAGTTTTAGTGGCAGAATGAGAGTAGGAGTTAGCGGTTTAGCTTTAGAGTTAATGGAAGAAAAAGAAATTTAAAGGTTGGATTTGGTTGCATATAGTGGTGATTAGTAGTGGATATATCATAATTAAAGTTAATGGTGTTTAGGAGATCCTGATTTTATTGGATGAGGTGGGACCTATATATATAGACCAAAATATGAATATTAAGACGACAAAGTGGATTAGTGGTTGACAAGAGTTTGGTGCGTTAAGTTAGGAATTGAAGCACGTACAACTCTTGTATCGTCACATTAAATTCGTTACATGTTATTTTTACATTAAGCCACCTCACATTTTTTTCACGTGTCGTCTTGAGATTATGTCACCTTATTATTTTAATTTCACAAAAAAACATTATGCATATTAAAGAAGATATTGATATATACTATATGTCCTAACTAGCATAATACCCGTGCCTCGCACGGGATGACACAAATTTTATTCATAAATTTAAAAAAATAGTATAATAACCATATAGGTAAGCCAAAAACCAAATATTATTTTATGATAAAAAAACATAATTTTGTTATAAGAATATTTATATATTTTAATCATAATATATTACAATTGCTAATATATATATTTCATGATTTTCTTATAGAAATAAATGACAGTTTTTGCCTGATATACATAGAGTTGGTCTATTGAAATATTTTATTTCTTATATCTTAATATGGTATTGACATGTGGCAAAATCCTAAGTGGCTTAATGTGATTATGACATGTGACAAAATTTAGTGTGACTTAATGTGACGATGACACGTGACTTTATACACTTTTGTTTTAGTATTATGTGTTAAAATCTTGTAACGTGAAATAAAAATAATTTAAAGTCAACAGAATTTCTCAATCATTACAAACAAATGACTCTAATAATTTTAATGTAGAATCGATACTTGTAATCCATATACACTTCATGTTTTATACTTTTTAGTTGTGTAGTTATTTAAATATATATTAAAACAAATCCATATAAACATTTAAATTTTGTATTAATATAATAAAATATAAAATATAGTAGGATTGTACAATATAAATTATCTATATATTATTTTATATAACAAAGTTAAAATCTTATATAGTTATTCAATTTAGTAGAAAATATTAAAATTATTTCTACTATGTAAATTAACACTACTTTATATTTTAATAATCTTAATTAAGTGAAGAAAAGGTTAAAATCATATTTCATAATATTAAGATTATATGTGGTAAAATGGTAGTTTAAAAAGGAAATTATTAAAACCAATAATTTATATATAGTTTTAATTGGTATAAAATTAGCATAAGATCAATCTCTTTTTATAAATGGCAACAACTTTATCATCATCTCTATAAATAAAATAAATAAAATAAGTCAAAGAATGATGTGGCACAACCTAAAGGCGACACATGGCGAAATATGATGTGGCTTAACGTGGGGATGGCATGTGGCAAAATCCGAGGTGGCTTAATGAGGGAACGACAACTGGACATAATTACTTCTGTTTTAGTATTATATAGTAGATTTGAGATTCGGAATATTATAAAATAATATTAGAAAAAAAGTTTTCTACACAAGATGGAAGTTACGGAGAATCATATACGGAAATTACAAAGAATCATATATATTTATGTCATATGCTCATAACTATACCATATTTACCACTTATGATTTTTATATAAAAAAATTATTTTTATCATAATTTTGTTTATAAACACTTAATATTATTATATATAAAGATGAACATATTGTTCATTTCACTCTACTAACTTAATGTTTTTTTATATATTAATAATTAAGTTTTTTTCTTTATTATCACAATAACTTGGATCATAAATATAATAGATTAGTTTAAACTAAATCCGTGCTTGACACGAGAAATAAGCTAGTAGAATAGTTAATAGTAAACCTTGTCATCTTTGCTCATCCAATCTGACAGATATGGTGTATCAAGATATACGGTAACTAAGTTACATATAAGTTGAACTTACAAACCGTTGGAAGTACATCCATATAGTTTACTTATCAATAAGTTATACTTTTCAATTATATACTATATTCAACCTAAAGGAAACTAGAAGAATGAGTGGTAATTTCCCAACTAGTAGTTTTAGATTAACCTTTTTAACGTAAAATCCATCAAACGTTCCTTCCAAAATGCGTTCTCTCGTGAGCTTGGTCACGAGGCCCAATACATGAATATGATTAACCATTCACCTCGAAGGACATGATATAATATATTTTATTAGAAGAAAAGGGATTCGGGAAACTAGATATGTCTAGTCATCCGAAAGGTTGCTAAAGCGGCAGCATACAAGATACATGTCCAGGTGTTGGAGCCTTGTTAACCATCCGGCGATGAGATCCTTATTGACGAGGTCTTCCACACTCTAGAGAACATCAACACCGTCAGCTGAAAACATATGACCAAGAGAAACGAGCGCATCGGTCACAAACAGTGGCGGAGCCAGGAAATATTCAGGGGGTACTAGACGACTTAATGAAATAAAGACAAAATAGTTCATTACTAATACGAAGTTTAGTACAACAAAAGAGTTAACTACCGTAAAGGGGACAAATCCCTCTTTCGGGATCTCATCATCTGAAAATATTGAATAATAACTTCATTGTCAATGCTTTTGAAAATTAAATCCAGGAACTAACTAACCGAGTATCAAGGCAAAGATTAAAACATAACCTTGATGGACTAAATATCTATAACAACTATTCCGTACCACGCTGCCTACCTTATCACATGTGATCTGTACGGAATTATAGAAACTAAAATTAAATCCAGGAACTAACTAACTCAAGTCCAAAAGTCCAAAAGTCCAATCTAAACTACGCCGTTGAGATCCGCAAAGAGTGGTGGTGGTTTTCATACTGACTGTCCCAACCCGACTATACAGAAAATTTTTAAAACAAAATTCATTTTGAAAATCCAGATCCCTTGTGGGCTCTGTTTATTTTATTCGGCCTCTTAGTAGATTGCGAGTGTCATTGTTGTCAACCTTACCTCTGATACCATATGTAACACTCCGAATTCTGAGAACCCGGAATGCTACTGGTTAGGACCTCACAATGGGTCCTGACCTTAGCTGAACAACAATTTAACAAGAATCTTACAACAAGACACAAAAAGAAACCGATAAAACTAAAAAGATATTTTATTAATGCATGACTAAAAAGAGAAAAAGACATCAGCCGTCAAAAAGAGACAATTATCCAGCTAACGGAAAGGAAGAAAACCTCAACAAAACCCAATGAAACTCAAATAACAAAATATGGAAACCCCGGCTGACCACACTCTCCGGCTTCCTCAAGGCGGCTAACCTGCAAGGTCTACAACATCGGTTTTCACCGTTAGCTAACAAACACTATATAAGAATATCTACATAGCACATACACACATAATAGCACACATCATAAATCACACACAATCCAATTCTTATCTTTTCATTAAGTGATTCCCTTTTAATTAATTCAACTTCATTTGTGACACGAGGATCCCATCGACCCTCGCCTCTGTCCCCGTTCACCAACCGGACTGGAGCCATGCATACCCCGTGTACCTTATGGACTGGTCGCAGAGAATCCTCCCATCACCTATAAGCGATGAGCAGTGATGCCACGACCCGCTTTCATACACTTAGGTCAATTAAATTATATCGTCGTTCTAATCAATTTCCATTAAAACGATAAACACACACCACCACATAGCATACACTCATATAGCATCATTAGCTAAGCAAATCCATAAGACTTACCTGAACAACACGTCTACCAGCTATCACCATTTTCGTCAGCCCGATTAACACTATCAACTACCTGATCAAGAAAGATCGACTTAGAATCATCATTCTAAGTTTTACCACACTTCTAGCAAGCTCCTAGATTAGTGTTTCAGTTCTTGGAAAGAAAGATCGAGAAATCCCAACTTTTGCAAAAATTACCAAAATACCCCTAACTTTTCGAAAAATTCCGAAACGTGCCCAAAATGGTTCCAAGTCTTCTCTCTAGCCCAATAATACTTTATAAACCTCAAAACTCTATATCAAGTTTGAGGGTTTGCTCAAACTTACACTTTATGTCCAAATCTTAAAAAAATTGTTTTCTGAAACTACCTCGAGTGCCCTACTTTAGCCTAAGGAAAGTACCTCTTAATGATTCCCAAAAACAATTTCGAGAAAAAAAATTCTATACATACTATGTCGTATCTACTTTTGAATAATGATCGAAATTCTCAAACAACATTTCCTTGATTCTATACAAAATTCCAAAAGTGCCTACATAAAACACACTAAGTCTATACTTAGTCATTTTTAATCAATTTCTAAAAACTAGGTTCCGTACCAACTTTGTGAGATTATAAATCTAAATCCGACCGTTGGATCTTTTCCAAATTTTAATACCATAAATTACATATATCCATCTACAACATATTAAAATTTCAACGGTAGACTACTGTTATTCTAAGTTATCGAAATTTGATTCCAACTCAGCTACCCCACCCAGTTTTCTGATCAACTAAGATAATGCACAAGGTCTAGAGTTCAACTCTCACTGACGACACTATCCAATGTTTTATTCTAGCCCCCACGTCAAGGAATCGATTCCCACCAGCAACCATTTTTGGCAAAAACTCTAGTCCCATGGTCAAAGGTTCGATCCTCTCAAACCTCATATAAACTTATGTAAACCTAAACTTTCATGTACATACTTGAACCGAAAAGACCCAGTGCGAGCCCGAGATGGTACCTTGCTGCAGTCCCAAGCCAAAGTGACGGTGTCCAGATTCGTCTCCTGCGCTCTATGCCTCCCCTGGTTTGAATCTCGTGAAAGCATTTACACAGGCTGTGATTTTCATGTCCAGAAACACGGGATGTATGAATATATAGAGCTTACCCCTCTAGTTGTTGCAGATACGGAAGACATAGACGACACACACCACATCTTCACGCCGCCTGACCACGGAAGGGACAAGCCCCGGCCGCCGTCTCGCTACTGCTTGCTTGTCCGGCCAGTCGAGATCTACACTGGATGGAGAGCACGCCGCTCCTCTGTAACAGCAACTGAGAGAGACAAAGTCTGTTCCGACCTCGGTGGCTCCAACGCTTGACTGCAGGGAAGAGTTACCCTATTCTAGTCGATGTTGGAAGGCCGGGAGAGGGAGAGGAAGGTCATGGCTTTGGCTCGTCTTGACGTTGCTCCTCGACACGCTCGACAGTAGGCTAACACGGAAGGAGATGAAGGCCCGCTCTTGGTATGCTCGTCATAGCTCTCGGTGATTCATTTGAATCCCGATGATCTCAAGCCTTGGCCTACGTTGTTGCGTGCAGAGAGAATCGGTCGTGCTGTGTGAAACTTGCGTAGGAATCGGGCGGAAATCTCGGCAAAAACACGCATGAGCAGTTGATACTCGTTACAAAAAAAATGAAACTGAAATCGTCCAAGTTGGGCCCGACTGCTCCCAGGAAGAGGAAAGAAGAAGAAAGCAAAGTGGAACTGGGCTGCCCCACTACGTGGTTTGGTAAGGGAAGAGAACAGGCCCGGTAACTAACCTACCAACACAAGCAGTCCAATACGAGGCTTGAACCGATTAAGTTTGAAATTTTCGGTCGGTTCTTGGAATAAAAATTCCGGTTATTATAGTTGAGGCTTGAGCAGCGGAGCAGCCTGAAGCGAGGGGCCGAAAGAGAAGGCGAGGTCGCGAGGAGCCGAGAGCTTGAGAGAGAAAGCGAGGTCGCGAGGAGCCGAGAGCTCGAGAGAGAAAGCGAGGTCGTGAGGGCCGAGGAACCGAGAGAGAAGGTGAGAGGCTGAGAGCGCAGGCCGTCTGAAACCGCAGGAGGCGAGGGGCCGAGAGAGAAGGCGAGGTCGCGAGGAGCCGAGAGCTTGAGAGAGAAAGCGAGGTCGCGAGGAGCCGAGAGCTCGAGAGAGAAAGCGAGGTTGTGAGGGCCGAGGAACCGAGAGAGAAGGTGAGAGGCTGAGAGCGTAGGCCGTCTGAAACCGCAGGAGGCGAGGAGCGGAGCCGCGGCCCACAGAGGTGAGAGGCTGAGAGCGCAAGGCGGGCGAGCGAGGAGAAGAGCCGTTTGGTGTTTCAGGGTTTGTGGAAACAAGAGAGAAGCGAGGCGGGCGAACCAGAGAGCGGCACGCTTGAAGGCTGAAGCCGTAGTTTTTTTTCCCCTTCTTATCAAAACAACGTCGTTTTGAAGGGGGTTTTATAATTTTTTTTTATACACTAGTCGATACTTGATTGGAGGGGCACAATCCCCCCCCTACCTTGCTTAAATCCGCCACTGGTCACAAAGTTGACTTTCCAGAAAACGTACTTGATACGAACTTCTTTAAATGAGTAGATAAAGGGTATTATGTCCTCGATCATAATTTTAACTTGTCAAGAAGTTTCCAAATGTCCAATATAGAAGTTTCCAAATGTCCAATATATATGCATTTGATCATATTGAGATTATCCCTTCAATCTCAATTTTCAGCTAGTTTTTAAGTTTGATTATACCTTTTAACAAGGTCATTGAACCTATAATAAAAGTTGGAATATGTGAGAGTTTTTCATAGCCTTTAGTTACAACCCATGGTCATACCCATGTGAGATTCTAAAATTTCCTTCTACTCCTTGTGTTTGGTATGAGTGGATTATCACATGCAACCCTATAATGATATTTAGTTTTTCGATCATAAATGTTATTATGTGTAGTTTTAGCATGTTGGCTCCAAAAACGTCTTTGGAAATTTATGAGATAATTTCTTTTTTAAGTGAGTTGAGCCTCTTTTTTCTTCCATCCGATTATTAAAACTCATATTAAGGTCTTTTCTTTTTCATATTATTTCAAACTTAAAAGGTTGCAGTGACCTTATCCGGTTGTTGTTTATGTGAATGGTTAGCCGGGTGTGGTATGAGAGATTGCTAAGGCATGGTTCTTAGTGCACAAGACCGAGTATCATCGATGATTTGTTGATGGCCCATGGCTTAGTCAAGTTTTTTCGTAAGTATTATCATAACCTCATTTTTCATGAGCTATGTAAACTCTAGTCCTCGGGTGGATAGCTCATGGAACATATTTATCTTTAAAACTGATTTGTCTCTTAAGACGGACAGTGACGGAACGACTCCTCCTTGCGTTTTATACGAGTCGTAAATTATACTCTAATGATATAGATATAATGATCCGAGTAATATGGTTTCAAAGAAGAGTATACTTACCACGTGATAATCATCAAGACAGTTCACAAAAGGAGACATATAGGCGGATTTAGTGTATGAAAGTTAGGTGATCAGAAAAATAAATGAGCATTCTTACTTTATTAGTTTTGCTTCTTCATTCTTGTAATTTAATATTTCAGCCCAACGTAAAAAAAAAATAGTTGGGTGCATCTTCTCATAGATACTCCATTGACAACACATATTTAACAATTGAAACCCTTGAATTATGATAACACTCATCTCGAGTTCAACTTTTATTGATCGATACTAAAATCCCTTATAGAGGGGCAATGGAAATAGATACATTGATAAGGGCTAAAAAATTTTTTTTTAAAAAAAAAAGACAACATTGATCTGATGAGCAAACTATAGTTCAAACTTTTAAAAATTGAGGTTAAATACCTCAATCACAGACAAGAGAACAAATTACAGACAATAAAACAAACAAGTTCAAACCCGAGATTTTCAACATTAGTATTGACGTGGCATTTTGTTTGTTCACTTGTCCAAGTAAACAAAAATGTTATCGCGTCAACATTAATATAATTACTTTAAAAGAGTGTTGGGGCTATATCTTGATATTGAGGTTGGGAAAGACAGCTTCCCAGCCTGCTTGTGTGGGGTGAAACATGTCCCAGAAGAAGGCACTGCTACGGTCATCACACAAAGTGTATAACTTCTTACCGTTTTTATCCACCATTCCACAACTCGAAGTCGAGTTAATTCCCAAGCAACATGGCTTGTATGGATTCTCAAACTTCAAACCTCCTATATACATCAACGTAATTAAACACACCAATGAATCAACAATTTAATAACAAATCTAATAAATCACAAACAAAAAAATAAATATAAATAAGACAAAACATATATATATATATATATATGAGGTATTGTGGTTCACCAAACTAGAAGGTCAGATCGATGAGATGATCTTAAAATAGATGTTAAGATGATAAGTTATGTTATAGTACATACATGTATATGTATAGAAAGACTCTACACTTTTTTTTTTGAAGGGAAGAAAGACTCTACACTTAGAATCGTAGACCTAGTAGGGAAAACATAAAAATAATATTAACCGCAAAATAAAAAGTTCGTAGGATAAACAGCCATAATCCGATTAAATAAAATGAAATAATGCCTAATCATACAAGTAGGGGGAAAAAAAACACTTTGTCCTTATTTGATTTATATATGAAAAAAATTCACAATGGCTTAAATTTTCGCATATGGTCATATGTCTCATATTCATATTTAAGTCAAACAAAATGATTTCTATCTCACTAGACACATATTCGAGTCATAACAAAACCGTGGATACACGGACGGTTGGATGGGCTTGGTCACCGGTCGATCAGGCCTGGACTACAAGGTGGTTTTCGACACCATTCCAGACCCGCCATCTAGACTCGACCTGTATATATGGGCTTCACTTTTAGTCAATGCTCGTCCAAATCCGGCTTGATCCGAATTTGAACATGTCTACTTATTGCGGACGATGTTGGTACATGCAATAACACCCAAATTACTCAACGTGAAATGCATGAAAAATATATGAACTAATCACCTGAGGAAGCATTCTTGGCTTGAAAGGCAGTAAAGAAAGCATCATAAAGACCTAGGATTTGAATCGTAGGCTTTACGGTGTGGTTGTTCAACTTGGCTACAACCTCTTGCAAGAGGAGGTTGTGGTATTCCACGGCGATGTTGTAGATGAAATTGCAATTTTTGAATGAGCTGCTAGCGGTGGCTTGTGGGACGCAGCCCAGCGGCTGCAGCCCTGATACGAGGATCTTCCTAATCCCTAGGCCCAAGATCCGTTGCAGGTTCAACCCAAGGTTCTGCACCACTTCTTTGATGTAGCTCGGCAAGTTCTGCAAATTTGTTCCAGGATAATCATGTATAAAAGCGTTTGTGATATGTTAGTAAGCGTTGTCTTAATAAATTCAAGTTTGAATTATCTTGACAACTTATTACAATACTCTTATACTCGTATCCTAGAAGCTAGATGTACCATCAATATCCACAAATTATATATATATTACGCTATATATTGTTAAAAATGAATAAAGGAATAAGAGAGGATTTTGATCACATACCAGAATATTGCCGCCCTTGCTTATAAAAGCGTTATAGTCGTTGCCAGCAAGAGATACAAAAACGATGGAGTTATTCAAGTTGCTATTAATATGAACATCGTCTTTTCCGGTGAGCATTTGCTGAAAATATCCAATTTGAGTGGTCATGTTTGGATGCGCCGTCGTATCAAACACCCCAGTGCCACCAACTGCGAAATTAACACCGTGGTTTGCTCTTTCAGGATCGGCTTTCCTCTGTGTGTATGGGATCGGTGACTTTAACCCCAAAAACTTTGCTGTCAAACAAAATTTTCACACAAATCACAAAACATTACTAGTCACGGCCCCAACTAGTCGATCTTTAATATATTCATATTTATCTTGTTTAGAATAAGCTTTAAATATGTTCAACTTGTTTAAATAAAAATAAACGAATTCGAACCGAATTTTGGTATGTCTATGTTCATTTTTAACTTGTTTGGTCTAAAGGTTAATACTTTATAATATGTTTACACTCAACTTGTTTAGACTGATTCATATAACAAACTAAGCATGTGGTTGAATGAATATGTACCTATAAAGTCGGAGAGTACACAGCTGTCGGAGAAGCGACCAGCGGGTTCACCGGGGAAAGTGATGCCATAGGGTTCGAACCAGGGGCCGTACGATGACTTGTTGAGGTTTCCTGTGTCAGCGTATGAATCTCCGAACACAAAGAGCGAGCTTGCACGATGATGTCCACCCTCCACTCCTTTATACACCAAATATAATCAAGAAGTTAACTTTGAATCATCGATCTATCGTGTAATTTGCATGTAATTAATTTAATTAATGACATTTGTAAGTATACGTTCAGCTTATACCTGAGAGAAGGAAGAACAAAAGGATAGTGAGTAAGAAGGTTGGTAAGAGGTTTTCTAATGATTTGGCCATGTTGAATGACACTTATCACTTTCGGGTGGAAAATAGGAAGAGAGAGCAAGTGTGTAGGTGATTGAGAAATGATAATGAGAATGGATATTTATAATGGTTTCGTAGTCTCTTTTTGTCCTATAACAATAAGTGACTAAGAGGAATACGATCAACTCAAATTTTAAACTAACCTACTTTGATTTCTGAAGTTGGATACCTAAATTTAATTTTTAATTTTTTGGTTATTTATCCCTTAATTAAAAAATCAAACTTTTAACGATACAATATGTATTGTCAACATATTGTTGACATATAATTACAAAAAAATCGACAAAAGTAAATAATTTATATTTTCTTTAATTGAGCAGTCAAATATCAAAAAAAATAAAAATTTAGGGTTAGATTTTTCAATTTCAAAAACTTCAAATAATTACCTACCAATTACTTCTAAATAGGAAAAGATGGACAAGTATATCTTAGAAATAGAAGCAAACCTTCAAAGTCATAATATAAATGGTTTGTGCGAATAAGCTAGCTAGGTTAAGTAACTTGCAATTTCACACCCTAAGATAGAAAAACCATATCAAAACACAATAAATTTTTAGCATTATGTAATCTAATTGTCGAAAGGCAAGAAATTCACGTCTCGTGGCACCGAAGTGATCCTAAGTTTTAATAATCGACAAAGCTCATATTAAAGTACTAATTGTTTGTTTGGGTTTATATTCAAGATCGACAAAGTATCAACAAAAGAACTTTTAATGTGAAAGCACCTTACAAATACTCCTAGAATTAACTCAAACATATGGAAAATCCTACGCAACAATATGTAAAATCATAATTTTCATAGACAGTATAGAAGGATACGACAAAGCTTATCTAAAGAAAGATTTTGCCGTTTATCTTACAATTTTTCGACTCTTCTCCTTAAACAAGCAGGTTTTTAGTGTATTAGTCAAGTTTGTAACGTAAATATATTATTCTAACTCATTTGATTAGAGTAGTATCTCATGACTATATGTATACTAGGTCAATCTTCTTGTTAGGGTTAATGCTGCATTTCAACAACACACATATCCGAAGCTGAGAAGAGAGGAATTTGAGAGCTTAAAGCGTTCAATTGGTGTTTGTTCAAGGAGAAGAGTGGAAAAGCTTTACGGGAATTAGTGGAGGCGGGCAGACCGAAGTTGTATTAGATTAGGTTATCTCCCTTGACAAGAGGGTATTTGAAAATTACATTTAATTTAAAAATAAGTAATCAATAAATGTCTTTGAAGTCCGGCCTAACCTAGTTAGAAGATGAGTGGTTTTGATATCGTTATTTGTTGATCATACGAGGTTTCCACTATAAATATGTATGTTAATATGCTTGATTACTTGAACCCTTTCCATTGCAATGACTTTCGACTAGGACATCGATATAGTACTTCAAACAACCTACGTGTTCCAACGCCGATTAGTTTGTTTTTTTGGATTATTGGTTTAGATGATCCAAACATCGGGTCCTAAATAATCAATTTTACTTACTTCCTATATTGTATTTTATTTCTAACATATATTGTATTTATTTGCTTGCAATAAACTACCCGGCCCTTAAAATATTTGGGGCATAATCTATGCTTAAATACCGTTGATATGCCTTGGGATCCGGAGACGTTCCAACACCAATATGCTACCTACGTTGTTTAGACATCTATCATGTGTTTAGGACTTTGTTGTTTGCCCCAATTAATTTGTTCATTCAGAACAAACACTAATATTGTTACAAATAGCCACCCAATATACACGATTGGTATAACCTTGTTAAAATAACTATAAAAAGAAAATCCGGGAAAAAATCATCCTTTTTATAAAATGTTTTACAACCATAAACCCCAACCAAGTATTTTCGAAGAACCACTTAAAGATGTACACAAAAAAGGTGAATCTAAGAGAGACGATACTCAAATTCTTGCATCACTTTACTCTCTATATACGCGTCACTTTGCTATTCACAATAAATGAGGAAGTTTGCGGTTTGTAGTAGTTTCATTGTAATATTACTCTGAAATGATGGCAAATTACATTTAATTTGGGCCTTTTCTCACGTCTAAACACACCTGCGTATTAAGTTCAATCTCAACATATAAGCTCAATGAAATTTTATCATAAAACTAATTGACAATGATATAAATAATTTGTCGAACTTATATATTAGACAACAACATTTCATCTTCCATTCAAATATTTTGAATTTGTAAAATTCTATATAATGAAAAAATCAAAATTGTAATCAGTCGGCAGACGAGAGGAAACATGAAAGAGACCAAATAAGAAGGTCAAAACCTACTCGGGGTGGACGGTCCACAACCCCAATGGTCTAGCCTCCACAGTATGCACTAGTCTCCTATCGGCTGAACCAAAATCAAGCAAAAGATAAGATTAGCCATTTAGCCTTCATATTATTTTTATGTTTTTATTAAATAATAATTTGTGGATACCACCATGAGTTAAACATTGGCCCATACTCGATCTTTCCTAGCGTTAGGTACATTGTATTATATGATATCTACCCATTTTTGTAGTTTTGTCTTACATTGAGCTCATTTTGTATTTTACTCTTATTAATAATTTGTGGACACCTATTACGTGCTACAAACTGGGTCCAATTTTTAATTTTTTTTGGACATAGCTAGTATGGTCTCCATCGACATGGATCAAACTAGCATTACTATATACAACTTTTAGTATACATAAAATTATGAGACTTTAGTGTTTTATAATATGGATGTTCTTAAACCTTGTTTTACATTACAATAACACAAGTACTTATTTTCGTGTGAAGAGGTTAAGTACTCAAGTATGTCGAGCCCTGTTTTTTACCGAACTAAGAGAAGGGACAAACCCCAATTGGTCCGGCCTTTTGGGCGGTCAAGTGGGATTTTGTTATTGGTCCATTAATCATAGGGATCTAATATTAGAAAAGACATAGCTGCTATCTCAGTTCAGGATAAGATTTTGGTTTTAGTGTAGTCTAAGTTATTTCAATCAAAGACAAATGAAATCAAATGTGTTCTCGTATCAAAGACTATGTCCAAATTATATAATTAAGATTAAAAATTTAGCCCCAACTTCAATTTGGGGGAGATCATGTCCAAAAAACTAAATCAATGGACGTTTGAACCGTATTATCTTCTATACCTTCTTCATTGCTCTACTGTTTTCTACACATACTACATTCAACGGTTTCTTAGCTCTCTCTATTCCTCTACTTTCTTGTTGTCGACTAGGAATTACACAATGCACCTTTGGTTGTCTTCTTCATCAGGATCGTCCTCCAGTCTATCATGGCTATTGTGAGTTTAATATTCAATCGGCTTCGATTAGCCGGTGCTGGTGCTCTGACCACAATCAACACGGTTGGATGTTTGTCTATTTGGAAGATTGATTGATTATCAGGCTTAACTTGGTGCATTCAGTTTTTGCAAGTGCGATGTGGTTTGGTTTTTGAATTTTGATTGATTATTAGCCTAATGGGTTGTAAAATTTGAAAGCAAGTGGAATTTGTTCTTTTGTTCCTCTTAACAGTTCGAAAGACTATAATCTTTAGGGTTTGCATATAAATGTTCGAAGAAATCATGGGTTTTGATTATATTTATGTTTGTTGTTTGATTCTTTATTACTCATTTAGGTGGAAGAATTTAACTATCTTGCATGAGTTATAAGTCTAACTGTTGATCGATGGTGCAAGTTTTGACAACAAATACCAAACAATTTTATGAGTGCACTTAAAAAAAATTTATTTTGGCCGGTAATGAGCATGTTCTTGTCAATTTGATACAAACAACCCTATAAGGTCATCTTATATATATTATAAAAGTAGCACTCTTTGCCATGTGTCACGCAGAAAAATGTTAACTGTCACGTGTCATTTCAACATTTAATCACAGCCTACCAAAATCTTAATTAACATTATTCATTAAAAAAAATATTTAAAGAAATATGTATAAAAATATAGATAAGAATATTAATTTTACTGAAAACATCTTTCAGCCCACCAAAAAATGAATCCCATAAGAAATCTAAACGTTTAATAAATTTCAATAACCAACAAAACAAAGATCTTTCCTCAGAAAATATTTATTAATGTATTATATAATATCATATAATTGATAAAAATATTAACATATGGACAAATATAATAAGGGGGAAAATCATATAATAAGTTATTATACTGTTAGATATTTCATTAATGTATTATATAACATTATATGTAAGGTGTAAAAATATGTATTGCTTATTATCTACTCTACCAATGACAAAAAAATAGTTTATATAATCCCTTAGATAAATAAATAACAAACAATATTTTTATCAAATCCCAGGCACGGGTAATACACTACTTTACTTCTAAACATGCATTTAGATAAGGTTTATTATCACCTTTTTTTTTAACTTTAATGTTTGTTTTGTTAGGAGCCTTTCTTCTTTTTTGTCCAAGGACCTTTTAAATGTTAGATCCAACCTGAGCGGCAGAAAATTGTATTGTATTGAATAATGGCCTTCACGCTCGTGGGAAGCTATGATGCACGGACACTTCTAGAGAGTGCCGTTTTTCGTGTCGAAAACTTGGAAGCTTCTAGAAATTTCTTGGACACGATCAAAATAGTGAGGACACGGTCAAGACACGTTTCCAATACCGGGAATGGGCCGAACACATCAAAATCATGATCATTAATGATGGTTCAATGTGGGATCAAAGAGGAATACAAAAGAGATGAGCAAAAGAGATGAACAACATCCATGACCGCTACGTTTTGGTTTATTTTTTCGAATTCAGAATGAATAACACATTCATGACTACTGTCTCAATACCACTTAACACAATCAATATTCTTATTTATCAATACTTCTACAACAACTAATGACGCATTCATGTGTCGTTAGTTGTATCATATATGCATCTCTTCTTATCATATATAAATTTCTCTTCGCAAAAACATCAAAATGATATATTATTTATAATTTTTCGCCGTGTCCCCGTTTCCTACAATTTTTATGATTGCCGCTTCCCCGTTTCTCGCCGTGTCCGTTTTCCGTATCCGTGTCCGTTTCCGTGCAACATGGGTGGGAAGTAAAGCTGATTTTCCCGCTCAAATAAACTATAAAGCCTAACTGAAGCTCATACGAGATAGTAGATACAAATCCACGAGGCAAACAACTTACAGCTTAGAATTGACCTTCCTATAAGTAAAAAATACCTCCCACTATCTGCCCAGCTTACTCGCAAGGCTGTATAAGCGTGTTCTCCTGTATGGGAAACAAGATAGTAGTGAGTTGTTACAACTAATCAAAGCAGAAAAATGCAGAAAATTAGTATAAGCATTTAACTGAACCTTAGTATCATATAATGCCAGACTTTCCTCCCAACCGGAATCCAGTTGCTCTTTCTTGTGACACAATTGGCGTCGTTCAAGAATCTCCAACCTCACAATGTGAATCATGATCTTCAAGATCGCTCATGATGAAGGGATTGAAGGGGTTTGAATGATTAAACACTTGAACAGCACCGTACCTTAGAGTCGGTCAGTTTGTGAGAGAAGAACAGAGAACATGGCCATTAAAAGACAACGACGGTGTCTGCTCAATGTTATTGATTTTATTTCTCCGCAGAGAGTTGGGATCTATTCCAGCCTTGTGGGCAGCAACAACTCCTATAGCTTCCCAGTAATTTGCTACCTTCATCTGTTAATAAAAATAGTAGTTACGAAATGTGGGGAAAAAGGAATGGAAACCACGACTCAGTTACATAAACCATCAGATTAGTAAGCAAAGCAGCTCATGTATGTCCCACAAGTATAGAATCGTTATGTCCGATAAACTTCATTTCAAGGCTTATATAATCATTCACTGAGATACTACACAGAGGTCGTGCACAATTAATATCAGACTATGAAGTTATTCCTACTAAATATCAGATTTAAATGCGGAAGTGAATCAAAGACTGGCCAGATGGTCTCTTCAGCACTTAAGACTGTAAATCCTGCTATTTATTGGTCTTGTCATTGTTAAAGGTGGAGAAGACCTAAATGAGAGCCATTGCATGAGGAAACATAAAATGGGTAATGCATAAAGCAAATCATTCTTCACATACCACTTCCATATCGAATTTATCAGGAGTGTCATGAAGTACAGTCTCATTTTCTTCCACAGTTATGATCAGTGGCTGCATGGAAAGGGAAAAAGGCAGTTCGGGATTAGCACTACAGTATTTGTTTGTCAATGAAAACATTAAGAGAATTATAAAAGAAAAACAATCATTTGTACTGACAGAGTATGGAATAGAAACGAACGATGCAAATATTTACACAAGAATGCATTACTGATGTAAGTCATTACCTTGTTTATCTTACTTCTAGCAAATGCAAGAGCACCACTTCCTCCACAGGCATCTCGCGGAAGAATGACACTATCAACGTCACTAACTGATATGCATCTCTTATTAGAGGAATCCTGTGTCTTCACAGAGTATTGTGGTGCATGACTTAGTCCAGCGAGGACGCATGGCAAGAATGTGTATCCAATCTGTTTGCACAACACATACAAAACATCATCATTGTAAAGAAGAGCATGGGCATATAATGATTAATAACATCGTTGTGAATTATTCAGATATACGTCATCACTTTGTTCAAGGAACTTCCTTATCATGTCAAGGTTGATGTAGTAACCACATTCCACCATCAAGAGTAGCCATTGTTTTTCAAAGTAAACGTCCTCAATGGTCATTACTATCTTTGCTATATTCCTTAGCATTTAAGCCTAAAGCTTGATTTGATATTGTCAAGGTGCCGCAGTGTAATTACCTCCTCGGCGGCTGACTTTGGAGACAACGAGTAAGTCAATGGAACTGGAAGTAAAGCTGGAGCATGAGCACATGGGATTTGGAATTCTTTCACCACAAGATGGCTTATAACAGCCTCCACTCCTGCCAAAGTATCAATTCCCTTCAAATGCACAAAAGCAGATATTTAACAATGATAAATTACATCTCAAGAGCATGGTATAACCACATGAACTAGATATTACTTTTAAACTATGAAAAGACTACCTTTCCTTGTCTATAATCATCGTTATCATCAACATCGTCATCTGGGAAACGTGCTACGACCGCGACTGCATTGACTTGAGATTTGTTAACTAAAGCCTCTACAGCTCGCAGAAGTGAATCTGGATGGTTAATTCTCCCTGTCGATTGCCCAGTATTTGGATCAATCCATTTCTCAACCTAGATCACAGGATACATCAAAATGTTATGTCTGTTTGTCATAGATGGTTGACCAACGTATATTTCTGACAATGGTACAACATAGGCCAAAGTGTACAAGTAGAGAAATTATATAAAATAAACGCCTAGTCTTTAATTGTGATAAGGGGTATTCATACTGATTACTGACGACAGACAAAAAAAATCATCAATCCTCTAGCTCTTGTCCTTCAAATTACATGATATCTGAGTAATGTTACACTCATAGACACAGTAAACTGGCTATTGCCGACCACAAGTGCAAACTGTTGAAGATTCAGTCATTACTGTGATCAACTTGTGCTCGGTTGGTTAAAAATTCTACAAGTGAACCTCAAATTCAAAATTTGACCAAGCACATTTCTTGCTCTTCCAATCACACAAACTCATTATTTTGAACATCTTCTGGGAAATCCTATAAGAAAAAATGCAACTGATAAAAAAGAGAGAACCTGCAAAGGTTTGTCCGTGACAGTGTATTCAAGAACTGGCAATCCAAGGGAAGCTCTCGCAGCATCGGCCACTTGTAAATGCCGCATAAGGAGGTGTTCCTCTATCCCTCCATCGAGAACTAATCCAATCTGCTCACATCACATAGGATATAACTGAATAGGGATAATATTAAACAAAATGCAATGCGGAAAGAGGCTCTCAAGACAAACCTTGTTCCCATGGACCGGATGAAGGCTCCATAAGCCTTGTGCAAATCTATCGAGAGCATAGCCTTCCACATATAGCACATTCGGCATGGGCCAGTAAAGCATTGCTGCATTCAGAACCTATTAAAAAGGCAGCAAAGAATCTAAATTCTACTATTCAACCAATAATTTATCAATAATGCGGTAAAATGCCGCAAGAAAGAGAGAGAGGGGTTACATTAGGGTGAGAGATAAGGCAATCGACGACAGAGGAAAGAGCACGAGCAACAGGCAAAGCATCACCTGCGAAACCACCGATGGAAGCTCCGACACCCGTCGGAACAATCAACACGCTCGTGTAAGGCCTCTTGAACTACTTACATAAAAGAGAAGAAAGCATAAGAAACCAGCAATTTGATTTCCTCAAACTTGTAGATATTTGAGAAAACTGCAAAAGTAGAAGGAACAAACTGAATACCTTGTCTTGTAGGAAAGAACTTGTGCAGCGGGGAATTGAAATCCGCTCGGAAAGCCACGGTTTACATTTTAAAATTGGTGGTCGGAGAATTGAACAACAGACAGTGGAAGAAATGGAGGTGGTGGATAATCCTACGGGAGGAAGCTTGGCTGCCATTTTTCCTCTCCAAAAGACTCAAAGCAGAGCGCTGTGCTATATCTGTAACTCATTGCAAAGTTAGCAGACCACGTTTGGGCTGGGCCACGGCCCGTATCAATTATTGTTTTTCGGCCCAATAATCTGATTTTTGGCACATTTTTTTTGAGAGAAGGGTCGATGTTACCCAAACATGATGACCTCGTCATATCCGGGGCAGCCCGTCCGCCCGGAAAAACGGGCGGGTATGAATATAGAGGGAAGTCCGATCAGGTCGAAAAGCCCGACCAGTATAAATATATATATTATATTGTATATATTTAAAATATTAAGTATAATTATAGAATATATAACATAATTATCATAAATTTAACGTATATTACATATAATATCTTAAATATATTTTATTTTTAAATAAAATTAATATTTAAAATAGTTTTTAAAATTATTTTTTTAAAAAAAATAAAATTGGTACCCGGAGCCCCGGCCGGGCCGGGTACGGCATGTATTTTAGGCCCGTCAGCTAAGCCCGGCTCGAGTCCGGCTAAACAGGCCGAAAATTCCAAAAGGTCCGGCCCGGCCCGAGCCCCGATATGAACAGGTCTTGACACATGTAGTCGTGTTTAATATAAATGAAAATAAAACTACGTAGTCATTAATTAAAGATAGTCCGACCTCTTACATTATCTCTAAAAGATCCTTAATACCCTCGAGAGAGGCATGCAATACAGTTAAACCAATTCGAAAACTTAAAGCAAAAGAAGCTAAATAGTCATCGACACGATTAGCTTCATAAAACGAATATAGAACCTGAATTGACCAGTTTCGTTCAAAATAACCTTTGACATGTATGTATCAGGCTACAAAGCGGATGACTAACATGGGATGTGTTTATTAAACATAGCCACAACTACTTGAGAATCCATTTCCAATATTGCGGAAGCCACATTCCCAAGCAAGTTGAATGCCATGCAACACTCCTCATAATTCCGACACACACAGCCCAATATTAACCACACATCCACGCTGCCATACCCCATCATGATCCCTAATAACGCATACAGCCGCCGCCAAACCATTGCGCCGGACAGTCTTGAACGGCACATTTTTAATCCTAATAGATGTTGCTTGTTGTTGTTGAAATAGTTTATCTCGTAAAATGACCCAAAAGTTCATATATTTTTTTGTCTTAAAACCAAATTCAATAAACGCAAAATCATTCATCTCTAAATCATTTTGATTCTCATTACAAACCTCAACTTCTTCCCTTATTTGAAAGGAACACACCACCCTTAGGTTGTCATTCATGTATGCACTATACCCCAATTTAAGACTACATTTTCCAATGTTACAAGCTGGATTATCATCATCTCAACTCAAAACAATATATGAAAATTTTGAAGTTCAACTTATTCCCGTCTATGTATCCACATTTAATCACGTTTCCTTGTACTATTTGTACAACTTTAGAGGCCTCATCATCTCGTTATCTTCGTGGTCCAATATCTGCACAAATCAACAAAACCAAACAAACGTATAAATACTATGATTGTCAATAAAAAAACAATACATAACAAAATGGAAGTACCAAAACTTACATGACAATGGTAAACATAACCAGGCTCGTCAGTAGCATCAAACTCATACAACTTATCAGTGTGTATATACGCGAACCTCACGTACAACTTAGTCATATGTCCAGGCATCAACTTAAAAACATTCTTCCAACCCTGCTCATAACCCGGAACAGGCACGTGCTTCCCGCGTGCATGCCGATGCACATTACAAATCTCGGCGTTATTCAACCGGTTCATGCATTCCTTGAACTCATCGATGCCCTTGAGCTCGACTTGTTCGAGTACAACAAACAAGCCAAGGTGGATGTGAATCGGGTGGTTGTCTTCGGTTAGGTTGATCATATACCACACCTCGCTCGTACCAACCTTCGGAATCTCCGTCACAGGGTCAGCTAACGACAAACCGTTTATATAGAGGTGGGTTGGCTCATCAATCGCGCTCGCGTACTCATATAATGCAATGTAGCGGGTTTTCGCGACATTGGATAAGTCTGGTGAGAAGTATTTTACTAACGTAGATGGCACTTGTGAAGGATCATGCTCACGTTTATCGCGAATGATGAATTTCATCACGATATTATTCGCATGATTCACGGGATCACCTAAGTATATGTATAAGTGAATTTTAGTCCGATTGATATCATTGAGTCAATATAATACGTATGTTTTGTTTGAATTGTGTGTACGTACCTGATGGGTAAGGATAGGGTGCGTCATTGACTAGGATAGCATGATCGGACTTTGACTTTGAAAAGTCAACGACGATATCAGCGATTTCTGATGGGGCGAGTAAAAATTGGTGGCTGCTAACGGGCTTGTGGAGATAGGCTGAGTCAGTGCCCACGTGGATGAATGGCAGGCCGTTGCTGAGCTGGAATCTGAAGAAGCGTGCGTTGCTGGCATTGATGATCCTAAACCTGTATTTACGACGTCGTACCGTCAACTTCGGCCATGCTTTTCCATTTACTACGATCACGTCTCCAAAGTACTCCGGCTGCCATTGCGGGTGTATTGTAGGATTATTTCCTGCACAAAGACGAAAATTTAACTCGTGTTTTTATTTAAATTTCAAAATTAATTGATATAAAATCATTGGACGTACCTTTAGGATCCATGTAGATGGAACCATTGACGAGAAAACTCCGGTCAAAGATAACCAAGGTACGATCAAACTCGTCACCAGAAGGAAGGCGAAGCGGATCCTCTACACTAGGTTGTCGAATAACATAGGCTCCGAGAAGACCGGCAAGAAGGTTGACCCGAGTCAAGCCCATGGCGTGATCATGGTACCATAAAGTGCCGGGTTGTTGTTGGTTAGGGTAATGATAAGTCAGATTTTGCCAAGCCGGGCCTTTTTCTTTGAACCCAGAAGTGAACCAAGCGCCTGCGAAACCGTCGCTTCCTGGACCGTGGATTCCACCGTGGAGGTGGACAACCGTGGGGACCCCACCCGCCTTGTTGGTTGCCTTGGCCACTGGAATTGTTGGGTCCCATGGTAGGATGTGACGCGACGGGAGGTGATTTGTCCACGTGACAGAGAATTCTACACCTTGGATGGCTTCGATGGTTGGACCAGGGATTGTTGCCGTGCGCCGCGTTGTACCGTATGCGAATACCGGCGTTGGTGGTAGGTCCCGGTGGAATTTCTGGTTAATGGAAACCGATTTGTTTGGTTAATCATTCATTTTTGGTGACATGCAAAAAGAAATTGTAATTATACTATGTATTTTCTAACAATATGTCCTTATTTTATAATTCTTATAAAAAGTTGATCTTTCAAGTTAAATAGATTTGAAAAAAAAGCCTGGAGTTTCCGGAAAACTACGTACATTGATTACTTATAAAGTTATAATGAATATTTAGCAAGTTATTTATAAGGTGAAAAGTCAAAACACGTTTATTGATTTTAATTTGTTGAAACACCGCTTATTGTGGATATTTTCACGATGGGACAGCCGGACCAGACAGGTCATAAAATTAGTGACTATCGGTATCAAAAAATGAGTGACGATCGTCAAGTCTGAAGTGTTTGACTATATTAGGAGTATCCATTCATGCGAGATATTATTACAAGTTTAATAATATAATTTTGTAATTCTTGTCCATTTAATAATACTTGAGATTGTGTTGGTACTGGTTAAGTGGTTTTTAATGATATTTTATATTTGATAAAATAAAAATCTTGAGGAGTTGTAGTTTGAAAACGAAAAATTAGATGAAAGAAAATTCAAAAGGTTTATGGATAAATTTTAAAAATATTGTGTATGGCGATGTAAATTAATTTAATTTAAGAATAATATTTTGTTTTACTTTCTAGAATTATAATACGAATAGACTGGATATTGTGTATGGCGTAATCTAACCATTTTTTTTATAAAAAATAAGTAAATGATTTGAAAAAAAACGGAAAACAAGTTATAATTAAGAAAACAATAGGAAGCATGAAAATATGTATATTCCAATGGGCTCCGTGTTGTGCACAACATTGTTTGTCGGCTTCAAGTCTACTTTTCATACTGTCCAGACTGATAAACCACACACCAAAAAGCTCTTTTGTTGCATTATTAAATTTAAAGGCTTTTCCTTTGGAATTATTCTTTTAACCAAAAAAAATTCAGTTCCCCTGCCAAATTTAAAGGAATTCAACACCTATAGCTGATCGTTTCTGGCCGATTTAGAAAAACGGACGGATTTGAGCTATAATCATAAATATTTGATACATTACGCTACGTTAATCTTCCGTTTGGTTGTAACTCCGGAAACAGAAACGGAATGAAAACGAATCTAGTTCATATGTGTACCTTGTTCATGGAATCATTTCGGTTGTTTTCATGTAAAATGTACTTGCTTCCCCTACTTTATTTTCCTATAGGGTATTAAAACTAATCAAATTCTATTACAATTAGTTCAAACCACAATGAATGATTTCCAACAACTTCATGAACAAGGATGTAAGTATGAACTAAATTCGTTTCCATTTCGTTTCCGTTTCCGGAGTTTAAATCAAACGGGCCCTAAGTATACATATTGAATAATATATATTAAATATATTCAAATTAAATAAACAATTACATCCTAAAATAGTTATTAATGAAATCAAAAAGAAAATTGAGGTTGTCATACGAACTCAACCAGGATAAACGGGCTTAATTTTTGGTCAAAACCCGGACATATCTAGATGGTCGGGAGATTATGAGGTCTAACCTCATTTAAACACAACGTTAATAGCACAATTAATCTTTAGGATTCAAAAATTAATTCGATAGACTCGACTAGATGGGCTCTATGTGAGAAGTGTGAACACGTACATGGTCAAGCCTACAAACACAAGATTATAAATATTTTGCACAAGAGCATCTTCATCCTAGTATCCATCGTATATTTATTTATTTTACTTTATTTTTCAGAATTATTGAAAATTTGTCTGATTTTAAATAATTGAGCAAATATATTATTAATTTTATTTATTTATTTATCGAGAAATTTTCTCTTTATTTGTAACATTAATTTTCATCTTAACTCTGATATATATATTTATTATTTTATATTTCCTTAAATAGAGTAGAAAAAGAAAAGAAAAAAAAAAGCATGAGACAAAGATGTTCTAAAACTCAATTTCAACACTCTTTTCCTTGTACCCCAAACTTTCCATCACCCTAAAAAAAATATCTTTGCAAATTTTCATTTGACACGATTAAACGAATGTAACGAATCAAGATGAAGGCATAATTTGGCTACAGTTAATGCCAGATTTTGAAATTCAATATTCTTCAATGGTATAAAAATAAAAATAAAAAAATACAGAAAATTCTTAGTATCTTTAAAAGGTAATCATTTTGAATTTTGTAATAAGTGGTCACTAATGAGCCAATGCAGATTCCTCTACAATCACCTATTCCTTTCATCTCTTCATTTTCCACACCCACAATTTGTCATTTTCCTTCAAGTTTTACACTTTTTTTCAACCCAATATTTTGATCCAAATAACAATTATGGGCATTTTAGATGCTTTTTTTTTTTTTAAAGGTTCAACCCCTCTAATATCATCATAATTATACTACGTTTCTTTCATTCTCTCTGTTACTAAATATGTCATATTTAATAACCGTTAAAGGTTAAAAAAATTAACCGCTAAGATATCATCATAATTATATGATTATGGGATACAGTGAAGGGGCCTCGTTACATCTTTATCCCTCACACTATACTTCTATTTTCTTTGTTTATAAATCTCACATATTTAAAAATTCACGAGGAAGATGCTGTTAGAAAATTTTTAATCAACTTTTTAGATGCATTTGTAATGGCCAAATAATTTAAAAACCATAAATAATAACTTTTTAATGGAAGATCTACTCTTTAGGAATGAACAACTCACCCTACCATGATAATTAAATTGATAGTATATGTATGTATACTATTAATTTAACAAAACAAAATCAATTGGAAAACATACCCATTTCTTGTAGAACATGCCAATCTGGAGAGTAGTTGAAACCGGTTCACCGGAATCTGAGACGCCATAGCCATGGAGCTTGGGAACATCAGGAAGATCGTCAACGAACATCTCCAGTCGGGTCGGGTTCCAGAGATTCGGATCCCCATCACCTTCGCTCCATGCACCCGGGATTAGTATTGTGATTAGTAGCAGCGGTAATCCCAATTGAATCACGCCGATTAGATGACTCCGACGGTCATTCACGCCGTTTGAGTTGCTGATTCCATGCCTGTACTCTCTCATCTGTTTTTATTCTATTCTTTTCCTCTTTATTTTTCTCCCTCTGCGCTCTGTAGTGGAAGAAACAAAGGATTGGCCGTTGAAGATAGAGGAAGACGAAGAGGGGCAGGGAGTGGGAACTCAACGAAGGAAAAGTCTGCTTTTATAAACAGAGATACCAATCATATATATTATATTATTTTAATTCATTCTTATTAGTTTTTAGAAAATTTACAAAACAGGAAAAAAATTGTAAACAGGAGTATCGTATTAAAAAAATTTAATGTCATCCATTCTTATCAGTTTTTAGAAAATTTATAATTAATTGCGACGATAAGATGCCTTTTTATATAATTTTCTATACATAAGTTATCTTATTTATTTATAAATAAGTATAATTAGATAATAATTAATATATAATTATATATGTTACTTTCACTAGCTTGACTTATTTAAATACTTGACGTATCACTCATTCAATACCATATTAGTATACACATACAGATGGTTAGCAACATTTCACCATCTCTATATGTTTAACAACATTGTCATGTCTCTATTTTAATGGGAAAAAAACGTTGTTGAATGGCTTGCTAAGAAAAATCACAAACTAGACTATGCATTATTGGAGGAGCCAACATTAAGAGTTTGGTCGGAGATAAACATTTTCTACTAGAATTATTATTTAACTTACTTATGGCTAATTATACACCGTCGAAATTACTAGTTATAACTGAGGCATTTAGATAGTGCGTCGGCTAAACACATGCAGTTACAAAATTGTAACTTACAATGTGCGTAGACCTGAACAAATCTGGGCTCGGGCCAAACTAAAATTAAAAATCTTGTTTGAAATGTGTTGGTCGGGCTAGCACGTACCCAACCACGTATAATCACGGGCCAGCACGCCAGTAATTAGGATTAGAATCAAAAATTTAAAATTCATCTATTAGGGTTAGAGTTTAGTTTAATTTTTTTAGGAATTTATGGCTAGTATCAAAATTATATATCTTACGGCAACAATATAATAATTCTTTTAAAGGAATTTTGGGTTATATATAATTATATTTATTATATATATATATATATATATATATATATATATATATATATATATATATATATATATATATATATATATATATATACGGACTGTCCGCGGGCCGACACATGAGTTAATTCTTGTACCCTAACCCGTCACGTAAACATCCGGGACGGACTTGGTCCAACCCGAATAGGCCAAACTGCTTACACATGCCCATGTTTTTTAGCAGGCGGGTGGACAGGCCGGACGAGACGAGCCGGAGTTGTTTAGGTCTAAATGTGATTTAGTATTGAGTTTTTCTTTGCAAATCTTGTTTTTTTTTCTTACATCAACGTGCTTTGACTGCTTGTTAGCGTCAAACAAGTTTTTTTACGCCTAATCCCTAGTTTCGTCACGTTTATTATGTCTGTAGTAGTAATTTTTCTGTCGTTTATTTAACACTTATTTAACTTATATCTTTATCTTAATAAAATGAATTAATCAGAACCACTTTAATCACAAAAAATTGTTTATGTCACCAAAAAGTAGATACGGGTAAACTCGTGCCGGTCTTCACGAATTGTTTGCCAGTTTTTCGGGTCGGATTAGAGACGAGTCCGAAATTTGGGCCTAAACGTACCTTATTCATATTTCCCAAGTGGGCTCTCGGTCAAGATTTTATAATAAAAAAAAAAATCATACTAAATATATAAAAAATAAACACGTCATGCAAAAACTACGGTCTATCTCTATATTAAAAATTAATTAATTTTTAATTTGTAATTTTTAAAAACATAAATGGTTTTTAGACCAGACTTTCTTCAGAAATATGGGTGAAATTTAACTCCGCACGTTTATTCAGATCGATAAACCGGTCGGATTTTGCTCGGGTACACCAAAAAGTCACCCAATCCATAAATCCTTACATGGACAAAAAAAGACCAATTATAAAAAAATGATAAAATAAGATTAAAACATAAGAAATAAAGCACAAAAAGCCAGAAAAAGTGGCATGGAGTTGTCATATCATGGGTAAAGATCTTTTGTTGAACTCTTAGGACCATAGCTTTCGATGGATCAACCAAGCTCTCTTTGTCATTTTTATTAGAACAAGACCTCAAAATATAAGGTCCAATATATATTAACAAGATAATATATATATATATATATATATAATTGGTAGGATAGTTGGTAGACAAAGCTCTCTTTATCAATTTTATTTTATAAATAAATACTAATAGTAGTTTTTTTTTCTTATATTTTTATCACTAAATTACTATTAAATATATTATTAAGCTACAAAGTTTTTAGATTGTCCAATTTTTTTAGGGTCTAATTGTTAAAGCTGAACGGAACCTCTGAAATAGTTGAGGCGACCCTGGATCGATCCATATGGACCATTTCCTTTAAAAGACGGGGTTTATTGAGTTATAATAATATTATATTTTATAATTTATTTATTTTAACTGTTACAAGGTAATTAAAATATTGTATAATATTTTTTCATAAAATTTTCCCTTCGAAAGACGGGGTTTATTGAGTTATAATAATATTATATTTTATAATTTATTTATTTTAACCGTTAGAAGGTAATTAAGTTATTATAGAATAATTTTTTTCAGAAATATTTTATTTTATCTAATTATAATAATAAATCATAAAACTCGCTAAATTTGGGCCTTGTAGAATGTGGGTTTCGAACTTTGTATAAGAGGCATCTCCTCCCGCCTTAATACCAATTGGACTAATTGAACTTATATATTAATTATTGTTTTATTGTAAAGTTATGCTTAAAATCGAATATTAATACACAATATTAATACAAAATTTCAAATACACAATTTTGATACACAATAATTATTGAGTTACACAAGCTCAATCGAGTTATACAAGCACAAAAAGTCCGCCGTTTACACAAGATTGATATCGAGTTACACAAGTCCAAGTCCAAATCGAGTTATACAATCGAGTACACAAACCAAGCTCAATCGAGTACACAAGTCCAAGTCCAAATCGAGTTACACTAGCTCGAGTTACACATGATGGAAAATACAAATCATGTACTTAGTGGGCCATTAAATATAATTATAAGTGTTTGGGATATTTTATGTGTTTATAAATATATTCCATATTCTTTAATTTATCAAATTAGGGCATTTTGTTGACTTTTTAAAAGTTTGAGTCATTCTTGTAAATATAAACTTGGTTTGTCGGATCTCGCCGCCGCCGCCGTGAATCTCCACCAACGCCTAAAAATCGAGTAGACGGAAACTCATTAGGCTTGTGTACCTTGTGTACACGACGGACTTTTGGGCTTGTGTAACTCCGGGCTTGTGTAACTCTACTTTGTGTAAACAACGTACCTTTGTCCTTGTGCAATTGGTAAATGACCTATATTTTTATAATTGTATATTAAGTGTGTAACTCGATTGAACTTGTGTAACTCGATTGGACTTGTGTAACTCGATTTGGGCTTGTGTAACTTGCCCTTGTGTAATTGGGAAATCCTTTTGGGCTTGCGTAATTCATAAATTATTTTGGGTTTGTGTAATTGGAAAATTGTGTATTAACATCGTGTATTAATATTGTGTATTAACCTTGTGTATTAACAAACAATCTTAAGTGTTAACTTACACAAAAAAAAAGAACATATAAGTTCAATTAGTTTAGTTGGTATAAGGGCGGGAATAAATGTTTGTCATCTAAAAATTACAAAATATTCTTTTGAATTAATCTTTATAAATAAATAAGAGGGGATTAACTCGTCACATAAACAACAAATGAGCTACTCTGTGAAAAAATCAAGAAACTCCAAACAAAAACCTAATCGCCGTCATGGAAGATTGTCTTTTTAACCATGTACTTTTCTTTTAAACAATCTTACTACTCTAGCTTCTTCATCCACAATACCCAAAAAACATACGTTATTGGACAACTCGACACCAGATCCAATAATTGACTTCTTCCCAAAGAGAATCCGAAACTATCTGCCATATGAAGTCTCCTTACCGGCTCTTAATCTAGAAGAGAAATCATTTTTAGTTTTTCTTGTTCTCTAAAAAAGATGATGGTCAATCTCACTACTCCATCCTAAGGCCGAAGAAGTGGACCTTTGTCCCTTGTGAAAAATCGAATTGGGATTTCTCACCTAATTTTTTAAACTTTAAAATCTAGAATCTCCTCTGAAAAAACCCATATCAGAACAAAGGAACTCAAAAACCCTAAATCTACAACTTAGATCCACCGCTTCTCTCCCCGGATCTAACTCGAAAAACCCTATCTCTTATTGCGTTTGTTGTCCATTGTTCGAGCTTCACCCTCAATTCCTTTGGATTTTCTACTCAAAGAACCATGGCGGACTTGAATAGAAAGCCTTTTTAAAATTCATCCACAAAACAACAAATTTCTAATCATCTCTACTTACTTTGTACAAATGAAAGAGGGAATCATTGTAGCCATCTTCATTCCTGTTAAATTTGACAGATAAAACATATAGGAAATTGATGAGAAGTGTTCTAGGGACAACTCTTAGCAAAGAGATTCCAAAGGTGGAAGTTTCGGAGTATCCTCTAAGCCCTAGGCCAAGTTCGTCAATAAAATTGATGAGATTTTTTTACTCTTGGATATTGAAAAATGAACGGTCTTTGAGTCTAATTTGTTTCAAACCTTAGATCAAGAATTCAAATAATAAAAAGTATAAAGAAAATTAATGGTCAGGACGATGGACTCCCTTGAACCACATATCGGTTCCCACCACGCAACCCAACAACTAGTCGAATTTAATGAATTTCATGTGTGGCTCTTGCAACACAACCCCAACAACTACATATCGGCTCTAATCCGACAAGACTGAACTCTCGTGAAAAAAGAGTGGATGCATGTGTTCTCTGTGACTTTCTTGTTGTAGAGTAACCAATTCTCGACTAAACATATGTCTTGAGAAAATTAGAAACACCGTGGAAGAAGTCAAAACCAACTTACTATTCAATAAATTGGGAGATCGAATATATCAATCCCTCTTTCCGTCACAACTCTTTTCATCACAACTACTACGAGATTACTATTCAGGCAGACATTTTTTAACATTTGCGCAACAATGCGGACTCCGCATGCGCACCAGGGCCATGCGCAAACGGAGTCTGGAGTGCTAGGAAAATTTATTTTTCGGGAAAAAAAATTACAAAAGAAATCTTGGTGCATGCGCACTCCGCATGTGCCCAAGACCAAACACAACAAAAATCTGGTGCATGCGAACTCCGCATGCGCCCCAGACCCCAACATGCGACTTATGAGGCGCATGCTGCCTGGCTATGCACATGCAGGATGCGTATTCGTTCGGATGGGTCTCATAAGCAACCTGATTCCACCGTCTCTTTTGTGTTTTTTTGACCGCCGAATAATATTAATCCAACTAATATTTGTCTATTTCTCTCTTTATACCAACTTTTCGCTACTGTTTTGTAGCAAAAATAATATTTGACGATGTCACGATCAACCCCCAATCTCGTTCTACTGTCTAGATAGAGATGAAAATCTCAAACCAAATAACTGGAACAAATGAAGCTCACGTTGAGTTGTATCATAAAAAAAATAACATTTATAAAAACATCATAAACTCATACCTGAAAATTGTTATCACGAGCAAACAAAAAAACGAACTTTTAACGAGTTATTGTATAATGATTTGTCAGAATTGGTCCGGAAGTTTGACTTTCCTTTGGATGTCAATTTCGTTACTTTGAAAAATGTTGGCTATAACCATGTTTTGTTGGCTGGGATGGATTTCCATTTGAAGTCATTTCTCGAGTATGACTTTTTTGGTAAACATTCGAGTATGGCTTAAGCTAATGTTCTGGAATATGTCGTAGTCACATGTCCCGATTGATCGTGGTGATGTTTGAGGTCTTTGAAGATCCTTCGTCTAGGTGGAGGGAACGTCGTGGGTCCACATTCTCGTAGGAGGTATGTCTTACCGTGTAATGGGTTTCTACTATCCAACTTCCCGGCGACGAGACACCACGGTAGTTCTATTACCCCGTTGCCTCTCCATGTTTTTGCCAGACTTGAGTGTTCATCGCCTTCTCTTGTGGTTTGTTTGTTTCGATCTTGGGTTCTTGTTGACCTTCTTTCGGTCATTTTTGTGGTGTATATTGTTATGTTTTGTCTTAGTTTTGTTTGTTGCATGACGATTTGTCCGTTTGTCGGTTTTCAGCCTCTCAATACACTTTGTCGAGCTCCTTACCTTCTTCCGTATAAAAAAAAGAAGAGCTTTATTGGTGCTCACGTTTAAATAAAAGTAATAATTGTTCATAAAGGAGGTTATCTTCACTTATGTAAAGCTTTTAAAATATGAGGTTGGAGTAAGCAAGTTAATATTGTACCTCTATAATAAAATACATAAAGGAGGTTATCTTCATCCTCCTTCTAACCTAGGCCCGATTCATGGCTTACGAGCACTAACTATTGTAAAGCGAGGAACATCTTCTATAGCTCTATTATTCTCAACTAATTTAGTGTAAGCAAATCTAAATGGTAAGTCCGTTGGTGCGATTGCGACCATTAACATGCATTTTTCGAGTTAAACCTAAACCGGCTTCATATAACCAAGACCTTCCAATATTATTAAATACAGAAATAATATTGTAAATAAATTTATTGTATCGTCGAGACTCGAGACACAATGCCCCCACTCATAACTTTTTTTGACGATTCTAAATTTTGCGTTCTTGCTTGGGTGGTATAATGATGTGGCGAGGAATCGTGCTTGGCTTGACGATGGAGATAATAATAGAGATGGGCAAGGCATTTGCAGATGACGGAAGACTGATAGTTAGGTCAATAACAGCAATTTGCTTTCTTTTTTTTTTTTTTAAATGTGGTTTTATGCAATAAGCATGATCATCGTACTATAACAGCAATTTGCAAACGAACATTTTTGCATTTGCAAACGAACCCGTTTCTTGTTATGGGGATAAATTTAAATTACAAACGAACCTAAAAAAAATTGGTCATCGTAATGTATTTCTATCCGCAGCGAGATTATAATTTAAATTTATATTTACAATAAACATATTAAAAACAAACGAACCTAAAGTTATACTTAAAATCGATCAGAGTCATTTTTTTAATAAAGCCCATGCCCAATTAGTTAGTGAGTTTTGAATTCTGGATTAGAGACACCCATCCCAAACTTATACCTAGCTGAACTAATTAAACTCGTGTATTTTATTGTTTTTTTTTATGAAGTTATACTTAAAACCGAATGTTAATACACAATTCTAATACACAACATTAATATACACTTAAATTACAATGTTAAATTATGTAATTAATAATATTGGTCATTCAAAAAGATCTTTTGTTTACACAAGGTCGAGTTACACAAGCTCAAAAATCCCTCGTTTACACAAGGTCGAGTCACACAAGTCCAAACTTAATCAAGTTACACATGTCTAAGTCCAATCGAGTTACACAAGTTCAAACTCAATTGAGTCACACAAGTCCAAGCTCAATCGAGTTACACAAGTCCAAAAATCTGTCGTATACACTGAGTTATTTTTTGTAATTACAAACTTAGGGCTAGTTTATTTTTGTAAATATAAACTTGGGCTAATTTATGTAATAATAGTTTTAAGGACATATTTGCAAATTTTAAAAAATGCGGGTTATTAACGTAATTACAAAATATAAGTGTCTTTTTTGTAATTTACTCAAAATCGAAAAGAAACCCGAATTGATGCAGAAGTCGACAATGGCGAGTTCTGGGGCGGCAAGGTCCGATTGCGAGGGTGGCGGCGAGGTTCTTATCAACCACATCCGTCGGAGCCACCATCGGAGGGATCTTCCCCTTTGAAACTTCTTTATATATAAAAAAAATATGTAAGAAAAAATTCCTTTTACATAATACATCAATTTTCCGGATACTGCGAACTAACTTGCTATCTTTTCTCAATTACGTTGCAATATATAGAATTATTTATATATCATCCAATTTCCTTTTCTTTTTATTCTTACTCAATCCCATCATCGTTCGGTTGCTGCTTAGTCTTCTGCGCCGCCACAAACCCCCGGTGCTCTTGTTCCTTTTCTTCTGCGCCTTTGCACCATCAACCATCGGAGGAAGAGACTCGTGTTCCTGGTCGCTATTTAAATAGCAAAACTGTTTATGAAGGTCAATGCTGACATCTGAAGGTCAACGATTCGGCTTCAGACTCGATTCACAACATTTGTATGACAGATCTTGCAGCTCCGGGTGCTCTAGCGCAAAGGTCGACGATTTGGAGCGGAGGCTGACAGATTCACAAAAATAAAAGCACTGGTATCTCATTCTTCTCTTGTTTTTGTTGACCTTTTCGGTCATTTACTTATGGTGTTTATTTATTCATCTGGACCATCTTCTACCCAAGCTCCATTCGCCTAAACAATAACCGCGGTTGATCGGTGGATCGGGTTCAACCGGTAAATTAAGCTTCTAAATACCGGCCGTTAAACGTGGAACGGCCGGAGAGTGAACTAACTAAGAGCAGGGAGTGGAACCTGGAGTGGAACATTGTTGCTTAACCTACATTAGTGTTGGGGAATAAGGTTTATAAATTACAAACGTTAAATTTTTAATTAAATTATAGTTCAAGATTTTTTTTTTTATTTTTTGATTCTCTACCTTATTTCTTTGAGCTTTCTCTATCTGTTGAGCTTGTTGGACAACTTAATTCTCTAGCATTTTATGTCCTTTGCTCAGAACATCAATTGTAGTCTCTAATATGCTAAGACCACCTCTAAAGCATGAATTTCTAGTTTTTCCAACAACACTGCTCAAAGCCTCCTGAAATTTTACTAATTGTTCCAATAATGCCTCTTGGGTTCAGGAGGTGTAGGAACAGGTTGTTGAGTCTATCGTGGAGGAAAAATTTCCTCTTGGTTGATATTGTTGTTGTGGCGGGAAATTCCATTGTTGTTGGTAAGGAGGAGGAAGAGGTTTGTTGTAATACCACCTTGATTGTTGTAGGTGTATTCCTTCTGATTTCCTCTGTAGTTGACTTGCTCCATGGCCTCGTGATGAGCCATATGTTCGCCGAAGGCAGCACAATTCTTCATCCCATGTCCCGTTCCCCTATAAAATTGATATTTGGATATTAGTCTCAACATTTTCAACAACAACATTGGACTTATGTTGTTTGTTTTCAACCATCGTCAACAAGGATATGGCATTTTTAGCTAGCTTGTCAATCTTATCAATTATCATTATCCCTGATTTTGTAGACACCTCGCTTCTAATTCCTTCTCTTGGAATATTTTTCCTATATGCTCAACAACGGTCACAATATAATCGCATGCCTCATCTCCATCCATTCTAGTAAACCATGGAAATTATTTGTATCGATAATATTATTTGCGGTATCATCCAAATCACTATAAAAATATCCTAGTAGGGATCATTTATCAAAACCATGACGGGGACATAAATGCAATAAATCCATAAATCTTTCCCAAGAAGTATGTATATTTTCACCATATTCCATATAAAAACGAGAAATATTATCCATAACTTCAACTATCTTATGAGAAGGGAAATACTTACTAAGGAAGGTAGTTGTCAATGCGTCCAAAGTAACAAACATACCTACAAACTTATCTGAAGCCAAGTAGGAGCCTTAGCTTTTAGAGAAAAAATGAACACACTTATCTTCAAAGCATCGATAGAGACATTTCGTACTTCTAGGTATTTGTGATATTCTCAAAATTCCTCAAGTGTTGGTGTGAACTCTCATGTAGTAGGCCTCTAAATTGATCATTTTGAATTAGCCTAATAATATCTGTCTTAAGACTACAATCTCTTACTTTTATTTCTAGGAGAATCAAAACATGATTCTTGATATTTTGTCTTGGATCCATCTTGTCATCCAACGTTGACAAAGTCGTGTAACATTAAGCAAGGTGGCGAGTCTAGCAATCTCCATGTTGTGATTCAATAGTGGATTATTTCTTGGTGGAGATTGGCTACAATTCTGTCATCGCCTACTCCTTCTCCGGACATCTCATATCTTTCAGAAGCTATTGTTAGCTTTTTCCTTGCGGAGTGTACGTTCAAGATCGTTGTTCAAGGAAACAAGTTTGATTGGATCACACACTCTTCACATTTAACAACTTAACATGTGAGATAAAGGCAAAAAGGAAAACAAAGATTTTTTTTAAAAAAAGAAACTTAGAATAACCGACAATTAAACAACTTATATTGAGTGTCGAATTCACGGGACTGCGTTTGACTTGGATGTAACCAACAAACAATTATTTTAAGTGGGCGAAACAAAAAAATAAGGGATAGAAATATCAGTTTTGAGGTTGTTTTGATATGTCAAAAGACAAAAGGCAACAATGAAGATAATGAGAAATATAAGAAGGAAAAATCTAAAGAAACGTATATCACCAGTATGATGAATTAAGATATAACCATGTATATAAAGTCATAAATGTTGATTAGTGAATAAACATGTAACTATCAAATATAGGCTTTTACCACAAATAAATAAAGACCGTTTTAACTCGTCATGAAGACGTTCTCGTAGTTGCAACAAGTATAAGAAAAACCCATGAAGCATATAGAAAACATGTAGAAAACCAAACAAGCCACGCTCTCACATAGAAAACATGTAGAAAACCAAACAAGCCACGCTCTCACAGAAAAGCCAAAAAAGTATACAAACCGAAACTTCTATGTAAGTTAGAAATCCTCAAGTTAATTAAAGCGTTATTCCCTAAATCAAGTTCTTCTTAAAGTTTTTCAATAAAATAAACACGCTTCGCAGAAAACTAACTTTATTTAAACTCTCAAATAAACGCAACTTCTTAATGAAGGTAAATGAGAAGAATGGGCTATTAGAGCCTTTTTGGTTAACTAGATACACGTAGGCTCCTGCTAATGTATAACAAAATTTTAAATCTAAATTTATTTAATTAAAGGGGCATAAGGGTAAAAACGAAATATTAAACCCTATATATTGTATTTATGATTGAGATCTCTCACATGAAACTCTAGCGCAACCGTTCGTCTTTTTTGTCTCAATCGCTCGCTCGCCGCCGAATTCTTCATCGTCTTCTTCGACTCTCTCTCCGCTGAGTTCTTCATCGTCTTCTTCGACTCGCACCCGATCCCTGCTTCGCCGTCATGCCTCCGGAGAAAAAGCCCACCGGCTTCGCGAAAGATATTTGCTTCCGGCGGAGAGCAACCTTGGCGGCTAGAGCAACCTTGGCGGTGGCGGTTAGAGCAGTCTCGGCAACAATCGTAGTGGATCATCACTCGCGGCGGGAAGGTCGACACTGCTTCATCTATGGTGGCGGGGACTTGCAAAACATACGCAGAAGATGTTGTCTTACTTTGTTCCATCTTGTTTTTGGGTTTACTTTATAATTATACCCTAGTTCGTTATATGAGAAGCCCTACTTTATGGTTTCTCTTCTTCAGCTTTCTTCCATCTTGTTTTTGAGATTATTGTATAATTAAGCATGGTTTTGATCTCGATATTGATCTGATATGATTGAATGGGTTGTGTAATGTTGCAGTTTCATTCCTTCCTTCGGCCCGTCTTTGCAGTTTTGTGCAATTCGATTGGTTTGTGTAGTTCGATTAGTTTGCGTAATTCGATTGGTTTGCGTAATTCGATTGATTTGTGTAATTCGATTGACTTGTGTAATTCGATTAACTTGTGTAATTCGATGGACTTGTGTAATTCGATTGACTCGATTCGACGGTCCTTGTGTAATTCGATTGACTTGTGTAATTCGATTAACTTGTCTAATTAAAATCGTTACGGCTTGTATACTTAAAATCATTAAGGCTTGTATTATTAAAATCGTTAGGGCTTGTGTAAATAAAATCGATATTGCTTAGATCGGCTAGTGTAAATAAAATCGACAAAGGTCTTGAATAATTCTAATTTTTTGTAAAATCGAACATTATGTTTTTGTAAGCAGACATTAAGATCAACTTTTAAAAAATAACAATAGATTACCAAGTTCAATTAGTCCAGCTGGTATAAGGGTGGGTGGGAGGGAGGGTCTATCATTCAGAGTTCGAAACCCACTAAATATAATATTTGTATTTTCGACGGACCTTGTGTAGTCTTTTGGGCCTGGGCTTGTGTAGGTTGGTGACGGACCTTGTGTATGCTGGTTGGGATTGGACTTGTGTAACCTGAGTGGGCCTGATTGGGCCTTGACTTTATTAACAAGATTGGGCTTGGGCTTTACTAAATCAAGGGGTAAAAATAAGCGTAATAAGAAGAAGTAAATTCTTGTTGATCGCAATTCAATCGTTCATATACATAAATCATAAATCTAATCATCATAGGGTCTATCATTCAGAGTTTGAAACCCACTAAATACAATATTTGTATTTTCGACGGACCTTGTGTAAGTCTTTTGGGCCCGGGCTTGTGTACGACCTTGTGTACCTCGGACCTTGTGTAGGTTGGTGACGGACCTTGTGTATGTTGGTGACGGACCTTGTGTATCTCAAATCTTGTGTATGTTGGTTGAGATTGGGTTTGTGTAACCTGAGTGGGCCTGATTGAGCCTTGACTTTATTAAATAGATTGGGCTTTACTAAATCAAGGGGTAAAAATAAGTGTAATAAGAAGAAGTAAATTCTTGTTGATCGCAATTCAATCGTTTATATACATAAATCATAAATCTAATCATCATAGGGTTCAACCAATCTTTATAACATAAGAACTAGCCATATATGATAAGAAAAATGAAGAAATTAATAAAAGGAAAAACTTGCATTAAAACTCATAACATTTGGTTCAAACACAAGGAGACAAACCTTTAAAAAAATACAACTGTTGTATATGAAATCTACTCTCTAGGGCGAACTCCGGATAAGATCAAATATTAACCCTATGACTAATACATGCGTTTAGATAGCGTAGAAAAATGGATCCAAAATATATTATTTTATCTCAATCGAAGATAAGATCACAACATATGATTTTGTAAAAGCTACGAAGACGAGACGAACACGTCACGACCATGGCATTGCGAAAGTGCCCATCTCATCACCGTCTCGATGGTGGTGTTCGCTATTTTTACACCCCTATACTCCTTTATCAATAATGATAAAGACCTGTAGATTAGTAAAAACCACGGTATGCTTTAAATTTGTAAAACTCGTAATAAATACCCAAATTTTAGCGAACCCATAGTGTATGGATCAATCACAGTTTGAATAAGTATTCCAAGGTCGATCTCATGGACCAAGTGAATGAATTGCAATTGTGATCTAAAATAGAGTTCTAAGAATAAGAATAAGGTTGGAAAAGAAGGAAAGAAAGCGCAAATGTTTTTGGAGGTTTTTGTAAAGTTCGCAATCAAATATCAAATTTGATTGAAAACCAAGTAAAACAAATAAACGAAAGATTAATCAATAAAAGAAAGCGGATTCCAAGGATTCAAGGTCATTAATTATACGCATGAACTCAAGACATCTCTCAAAGGATCTATGGTTGACGAGCCACAGGAAAGAACGTCTCTAAGCTGACGGTCTATTACCGGGTAAGTCTCAAGACCATCTAGTTCCAAACCCAAACACCTATTACCGGGTAAGTCTCAAGGTAGAGAGGTAGGAAATTCTAAACAAACCAAACTACAAACTAAGGGTCAGGTAAACCTTTACCGGGTAAGTCTCAGGTATTACCCTGTTCAGGAAGGAATCTAAGCACACTCAACCCAATAGAGGTGAAAACCTCTATTACCTATGAGCAGTTCTCTAAGGTATCTAAGAAGGGGTTTTACCGGGTAAGTCTCAACTCCAACTTAGGTTACTAGGTAGAAGGATTCTAACTAGGTTCAAGCCAAACTAACCACTAGGATTTCAAAGCTATTCAAACCAAGCATTAAGCACAATCTATTCCATCATAGTCCATGTATAAACAAATCCCTATTCACCTTGGGATCACAAAGGTTCTAGCCAACAATCAACATAATGAACTCAACAATCAAATCAATAGAGAAAGGAATAAAGAATGAAATAAAAGAGGGAATAAAGAAAGTACTCAGCTTTATTAATCCTAAATCAACAAAACAAAGGAATCCAAGTATCGCGCAGCGTATCTGAACTGAATGAATTGAAAAAGCCTGAATCTTTCCTAAAACTTAATGTAGTTCAACAATGGTGAAAATTGTGTAGAGAGGGAGAAAAGGAAGGGAAACGCGGCACTCTCAATATGAACTTGGGAATAGAATAAAGCGGAACCCTGGAAATCATTTAGAGCTTCCCTTTTATATCCAACAACCTTCCAAAGAATGGGCTGGGCCAAAACTGATCCAAGAAGAATAAAATGAATCGGCGCTCGGGATCTCGGTCTAGGCATCTCGGTCGGCACCCGAGATTTTCACATGTCGAGGCCAAGATTCATCTTCATGGTTCAACGTCCAAGGCATCTCGGTCGGTGGCCGAGATCGGGACCGAGATTCTTCGACAGTAGCTTCCCAACTCGACCGAGATACAAGGATCTCAGCCAAAATGGCTTGGATCTCGACCGAGATAATATGGGTCTCGGCCGAGATGACTCTGGTCTCGTGTGCTTCATCTCGTTTGCTCTTAAGCTCGTCTTCTTCTCCTTTCCCGTGCCTGTATGATCGCTCCAAAGCGTCCATTCCGAGGCTTGATCCTCAAATGCATCGTTTTAGCTCCAAAACATGCCAAAATACCTACAAAGATACCAAAAGCGTGTGTAGACATCTATACTCACAAAGTAATACTAAACAAGTATAAAGGACACGAACTAAGGCTAAAACATGCATGTGGAAAGGGGATACTATCTATATGCTCTACTAAACTAGGTCCATAATTCATGTTATCAAAATACCCCATGCTTATCTTTGCTTGTTCCCAAACAAATAGTAAATCTAAGGCAAGATAGCATGAATCATCTATGCTAAACAAAAACAAAAACTCTTTTTGGTAGTGCTTCTATTCATGATCACTTTTAGAGTGTAGTTACAAGGCTAAAGACATATTTCGATTAAGGTCAAGTAAGATAGGCAATGTATAGGATAACTACACCCTGCAAGGAATCTACATTCATCATTTAAACTACCAATGTCTAATATTCTTGAAAAATTCAAGTTTAGGCCATGGAGTCAAACACATGTATACAAAGATCAATAGGACTTAGCAAAAGAAAAGGCCAAAGAAATGTGATCAAGGTAGGATGTATATAGATAATGTGGTGGAAATCCGGAAAAAAGGACAACACAACATTTTTTTCTTTCTTCTTTCTCAACATCCATCTTTTCTCTTCATATATATATATATATATATATATATTTCTATTTTTTTCCTTCTTTTTTTTTTTTTTTTTTTTTTTTCTTTCTTTTGAGTGAAAGACATTGGTGCGCAATAGCCGAAACCTTGGTGTTTAGTCTCCTTCACGTACCTCAAACCAGAATGCACATACCAAATCAACTCTAGGGAATGTTTTTAAAACCAATCGGACTTTGGCAAGACACAAACACATGATTATGTGAATGATGCCGAGTTACTCATCTTCATAGCCAACAAACCCTTTAAAAGGTTTTGCCTTTAAATCACATCTCAGAACACAATCAACTTCTTCACATATTTCACATCATACAATTTCACAATTAAACACACACCTTCAAACTTCACTTTCCTAATTCTCGGATGGGTCATAAAAGGGGCAAATATATTCAATGTTTGAGGTGCTAAAACATGATAAAGATAGAGAATAAGAAGAATTCGAATTACCTAAATCATTCTAGTGCAATGTAAAAGAACTCATCATATAGCTTCAACCATCCAAGATCAATCCAATTAAACAAGGTAATTCAAATAAATCATATAGATTACAAACATAGCATTCAAATCCCATTAATTCCATTAATTCAATTAAAGCTCAAAATAAACATCAATATCCAAATAAACATACAATTTCCTTATTAAGGTCACATCAATCCTAGAAGCACAAATTTTTTTTTGGATTTTCATATAAAAATGCATACAAATAAAGGAAACGTGTGACAAATTAATCAAATTGTTCAGATGCAATACAAATAAAAGAAACATGTTAAAAGGGATTGCAATCATCCTACCCCACACTTAAAACTCACATTGTCCCCAATGTGAATAATAAATATGAAGTAAAAACACTACTCACAATGTAAAAATAAAGAACGGTAGCTGGCGTGTCTACTGGAATGGTGGATGTGGATCACGTGGGTAGTGCGGGTTGTTCGGGTCATACCAATGCCCATATGTATGACGATAGTGATCTCCGTATATCCCCTCGGATACCGAGAAGCGCCTATCTTGCTCCTTCTGCCTCTGCGTAATCAGCTCCAATTGTCTACCATGCTCAGCCAGAGTGCTCTCAATCCTCTGCGGGCTCAACCGCATCTCATGCATATCCTCAACCAGTTGGGACATGGTGTATGGCCTCCTGCGGCTGGGTTTGGGAGCTCGTGATGACGACGTTCCTTCTACATGCATCCTAATAGGGGGTGTACCTGCATCACCCATGTCAGCATCAAAATCATCTACCTCAGCGGTAGGCTCCATGTCCTCATCATCCTGGGCAACATCCTCATCCTCGGGCTGCCCTACATCCTCCTCATCAGAACTCTCATCCTCTAAAGCCTCAATGACATCTCTCCAGCATCTCTTATCTCTGATAGTGTACTCGCTCTTCCAAACTACACCGCACAACTCATCCCAAGGCATACAAACTCTATAGAGTCCCTTACCTTGCTGTGTCAAAATATGTCTGTTTGCTAGATGTTTTCTAGTGATAGTCATAGCCTCGTAACATTTGCCCATGCCCATGTTGGTCAAATCATGACCAAGTCTATGAGCAATGTGGGTGACCAACCCACCAACACAAATGACACCATTACTTTTCTTGGACACCTTGTTGAGGTGATCAAGCATGAGAGTAGCAAAGTCCGGAGCACGTCCCTGTGTAATACACCATAAGATAAATAGCTCACCTAGAAGTAGCAGGTGTTGTGTCTCTCTCCTGGGTAGCAAAATCTCGCTCATAATCCTATGAGCTAATCGGAAGGACAAGTTCAGAATGAACTTGCTCTTGGACTTTCCTGCTTTCCAGCTACTACCAGGCCTCATTGGCTTGGCTAATTCGCGCCAGAATGCGCACTGATCAAAGTCATTATCAAATGTATACTCATCAACCCTCGGAAAATTAAACAAATCCCCAAAATCTGTTTTGGACATCTCATAATATGTGTTCATCACACGGAACTTCACACATCTATCACCATTTCCTCCACCAAAGGAAAACGTACTCAAAAATTCCACAATTAAAACATGATAATCCGGATATAGATTTCCAAGCAAGTAATGTCAACCACAAGTATCGGTAATTAATAGCATGTCCTCAGCCACTCCTAATTTACTAATTTCTGCAAGGTCGAAATATCTAGGAGAATCATGCTCAATTCCAATAAGTCGAGTGGAGTTAGACTTACAAGAATCCGGTATGTCCGGGGTTTAACTTGAAGGCTCCGAAGGTGCTGCTTGCTTCTTCGACTTCTTCGAACTAGTGACCTTGGACAAAGATCTCTTCAAACTCTTCATTTTCGTCGGCAAAACAGTGCAGGGGACGATCTCGATCAGATGATCTCGGTCGGCGATCGAGATTTTCGGCAGTTCGGGCGAGATTCAGTTTTTGGCCGGGATCGAGCGTTTCCGTCGGTTTTTCTGTAGGATCTTTGCTAGGATTGTGTTTTTAAGGCTCTTTTGTGAAGGAAATTCAAGTGGAATGGAGTTTTTGTGGGGTTTTGAGGGGTTTGAATTTTTGGTTAGGGTTTGGGTTTGGGGGAGAGATTCGTGATGGAGTTTGATGAAATTGGTTAGGGATTTGAGATTAGAATTGAATTTGGAAGAGAATGTGGGAAGAATGAGGGGATTTGGTGGAGAATTGAGGGATTTAGGAAATTTGGGTAGAGTTTCTTCATATTTGGGGCTATGGAGGCAAGAAGAAGAAGGGCTACATGCCGAGGTATGCTGTTTTGACCTATCTCGACCTCGAATCTCGGTCGGAGACCGAGATTCTTGGTCCGTCAGGGCCGAGATTTTTTTTTTTGGCTAAATCTCGATCTCGGCCGAGATTTTGCGATCTCGGACCTAGATCGAACTTTCTGTAAGGGAATCTCGAACTTTCTGTAAGGGAATCTCGGGCCGCTTGAAAGGGATCTCCGGATAATTCTCTACGATTCTTGGCAAACCTAGAGAATTCCCAAGAGATCTAGAATATTCCGGCCTTGTCAAGACAATGTCGGCGTGTTCTCTGTGCCTCTTGAACGTTCCGGAACTCGGGCCGTGTCATTCTCCCCCACTGAATCTCGCGACGTCCTCGTTGCGGTTGCCTCGTATGCCTCAATTTTGTCCCTGAATTGCCATAGAGACTCAGCTGGTTCCCACGACATCTCGGTGTCGGGTAAGCCTCTCCATCGGACCAACTACTCCAATCTTGGCCATCGGTAACGTTCCCGTTGCACGCGGTCGGACACAAGTTCTTCAACTTGCTTGTCAAATGAGGTCTTGACCCCATCGGTGCCCGTTGTACTTGTCCCCTTGCTTGGTCTTCCTTGTCCTCATGGTAGGGCTTGAGCATGCTCACGTGGAAGACCGGTGTACCTTGAGCTTGGGCGACAACTCTAACTTATAAGTGGTCCGGCCGATTCTCTTAAGAACTCTGAAAGGTCCCTCATATCGCCGGATCAAGGCCTTGTGTAGTCCCGTATGCCGCATGATGAAGTGAAGCTTGACCATGACCAAGTCTCCAACTTGATATTGCATGCCCCGTCGGTGCTGGTCCGCCCACTTCTTCGTCCGCTTGTTGGCCTTGACAAGGCATGCCTGTGTCAAGTCCAACTCCTCTTGCCAACTTTTGGCAAACTTGTATGTCGTTGGTGTCGGTCCCTTGTAGCCTGAAACGATTGTGCTTGGCGTACTCGGTTGGAACCCCATGACAATCTCAAACGGACTCTTGCCCGTTGCCTCGCTCCGCTGCAGGTTGTAGGAGAATTGGGCGACGTCAAGGAGCTTGGGCCAATCCTTCTGGGAGGCGCTCACATAGTGCCGCAAGCATACCTCGAGCAAACAGTTGGCCCTTTCGATCTATCCGGCCGTCTGGGGGTGGAAAGCGGTGGTAAACTTGAGGTTGGACCCGAGCATCTTGAATAACTCAGTCCAAAACTTGCCCGTGAACCGTCCGTCCCTGTCACTAATGATCGATTGTGACAAGCCCCAGTACTTGACCACATTCCTCATGAATAGCTTGGTCGCCTCTTTTGTCGGCCACTCCTTTGTCGCGGGTATGAAGGTAGCATACTTTGAAAATCTGTCCACGACAACCATGATGCTTCCATAGCCATCAACCTTTGGGAACCCGACGATAAAGTCCATGCTGACGCTTTGCCAAGGGTGTTCCGGTATTGGAAAAGGCTTAAGTAGTCCCGCGGGTTGTCTCTGCTCGACCTTGTCTTGTTGGCACACAAGACAAGTCCGGACATATGTCTCCACGTCGTCCCGCATTTGCGGCCAGTAGTAGCGTTCCTCGATGGCTAACTGGTAAATTAAGGAGAAAAAGAGTTACAACCAACCTCAACAAGGGTGAAATAGAAAACATACAAAACGTGGAACAGAACCCACAAACTACCCAAAAGCTGACCATCTAAGCTCCACCGGAGCCGAAACAGGACAACCGTCAAAGCATAAAAAACCAAGGACAAGGGGGGAAAGACATCCCCAAATAAACAAGACAAAAACCTCGGGAGAAAACCCAGTTCAGAAAACAAAAGCGGCATACAAAGCCTTACAGAAACAGGAACATAAACTCAAAACAGATGTAGCTCGGGAGTGTCTCTGTCTTGGAAGCTGCAGAGTACAAGGCAGAAAGGAGGTCAACTGTGCAAAGATCTAATAGTGAAGAAACGGTGTGCTACAGTTGACGATGACTTGAAGCTGACGTAATGTTAACGTGAACTAACAAGGTGCCAACATATATATTGCTGGCGTGATGTAACTGGAACTAGTGCGGTGTAGACGTAGACCTGTCTTGACGCTGGTGGCACGAATGTGGATCTGACGTGGTGCTGACATGTATCTGATGTGTTGTTGACGTGGTGAAATTGACATAGTAGTGTTCCTCGATGAGGGTTAAGGTGCGGTGTACTCCCGGGTGTCCGCCCATTTGGAGTCATGGCATTCATGCATGACTTCCCTCTTTAGTCCTCCATAGTGGGGCACATATAGCCGTTGCCCCTTGGTGTAGATTAAGTCGTCTTCAACCCAGAACCTCCTTGTCTTTCCCGCCTTGATGAACTCTATTAGGTTTTGGGCTGTCGGTCGTGGTCAAGTCCAATCTTGATCTTATCTTCCATGGCCCCTTTTGGTCGACTTATGGCGGCTAGCTCGGCTTTTCGACTTAGTGCATCAGCCACCACATTAGATTTCCCCGGTTTGTACTCCAACTCGTAGTCTAATTCTGCGAGGAAGTCTTGCCATCTCGCTTGCTTGGGCGTTAGCTTTTTCTGGGTGAGAAAGTAACTTTTCGCCACGTTGTCCGTCTTGACCACGAATTTTGACCCTAAGAGATAGTGGCGCCACGTCCTTAGGCAGTGGACGATGACAGTCATCTTCTTCTCCTGCACCGTGTAGCGCCGCTCGGTGTCGTTTAGCTTTCGACTTTCATACGCGACTGGATGCCCCTCTTGCATCAATACTCCCCCAATGACAAAGTCTGAGGCATCGGTGTGAACTTCGAACGGCTTTCTATAGTCAGCTTTCTATAGTCAGGTAAGGCGAGCACCGGCTCCTCGGTCATGGCCTTCTTAGCTGTCAAACGCCTCTTGGCACTCTGTACTCCACACCCAAGATGATCCCTTCTTGAGCATCATTAGTAAGAGGCGTTGTGATGTGGAAGTAGCCATGGATGAAGCGGCGGTAATAGTTGACTAGTCCAAATAATGAGCGAAGCTCAGTTACCTTTGTCGCGCTCCCAATCGGCAATCGCCTTGATCTTGGCCGGGTCCATGCGAATTCGTCCCTTGCCGACAATGTGCCCTAGGAACGGCACTTCACTTTGAGCGAAGGCACACTTCTCCTTTTTCACAAAAGCTCATGCTCCCGTAGTACTTGGAAGACTTGTCGAAGATGTTCCTTATGCTCCTCTAGACTTCGACTATATATGACAATGTCGTTCAAGTATACAACCACGAAATGATCAAGGAAGGGATGAAGTACCTTGTGCATGAGCGTGAAAAACGTGGCCGGTGCGTTTGTTAGTCCAAAATGGCATGACTAAGAACTCATATGACCCATATCTCGTGACGCACACGCGGTCTTCTCCTCGTCCCCCTCCGCAATCCTCACTTGGTAGTATCCCGATCTTAAGTCCAACTTGGTGAACCACCTTGCCTCCCCAAGCCTATCGAACAAGTCAGCTATGAGTGGGATCGAGTACTTGTTCTTGATGGTGAGCTTGTTGACGCGCGATAATCAATGCACATTCTAAGGCTCCCATCATGCTTCCTCTGAAATAAAACGAGTGCCCCATATGGTGCCTTCGAGGGCCGTATGTAGCCGGCTTCTAGCAACTCCTTGAGTTGCTCTGCAACTCCTCTAGCTCCGGCGGAGACATGCGATAAGGTGCTCGGCGGGAGGCCGAGCCTCAGACATGAGCTCGATCTTATGATAGACTTCCCTTTGGTGGCAACTTCTTGGGCAACTCGGGCGGCATGACATCTTGAACTCATCCAACACTTGGCTTATTTCTGGGGTGTTGATCTTCTCCCTTGGGTTGTTCGTCCAGCTTCAGCGCCGCTAGGAACGTCGTTCCTCCTTTTTCAATCCTTTAGAGAGCTAGATCGCCGAGACAACCTTGACGCTTGGCCCTTCTCTCTATAGACCGTACTATGCAGCATTGTTGGGGGTCCAATATGCATATACAGTTGGCGAACGGCACGAGTAGAGCATTTATACGAACGAGGAAGGCTAAGCCAATAACTAAGTCATAGTCGTCAAGCGGGATTACCTCGATCGTGGTCTTGTCAAACCACTCTCCTAGCATCATGTCTACTCCCCGTGCCACCCCCATGGTTGGGACTTCCTTTGAGTTCACCGTCTTGATCCATCCGTTGTTTTGTGACTCGATCCCAACTTCTTAACCGTCCCTTCAGACATGAAGACGTCCAATGCCTCGGTGTCCACCAACGCACTCAGCTTCGTTCCGCTCACTACGGCATCTACGAACATGAGTCCCTTCTTGTTGGTGAACCGCTTAGTCTTGACCGAACTAAGCATCATGGCCTTGAGTTTCAACCTCTCCTACTCGGCGGGTCCTCATGTGTCATCATGGCATTGAGTTTGCTCCTGGTGGGACAATCTCTCATTCAATGCTCCCATCACAAAGGTAGCATCGCATCGGCTTCCTTTTCATGGGCTGCTTGCCTTTCTCCGCCTTTGTGTACCGTTCCTTGGGCTTGGACGAGTCCTTAGACGACTCGTCGTCACTCTTCCTTGTTGTGGACGGCCCCTACCTTTGTCTCCTCCACTTTTCCTTGTCCGGGAGGAGTCGAGCGATCTTGAGTCTTAAATTCGATTAAAGAGTCGGCCACCGTCATTGCCTCGGTCAGAGTCTGGACATTTCGGCTGGACATTTCGGCGTTGTAGCTCAAGCTTGGCCCAAGGCTTTAACCCATCCATGAAAGTGAAGAGGACTTCTTCTTCACCCATGTTGGAGATCGGCAACATGACCTCCGAGAACTCCTTAACGTACTCACGAACGGTGCCACGTTGCGTGAGTCGACGAAGCCTAGCCCGCGCTTCATCGTTGGCGTAGGTCGGGTAGAATTGTTTCTTAAGTTCTGCCTCAAACTCGGCCCAAGTAGTAATTTGGGCACCTCCGGTCCTTTCACATGTCCTACGCCTCCACCATAGCAAGGCAACATCACTAAGGTATAGGGAGGCGGTACTTACCTTGCGTTCTTCGTCCGTGATTCCCACCACACGGAAGTATTGATCCATGCCCCAAAGAAATTTCTCGACGTCCTTGGCCGACCGACTCCCCTTGAACTCCTTAGGCTTTGGCGCGTCCATCTTTTGCACGGGAGCGGTCGCCAACATGCCTGCCCCTAAGGCCGTCTTGCATGCACGAGCTCTTTCTTGAGCACCTCCACCTCCTCGCGCATTTGCGCCACCATTGCCTCTAACATGTCGTTCCGCTTGGACAAAACTCCATGAGCTTCATTGACGGCACCATGTAACCCGTCCTTGAGGACAACCATGTCATCCTTTACGTCCTCGACGGCGTCTACCATCTCGCCATACTTAAGCTCTATCTTCTCCAAAGGGGCCTCGAAACTTCCCATCATGTCCTTCGATAGTTTCCTTGACGGGTCTCTGGGAGCCTTCTTGCCCTTCTTGCCTTGGGCGTTAGGGTCGACAATTACGGACACACCTACTTCGGCCATCGCTTCTCCTTGGAACGTTATTGGCTCTGATACCACTTGACACGGGCTGAGTATTCTCGAACTCACAACCGTGCGGCTCTTAGTCGGTTGCGTTGTCAAATGATTAAGTCAAGCCTTAACTTGAGGGACTTTATTGCGGAAGCGCTTGCTAGCGATGGCTAAGGAACTTAGAGATTTTGTGGACAAAGAGAGTTTTGTATTGCTTTGAGAACTTTACAAGAGAGAGCTTTGCGTGGATGGTTTGCAAATGAAGTGTGGCCTCCCTATTTATAGCCTTGGCCACCTCCTTAGCTAGGAAGGATCCGGATTTACACAATCCTAGAGGAATCCGGATCCTTCTTGTTGGATAAGGCTTAAGCCATCTATACAAATCCGGATAATTCTCTAAGAGTCTTGGCAAACCTAGAGAATTCCTGAGAGATCTAGAATATTCCGGCTTTGTCAAGACAATGCCGGCGTGTTCTCTGTGCCTCTTGAACGTTCCGGAACTCGGGCCGTGTCACTAGCATGTTCTCCACAGGGCAATGAATGACAATGCCGGATGACACTCTCTATCTCATCGTTGGGGACGCACCTCCTAAGGATTCCCTCGGGTCCTCTCTTGAATAGTAGTGGTTCATTCCAATAGTATTGCCTCAAATCCTTGTAGAATTTCTTCCTTTGGGAAGGAGATAAATCTAAAGGAATTTCACCACAAACTAAATAATTAACAATAACCGCAAACCAAGGTTCCTTATCACCTGAAATTTGGAGGATATATTTCTCCGTTAAGTGGAGTTGCTCATCCGGGAAGGAATCATCTATAGGGATGTCATCTTTTTCCATAAGTTCCGGAGGTAACCTGCTAAGATGATCAGCCACATAGTTTTCTGACCCTTTCTTGTCTCTAATTTCTAAATCAAATTCTTGGAGGAGAAGGATCCATCGAATGAGGATTGGCTTTGCGTCCTTCTTGGTGAGAAGGTACCGAATCGCAGCATGGTCCGTGTACGCAATTACCTTAGCTCCTACAAGATAGGAACGGAACTTCTCAAATGCATATACGATGGCTAAGAGCTCCTTTTCAATAGTTGCATAATTAAGTTGAGCTTCATCAAGCGTCTTGCTTGCATAGTAGATAGCATGAGTAAGTTCTTCCTTCTTTTGTCCTAGCATTACTCCCACCGCGAAATTGCTTGCTTCACACATCACCTCGAATGGAAGAGACCAATCGGGAGGTTGCATGATTGGAGCAGTGATGAAAACTTCCCGCAACCTATAAAAAGCATCAAGGCATTCCTTCGAGAAAACAAACTGAACATCCTTGATTAGTAGGTTAGTCAAAGGTTTAGAAAATTTAGAGAAGTCTTTGATAAATCTCTGGTAAAAACCGGCATGTCCTAGAAAACCCCCTTGACTGATGATGGTGGAGGTAGCTTCTCAATAGTCTCAATCTTGGCCTTATCAACCTCAATTCCACGGTTAGATATCAAGTGACCTAACACAATACCTTCCTTAACCATGCAATGACATTTCTCCCAATTGAGAACAAGATTACAATCCTCACATCTTTGTAAGACTAAAGACAGGTTAGCCAAACAATCATCAAAAGAGGATCCATAGACAGAAAAATCATCCATAAAGACTTCCATGATGTTTTCAATATATTCAGAAAAAATAGACATCATGCATCTTTAGAAGGTAGCAGGAGTATTACATAAACCGAAAGGCATTCTCCTATAAGCAAAAGTACCCCAAGGACAAGTAAAAGTGGTCTTCTCTTGGTCATCCATCCGGATGGGGATCTGAAAGAAACCACTATACCCGTCCAAGTAGCAAAAGTAAGAGTATTGGCTAGTCTTTCTAACATTTGGTCAATGAAGGGTAAAGGGAAGTGATCTTTCCTGGTGGCATGATTCAACTTCCTACAATCAATGCACATCCTCCACCCTGTCACAGTCCTAGTGGAATCAACTCATTCTTTTCATTGGTTATGACAGTCATCCCACCCTTCTTAGGCGCAACATGTACCGGGCTAACCCACTTACTACCCGAGATAGGGAATATAATTCCCGCTTCAAGCAACTTAAGGATCTCCTTCTTAATTACCTCTTTCATGTTAGGATTTAGTCTTCTTTCAGGTTCGATAGAAGGTTTATGTCCATCATCCAACATTATCCTATGCACGCACATAGAAGGCTTAATCCCTATTAGGTCATCTATAGTGTAGCCCAAAGCTTTTCTATGCATCCTAAGCTCATTCAATAACTTATCAAGTTCAAGTTCATTCAAGGTAGCACTAACAATGACGGGAAACGACGGGTTAGGACCAAGAAAGACGTACCTTAGGTGTGTTGGAAGTGGTTTCATTTCAACTTTAGATCTCGGCCGAGATAGGTGATCTTAGCCCGAGATGGTATGAATCGGCCGAGATTTTTGGATCTCGGCCGAGATGGTTTGATCTTCGGAAATCCAAACATTTTGTCAAAGAATCTCGGTTACCCATCTCGGTCGATATCTCGGAAGAGATTTTTCGAGTCACGGCCGAGATTTTTGAGTCTCGGCCGAGATGCTCCAGACTTCGGAAGTCCAAATACTCTGTTGCCAAATCTCGGCCCGAGATTCTTCGATCTCGGCCGATATGCCTTTTACCTCCGTCAGCTTTTCGAATCTTGTTTCCTCGTCGATGGGGAGTAGACTCAAAGATCGGACTTCTTCGAATAGTTCATCTTCTGGCTATACTGTCATGATGCTCATGGTTAAAACCTACTCAAGAGGGTCAGAAGATAGGATTGAATTGATAGTCTCCCAATCATCTTCATCATCCTCAAGGATGTTGTACATATCTTCTTCAAACATTGGTCCCTTAATCAGAGGAGGGAGCTTAAATTGTACAACTTCCTCGTCAATCTTGAATGTAAGGGTGACACCCCTACAATCAACTAGACATCCAGAGGTGGCAAGAAATGGTCTCCTAAAATAATAGGAACAGTACAATCAGCTGAAATATCAAGAACTACAAAGTCAATAGGGATGAAAAACTTCTCTAGTTAGATGGGAACATCCTCAATGATTCCCACATGGCGTGTGGTAGTAATGTTTGTCATGTAAAGAGTCATCTTCACACGCATTGGTTCTTCAAGTCCAACTTTCCTGCATAAGGCTAGCGGGATAATGCTCACACTAGCTCCAAGATCGCAAAGCGCCTTGTATGTTCCATCTCCAACCTTGATTGGGACACAAAAAGATCCGGGATCGCTCAAATTTGGTGGCATCTTTCCACTGTTCCTCTGGATGAGCTCGGTAAATCTCCGGGTCATTATGACTTCTCAATACTCTTCCAGCTTCTTCTTGTTGGAAAGGGTTTCCTTCAAGAATTTCCTATAGGTAGACATTCTTAGAATAACATCCACAAAAGGAATGTTAATGTGCAATTTATTCAAAAGTTCAAGGAACTTACCAAGGTGCTTGTCCAATTGAGCTCTTGCACGAGATTTAGGAAAAGGAAGTGGTGGTTTGTATGGAGGAGGAGGAATGTAAACAACTTCTTTTTCCTTAGACTCCTCTTCCATTGATTGCTTTCCTTTATCCAGATCTTTTGGTTGTGGATCATTTGTCTCCAATCCATTTCTAGTAGTGATCGTCATGACTTGCCTATTAGGATTATTCTCAGTCTTTCCAAGAAGTTTTCCTGGATCTCTATGGGCTTCTTCGGCCTTCTTGAACACTTGCGTTTCCAAAACCTTTTGGGCTTTGGTTACACTAGTGACCGTACTCTCCAGATTTCCCATCCTAGCCATCAATTGCTCAAACATTGCTTCAACTCGATCTTTTGGTTGAGGTGGTTCAGCTGGCTTGGACGGCTGGCCTGCATCACTAGAAGAAACTTGAGGATTCAAAGCACCCTCGGGATTAGAATAAGAAAAAACAAGATGATTATGGTTAGGCTTGTAGTTATTTCCCTGATTATTCCTATTATAATTGTTATTGTAACCTCTTTGGTTTTGATAACCTCCCTGGAAGTTACCTTTACCCATGTAATTCGCATCCTCTTCCTTGGATGCTACCTGCACTTCAGCTTGCTGAGCTTTCAAGTTAGATGCAGTTAATTCTTTCAAAGATTTAAGTTCAACTTGTAAAGCATCTAACCTTGAATCATTAAGAGTATTTTCACTTACCTCATAGACGTACTCCGGGTCTAGTTTTTCTCTCTTCAACTTTCATGTGAGAATACTTTTCAATTACCAAAGCTTGCTTCTCAATAAAGTCTCAAGCTTCATCCACCAATTTCTCCATAAAAGTACCTCCAGAAAGTGATTGCAACTTGAATTGAGTATCCTCATCAAGTCCCTTGAAATAAATCTCTAGCAACTCAATCTTAGGGATCCCATGATGAGGACAACCTAGCATAAGGTCCTTAAACCTTTCCCAAGACTCATACAAACTCTCCTTATCCTTCATCACAAAGACATTTATCTTTCCTCTAAGTTCAGTAGTTTTAGAAGGTGGGAAAAATTTGGTTAGGAATTCAGTCACCATCTCTTCCCATGTGTTAATCCGCCTGTATGGTATTGATTGATACCAAGCTAGAGTCTTATCCTTAAGAGAAAAAAGAAAAACCTCTTAGCTTATGATTGTTACCTTCCATTCGGGGCGGACTCACCGTATCCATAAGAATCTCGTAGTTCAGCATGTGTTGATGAGGAGATTCCGTCCCTGTCCCTCCAAACTGATTATGGCGAATCATCTGTAGTGTCTGCGGTCGCAACTCATACTCGTGGTCTGCGGGATCTTCAAAGTTAACTCCAAGATGGTTAACTCTTTGGGCAGGATCCATTCTTTGTCCAAGTGTTTGTGGAACTTCCACAATAGGCTGGTAAAGGACATGTCTGAGAGGAGCGAGAGGTGGAGCACGTGGAGGAGCTTCAACTCGAGCAGGCACTAGAGCTAATTGTGGTACTGGAACTACTTGTTGCACTGGAGCTAGGGCTTGCCTCTAGTTATTGTTTATGTTCATCTCTTCCATTACTCATTTCAGTCATTTCCCTCCTAGTAGCTTCCTCTCTTTCTCTAGCAGACTCTCTCTCAGCTGCTAGTTGCTCTAAAGCATCTTTAAGTTCAGCTTCGTAATCTCTCTTTGTGGCCATTTTAGAAGATTTTTGGGCTTTGAGTCTCTCTCGCAGTGTTCTTTCATGTTCGGGATCGTACGGAACTAGTTCTTTCGAATCCCGAGTTCTTCGCATACACTGTGAAAGATACCTAAAGTCTTGAAAATTCCAAAAACAAGAGCAAAAGCGAGATCAAAAGTAAAAGAAAGACTTACACTATAAGAAATCACAAGTCAAATCAAATGACTTAGTCCTCGACAACGGCGCCAAAAACTTGTTCGCTATTTTTACACCCCTATAAACCTTTATCAATAATGATAAAGACCTATAGATTAGTAAAAACCAGGGTATGCTTTAAATTTGTAAAACTCGTAATAAATACCGAAATTGTAGCGAACCCACAATGTATGGGTCAATCACAGTATGAATAAGTATTCTAAGGTCGATCTCAGGGACCAAGTGAATGAATTGTGATCTAAAATAGAGTAAATCTAAGAATAAGAATAAGGTTAGAAACGAAGAGAAGAAAGTGTAAATGTTTTTGGAGGTATATGTAAAGTTCGCAATCAAATATCAAATTTGATTGAAAACCAAGTAAAAAAAATAAACGAAAGATTAATCAATAAAAGAAAGAGGATTCCAAGGATTCAAGGTCATTAATTATACGCATGAACTCAAGACATCTCTCAAAGGATCTATGGTTGACGAGCCACAGGAAAGAACGTCTCTAAGCTGACGGTCTATTACCGGGTAAGTCTCAAGACCATCTAGTTCCAAACCCAAACACCTATTACCGGGTAAGTCTCAAGGTAGAGAGGTAGGAAATTCTAAACAAACCAAACTACAAACTAAGGGTCAGGTAAACCTTTACCGGGTAAGTCTCATGTATTACCCTGTTCAGGAAGGAATCTAAGCACACTCAACCCAATAGAGGTGAAAACCTCTATTACCTATGAGCAGTTCTCTAAGGTATTTAAGAAGGGGTTTTACCGGGTAAGTCTCAACTCCAACTTAGGTTACTAGGTAGAAGGATTCTAACTAGGTTCAAGCCAAACTAACCACTAGGATTTCAAAGCTATTCAAACCAAGCATTAAGCACAATCTATTCCATCATAGTCCGTGTATAAACAAATCCCTATTCACCTTGGAATCACAAAGGTTCTAGCCAACAATCAACATAATGAACTCAACAATCAAATCAATAGAGAAATGCATAAAGAATGAAATAAATGAGGGAATAAAGAAATTACTCACCTTTATTAAAACTGAACTTGAGAATAGAATAAAGGGGAACCCTGGAAATCATTTAGAGCTTCCCTTTTATACCCAACAACCTTCCAAAGAACGGGCTGGACCAAAACTGATCCAAGAAGAATAAAAATAAATTGGCGCTCAAGATCTCGGTCTAGGCATCTCGGTCGGTACCCTAGATTTTCACATGTCGGGGCCGAGATTCATCTTCATGGTTCAGCGTCCAAGGCATCTCGGTCGGTGGCCGAGATCGGGACCGAGATTCTTCGACAGTAGCTTCCCACCTCGACCGAGATACAAGGATCTTAGCCGAAATGGCTTGGATCTCGGCCAAGACCCATATTATCTCGGCCGAGATGACTCTGATCTCGTGTGCTTCATCTCGTTTGCTCTTAAGCTCGTCTTCTCCTCCTTTCCCGTTCCTGTATGATCGCTCCAAAGCGTGCATTCCAAGGCTTGATCCTCAAATGCATCTTTTTAGCTCCAAAACACGCCAAAATACCTACAAAGACACCAAAAGCGTGTGTGGACATCTATACTCGCAAAGTAACACTAAACAAGTATAAATGATAGAAACTAAGGCTAAACCATGCGGAAAGGGGAAAATCATCTATATTCTCTACTAAACTAGGTCGATAATTCATGTTATCAGGTGGTACGAACTAGGGTCTGAAGTTGAGGTGGCACCAATATTGAGGTGGCACCAATATGGAGGTGGCATTGGCACGGACAAATTGCCCGTCTCCAACCCGTGTCGGTGATGGTGCTTGATTCTTCGATTCTCAGTCATGTATGTTTCTTTGGCTTCGGGAAAGATCGAACACTTGTATTTCAACTGAAACACACTGAAAATGACTTCGAATGCCTAAAACATAAACTAAACCAAAGTAGACACCGGAAGACGGAAATGAAGCTTCACATACTACAATGAAGCATAATGAAGCTATATGAGTATAAACAGGCTGTTCAATGAATTTTGAAGGCCTTGTGTAAAATACTAAACTTTAATTAAAATATTTATTTAAAATTTAAATTGAAAAAATTGAATTAAAATCTTTGATTTCGTATCATATATAAATTATCGTAGATCAAAATACCGAATTAACTGTATTTTATTAAATTTTAGAGAAAAAGATTGACGTTTTATGATTATAATATGTTAAATAATTTGTTTATATAACTTTATTGTTATTTTTTTTATATTTACTTATTACAAATTTTACCTCATTTATTTTTATAAGAGAGACTACACTGAAATTATAAATATAATAAAGTTAATGAAACAATTGGTAAACACAAATAAATTAGCGATAAATTATATATTTGCTTTAGGGATTCATTTTAAAAGACAAGTTAAATTACAATAGGTGAGTGTTAAGACATGTAAATCTTAGGTAGAACTAGAAGAAGAAATAAAAAAAGAAGAGGGAATCAAACATGGGACCAATTAGAATAAGAAGACAATGTGAGATCCTTGCCAACCATTGAGATAAATAAAGTTTTTGAAACTTTTTAGCAACCACAAATTCTAGTACAATAACGTTACAAAAGATAATGGATCCCCAATTTAAACCAAGGTTATGTGCATGTGTTCATCTCGCACATGCCTAGAGCCAACTCTGAGTATGAAAAATGAATGATCCCAACAACTATCATAAAGGAAAAATGGATAATATCAATCAACCTATCAATATATAAATATATATACACACACTTCTCCTTTGCTCCTCATTGATCCACCACATATCGGCCGATTTACTCACCAAGATTTAGACGGCTTGCACTTGTGGGTCGATCAATCTCTTGTGTTTTATTTTTGACGTCTTGTTGTGACCTCCGTTATTCTATTTATATTTTTTTTGTCTTTGCAGTTAATGATTTAAATAACTACATTAATCTCCCCGAGTTCGACTTTGACCCCTTAACTACATTTGGATCTTGCAATTATTTGTGAGATTCAAGACATACATTTAAACCCTCAACATTATTTATATAGAAGTCTTATTCATAACTTGCAATATTACAAAGTAGTTAAATAAAAATATAAGAACGATTTACTAGAAACTAAGGTAAAGTTTTCACACTTTTTCATCATCTCTCTTTCTCTCCCATTTTCCATTAGTTCAACACTTACTCTATCTCACTGGTGCTCTAAAAACATCTTATTCCACTCTATTATCTTCTTCTTTTTTCCTTCTTCATCTAGACCGCCCCATAAGAAAGGAGCATTGAGACAAATCCGGGCTCACGGGGAGTATTGCAACAAGTCTTCCCATCAGCAATCAAAGTCATATGCTCCTCCATGTATCCACTCACTTCTTTCCTCACCATCTTTGTCATCTCTTTGACCACCTCTTCATCATGCAACCCCACAATATTTATTATAGCCCTCAATGCCTCCATCCCCATCATTTGCGGCCTATTGTTTGGTTGAGTCGTCGGTAAAGCAACCTTCTCAACCATATTTTGGCTAACCTTCCCAACAAATGAATTGAAATCACCTGAACTAGATCCCGGGAGTGAAAGGGAAATGTTAGTGTCTAGTTCATCTTGAACTATATTTAGAACCCTCACGGGTCCATTAAAATTAACCGGAAGAGGACATGCTTCAGCCACTACCACAGGCTTATACACATCCGAACCGGTGCAAACAAGACCACTATTTGGAATACTCAACCCAACACTATCGGATCTTGTCAAGTTTGGGCTAGATAAAACCTGGCTAGATGGGGAACCTAGAGATTCTCTCTTTGCTCGGCGACTGAGGGTAGAGTTCCAACGGTTCTTGATAGCATTATCACTCCGGCCCGGAAGTAGCTTAGCTATTTTGGCCCACTTGTTCCCAAACTTTGCGTGAGCCTTGATAATGATGTTGTCATCATCAGGTGAAAATTCTTTTTGTATGATATCCGGCGAGAGTTGGTTGCACCATCGGAGCCTACAAGATTTTCCGGTCCGTCCCGGAATTGATTGGCCAATATACGACCAATTTCTTGGCCCGTTTAACTCTACTAACTTTTGTAAGATCTTATCTTCTCGGCTGCTCCATGGGCCCTTCACCCGTTTTACAATTTTTGATGAAGATAGAGCCATGAGATTTTCTTTTTAAGGGAAGGGATTGATTATGTTTGGCTCTTGCCTTATGAGGATGAAATAAGGCGAAGGATCAGAAATAATTTGTATAAGAAAAATGACGGCTGAACGGAAAGGGTGACAAAATACAAGTGGTTTAGGGTAGGTAGAAAAGAACTTGTGGGCCAAAGAACTATCGGTTACAGTCAATGGTATCAGTTCTCCATTGACACGTGGACCTATGTAACTCTTGTAACGGTAACTTTTTACTGGCATTACATTGAAAAAAATTGCGTACTCAATACGCCAATGTAAATGATATTGTTAGTTGAAAAAATTAGTAATTATTTTCTGAAAATATGTAATCTTTTTTGAGATGTAAATGTGATTACTAAACCATTTTAAAATTTGATTATTATAAGCATTTTCTTTGTAAACTCTACCATGAGTTTCACAACATCAACCACTTTATAAATATAGTCGTCGTGTTTTCTACAATATACTATAATTAATATTTTATCCCAACTATCTTTAAAAATTAGTAAATTAAAGTTTATTAGTAATATTTAAAAGAGTTTTGGGCAAAGAGTTGTTCTATTCAATACATAACCTGATTTTTTTATATTAAATATCACATTTAACTACATAAATTGAGAGTTATGACCAAATTAACTTGATATTAATATTTTAGGAAATTTTTTAAACAAAAATCATTTCAATGAGGTAATGTAAAAAATTTACAATAAATAATACATAATTTATTCAAGATATAATAAAGATTATAGTTGTGCGGTTTATAATGAACAAATAACCAGAAAATGTTGGTAGTGGTTTATGGTAGAAAGTAAGCGGTGGCCGGTGGGCCAAAGAACTATCGGTTACACTAATTGATATAACAATAAATTAAGACGCATAATTAATACGATTATGTAATCGATTTTTGTTAAAATATAGCAATATTTCTATACAATTGGGGTGTATTTGGCTATTGATCTATAAATGTTTTTAAATTAAAATATAATTACCGTAAGAAAAAATCGCATAATAACCATTTTTTGTGTATCGTGTTGTGCATTTAATATCCTGAATTCTGAGAACTCGGGATATCATTGACTAGTACCTCATAGTAGGTTCCGGCCTTAGTTTAAAATCAATGATACACATACCTTATAAAAAGACACAAATGTTTAAATGCAAATATCTTTTAGAAGTAAAAGTTTCGATAGCAGTACTAACAATAAAAGTGTTCGACATCCATACGTAACGTAAAGAAAGAGATATGCAATCATGCTAACTTATTACTGAAAGAAATATTACCACATACTAATCTCCTGTACGGAAACCCGGCTGACCACTCCACTACCGATTACTCGGTAGAAGCCTAACCTACGGGATATTTCAACGCAATATAAACCGTTAACTAACAATTCTAATAGTAAGAGGAAATAAAGCACAAACACGTCTAAAGAAAGCGGTAAACAAATCATCATGCACAATCAATGCCCTAATTATTATCTTTTCATTTGATGATTGTCATTCTAGTTTGTTCAACTTTTCATAGTGGCACGAGGATCCTCCAACCCTCGCCCTCGCCATCGTAAACCAATATGACTGATTTCAATGCATTTCCCCGTATACATTGTTGGACTGGTCGCGGGGAGCCTTCTAGTCGCCATTTGTGTTGGACAGTGATGTCACGGCTAGTTATAATACACTTGGTCTCTCTAATATTAAAAGTGCACGTGGTCTTGTTCGGTTCAATTATTTAACATTCAATACAAAGTACCCTATCACGCACTTAAGGTTATTACCTAAGTGAGTCCAATAAACTCACTTTATCGTTCCGGTCTTACAAAACTCATGATTTATGATATTCAATAAAATAATTATAATATATTTTATTAGAAATATTATATTATAAAATTTGTTTGCATAAACAAGAATTCTAAATCAAGTCTTGACGATAGACTAAACGAGTTACTAATAAAATTAAATATGAATTAATACAATAAAAAAAATAGTTAAACAAAATTGTAAATAATGTGGTGGTTTTCATGAGAAAAAGCTTTACCACATAATTTATTGTTCATATTTTGTCAAATATGATAACATTTTTTATATAAAAATGCAAACACAATTGTGTTATTACAACCCTTTAAATGAAATAAATCGGATATTCTGAAAAAGGGCAATTTTCCTTCTTTTTTTTGTTTTAGAATAAAATAATGGGGGTTTGTTTAGGTATGCGGGATATTTCGGAAACCCCAATTGAGACTGCGTTCAAAGTTGAACCCCATTCATCTCCTGCGCATAGCTAATTGTCTTCCTTCATCGCAGCCTTCTCCAGACATCCAATTTGTATTTGCTTTCCTTCTTCTCAAATTTTGCAAGGTATCATCTTTTCTCCAATTATATCTTTTGGATTTGGTCTACACATTATCATGATATTTTTCCTTCTTGACTGTTGTAGTTTGATTAGGTTTTATCACTGTTGTTTAGCATTTTATGGATTCTCGGTCAAATAGTTATACACGTGTTTGCAGTGATGTTTACAGCAAGTAGAAGAATCTGACTTTCCTATGTACACTTCTTCTTTCCTTTTGGTTGTAATTGATGTTGCTATGAGTAAATTGCACATTGAATACTTGATTTCAGTCTCCATTGTCGGAAATAGAGGTTAGAATACTCCATTGGTGTGATTAGATCCTTTGGCTGGGAGCTTGCTTCACTTGCCTGTTATTCACATATTAGATACAGAGACCTGCAGATTTACCAATCCATCAGTAACTATTGATTTTGCTTGAGTAATATTAGTGGAAGAGATTAAAAAAAAAAAAACTAATGAGTGTTTTAATTTGTGTATAAACAATTTAAAATTGAGAGAATCAGATAGAAATTCTAATGTCTTAAATACTTAATTGGGTTACTCAATTTTCTAAACGTTAGTAGCATGATAATAACGTGAAAGCACTCAGCAACATTTGACATGTAATCATATTATTATAGGTTGAGATTTTTGTATGAAATAGAACAGACTTTAACAATTATGTATTTCCTCGTCACTCCCTTAGCTCATGATTAGGTGACAGTACTAACCTTGGCATATACTGCTATTTGTAACTATGCTGTAATATTTTATTGTACTAGACAATTAGCTAGAAATTATGAATCTAGATTTGCAGTCAAATATATACACCATGAATACTCCTGAATGTGTTTTTATTGATCTCTTTTGGTGGTTATTATGAATCTAAATGTTTCAGTCAAAAAATGGAAGTAATAGTTCTGTATGGTTCTAATGGAGAGACTTGAATCCCTGAATAAGAGTAATTTAGACTACCGAGTTTTGCCCAAAGAGTTGATTGTTCCTTAATTTTTTCACAAAATGTTATCTGTTTGAAAGATGCTTTTAAGACCAATTCCTTATTTAGAGTGCCTTAGCTAACTTTTGTCTAGAGTTCTAATATTTGTGAGGGAGCTTAAATATTCTTGGTTTTATCTAAAACGCTAAATTTTGGAGTGATACTGGGGAGCACTTGATGCTATCAACTTCTGAAGTTCCTGTGTAGGTGGCATCCTTGTCCTTTTAATTTTCTTAGAGAAAATGAATATTTATGCTTGAAACTGCTTGTCATTTTTGTAGGGAAGAAAGGTCAAAGATCCCACATTCCTTGTGCATTTGACCCAAAAAGAGAAAGGAAATTGGAAGTAATAGATTGGATTAGGTCCAGTCCTCACTCCTCCCATTGTGATCCCAACTCGGAACGTTAACTCCAGACAAGATCTCTTTCATACCTATTTTTGGCCTCGGAGAGAGATCCTATATACTAATAGAAACCTAGAAAATTCTCTAGGAATTGGCATCAATCGTTTACAAGAAAATGCAGTAGAGGAGGAAGAAGGAGGTGGAGAAGGAGGAGAAGGACAAGCCGAAGTGTAAGGAGGTATTATGCAGAGGAGTGAGCTTGTAAACCCTCTCAATTTCGTCTTGCGAGCCTCTCGCATTCTCTCTGTCCTTCCCCATCACCCTCATCCTCAATCCCACCACCGGCTTTCCCCAACTTCAACTCAATTTCATTGCACTGGTCAATCTTTCCGATCTGATTCTTCATGTTGTTCTCCATCTATTGTCGGTGTTGGGGTTGCTGATCATGCCTTATTCAACTCCTCCCGGGCTGTTACAAGGCGCTTGTTGTTGCACAGCTTCAGAAAGGCTGCATCCATTGATTCCAATTCAGTTGGCTTTTCTACGCAGCGCCTTTTGTTCCGGCGAGGTTCGTTTTTGTGTTCTTTTTCATCTGGTCATCTGGTTTTCATGACGTTCGCTTCATGTCAAGTTCATCCTTTTGCCTGCAGATTTCTTCACCAGAGCGAAAGAAGTGAAGAGAATTGAGATTAATGACCAGCACAGGTATTGCCAACTTGAGCTTAATAAAACTGATTGTTGACCATTTCTTCCCCGTCTCTGTTCAAATAATTGCTTTCACTGGCTGCTCATTTTATTTTTCTGTTCCTGCTTTTGCTCATTGAGACCAATCTAAATTGTCATTGTTGATCAGTGAAATTTCTATTATTTGCTCCTTTTTGTAGTTTCCATGTTAATTAATGCATTCCACTAGAATTGCATGAAAATATTTTTCTACCAATTTATACAAGATCATGACTTGTTTATTAGGTTGTTTGGTGATCAGCATTTGTTATGCTATTCCGATGCTTGGAAAAACTCATTTAGATGTTTTGCTGTTCTTACTAACTTGATAACTACATACAAATAGATTTTCCATAACACAGGAGATAAAACTTCTGGTATATGCCATACATGTTGTTGTCTTATATAGTGATCTATGTTTGGTTATTCAATGCACTTGGATTTTATATATCGTGTCTGATTGGTGATATATGCACAGTCAGCGAGCTGTCACAACTGCATTATGTTGCAATTTCCTCGTCTTTTCACTGAAGTTTGGAGTTTGGTTATCAACGTCTAGCCATGTTATGCTGGCCGAGGTGGTGCACTCAGTCGCAGATTTTGCAAACCAGGTGGTTTCACTGGGCATTATGATGTCCCCTGCTCAACTGCATTTTTGAACTTTCAAATACGCCATGTTTGACAGCTGTATGCAGACAAGACTAATTCATCTACACTTTGCAGGCACTTCTTGCTTATGGTCTTAGTAGCTCAAGGCGTGCACCAGATGCTATTCATCCGTATGTTTTGTAGCCTAATGGTCTAATTTTGTGCTCATCACATTGATATATCAGTGCTCATATCATGATAGTAATGAGCTATTTAGGATTGAAAGCAGAACCAGAGAGTTGAAATAGACATTGTCTTTCTGCTTTTCTTTACACAATAGCTAAAACCTCTCCTTTCTCTTTGTAGTTATGGTTACTCCAAGGAAAGATTTGTTTGGTCTCTTATATCTGCTGTTGGTATCTTTTGTCTCGGTTCTGGTGCCACAATTGTTCATGGGGTTCAAAACTTGTGGACTGCACAGGTTATCTACTTATTACAGTTTTGATGATTCTTCAAAGCCCATGGTTATGTGGATTCAATTCATTAATTTTGATTTCTAAAGTACACCTTCTCAGCCCCCGGACCACATTGAATATGCGGCTCTTGTGATTGGTGGTTCATTCCTCATTGAAGGTAGCAGGTTTTTTGATACGTCTTAGTCTACCATTCTACTGCTATATCAGTTTTGTTCATATTTTCAATACTTCTACAGGTGCATCTCTTATTGTTGCTATACATGCTGTTAGAAAAGGAGCAGCTGCTGAGGGAATGACACTGAGAGATTACATATGGCGTGGCCATGATCCAACTGCTGTTGCAGTTATGACAGAGGTGAATTGCCTTATAATTTTAGTGGTTGATGTTGACAGGTACAGGTGCGTTGTGTGGTTTAGTGATATATCCCCAATTCTCGATATGCATAATTTATTTTTTATGTTCCCTTATAAGTATAGTTTGATAACCGGGTTTTCAGATGGCTTGGTAAACAGAATCTACATGCATCACTGACTTTCTCCAAGTTATAATAAACATTGGATTAGGTAAACGTCATTTCCAGTTTGACCATAGATAGGATCTGGCATTTGCAGCTCACGGAAATATACATAAAAAATATGGACGGCACATTCCCTTTTTTATATTACTGTTTAGAGAAAGTGTAGGGCAGTGCCGTGAATTAATTTATGTTGGATCTTTACTGTATTATGAACACATGAACTCTCCTGTGTATCTGGGGGGAAACTAAAGGAAAGGTTCAAGTATCTATAAGAAAAAATAGTATGGGTTATATACAAGTTCTATGTTCTGAAAAGGTTTGTTACCTAAGGACCACTTTTTTATTAACCCTGAGTTCCTTTAGCATTGTGTGTGGTATGCCATCATTCACATGGTCATTTTCAGTATTGTCTTCTTTTTGTGTGATGAGTTTATTCATCTGAAAACAGTAAAACCAATTAGATTAAATAACTTTGTGCAGGATGGTGCTGCAGTTACTGGTCTTGCAATTGCTGGTGCATCTTTGGTTGCTGTGAATGCCACTGGAAATGCAATTTATGACCCCATCGGCTCAATTATAGTAGGCAACCTTCTTGGAATGGTAAGCAGTAAACCTTCCATGAATAGAAAATGAACGCAGTTAGTGACCCCCTGCTTCAATTATATAAAGGTTGGTGTCACACATTTTACAGGATTTGTAGTTTAGATCGGAAAGTAGAAATTTGATTATACAAAGAAGGCATGCTATTTTAACTCCACAGGGTAGTTTTTGTGAGACTGAAATTCTCTTCCAACCAGAAAATATTGAAAGTATGGATCATTGATGGACCATTTGGGAAATTAGGGACATGGAAATTAAGCTAGAACCATTAAGTATGATCGTTCATGCGTAATTTAGACTCCACAGAGGCACATACAGTACTATAGCAGTATAGCGTTGTTAACAGTTATTCTAAATTGTTAATAGCACCCCCTTTGCATCAAGGAAAGATGAATATTAGAAGGGAGAAGGAATTAAAGAAAATTTGATGCTTGATTTGTCATGTTTTTTTAAGATTTTTTGGAGGACAAAGGAATCTAGTAGTTTTTGAAGGCTGAGAAAGTATTAGTGATTGCTCGAAGGTTTATCACTGATATAAAGTAAGAGGATGTACTTAAGTAGATTTCAGCTTTGGAAATTATGTTGATGGATGTAAGATCAAGAAAACAAGCATCTGCATTACTGGTTAGATAGAAAAATGATTGATGTCGCTAATAACTATGACAAATAGGTTGGGAACTTCTAGTCCATTAGCACATAGTTCTGGTATACATATAAAACTTTTATTAATGTTTGAGGAAGTAAAAAAAAAAAAAGAGGTGGAATGTTTATGCATACATATATAAAAAATACAAACATTCCACCTCTTTTTGGTGCAAAATGGCATAACACTTCTTATTGTTTGGTGCAAAATACTTTATTTGATTTCGTTCAAATATCTTGATCATGCAGGTCGCTATATTTTTGATTCAGAGAAATCGTCATGCTTTAATTGGTAGGGCTATTGATGATCATGATATGGAGAAGATTATGCAATTCTTGAAAAATGACCCTGTAAGTCATTTGCTAATTGCATATTCTAGAACTATTGTGCATGTTCAATGTTCATCAATGAATTTTGGCACACGTTGGCTTTTCTTTATTTCAAGTCATTTGCTCGCTACATCTTCTGTAACTAATATGTATGGAGTATGGAGATATGAGTTCAACATAATTGTGGCTTTTGTTTTTGGCAGGTTGTAGATTCTGTATATGATTGCAAAAGTGAGGTGATTGGGCCTGGGTCTTTCAGGTTCAAGGCTGAAATAGGTATATATCCAAGACAAATGTGGCTAAACCTTCTGTGACACCTTGTATATATACCGCATGGACCATTAAAATTTCATTCAGTATTGTCATAAGGCAAGGGAGTAAAAAAAGCAACACTTCTTGCTTTAAGTATGGAGAGATACTGAGCTCACTACAAACTATATATAATGCAACTTTGAGTTTCTTTAAAATCTATTAAAGTCTTTAACCTGTTTCTTGAGTAGAAAACATCCTGCCACTAAATTTATGTGCTATTTTGTAGGATTGACACTTTGAGTTTCTTTAAAATCTATCTATATGATTATGTTTTAGAAACATACAAACATATTGTATAGAAATGTGTCCTTTGGGTCCAAGCGTGCGCTTCTCGGTTTTCACTCTTTTCTATATACATATGATACTTATTCTATTTATCAAATGGCTGTGGAAGAGACGACATATGTCTACACTTATATTTTGATTCCATGTTCACTGCTTCTAATGAAAGGTTGTTCGAGTATTTATTAACAAGGACCTAATCATGTAATGACATCCAACAGATTTCAACGGTGTTGTGCTGGTTCAGAATTACATAAATAGAGCTGGCCGTGAAGCTTGGGCAAGACAGGTACCAAATAATCATCTTATTCTAGTTTCTTTCAAATTTCTACGGTCTCGTATACAAGTTCTTTTCTAACCATGCAAGAGAAGGAGCATAAGTGAACATGTTATTGAAGTTCAGCATACTTCACCAGCCATTCCTTGTCATGTTTTCTTCAAATATGTACTGATGGCTTGTCTTCGGTTCTTCTCATGTTGTTTATAACAGTTCCAAGAGGCTACAAAGGACAAAGATGAAGATGCTCTTATAAGGGTCATGTCAAACTACGGTAAATGATTTACTCTCATGACATAATATCCGTTCTTTACTATTTACCGGTAGGAATATGCACAACGGATATCCGGATCAGTTTTCTCCCGGATTTTATTAATCGGGTCATATCTGATGTCTGGTAGAATATCCCACTATTCCTGATATGACCCGGTTATGGAGTTTATATCGAATCTGGATAACCGGGTTTGATATCCGCATAGTAGGGTTAAAATACTTGAAATGCCACTATCTTGCCTTAAGCTTTCCGCTTTCAGGTGAGGAAGTTGTAACTGCTCTTGGAAGTGAGGTTGATAGGCTTGAATCAGAGATTCAGAAGATTGTTCCTGGTATACAACATGTTGATATTGAGGCTCATAACCCAATTGTCCCATAAGTTTTGTTGGTTATATACTTTTCCCCTCCTCCCTTCACACTATTTCCCGGTACAAGTCTCATGTGTTTTTGCTTAGTGAAGTATGTATGGCAAACCTATTTTTGCCTTGTAAACCTATATGTAAGAGCCTTACACAGCTTGCAGGATTTTAAATATTCAATTTCTTTAAATATGACCTTGTCTCACGTATTTCAGTTTCATTTTAAAAAAAAATCAAATTAACTGGAAAAATGTAGAAGAAAAAAAACAATTAATACGAGGTTACAAATTGGTAACAATGAAATGATAGAACCGAACCCTTAGAGAAGAGGGCCTAAGACTAAAGAGTACAATAAATAAGAATAAAACACATTTGAAATTAGAGCAGAGAATCTCACAATCATCAACCTTGATAAAAATTTTTTTTTTTATTTTTTATAGAAACCATGTGTAAAATCAACCTTATTACATTAGACTTTAAGCAGGAAAGCCCCATTTATCTGTTGGGTTTATTCTACCAATTGAAATTTTGGGACCCTACTTTCACCATCCCATGGGAATGATATACAGGATTCATAACGACTCCTCTTACTAAGTGACATTTACGTAGTCAATATTTTGGTTTGGCTTTACCCAAACTAACGTTTACTTAACCAATATTTAGATCCGACTTTATCCAAACTTTTGTGGTTCACTCCAACATTTCCCACTTGTATGAAATTTGTTGAGCATCTTTTGGATATCAAATGGACCTCCTTAGAAGGTCATTTAATGTGGTCAACTTTAGTTCTTTTACAATCATTTTCGCTACAACATTCGCTACTCTAACTAACCCACTAAGACAATCTTACAACCGAAACAACAATATGACATGAAGTCGAAGTCGAAGTACTCGTTCGCAAGTAAGTCACTAGGCGGATAGATTGTGATTTGTGACCCTGACTAAATTGCTTACCCTTTTATTAAAAATTTAAAATATATATGACCACGATAAAATCGGTGATTATATTGCCAAGCCCATTAAAGGCTCACAAATGGGCCTTAAAAACTTGATAGGCCCAATGAGTTGATCGAAAAAGAAGGGTGGGTCCCAGAGCCCCAGGTGAAGAGATATGAATGAGAAAGGAGACAGAGGGGGCCATCCGCCATTCCGCCGTCTGCAATTGCATCCAAAAAGGTCACAACATCTCACACATTGAGAATGTAACCCCGTCAAAAACACATCTTTGGCAACAAGATATTCTAAATTCCCCATGACTTGAAATCATTAGTTCTACTGTTACATATACTTATTCAAATATATTTCACATGCATATTCACTTATACTCAATTCACATTTTACTAGCTTAGACCGGTGGGTTTTTAACTTATAGCGCAAGTTTGGTAGGGGGTGAAATGAAAATGGTTTGAAAAAAAATAAAATGAAAATAGTTGGATTAATTTCATGTGTTAAAATACCTCTAAAATTTATTTTTTATTTATTAAAAATATATTTCACATGTGTTTATTCCGTTTGCTTTCGATACGTTTGGTTATCTTGCACCTGATGCTGTCGAGATTCTGAAGAGGGTGTAACGGGTCTTGCATAGTAATTTTGTGTCACCTAGGTCTTCAGACGTAGTGTTTAGAAGGATTGATTTTGCTATTCAGAAAGGGTTAGCGGCGCAGCTTGTTGTCCGCCAACTTATAACTCGATGTAATAATTTAATGCAATATTCTATGATATTTTATTTATTATGGAAAAAAAATTATTAAATAAACATAAAATTTTGATTGATTTAAACTAATTTCATATAATAATTTTTCAACATTCCAAACGAGCCCTAGGACAAGTATAGAACTCTATAAAATGGTTTTATCGATATTATATAGTAAATAAATTAGTTTAAAAAGTATATAATCTGTAACCAATCAACCAAGTATTGATGTAGATACTCTTAGGACAAGTACTATTTAATAATAATCGTATAAATACAATAAAATCAAATTTAAATTAATTTCATATTTAGACGTAGTCTTATAAAATGTGTAATATAATGAAAATATGATGTTAATTCATGAGAAAAGAAAAGGTAATATATAGATGTAAAATATAAATATTTGGTTAGTATAGAATTATACGACAAAATAAATCGGCTAAATCTGGTGTCTACCGACACTAAGTTCCCTTTATAATTTTATTAGCCTAAATATATGGAAAAGTGTAAAATGTCCTAAAAGTATGAGAAATTAACAGTAAAATTTGATGAACTCAAAATAGTCAGGAATCTTTGGATAGAGAGGTGTGATTGGAGCCATTTTTTTACTTCACCAAAAGCCTCATAACAATTATGATGGGTGAGTGGGTGACCATCTTTTTTTATAATATACCTTTTCCTTTTTTATTTGAAAGTTTATTTTTTAATTTCTTTTTGTGAGGTGGAGGTTATTTTCAGGCCAATAGACGGGCTAATATAAATTATTTTTTAAATATCTAATTTTGCACTTCGGATAAAGAATTTGATTTTATTTTTCGGTAGGAGTATTTATATTCCGCATCTCATGCTTGGTGTCACCGAAAATCAATATCTATTTTGCATCTCATGTGTAGAGTGTAAATTAATTTCTATTGTGTATTTCATGTACGGAATTGAGTTTTATTTTTTCTTGAGGGAAAATTTCTATTCCGATACCCATGCATATAATTGGATTTTATTAACCTGGACACAAATTTCGCACTTTAGAAATAATACATTATTATTGGCAATTTAGAAAGCAAAAGGGTAAAAGATAAAGCTAGAGGGTAACAAGTCAACAATCAAAAAAGGGTAGATCTGGTGTTTACTCGTACTTGTTGTGAATCAGTCGTGGGGTAACCTTTTTTTTTTACCGTGAAAATTCATTCTGGGGGGTAAAACTTTATTTATACAGTTGAAATACAGTTGAGCTGTTGAAGCATTATGTTCAACCTTTACTTTGTAAGAAGACATTATTTTATATACATGAATTAATGATCAAAAGAAACTGTGGTGAAAGATACGGAGTATTATTGATGTTCTATTGCTGCTATGCCGCAAGGCCTATATATTCTTAGGCTATTATTATGTGTTTCACATTATATGTCCGAACTAGCCATTTTTTAAAATTGAGATTATTTTATAAAATTGGTGTAAAATTGAGATTATTTTATAAAAATTTAATCTTTAATTATCAATTAAACACGATTTATATTTGTTCTCCGATCTCATTTGATAATCGTTATATTTCAATTTTATCCATAATAATTACTATACGCCAAACACATTCGTAGTTCTAGGTGAATTTTGGAAAAATTATTGTAACTCGGTAAGTAAGAGTTGGGTATTCTAAAATCCATAATAAAGGGTTTAACACGTCATAACTTATAATATAATTCTCTGGATCATTAATCTCAGTCGATCACCCAAACGAGGATCCTAGGCTCGAGTAGAATGGATATTTCCCTCCATTGCAAAGTGAAGATAATGCACGTATTCAAAAGAGGATGTGATGGAGAACTGAATATGGCTTACAATGAAGAGCATGAGTGCTTATAAGGCTTCATGACCTGATGGTTTTCAAGCGGGTTTTTACTTAAAATTCTAAAGCATTGTCTTGATTATTGTTAACATTATTATCATGTATTGATTGGTTTCAAAGGTATAATGGTAATAATTTTAATATATTATTACAATGTTTATGATAGAGATTTAGTTTATAGAGTTCTGAAGTACTCGCGGACTTTCGTTTAGGGTAGTACGAGTTGAGCTTAAATTTTAAACGAGCTTTAAAATGTGTGCATATTCGGCTCTTTTAGAAAGTGAACGAGCTCGAGCCGAACTTTTGAATAGACAATCCCAAGTTGAGCATGAGTAGTTCGGCTAAAACAATGCTCCTATAATGTTATTTTAGCTGAACGAGCCGAACTTTATCCAAACGAGCCGAACATTAACATGCTCAAGCTCAGCTCGTTTATAAACGAGCCGGGCCTAAATTTTATAAGAAGTATAAAATAGGTTCATATTCGGTTCATTTAAAAAATATACAAGTTTGATCCGAACTTTTGACGAGTCGAATGCGAGCAGAGTCTCATATTACTGCCCTACTTTCATTTGCTCCAAAGAGAAACGGTGTTCTCCAAACTTCAAAACATGTTCTATTTATAAATTGTAAAAAATCAATCAAGTAACCATTAAACAAGATTAAACCGTCTCTAATGTCGCTTGATGATAAATTATATACAAAATATTCGATCACAAGAGGGTCGAGCAATACAAATAATTTTGTACAATAACCCATCAAGCAAACCGGATATCCACAGCGTTACTATCCTCACGAAAACAAGACACAAAGTTTCAGTTTTTTGGTTCATAAAACACTAACATTGAGACACAGAATAACGATCGGATGACATGCCCATTACGATTTACGACATCGTTTTACCAACCAATCAACATATTTTATAATTTATATAGACAAATGGAGGTAGATTTAATGAGATGCATGGGAGTAGAAGAAAGAATGAGGCTTGAAAGAGAAGCAAAGCAGAGAGAGAGAGACAGCAGGCAGTGAATACTGATGATCGTAGCAGCATGCATGCATGCCTGATTGCATGCCTCCTACTCTCAACAACATCAACCTCCGATCTTTCATCACTATTTCTTTTTATTTTTACTGTATAATAGTTAAATCTACAGCCACACTCTAAAAAGGTACATGCTCTCTCGACTATGGCCATTCACCCCGGCGAAAGTTTACCCATATTTGGTTAATTTAGTGGTAAAATAACGTCAGTCATTTCAAGTATTGTCGAAGACATTCGAGTTTGTATTTTCTTTCTAAATTGTATTTAGAATTGATATTGGGAGAATTTTTCTAGATGGGTCTTACAAAACTATCCGATCAAACGAAGAGCATTATCGATAAATTAAACCGAATGAGTCATAGATAAGACAACAAATGAAACTCAAAAGTAACCGGGGATCGAGAAATGTCAGGAAAGATGAGTGTAATAAGAGTATAATAACAAATTACGTGCCTACATAGAAGGAGATTTGAAGAACAACTTTGATACCTCAAATTAAGCTTCATATAAGGTTTTCAAGAGTTGACCTTGCATAAATCTACAACTCTATCTCCGAACAACCAATCAATCACAATTCTGAAGAAAAAAAAAAGAAAAAAGAACACCAACAAATAAAAACTCAAACATAAATACCCGATATTAAAAATCATATAAATTTTTCCATAATTCCATAATCTATCAAGATAAGTTGAAAAAATTATATAATTTATCATATTTTCATCTTATAAGTCCTATAATGTCTTCCTATCAAACGTATCGATAGTAAGATCAGATAGAAGAAGAAGAGTAGTATAGATTTTCATATAAACTTTAACTTAGGTGGTGAGGTTGTTTTATAAGTTTTCAAATTCCATTGAGATCCTAGAAAGTGATTATGCATATACAAACAATCATTTATAATAAGATAATAACGTGTTGCTAAGATAAAACTCATAAAAAGCAAGAAATTGAATGAAAAATAGGTACCAATGAGATCGAAAAAAGAAATTATTCATTTATTGTCTCTGTGCAGAAAGTGCAGGAGGCAGTAGGCCTCACACAACAATTCAAACTCTCTTTTTATGGTCCAAATATTTATTGCAATTCCATATTTAACCCATACTTTTCATGTTACATTTAACTTTTACCCCACAAACATTACTTCATTTGTCCCACAACAGCTTCATATACTCCGCATATTTTGTACGGATGTGTTTTCAGGTTTCACACTCATTTCTTCCTTCAACATATTATGTAACGTTACCTTTAGACTTATGTATGTCCAACGTTATTCATGCTTCACTTTACATCTTAGAGGTCAATCAAACTTCTCCTAACCAACCAATAAAGGTACCTGAGCATAGACAACAAAGAACAAACAAAGCCTACACGTGGGGTTGATTGAATTAACTTTAACTATTGCTCCGTTCGGTGGGGTTGAATTTCAACCCGATAACCATTCATAAACCCTTAAGCTTATATTAACTGGTTTACAAAAAGTGATAAATTTCAAGCCCATAAACCATTTAACTATGGTAGAATCGAATGGATATCTATCATCAATTATTGTAGGACGAATACGCAATTGAACTTATGTGTTGATATCTAACATATGATGCTCTCGTGCAGTATATTTATCGAAATGTATCACGTACACTTTTTCTCTCTTTCCGTTGGGTGACCCAACCTTAAGACCAGATCCAACTTGGGTCGGTCCGTCGGAAAAATGTATGGGTTCGGACGGGTATGGAAAGAAGTCCAAGTCTAGATCCAAACAACGGACACAAAATTCCCAAAAGTTCGTCCCGGATCCAACCTGAGCGCGGAAAATAACCTCTTATTAAAACATATTGTGAAGTATCAATCAAGCTAGACAACAACAAAGTTAAAGGAAGGGGATATGCACAAATGAAAGACCAAACCCACCCAGTTAAAGTCCATTATATTACAACACGAGAGTCGTGTATATATGAACGTTAGATACAATCTCAGATCTTTTCTAATAATGCTCGGATCCGCCCAACTATAAGTATGAGTGTAACAACATAGACACAGGAACAAAAAGAGCAAACCACGCTCCTCATTGACAAATCCATGTATAAATCTGTTTTAAGATAACTATAGTTCAAGTATGAACTATAGATATCTTACGAGAGAAGAGCTTAATGCCTCAATTGTAAGGTGTAACTAGTCCGTACATTCAATTTGCCATAAACAACATAGAAAAAAAAGTGGAAAAAGAAAACGGTAAAAATAGGAGCGTGGGAGCAAAGCTCTTGGCACGAGATAGAGAGAGGTACATCATGTGACAAAGAGGACAGAGTTTTACAAAAACTCTGCCTGTCAAGTCTCTCTTCTTTCCCTTTTTCCCATTTTAAATATTTTTACACTCTCTGTATTTAACGTTGAATCTCATCATTTCACTTGTCACTCTTTCTTCTTCTTCTTCTTCTCCCCCCACCTTTCTCTCCTAATCTTCACACATACACTCCCTATTTGTCCGGGCTTTCCATTCTCTCTTTGCTTTCATCTTTCTAACTCAACTCAAAAGTAAGTAATTAACAATTACCCACGTTCACTTTTCTTTACTTTTCTTCTTTATGATGTAAACCCGGTCTTAATTTCATTTTTTTGCAGAACCCATCAAGAGAATTGTTTGACATTTCAAACAGGACTTCAGAAAATGGCTAAAGATGAAGAATTTAAGCTGCTCAAGATCCAGGTCTTGTAATCTCTTTCTTTATTGTGTTTGTTTGTGATTTTGTTTTTCAAGTACAGAAAACACAAAGAAAGGTTGTTTTTGTTGTTGAATATCTGCAGACTTGTGTGCTGAAAGTCAATATAGACTGTGATGGATGTAGGCAGAAAGTCAAGAAACTTCTTCAGAGAATTGAAGGTGCCATGCCATGCTTAAACCCTTTTTACATACTCTTTGTTTTGTCAAATTGTGTTATGTATTTTGACTAGTTAAGTCAACAAAAAGAGAGAAAGTGAAAAGGAATTTTTGTTCAACTACAGTAATATATGTTCTCTCCAAGATGTTCCCTTTTCCTACTTTGGCTATTTGGGATTTTAGGTTAGAAAACTCTTTTCTAAAAAAGAATAGAATTATTTATCCTGTTCATCTTACTGGTTTTGCTTTGGGGAATGGAGATGAAATGGTTAAAAATATTATTTTATTTTTTGGGAAATTTTATCTGACTGGTAATTTATTCCTTCAAATGTAATCATATAGTTGACCCTTTTTTCTTAATAATCAAACTTTATACAAGAATTTTTAAATCTTTTATTTTTGTTGCAGGTGTGTACACAGTGAACATTGATGCTGATAACCAGAAGGTGACTGTTTCAGGGAGTGTTGATTCAGCAACTTTGATGAAGAAACTGTTGAGATCGGGTAAGCATGCTGAGCTTTGTGCTCAAAATAGCAACAACAATCAAAACAACAACAACAACAATCCTAAACAGAAGAACAATTCTGTCAAAGATGACAACAAGAACAATAAAGGGCAGAAACAGCAGCAACAACAACCACAAAATCAGCAACAAGGCTTAATAAAGGGGCTGGAGGCTTTAAAAAATCAGCAAAAGATTCCGGTTTTCGGGTCAGAGGAAGATGATGAATTCATGGGTGAGGATGATGATGAAGAAGAGGGTTTAAGGTTTCTGCAAATACTCAAACAACAACAGCAGCAGCAACAGCAACAACAACAAGCGATTGCGAAGAATGGCGCAGGAAATGGAAAGAAAGGAAACATGAATAATAATAATAATCAGAATTTGGGTATGAAGGGAAATGGTGGATTGAGCATGAACAACAACAATGCTCATTTGGGTATGACGAATTCAGGAGATTCAAGAATTGGTAATGATATAAGTGCAATTATGGGTTTATCAGGTATCCATGGAAACAATCCAAATCTTGGTGGATTTCAAGGTCATCAAACACAACCCATGATTCCAAACAACAATTATCAACAATCTGCAATGATGATGAACAGATTTGCCATGCAGCAGCAGCAACCTCAACCTCAAATGATGTACCATAGATCTCCATACATTCCAACCAACACTGGGTACTACTACAATTACAATATTGCCCCTCCTCCTTATACTTCTTCCTACATGGACCCCACTTACAATAATGCTGATGATCAGAGTTGTGAGAACATTAACCCCAGCTGCTCAATTATGTGAGGAAGAAAGGAGAAAAGACAATATTATTATTATTATTATGGTTTTGGGTATTTTCAGGGCTTGAAATTCTCAGGTAGTTTATGTCTAGCTAATGGGTTTTTGGATTATGAAGCTAGTTTAAATTTCTGTAATTTACCCTTTTTATATTAATGTTGAAACTTGTTGTATGGCTTAGTTATTAGTGATGTTATTAGTACTAGAAACAATATAAAATTCATGCTTTTGAGGATTATGGTCAACTTTGCAGAGAAAAACCCTAAATTAATGTGTAGCCATGCCAGACAAGGTGGCATTGGATGGTGTACATAATTTGCAGAGGGGCATCATAACACTCTGCAGTGCTGCCATGGATTTGAATGACAAGTTCTTTAGTTACAGAAGAATTTTGATTTTAAAATAATGGAAAATGGAAAGGAGAATGCTAGGAGCATGTGTGTGTTAGGTGAGGATGTAAATGTGGGAAGCACATGCAATTGCTTCAGTACTATCTTGTAATATAACAAGCAGGCATCTCAGCGCAAACCATGGAAGAAGAATTACAGTTTCTACATGATTTCTGTATGCATTTATACTACCAAACCTACTTTTGCTTTCGATTTACAACGCCTTGTTTGGTTTCTACATGATTTCTGTTGACAGATGAAAATCGAAGGAGGAAAATGGGTTTCAGTACTAGTTTAGTTTCTAACTCCAAAAAGAAAACGAATCTACTCCACTTAAAAAGTCATTGTTTATTTATAAAATTAATCTGTCAGTCTAATTCATTTAAAAGTTTGTTCTAAGATACATGTTTTTCTTAATTCTCTTATAGGATATTAAAAATTATAAAGTTTTACTCCAACTACTTTAAACGAAATAATTTTAAAACTTTTTAATGATTATAATTATAATTATATATATATATATATATATATATATATATATATATATATATATATATATATATATATATATATATACTAAATTCATTTAGTTAAATCTCGAAAAGGGGATGGGAGGTACACTTCACATTCAAACTAAATTACATTTCTAGTGAAAATCAACAAAAAAAAAAAAGAAGAAAGAATTTACCATTAGAAGTTTATTATATAATAAAAAAAATTATGACATAACAAGCCAAATTCATTAGTTTCATTAAAAAAAAATTTAAAAGAAGTCTACAGAATTCTACTAAGAGTAAAATTCTACAAATTCTTAGCCATTAGTTGAGATTTACTTAAGGGCTTGCTTGTTCACCATGATCTTTTAAGAACCCACATGTCCATTTATGGATTAATCCAAACGTTTTTCTGTAACCTATATTTGGGGATTATAAGTTTAAATGTTCCATTTTAAAAAGTGAAGATTAGTCTAACATTTTCTCTGACCTATGCTTTGGGACCATAGTAATATTTATATATATTTAACTAGAATCTACCTTTTTCATTTTAAAAAACATATTTTAAAATCAAGGTTTAGAAAATAGCATTAAAATAAACACAAAGCAGTTCCCACTATCACTTTCTCAAACAAGGGGAAGAGTTAAATTTTGACAACGGATGGTTATGGAGTTCTGTTAAACGGTCAAACTTTGATATGACTAGTAAGTAGGAGATGACTAGTTGTTCGTCCACTAACATTTGTGTGTTAAAAGTTGCAGACAAAAATCTATCAAGGGAAGCTTCTTGTGATGTCAAAACTCATTCCTTCAATATTTGCAAATAAATTAGACAAGGTAGGCGTATTTAAAGGCTGAAAAAGACATAAAACTGTCTTAAAATAGAGGGCACATTTGATTCATTGGCAAAAAAATGTGCGATCCCATCATTTCATATTTTCATCCTTATAATTTGTATCTATAATCTACCCTTAATTAACTGTTCCGAATTAACAAACAATCAAGAAAAAAGAAAATTTCCGGATAATACCTCTTTATGTCACAGTTTTCGGATCATGTCTCTAAACTTAAAAAATTATTGAAAATTTGAAATATACCATTGAACCAATAAATTAATATTTTGATAGAAAGAAAAAAGATAATTATCATTTACTACTAAGTTTTAAATATCTAGATATTTTACTGGATAGATAACTTGTTTTTCTTCACTCAAAAATCAAAATGTTAGGAACGTCGACTTACAGATGATCCCAAAAAACGAGTTCATGAACAAAAAAAACACAGAGGAAAGAACTTAGGTGACTGATTTACACACGAAAGTATTTACTCAAGGCGAAATAGATAAGTGGGTGCATCTAATGTTATATGTGCGGTAATTTGATTGGGGGAGCAAATAATGGATATAGTACTGCAGTAGGAACAGCTGAATTGATGCTCAGAGGTAAAACAGCTTTGAAATAAGATCTCCAATTTGATGTTTAACACTCAAGGCCCTAAGATTCTTCAAGTACGTCCTACTGATTTTCTTCGCGCAAGTGTATTCAAGTACATCCTACTGACTCACGAACCCCAATTTGACACAAGTGTATGATAAAAATGATTATTTTAAAGTTTGTCAAGACGAGAATATTCATAAATAAGAAAATAATGGGTACAGACCATACAAGCAATTTGCTTTTTTAAATAAAAGTTCAGACCACTTCAAAGGAGCAAGCAAGAACATCTTGTGAGTTGTGACGATACAAATAAGAACAATTGAATCCAAGCAATGGAGAAACAAACTGACTGAGTCTTCATACAATTAGAACAATAAAGGTGTCTTATTGGTCTCATGCTAGCTAGGAGATTTGATTTAAAAACCAAATTCAGCTATATATACAAATGTATGGCATTCCCAAGCAAGGAAGCAAAGAAAGGTCACTCAAAAGTTCGAATTTTGTACTATATGTCACAACTGAGTAACGATCATTACAGAGAGAGGGGGGCAAGCAGCTAGCACCAAGTTAACAAAAGCTTTCATCCGAGTATTGTACTCTACTAACGACTTGTTTTCTACAAATCCATGTCATCCAAAATCTCCTCATGGTCATCGAAACAGAACTCAGGTAAAAACTCGTCAGCCACTAATGAATTACTGCAATGGTAAAAAAAACAAACATTTAGGCACAAAGAGAGCAAGCAGGGCTGACAGTTTGGCACTTTTCCATGCAGTCACTTGAATTTGATCAATCAATGCGCCACATACGCTTGAAATAAATTAAATTTTTGATGCAAATAGGGAAGAAAGGGGAACCTGTTCCCATTTTGATACTTCAGGTTTCAGTATTTTTCATATACTTCCTATGTTTAGGGTCTGTTTGGTTGCCATGCATTCTATTGCAAATATGTAGTATCACAGATTTACAGTTCATAAAAAACATTAGAAGAAAACTTCCACTATGCATCCAAAGTCCAAATTGGCCCTCCTTATCTATTTTTGAATGGACATACTACACATGAACTTGGCATGCATCCCACAGTTTCGTGTTTCTTCAAAACAAGCTACTAAATGCATCATTTGTAATGCTGATCTTTAATGGATGCATTTTGGTGCATGACAGGACACTAGAAATGAATAAGGCATTGAAGTTCAAGTAGCAAATACTCAATAACCTCTAACAAACACCCCCTTAAACGTATCATTTATAATGCTGATCCATAATGATGGCATTTTGGTACATGACAGGATGTGGAAATGAATAAGGCATTGAACTTCAAGTAGCAACGTACCTCAAAGAACAGAAGCGGAAGCTGACAATGCGTTTTAGCTTCTTATTATAGAAGAAAAAATTGAAAGACCATCTGAAACAAAGCAAAAGAAATGGAAGGCTAAATACACGTGAAAGCAATGTACACAATAAGCAAGGTCCAAGATATCAGGTCTCACATAGCTCCCTTCTCTAGAAAGGGGTCAGCATCACAGTCGGGATTGTAGCTATAAATCTCACATTCAGGGAGCTTGATAACCTGTACAGATATTAACAGGATATTAAAAGACATCATTTTTAACAATATGTTTGTGCCTCGTTGAATTTAATCTTACCTCATCTAAAGCCTTGTACAAGTCTTCAATTAGGGAGTTTCCACCCTTTGCATCAAGCCAAATCTACACATAATTTCACGTCAATAATTCCAACAAGCACAATTTTGCACCACGCATCATCTAGATTGGATTACAAATAATTGCTTATACTGTTTTCCCCATCCATATTTAGACATAATTTCCCCTTCCATTTACAGCTTCTGTACAAAACTCATATAATAAATTTTTAGGAAAAGACATCTTCTCGGATAAAAACACAGGTCCAATATGTTGTTGATAACCACCAAACCTTTACACAAGCGAAGTGTGACTAATCAAACAATATTCTGGCACCCTTAAATTATTTCGAAGAAGCACAAATGATAGTTTTACTGAGGCATTGCGGTACATGGGTTGGTCAAGGATGCTAAAAAAATTGTAACCTAATTAGGTACATTAAGGTGGCTTGTGTTTGGGGTTTAGGGAATCAGAATATTCTTATATTTCATTCAGGTTCATTGTTTTTCACGCGATTGGCTTTGGCCATTGATAGGAACTGAGCAACGAATTTCCAAATCACAACTATCCAACCCCATTTCTCACTTCAACCCAATACCTTAATTTAATCAAGTTTTTCCTAGATGGAACAAAATAACAGTGCAGAAGTATCCCAATACCTTTGATGCCTCAAACATGTATGTATCAAATAACTGCTCAACACTCTCCCAGCTTTCCTCCGTGAAGAACTGGTGAGCCTTCACTGCACTGAACAGCGTGACAAAGAAAATGCAATATTACAGCATAAAGTACCACGCCATCACATCAAACTAATCATGCAAGTTCAATAATCAGCAGCAATACAAACAAAATCCTCTTTTTTTTTGGTCAGAAGCGATCCATCAACAGAAGACCAAAACAAGGTTGGGAAATGGAGAGATTTGAACTCTCAGCTCATCTTAGAGCAACAGTTTGCTGAACTGTCTGTCACCATTTGACAACACTTCCGATTTCCATTTGTAAAAAGGACTATATGTGGGTTGCCATGTCGCCAAAACAGCTGACAATGACATTACCCATAACCCTTTCTAATTTTTATGACATAAAAAGCATTTTCCATAACATTGTGATGCAAATACCTGAAGTCATAATCTGGATACATATGACATAGCGTTAGAACCAGGTATATCAACGTTCTTCGGCTGAAACACAGATGAAAACAAGTGAATGGTTACAAAAAAAAACTACCCTGGCAGAAACTTGTCAAACGTCATTGGTAGTATTTACGCAAGTTGGTATAATTGCCAACCTGGATCTGCATATCAAATAATCAACTGGTGAAGAAGAACTACTATCACACGACTTCCCAAGATGATCAAGAATCTGGATGTAGAATACTCAAAATTAGAATATATATTTCACGGGGATATAAAACATAAGGATAGAGATATATGAACGAATTCAAATACGTTGATCAGCATATAGGTAGGAAATAATGAAACATAAAGAAGATCACCTCATTTTCCAAACTCATAGAGAGCTTTTTGTCTGCTCCTGCATGCTTGCCTGCAAGCAGATTAAACGAACATGTTAAAGTTTCAAATCATGGAACACACAATGCACATAATTGATCTACATAATCATTTCTAGCTGAAGAAAATTGATCTTCAACTTTAACTTACAAGAATAAGCTTCAAGGCAAGCTTTGATTGTCCGCTCCCCAAGATTTAATTGGCTCAAGAAATCATTTATACTGTACACAAATAAAATGAATTGTTATGTAAAAATAGCGATGACTGCATCATAGAGAGGCTGATCAAACAATCTTCAGACGACAAATGCATAGATTAATTTGAAAGCAGGTTCATAATTTACAATTAAGATAACAGAGTGAAACTTTGATGCCGGTGCTCATCAAATCTTATTACATTATCAAAATATTGTATTTCAGAACAGACACCTAATCTAATCTAATTAATCGTAAAAAAAAATATATGCCTAGAGAACATTTCATCTAAACACACAAATTCAACCACTTAAGAAAGTAAACAAACCAATGCAAATAACAAAAAATTATTGAGTACCTGTCTAGACGAGTGTATTCCAAGAACTTCATGTTTCCAGCAACTAAGGACAATATCCAGGAATGCACACAGTTTATACTTCCCAGAACCTCCTGTGGGAATAAAAATGTTACAATTAGTGACAGTAAATTATAAACGAGTTAAAAAAAAGATAATACAATTCTGCAACCTTTATTGGAGTTCTAAACATGTAAAAGTCTTCAAATACAAGTGCAGCTATATCAAGCTTCAAGTTACTAGAATAAGAATAAATGTTACACTATACTAAGACAACTAGGACAACCAAATAAGATAAAATATAGGCTAGACAAAGTATTAACTCATAAATCCATTATACTCCAACAATCGAGAATAATAACAAGAAAATATGGGGCTGAAATGAAAGTAAAAGTAAGGTTTTATCTTAAGAGACACATAAATCTCATGAGCATAAAACACTAAACATTATAGAGATACCGCTAGCCATTCATACAGAGTTGAGCTTGATCATACACGTCAATTAGTAGCCCTAATAATACTAATCTGGAGAGGTTAAACAAAGCATGTTTCAAGCATCAGCGTGGACTTGGTACATGTTGCTGCATGCCAAAAGGCATTGAAAACATATTTTCCAGTTTTACTGAAAATCATCCCATTCGATGCATAAATTTCAACAAGCCTTTGAAGTACGCTTCTCAATCAGAACCTGGTGCTGGTGTTCTACCACAATATGCCACAAAATCTCACAAACAAACCAGATCCACACCGTCCATGGAGTTGGGGAATAAACAGAACTATTCAAAGACATTAACATCTAAATCAATAACTACACAGCTAGCAGAAGCCGATTCGCTGTTTTCTATCAAAACAATCCTCGATCCCCGTCACAGTTAGCAATTCGAGACAAAATATTGGAAATCAAACAGATCGAAAGAATCGACAACCGAGTTATTGCAATAGAATATATATTGTGGAAGATCAAACGAGTAAATTACCTGTAGAAGAACCGACCAGAAGTCCAAAAACTGAAGAATCTCTCGCTCGGTGAAAGATGGAGGAAATGATCTGTAGTCTGGATGAATATAGAGATGATTGTAAAGAACCCTAATTTGAGAATATTCGAATATGGAAGAAGGTTTGAGGGGTGTCGGTTGAAATAAATGTCGCTGTTTATGCGATTTGAAATGATATTTTTGTGGCCAAGGGATAAGCGAGAGACGGGTGGGTTACCGTATGCTTGTACTAATCGCCAACCAAAACGGATCTTACAAGGGCTAGGGTTTGTACTAAATCGACGGTCCAATTGAGAATAAATCTTCGTGGACGGTTAAGATGCTACCATGAAACGTGTGTTTTTTCCAATCTCCATACCAATTTTCGGTTGACTAACAAAAGGGAAATAAAAGTATATTATTCATACAGAAAAATAGAAAATGATATGCTGGTGATAGTTAGGAATGGAAATTTGTTGGTTAAAATGGATGAGTTTATTATTTTCATTCAAAAAAATTATTTATATATATATATAAGGGTTAGGAACATGTAAAAATCTGTTTTACGGTAAGAAATGAGAACGAATCTGAAGCGTCGGATTAAATAATCAACGTTCATGATTAAACATGTTTAAATGGTAAGCTTGAATTTATTATGGCCCTTGATTAAGACGTTCATTAAGGAAACAAAATATCTTGTGATTTCAATTAAACATGCACATTCAATTGAAATTTTTTTTACTTGATATCATTGTGCATGTGCACAAATGTATGACTCAAAATATATATTGTAACACGAATGTATAAATGAAAATAATGTTACTTCAAATAAACGACACAATTTCATGCATGTATATGTGCATGCATAATTTTGTGCATATGTGTGTGCACGATTTCAAAGTGTCTGTGTAGGAATCATTGTGCGTGTGCACGATTTATTGTGCGTGTACACGATTCATTGTGCGTGTGTACAATTTCATTGTGCGTGTGCACTCCATCAAGCGTGATAATGATTAATATCATATGTGTGAAATGGTAAATTCATACAGTCGACACGGCTAGAATAACACGATTATATTAAATATTAATATGAAAACGAGAGTTTTAACGGTTATGTGATTGATTACTGTATTTTGCTAATAATCATGTGTATCTAATTAAGGTAATTTGCATCTCAATAGGATGCATCTAATATTACATTGTTAATTGCCTGATTTTATAAAAGATCATAGCCGTTCAAAGAATTTAATCATGTGATTGAGATTCGTTATCATTTCTTACCGTAAAACAGATTCTTACCCGATCTCAACCCTATATATATATATATATATACACACGGTTTCACGAAATATTATCTAACTTTACAAACAAATATTGAAATGAATTTCAATTAAAATAAAATGACACAAACAAACGAAATATTTCTTGCATAAAATACATGTAAATCATCATAAATTCGAAGTGATCTAGCAGATAAGGGCATGATAGGCAAAAGGAGTGATGTGTTAGCGAAAGGAGGTGTTGAAGACTTGAATGTTTTGCAAAGAGATTTAAATTTATGGGGAAGGGGATGTAGGGTCATGCGCCCGCAATTCTTTGATTAAAATGAATGATAAAGGTTAAAAACATTATGGATTTGAGGGTTTTAGTAAAAAAAATTTCCCAATTTACATGGGTGGAAAGAGGCGGATGATGACAGTTCGGGTGGTGGGTGGTTGCACCTACACCCATACATGTCCCATCTCCATCAATTTCACCCGTCAATCGCCCACCACCCGGTATTCTTCGGATTTTTACCCGTATATTCGATTTGGTAGATCGGTTGTTTTCGGGTGGTTGTGAACACATTACCATCCTTAATGATAGTGGCACGTGATTGTTTATCAGCGGTACACGATGTGTTTTAAAGGGTGTTTTAGTAATATAATAAGCATATTAATTTAAAAAATTAGTTAGAAATACGTGAAGTGTGTACATTCTGAATTTTTATCTAGGGAATCTGGTTGATATATATATATATATATATATATATATATATATATATATATATATATATATATATATATATATATCCTAGTGGATTGAGATTTTCCGGATTTTGTCTATTATGTTAAATATTTGTTATTATATATTTGGATTTTTCCAATTTTGTAAGTTGTTGCGTTTGATTTCCGAATAACATTATTGAAGAGGTCTTTATTCACTTTTCAGTCGATTATTTGACATCCTAAAATTGTTCTAAGTTGTTTGAGGCCATGATGTCCAATTGCAATTAAATTCTTCTTTTATTGGTAGAATCGACATTTATAGTAGTTTGGAAAGCAAATTTGTGGTAGTTGATCATTTGACCAGAGACTTTATAGTAGTTTGTTAGGAATGATAATATTTTATTGCGTGCATTTGCATATGTCTTTGTGAAAATGATGATATCATATGTAAAGCCTAAGAACGGAGTGTTTGTTCCGCTTCTTGTAAACGGGAAACCAATATATTTTTGATTGTCAATGCTAATTTTTTTGTATGTTTATGGCCGGTACCTCTACTCCAAGATTAAAAAGAAGCGATGGGTCCCTTGACGTAGACGTCTTTGTGAAAAAAATATTGTTGTCGGGAAGTCATTAATGAGAATTGAGCTTTCTCGTGAGAAAAGAAAGAGATCACGGATCGGTCAATCTAATGAGACCGTGGAGATGCATTTTTCAATCTATTTTCTAAACCTTTCTTCAAGACCAAATTTCTCAAGAATCTCCTCAAGGAAAATGTCATTTTTCTTTGTCATAAGTCTTGTCCATTCTAGTTTGATTGCCATGAAACCTTATTTTCCTTTATTTGTTCTAAAGTCATGGAAGGTTTTCATGGGCAATAAAAACATTATCGTGTATTGATATGTTCTGAGTAAAAGCGCCTTTCAATGGATGGATTTTTTTGGGAGGAGTAAGCTTAACCTCTTCTCTAGTATTTTGGCAATGATTCTATAAATTGGTCTATAATGGGAAGTAGTGGTTGAGTTATCTATTTTTTGGATAAATGGATATAAATGTGTGATTAATTTGTTTAAAGATCCTACTAGTTCTATAAAAACTTTTAACCGCTCTAGATACCGCTAGTCCAACAACGTCCACCTCTGGTAAAAACCAACTGTTATGCCATCCGGACCCGGTGATTTTTCACATCCAGCATCAAAGATTGTACCTTTTATTTTCCTTGTAGAGAAGGGTTTAATTAGTTATTGGTTCTCATTTTTAGTTATTTTTGACTGAATGACTTCAAGTTATTTTTGAAGGTTGTGATTATCCATTATCGAGGCTTTAAAGCGGCATTGATACTCCTTTAAAAATTATTCGTTGATGTGGTCTTCTTTTGATAAAATTGCGCCATGGCCTTTTTTTAATTATGGCGATATTATTTTTATTTCTTCGCCCAATAGCCTTTCTATGGTGAAACTTCGGGTTCTTATCATCAAGTCTTAAATTATTAGTTTTAGCTCTTTGCACCCAATATTTGTGTTGATAGTCTAGTATACATTGCCACTTTTGGATAAGTTTATTAATCTTATATATCATTTTGATGTTGATTTAAGCTCTGGAATGTATTTTTTGCAAATATTCGATTTCTTCATCAACTATTTTTAGTTGTTTATTCATATCCCCAAACTTATCACAACTCCATTGTTTTTCAGTAAGGGAATACAAGCATTACGGGTGTAAAGGAGGCATGCCTTATTAACTAAGTTGAACATATGGCTTTCGAGATATTGAGTTTTTCGTGTTTATTTTATAAGATTTTCACATTTTTTAGGTTACATCCACGTAGATTCAAATATGAACGGTTCGTTCTTGAATTTTTTAGATGTGTTTTCTATATTAACGAAGATCGTATGGTGGTATGAGGGTGTAAATGTATGATTCTAGTATGAATTTGTGGATATTTTTGGAAGATTTTTAAAAAAGTCATAATTTTATTTATTTTTTCATAAGTGTTGTCGTCACATTCCTTTTTCCTTTTCCACGTAAACTCATTTCCTTTGGTAGGGATATATATTTGAGATTACAATGTCGAGCAAAATGTCGTAGCCTATCTAGTTTGTTATTTGGAAGCGGAACTCCCTTTTTTGTCCATGGGTTCTATTAGATCTATATTCTAATAGTTCATTACAATGTCGGTTTGCTTGTTGAGATCACTTTCATTGTCAATTGAAGCCAAAATTCTTTTTTTTTTAATAAATTTTTTATTTTGTTCATTTGACAGTGCATAGATGAAAGATAATTATTTCAAAGGTTGTTACGAGTTATGAATATTTGACAGTTAACCTTTTGATGTCCTCCGTCATCTTCAATCCTAATCTTTATTTTTATTGTTCTTTTGTTTGGTTGTTGGTTTGTTCTCTTGACAATTGATATGTCCGTCTCTCATAACATCATAGGTTGTCTAGTGCATGAAAATCATTTTCATTTTAAAAAATGATATTATTAATTTGTACGCTCCTCTTTGATGCGTTGGAGCTTCAGAATTCCAAAGATAATTGGAGTCCGTAACTGTCCGTTTAAGAACCACTTACCGTACTAGATGTCTAGATGAGTATTATCGGATTGTGAGAGCTAGGGCTGAGCAGATTGCGGTTTGCGGTTCGAGAATTTAAGGTTTGCGGTTTAAAACCGCAACCGCATTTTGCGGTTTCAAACCCCAAAAACCGCATGTGGATGTTACAACTTACTAAGTTGGCCTAGTAGTCTCCTACTCGCCTCTCCTCGCGCCGCGGCCCTCGACAACCTCACGCCCCAGTCACCTCCATTCCCCTCTCGGATCTAGCCTCTCGCTGTCGCAACCTCGCGGCCCTTGCCGGCTGCTACTTCTTCCTCTCCGGCCGCTACTTTGCTTCCTCTCCAGCTGCTACTCTGTCTCGCAGCCTCGCGACAGTCGACAACCTCTGCTTCTCCTCCTCCTCGCCTCGTCTCCGGCCGCTACTATGCTTCCTCGCCTCCTCTCGCAGCCTCGCGATAGTCGACACTCGACAACCTCTGCTTTCTCTCCTCCTCGCCTCCTCGCCGGCTGCTACTTCTTCCTCTCCGGGCCTCCGGCTGCTACTTCTTCCTCTTCGGTGAGTCTTCTAACTCTTGTGTTCTTCTGTTCTTCATTTCTATTTTCGTCTACTGAATCATGTCTTCTTCTGTTCTTCATTTCTATTTTCTTCTACTAAAAGTCAGAAATTGCTATTGAAAGTTATGAAATTGCTACTGAAACTTTCAAATGCTTGCATATGCCTGAGATTTTCTGCCTTGGATTTGTTCTGCACAATGGTTGCGGTTTTTGCGGTTCAAACCGCAAAAACTGCAAAAACCGATGTTTGCGGTTCTGGTGCGGTTCGAACCGCTACCGAACCGCATATTGCGGTTTGCGGTTCAAGTATTCCTAGTTTGCGGTTGTGGTGCGGTTGCGGTTTTTGCGGTTTTGGACCGCTGCTCAGCCCTAGTGAGAGCAAGTTCATGTGTAACTCGTTGTCATTTATAGGTGTGGGCACACATCCCGCCAATCCCGGTCCCGTCCCAGCCCCATCCCGATCCCGATGGGATTTCATTCAAATTTATAAATCCCGTCCTGAACCCGTCCCGTCAAAAACTATCCGGGACGGGATATGGGCCTTAACTTCTCTATCCCGTTAGGCCCGTCCCGTATATAATCAAAAATATAATTTACAATAATAAATATAAGTAAAATCTCTAAGTATTAGTGAAATACTTTATATTTATTATATAGTTACGTTTATATATTCTAAAAAATAAACCATGTTATTCAAACCATTAAAATTGGCGAATGTACCAAATTCATTTAAATGTGTTTTATTATATATATATTTAGAAACTTTAATTTAATTGTAATATGTTATTATGAATATTTGGAAACTTTAATATTTTTCCGTTGTAAGTACGATATATACAAATATTTTATGGATAAAGCGTAAAATTTAAAATATTAAATAAAGTAATATGAAAACGGGATTGAGCCCATTCCGTCCCGTCTCCAGCCGGGATAGGACCCGGTGGGATTCAATCTAAAATATCCAAGACCCGTCCTAATCCTGTCCGATTTAAAATAGCCAGGACGGGATTGGGATGACCTCAGTCCCGTCCCATACCCATCCCTAGTCATTTACATAAAATAATAGGGCTGACACAAATCCCGCAAATCCCGGGCCCGTCCCGATCCCGGTGGTTTTTCATCTAAAAATTTTAAATCCCGTCCCATCCCACCAAAAATATTACGGGACGGGATATGGGTCTTACCTTCCTCGTCCCGCAAGGCTCGTCCCGTCCCGCATATATTAAAATATAAATATAAATTAAATGATTAAATATATAAACCTACGGAGTAGTGATTATTATGTAATTTTGTTATTATAAATTAACAATTGTCTAAATTCATTTACAAAGGGCAAAGGAAAATTGAACTCGACATTGTTTAAAAAGTAATGATAATTAATTATGTAATTTTGTTCTTATATTTTATTTTGGATGATTAGATTTGACAAGTTAAATAATGTTTTGTAACCCTTGTTGCGACATTCTATTTTGACGGTCTTTCGTTTTAAGTATATCAATGAATATTTGTTTTCGTAAATTGTTAATTTTAAAACGAAAAGGCAAAAATAAATTTTATATAGATTATGCGGATAAGTCCCGTCGCATCCCGTCCTGATCCCAACTGGGATTAGGCCCAATGATTTTTAGTAAAAAAACACAAGGTCCATCCCGGTCCCGTCCCATATATAATGACCGGGATGGGACATGGGATGACCTTAATCCGTCTCATCCCGTCCCATGCCGTCCCATGCCGTCTCATCCCGTCCCATGCCGTCCCATGCCCAGCCCTATAAAATAACGTGGAGGATTTATACTCACCTTGGTCACCGACTCACCTACCACCGATATAAGTCGTAACTCGATTTATACTCACCTCACCTACTAACAGACTGACCTAATTCTTATTCTAGGTACTCGTTGATCGCCCATTGAACTAAATTCCCGATCCAAATCCTCTATCCATAGTTTCCTCTGTGCAATCTCCTACCAAAATTTCAATATCATCTACAAGTTCTGATCCAAAAATTTCCGTCCTATCTTTCGATATCAAATGGCAGCTGATTTTGATGTTAAAGGAGACAGCGACTACAATGCCCATGTTTTCTCCTCATCGCAAGAGGTTAGCGGCTGTAGTCCCCTTCTTCTTTACTTCATTCTTAATATGAGTTTAATTACACACGAAGATTATTCTAGTGGGGAGTGCTTCCAATATTATGACAGCAATGCTATCTTTCTTGGGTTTATGTTGCCCTTGGTGATTATAAATGGTGTTTGTGGGTTTTGGGAGACGAGTTTTGTGTTCGGTATGTCGCGTTTGAAATTACCACCTGCTTGATTAGCACACTGTTCTGCACAATATCAGCTGCTTGATAAGCTGAACAAGAATTCGAATCCAGTGAAGGATCAGAAATATGCTGCAATGTATTCGAGCATTTTCGATGGAATAGTTGTTGATCCAGCCCTAATGATGATCCCCATAGATGATCATATGGTGCACCGAGGACACGGTGTATTTGACACCGCCATTATTTTTGATGGGTAAGCCCTTTTCATGTAGCAGTATTACAGTATTGGATTCTGTAACTGTTTTCCTTGTGCTGCAGCTACATTTATGAACTAGATGACCACCTAGATCGCTTCCTCAAATCAGCATCATTAGCAAAGATTTCATCACCCTTCCCCAGATCAACTCTCCGAAGCATTATAATCCAGCTCACATCCGTGTCAAAATGCAAGAAAGGAAGCATTAGATATTGGCTGAGTGCAGGTCCAGGGAGCTTTCTTCTCTCACCTTCTGGATGCTCTACACCTGCATTCTACAGCATAGTTATCAATGAAGATTTCTCACAGCAGAAACAAGGGGTAAAAGTCATAACATCCACCATACCTATGAAAAGCCCACTTTTCGCCACAATGAAGAATGTGAATTACCTTCCCAATGCGCTCGCGCAAATGGAGGCTGAAGAAAAGGGTGCACAAGCGTCAATTTGGATTGATGATGATGGCTATGTTGCAGAAGGGCCCAATATGAATGTAGCTTTTGTAACACATGATAAGAAGCTTATCTTGCCTTCATTTGATAAAATCCTTAGTGGATGCACTGCTAAGAGGCTTCTACAATTAGCCACACAAATGGTGGAGTCGGGTAGATTGAAAAGCGTAGGAACTGCTAGTGTTAAAGTGGAGGAAGCAAGAGGTGCAGCTGAGATGATGTTTGTAGCAAGCACACTTCCTATACTGCCCATTATTATGTGGGACGAGGAGCCAATTGGAGATGGTATTTAGCCACTAATGATGCTTAGAATGCTTAATGTTCAATTTTACTCTTTTAATTTGAGTTGGTCATTATGGGTTTGTTTTGTGTTTGACAGGTAAGGTGGGCGAGTTGACAATGATGCTCTCAGATCTGCTCTGGAGTGATATGGCTTCCGTCCATGGACCAAAAAGAGTTGGAGTTCCATACGAGTAGGACTTCGAAAACCCTTCCTTCTTCTGGTGACTACTCTTCACTTGTACTTTTATAGTTTGCAAAGCACTCTACTACTGAAGAGGATAATGCTTACTTGTTCAGCCTGAACTGTTGATGTTTTACTGTCTTTTATGGAGAGTAATGATAATTTCTTGTTGTCTCTCATATGTGCATACCTGAGTTGATGGATATAGCTTGGCTACTTTACCTATCAATATAATAATCCTGATGTAGGAAGTTTGTGCGCGTTTTTTTGTCTTTTAGGTTTTGTCAAGTTTTACTCATTGATCAATAGAAAATGTAAATCCTTCTCCATAGCTCTTCCCAGTCTTGAGTATTCATTGTCAGTGCGCACACACTCCCCCATACATGAATACTCGAAAGTTCCGAGTTGGAACCAAACAACAACAGAAGAAAGAGAAGAAAGAATGTAAAGTGCAACACCAATCTTGGTTTTCCTTTTTCTTGTGAGCTTAATATGTATTTTAGAAAAATTACTTATAGACATCTTCATTTGTGAATACATCCTCCTCTACCTCTTTCAGGTGGGAGCTTCATGTAACACGCATTATACCGTTATGTTCATCGTTTAGTGTTGCACATGCGTCTAATATCACTGTGGAGCTCGCTCTTCTCAAATGACACTTCATCTTCAGTCCCCTCTCTTTTATATACAGAACTTGTCTTATGAGGAAGCCAAGATACCATCTTTCTTCACTGAACTTGAACTACATAGAATCTTTCATGCTGTTCTGGATGCTCTCTTTGTTCTTGATATGAAGGAATCGATCCGTCAGTAGAGCCCTGAAATACGAGAAACATATAATAACCATTAAGTAAGAACGCATTGAAAGAATGACATCAAGGGTTGTGAGTAAATTCTTACAGTTGAATAATGCTGCAGGCCAACGATTCCCAGGAGTATAATGTAGAGAAGCAACGCGCAACCTATGATTCTTAGCACAACCAACTGAAAATGCAAGATGCGAAAATGAATATAAGCAACAACAAAGTGACCATGGAGCCAAAGAGATAAACTAGTATCTTACAATGATCAACGATTCTTAGCACAACCAACTGAAAATGCAAGATGCGAAAATGAATATAAGAAACAACAAAGTGACCATGGAGCCAAAGAGATAAACTAGTATCTTACAATGATCAACGGAAAACAGCAGTCAGGTCCATAGATGATGATTGGAAGAGTATGCCGTAGGATCAAAAGTACCAAGAACTGCATGTAGACAGCAGATAAGTACAACAAATCATTGTAAAACACAAAGCTCAAACTATAGTCGAAGAGAGTTACAATTATAGCAACTGCAAGGCAGCGTAAACTTCTTGAAGGCGATTCATCAGTGTCCGAGTCTGTAGTTTGATCAGCTGGAGCTATTCTTATATATGGCGGTTCGTTTATTGCCCCTGCCCCGATCTCCCAATTTCTCCTAAAGAAACACAAATTCAAGAATTTGTCCAGCTCAAAATCATATTATGCACAATTTTATCTCACATGTTTCTTCACATGAATCCGTAGGAACAAAACTTAACCTGATGTTTGATGGTACATGCCTGTACTGAAGCAGCGGCGGCCTTGCAGTGTAGTCCGGTCTAAATTGCTGCATCAAGTGTCATAAGGAATTTTAAGAAAGACATCAGCAGAAGAATGATCCTACCTGAACCGGAATCTATATATATAAAGTGTCATAAGGAATTTTAAGAAAGACATCAGCAGAAGAATGATCCTACCTGAACCGGAATCTATATATATATATATGCTAACCTGGTAACATATTTCACATGCAGTGTCACCCTTCTCGTCGCACCATCTCTGTACGCATCTACGATGAGCATACTACACGAAAATCATCAACGCATAAGAGCTACAAAGATCCAAACCAAAAAGATGAATGCCCACAGATAAACAAACCTTCAAGCTTCCGCGACAGGAGCAAGGCATTTCCATATTAGAATCCAAGTCCTCATCTTGGCATATCCGGCACTCTGCCAATTTCTTTGCAGACTGAGGTTCATCATCTGCTAAGAGTTTCTCTGCAGCCGTAAAATCAACTTGCTGCGTTTCATCAATCGTAATTACAACATCCTCGGATCGATTTCTGTTCTCAATAGCATCACGTAAGGTAGATTCCGTCAACAACCGGTTAACCAACAACGCAAAATGATCTCCCATCTGAAAAATACAGTCCAACAAATCTGACTTCAAATTAACTACACTTAAAATGAAGGGAAAGCTGAAAATGCCATACATAACTTAAACACATGTAAAAACTAAAGTTGCAGTGAAATTAGGTCATCCCTTTCCTCTTCTGTTAAAAGGCTAAAATAACCTAACCCAGAGAATTGAAAAGTTCATCCCTGAACCAAGTAATCAAAACTTGCAGAGAAAGGTTACTGGACATACATAGAAATGAAAGCCAGAAGTTCTGATAACCAAAAAAGGGAGAATATATGCAAATATGGAAAGAAAGCTTCCTTTTAAGAAACCCAAAAGTAGCAATCAAAACAAAGAGAGCTGATAATTGACAAAATCAGGCGGTGAAAGAGAAAAAGATGAAAACTAATGAAGAACTGAAGAGCCAGTAAAGAGAAAGCGTAGTTACGAGTCAGAAGCTTGAGATCTGATAATGTGCAAGGAAAGAGAAGTGTGTTCTTTTGTACGGAACTTTCTTCTCTGTTACTAATAATGGCAATAGATTTGAACGATGTTGCTATTGTTGTAATGGAGAAAGAAACTGATTTTGAAGTTTGTAGGGCCGAATTATTTTCTGGAAACAATGAATATAAAAATAGAAAAGAAAAAGAAAGTATTTGAGAGGAGAGAGAATGTGAATTTCTAACCGCCATTGGCCCACAGCCACGATTCGCACGAATTTACGGTACGTGTTTTGTGCAGGTTTATTTCTTACAGGAGATGCATTGGCGCCAACAGTCTCTCGTTTCTCAACAGAAAAAAAATAAAATAAAAATAAAATATATATATATATTTTTTTTGGTTAGAATAAAAAATATATTGCAAGGAGACTCGAGTCCTACAATATTAAAATTTTCCTTTCTTCCATAAGGGTGGTTTTGTGTAATTTTGATAATTAGGGTAGTTTTGTGGAGCTTTTTTAATGATATTTCTAAATAATTTTAATTATTTTAAGTTATAAGATAATTTGTATTTTATTCATTTATTTAAATTGAATTAGTTTAGCTATCACCTGTCTTATTTTATTCTGGATCGTAAGGTTGATATTGATTGTTGAAACTGTTTCTTTTAAATAATCAAAGGTATTTAGGTTTATTTTACTTTTCATTATAAAATTATTGATTAAGAAAATAAGTTATTTTCCCTTTAATCTGAACTGACAAGTAACATTTGAACGAATTTTATCAAATATATTGTATAGATAAAAATTAGTAAATAATACTATAGTTTAACAATGAATTTATGAAATGTGAAACTATTTTTAGTTTATGGATTGTAACTTATTTTATTTTTCTGTACAATAATTATAATTTACCATAAATTTCTCATTTTTTAAATGAAAATGTCAAAGTATTTTCTTACTTTCTAGATACATTACTTTATTCGAGTTCATGTAATCTACATGACCGAATAATTCTTATGGAAATGAAGTTGTAATAGCTGTCAATTTTCTTACATCCGTTTTGAGACCAAACAACATAACGTGGAGGATACACGTTCAATGATCCACACAGAAAAACAAACAGATTTCATTCTAAAACTAGTTCACAATAAGAGATGATTAAACTCACATATTTAAAAATAGTCGATATGGGATAATCTACACATCTCAACGCATGCAATGTTAATCCACGCAAAAAGAGTAAATATTACACTATTACTCTAATAGTATGGAGGTTGTCACTCCCCTGTCATCGTTTGAAACAACGGTAAATATTATTTGAAGGGTAGGTAATGACCAATGAAAAACTGAGAAATAGTAACTAGTAAGTATGGTTGATGATTTAACATCCAATGATTCGGAGAATTTTAGGTAATTTTATCAGATATAAAAATTAAGATTATAACTCGTGAGAAATATATGACTAGCTTTTAACTTCAGAGTAGATTGTATCTAGTATAGTTTTATTTTGGTAAATGGAAGTAGGTAGTAGAGTTTTGGTAGACTCGATGAAGTGTGTTAGGCTGAGTTATAGACTAGCTAAGATGACCGATTGATATACTTTATAATACAATTTAAACGTATCACATGATGGTTTGTTAATTTAGGTGACCAGAATTCTTCGTTGCCTTTTTCTTAGGCCCGTTTGTCACGATACTATTTGGTTCGGTAAATTGACACTCCAACAAATTCAAAGTAATCGTTCACATAAAATTATTTGTACACCATGCATTTCTTCTGTTTTGGTTGAATTGTTTGTATACTTTTAAATTGTTTGGTTCATCAACAACTTTTAGTTCTACGTGCAATATCTTTAATGTATGAAAAAAGTAGTGAAACATATTTTATATTTTATAAAATAATATTCTAAGATTATAAAGTTGACCCACATTCGTATGACACTATAAATGGTCAACTTACGTATCTAGGATTAGGATGCTATATTTCGTTTTATAATCTGTAGCACACTTTGATGTCATGTATGGTTGAGCAAACATATTATGCGTGGGAGCTTCAATAATTCACATAGAAGGAATATATATATATATATATATATATATATATATATATATATATATATATATATATATATATATATATATATATATATATATATATATATATAACATCAACGGACAACAAAAATTATTCCGCATTACTATTCACCCAAATAAAACGGAACAATCTACTCGCAGTGGGAACAAAGTCCTAGACGCACCGAGACCGTGTCTTTCATTCCCACTGCGCCCGTAGGCGTAGTAGGAAGGCAACAAAGTTCAATTCATGAGGCCGTAACAGAGTGGAGCATCCGCGACATCTTAGCCGGATATCGTTGGTGCCACCTAATCGGGTAGATAAACGGCACTCCAAGCTAGTTTCCTTCAAAAATCGAATGTTGCTCCAATTGTCATAATTTTAGGTGTTGGATTTATATGTTGAATTTGATTTCCGGTACACCACAAATGTGCCTCCTAGACTCACTGAAAATGCGTCTTCCGGGTCATGTGAATGAGCCCCACATGCAAAAATTCGCCAAAATTCGAACGTTGGAGCAATGGTTACACGTTTTCAAAACTACGTACACCGAACTCCCATTCTGCCTAGGAGGCGGACCCGCTCTCCACCTTCACCACGTACCCGTCTTGCGGCATAACAATATCACTGAATTAGTTACTTAGATTATTTAAGCTATTTAATTCAAACTATTGTTCGATATTATAAGATCTAGTTGTTATCTATCCTCTAATCTCCGCATCTCTAGTGTATAAGTAATTCACTTTGACCATTAATAACATCACTTGATTCATCTATCCATATCCGGTTTCCTTGATCTTTTTTTTTCCCTAATCGAATAACATCACTCAAAAAATATTATCTTTTGAGAAATACTATTTTATCAATCGAGTACGTTATAAATATATAAAACATTTTTACGGTTCACTTTTGAACATCAACGTATATTATATTGATATGTTTTGAATATCACAACTCACGTAGTCATATATGAATCGAGAAACTTATTAATATAATGTTATACTCACACTGCTAATAAACGTACATACTATTTATACATATATTTTCATTTGCATGGTTTAATATTAAAGATAGTAGTTATTTAATGATTGTGTTTTTTGTACATATAACCCCGGTCGTTATTTTATGTCCCAATTCATAGGCTAAACCAAACAACCCCTAAATAAATAACAATATGATACGTACCTAGTGTCCTATATATCGTCATATTCACGTCTAAAACAAGTTGTTCATCGCTACGTAGGGTCCTCACTTAAGAATTTATCAGCAGCAATTATAGTTATGCAAGGAGTTAGGCTAGTTTGATCACATTGGGCTCCACCTAACCCATTAAGTGGTCATTATTGTCTTACAATCAACCCATATTAATTATTACACGCAACATAACATATATCATATATGCATATGTATGTCCAAACAGTAGAATAAGTACTTGTCAAACTCTAAATCCATCATAATTCTCGTATATATGTCATATAAAGATCAACTCATTTACTTATATTTAGAATTTTTATGTTCAACTCGATTAGAATTAAAAGGGGCCTAAGTTCCATTCGAGCTTAAAAACGTTTTCACTTTAGCAAATTCCATGTCTATACTGACAATCATTCTGATGATCAATATAAAAAAAAACTCCTGAATTTTCTTCTATTCCTATACAGAAAAGCTACTATCCTGCAACACCTCAATAACTCAAGATCGTAGAAAGAAAGAATGAAATTCATATAATTTAAGAAAACAATCATCTCTAGATCACACCTGCAAGAGGAGAAGCCACAGGCGATGGCTTATTAGTATTAACATCGCCATTCTTCATGCATCGATTCTCTCCCTTGTCACGTTTCACTTCCTTTGATGAAAATTGAGCAAAAATATCCTCCATTAGAGGATGATCTGCAAAGGGTATCCACAGAACGAGGCAGAGCATTACTCCAACCGAGATTAGCCCCAACCCGGCATTCACAACTCGAAGATAGTGTTCAATGGCAGGGCAATAGCTTGATGTGATCTTCACAAAAGTGTCTCTCACAAAATTGCAGTTTTGTAGACTTAGCATTGGTGGTGTGTAGTGGTTGATTGCGTAGCTCACGTTTACGGCGGTTATCAGTTGTACATACATTGTGGGCGTTAGTCTACCTGTCGTGATGCACGTGTCGTTTTCAGCTACACATATATAGCTCTCCCATATCTGCAATTTTACACGATTATATCATATGTTTATAAAAAAGATGCTCATATGACAGTAAAACTACAGAAGTAATTCCTTAAGAGCTATATGAGACAGTGACACAGGTTTAGCTTACACAATAAGGCTATGTTTGGATGTCATACATTATAATGCAATTACGTGATATCGGGCTTTAAACTAAACTATGTAGTATTGAGTATAAAATGTTGCCAATAATACATTTTAGGTTTCTATAAACCCTGATCAAGGAAACATTCTTCTACTAACAAATGGATAAACCCCTTAAAAAACATGAAAATTAAAAGCTAAACAGATTGATTTTAATATAATCTTTCTAAATTGGAAATCTTAATATATGTCCTTGGAAAAACGGATACATTATATACTTCTGCATCCAAAGTAGCCCTTAACATCATTTCATGCTTAAAAGCACATATGACTCATTCTTCTTTGCATATGATAAAGAGTTTTGCCTTTTTATGGCTATCTCAGAAGTATAAGAAATTTCTTTTGCTTTTTCAACTAGAACAACTAAAGACAGGTTTTGGAGCACTAAATTCAAGTAAAGGGTACTTAAGAACTAGGAGATGAGCCAAAAAAGAGACCAAAAGGGAGATGGTTGTGTGGGAACCTACCAACGATGCATCGTCCATGGCGACTTCATGTTGCCCACACTTCCGATCTTCCAGGTGATCGTTGAATGGATAACAGAGAGGTGGCATAAGAGGACCAGATTGATTGTAGTAAAACATATCTCCATGAGGCCGGTTTGTGTCTGCATATGTGTATATGAACTGATTCACAATATTTACAATACCAAGAACTATTTTTTTACTTTCTTCCAATGTTTTATTTGTTGTACTCTCATCAGCACATGGAAGAATGTCGCTCAAAGCCGTCTCTGCTTGAGGATTATCTGCCCATTCTTGCATTGCTGTACATGTGTCCACAATTGCACTGCTCACAAATAAAATAACCAAAGATATAACATTTGGAGTAAATACAAGCTTTGGCAACAATGACAAGCATATGGATAATAAACTGATATATTGTCAGGCTTTTCAAGTGTTTGAATAGTATGTATTGATAATGAAGTTCCACAAAGTAGCTTACTTGTTGAAAATGACAAATACTCCACAGAGAATGAACGTCCCGGCAACAAGCAGCCACCCACTGAGTATGAATCTGCAGAGATATTCAGTTTAGAGATGTTAACACAGCAGATACAATGGAAAACCAACTAAATTTAGTTCAGGACAAAATAATCAGCGTTATGTTTAGGAATCAAAGAAATAAAGGTGCTGAAAAACTTACATGTGGATTGCGTGTTTATGCCGCTTTAATGATAGAGCTGCAAACAAAAAAAGAAAATCATGAGAAGGTTAAAAAAATGGAAATGGTTGAAGGGATGAAATAAACACATGCCCAGGAATGCTGAGTAATACATACCAAGACCAAGGAGAGCCAAAATAAGCATTACTACTGCCAAAGCAATTAAAGCTGATCTCCTGAAAACACACGGAGTTGAAAAAACTGCTTAATAAAAACACAAAGTAATACTGAGTACCTACTAATATTAAAGATGGAGTTCACAGGAACATACACTCTGTTGAAGACCTTCTTTACTTTTACCGAGTTTTCACTGGTGGTCTCAGTCAATGTTCGGGAAGCAGACGTCAAGTCTATGCTCAGCTCGTCAATATCATGTTCAACGTCAGGGGGTAGAATGACTTGAGATAAATTGATTGTTTTTGCAAGGGACAAGTATTCAGTAACATTTCTCAGGGTCTGGACTGTGTAATCTGACTGATTGATGACATAATTTAATGTATGCATCACTTGGCCATGAAATCTATCCTGCCCTACGGATAAAACTATACAGCCAATTCTGCAGAAGAATAAAACACAGCAAGATTTAGTTAAAAGGCAGGTGGCAAATCATCAAACAAAAAGAACACAGCCTGTTCACTAATCGTTCTTTTCTTTAAATGACCACAATGTTGAAGGAACGCAGGTCTATACTTTTTGTAGAGAGGTTTGTTCTGCAAAGTGCAAAAAAAGCAGAAAACTGAAACTTTTAAAAACAACAAGCTGGAAACAGGTTACCCTAATGAAGCACATGTGAACAAAATTGTACTCATTGGGGCAAGCCGTTGATATTAAGCATTATAACTTTGCAAACATAAATGAAGAAAGTTTTGGGTTATTACACTGAAGCACACGTGAAGAGAGTCAGCAGTGTAAGGCAAATCTTTTGAGAGTTATCCGATCCTTCCCGCTTTACATTTATTTTCCATCCACAACAATGATATATCACAAGTGTTGCTCCAAACAACACAAACCACAAAATAGCCAGTATAAAGCCAGCAACACCTGTAAATCCAACAGACTGCACAGATATCAGTCAAAATCAGTTATTTGTATACGAACTTGAACAACTAAGCAATTAAAGCTAATACTGACTATTTTGCATCATAGCTTAAGTATTCAACTAGTGTCACAATCATCAATATTTTTCAAGTTCCATCTTTCAATTCCAAATCATTTAGGCAACTTTAACAGGACATGCCTGGTTCAATGCCATGTTCAGCACTTCCAATATTCAAGCAAATCAGTTATGTTCAGCACTTCCAATATTCAAGCAAATCAGTTTACTACAGATAGGAATTAATATATTTTTCAGCAATTGGAATAAATAACCTCAAAAATTAAGTTAAAGAAACGTGACTTACAGCCCAATAATGTTTATTGGTAATGTTCCAACCACCCTTATATTTGTTGAACCCATCAAGAATGTCTGGCCTTTTTGTCTGATTTCCAGCCAGCATGAGAGTTTTCTTTGGTTCATAAACTCCAGGCCCTGGAGCTTGTGCTTGATCTACGAATCCACTCTTAAACATCTCAAAATTCTCTGACCCTGACCCTTTATAAATGAAATCATACACGGACAGAAAAGCTTTTGAATCAATTGTCACAAATACCAATAGCTTAAAAAAAATGATATTGCATCCAAAGAAAGATCACAATATCAACACATCATAAGAAAACAGCACATTATTGTAAAAAAAATACTAAGAAATCAACATTCAGAAGCAGCCCAAAGCTATTTACGCAAGTAAGCAACACGACAGAGATTGCTAATCCATAAAATCAAGCTAAATTACAAGACCCACAAACTTCAACATGTTTGATCAACAATAACCACGAAAGAGAACCATAATCAACAAACCCATCAAATAAAACTAATTTCAGCAAACATCTAGTTATTCTAATCGAGCAACAAACAAGCGAACTACAATTATCAAGCTGCTTCACTTCAAATTGAGAAATACATTAACGGAAGAGGGAATTGATTAAAACGAACCCAAGATGGGGTTGAGAGCAGTGGATTGAAGTGGGACCCAGATTACGAGCAAAATGGAGATAGCCGAAAGGATTCTCATTTGAGGCTCCTTGCATAAACCAGATTTCACGATCGATTTGGCAAGCGTAGAACATCGAAATGATTCTTTTTCTTTTATCAGTTGTCAAGCAATCTTATTCCACCGCCCATTTTTGGTATCCTTTCCACACAGCAAAATGAAGAGCAGAGATGAATCAAAGAACACAAGTGAGATTTTGTTAGTTGCAGAAGAAGCAAGAGAAGCGAGTTGTAGAAGAAGAACAGATTGATTGATCTGGGTGTTGACTGTTGAGTGAGGGTTCTTGTGTGGAGAGTGTGGGGGAAAGCAAGTAGCTTCGATTGTCGTTTGTGTTTGTGGGATTGCGAGAGAGTCACATGGAATGTGATGTGATTGAGAAATAAAGGGCTACAAAAGGCGGTTGGGAATCACTCGAAAACTGTATAATTATTTTATATTTTTTTGACAGGATTAAAAATAATAATTGTGTTATTTTAGAGAAATTGAGATCTTCTTTAACGTTTTTGATAAAATTTTTTACAAAAATTCAAATGATTTAAAAAAATAATAATTCTGATTTAAATATTTTTTTTATTGAAATTATGATCATCATTTAACCTTTATTTAAATGGCACAAAATCACTAGTAATAGAATTCATAGAAACCATTTAAATTTTAAAATGAACTCGGAGAAAAAAATTTCTTGAAATTTATTTTTGTACAAAAAAAAAGATAAAACTTACTTTTGATATTCTTTCATTAAAACATATTATATCCTTAAAATTTTATGAGTACCATGATCAACATAGTTTATTGACGGATCATTTTCTTTTACTGAAACTCAACTACATATTAACATTTTACAGATAAATTATGTGATGGATTAGACGATATTAATTCCGAATATATAAAATATAAAAATTAAATGAGACTAGTGATAAAAGTGACTGTTTTTGTCAAGGTGACTACGCGTGAATGCAAATTTGTAACAAAGGTGTGAAATTTCGACGGGTCAAAGGTTATATGAGACTCGTCGTACAAGTATTAGAATGGAACTCAACATATAAGTTCAATGAAGTTTCATCCTAAAAATATTAACAATAAGATAAGTAATACATTAATCTTACGTACTAGGTTTGTTGTTCGATTGTTCCTTTATTATCTACGTGAAAACATATTATTTCTACAAAAAGTGATATGTTTTTATAAAAAAATCGTATCTAAAAGGTAATTTCGTATTAATTGACAGTAATCGTAGGTTGTTAATTCATATGTATACTTTATAGCCCAAAGATCGCTACATTTACAGGAGCATAACAATTATAGGAAGGAATAAATGCACCTTTTTGCTTTGTTGGGCAAATTTAAGTTAAGAGCTTATTTTTGTTAGCAAGTTTTTTCGAACATTAAGTCTTTTGTCAAAAAAAATAATAAAAATATTTTGTCTTTGAAAATTACTAATCGATATAAAATAAATCAATATAATACGATTATCATGTTCGTCTAAAATATTGGCCAATCAAAAATAAACTATGTCCTTGATTTTTTAATCTATTTTTATCTATAACTTTTCAAGTTTTATTTCATTTATTATTATATTATATAAAAATGAAAATTATATAAATTGGTTGGTAGTCTCGTACAAATTGAGCCTCAAACTATTCTAAAATGGTAAAAACATTTGGATCCGTTTTGGTCACATTTAATTACTTTTTTTGAATCTCTTAAAAAAGTCAATAGTGTCACATTTAATTATTTTTTTTAATTACTTTTGTCACCCTACTCGTATCCGCCGGATGAACGGGTGGATCAGGTTTTTTTGGGTGAAATTTAACCCGCTTTTTAAAACTAGTTTCAATCAAAATTTTAAGAGAAAAATGAGCTATAAATGCCCTTTTTGTTTTCCTGATACCAATTGGGCCCTTCATTTTTTTAATTCAAAAAAAGGCTATTTTGGGTTGGCTGAGTGTAGTAATTTTTATTACACTAAGGGACAAAACGAGTATTTTGTAGCTTCTAGGCGGCAAAAAGGAGGAGCCGACGGGACTCTTCACTTTGCATCTTATTCTTCGTTGTTTCCTTCGTCTTCTCCACAGCTTCTCTCTTCATCGTCTTCGTTCTTCCTTCATCTTCTCCCCAACCTCTTGCTTTCATCTCGTTTCGTCGTCTTCGTTCTTCCTTCATCTTCGTTCGTTGTTCCTTCATCTTTTCGCTCACTCTTTCCTTCACTATCGACATCTTTGTTCGACATCGTCTTCCACAGTCATCTTCTTCCATCTTTTCCAGTACTAACTGGTAATGCCTTCTCCCAATCCTTCTTATTTTACACTATTTTATACTTTTGTTGCTGTGTTTTCCTTGTATTTCATTTCACAGATTAGGTTTTCATTTTTTTCATAATGTCGTTTCGAATTTTTCATTTTAGGTTCACTTGTTAGGTTATTAGGTTAAGTTATTACTGAATGTTGTTATATTCAGCTTCATTTTTGTGTACATTGTTTTGCTGTTTGTGGATTTCAAATTTTACACTGATTATGCTCAAGTTTACACAAATTACGTTAACTTTATGTATTTCATTTTGTAATATGTAGTATATTTTCAAAATGGCCCGGCCAAAAGTTAGGTCGTTCAAGCCATCAAAGGATGTTAAGGTTCCTAGTACACCACAAGAGGTATATTTTTGTATTGTATTGTTGGTTTCTGATTGTGTCTGCATGCATATTATATGTGTTATTATGTGTCTGCACTTTATGTAGTCTTATCTATGTTCTCTGTCTGTTTTACATTATGTACTGACTTTGTATGTTCATATGTTCTTTTATGTACATTCTGTTTATGTACTGCTTGTCTATACATTAACTTGTTTTATGTACATTGTGTTTATGTACTGATTGTGTATTGACTTTCCATCTATGTGTAGCTGACTTCTAATTTTCATATGTTCTTGTATTTTGAAGTTCACATATAGGTGGCCTGAGACAGATTCAAATGTCTCTGCCAGACTTAATTGTTATAGTAGGATGTCTCTAATCCCACATATTTTGGAATAACTTTCCGATGCTGATAAAGATAGATTTCGTCCGGTGTTTTCCGGTCTATTATCAAAATGGGCACAAGTTTGAAGTTGTGCAATCAGATTATACACTTCCTGCTCATGAGGGAAATTGTAACTTCAAGAAACTATTCAATGTACTTTGCCATTAACAATGTTCTTCTCCGTTTTAGTTTGTAACCTTAATTTATGTATTGTACATTTTTAATTCAGTTCAACTTATATTTTTTTTGTTATTTTTGTAGTTCTAAGAAGAAGAAGAAGAAGAAGAAGAAGAAGAAAGAACCACTGACCCCTCCCTATCATGCTGAAGAAGAGGCAGATAAGTCAGCTGACAAGAGTGGTTCTACTTTGCAGTGAGTTTCTGTATCTATCTTTACCATTATTATTGACTTATGTTCTTACTTGCTACTATATGTGTTATGTAGTGAGTTTATGTATTTATTTTCATATGTTTTTGCACTGTCTTATGTACCTTTATTATTCAATTATTTTATGCATTGCTAATATATGTTTATTTTCCGTCGTCTGTTTTAGTGGTGAGGACACTAAACCCGTTTGGGTTTCTACAATCATTGAAATGCTTGTTCAACTTCAGAAGGATCAAACTGAGATAAATCATAAAGTTGAGGAGCAACAATCATTGATTGATGAGTGGGTGTCCTACTCTAAAGATTTGGGGACTGTGTATGAAAAACTCGATTCAACAATTTATCTATCATCCAAGAGAACTGAAAAAAATATCAAGAAGATGATGAAAGAGCTTGCCTCCTCTGCAACTACTACTGGTGATAAAGCTGCACCTTCTCAGGAAGTCAATGACGTTGAAGATTTATGTGACGAAAAAAATGATGACTTGAGTGAGGTATAATTATTAGTTTTATGTTCATTTTCCAATTGTTGTTGTTATGTTAATAATCAATAGGTTATACATATAGTTACTACAACTTCAACTTCTTGTACCATTTATCCCTATAACACATATACTTGAATGCCTATACATTAGTTGGTGGCTTAGGACTTGTTTGATAGTGTACAAGGGCACTTAAAATGCTAAGTGATTCCTGACATGATTCAAACATAACCTAAGATGCAACATATATGTATGGTGATCTTGTATATTGTGCCATTATGGGAAACTTAATAAGTTTCGGGTATTATATGTATATATGTGTAATATGTGGGTTAGCCGTTGTAACTTCATGTTAGCTGGGCCTTTTGTGTTGCTGGGCTTGCTTGATCCGTCTTGCTACTAGATTAATGAAATCACGTGATGTCTTCACGTGATGTTGCCGTCTCCTCTTAACCCTAGGTATAAAAGCTTCACTGCAAAGCTTTGGAGCTACTGTACAAACCCTCGCCCGATTCTGAGTTCCTCTTCTCCAAGAAGCGAAAGAGAGAAAGAGAGAAGAAAAGAGAGAAAAGTGAGAAGCGATCTTGTGTGTTTCGTTGGAAGAGCAGATTTGGATCACAAGCTTCACTGGAAGCTTGTATCTAGTTGCGTTGGCATCATCTGGCTTCTGTTATCTTACTGTTCTTGTTGAGTTTTCTCTTGGTTAGGGTTTTATTGGTCTTGATTTGAAGTTGTTGTTACTTGTAATCGTACGTTCTATCTACCTAGTGGATTGGGACGGATTTCCCCTCCTGAAATCCCGCAGATAGGGTTTAACCCAAACTGCGTCACCAAATCTTGTTTGTTGGTTTGAATCGTTGGTTTTTTGAGCAAGATCACTCTAGATCTGTTGTTTTTGTCGAAACTTGTTCATATCTAGTTTATCAATTTGGTATCAGAGCTTATTATAGTCTTTTTAAAGAACTTCGAAACCCTAGTTTGTGTTCTGTGAGTCTGAAAAACTTTGATCCTGTCTTTGCTTCCGCTGATGATCTTACCCTTCGAGTCAAAAGTGTTTTACTAGTCTTTTGTGCCTTTTAAAACCTTTTTCACCAAACAAACACCCTGAGATTGAGAAACTTAAGTGTTTTCAATTTTGTTTTTGGTTTTCTGCTTTGAAAAATTCAAAGAAAAACTAGTATCTGACATCTGGGATCTTGTTCTTGTGAACAAGGGACTATGTCAGAGAATACCGTCCGGATAAAGCCCTATGATGGCACTTCAGACTTTGCCATATGGCAGCTGAAGTTGAGGGCTATTCTCATTAGAGAAAAGTGCTGGAACACTGTCCAGGGAAAATTCCCAGTTGACACTTCACCCGACAAAAAGGTGGAGCTGAAGGAGCAAGTACACTCTGAAATATTCATAAGGCTATCTGATGATGTAGCCCGACAGGTTGTAAGTATTACTGATCCCTCTCTGTTATGGAAAAAATTAGAGGATTTGTATCTTAGAAAATCATTGCCTAGTAGAATATCTTTGCTATGTAAACTGTTTAAATTTAGGATGGATGTTCACATGTCTCTGCAAGATAACTTGGATATATTTCTGAAATTAACTCAGGATTTAGAAAGATGCAATGATAAAATTTCTGATGATCATGCTGCTATTCTTTTATTAAATTCTTTGCTTGCTCAGTTTGATAACTTTAAAGATGTTATACAATATAGTCAAGATGAAATATCTAAGGATAAAATTCTTGAGTCAATTGTCCAGAAAAATGAAAGAATGAAAGTGTTTCAGATTAAATCTGGAAATAAAAATGAAAATCAGACTGAAGCTCTTGTGTTTAAAGGTAAAAAGAATTTTAAAGAGAAAATGATAGAAAGAAAATTTTTCCTAAGGACAAATATGAAAATAAAGATCATAAAGATAAATCTAATAAGAAATGCTTTTATTGTAGTAAACTGGGACATTTCATAAATGAATGTAGAAAGAAAAAGAAAGATGAGTTAGAAAACAAAGATAAAAATGCTCACTCTGCTTCTGTCTTTGAGTATGATTATCCCTGTGAACTCTTACTTTGTTCCAGTTTATATGTTGATAATAATAAAAGCATGTGTCATGATTTATCTTGTGATATATATTGCTCTAAGAACCTGCTTATGTGTGACTTTATAAACCATGCTCATGATAATAACTCCTGGATTTTAGATTCAAGGTATACTATGCATGCTACATCTAATTAACATTTGTTTAAAAATCTGCATTTATATGATGGTGGTGATGTTATGCTAGGAGATAATTCTTCTTTAGTTGTTAGAGGCATAGGAAATATTCCTATAATCATGCATGATGGTAAAGTCAGAATCTTACAAAATGTAAGATGGGTGCCTAAGCTTAGAAGAAACTTGTTATCAGAATATGTTTTTGATGATCTAGGCTGCACTATACACAATAAAAATGGGGTTAGACAAGTCAATAGGCATGGAGTTGTCTTAGTTAAGAGTGTCAAAAAGGGTGGGCTGTACCATGTAGTTACCTCATCTGAAATCAATCTAACTAAAGATAAAAATCCTATGACTTTAGAGCAAACTGTCCTATTACATAATAGACTAGGACATATAGGAAACAGGGGTTTACAAAGCCTTTATAAACAAGGCTTGCTAGACCAACAACCTACTGCCATAACTTTCTGTGAGAGTTGTATAATGGGTAAAAAATCCAAACATAGTTTCACTACCTCTAGTTACAAAGCTGATCACCCTCTAGAGTATGTTCACTCTGACCTATGGGGGCCTGCACAGGTTGACACTGTAGGAGGAAAGAGATATTTTATCTCTTTTCTAGATCATTTTTCCAGAAAAATCTGGATATATCTTTTAAAAGCTAAAGATGATGTAAAGTCCGGAAATTTTAGAAATAAATATATAACAAGATCGAGAATTTTAGAAATAGATTACCTTTTTATTCTCTTTCCGTAAATTATTCCACGGAAATGTTCGGAATTTATTTCCGACCCGTAGACCGTAAATTATTTTTACGGAAATGACCGGGAATTTTTTTTCCGACCGTAACGTTCGTTACGGAATTATTTAACGGGATCCGATCCCGATCCTTATTTCTTTCTTTTCTTTCTTCCCTCTTTTTTTATTTAATATGTGGGCCCCACCCTCCCAGTTGGCCAAACAGACCCCTCGGTCTTCCCCTCCCTTGCCCACTGCACCACGCCACCTCCTGCACCGCCCAACTACTCCCTCCTACGTTCTAGCCGGCAAGCTGCAGCCAACCCTTCACCCTCCTCAACTGCCTCCTCGTTCTCGGCCTTCTCCATCACTCCCCTCTTTCACTCCAGCCTAGCAGCTCCTCCCTTGTCTCCCTCCCTCTCCCGCTGGTTTCACCCCTGCAGCCACCACCCGACTCCCTCCACCGTTGGAACCACCGCCGTCCCCTGCGCCGGACCCGAGCCGCCCACTGTCACCTCTCGCACCACCACCGGATTCAACGCACCCGACCCTGGCTCTCCCTCCTGCGCGAGCCTCCACCACAGTTGCTTGTGCGAGCCCGTCGTCCGCCGATCTGCAGTGAGCCGCCCGCTGCTGCTGCCTTGCCCCGCCACCACCTGCGCCGTCCGCTGCTCACGCCTCCGCTGGAGCCCAGGACTGTCCGCCACAGGAGCGCCACCTGCCAGGCTGGACCTAACCCACGACTCTCTTCCTCTTCCCGCGGGTGAGCCCTGCAGCGTTGCTAGCCTCTGCGCGAGCCCTGTTCACCACCACCTGCTGCCGCCTGCAGCCGTCAAGGGAGCCCCTGCAGCCGCCAAGGGAGCCCCTGCAGCCGCCTCCTTTCCCCTGCCGGAGCACCACCCACGCCGGCGTCCAAGGGCTGCAGAACCGGCCGGAACAGCTTTTGGCTTATTTACGGTCGGCCCCCTCACTTTAGGTATAATTACATTCTGCCCCCTCAACTTTTGGTTAATTACAGAATATACCCAATTTTGTAGTAATTACAGATTTGACCCCTATGCTTTAGGAATTGTATAATTGCCCCGGAAAAATACGTTAGCGAGTTTTAACTTCGGAAATTATGAACGAGTTTTATAATAGGTTTCGATATATTATATTTGATGATCAATTTAGCGTATGGGCTAAATTGTGTAGTATCATGATAGGTTGAAATTAGCATAACTTAGAGGAAATGCCAAGTAGCGGCTTATGGGACTTTAGGAGAATGTGATGAGCGTGTTCCGACCTCGTTGGCTTTTACCGTCTTTATTGACGGTAATTATGGTAGACTCTAGGATGTAGTCCTAGGATGTGAGTCAAATGATCCTGCGTGGATCATTTGTGTAGAAGTCCTAGACTTCTCGAGTTGAGCGGGTTTTTATGGATACCTTGTTGTGAACAGGTTGAGTACTTCTTCCCAAGGGAAGCGTGAGCGTTTGTGAGTAGCGTTTGGACGAGGTAAGTCTCCGGACATACTTAGCGCGTATTCTATGTATTAGCATGATGCATGTTTGGTGGTGTGTGTTTACGTATTTGTCATAATCTTTAAACCGGTAAAATAGGATCACCGACTTTTATAAGTAATGTTGGCCCAAGTGTATGATAACGGGCGGTGACATCATCAGCCCAACTCTTGCGAGAGTGGGAGGTTCCCGGCGACTAGCCGTGCGGGTGAGACGGAAGGATACATCCTTACCGTGCCTTGCCGGAAATAGGGACCGGGGCGAGACCATTGGGGTCTCGTGTCACAACCGAAGTTGAATTAGAACGGGATACGAATTAAGGAAATTAAAGATAATAAACCGGACTTGCGTGATTTATGTTTTGTGATTCTTATGTGTGTTTGTGCCTTTCCCATTATTTTAATGCTTAGAATGCTAGCTAACGGTTTTAAACCGGTTATGTAATTGACTTGCAGGATAGGGACGCCGCCGAGTAAGCCGGAGGAGTGGACAGCCGGGGTCTCCGTACATCTTAGGACGGGGATGGGTTTTAGTCATGGTTTTTATGTTATCTTTATGGTTTGTGTCATATGTTAGATTTTTGTACCGTATTATGTTGTTTTGAGGACTTGGCTGAGTTTCCCAATTGTACTTTACTTTTCGTCCCGCATACATTAAAAACGTATTTCAGTTTTCTGCCTTTATTCCGTGCTATTGTTGAAAGGTCCAGTGAAATTGTTGTCAGGCTAAGGGTCGGGACCCATTGTGCGGTCTCGCCCGTAGCGCCCCGAGTCCCGCGGATTTGGGGTGTTACAAAAGTGGTATCAGAGCCCTAGGTTGACAACAATGGCACTCGCAATCTTTTAAAGGCCGAATGAGGTATAAAACAGAACCCACACGGGTTCTGACTTTTCGTTTTCAAAATCATATGCATGAGTCGGGTTTGGGTTAGAATGTACGGGACCACCGCTCCTTCCGCAAACCTCGGCGACATAGATCTCTGGATTAGAATGAGGTACTTATACTATTTTAGTACATAGTTATATATATATATATATGTATGACCTTAGGATGTTTGTGGATATTGTACGTACCTAGCTATGTATGTGACCTTAGGATGTTTGGGCTTGCATGCCTTGGATTTGTATTATGATCATGTTACCTTTATGCTTTTAGAAGTTTATTATACCTGAATATAAGAAGTACCACGCTGTTATAATTAAATAAGACGTCTTCCGAAACCAGATGGCACGCACGAGGGCCACCGCGTATGTAGGACCCGCTAGGGGTTTACCGCCACTTCCCCCTGCCGCCCCGAGAGGACGGGGACGAGTAGGAAGACCCCCCGGTACGAGAGGTAGAGGTCGGGGACGCATCCCCGTTGCGGACCCACCAGTTGTGGGTGCACCAGCAGCAGAGGCCCTAGTAGAGGAGGTCGCAAAGAGCGTCATTCCCGAGGCTAGGGATAGGACCGTGGTTAGGTCAGGAGTTCAGGGTTCTTCATCTACCAGGACCGGGGGAGCGTCCGTGGCAGCTAATGTTTTCGGAGATTACGTACGTCGGGTAGAGGAGGCATTTAGGACTGGAGCACCACCTCCCGTACCACCAGTGCCTGCACCCGCACCAGCGAGATCAGCTGAGGTCACACAGAGGGTGACCCAGGTTCGGGCTGCACCGGAGATAGTTGCACCAGCAGTTGTTGCACCCGAGCCAGTTGTGGAGATTGCCAGGCCCAGAGACGAGCTGAGGCCTCCGAGACCTGATTCATGGTTGAAGGCTTTCAACCAGCAGCATGTACCCTACTTCGACGGGAAGGTAGGGTTAGAGGTGGAGCATTGGATTGGGCACGTGGAGTCAGCACTAGAGGCGATCCGTTGCCCAGAGGATAGACAGGTCGAGATAGTCCAGACCTTGTTCCGTGAGCAGGCCCATTTCTGGTGGAGGACAGTTAGAGGCGGTGTGACTCGGATGGAGCAGCTACTGAGCCTTGTTAGGGAGACTTTTTGTCCAGCTTTCCTGAGGAGCGACAATGTTCAGGACTTCCTCGAGGCAGGATTTGAGGATGTCCCCGTTATAGAGGCGATAAGACGATTCCGGGCGGAGTTGGCCTTGCTGGGACCTTCCGCACCTCCAGCGGACTAGCATGTCTACCTCTTTTCCCGGAGACTGAGGGAGTCCACCCGCGCTTACCTTGCGGGATTCCGTTGTACATCCCTGGCGGAGTACCAGGACAGAGCTTCGGCTTATGAGAGAGACCGCCCTGGACATAGGAGGGCGACACAGTCCGGAGGGCCGGACAAGAGACAGAGGACAACCCCATATGGTTCAAGGACAGGAGTAGCAGGTCAGGGGCGTAGCCAGACCCAGGGACGTTCAGGTCCTCAGACTCAGAGGCAGACATCAGACAGGGCACGACAGTGCTATGGTTGTGGGGAGTATGAACACATAAAGAATGAGTGCAGAAGACCGCTAGTGGCTTGCTTCACTTGTGGCCAGATGGGCCACCGAGCAGCTTTTTGCCGTCAGGGCAAGTCCCAGTCTCAGCAGGGTTCTTCGCCTGCTGGCAGAGCAGGAGGCAGTCAGAGGCCGCCTCAGTATCAGTCTCAAGGCTCTCAGCAGAGGAGCCAGGGTCAGGGACAGGGTCAGACTCGCACACAGGGATCAGCTCAGGGACAGGGCCGAGGTAGAGGCCGAGGTGGAGGTACGCAGGAGACTCGAGGCACACAGGCCAGAGTATTTGAGCTGAGGAGCGCTGTTGATCCCCCAGCACCAGCAGCCCCATGTACTATTCAGATTCACGGTTTTTCGGTCCGAGTTTTATTTGATACGGGTGCCACACACTCGTTTATATCCGATGATTGCGTAGCTAGATTGTCCTTAGCTACGATAGAGGGGAGCCCCTTTTCTATAGGGTTACCCGATGGAGGTAGGGTTAGGGGTACCCGAGAGGTACACGGTTGCCCCATTCGTTTGGGGAACCGAGACTGGTTAGCCGACTTCTTGGTCATGCACTTAGTGCATGAAGAAGTCATCTTGGGTATGGATTGGATGGACCGCCATCATGCCATTTTGGACATCAGCCGGAGGACCGTGACGATTTCCACAGAAACGGGGCAGGAGGTGATTTTCCGAGGTTGGGACCTCGGGAAGGCCGGTATAGTCATTAGCGCCGTTCGAGCCGCTAGACTTATCGGGCAGGGATGTGAGGCCTTCTGGTGTTATGCCATGAAGGAGGAGGAGACGGGACCATCACTGGAGGAGATCCCTGTGGCATGCGAGTTCGAGGACGTATTCGGGGAGCCACCTGGGCTACCACCGCAGAGGAGCGTCGACTTCACTATTGAGTTGGAGCCCGAAACTAGGCCGATCTCCAAGGCTCCATACCGCATGGCGCCGATCGAGTTGCAGGAGCTGAAGAAGCAGCTCGAGGAGTTAACCGATAGGGGTATCATACGCCCGAGCGTTTCCCCTTGGGGTGCACCGGTCCTCTTCGTTAAGAAGAAGGACGGATCTTTGAGACTATGTATCGACTACCGGGAGTTGAACAAAGTCACCGTCAAGAACAAGTACCCGTTACCGCGCATTGATGATTTGCTAGACCAGTTGCAGGGAGCTTCCATATTCTCACGTATCGATTTGAGGTCGGGATACCACCAGCTTAGGGTGAGAGATGAGGACATACCGAAGACGGAATTCAAGACGAGATACGGCCACTATGAGTTTGTCGTGATGCCATTCGGGCTCACGAATGCACCTGCCGTCTTCATGGAGTTGATGAACGGCGTCTTCATCGACTTCTTGGACCAGTTCGTGGTGGTATTCATTGACGATATCTTAGTCTACTCCCGGAGTAGAGAGGAGCATGAGGGACACCTGAGGACGGTACTTCGAGTCCTCCAGGATAGAGAGCTTTATGCTAAGCTCTCTAAGTGTGAGTTTTGGATGTCCGAGGTGGCATTTTTGGGACATATAGTTTCCGCCGAGGGTGTCATGGTCGACCCGGCGAAGATTGAGTCTGTTTCCTCATGGCCGCCTCCTAGGACGGTCAAGGAGGTGCGCAGTTTCTTGGGCTTAGCGGGATACTACCGCCGTTTTGTTGAGGGTTTCTCCGTGATTGCGCGACCACTCACTTCCTTGCTGAGGAAGTCTACCAGGTTCGTCTGGTCCGAGCCTTGCCAGTGCAGCTTTGAGGAGCTGAAGAGGAGGTTGACCTCCGCTCCTGTGTTAGCCCAGCCTGAGGGCATAGAGGACTTGGTAGTATATAGCGACGCCTCCAAGCTAGGCTTGGGGTGGCGTCTTGATGCAGAGGGGTAGGGTTATTGCGTACGCTTCTCGGCAGCTGAAGCCGTACGAAGAGAACTACCCTACCCATGATCTCGAGCTAGCCGGCAGTGATTCACGCCCTGAAGATCTGGCGACACTACTTGTACGGGGCTACGTGCCAGATCTTCACAGACCACAAGGAGTCTGAAGTATATATTCACTCAGCGGGAGTTGAATAACCGCCAGAGGAGATGGCTGGAGCTCATCAAGGACTTTGACTTGGAGATTTTTATACCATCCCGGAAGGCGAACGTAGTCGCCGATGCTTTGAGTAGGAGGACACCTCGGGAGGAGGTGATAGCTCGGCTTACAGTTCGGCCTCAACTACAGAGGGATTTGATGGGCTTAGAGTTGATATCCGATTCCCGGGTCCAGACGGTCGTTTATCCGAGTTAGAGGCGTTACCTGACTTGTCCTGGAGAGATCCTACAGAAGCAGGAGGAGTTGTCTCATTTTGAGGAGGGTCCGGGACAAGGATGTCCCGAAGAGAGGCACCACAGTTTGTCACGGAGCAAGATGGGTGTTGAGACGTCAGGGACGCATTTGTGTACCGTCGATCAGGAGCTTAGAGAGCGGAGTTTGCAGGAGGCCCATTCCACACCTTACTCCAGTGCACCCAGGCGCGAGTAAGATGTACCAGGACCTTAGGAGATCCTATTGGTGGGGCGGGCTAAAGCCCGATGTAGCTAGATATGTGCCCGATGCGCGACCTGCCAGCAGGTCAAGATCGACCACCATAGACCCGGAGGAGAGCTACACCCACTGCCCGTGCCGCAGTGGAAGTGGGAGGACATATCTATGGACTTCGTGACCGGGCCTGAGACCTAGTAAGGAGCTTTGACGCGATATGGGTGGTAGTAGACGGCTGACGAAGACCGCCGTTTCATTCCTATACGGAAACGTGGCCGGTGAGTCGTTTAGCCGAGGAGTTTACCCGTCAGATTGTGAGACTACATGGAGTCCGAGGACCATCATCTCGGACAGGGACGGGCGTTTTACCTCGAGGTTCTGGCAGCAGGTACACGCCGCCCTAGGCTCGAGTCTCCATTTCACCACCGCATACCATCCCCAGACCGAGCCAGTCTGAGCGGACTATTCAGACTTTAGAGATATGCTTCGAGCGTGTGTACTAGACTGGGCGTCAGGTATGGCCAGATCATCTTCCGTTGGTCGAGTTTTCGTATAATAACAGCTGGCACGCTTCGATTGGGATGGCACCGTATGAGGCATTGTACGGACGGAGATGCCGTACTCCCTTGTTTGGGACGAGCCCGGGAGCTCTAGCATTGTAGCACCGGACCAGGTACAGGACGACATGGCGAGAGTCGCTCTGATTCGGGAGAGGATGTTGGCTGCCGCAGAGCCGTCAGAGGTCGTATGCGGATAGGAGGCGTAGACCTCTCGAGTTCAAGGTAGAGCTCAGGTCTGGTTGAGAGTGTCACCGACACGGGGCGTTAGACGATTCGGCATTAAGGGGAAGTTAAGCCCCCGATATGTCGGACCATTTGAGATCTTGGAGAGAGTCGGTGAGGTGGCATACCGTTTAGCATTGCCACCGCGGTTGGAGGGCATACACCCGTCTTTCATGTCTCTCAGCTGAGAGAGTACATCCATGACCCGAGACACATCGTTAGTCATGAGGACCTAGTGGTCGAGCCGACCACACTTTCGCAGAGCACCCGATAGCGGTCTTAGAGCGGAGTACGAGAGGCCTTCGATCGAAGGAGATACCGATGTGAGGATCCAGTGGTCGAGCCGAGGCAGCGACGAGGCTACATGGAGACGGAGGATAGTATCCAGAGGAACTATCCCGAGTTTTATGCACAGACCTAGCGACATCGATAGGACCGTCGGGTTAGTCCAGAGACTTTACTTGTTTGCGTTACATGTTATGTGATTTGGTTTGAATTATGAGTACCTTGCAAGGTCGTGATATGATTTATATACATGGACTTGATTTAGAACCGATAGAGTTTCGAGCGTTACGAGACGGGTATATGGAGAGTGATGGGGTCTAGCAAGTTTCGTCCGAAAATTATATTTTTTTAGGGGTTAGTTGTAAAGTCCGGAAATTTTAGAAATAAATATATAACAAGATCGAGAATTTTAGAAATAGATTACCTTTTTATTCTCTTTCCGTAAATTATTCCACGGAAATGTTCGGAATTTATTTCCGACCGTAGACCGTAAATTATTTTTACGGAAATGACGGGAATTTTTTTTTTCGCGACCGTACGTTCGTTACGGAATTTTTTTACGGGATCCGATCCCGATCCTTATTTCTTTCTTTTGTTTCTTCCCTCTTTTTTTATTTTATTTGTGGGCCCCACCCGCCCAACTGGCCAAACAGACCCCTCGGTCTTCCCCTTCCTTGCCACACTGCACCACGCCACCTCCTGCACCGCCCAGCTACTCCCTCCTGTGTTAGCGCAGGCTGCAGCCAACCCTTCACCCTCCTCAACTGCCTCCTCGTTCTCGGCCTTCTCCATCACTCCCCTCTTTCACTCCAGCCTAGCAGCTCCTCCCTTGTCTCCCTCCCTCTCCCGCTGGTTTCACCCCTGCAGCCACCACCCGAGTTCCTCCACCGTTGGAACCACCGCCGTCCCCTGCGCCGGACCCGAGCCGCCCACTGTCGCCTCTCGCACCACCACCGGATTCAACGCACCCGACCCCTGGCTCTCCCTCCTGCGCGAGCCTCCACCACAGTTGCTTGTGCGAGCCCGTCGTCCGCCGATCTGGAGCGAGCCGCCGCCGCTGCTGCTGCCTTGCCCCGCCACCACCTGCGCCGTCCGTTGCTCACACGCCACCGCTGGAGCCCAGGACTGTCCGCCACAGGAGCGCCACCTGCCAGGCTGGACCTAACCCACGGCTCTCTTCCTCTTCCCGCGGTGAGCCCTGCTACGTTGCTAGCCTCTGCGCGAGCCCTGTTCACCACCACCTGCTTCCGCCTGCAGCCGCCAAAGGGGAGCCCCTGCAGCCGCCTCCTTTCCCCTGCCGGAGCACCACCCACGCCGGCGTCAAGGGCTGCAGAACCGGCCAGGAACATCTTTTGGGTTATTTACGGTCAGGGCCTCCCTCACTTTAGGTATAATTACATTCTGCCCCCTCAGCTTTTGGTTAATTATAGAATATACCCAAGTTTTGTAGTAATTAAATATTTGACCCCTATGCTTTAGGAATTGTATAATTGCCCCCGGAAAAATACGTTAGCGAGTTTTAACTTCGGAAATTATGAACGAGTTTATAATAGGTTTCGATATATTATATTTGATGATCAATTTAGCGTAATGGGCCTAAATTGTGTAGTATCATGATAGGTTGGAATTAGCATAACTTAGAGGAAATGCCAAGTAGCGGCTTATGGGACTTTAGGAGAATGTGATGAGCGTGTTCCGACCTCGTTGGATTTTACCGTCTTTATTGACGGTAATTATGGTAGACTCTAGGATGCAGTCCTAGGATGTGAGTCAAATGATCCTGCGTGGATCATTTGTGTAGAAGTCCTAGACTTCTCGAGTTGAGCGGGTTTTTATGGATACCTTGTTGTGAACAGGTTGAGTACTTCTTCCCAAGGGAAGCGTGAGCATTTGTGAGTAGCGTTTGGACGAGGTAAGTCCTCCGGACTTACTTAGCGCGTATTCTATGTATTAGCATGATGCGTGTTTGGTGTGTGTGTTTACGTATTGTCCATAATCTTTAAAACCGGTAAAATAGGACCACCGACTTTTATAAGTAACGTTGGCCCAAGTGTATGATAACGGGCGGTGACATCATCTGCCCAACTCTTGCGAGAGTGGGAGGTTCCCGGTGACTAGCCGTGCGGGTGAGACGGAAGGATACATCCTTACCGTGCCTTGCCGGAAATAGGGACCGGGGAGAGACCATTGGGGTCTCGTGTCACAACCGAAGTTGAATTAGAACGGGATACGAATTAAGGAAATTAAAGATAATAAACCGGACTTGCGTGATTTATGTTTTGTGATTCTTATGTGTGTTTGTGCCTTTCCCATTATTTTAATGCTTAGAATGCTAGCTAACGGTTTTAAACCGGTTATGTAGTTGACTTGCAGGATAGGGACGCCGCCGAGTAAGCCGGAGGAGTGGACAGCCGGGGTCTCCGTACATCTTAGGACGGGGAATGGGTTTTAGTCATGGTTTTTATGTTATCTTTATGGTTTGTGTCATATGTTAGATTTTTGTACCGTATTATGTTGTTTTGAGGACTCGGCTGAGTTTCCCAATTGTACTTTACTTTTCGTCCCGCATACATTAAAAACGTATTTCAGTTTTCCGCCTTTATTCCTGTGCTATTGTTGAAAGGTCCAGTGAAATTGTTGTCAGGCTAAGGGTCGGGACCCATTGTGCGGTCTCGCCCGTAGCGCCCCGAGTCCCGCGGATTTGGGGTGTTACAGATGAGTCCTTTGAAACTTTTAAAAATTGGAAAGCCCTAGTTGAAAATCAAACAACACATAAACTCAAATGTCTTAGAATAGACAATGGTCTTGAGTTTTGTAATAATGAGTTTAACTCATTTTGTAAAGTGGCTGGCATCAGGAGACACTTGACTGTCCCAGGTACCCCACAAGAGAATGGTAATGCTGAAAGAATGAATAGAACCTTGCTTGAAAAGGCCAGATGTATGTTAGTCAGTTCTGGCTTAAAGCCAACCCTATGGGGTGAAGCTGTCACAACAGCAGCTTACCTCATTAATAGATCTCCCTCCTCTGTAATTGACTTTAAAACTTCTCAGGAAATGTGGACTTCCAGGAAACCCAACTTATCATACCTTAGACCTTTTGGATGCACTGCCTATGCACACATAGTGCAAGATAAGCTGCAACCAAGGGCCATAAAGGGAGTTATGCTTGGTTATCTTGAGAACATTAAAGGGTATAAAATTCTTTTAATTCAACCTGGAGGTTACAAAGTGATCACTTCCAGGAATGTTACTTTCAATGAAACTGAGTTTTACTTTAAAGAAAAACTAACTACAAATACTGAGCCTACAGGTGATAAAGGTGAAGTGCTTATACACTTCTACACTCCCAGTGAAGCTCCACTTAATACTGAGGTGGAGTTTGACATAGGAGACTACTCTATTGAGGGTAATTATGAGGAACCTAATGAAAGCTTGGGAGCACAATACCAGCTCACAAGCAAACAATGGAGATTCTCATTCTGCATTGAATGATCACACAGCTACTGAGCACATACAACCATTAAGGGAGGGTAATTCTGATCCTTTCTTATCTAATAATAGTTCTCCTAATAATATAGTGTCTAATGATCATGCTTCTGATGTGAATGATATAAATGATATGTCTGATATGCATGCTTCATCTTCTTATGTTTCCGATGCTTCTGAAAACACTAAAAATTATCAATTGACTAGGGACAGATTGCCTAGAACTATTATACCTAATAGAAAGTATCATGCTGCTAATGTTGTTGAATATGCTCAGTTGACTGCTAATGCTGTGTCACATCCTTACACTCCTGAGACTTATGAACAAGCTATTAGTTGTCCTGATGCTAAGAAATGGGTGATTGCTATGAATGATGAAATTGCCTCTATGCATGCTAATAGTACTTGGATTTTGTCTGATAAGCCTGAAAAATCTAAACTCATACAGTGTAGATGGATTTATAAAATAAAAGAAGGGACAAATATAGATGAGCCAACAAGATTTAAAGCTAGATTAGTCGCTAAGGGTTTTACACAGAAAGAAGGTCTTGATTATAATGATATCTTTGCTCATGTGGTTAAGTACAAAACTCTGAGACTTTTACTTGCTATGGTTGCTGTCTATGATTGGGAATTAGAACAGATGGATGTTAAAACTGCTTTCTTGCATGGTGACTTAGTTGAAACTATATATATGTCTCAACCAAAAGGTTTTATTTATATAGATAGACCCAATGCTGCATGTTTGCTTAAAAAATCTATCTATGGTCTAAAACAGTCTCCACGACAGTGGAACTTGAAAATTTGATGCTTGTATGACTAAACTAAGATTTATTAGAAGTGAATATGATACTTGTCTGTATTTTAAGAACATTAAAAATCATGCTCCTTTGTATGTTTTACTATATGTTGATGATATATTGATTATTTCTTCTTCTAAAGCTCTTATTATTGGTGTCAAGCATGACCTTAAAAATAATTTTGATATTAAAGACCTTGGAAATGCTAAGAAAATATTAGGCATCAATATCATAAGAGATAGGCCTAATAAGACCATGCTGTTATCCCAAACTGATTATGTTCAAAAGGTGTTAGTTAAATTTCACATGGAAAATTCTAAACCTGCACCTGTTCCCTTAGGAGGGCACTTAGAGTTGTCTAAGAAAGACTGTCCTACTTCTCCTGAAAGTAAAGCAAAAATGTTGAATGTACCTTATGATATTGCTGTTGGTTCTTTGTGTATGCTATGCTTTGTACTAGACCTGACCTAGCTTTTGGTATTAGTGTCCTAAGTAGGTTCATGTCTAACCCTGGTTTGTTACATTGGGATGCTATGAAGTATATGCTGAGATACTTGAATGGAACCAAAAATAAGTGCTTAGTTTATAAAAAACACAGTTCTGTTGATGAGTTGTGTGGATATGTTGACTCTGACTATGCTAGTAATAAAGACAATAGGAAATCTACTACTGCTCTGTTTTTTACTTGAGCTGGTAATTGTATTTCCTGGAAATCTCAACAACAGTCTGTGGTTGCCTTATCTTCAACTGAAGCTGAATATATGGCTGCCACTGAGGCTGCCAAAGAAGCTACTTGGCTTAAAGGGTTACTTGAGGAAATTGATAATAAATCCTATATACCTGTTATTAATATTGATAGTCAAAGTGCTCTTTATCTCTGTAAGGATCCTATGTATCATGAAAGAACTAAGCATATTGATGTTAGGTTTAATTATATTAGAAAGAAAGTGAAACACAAGCATATTATTGTACAGAAGATTAAAGGTGATCTAAATCCTTCTGATTTTGGTACTAAGATTGTCACTGCTGATAAATTTGCTTACTGCAGGAATTTTCTACATATCTATGATGTACACTGAGATATGTGGAGCTATGGATTGATGAAGGACATGAGAGCCACCAGTCCACTACTGGAAGATAGAACTGTGATACCTGTTGATTAGGAGGGCATATTGTTATGTTAATAATCAATAGGTTATACATATAGTTACTACAACTTCAACTTCTTGTACCATTTATCCCTATAACACATATACTTGAATGCCTATACATTAGTTGGTGGCTTAGGACTTGTTTGATAGTGTACAAGGGCACTTAAAATGCTAAGTGATTCCTGACATGATTCAAACATAACCTAAGATGCAACATATGTGTATGGTGATCTTGTATATTGTGCCATTATGGGAAACTTAATAAGTTTCGGGTGTTATATGTATATATGTGTAATATGTGGGTTAGCCGTTGTAACTTCATGTTAGCTGGGCCTTTTGTGTTGCTGGGCTTGCTTGATCCGTCTTGCTACTAGATTAATGAAATCACGTGATGTCTTCACGTGATGTTGCCGTCTCCTCTTAACCCTAGGTATAAAAGCTTCACTGGCAAAGCTTTGGAGCTACTGTACAAACCCTCGGCCGATTCTGAGTTCCTCTTCTCCAAGAAGCGAAAGAGAGAAAGAGAGGAAGAAAAGAGAGAAAAGTGAGAAGCGATCTTGTGTGTTTCGTTGGAAGAGCAGATTTGGATCACAAGCTTCACTGGAAGCTTGTATCTAGTTGCGTTGGCATCATCTGGCTTCTGTTATCTTACTGTTCTTGTTGAGTTTTCTCTTGTTTAGGGTTTTATTGGTATTGATTTGAAGTTGTTGTTACTTGTAATCGTACGTTCTATCTACCTAGTGGATTGAGACGGATTTCCCCTCCTGAAATCCCGCAAATTAGGGTTTAACCCGAACTGCGTCACCAAATCTTGTTTGTTGGTTTGAATCGTTGGTTTTTTGAGCAAGATCACTCTAGATCTGTTGTTTTTGTCGAAACTTGTTCATATCTAGGTTATTAGTTGTATTTAAATATGTATTCATATTATTATATGAATTTGTGTGAGTTTTTTGTGTATGATAAGTTAACACATTTGTTATGAAGGAAACTGAAAAAGAAGATGCTGATACTGAGGAGGCCAAGCCTTCACGTCGTATGGGTATGAGGGTCCGTCAAGAGAGCAGATGGAAGAGGACCCCATATAGAAAGGACGTGAAGGTTCCAAAAGCTCCTTCTGGTTGCATAATAAAGCGAAGTGATCGTCAAAAATTTTATAATTGGGTTGAAGCCAAAGAAAACAAAGGATCCATTACGGGGTACACAAAAAACTTCACTAGGACTTCTATTCAAAGTATTTTGCAAAAAGGAGGTTGGTTGAAGAATGAGGTAACTTTCCCATTCCTCTACCTACTTATATTATGTATAGGTTATGTACATCTCTTTTGATCACCCTCCATTCTGCTTATATTATGTACAGGTTATGTCATATCCGTACACATGCTTGTGCACTGACATTCCTCATTTTGTTAATATATTTGTTTCTGCTCCTGTTTTTGCAGGAAATTGATGAAATCATAATGCTTATGAGAAAGTCAATTATGGAGTTCAAAGATTTGTTTGCACTTACTACTGTACTGGATTGTAGCTTTGCTCGTGCATACAATAGGACAACCCTTGACAAGTTTTCTGCTGTCGGTCCAGATTCCTTTGAGCTTGAAGATACTTTTTTTGATGTACTCAAAGGAGACATACCAAGGCTTTTCAGGAAAGAATTATATGATGTCAATTTTATATATGCTCCATTCAATCTTATTGACTCACACTGGGTGACTGTTGAAATCAATTTCATCGACTGGTGCATATACGTATATGATCCTCAAGTGGTGTATGCCAAGGAAGACAAGCTTCAATTCTATTTAGAGCCTCTTGCTGTTTTGTTTCCTCACGTGTTGAGAATTCATGGTCACCACACAAGATTGGGAGATAAATTGCAGATGCCATTCAAAATTGTGAGAAATGATGTACTTAATTCCAATTTAGACGGGTATGTGTATCTCTTTACACTTCTTATGTTTATTCAAATTATACTTATGTACATTCATATGTATTGCATATGCATGCTAAATGTCTACACATATTATTCTTATGCATATAAATATCATAATTATGTTACTACATATACATTTCTTATGTTCTGTTTTCTATTGACTTTCTCATTTGCCTTATGTCCTGACTTTGTATTGTCTTTATTTATGTATCTTTCATGATAACTGTTTATACATTAAGTTGATTTATTTATATTGTGTTTATGTATTGGTTTCTATATTGACTTTGTATTTTACTTATGTACTGACTTTGTCTTATCTACTAACTATGTATTGTCCTTATGTATTGACTTTGTATTGCCCTTATGTACTGACTATGTATTGTCCTTATGTACTGACTTTGTATTGTCCTTATGTACTGACTTTGTCTTATGTACTGACTTTGTATTGTCCTTATGTATTGACTTTGTCTTATGTACTGACTTTGTATTGTCCTTATATATACATACCATATTGCAGAGGAAGCTGTGGTATTTATACTATTAAATATATTCAATATTTGGCATCTGGACGCAACGACTTATCAAACATTAGCGATGCTTCTCTCCCGTTGTACAGAGAGCAACTTGCATTTGTTGTATATGATAGGGACTGGCCAATATGGTTCGAAGAGATTTAGTCCTATGTTGTTTTTAAGATGATGTAACTGCTACTCAGATCCTTCCACTTATTGTTTTGTGTACTCAAACAGTTTGGTGTTATTGTAAGGTTGTTTTGTGTACTCAAACAGTTTGCTATCAATGGATGACTTAACTTTGTGTACTCTTTATATTTTACTTGTTTTATACCTGTCGTGTATTTGTACATATATGTTTATATGCATTTGTATATATATGTTTATATTTATGTAGACACAGTGTGTGTACATAATATTGTCCTGTTTACAACAAAGAAATGTAATGACTTTCTGTAGTTATATTATGTAACCCAAAACTATCTGTTTGTCCCATTTTGTCTGTACCTGAATATAGTCTTACAATTATTCCCTAGTTTGTGTGTCATTAATGTATACTAATACGCAACAGTCCAATATAGATTTAAAGCAATTAAAATTTCCTATTTCGGTTGATTAAGACATGTCTTCTTGTTGTGCCCACTCATTCCACAACAGCTGCATTTCCGTTTACTCTTTAATTCTCATGCAACACGTTTCCTAGCTTTTGGCAGACGACCAGACCTCTTACGCTTCTTTGGAGGATCACATGAGATTTCTAATATTGACGGATGAACATTCCACTCTGACTTGTTAGGAATTGGATAAATTGTCTCTACATAAGCAGTCCTCCAACTCTCACATGTATAATACTTACCGATTAGATCATATGCATTCATACCCATGTGTTTAGCTGCAGCCATGGCATGTACACACGGTATCTCTTCAATATCAAACTCCTTGCAGTCACAACTCTTCATTAGCAAACAAACAGTAACTTGTTCATCTCTCTTCTTCACTTCAAACTCTAGTTTTTCTACATCTAGTACATAAACAAAGTAGCTACCACATTCTGTGTACTTTTTCTGGATTATTGCTTCTATTTTCGGTGGACAGTACTTCTCTACACAAGATGTAGACTTTGTTCGACGCTCTGCAAACCACTTACTCATGAATTGTCTTATTTCCTCAAGCATTGCTAGAACCGGATACTCTCTCTACCTTCTTTCATTATACCATTTACACACTCTGCGTTGTTGCTAGTAAGGATGTTGTACCTTTTCACCGGACAAAACGAACGTGCCCATGTTGGAATTCCAATTTCCTTAAGCATCTCCCCTACATTTGGCTTCTCCTGTTTGTCAAAATACATACATATTATGAATACTTACTGTCAACAAAACACGCAACTTTCAAATCAACATAAATGTGTGTAATAAGATGCATTAATGTACATACCCCTGAGATTTGTTCAAGAATTCTCATGCAATCTGTCCTCTTATATTTTAGTGCACAATCCATGAACATTTCAAGTATTCTGTCGGATCTCGTTCTTTTCCTCAAATTTCCTTTAAGATGCCAATTGCAATATCCATGGAATGTCATCTCATAGTTTGATGCTATTCCCTTTTTAATGGAGCTATGCCGATCTGATATGAACAAAAGTTCATTGTTGTTTGGTACAAACCGTTTGAGGTTCTTGAAGAACCAATCCCAAGATGCATCATTTTCACTGTCAACGACTGCAAATGCTATTGGGTAAATCTATTGATTTGCATCTTGTGTAGTTGCTACAAACAAGACTCCCCCATATTTTCCCTTCAGACGAGTTCCATCTAATGTGATTACCTACATATACATAATGATTTAAACACACACACATCAAGTACATAAAACATGATCAGAGGAGTCAGTACATACGTTCTATCAGTTACAAAATCACACACACAAATCAAGTATATAAAGTGTGAACAGAGTAGTCGGTACACAAGTTATATCTGATACAGAAGGACACACACAAGTACATAAAGCTTCGACAGAGGAGTCGGTACACAAGTTATATCAGATACACAATTTCATGTACATATCAAGTACATAAAGCTTGCACAGAGGACTCAGTACACAAGATATATCCGATACACAAGGTCATGTATATTTCAAGTACAAAAAGCGTGAATAGAGTACATAAAGCTTGCACAGAGGACTCAGTACACAAGATATATCCGATACACAAGGTCATGTATATTTCAAGTACATAAAACGTGAATAGAGTAGTCAGTACACAAGTTGTATCAGATACACAAGTTCATGTACATAATTGTTAACTGCAAGAATTTTTAGTACATAAAGCGTGAACAGAGGAGTGGTTACAAAAGTTATTACCTTTCTCATCACTTTAAATCCTCTTATTGATTGCCCATAGGCAACAAACACATACTTGAAACGTCTATCGTCATCAAGCTTTAGAGTAACAATGGTGCCTTCATTTATCTGTCCCAACGCATACAAATATGAAGGTATCAACATAAAATTATCCTCCGGTGTACCTCTTATCATGTCCTTCACTTCTTCTTGGGTCTTCCAACACTTCCAGTAAATGGCATCAATGTTATGTAAACTCTTCATAATTGTGCTGATTTGGTCGACTGTAGGTAACTTCTTTGAGTTATAATACCTACATAATCAGAACATACATTTATGTAACTTAATGTAAGTTATGTAATGTTACACTTTAACGACTTTCTACTAAATTAAACACTTACATTGATTTAACCTTCTCACCTATTACATTATAAGAAGCCTCCCTTTTGACTGATCTCCTTAATTGAAAAGAACATGTGTGGGTGGAGTTATACCTTGTTGTTGTAAAGTAACTTGATTGTCCAAGCATAGTGAAGCGCACCCTCCATTTACATTCTTTGTCAACACACACTGCTGTTAATGCCCTCAATTTTGACTTGACAATTTTGTATTGGGAACATTCTGAGATGGCATGTAGACACAATGCGTTCTTCACTTCACTTTTCGTACAGTAGGTTTTCCCAATTCCAAGATAAATATTTGTCTCTGTAGGTACATAACCTGGTATTTGAGGAATGATGGCCATAGATGTATCTTCAAAATGCTTTGTGTGTACATTATTTGATGAACTCTCTCCATGATAAATATGTATCTCTTCTCACCATTCTGTATTTCATCATCCTTATGTAACTGCTTTTTGATTATACATAAGGGAATACTCCAGCGGTACTTGTCCATTTCATTTATCTTCATATATGTTTCAAAATCTTCCCTTGTGTTGACATCAAATGGCATCAGTGCTGTATTAAAAATATTTTTGTACGATAACTCTATTGCAAATTCTGAAACACAAATTCCAAATGTTGAAGCAACCAATCATTTCAACTCATCAAATGTGCATGCTACATCAATCAACAAAGGCTTACTTGAGATATTTCCACTATATTTCCATAAACCTTCTTCCTCTATCCAGTGTCCCCCACCATATGTTGTTATACACAGCAATGTCATTAAATCTACATAAGTACAATTCCACACTAATCAGTACATACCAGCAATGTCATTACACATCAATGTCTGTAAACAAAATTGATTATCAATACTATCCACACTAATCAATACATTTTAGAGCATTTTAGGGAAAAACAGATCGATTGAAAGGAAACATATCGATTCATTCAAGAAAAATATAAAAATTGAGGTTGATTTTCTACATTCACTCGATTTTAGCTACATATACAACAATTGAAGGGAACAAATCTATGAAATCATAAACTCAACTAATATATCATAGAACATACCAGGGAGTTTCAAAAATTTGATGATTACTGTTTGGTTGATGTTTGAGAAGCAGCACTTTGAGAAGATTACACTGATGTTTCAGAAGCCGGACTTTTTCTCACTGACGACAAGCTTGATCAAGCCGATTGAATCGAAAATCGTAGTGTAAGGATGCTTCGTTTGGAATCGTAATCGGACGAAGATGAAGATCGGTTGCCGGCACAACACATCCAACTTTTAATCGAACAGTAAAGCATCTTACGTTTTTGTCTTTGGCGGCTGGAGGGTTATAATTTCAGGGATATAATGGTCCAAACCAAAAACCTTTCTCATTGTTTTATTTTATTTTTATTTTCTATGGGCCTACTTACTCCCCATATAATATTATGGGCTTACATAATGCTCATTATGTATAAAAGGGTCCCCTTACCCATTTAAGCCAAATTTTAAACAAATTAAAATTGTGCAAGCTAAAATTAAATATACGTTTTTAATCGGATTTAAGCCTTAACAACTTACATGATTTAAACAAAAATATAAATCCGAAATATCTTACATACCTCCAAAACATATAATTAACCAAAATTGAAAAAATCAAAATCGTTAAAACAAGTAGCTTTACACATAATTGTCTATAACTCTCATCATAATCTTTGACAAACTCTATTTGACTGAGTTCTTTACTAAAATTATTTTTGTATGTTACAAAAATAACTTTACCCTTGAAATTCATAAAACTTAGAAATTAGTAGTGTAGACAAGGTCAAAAAACATATAAAATAACAAAAGATTATGAACTATAGAGTTCATGAAATTATAATGTATAAACATATTATTAGTTATTATAATTATTTATTTAAAAATATTTTGCATTGATGTTGGATCGACTTTCTACTTCCCGATATTCTGTCTCGCCTGCACAAAGACATGAACACCTGCATCATGCACCAAGGAAGCAAACACAACTTAACCCAAGTAGCCAAACAACTTGACTTATCGGCCACCTTCAAAAGAGCAATCAACAATGCTTGAGAGAAGCCTAGACGACAACTATGAGGGATGTTTTTCACAATAGAAAAAGGAACATGCATAACCCTCTCCAACAAACTTACATAAAAAAATCATACCTTCATCATCACCTACACCATGCTCTGTAATAACCGGCCTTGAGATACCCACGATGTATCAACTATACTCACCAAAAGAAAAAAAAACCAGAACCATCACCGTAACTATTATTTAAATAAGGTATTACTTCTACATTTTATATATGACTGAATAATTATAAAATCAATATACATAAACTTTAATTTTAAAATTTTTGAAAAACAAAATAAATTGTTTATACCCGTACCTACGGGTTAACTAATAAAATCACATTTTTTTTTAATTTTTTATTTATGCCGTGTCCTACACTCACCAATACTTGTACTCCGCGTTAGTAAAAAGTGACCGATGCAAAGCACGTATTGAAAATTCAAGTTATAATAGACTATTTGCGGTAGAATAATGTTATTTCTATAAAACGATAATGAAGATTAGGAAATGGGGTATAATTAAAGGTCTTGTAATTACTTTTGACGAAAAAGCAAGCGACGAATATGACAAGTCTTAACCGTGTGGAAATGAGCAAATTCATTATTTAATTAAAAAGAATTATTGGCTGTATAAATCAACCTTTAGCCATTTAGGTATAATAAATCACTAGTCTCTTCTTCAATGGAGTCTCTTTTTAGCATCAAATATTCAGTTTGGCTTCTCATAGTTTCGATACTCTTGCATGCTTATGCATCTAGTTGTTGTTTGGAGAAAGAGAAAATTGCTCTTCTCCGTCTCAAGTTATATTTTATGTCATTTTCAACCTCGACCGATTTTACAAAACAGTTGTCCGAAGACCTAAGTTCATGGAATGGTGAAGGTAACGATAATTGTTGTCTTTGGAATAGAGTTACGTGCAATGGGTCGACAGTGCAACACGTAACAAAGATCTCCTTTCATGAGCTCATTGATATCTTACCCGATAGTTCTGTTATAAATGTTAGTTTCTTCAAAACTTTCGAAGAATTGAAAAGCCTCGATTTATCTTCAAATAACATACACTCTTGGTGGGAACCGAAGGTATACATACATAAAAATAGGGTTAGGTGAACACTTTTCTTGCCGTATTTTTACCTAAATCTTTCTTACGGTAACGTGTCGTTGATTTCATTCATTTATCATTTTCTCTAAGAATTAGCGAATCTGAAGAAATTGAAGGAGCTAGATTTGAGTGATAACAAATTAGATGTATCTCTTCCGGGTCAAGGTAAGATGTAACATAATGAATAATGAATTAGCATCATTGTAATACAGCTTTCCTTAATATCTGAAAAATTCATTACTTTATTTGTTGTTTTTCTTTCAGGGTTAGGACACTTGAAGAACCTACAAGTGCTACATTTAAGTGAGAACGCCATAAGTGGATTTCTACTAGGTCAAGGTAAGACAATGCATAAATATTACAGTAAACTATACAAAATCATCTTTAATAATCACTCATTAGCAATAAGCTACCTTTTATAAAACTTTTAGTATAAAACCACCCTTAATATTCATCTATTTGCGATAAACCACCTTATAATTTTTTTGGCAGAAAATCACCCTTAAATTTTAAAACGTTTGCAATTAACCACCCATAATAATAAAAATTACACAAAATAATTTAAAATTGAATAATAAATAAGGTAAATTTTCATCATCAATATTATATCATAAGTAGTTTCAATAGTTTAACTAAGTTTGAGAATTTATAATGGAAAATTAATCAAATTTTTTTTAATTATTTTACATGTACAAAAAATAATCTAAAATTTAAAACTGCTAACTCATACATAAACTATGGCCTGATAAACTAAAATAAAAAAACTTAAACCTACATATATATTTTTTTATCCAGATTGTTTTGTGGTAGTTTTTTTTTAAAATTTATACTTTTTATTGCAATTTTTCAATAACTATTTTGGGATTTTTTAACCTATAACTTTATCTATAACTTTTTTTAAAGGATTTTTCAAAATAAAAAATGGTCATAATAACGTGATTATTGGCCGATTAAAACAATTTACAAGTTATTTAATTTAAAAGTTAAATCCAGAAACCATATCATCAGTTTTGCTAGAGTTGAGAGTCAAGACCGTATAATAATTGATTTTGTAGGCTATAATTTCTATACGAGTTTGTAATTTTTAAAAATTGAATTTATTTTTGGTATATATGGGTAATTGTTTATATTATTTTATAAATATTTTTCTATTATAAAGTGTTATATTTAACCAAACTATTAAAACTAATTATGATATTAATATAAATAATAGAAATTTACCTTGTCTATGTTTCAATTTTAAATTAGTTGATGTAATTTTAACGTATTTAGGGTGGTTAATTGCAAATATTTATAAATTATGGGTGGTTTTATGCAAATAAATTTGTAAGAGGTAATTTATTGCAAATAGATGAGTATTATGGATGGTTTTATGCTAAATTTTTTATAAAGGGTGGTTTATTACAAAAGAGGAATTATTAAGAGTAATTTTGTGTAGTTTACTCAAAATGTTATCCATTTTTAAGTCACTTAGAGTCGAGTTACAAACTTTTATTTTTAACTTCAAAGTTGGATGATTGCACTCCTACTTTTTTATTTAAAAAAAATAAAAATAAGCGTAATCCACTAGTCGTTCAACATTGCATTGTGAACATATGTAAATCCATAGTCGTTCTTTTAGCAATTTCGAAAAGAAAAGAAAAAACTACGCTGAGGATCCTAATGGATGAAGATGAGTTTTATAAAAAAAAAACTTCACCGATTCTACTTTATATGATTTGACATATTATTTAGCATTAGTTCAATCTAATAGTCGTAATTAACCCCTTATCAAGGAAAGAACAAATCATTGTATCACATAACAACTATACAAACCCAACCTTTATCTTTATGCGGAAATAACTTTTGTATTACCAAATCGACATAACTAACAAACACTAAATAAACAAAAAAGTAAACAAACAAAAAACAAAAAAAAAAATCAACATCAAACTAGTTTACAAAATTCAACATCAAATGAGTTTCAAGTTTAATTTCCAATCATATGATTGGTTAGATGCACATTTTAGTGATTTGATCTTCATTCGAAAGATGATTTGAATATGTTGATTGGGAGGGGCCATTGATAGGTGATCGAAATCTAAAGACTTAAAAGAGTCCAAACTTGAGGATTTCACTAGTAATCCATAAGAGTTTTTCGATTATTATGTTCTCTCCGCTTTTCCCCGCTCTTAACTGTGTGGCTTTTTGGCATGTGCTTTGACTAATATGTTTTCCAATGTGCTTCCTCTTTGATCGGTGTATTGTGATTTTTTAAAATCTCGTTTGTAATGCTTTTGTTTCTCTAATTTTCTTTTTATTGTATTTTTTCTTCTAAAGACGGTCTATTTGTCTATCATTTGTGTAGTCTTTTGATATGCTAGACACATTTAGTATATTAAACTCTTTTCCATTACAATTTTTTTTTAATTAAAAAGTAAATCTAGTATAAGATTTTTGTTGACGTGATAAAGACCAAATTATAAAAATAGCATAAGATCTCTGTGTTGAGATGTTTTGATAGATATACCTTACTTTGTGTTTGCTTTGGACTGGGGGTGGGCAAGTGGAATGTCACATATAAACAATAGAAATAAATTTGCACATGATGCAATATTTTCAAAGTGTTAGATCTGATGAACTTTAGGAGTACTAACCAAACATCTCAAACTAGTTCTCGAAGTAAAAAATGATGAAGTAAAAGTGTAAATATCTATTGATTTTATCATCCAAAATGATTAAAATAGCTCGTATTAAATGTTGTTTTGATTATATGGAAATGATATTCCAACATTAGGGATTTTGTAAAATATGCATCATTGATAGATTATTAAAAAGAAAATGCTCATGTGTTTCACCTATTTGATTCACAAAGTTAAATAACTTAAAATCCTCTAAGTTCTTAGATACAATAAATATATGATAAGAACATCTCCGTTTGATTTAGGTTTTGACAAATAAGAAATGCATCAATGACAACTTATTTCTTTTAAAGAGTTCTACATCACTTTCACATAAATAAAACTCCAGTTTATAACCAGATTTTCCGACAAATTCTATCACCTTCCGGTATCTAGTTTTTGTCTAGATATATATCTAAACACTTATAAAATAAATCGATCAAGAAGATAAAATAAATTCAGATAATTATCAAAATTAAATATATCTCAACATAATAAGAATCATCCTATCATCTTTCGGTCTCTAGTTTTAATGTGTGGCTAATCTCACACATGAAAGTAGGGATAAGGTTAATAATGACTTAAGAGTATAAACAAACTTGCAAGATTCAATAAAAGAGGAGGAAGAATGACGGAACTCAAGCCTCATTTCTAACCATTTTTATTCTCCTTCACTAAAACTCTCTAAAAACCAATGAATAAAAATGGCTCCCCAAAAATTCTCAACGTACATGATGTTTAGTTTAGTATAGAGTACAAATGGCTAATGAAACTCGAAGGTCTAAACATTAGTGTAACGGACTATTTAATACATCTTGCACACGTTCAGTTGTTCAATAGATCCACACGATCGTGCAAGTCGGCAATAACTTCACAAAGGAATTTCTTCAAAGCGCACATAATTTGCACGATAGTATAAAAGAGGTGCACGAAAGTGCAAGCTTGCACGAGCCAACTTCTAGTGTTACAAGATCACTCCCTTGCCCTTGCTTCCTTATTGCACGAGTTCTTCCTTCTTCGTACGACCCTCCTTACTAACCTTTGACCAAGATCTCCCATTCTTCGTAGTCTTCCGTTAAGTCTTCGACAACCAGAATGCGGTTCAGTTCTTAAAACAGCCTCTAGACCAGTCACTCATAATTTTAAGCGTCAAAAAAATCGGCCCAAAAAGCCCACCAGTCTGCGGTTCAGGATCCTCTCCTACCGCCAGTCTGCCTCACCTTCCAAGTTCCAACGCTAACCCCCCACACCACGACCACGACCACCACCACCAGTCATAATCGGCTCCCAAAACGTCTACAAAACCGACTGACATGCACTAGATTGCGATTAAAAGGACATTACGGTATGTATCCGGCACCTCTCATCTAGGCATCTCTATTCACGCTTCCACCGATTCTGATCGGAGACTATTTCCTGAGCAATCAAGCAACAATCCATTGTCGATCATCGGCGGCAGCTAAATATAGAACAGTTGCATATACCGCAACAAAACTTATCTAGATTAGCCTCCTTGATGCAAGAGCTTGGTCTCAAACCTACACAAGCACTAGTTATTTACTGTGCCAAGGTCGGCGCAACAGAGCTTGCAGCCAGTCATGTCTCCCAGAATGAAGCACCCATCTCTTCTCTATCATTTTGTTAGGGAACGGCTTCAAAATCAATCACTACGCGTTAGCAGGTTTGCCTCGTTCACAATTTGGTATGCTGGCATCAAAGATTGGACACTCTAAACGACCGTCCATCTTGCTGGGATTTTAAAGAATAGATAATAACGTCCATCATCTGTTTTGATTTAGTCAAGCTCTCTGATTTTGTATATGTTAGTAGTTAGCAGGTTATTACTAGATACTTAGGCACTTAGCTAATTCCATGTGTTTATTCATCTTCATTTGCTCTCCTTTATCCTTAGTTTGTCTGATAACATGATTTATCGACATGTTACACTCATGCATTTAGCTAGATTTCCCCTTTCCGAATTCATGTTTTAGCCTTAGTTTGTGTCATTTATGCTTGTTTAGTTCTACTTTGCAAGAATAGATGTCTACACATGCTATTTGTGACTTTGTAGGTGATTTGACACATTTTGGAGCTAAAACGACGTATTTGAGGATCAAGCCTCGAAGTGGACGCATTGGAGCGAGCGTACTTGCACGGAAAAGGGCTAGGAATCGAGCTAAAGACACGAAGGAACGAAGGGATGGCATCTCGGCCTTGATCTCGGTCTGACCAGACCGAGATGGCCAGAATGGCCTAATCTCGGCCGAGATCCATAATTTCGGTCGATCTGGAAAGTTTCTGTTGTGAAATCTCGGTCCCGATCTCGGCCAAGATTTTTGACCAAGATTTTTTTGACCGAGATTTTCTGTTCGGCGATTTTATCTTATTTTTGGATCGGTTTTGGCCCAGCCCATCCTTTGTAAGGTTGTTGGCTATAAACGGGAAGCTCTAGGTTATTTCTAAGGGTCCGATTTAGTCCGTTTCTTTTAGGGTTAGGTTACCCCATAGGGGGAGCCGTCTCTCTTCCTTTCCCTTCTTCTTCTCCATTGATTCTTCATAGTTTACATTAAAGTTCAAGACTTTTACATTCAGTTTTGTTGGGAATACGTTGTTGAGAGATTGTTGATTCGAGTTTGTCAAGATCGAAGGTTTTCATTTATTGAAGTTAAGTTCTTTTATTCTCTTTTGTTATTTATTTATTTGTCTTTCTTTGATATGATTGTTATTGGCTGAAACATTGTGGTTCCAAGATTGACAGTGATTTGTTTATGCCTTTGATTATGATGGAATGTTGTGCTTTATGTTTTGGCTTTGACTTGCTAGAAATCCTAATGGTTGGCTTGTTCTTGAATCTAGTTAGAATCCTTCTAGCTAGTAACCTAAGTTGGAATTGAGACTTACCCGGTGATAATCCTTTATTGGTTGAATGTGCTTAGATTCCTTGCTAAGTAGGATAATATCTGAAACTTACCCGGTAATGGTTTAACTTTCCCTTAGTTTGTAGTCTGATTTGTTTAGAATTTCCTACCTCTCTACCTCGAGACTTACCCGGTAAAAGACTATCAGCCTAGAAACGTTCATCCCTGTTTCCTGAATCTATATGTATAAACAATGATCTTGAACCCTTGGAATCCACGTTCTTTCCTTTAGCTTGATTATCTTTGTTTTTCCTTTTTATTTGTTTGTTTTGACTTTCAATTAATAGTGACAATTAATTGCGAGTACTTAAAACCTTTTCAAAACCTTTTTGATTTATTTCCTTTATCTTTTCCAACCCCCTTCTTATTTTAGATCTATCTATTTATAATCACTTCTGCAAATTAATCATCCTAGTCCCTGAGATCGACCCTGAATTACTTACCTTTACTGTGATTGACCCATACACTATGGGTTCGTTGCTATTTAGGAAATTATTACAGGTTATAAATATAAAACTATCCCTTCCTTGTTTTACTAACTTATAGGTCTTTATCATTATTGATAAATGTTTATAGGGGTGTAAAATCAGCGAACATTGTCCATTTCATCAGTGCAAGATTTAAAAATCTAGCTAGCTAGCTAGCTAAGCATGTTATATTTCTCCATAATTTTGTTGGAACATTATACTATCATGTCCTCCATTTCATTCCTTTGTCATTTTCTTACAGAGCTAACACATTTGAAGCAGTTGCGGCTGCTAAATTTGAGTTTCAACAAAGTAGATGGATTTCTACCAGTTCAAGGTAGCATAATGAAAAACGATTTAGTATTGTCTAAAATGTCTTATAGTTAATATCAGTAAGTTCATTCATTTTCATTTGTTCTTTTCTTCCAGAGCTAGCACATTTGAAGAACCTAGAGGTGCTGGATTTGAGTTTGAACAATTTAAATGGATCTATACAACCAAGTGAAGGTAAGATTTAGTATAAGGACAAGTATTTACCTTCATCTTAATAATCTGTTCTATTCTGCTCTTTAATTATTAGTGGGCTTTCTTGCATGCTGACATTTTTTAAGGATGAATTCGTGAATCCTGTAGGTATATGTAAATTAAGGAACCTACGAGCGCTAAGGCTTCAAGATAATTTTTTAAGTGGAAGTATTCCAGAGTGTTTATGGAACTTGACAGCTCTTCAAGTTCTTGATCTGTCAAATAACAATTTCAGTGGGAGTTTGCCACCACTCATCAACCACCCATCGCTGCAGATGTTATACATCAATGGGAATAATTTACAAGGGAAATTTTCTTTAAGTCACCTGATGAACCATTCAAGGCTAGAGGTTCTATTCGTCTCACACAATGAATTACAAGTAGAAGTGCCGGATTTGTCGTGTTTCTCCACTTTTAAACTCAGGGGTCTTGCTTTAAGTCATTGCAACGCGAATGGTGAGCTTAAAACCTACCCCAAATTCCTCTATTGCCAATCTAACCTAGAATACCTTGATCTTTCCAACAATGGTTTAGTTGGATCATTTCCAATATGGTTGCTGCAGAATAATTCCAATCTCATGCATTTGAACTTGAGGAATAATGCATTATCTGGAAGTGTTATGCATCCTACACATAGCAATCTATCACTTTACGTTTTGGATGTTTCAAGAAACAAGTTTAGAGGGAAGATCCCTGCAGATATTGGGATATTCCTACCTTCACTCATAGTTCTCAACATGTCCCTTAATGCTTTTGAAGGGCATATCCCTGCTTCGATTGGCAACATGACACAATTATATGCTTTGGACTTGTCAAGTAATTCCTATTTGTGTGGAGAGATTCCAAGACAGTTGTTTACTGATTGCACCAGCTTGAGACTCCTATCGCTATCAAATAATAACCTTCAAGGAGATATAGTCCCCAGCTATATGAATTTGTCATCCTTAGGTTTGTTATACTTAGACAACAACAATTTTGTCGGTGGCATGGAAAGGTCCTTGACTAGATCTGTATGGTTGCAAGACATAGATCTTTCCAATAACAATGCACTTGGGGAACTTCCTACTTGGATTGGTAACTTTTCTAGCTTGGTGTCAATGTCACTATCAAGGAATGAATTTTATGGTAGCCTACCAAGCCAGCTTTGGAAGGTTGTCTCTCTTAGATTTTTGGATCTCTCAGAAAATAAGTTCACTGGAGAGATACCGTCTTGTGAAGAACCTATACATTTACAGTTCTTGCATATGCATGGAAACCATCTTACTGGAGCAATTCCAAAGGGTTTGGCAGGTTTTTCGTCGTTGGTGACTCTTGATTTAAGGAATAATCACCTTTCTGGACGCATTCCTAAGTGGATTGATAAGCTCTCAAAGTTGGCTATTCTTCTATTAGGAGGTAACCAACTAAGAGGGAAATTGCCTTTCCAGCTATGCCACTTGCAATATGTTAATATCATAGACTTGTCAAATAATAGCATTTCTGGTGCTATTCCTTCTTGCTTACAGAACTTACCATTCGGAGCAAGAGAATTGGATGTTTACCTTGCAAGGGACCATGCGTTAGACGATATTTGTTGGAATGTTAATACCCCTATAGATTTCACAAAGGACGGAGATATAACATCGCAACCTGTAAGAGAAGAAGAAGTAGAATTCATAGTCAAGAATAAATACAGCTCCTATGTGGGTAGTATTGTTTTGATCATGTCTGAGTTAGATCTGTCATATAACAAGTTGACTGGTGATATTTCTCCTGAATTGGGAGAATTGGGACTACTCCAAGCTCTGAATTTGTCTTACAACTCCTCATCTGGTTCAATACCTAAGAGTTTCTCTAAGCTCAAGAGCATTGAGAGTTTAGACCTTTCGAGTAACAACTTAAGTGGACGAATCCCTTCTGAACTGGTTGATCTCACATTTTTAGGGACTTTCAACGTGTCTTTCAACAATCTCAGTGGACAAGTGCCTGAAATTGGGCAATTTGGATCCTTTGATGAAAAAAACTACCAAGGAAATCCTTTCCTCTGCGGGTCTCTACTGCCTAGAAAATGTGGGTTTCATCCAACAGTGCCTACTGGAAGCAATTCATCAACTTATCAAGGAAATGAAGAATTTGACATGCAAGTATTCTTTTGGAGCTTCTGTATGTCTTCTGTCACCGTGTTGCTATCCTTCTTTGCTGTCCTTGCCGTCAACCCCTATTGGCGGAGAGCTTGGTTTGCATTCATTGATCTGAAATTCCTTTGGTGACCCTTGAACACGTAACCATATTATATTCTGCAATGTTGTTTACTCAGACTTTCTGTAATTTTCTTGTTGCTTATGTCTTGTTGTCGTCGTCGTCTTGTTTGGCATCTAATTTCTAATATTTGATCTCTGTTGAATGGTCTTGGGCATGTAAGCATACCGAGTTATAATAAACATACTTGAGTGTTATTAGCATACATGTTGGCTAGAATCTGAAAATGCTGCATACAGAAGACAAATGTCATATTTTCTTTCATACTGCATAGATTTCATACAGAAGACAAATGCTGCATGATGAACAGACAGATTCATTTACCATCAACTTCAGTTGTATAATCCTTTGTGACTATAAGCTTTCAATTAGTGCTAATCATGATGGATCAGTTTTGAACATTAACTGCTCTTGAAGACTTGAGCTATCCAATGTGTGTTACAACAATCTATATATGACAGATGAAAACCTTCACTTTCCTCATCTATTATTGAATGGTCATATTACAAAATAAATCAATGCAAGTGCAAAACCCTTACAATATTAGAGCACTGCACTTGTATTACTTGTGCTTATTGCTCAACCCAAATCAAGAACTGATAAAAAACTTGTCAAAGTAAGAATCACATCAAAGTCACTAACAGTCCATTCTGCAGTTTCCTCTATATCAGTCACATAAATTTCACAAAGGACGAAGATACAATATCGCAGCCTGTAAGGCAAGAAGAAGTAGAATTCATAGTTAAGAATATATACAGCTCCTATGTGGGCAATATTGTTTTGATCATGTCTGAGTTAGATCTGTCTTATAACAAGGTGACTAGTGATATTTCTCCTGAATTGGAGAACTGGGAGAACTGGGACTGCTCCATGTTCTGAATTTGTCCTACAACTGCTTATCTGGTTCAATACCTACAAGTTTCTCCAAGCTCAAGAATATTGAAAGTTTAGACCTTTCGAGTAACAACTTAATTGGACGAATCCCTTCTGAACTGGTTGAACTGACTTTTTTAGGGCCTTCAATGTATCTTTCAACAATTTGAGTGGACAAGTGCCTGATACTCGGCAATTTGGATCCTTTGATGAAAAAAACTACAAAGGAAATCGTTGTCTACGTGGGTCTTTGTTGCCTAGAAAATGTGGTATTGCTCATCAGAAAGTGCCTACTGGGAGCAATTCATCAACTTATGAAGGAGACGAAGGATTTGACGTATTCCTCTGGAGTTTCGGTATGTCTCCTGTCACCGTCTTGCTATCCTTCTTTGCTTTTCTTGCCATCAACCCCTGTTGGCGGAGAGCTTTCATTGATGTGAAATTCCTTTGGTGGTTCAATCCTTGAACTTGTAACCATATCATTATCCCGCATTGTTGTTTACCCCTACACTATCTGTATTTTTCTTGTTGTTGCTTCTTTCTTTTTGTTGTTTTCTTGTGTGGCATCGAATTTCTAATATTTGATCTATGTTGAATGGTCTTGGACATGTAAGCATACCAAGTTATAATAAATATATTTGAGTGTTATTAGCATATATGTAGGATTATGATTATGCAAATGTTGCATACAGAAGACAATGCCATACTTGCTTTCATACTGCATAGATTACATACAGAAGACAAATGCTGCATAATATATAGACAGATTCATTCACCATCAACTTCAGTTGCATAATCCTTTGTGACTATAAGCATCTCCATACACCAATCAACAATTTCCGTTACCATTCCTTCGGTGATTCAACCCATGAACTTGTAACCATATCATTATCATTATCATGCATTGTTGTTTACTCTTGGACTTGTTGTAATTTTCTTGTTGTTGCTTTTGTCTAGTCGTCGTTAGTCTTATATGTCATCTAGTTTGTGATATTTGATCTCTGTTCAATGGCTTTGCACATGTAAGCAAATGCTGCATACAGAATACAGCGTCATACTTTGATTTATTTCTCTGTTTCAGGATTAGCTCATCTGTCGTTGATTTTTCGAACCACTGGCTTGTACCCTTTAAAAAAATATTCATTATTTATCATAGATGACTTGATGACCATCCATAAGATTACAAATAAAATCATAGCTTTTCTGCCGTGTCCTACACTCACCAGTACTGTTACTAAAAGATGACCAAATGAGTAATGACCGATGCAAAGCACATATGAAAAGTTCAAGTTCTGATAACTTTTTTGTGGTAGAATAATATTTTTTCTAAAACCATAATGAAGATTAGCAAAAGGATACTATAATGGTTTTTAAACTAAAAGGCAAGAGACTAATATGAAAAGTCTTCGACCGTGTGGAATTAATGAGCAAGTTCTATAGTTAATTAAAAATAAAATAAATTAACGGCTCTATAAATCAACATACAGTTCAGGTATAATGAATTATCCAATGGAGCCTTCTTTTAGCATCAAATATTCAGTTTGGCTTTTTACAGTTTGGATACTTTTGCAGGCTAATGCATCAAATTGTTGTTTGGAGAAAGAGAAGACTGCTCTTCAACTTATGAAACGAGCTGCATGCGATGGAAATATCTAGAGCTCTCAAAATCTGACCCGACCCGTGAAACCCGCCCGACCTGAACCCGACCGATACCCGTTAAAAGGAAAAAAAAGTACGTGTATGAGACCGACCTGGTGTTAACCGATTTGACCCGAAACCAAAAATAACTCAAATCCGAAAGGGACCGTAATCCGATTATACTCGAATGAACTAGTCCGGCGACACCCGAAACCGAAAGCACCCGACCCAAAATCATATGGTTCCCGAAATAACCCGACCCAAAATGCCCGAAAACCCAAAAGACGCTGACCCGACATGATATGTGAACCCGTAATAACCCGACCCAAAATAACTCAACCCGAATTATTCTAAAGAACTTGTAATAAGTTGACTCAAATTACAATGCATATTAATCAAATTCAAAAATAATACATATTCATTATTTTACCACATGGTATTGTTTTATGAGTTCATCACATGTTAGTTAGACTCTTATATGCTTTTATTATGCCGTATGATATCAATTTGTATCAGTTTAAACATGAACTTAGATACACGTATACGATTTAGTTAAATTTTTAACTTACAAACAGATAACAAAATTATATTTTTTTCACAAATATGTATATTTAATAATCTTGGAATAGTATTTATAACACTGACAAATATAAAAAATTTATAGGAAAAATGAATGATTTAGTGATTATATACTATTATGTATCTAATTAAAAATAAAATTTATATATTATAAATATAAAGTGTGTTACATGACAATTTAATCAAAAAAGTAAAATATAATAGAAGAATTTATTGCAAATATATATAAAACTATATTTAAAAATGAATAGTTAGTTCACATACTTTTTTAATTAAAAAATTATAAAAATAAAAATGCGATAATAATAACATGTGATGAAATGAACAAGAAGATGTGACGTATGGTATTAAATGTTTTTGATCTTTTGCTTTAGTATAAGAAATTAGCATATAGATATATAGATATAAATTAGTAATTAGTGGTTGAGTCATATATATATATATATATAGAGAGAGATAGATAGATACTAATTAATATGAGTAGTTTATGTATAATATAACTAGGATAATACTCGTACCTTGCACGGGATGGTACAAAAAATATTTATAAAATTAAAATAAACTAGCTTAGTTCTCGTGCCATGCACGGATTTGCTTTAAGCTAATTATATTATACTTATGATCCAAATTATTGCGATAATATGGAAAAAACTTATTTATAAATATATAAAAAATATTAAGTTAGTTGAGTGAAATGAGCAATATGTTCATCTTTATATAAAATAATATTAAGTATTTATAAACAAAATTCTGATAAAAATATTTTTTTTATAAATATCATAAGTGGTAAATATGGTATAGTTATGAGTATATGACATCATATATATGATTCTCCGTAATTTTCATCTTGTGTAGAAAACTTCTTTTCTTATATTTTTTTTATAATATAGTATTTCTAAATATATAATATTCTAAATCTCAAATTAGGATATTGTACATATTAATATCTTTATTAATATGCATAATATTTTTTGTGAAATTAAAATAATGAGGTGGTATAACCTCAAGACGACTAGAAAAATGTGATGTGGCTTAATGAATGACACGTGGAGAATTTAATGTGGTGGTGACATGTGACGATATTAACTTTTGTTTTAGTATTATATAATAGAGTGAGATGAGTAATATGTTCATCTTTATATATAATAATATTAAGTATTTATAAAAAAAATTATGATAAAAATAGTTGTTATTTTCTTTATAAATATCATAAGTGGTAAATATGATATAGTTATGGCATCAATATATATGATTCTCCGTAATTTCCATCTTCTGTAGAAATTTTTTTTTGTCTAATATTTTTTATAATATAGTCTTTCTAAATATATAATGTTCCAAATCTCTAATTAGGAGATAATACATATAATATCTTCATTAATACCCATAATATTTTTTGAGAAATTAAAATAGTGAGGTGGCAAAACCTCAAGACAACATGTGGAAAAAATGTGAGATGACTTAATGTAAAAATGACACATGACGAATTTAAATAAACAAAGAAAGCAGTGGGACAAAGTTCGAACACGAGTGGACGAGAAAAAAATTCTATCAGATTGTAAACCATCGAGTAGGTCCGGCCAATGAATTAAGGAAATTATGTTTAAATTAAGTATTTTTTTTAATATTATGTTAAAATTATAATTATAGAATAAAAATAAAAATTGTAAAATACATCAAATTGTCATTTACTTTTTACATGTCAAACAATCGGATGTTTTGGATATAAAAATTATAACGTAAAATAATTTGATATTTATTAAGTAACATATATTTAATTTATACTAATGATCAATTTATTTATTTAGTTTAAATATATTTTATAAAAAACATTACATAGTCCATTATCTATTAATGGAAATATTAAACACATTTATTACAACCTAAATATATATTACATTATGATTGATATATATATATATTATTTAGGATAATCTTATAATATAATAATCCTATAAAAATTTATTTTAGAAAAGTTTTGAATTTTAGCATTTATTTTTAAATTAATTTAATAATAATTTTTTTTTACAACTTGTAAAATAGAAAATGCAGTAGATAAGGCTCAAACTTTGATCTTCAAGTTGAGAAAAGAATTTGTAAGGATCCTCAACCACTAGAACAATGAGACTTCATGTTTATAAATCATATACAAAATAATATAAATAGAAACTAAACCAAGGTTGTATGTGATCCCCTCGCACATAAGGATGTAAATGGGTTAACAACCATCCGACCTAACCGGTCAACCGAACCAAATATACATGTGAAAATCCGATGAATTTCGGGTGGTGAGCGGTTGATGTTTGATGGGTGATGAGGTGGGTATGAGTGTAGATACAACCATAGACCAACCAACCAAACCGGTCCTACAAACGAGTTCATCTCACACATTGGTCAAAAGTTATGGTTAATTGAACCCGATCGACTATTGTATTTTTTTTATTTGTAATATGAATACGTCAAATTGGCTTAACAAAGAGACCAACCACCTAAATATAAAATAAGCAAAATAAGTTTGACCCTGTCGGAATCTGACCCGTCAAAAAATTAGTCAAACTTGAAACAACCAACCTCAGAAACGATCAAATCCAAAAATTGTCGATCCGAAAACAACCCGACATGATTATACCCATAGTAATTCAACCCAATTTTACCCGATACATAAACTAGACTGACCCAAGATAACCCGATAATTGAAACGACACGATTTAGACCAAGAACCCGAATTTCAATTGTACAAATGATCCCGACCTGACCCGGTTCCAACCCGAATTAGCCCGATAACCGATTGAAACGACCCAAAATAGTCCGAGAACCCGATTATCATTTGTGGAAGGGTACCTTGCTTAACCCCGACCCGAACCGAGTAAACCGGCATAACATTATAGACAAATTTTACCCGGCTCAAAGTGACCCGAAACAAAAAATTGACCCGACTCGAACTCAACCGACCCGCCTGTTTGACACCTCTAGAAATATCCAACCTCATGTCATTAAGCTTTCCCTCCACGGCCTCTTTTATAACGTGGCAGAGACTAACTCTCTTAATGTTAGTTTGTTTCAACCTTTTGAAAAATTGTTAAGCCTTGACTTGTCTTCTAATGGCATCCAACGCTTGGTAGATACTCAAGGTACGTAATACTAACTTATTAATGTAAGTACATGATGTTTGTAAACGAGCCGAACTTGCAACTAATAAATTTTAAAGCTCGGTTAAAATTTAAACTAGGATCATTTATAAATGAGCTTAAACATGTCACTCGTTCGGTTGTATAATAGCCCCAAGTGTACCTTATAATATGGTTGCTTCTCAAATATTTTGTCTCTCTCCCTTACGTACTCGTGTGTATCATTTTGTTTCAGAGTTGGCACATTTGAACAAGTTGCAGGTGCTAGATTTGAATGATAACGCACTAGATGGATCTCCACCGATCAAGGTAAGATATATATGGTTGATTCTCAAATATTATGCTTCTTGATTTCGCATATATATTTTGGTTTCTTTTCTTACAGAGGTAGCACATTTGAGGAGCTACGGGTGTTGGATTTGAGTTCCAACAATCTAAATGGATCACTATCAGCCAAGGTAAGACTATTAATCTTATGCAGTGTTTTTGGCACGTTATACACAATAGATAATTCATATTAGGCCCAAGTCTAGCAGTGTTTTTTGCACGTTATAGACAATAGATAATTCATGTTAGGCCCAAATCTAGCACATAACGGATATTTCATTCTAAAAAATAAATCACAAGAATTTCTTGTAGACTCGAATATTGATGAATGTTCTTTATTAACTGTTTAGGTCTATGTAGCTTAAGGAACCTTGAAGAGTTAAGGCTTTATCAAAATGAACTAAGTGGCAGCCTCCCAAAGTGTTTATGGAACTTGACATCTCTTCGTGTTCTTGATATATCATCCAATAGTTTCAGTGGAAATTTGCCACCAATCATACCTCCCATCACTGCAATTGTTATCCATCCACCATAACAATCTTCAAGGGAAATTCTTTTTAGGGAAGAACCACTCAAAGCTAGAAAGTTTGTTGCTCTCAGCAATGCACTACAAGTAGAAGTTGAAGAATCAGCATGTTCATCAACTTTTAAGCTCAAGGGTCTGGGATTAAGTCACTGCAATGTCAATGGTGGCTATAAAACCTTCCCCAAATTCCTCTATTGCCAATCTAACCTCGAATACATGGATATTCATAGTAATGGCCTATTCGGATCATTTCCAGTATGGTTACTGCAGAATAACTCAGATCTCATTTACTTAAACTTAAGGGATAATGAACTTAATGGAAGTCTTATGCTCCCGACGAATCGTAGTCTATCATTGTTTGCTTTGGACATTTCAAGCAACAAGTTGAGAGGGAAGATCCCTGAGGATATTGGGACAGTGTTACCTTCACTCATAGTTTTTGAACATGTCCTTCAATACTTTTGAAGGGCGTTTTCCTGCTTCAATTGGCAACATGACACAGATTGCTGATTTGGACTTATCAAACAATCTTTTGATGAAGTTCCAAGGCAGTTATATTCTGATTGCATCACCTTGGAGATTTTACTGCTGTCAAAGAATAATTTTCATGGAGACATGTTTCCAAGTCATATGAACCTTCCAATCTTGAGTTTGTTATATTTAGACGGCAACAACTTTGTTGGCAACAGGAAAAACTCGTTACAAATCTCTATGTTTCTGTTTGACTTGGATATATCTGATAACAAAGCAAACGGGACACTTCCAAGCTGGATTGGTGACCTCGGAAACTTAACTTCATTGTCATTAGCAGGGAATGAATTTGATGGCGCCATACCGAGTGAACTTTGCAATCTCGAAAAGCTTCAGTTTTTTGGACCTCTCGGAAAATAGATTCACTGGGGAGATACCCTCATGTGACAATCTTCTAGATTTGGAGTTCTTTCATGCTCATGACAATCATCTTACTGGTGAAATTCCAAAGGAATTGGCTAGTCTGTCATCGTTGATTACGCTTGATTTTGGGAATAATCGCCTTTCAGGTGATATTCCTGAATGGATTGGTAGTCACCCAGATTTGGTTATTCTTATATTGGCAGGTGATCAAATACAGGGAAAATTACCTATCCACATTTGCCACTTACTCAATATTAACATCATAGACTTGTCAAATAACAACATTTCTGGTGTTATTCCTTCTTGCTTATGGAGTTCATCATTTGGAGCAAGGAAATGGTATATATCACAGTTTACAAGGACTGGGTCGGAGAAGTTCAGTACGGCATCCCAAATTTGTCTAAGAACTTCTCAGAGGTGGATTATGCATCATTGTTTACAAGAGATGAAGAAGTAGAGTTCATAGTTAAGAGTAAATACAGCTCTTACAAAGGCAGTATTCTCTCAATTATGTCTGAGTTAGATCTGTCAAACAACAAGCTGACTGGTTTCATTCCTCCTCAACTAGGAGACTTGACATTACTGCAAGCGATGAATTTGTCTCATAATCACCTATCAGGTTCAATACCTATAAGCTTCTCCAAGCTCAAGAACATTGAGAGTTTAGACCTTTCTAGTAATAACTTAAGTGGAAGAATTCCTTCGCAACTAGTTGATCTCACATTTTTAGGAACTTTCAATGTGTGTTACAACAATCTAAGTGGACCAGTGTCGGAAACAAGACAGTTTGGAACCTTTGATGAAAACAACTACATAGGAAATCGTTTTCTATGTGGCTCTTTGTTGCCTACAAAATGTGGTATTGATCATCACAAAGTGCTTACTAGGAGCAATTCATCAACTTATCAAGAAGATGAAGGATTTGACATGCAAGTATTCCTTTGGAGCTTCGGTATGTCTTCTGTCACCTTGTTGATATCCTTCTTTGTTGTCCTTGACGTCAACCTCTATTGGCGAAGAGCATGGTTTGCATTCATTGATCTGAAATTCCTTTGGTGGTTCAACCCTTGAACTTGTAACCATATCATTATACTCTAAAATGTTGTTTACCCTGTAAGACTTTCTGTCGTTTTCTTGTTGTTTGCTTATGTCTTGTAAGCATACCGAGTTATAATAAACATACTTGAGTGTTTTAGCATATATGTACATAGGATTATGAATCTGCAAATGCTGCATACAAAAGACGAATCAATCTAATGTTTAAAGGAGTACATGTCGATGCGTGAACCATATCAATTAGGAAGAGTCAATGGTGACGATTGAACCATCGGAATCGAACAAATAAGCAAGTAGCAAGGATGAGTCAATGGTAATCGCTGCATTACCAATTAACTGTTGTAATTTGATTTAAAATATTGTGAGCGTGGGCATCTACAACCTCCTGCTTCCTCACTACTCTTTTTCACTTCTTCAAGTCCACCCATGGATGCCTTCACTATTCTTCGTCCCTGACGTATGTCAAACAATTTTAGGAGGAAGATTTTTTTTCTTCACATTAGTTTATTATTCAGAGGTAAGGGACTGTTTGACAACCTAAAAGGATTTGGACAAAGTTGGAAATATTGTAAAATTTTAGGGTATCGTTCAAGCTCTACGGTAAAATTCGGAAAATCCAAACCTATATGGGTACCCTCCGAAAATTACCTAATTTAATTGCTAAGTCCCAAAATCAATATTTTAAATTAAATTGTGAATTTTGATTTCAAAATCAAGAAAGGAAAAACAAACTCAATCAAGGAAGAGTGGAAGAGCGAGCCAACGAAGAAGACTACAACCAGGTCCGACATTGATGTGAAAGTTAATTCTAAGGTTTCTAATATCTCTAGCCGTAGAGCCGACTAAAGTAACAAACAAAATCACACACACAAGTTGTTTACGCAGTTCGGTGGCAAAGATGTCCCTACTCAGCGGACCTGACCTCAAGAGGGGAGATCCGATCCCAGGGTTTCACTAGGTATCCAAGAACAAGAGGTTACAAACACAGAACACGAGACACTAGCACTTATCCTAAGATCTAGCAAAGAAAGTAAAAGAAGAACTCAGGAGATACAAGAAGCAAAGGTGAAGAAAAAGCCCCCTTAAAGACACCTCGACGAAGATCTAAATAATGATCTTCGTCACTGTCGCAAGCCAACGAAGCAATGGTGACCTGAGAATCAAGAGATAAAAAGATCTCTCGTTCTCTTCTTTCTCTTCCGTGGATCCTTCTTGCTCCAAGCAAGATTTGGAAGATCCTATCTTCTTCTCTCTGTTCTCTCTCTCTTTCTCTTTGTTGAGACAAAGCACACAAGCTGCCGAGAGCTCTCCTAGGGTTTCAGTTGCCCTTTTAGAACGTTTAAATACCTAGGATCAAACAAGGTGAAACGCAGCGTACAACAAGCTGTAACAAGTCTTCTAAACCCGGCTTCAAAACTGGATCAAGGGAATGGACTCCAAGTGGGCCGCCAAGCCCATATCTTCAGATGTTAGCCGGAACAAAGCACAACATACATATATACTTTACAACTTCATCATCTATTAATCCACATAATAGTAAACTAATGTTTTATGAACTTGTCACCATATTAATCACCATGCTACCTCACTTAGATCTACTAAAGTGGCAACATTGGATCACAATAGCATCTAGTTCAAACACATAGTAAACTATCACATGAACACATTTACATAACTCTACCAAGATCATAGTACTAAGTGCTAGTTTTATACTCAATGTCCTATGTTACATTGTGTTAATAAGAATAAAAAATACATAACAAATGCCCTCCTGATTCTTGTAACAATGTAACCATGTTCTGTTCCCCAATAGTGTACCTGGGATCATCAATCCTGTCCGTCATCAGTCCATGACCTGCATTCAACACTCAAGGAACATCAAAAATATGCAGAAAATTTCTACAGAAAGCAAATTTATCAGCAGTCACAATTTTTGTTCCAAAATCAGCAGGATTCAAGTCACCCTTAATCTTTTTAACTAGAAAGTGTTTTTTCTTAACCCTATCTCGAATGAAGTGATTCCTAACATCAATATGTTTGGACCTTTCATGATAAACAGGATCTTTACACAAATACAGGGCACTTTGACTATCCATATGAATTACAGGGATACAAGGCTTATGAGATATTTCACTAACTATTCCCTTAAGCCAAATAGCTTCCTTAGAAGCTTCAACAGCTGCAATATACTCAGCTTCAGTGGAGGATAAAGCAACCACAATTGTTGTTGAGATTTCCACGAAACACAATTACCAGTCCAAGTATAAAAGTAAGCAGTAGTAGACTTTCTATTATCCTTATTGCTAGCATAATCAGAATCTACATAACCAAATACTTCACCAATATTATCATGCTCAGAAAACATCAAACATAAGTTCTTAGTTCCACTGATATACCTAAGAATATATTTCATAGCAGTCCAATGTAATTCACCAGGATTAGACATGTATCTACTTAAGACACTAATTCCAAAAGCAAGATCAGGTCTAGTACACAACATAGCATACATAATGGAACCAACAGCCACATCATAAGGAATTTTAGACATTTTATCAATCTCAGCTTGGTTACTAGGACAATGTTGCTTAGACAGATCCAGGTGCCCTCCTAAGGGTATAGAAGTAGGTTTGGCATGCTTCATATTGAATTTATCTAAGACTTTTTCAATATAATCAGCTTGAGATAACCACATTTTTGTTCTTTCTATCCCTTATTATCTTTACCCCTAATATTTTCTGTGCAGGGCCCATATCTTTCATGTCAAAGTTTGATTTTAAATCCCTTTTAGCACCAGCAATTAACACAGCAGACTTACTAATAATCAATATGTCATCAACATATAGTAAGACAAATAAGGGATTCATGGAAGATATGCCTTTAAAGTACAAACAGTAATCATAATTGCTTCTTAAAAATCCTAAGTTTTTCATGCAATCATCAAACTTAAGGTTCCATTGTCTAGGTGATTGTTTCAAACCATAAATGGATTTTTTAAGCAAGCAAACATGATCAGGTCTGGATTTATCTACAAAACCCTCAGGTTGTTTCATATAGATAGTTTCATTCAAATCACCATGTAAAAAGGCAGTTTTTACATCCATTTGTTCAATATCCCAATCATGCACAGTGGCAAAAGCAAGCAACAATCTCATAGTTTTGTATTTAACCACAGGAGCAAAGATATCAGTGTAGTCAACTCCTTCTCTTTGAGTGAAACCTTTAGCTACAAGTCTAGCTTTGTATCTAGGTGGTTCACTCAGTTTAGTAGCCTCCTTTAGTTTATAAATCCATTTGCAAGGCACAATTTTAACATTTTCAGGTTTAGCTATTAACACCCAAGTTTTGTTAACAATCATGGAGTCTATTTCATCTTGCATAGCAGTTTTCCAATTTTTAGATTGAGAACAACTCATAGCTTGTTTATATGTGTCAGGAGTATAAGGATTATCAACAATATCACCAGTTAGGAAAGCATACTCAACAGTACTAAAAATATTTGTAAACAAAACATATTCAGAATCATTGTATCTCCTATTAGGTATTCTAACCCTAGGATTTCTATCTCTTGTTAATTGATAGTTATGATCATCATTATCATGCAAGTAATCATCATTATTATGTTCATGTACTGCACTATCAGGAAGAGACAGAGGATTAGTAGAAATAGCACTACTGTTTTCTACCCCCTTGATTCTGAACTATGATTTTCACTGCTTGCAGCAGTGTTGTTATTCATATTTTCACCATTATTAGGAAGATTATCAGCATCATGGTTCTCTTCACTAGTACTAGGTGTTTGATAGTATCCTATGTCAAATTCTTCATCTAGATCTGATTATCTCTATTATGGTCATTATTGTAGAAGTGGTAAGTTCTAGCAGGTTCATTTTCACTATCTGAACTACTAGTGTCTTTAACAGTGTTGGCAATTTTAGTTTTAAAATAGAATTCTTTTTCATTAAAGGTCACATTTCTAGATGTTATCACTTTATAGCCATGTGATTGTATGAGCAACAGTTTATAGCCCTTAACACCTTCAGGGTAGCCTAGCATTACACACTTTGTGCCCTTGGGTGCAACTTCCCTTGTGTGATATGGGAATATGCAGTGCACCCAAAGGGTCTTAGGTGGGCAATACTAGGCTTCCTTCCAGTCCACAACTCTTGGGGTGTCCTAAACTCTATCACAGAGGAGGGAGACCTATTTATGAGTAAGCTGTTGTAGTAACAGCTTCACCCCATAGGCTATGTTTCATACCAGCACTTATAAGCATACATCTAGCCTTTTCTAAGAGGGTTCTATTCATTCTCTCAGCTGTACCATTTTGTTGAGGAGTACCAGGAACAGTTAGGTGTCTTTTAATGCCATTTGTTTTACAATATTCATTAAAGACAGTGTTACAAAATTCAAGGCCATTATCAGTCCTAAGGCATTTTATTTTCAAGTCCATTTCATTTTCAACTGAAACTTTCCAGTTTTTTAAAGATTTCAAAGGCTTCATCTTTAGTTCTTAACAGATAAACCCAAACTCTTCTAGAGTAATGGTCAATAAAAGAAATAAAGTACCTTTTACCACCTACAGTTTCTATTTGTGCAGGACCCCATAAATCTGAATGTATATATTCTAGGGTTTGCTAGCCTTATATATAGATTTATTAAAACTATTTTTACTAGCTTTTCCAAACACACAGTTCTCACAGAAATTAAGGTTGGTGAATTTATTTGTTAAAATGCCTTGTTTATGTAACTGAAGCAAGCCATTGTTCCCTATATGCCCTAGTCTGTTATGCCACAAAGTAGTTTGATCTAGATTATTTTTATCAACATCAGCAGTGGAGAGATTTAATTCAGGTGATTGTTCTACAAAGTACAAACCACCCTTTTTAAAGCTCCTAATAAGAGTAAGACCATTTTTGACAACTTCTCTTATACCATTACTAGTGTTTATATTACAACCTAGGTCATCAAACATAGATTCAGACAGCAGATTTCTCCTAAGGCCAGGAACCCATCTAACATTTTGTATCACTCTAACTTTTCCATCAAACATGCACATAGGTATATTTCCTATTCCTTTTATTTCTAAGCAGTATTATCACCTAACATAACATCACCACCATTAAAAGTTTCTAAGGAACAGAAAAGAGATCTATCAGGACAAGCATGCATGGTACATCCAGAGTCTAATATCCAATCATCAGATTTACATTTGAAAGGAATAACACACATCAACAATTCACATGAGTATTGAGCATGCATATTTTCAAATAAAGAAACATTATTTTCAGTTGTTCTTTTACTAGACTCATCTTTCTTTTTCTTTCTACAATCATTTATAAAATGACCAATTTTCTGACAGTAAAAGCATTTTTATTTCTCTTGTCAGATTCATTATTAGAGCTTTTATCATAGAGTCATCTTTCTTATCCTTTTTATTTTGCTTATTGTTCTTTTTAAACTTCCCTTTAGTCATGAGAACTTCAGCCTTAACTTCAGATTTCTTATCATTTGGATTAGACTTAAAGACTTTCATGGACTCATTTTTATCAGATATAGATTCAATGATTTTAGCCTTAGTTAGAGTTTCAGTGCTATATTGAATCACATCCCTAAAAGTGTCAAATTGAGAAGGTAAAGAACCAAGCAGGATAACAACAAGATGAGTGTCTTTAATAGTGTCATCACATCTTTCTAAGTCCATTTCCATTTTCAAAAATCTATCTAGGTTATCATTCAAGGTCAAATTCACATCCATTTTAAAAGTGAATAACCTATGTAAAGTAGATATCCTAGAGGGCAAAGATTTTTTGTTATATTGTTTGTCTAGAGTGTCCCATAAAGGTTTTGCAGTAGAGATACTTACAACCTGACGAGCCACGTCGTCAGTCAGCCTTATCATAATTTCAGCATGAGCTTGTTCCTCCATTTTCATTTTTCTGGCTGAAGTTTCAGCCAGATAATCTCCAGTTATGGCTCTCCAACATTTTTCTTTAGTCAAGATGCTTTCATCTTAACCTGCCACATGATGAAGTCAGAGACTCCATCAAATGGCTTTAATCTGATGCTATTTTCTGTCATTATATTTTTTTAGGAAAGAACAAAGGAAAAAGGACAAGAATTAGTAATCAGTTAGGCACTTTAAAGAAACTAATATGGTAGGCTGTATAGACAAACAAAAAACTCATAAAAGATATACACTAAGCAATCACACAGAGTAGATATAACCACACAAGGTTATTCAGTAAAAGGTGCGGAAGCAAGATTTAGTATGCAGGATATATGAAGAAATACCAAGCAACACTGTAAACCTAGTAATTTAGGGTTTGTCAAATATCTCTGATACCACTTTGTGAAAGTTAATTCTAAGGTTTCTAATATCTCTAGCCGTAGAGCCGACTAAAGATCCAAAAAAAATCACACACACAAGTTGTTTACGCAGTTCGGTGGAAAAAGATGCCCCTACTCTGCGGGACCTCAAGAGGGAGATCCGATCCAGGGTTTCACTAGGTATCCAAGAACAAGAGGTTACAAGCACAGAACACGAGACACTAGAACTTATCCTAAAATCTAGCAAAGCAAGTAAAAGAACTCAGGAGATACAAGAAGCAAAGGTGAAGAAAAAAGCCCCCTTAAAGACACCTCGACGAAGATCTAAATAATGATCTTCGTCACTTGTCGCAAGCCAACGAAGCAATGGTGACCTGAGAATCAAGAGATAACAGATCTCTCGTTCTCTTCTTTCTCTTATGTGGATCCTTCTTACTCCAAGCAAGATTTGGAAGATCCTATCTTCTTCTCTCTGTTCTCTCTCTCTTTCTCTTTGTTGAGACAAAGCACACAAGCTGCCGAGAGCTCTCCTAGGGTTTCAGTTGCCCTTTAGAACGTTTAAATACCTAGGATCAAACAAGGTGAAACGCAGCGTACAACAAGCTGTAACAAGTCTTCTAAACCCGGCTTCAAAACTGGATCAAGGGAATGGACTCCAAGTGGGCCGCCATGCCCATATCTTCAGATGTTAGCCGGAACAAAGCACAACATACATATATACTTTACAACTTCATCATCTATTAATCCACATAATAGTAAACTAATGTTTATGAACTTGTCACCATATTAATCACCATGCTACCTCACTTAGATCTACTAAGTGGCAACATTGGATCACGATGCCTAACTAAGTGGCAACATTGGATCACAATAGGCATCTAGTTCAAACACATAGTAAACTATTACATGAACACATTTACATAACTCTACCAAGATCATAGTACTAAGTGCTAGTTTTATACTCAATGTCCTATGTTACATTGTGTTAATAAGAATAAAAAATACATAACAATTGAGTTTAACGGAGAGTGGTATAAAAGCTAAGCAATGAAGAACAAAGTCATGCAAGGTTTGAACGAAGTTACAAATATGAAATAGGCCGGGTGGAAAAGTGTCGGGACTCGGGAGTGTAGTCGGATGCGGATACGAGGAATCTCAGTATCTTATACAATGATATGAATATAAGAGAATAGGATTGACGTAGGTAAACCTTCATTTAGACATTCAGGGGTTTTTTTTCTAAATTAGCTTGGTTCATACGGAACGGGTTTTGGACAAGACCGATCCTAACACGAACTTTAAAAATCTTGGACCTAAAACCGACTCTAACACATTAAGGCCGGCGATCTAGTGTCAGTTTAGAGTATCCAGATTGTCGAAAATTTCAAACCGGGCCTAACTTTGAACGACTCTAGTTATGAGAAATTAAAAGTAAATAAATGGTCCAATCAATTATCCTAATAGGTGTAAAGTTATTTTCAAAAGTTCGGAATGCAAAGTCTCGTAAATATTGACAATAAGTTTTAAACCTTCTCCCATTTTCGTGTTCGTCAAAATTCTCTTATATTTATATTTTAGACCCTTAATTTCTTCCGCCCAACACACGACTGCTTCAAAATTCATAAACTATTCTTTTCTTATATTTTATATTGATAAAATTATGTTGCTTTGTTTTCGTGTAAATGCTTGTATTTTATTGTTATTAATATAAACCTATTTGTTTTAACAAATAGAAAATTTGGAATAGAAGACTCAAAACCCAATCAAAACGGGTGAGTACAAGGCAACAAGACATGTGGTTTGAAATTCAGACTTGACTCAAGATTCAGACTTGAACCGAGAAGTAGATAAGAAAAACTATCTTATTCGGATTGAGTCTGGATTTACCTAAATCTGATATTCGAAAATACTTGCATTTTATTATTATTAATATAAACCTATTTGTTTTTCCGAAATAAAAAATTTGGGACGGATGACCCGAAATCCAATTAAACGGGTGAGTACAAGGCAGCAAGACATGTGGTTCGAAATCCGGACTTGACGAAAACTATCTTATTCGAATTGAGTCGGAATTTACCCAAATCTAATAATAAAAGAGAATCCTATGCAAAGTTATATTGCGGTTGTACTGCTTTCTCCCGTGCCCTACACTTCAATACTCTACTTGGCAAACTAAAGACAGATTGATGCAAAAGCAGATTTGAAAATTCAAAGTCTTTTAGTAATAAAGTAAGCCAGTAGAACAACGACTTACCATATGCAAAGTCTTCGACCGTGTGGACTCAATGAGCAAATTCCACAGTTACTTGGAAAAAGAATGGATGGCAATGAAGCCTTCTTTTAGCATCAAAATTATGTTTGGCTTCTCATAGTTTCCGTACTTTTGCAGGCTTGTTGTTTGGAGCAAGAGAAGGTTGCTCTTTTCCAACTTAAGTCATATTTTATGTCATTGTCAAATTCTTCCAGTTTTAAATAGCAGTTATTTGAAGATATAAGTTCATTGAATGTCGAAAGTGTTCAGTGAATAAATTAGTATATATATTTCCTGTTTATATTACGTACAAATTCGATGTATTTGGTTGGACTAGATGATTTGTGGACGTCATCTATTCCAAGTATTAGTGATCTTCGTTACTATTTGGTTAAATTAGATGATTTCTCGAATTTTGTATGAGTTTTTTTCTCTAAAACATAAATCTGATACATATTCAGCATTATTGCATTTTCATTCTTTTGTGTTCACATCATTTCATAAGAAAATAAAGAGTATACAATGTGATATGGGTGGAGAGTCTGACAACAATCAAGTCCAAAAATTTTGTCACCAACAAAAATTGGTCATTCGGTTTTCGTGTTTACAAACTTTTTCACAAAATCTCAAAGTGCAACGCATTTTGTGTACCCTCAATGACAAAACCCAGTGTCTTTTGTTTCATGCTCATATGCCCTCAACATATTGAGTTGAAGCTCTTAATCTAGCTTGCTATGTCCACAATATTTATTTCAATTTCAAATCTCACTCCCATGTTCCGCCTATATAATCATGTCCCCTCGTATGATCACCTTCAAATTTTTGGGTGTTTGTGCTTTCCAAATCTTAGTGTCAAATCTCCTCACAAATTATCTCCTCGTTCCAACTCTTGTGTCTTCATGGGATATTCCTTAATTCACCGGGGTTACCGTTGCCTTTGTTGGATACCAAAAAGGTCATTATTTCCCGATACATTATTTTGATGAAACAAAATTTCCATACTAAACCTCACTCGTACCGAACACCACGCTTGATCAATCCTCTAACTCGGATCTACGCGTTTTACCCATTTTGTATACCAATCCACCGGGCCAGCTCACCAGGCCCACAACAATAGGCCCGGAACGACAAACCCAACAATTGGAAATCCTTCCCACATCGGGAATTTGCCGATATGCTGCTCTCTCACCTGTAACTACCCAGCCCAACCCATCAATCTCCCCTATTATCCCGACCCAAACAAACAACCAAACTCAAACTGCCCCATTCCCATATCGTACTCCAGCGGACCTTTCCCCGGTCCAAGCCCAACCAACCAACCCTGTTTCAAATGTTCCCCTAGCCCATACAACAAATCCAGTGCCTGAACCAACCCGAATGTAGACACGTCTTCGTTCGGGTATCATCAAACCAAACTCGAAATATGCCCTGTCCATCGAATATGTTTTGTGAGAGCCCTTTATTTCGGACCGAGATCGGACCATAGCCGAGATTGGATTTGGCCGAGATTGGCCTTGCCGCACCCGCGGGCACGTATGCCGCGCCCTGCGGCCCTGTGATCCGCCCCTGCGGTTTACGGCGCTGCAGCCGGTTTTGTTGACTCCTTGACCCGTGCTTTACCTTCCTCTTCTTTTCTTCTCTTACCTTGCTGAGCAAGGGTTTCATTCCATTTCTCAGTCCATTCCATACCTACCTACGTCCACCTTGCTTATTCTTCTTCCCTTGTGAGCTTGTTCTTGTTTTCCTTGGAGTTGGCTTTGGAAGTGTACTTTGTGGTTGTGTGTTGATGCTAGTATGTGTTTTGCTGTGCTTGGAAGCCAGCCTTGGTGTTTGATGATCCTTCCTGCGGCCTTTAACTTCTGTAGTGGTGAGTGCTTGTTCTTCTCCTTCTCTTCTTCTTTGATTCCTTCCCTTGAGCTTAGGTTTAGATGTATGTTGATCATAGGATGACGTTTGAATGTGTATTTATGTGTATGTGTATGAATCTGGAAGAGTATAGACGTGATTTGATCACGTGAAGAACCGAAGAGAAGCCGCGAAGTTGCCTTCTGCACTGTCGCCGCCCGCGGCCAAGAGCCACCGCCCCCGCGGATACCGTGCCACAACGCCTGCGTCGTGCCAGCGGGCGTGCCTGGCTTGCCTGCGTTCTGTGTCACCGCCCCTGCGGCTTCTACCTTCCGCGCCTGCGGGTGACCTCTTTCCGCCCCTGCGGTCTTAGTTCACGCAGGTGCGTGTTGTCCCGGAACTACTTATAGTTAAGTAGTTTCCTTTCCTTTCTAGTACGAGGGAACTAGTATCATGCTAGGATTCGGATGATGATGAGTATGGTATAGTTATGCAGTTACGGCTTTGAGGTTTACGAGTTGGAATTGATCCCTTATGGATCCCTTGGGTCTAGGTGTGACCCTTTGTGTGTGATAGGATTGTGATATATATCTGTGTGCCTTGTATAGGCTGTGTTGCCCTCCAGTTGGAGTGGACGTTTATGGGATTTGCTCGTAGCGAGATACTTCTGAGATTGAGGTAAGTCCATAGGCCTTACTTAGCTACCGTCCTTATATTGGATGTGTGCTTGAGTGGTGTGTGTTTATATGTTTTATAGCTGCACCGACCTATGTTATATTGACCGCCCATTGTAGTGGCTGTGACAACTTACCCTTTCATCCCATAGTGGAGTCTGGGAAGTTCTCTGTATGCTAGCTAGACTTGGTATACAGGAAAGGTACTGATACCACTCCTTACGGTATACGGGAAGGTGCGCTGATACCACTCCAACTAGCTATTGCACGAAGAGGCGAGGATTATATTCCTCGTGTCACTTATTTTCATATACTGATTTATATACTCTTGCGTGTTTAACGTTATAAAGATAATAAACGGGTAAATGTGTGATATCATGTTGATGTGTTATTGTTTATATGATGTGTGGTTGTGCTCTTGCCTATCTTATATTTGTGTATGGTTAGCTAACGGTTTTATACCGTGTTGTAGATCCTTTGCAGGTTATGAGAACTGCAGAGTGATCTAGAGGGGTGATCTGCTGAGGGTTCCGTACACAGGGCATACTCGTGGGTTTTGGGTTATTTATGTTGTACGGAGTTGTGTTTTGACTTTTGTACTCAGCAGTACTATGTATTACCTTTTGACCAGTATATATATATACATCAGTTTTATGTTTTGTTTTAATCTATCAGTGCCTTGTTGTAAGATTTAGTGAAGTTGTTGTCAGGCTAGGACCAGGATCCATTGTGAGATCCTAGCCCAGTAGCACTCTGAGTCCTACGGATTTGGGGTGTTACATGTTTCACCCATTCCCAAAAATCCATCCGAAGCTTTACAGGACCCGAATTGGCTTTCCACTATGAAAGAAGAATTTAGTGCGCTAATTAAGAATGGGACATGAGAACTTGTCCCGCGGTCGCGTGATGTTAACGTTATTCGTTGTATGTGGTTGTTTAAGCATAAATACATGTTTGATGAAAGCTTGGAACGTTATAAGGTACATCTAGTAGTAAGTGGAAAGAATCAACAACTTGGGATTGTTTGTGAAGAGACTTTTAGTCTAGTAGTGAAACCATCCACTATTCGGACCGTTCTCAGCATTGCGGTCTCCAAAGGTTGGCCCACTCACCAACTCGATGTCAAAAATGCCTTCCTAAATGGCAAATTAGAGGAAACAATATACATGCATCAACCCCTTGTTTTTCCAGACCTCCAACGCCCTAATGATATTTGTCTTCTTTGACGATCCTTATACGGTCTCAAGTAGGCTCCCAATGGGGTTGTCAGTTTGATCAATCTCTATCTGTTTACAATGACATATATGACACAACTTACTTCTTACTCTACGTAGATGATATATATTGTCCTAACTACTTCATCATATATATGCCCTTATGCAATCTACTATGGCAACTCTCCGCTCTACTACAATAATGTTTCTTAATCGACGGAAATACGCCCTATAGATCTTAGAAAAGGTAGGCATGACTTCTTGTAAACCTACTACAACACTAGTTGACACCAAGGCCAAGATGGGCCGCCTCCTCCTCTAAATCAGTGTCTGATCCGACTGCAAGTGCCCTATAATACTCACATTCACCCGTCATGACATTGCTTATGTCGTTCAGCAAGTCTGCTTGTTCATGCACGACCCAAGGGATAACCACCTTCAAGCCCTCAAGCACATACTTCGTTATGTTCGTCAACACGATGCACCTCGGCCTACAAATTCGTCCAAGCAACCCGCAAAGTCTCATAGCATATTCTGACACTGATTGGGCAGGATGTCCTGATACTCGCATGTCTACGTAAGGTTATTGTGTATTTAGGGGACAATATTATCTCTTGGTCATCTTAACATCATGCCACTATACCAAGATCCAGTGTTGAGGCAGAATACCGAGGGGTTGCAAATGCGGTTGCAAATCTTGGTTGCTTCGTAGCCTCTTATATGAGCTTCAACTACATTTACAAACTACAAGTGTATCGTGACAACGTTTCATCAGTGTATTTGTCATCCAACCACGTCCAACACCAACACACCAAACATCTTAAACTCGACATCCATTTTGTCCGAGAGAAGGTTACCTTGGGTACAATTCGAGTTCTCCACGTCCCATCGGCTTTTAAATACGCCGATATTTTCACAAAGGTTCTTCTCACACCTCTATTCTCTGATTTTCGAGCCAGTCTCTGTTTTCTTCTTCTTTTAATTTGTTTTATTATTATTTTATTATATTCTAAATACACATTGATAGAAAGAGAAGAAGAATTTTTTTTTTAACGTACTCAAATTTTGAACTCATGGTCAATTGAAATATGCATTTTCCAACCACTATGCAAACAAGGTTTCATGTGTCTTTTCATATTACTTTTATTAGAATATGAGGTGAGTTGTAGCAAACTTCATCCAACCCCTAAATCCGTGTCTGATTGGTCAATATTTTCATTTCTTGATTTGTTGTTTTTCTTTCGATTTAGTGTACTTGAAGAACCTATAAGTGCTACATTTGAGCGATAATAACACAAATGGATTTTTACCAAGTCAAGATAAGGCATCGCATAATTGTTATCCGTTTTTCAGTCATTAATTGTCGAGTTTCAACAATACTAATGATATTAAATTATGGCCTAACACATAAATCACGAAAAAACAGAACCAAATACAAGAAAATACAAGCTTGTTGGTTGGCTTATAAGTTAACTTAGTTTTTGGTTTTAACATCGATTTGGCAGTACTATTTTATCTGTCGAAAGATATTTATATAGTTTTTTTAGGTGATGTTAATAGGCTATCTTCACTTACTTACACATAACATTTTTATTATTAATAAAGCCTATTAGAAACACAAAAGATATCAGACGTTCCGAATCTTCTTATTATACTAGGGGGGGAAAATCACCCAGTCTATAAAATGATAAAGCCAAATAAATGGTAAACTTCTTTAAAATGATAAAGCCAAATAAATGGTAAACTTCTTTGAGCACGCAAGATCTCAATGCATAAGTTTAATCATCTTACCAATGATAATATAGAAGGATAAGAGTCTTCCCATGATTAGCACATCCCCATAGACATAGACTAACAACATAGGGATGTTATTTTATCCGAACTACTCATATTCAAGATCGTTTATTTTTTTAAACGAAGCAAATATAAACATAATTCAAAACTTAGTTGAATTTTTAAATACAAAGTGAGCATGATCATGTCAAGTATCAACTCGTATAATAACTCTACTTATTTTCAACCCTCTCACAAGTAACAAGATACAACCAAAGTCAAATCCTTTCCTGTTTGTTGGTTATTCACTCACCCAACGTGAATATTATTGCATCGATCCACAAATAACCCGATTCAGGTTAATTATCCGATTTTACTTACCTAATTTTAATTATCCAATTTTAATCCGATTTACTTATCCGAATTCATTTACCCAATTTTATTACACAAATTCAGTACTTTAGTTACCCAACAATTGTTACGCAATTTCAGTCACTCAAATTAAGTTAACGCAATTTCAGTCACTCAATTAAGTTTACATTTCATATATCCAATTGAGTCACACGATTCAAGTTAATTACCGATTTCAGTTATTCAATTTTAATTACTTAATTTCAATTATCCAATTTAGCCACCCAACTTTATTCTGCATAATAAAATTTGAGAGCATACTTAATCTCCCGTAAATAAAAAAATAAAATAAAATAAAGAACAGAGCTCGTTAATTTCTATATTATATTATGTTTTTGTCATTTTTTTTACTCACTTATCTTACCAACCATATATAATATTTAGTTAGATTTAATAAATACTATTAATTTTGTCTATTTACAGAGTTAAATTTTATTTAAATTTGTCAAATATTAATGATAAAATAGATATAAAAGACAGATTATCTTGATATTCTTACGAAGCAAATAGCATTTCCTATTGATTTTTTTTACTCAGTTATCTTACCATCCATATATAATACTTAGTTAGATTTAAGAAATACTATTAATTTTGTCTATGTACAGAATTAAATTAAATTTAAATTTATAAATATTAATGATAAAATGGATATAAAAGACAAATTATCTTGATATTCTTTCTACTCACTCAGTAAAAAGAATCAATGGGCATGAAAGTACGGATATTACAAAGAGTTAAGATATTGAGAATTTGAGAAAGGGCGTTTTTGTAATGGCGTTTTTATTTTTTTCAAATTAAAATTAATAATATAATATATTAAATATAAAGAAGGATGGTACGATTCATGCCGGAAGGCTATGCTAACAATCTAGATCCGATTGTCATATCTGCATGTAACGACTAACGATTTATGGATCCGGCAATAACGATCCGGTCCATAGACCGTATTGACTCTTTTTTTAAAAAAAAATTTAAATAAAAAAGTATATTTTATATGAGTTCAATACCAAATCTAAACCAGCACCGTGTTTTTAAAAGGGTACAAACATGATTCATATCGAATGGACCGTAATATTGTGAACCGGAGACCGACTAGATCTAATAAGGATTGCTTAGACCGGACCGAAATTTTCTGGTCCGATCGGGATTTGCATAGCCCTACTCAAAATCTTATATTAAGGTTGAATAAACTACAACTTTTAACGGCCATTGTACTATAATTTTGCGTGAGGTTTACATTTCTTATTAATGATCAATATGAACATTTTTCGTTGTTCAGAAAAATATTAATAAAAATTTGGCACTCAAAATCTAACTTGGATGTACTATACATATAAGACATTACGTTCGAAATCGAAACTTGTTTCGATAAAACTAGTAGAAAAAAAAAAGATGCAATGTTATAAAGTGGTTGTACGATTGTCTCCCGTGCCCTACACTTCAATACTCTACTTGGCAAACTAAAGAAAGATTGATGCAAAGACACATTTGAAATTTCAAAGTCTTTTTGTAATCAAGCAAGTCAATAGCACTAATGACTTACCATAATAAAAGTCTTCGACCGTGTGGAATTAATGAGCAAATTCCATTATTAGTTAGAAAAATAATCAATGGCTGTATAAATCAACAATTAAGCATAATGAGTTATTAGTCTCTTCCCCAATGGAGCCTTCTTTTAGCATCAAATATTCAGTTTGGCTTCTCATAGTTTCGATAATTTTGCAGGCTTATGCAACAAGTTGTTGTTCAGAGAAAGAGAAGATTGCTCTTCTTCAACTTAAGTCATATTTTATCTCATTCTCAAATTCAACCGATTTTACAACGCAGTTGTCTGTAGATCTAAGTTTCATGGAATGCTGATGGTAACGGAAGTTGTTGCTTAGGAATAGAGTTACGTGTAACGGTTCGACAAACCAACATGTAACAAAACTCTCTTTTCATCGGCTTCTTGATATCTTGTTCGATGGTTCTGTTATAAATATTAGTTTGTTTCAAGCTTTTGAAGAACTGAAAAGCCTCGACTTATCTTCAAATAACATCCTACATTTGGAAGGAACTAAAGGTATGAATATGTATATTCTTTGGATGATAAGAACTTTTTGTGATGATTCATATGATCGATCAGTCTAATTATTCAATATATATATATATATATATATATATATATATATATATATATATATATATATATATATATATATATAGTTAGGATCACGTAGGACCTCTCTTAGAGTAGGGAATAGGGACTTATAATAGCCGTTTGATTAATATGGATGAACGTCTAAGATTTAACATTGTTTATGGTAATAATTAATCAGAATATTATATTGCCTCTAATAAAATTATGATAAAAATATTTTAACGACCAAAATTTCTCTATAAAATATAATAACGACCAAATTATGGTAATACATTATTTTCATATTGGGTCGTTATTATATTTTATCGAAAAAATTTTATCGTTAAAATGTTTTTTATATAATTAATAGAGTCATCGTTAAAATTTTGTGGGTCGTTAAAATTTTATAGAGAAAATATTGGTGGTTAAAATGTTTTTTTTTCATATTTTAACTACCAAAACAAATTTAACGATCAAAATTAACGATCAAAAATTGGTGGTTAATTTAAAATTAATTCCAAATTAACGACTAAGTCCAAAATAATGTTAAAAATTAACAACCGCATAAAATCAATTTTTAACGACTGATTAAAATCATATTTTAACGACTGAAACTTAAAAATATTTTAACGACTGAAACTTAAAAAATATTTTAACGAGTAGAAATTGAAAAAATTTAACGATTGAATGAAAAATCGTATGAAACTAAAATTAACGACTGAATGAAAATCTTATGAAACTAAAATTAACGACTGAATGATATTCTTATGAAACTAGAATTTTAACGACAGAACATTAAAAATTTTATGAGTTTAACGACTACACTAAAAATCATTTTTAACGACCCTTAGAATTTTAACGAGCGAATTGTTCATTTTTAACGACTGAAAATAAATAACGAAGATTAATAGCAGCATTTTTAACGACTAATATTATTAATCAAGAATTAACGATTGAAATTGAGAATAAAAATTACTAACCTTAATCTTGTTCAAAAAAAACCTCAATAATTTTTAGTTTCCAGAAGAAGATGGCAGAGAGAGTTTCTAAACGATGTTAATGTTCAACAATTGTTTTACTGGTAAATGGGAATCAATTCACTCAACGTTTAATTTTGGGATAGCCCAAAAATAGTATATTTGTTTTCCTAATATGTATATTATTTAATGCTTTATTTGTGAAAATAGAACAATCATATGAATCTCACCTATGGAAGCTTTATTATGTACCTTCCATCATGTCCGTTCAAATTTTAATCCAACGGATCTTAGGGGTTCCTATTCCCTACTCTAAGGATAATTCTCACCGGATCCTTACCCTATATATATATATATATATATATATATTATATATATATATATATATATATATATATATATTAATATTAGCAACTTATTTTACAATTTAAATTACTATAAGTTTGATAAGCTTGGATTTTGAACATCGGAGTTAATATATTCCACTCCAAGAGCTTGGAGATAGATTTTTTGGTACCATTAAGATGTATTGATATATTATCCCACATTAAAATATTAAATATATAAAATATGTGAGCCTAACATATAAGCCTAACGATAATACTCTTATTGTCAATGTCAATTGATTTTAGGTGAAATTAAATTTTGTATCTATTTATCCAGAGATGTGTGTTGTCATGTCATTAGATCTTCCATATATTAATAAATAATACTTAGTTGTAATTTAGATAATGAAAGGTTGTTTAATAAAACATAATTAGGTCTAATTACAATCCGATCACATTTGAACCGACCATAAACTGGAATTTTAGAGTCGGTTTTTGTCCAAAAAAATTATAAAATTCAGACGATTTCAAACCCTAAGTAAGTATTGTAATTTTTTTTTTTTACTTTAAACGTACATATAACATATGATTTATTTCATTCATCTATCATTTTCTTTCAGAGCTGACAAATTTAAACAAATTAGAGGAACTAGATTTGAGTGGTAACGAATTGGATGGATCTCTTCCAGGTCAAGGTAAGATGTTATATAATGGATATATAATGAATTAACATCATCATAGAACCTTGTATAATTCCTGACCATGATGACCCAACAATTTATTAAAGTGTCTATGAATGCTTGTATGCACCTCTTCACAAATAATGATATATGAGATATTTGTATTATAATGCAATCATCATGGTACCAGGCCATAACGACCAATGCTAAAAAAATCACTTTCAATGGGGGAAATCGTTTCCCTCAAAATTTCCCACTTTTTTCTATGGAAGACACAAATCTTTGTAGTATGTTTATAGAACAAAACCTTGCCCAAAAACATCTCCCACCTCATGTTGGGAAAAACCTTCCACTTTCGTGTTGGTAGGATGAGAAATATGGGACTAATTAAGTCAATGACTTAATTAATACAAACTCACTTTTATTTTATTTATGTAGAGAAGGAATTTTACAAGATTTTTGTGGGCACTCTCACAACTTGTGTTTAGCTTTCTTGAGCTCTCAATTTTTGTGTGTGTGATGATACAAATGTACAACTTCTCCACCTATTTATAGGGGAAGGGAGAATTCTAGAATTACACAAATTCCTAGAAAATATTTTGGAGGAATATTCTAGATTAGTTCTAGACTAATCTTCTCTATATCATTCTCATCCTTTCTCTTCTTCTCTAGATCTTTCTTCATAATGGACTCCTCCTATTTTGGATCTTAGCCCATTGGACTTGTATGCAATTTATTGGATAGCCCATTTATCAAATGGCTTGATTAAGGAGGACCAACAATTCTCCCCCTCACGACTTAATCAAGCGATACGATGCCGGTACCTTGACAACAATCTTCAAACTTCTTGGTCGGTATTACCTTGTCATAATGTCTGACCAGTTCTCGTCCGTGTGCACCTTGTCAAGCTGCAAATCTTTTTCTTCGAGAACTTCTCGGATCCAATGATGTCGTATGTTTATGTGCTTTGAGCGGGAGTGAAGAGATGAATTCTTTGCTAGGTGAATTGTGCTTTGATTATCACATTGCAAGATATACCGATCTTGCTCTACTCCCAATTCACCAGGAAGTTCTTCATCCATAACATCTCCTTGCAGGCCTCAGTAGCTGCAATGTATTCTGCTTCAGTGGTGGACAAGGCAACACTCTTTTGTAACTTTGATTGCCAGGAAACAGCTCCCCTGCGAATGTAATCACATATCCCGACGTTGATTTCCTGGAATCAGTATCACCGGCCCAGTCGGCATCTGTGTATCCTTGAAGTATCGGCTTCTCATTTCCGAAGCATAAGCACCTATTAGTGGTTCCTCGTAGATATCGGAGGATCCATTTCACCGCAGCCCAATGTTCCTTTCCCGGATTTGCTAGGAAGCGACTCACTACTCCAACTGCATAGGCAATATCGGGCCTAGTGCATACCATGGCGTACATAAGGCTGCCTACTGCCGACGCATAGGGGATCTTCTCCATATCCCGCTTCTCTTGTTCACTAGTTGGGCATTGCTTTGAACTTAACTTAAAGTGCGTAGCAAGTGGTGTGCTTACCGACTTAGCTTGGTGCATGTTGAATCTCTCTAGCACCTTTTCGATGTATCTTTCTTGGGACAACCATAACATCTTCTTTGATCGATCACGAGTGATCTTCATCCCAAGAATTTGCTTTGACGGTCCTAAGTCTTTCATGGCAAACTCTTGCTCAAGTCTTTCTTTAGAGCAGTTATCTTGTTACGATCATGACCTACTATTAACATGTCATCGACATAAAGTAAGAGTATGAGAAAGTCGCCGCTAGCGTACCTCTTCATGAAGACACATGGGTCACATGGATTCTTCTTGAAGTCATGATCTGCCATGAAAGAGTCGAACTTCTTGTACCACTGCCTTGGTGCCTGTTTTAGCCCATATAGACTCTTTGTTAGTCGGCAAACTAGATTCTCCTTGCCTGGTTTTTGAATCCTTCAGGCTGCTCCATGTATATCTCCTCTTCGAGATCTCCGTGGAGAAAGGCGGTCTTGACGTCGAGTTGTTCGATCTCAGGTCTAGGCAGCTGCTATACCAAGAACAACTCGGATTGATGACATCTTCACTACTGGAGAGAATATCTCTTCAAAGTCAACGCCTTCTTCTGGAACCTTTCACGACCAATCGAGCCTTATATCCATCATATACCCATCTATTCTTCAAAGCTCGCCCCCCCCAACTCATATGTGTGGTTTTCATGCAAGGATTCCATTTCATCTTGCATGGCTCTTACCCACTCACTCTTGTGGTGTCATTCATGGCCTCCTTGTAGCTTTGAGGCTCCCCCTCATCCGTGAGGGTCACATATTCATCGTGTAGATGGTCGTTTGTCTCTCAAAGACCTTCTGTTGAGACTCTAGTGGAGTGCTCGATTGTCCTTCTGGTGCTTGGTGGATTTCTTCATCACCATGCTCTGAGTAGTATCACTCTCTTCAACATCTTCATTTCCTGGTGTAGCGTCATTTGAAGTGTCTTGTCGTATTGGAGAAGGGTCGGGTCTGGTGTGCTCCTTTTGACTCTTGTCCTTGGCTTCTCTGAACGTTGAATATCTTCAATTGTTTGATCTTCGAAGAACACTACATCTTGGCTTCTAACAATCTTGTTGTTGATCGGATCCCATAGCCGATAGCCGAGTTCATCTCTAGGGGAGCCAAGGTAGATGCATTCTTTGGTCTTGGCGTCAAGCTTGGCACGTTCGTCCCTGGGTATGTGAACAAATGCCCTGCACCCGAACACCTTTAGATGGTCATATTTAACATTCTTTCCTGACCAAACTTCCTTGGGGTGTCTCCATTAAGGGGAACGGACGGTGTAAGGTTGACAATGTCGGCGATGGTCTTCACAGCTTCTCCCCAGAACGACTTGGGTAATTTGGCGTGTGATAACATACACCGAACTCTTTCTGTAATGGTTCGGTTCATTCTCTCTGCAAGCCCATTTAGTTGTGGCGTCTTAGGTGGTGTCTTCTCCATCTGATTCCATGAGATCTACAGTATGCCTCAAATGGACCTCTATACTCGCCGCCATTGTCAGATCGGACACTCTTGAGCTTTTGTCCTGTCTCTCGTTCCACCCGAGCAACAAACTCTTTGAATGTATCAAGGACTTGGTCTTTGGTCTTTAGGAGGTACACCCATAACTTCCTTGAGTGATCGTCTATGAAGGTAACAAAATATGACGCACCACCAAGGGATTTCTCGGACATGGAAAACATCCGTGCACAAGATCTAGAATATTCCTTCTTCTAGGTTGAGAAGATGTTTGGAAGGCAACTCTATGTTGTTTAGCTAAACAATCAGCACACGGATCAAGAGAGTTACCTTGCACCTTTGGGAGGAGTTGTCTCCGAGCTAGTATGTGAAGACCCTTCGTGCCCATAGTTCCATGTTCCGCGCTTGCAACGTTGACCTCTCCTTTACAAAGCTTGGCTTGTGTGACGTACAACGACCCTTCCTTCTTTCCTCGAGCCATTATGATGCTTCCTTTGATGAGCTTCCACTTTCCACCGCCAAAGTGATTTACTAGACCAAGATCGTCAAGCTTTCCGGCTGATATGAGGTTGAGGCGCATATCAGGGACATGCCTCACATCCTTAAGAGTAAGCTTGCATCCTGTATTTGATACCAGGATGATATCTCCCATACCGGCAATCTTGCTCCTATTTTGATTCCCCATCTGAACATTACCAAAATCACCGCTTTGGTAGGTTGAGAAGAAACTCTCATGGGGAGTGACGTGGAATGATGCACCAGAATCTATAATCCAGGAGCTATCGTCTGAGGCGATATTTAGGAAGTTATCTTCTCCGAAGAGGTATAGATCATCTCCTTCGTCTGCCATGGCGGTAGTACCCTTGTCTTCCTCTCGCCTCTTTGTTGGGTTAATTTGATCTGGCTTGACGTTACCGGCCTTCTGATCTTTCTTAAGAAATCGACATTCTGATTTCTTATGGCCTATTTTCCCACAATAGTAACACGTTGGCCTAGAGCGTGACTTGGACCGACCTCGAGACTGGTCTCGGCTTCGGTTCATATTGCGCCCACGTGCATCGCCTCTACCCCGGTTGTCAATAACGTTCGCCTCATATTGGGTAGACATGCCTCGTTCTCTCCTTCTAACTTCTTCACCAAGGAGGCTATCACTAACGGTGTCCATGGTGAGCTTTCCTTCCGGGGCCGAGTTACTTAGAGTAACCGCGAGAGTGTCCCAACTCTCTGGAAGGGAACTAAGGAGTAAAAGGGCTTGCAACTCATCTTCGAGTTTCATCCCAGCTTTATTTAGCTGATTTACGAGCCCCTTGAAATTGTTCAAGTGCTCGATCATGTTTTGGTCATCCTTGTACTCCATCTTCACCAACCGTCGGACTAAAATGGCTTTATTACGAGGCGTTTTCTTTTGAATCATGGACTCAAGCTTTGTCCATAATTCAAAAGCATTTGTATATGTCGAGACGTGTTCAAATAAAGATTTGTCGATGTACTTACGGATCATGGCGACAACTTTCCGGTTTAGAAGCTCCACTCCTTCTCGCTCTTCCCTTCCGCTTATCCTCACTGGTGATGGGCTCGTAAAATCCTTGCAATAAAGGTGATCCTCCATCATCGACTTCCAGTAGGAATAGTTATCCGCCGTGAGTTTGAACATCTCGCCATCGTGAATGCGGTAGCCTCCATCTTAACAACACGAGCTAAAATCGATCGGACGAACCTGCTCTGATACCAGTTGTTGGGAAAAACCTCCCACTTTCGTGTTGGTAGGATGAGAAATATGGGACTAATTAAGTCAATGACTTAATTAATACAAACTCACTTTTATTTTATTTATGTGGAGAAGGAATTTTACAAGATTTTTGTGGCACTCTCACAACTTGTGTTTAGCTTTCTTGAGCTCTCAATTTTGTGTGTGTGATGATACAAATGTACAACTTCTCCACCTATTTATAGGGGAAGGAGAGAATTCTAGAATTACACAAATTCCTAGAAAATATTTTGGAGGAATATTGTAGATTAATTCTAGACTAATCTTCTCTAGATCATTCTCATCCTTTCTCTTCTTCTCTAGATCTTTCTTCATAATGGCTCCTCCTATTTTGGATCTTATCCCATTGGACTTGTATGCAATTTATTGGATAGCCCATTTATCAAAATGGACTTGATTAAGGAGAGACCAACACCTCACCACAATCCAAAAAATATATAGATTGGATCTCCGTGACCGGTTTGTTCTTTTTGATTCTCACATTTTCCCCCAGTGAGTCCATTCTTGTGCAAGTTTCTGAACTGATTGCACAACTTTTGCAAATTTATGCTGTCATTTACGCACTATTTTTGTTGTTGCTTCAACTAGCCTCCCTAAAGAAGGGAGACTCATTCATCACTGAGTATTTCAACAAGGGTAAGAACTTGGTATCTTCTCTCAACACGACAAGTCATGCCATATCCAATAATGAGTTTACCAATTTTCTGTTGGCTGGATCAAGACTTGATTTTGACTCTGTCGACACCAACCTATCAACCCACGTTACCCTTCCTTCACCATCACAAATTTTGTCCCACTTACTTGTCCACGAGTCTCGTCTCCTACGCCAAAGTACGACCATTTTACCTACTCTTCCACCCCTTATCAACATGTCTTCTCACAAATCATAAACCAATTTCATTCAAATGTCCAACCAAGGTTCTTCTTCAAAGGGATCTTCTAGAGGCAAAGGTGGTCATTTAAGGGGCGGAGGTCGCACACAATCCTTCTCTCCTCCAACAACAACCCTCAATAGCTCTCTTGATACTCGTTCAACTTGTCAATTGTGTTTCAAGCGTGGTCGTATTGCATTGGCTTGCTGACACAAAATTGACTATGATTTTCAAGCTCCGGCTCCATCATCTTTTCAAGAAAATGTAGCCACTACTACCCGGTATCCGGACACAACAACAACTCACCACTATACCCTTGATTTATCTAACTTGAGGCTTGATTAGTTTCCTTTCCATGGTTCTGAACATGTTATGCTTGGTGATGGCTCCTCGATCCCCAAGTCAACATCAAGACAACACTTCCATCCCATATCCAACTCGTAATTTTACTTTCTCGTCTCCTTTACTCTCATCTTCTTACAAAAAAACATTCTCTCTATTCATAGATTTTTCGTTGATAACTTAGTATATTTTGAATTTTTGGCTTATCACTTTGTGGTGAAGGATTCCAAGACACACAAGGCTCTTCTTCAAGGCCCCACTGAAAATGGATTATATGTGCTTCCAGCTGCCGTAGATCAATCTCCACCACCACCTTAAACTCATCTCACCACCACCCAACAAGCGCATCTCTCGCACTATCGTTTATGTTATGCCTAAAGACATACTTTACTTTTTGTGTCCTCCCAACTACAAAACCCAATTCCCACACAATCACTTCATTTTGGACCATGTGTCTCCTTCTCCGGGGATTGGGCTCATGCTTTTCCTCACCCATGTTGCCTTTCAAGAAGTTGTGTTCTTAATTTATTGTTTATGGATGTGTGGGGCCTAACCCAAACATCTATCTTATAAAGGGAACAAATACTATGTTTTTATTTTAGATGATTTCTCAAAATTTGTGTAGTTATTTCCCATTCCTACTAATCTTTCATGACACCTATAATCATTAAATTTGTCAAACTTGTCACCAATTTTTTATCCACAACAATTGTCTCTATTCAAACAGATGATGGTTCCGAATTTAAACCCCTCGTACTCCTATTGAGAATTTGGGCATTAATCATCGTTTAACTTGTCCACATTCTCACCAACAAAATAGTATGGTTGAAACTCTCATCGTCGAATTATGGACATAGGGCTTATCCTACTTATATAGGCATTTTGGGATTTTTCCTCCGAGACATCTTGCTATATCCAAAACCGACTTTCTACCCTAATTGTTGGTTACAAATGTCCTTTTGAATTTGTATTTAATTAATTTCCCATTTACAAGTTTTTACGTGTTTTCGGATGTTTAGCTTTTATTAATCTACGTCAATATAGCAAACACAAACTTAATTTCCGCTCTCATTCTACTATCCTTTTGGGTACTCATCAAACTATCAGGGTTATATTTGCTTTGTTTGGCTCAATGAAAAGTTTTATATATCACGAGATGTCATATTCCATAAAAAAAAAACAAATTTCTCTTCACAAATCCATTGTCCTCACCTTCAACTTCTACTCTCACTTCAATCCATTCTTTCCTCCACAATCTTCTGATATGACCCACTTCAATTATAACCCATCTTTCTATGCCCCATTCCAGTCCCCATTCCTCCACATAATAGTGAGAGTCCTTTCACCATTATACTCTCTTCTAATGTTTTTGAGTTGCCGTTTACTCTTGTTGATGTCACCACCATATCTCACATCTATACATGTGCTTATAATCGTATATTCAAGCCCCTCGTTCGAAGTGATGGAACCATTCTATTACCTTCACCATAAACCTTTGTCCCTGATAAAACTTCTCCATACACTCACGCTTCAAAGTTTTTAAAATGGTGGACTGCCATAGAAGAAAAAATCACTTCTTTCCACCCAAAACTGCCAACTTGTTCCTCCTTCCAAATTCCTAAACACCAATTGTATCAAGTGGGTCTTCAAAACCAAGCGACACTCAAATGGCTCTAATAAGCGTCGGAAAGCCTGGTTGGTAGCCAAGGGATTTCACAAACTCCATGACATTGACTATCATGATACTTTGTCTTGTTGCCAAGCCATCGACAATTCACATTCTCTTTTCCTTGGAAGCTATGAAACAATAGATTATCCGGTAACTTGACATTTAAAACGCCTTTTTACATGGAGACTTGTTGGAAGAGGTATACATTCAACAACCCATGGATTCATACATCCCAATTATCCTCATTTTATGCGCAATATGTCAATGTCTCTTTATGGCCTTAAATTTGCTCCTCGGGCATGATTTTCAAAACTAAGTGAATGCTTTAATCTTACTAGGCTTTTCTCCCTCTCGATCAAATTCTTCAATGTTTTTGTGTAATTCTTGTTTTGAGTTTGCTTGTCTCCTCATTTATGTGGATGACCTTCTTGTCTTTGCATCATTGAAAGTTTTTTGATGCTAATTGGGACAATAACCTCGTTGGTCATCGCTCCACCAATGCCTATTGCATCTATTTGGGTAACAAATATGATTTTTTGGAGCTCAAAAAATTCGATGATCAATCTCTCTATCACAGTGTCATTGGAAGTTTGCAATATCTAGCCTTCACTCGGCTAGTTATTTCTTTGTTGTGAACACGCTAATAGAAAACAGGGCAAATATCGTGGATATTTGAGGGCATAAAAAGAGTGCTTCTCTACCTTAGTTCCACTACATCACTCTTGTTTCAAATTTTATTTCATTCATCGCTATGCCTTTTCTGATGCTAATTAGAACAATGACCTCGTTAGTCATCGCTCTACCAATCCTATTGCATCTATTTGGGTAACAATATGATTTCTTGGAGCTAAAAAAACAATACATTGTTGCACGTTCCTCAATTATAGTTGAATATTGAGTGATTGCTCATGCCACTTTTAAGCTTATTTGGTTACAATTTGTTCTAGTTAAATTGAGAATCACTCTTCATCATTCTCATACATTATGGTGTGATAATATTGATGCTACCTACCTGGTGTGTATCTAGTTTGTCATCATAAGATCAAACATTTGTCCTTAGATTATCACTTTGTGAGGCAAAAATTTCAAGCTCAATCTCTCTATGTGGCACTCATCTCGTCCCAAGGATCAAATTGTTGACTCTCCAAAGTAGTCACTTCCTAGCATCTTGCTACTTTACATCCCAAACTTTGGCTTACCTCCTTGGGACCGAGGGGGAAACTAGTACATATAGTCTAGTATAACTCATGGTCCGATGGCCCAACAATGTATTGAATTGCCTATAAATGCTTTGTATCCACCTCTTCACAATAATGAAATATGGGATGTTTATGGTACAACATTCTTTGCAAATTTGTAGCCATTACTATCACACACACACATACTTTTGTTTATTTTTTCATTTACTAATTCATTGTGTTCTTTCAGAGCTAGCACACCTGAAGAATCTACAAATTCTACGTTTGAGTGACAATAGTATAAATGGATATCTACTAGGTCAAGGTAAGACATTCCATAATTGTTAATGTATTTTTAGTTGTTTAAAGTCGAGAGAACCACATGAATATATGAAAATTTTTATAGGATAACAAATCCAAAAAGGTAATTTAGAAATTAACCGTAAACTTTTCATGTTTTGGTTTACAGTTGCAACTCCATACTTTATGTTGAAACACAATTTGAACTTAAATAGACACCATAACATGCAATATGAATTATATATATATATATTATATATATATATTATATATGAAAAAATGTCAAAAAATACGTGAAATGCATGAGTATACTATTTAAATGAATGAATATATGAAATCAATCAATCCAGCAAGCCCACAACAATATAATCAAGCTCGGTTATGAGAAAGCTCTCATTAATCCGGTTTCAGCCGAAGCTTGCATTTGTTCTCTACGAACCGTGTTTTGGTGAGAAGGAGAGTCATTGGGCTCTGACTCTTTTAACACGCTTTCAATAAATAAAAAGAGCTAAGTATTCAGAAAATGGGGGATAGCTCGACCCCTTCCATCAGGGAAATAAAAGACAAACACCCTTCGGCGGTCAAGCAATACATGATATCCCAAAGGCATCTCTCATAAGCTAAACTAGTAAAAGGTAAGCTGCCGCATTATTCACCTCACGACATGACAAAACTAAATGAACTAGTCTCTTTTTGAGATATTATTGGCAACAACAAGGAAGGGTGCATTTTAGTCAAGATGAAATAGGAGGGAATCCGTCTATAAAATCACCGATCTAAATCCACTATCCCGGACAATAGTAAGTCCATATAACACCCCCTATCGCTCAACCATTGCGGACCGTACGTACATAAACCAATATTAACGCAAAATCCACATTGCCACTTCCTATATTATTTCTAACAATATATGCGGCAGTGCATGACCATCGGCAAGACGAGCCCCCATCCATATTAACCTTGAACGTATCCGATGGCTTGTGCTTCCCATGCGATATACCTCATATATCGGTGAGGCGAGGTAAGTTGGTGGACTGATGTCGATTCCTGATATGCGATATATTTCATAGCGCATTTAGTAGTTTTTTGTCATCGTTTACATGTCATTGTGAGAGATATTTGTATGAACTTGGTGATCCGGAACTTATTGAAGAGTGAAGAAATCAGATCATGCAAGTACAGAAGTTGAAGTCGAAGAATTCGGAAGCAAGCTGAAGTCAGAAGAGCTCGACGCGGGCCGCGCTGCGACATGGCGCGCCCGCGCGCTGCTAGGAGAAGTACCTGCGTTGAAGATCGACGCGGCCAAGCTGCAGAGATAAAATCAGCACTGGCACGCCCGCGCTGATATCTGGCGCGCCCGCGCCGTTGCTTCAGAGAAGAAGTGGCAGACTTTCATTGACGCGCCCGCGCTGCCATCCGGTGCCGCCCGCGTCGGTCCCTGAAGACGTATTCTTATCCCACATCGACTTTATGTAAAGTCGATAGTTTTAGAACTTTTTAAAATAGAGTTTTACTGTCTCGTTTTAGAGGGATCCAGAGAATTCCAGAGACGTATTTTCTTTCCCTTTCTCCTCACAAACCCTATGGAGAACTAACTCTCCTTTGTTACACTTGGTTTTTGAAGCCCTCAAATTGAATCGGTTGTGAGTATTCTACTCTTGTTCGTCTTTTGTTAATTGTCTCGATCTCCTGTGCTTATTGCTTAATTGTTTATTATTGGTTCATCTGGATTGATCGCCTAGGTTTATCAATACTAGTCAAATCGCTAGGGTTTACAACTCCAGTTTGGGGTTGTAGATCCGTTGTAGCAAATACAATAATCATAAGCGGGTTGCTTGTGTGGGATTGTGAAGGGGATTCGATTGCATGTTATTTTAACGGGTTGTTATAATCGCTTGTATCTCTTTATAATCCATGGTTGAATGCTATTGCCTTATTACTTGGTGAAGGTTTTCCTTTGTATTTTGGTGATAAGTGCTTTTTAGGACTGGTAGGGACTAAAAGCTATTACACGATCTGGATTGAGAACAATTACTGGACTTTAGAACTTGAGATTCATAGAATACGATGATCTTCCATCTCAATTGTTGTGTGGATAATTACCTGGTGTAATACTTTTCCTTCATATTTTCGCAACTGCTACTTGCAACTTGTTTCTGTCAATATTTTTTTACACAAAACTCCCCTTTAATTGGTTACTTTTCATTACTTGCTCTTACAATTGTTTCTGTTTCCCTGTGGGTTCGACCCTAACTTGCCTGCTATACTTGTTATAGTTTGTACCTTAGGAATTTACTTTGATTTGCATAACGACTTTTAGCCAGTCAAATTTGGCGCCGTTGCCCGGGAGTTTGACCACACTTTCAGACACAGATTCTGCAGCAACAGAATGACCTTTACAGTAGGTTTGGCGATATGTGGGAGCGAGCTACGCGAGTTCCGCCAGGACTTTCATCGCCAGTTTCCACCACCAGATGGTGGTCAGTGAGTCCATCTGTTCTCTTCTTCCTTTCTATTTATGTCTTTCATCACTTTACATAGTGACATTCAAGTATGGGGAAGGATTGACTTACATATCTTGTACATGTTTCATTTCCGCATTATTTTGTACAGTTTCTGACTGAGTTTTCAAAAACTCAGTGGCAGAAACTCCCCCTTTAATTGGTTACTTTTGGGTAATATTACTTGCTCTTACAATTGTTCTGTTTCCCTGTGGTTCGACCCTAACTTGCCTGCTATACTTTGTTATAGTTTGTACCTTAGGAATTTACTTTGATTTGGCATAACGACTTTTAGCCAGTCAAATTTGGCGCCGTTGCCGGGGAAACAGTTTATCTTTGTTCTTGTTTGTTTTATTACCTGTTTGGGTGCGAACCTCTTGCATGGTTCGCACTCGTGCTACTAATCCCCCTCTTGTTGATTTTGATTGGGAAATTGACAGGACATACCACTGCCGCCTTAGAGAACAACGCATTCAACCTGTTCCGATGGCTGGAAATGCAAATCAGACGCTGCGACAGCTGACAGCAGCAAAACATTACACAGCAGGCACCTGTTGTGACAATCCCTGCTTTGGAAAATGACAACCATTTTGAGCTAAAGTCTGGGCTGATTCATCAACTGCCCAAATTCCATGGATTGGCTGGAGAAGACCCCATCAAGCATATGGGGAAGTTTCATAATGTGTGCATGAGCATGAAACCAGCCAATATAGATGAAGCACAGATAAAGATGAGAGCCTTTGGGTTCACGCTGGCCGAAGCTGCGGATGACTGGTACTACAGTCTTCCTACAGGGAGCATCGATACTTGGCCTAAGCTCCACAGGCCTTTCTGGAGAAGTTCTTTCCTCCTAAGAAGGAGAACACCTTGAAGAAGGCGATCAGCAATATAGAGCAGGAAGAAGATGAAACCCTCTACGATTACAATGAAAGGTTCAAGAAGCTTTGCGCTAATTGCCCCTTCCATGGCTACAACACGAAGGACCTAGTCCTATACATCTATGGTGGGTTGCTGGAATCTGATAGAAGAATGATTGATGCCGCCTGCGGAGGAAACATTCTGAATGCCACCCCAGAGGGAGCCATGGAGAAGATTCAGGAAATGGCTGAGGGGACTAGAAATTTTGGGAAGTCCACGAGAAAGAAAGGAGTCAATTCTGTAGACTCTAACCAATCCAAAGATATTGCTGAATTGAAGGAGATGGTCAAGAGGCTCACTCTGCAAGGGACCCTCAACAACTCAAGGCTTGTGGAATCTGCAATGATAACTTCCACCCAACTGATACATGTCCTACAATCCAGGAAGACACCGCTGAAGTAAGTGCTATAGGTGGTAATGGACCTCAGAGACCCAGACATGATCCCTACTCAAACGCCTACAACTCAGGTTGGCGGGATCACCCTAATTTGAGATGGAGGGATCCACCAAACCAACCACAACAGCAACAGCCACCTCCCTACAATCAGAGGCAGCAGGGTAACGCTCCCTCTACTGAGTCCATGCTCAATACCCTGACAAAGCACTTTACTGCGCATGTTCAGGCAACTGAATCGAGCATCAAAGATATACAGAAACAGATGGGGCAGATGGCTGAAGCAATCACGAGAATAGAGGCAAAGACGTCAGGGAATCTACCATCTCAGACGGTGGTCAATCCAAGGGAAAACGTCAGTGCTATAACTCTTCGAAGTGGAAAAGAGCTGAAAAATCAGAAAGAGGAAAGCACGCAGTTCTCAGACGTGGCCGCGCCATCACTGACGCGCCCACGCTGCTACCAGACGCGACCGCGCTGTCATATGCCGCCCCCGCTGTCATCTGCGCGCCCGCGCCGTCATCTGCCGCGTCCGCGCTGAGTCCTGATCCTGAGAACGAGATTTTGCCTGAATCCGAACCTCATGTCGATACATATGTGCGACCGAATTTTCCTCCTCTTGGGTCTGAAAAACCAAAACCTCCATTCCCTGATGCACTCAAAGAGAGGAGGATAATCGATGATTCAGAGCTTTTCGAGACATTCAGCAAGTGCCAGGTGAACATTCCTCTGCTGAAACTGATAAAAACTGTTCCCAAGTACGCAAAATTCTTGAAGGAGCTTTGCACAGTAAAGAGGAACCAGAAGCTGAAAGGTAAAAAGAAAGTGAAAGTAAGTGAGCAAGTCTCCGCTGTGTTTCAGAGGAGAATGCCGAAAAAGTGCGCTGATCCAGGTATGGTTACTATCCCTTGTGTCATTGGAGATGTAAAATTTGATAGAGCTATGCTTGATTTAGGTGCCTCCATAAATGTGCTTCCTTACTCACTTTACAAATCGCTAGATTTAGGACCTTTGCATGAAACTGGAGTAATAGTGCAACTAGCTGATAGGTCTAAACAATACCCTAAAGGAGTAGTAGAAGACGTTTTGGTCATGGTCGATAAACTGATTTTTCCTGCAGATTTCTTTGTCCTAGATATGGAACATGATAAGCATGATGCACCTATTTTATTAGGTAGACCTTTTATTAAAACAGCTAGGACAAAAATTGATTGTGTTTCTGAAACACTAACAATGGAATTTGATGGAGAAAAGGTTGAATTCGATTTATACAAGGCTATGAAACATCCTGTTGATGACCATTCTCTGTGCTCTGTTGATGTGATTGAACCGTTAGCTCAAGATCTATTTGATATTTCTAGAGAAGATGAGTTACAGTCAATAATTGAGAATGATATTGATGAGTCCTATACAGATTTTTCAATTACATCTAACATGCAGGAATTAGTAGCCCAGATGGATTCGAAAGGTAAGTTCTCTACACATCTTTTGGGCATTGGCCCCAATCTACTGACTCCTAGCGAAGTGCTTGTTCCATCTGTTGTGCAGGCACCTGAAATTGAACTCAAACAACTCCCTAGTCATCTCAAGTATGCTTTCCTAGGAGTTGATGACACTTTACCAATTATTGTGTCAAGTAAGCTTTCAGCAGAGCAGGAAGAGAAGTTAGTGGAGATTCTGAAGAAGTACAAAACTGCACTGGGATGGACCATCGCTGACATCAAGGGAATTAGCCCATCTACATGCATGCACAGGATTCTGCTGGAGGATGGAGCTAAGCCATCACGCCAACCACAGAGAAGGCTCAATCCTCCCATGATGGATGTGGTGAAGAAGGAAGTGCTGAAATTGCTGTCAGCAGACATGATTTTCCCAATTTCTGACAGTCAATGGGTAAGTCCTACACAGGTTGTCCCTAAGAAGGGAGGTATTACAGTCGTAGAGAATCAACAAGGTGAGTTGGTCCCTACCAGAACACAAACAGGTTGGAGGGTATGCATAGACTATCGCAAGCTGAATACGGTAACCAGGAAGGATCACTTCCCCTCCCCCTTTATTGATCAGATGCTAGAACGCCTTGCTGGGCGCCCTATTATTGCTTTTTGGATGGATATTCTGGATATTTTCAGTGGCCATAGCGCGCCGAAGATCAGGAGAAGACTACCTTTACATGTCCTTTTGGTACTTTTGCATATCGCAGAATGCCATTTGGACTATGTAACGCACCCGGGACATTTCAACGATGTATGGTTAGTATCTTCTCTGAGTACATTGAAAATTTCATTGAAGTATTCATGGATGATTTCACAGTACATGGGGATAGCTTTGATACTTGTTTGAGCCATTTGGCGCTAGTGCTAAAAAGATGTGTTGAAACTAATCTGGTTTTAAACTCTGAAAAGTGTCATTTTATGGTAGAACAGGGAATTGTTTTAGGCCACATAGTCTCTGCAAAGGGTATTGAGGTCGATAAGGCGAAGATTGATGTAATTCAGTCTTTGCCTTATCCTACTAATGTGCGTGAAGTTCGTTCTTCCTAGGCCATGCAGGTTTTTATCGCAGGTTTATCAAGGATTTTTCGAAGGTAGCCTCACCCTTGTGCGAGCTTTTGAAGAAAGATGTGACCTTCGTACTCACAGAAGAGTGCAAAAAGGCGTTCGACTCTCTGAAAGGACGCCTCACTAGTGCACCAATCATTCAAGCACCAGATTGGTCTCGCCCATTTGAGATCATGTGTGATGCCAGCGACTATGCAGTAGGAGCAGTGCTGGGACAAAAAGAGGGAAGAGCCTCTCATGTGATCTATTATGCCTCCATGACGCTGAATGGAGCACAAACGCAACTACTCCACCACTGAGAAAGAAATGCTAGCCGTGGTGTTTGCACTGGAGAAATTTAGACAATATTTGCTTGGAGTAAAAGTGATTATCCACACAGATCACGCAGCTCTCCGCTACTTGATGACAAAGAGGGAGACGAAACCAAGATTAATTCGCTGGGTTCTGTTGCTTAGCGAGTTTGATGTGGAAATCAGAGACAAGAAAGGAGCGGAAAATTTGGTAGCTGACCACTTAAGCCGTTTGGTGAGTAAGGAAGACAAGTCGGAAACACAGGTGCCAATCTTAGGAAATTTCCGGACGACACATTGTGCAGAATTGAGCATAAAAGCACGCTGTTCACTGGCGCGCCCGCGCTGCGACCTGACGCGCCGCGCTGTTACAGTTCCTTGAATCCGATTTTTGCACTGTAAGTTCTTCTAAACCTATCCTTCCCCTATCTCAGTCCGTTCTAGGACTTTATTCTGTGAACCCCTGGTACCGGGACATTGTGAACTACCTAAGTTTGTGGGGAATTTCCCCGGATCACACTACGGCTCAAAAGGAGAAAATTCGGAGGGAGGCCAACCGCTATGTCTGGGACGACCCATATCTTTGGAAACACTGCGCTGATCAGGTAATTCGCCGCTGTCTGCCAGATAATGAGGTACGATCTGTCCTTGAATTTTGCCATTCTCGAGCATGTGGGGGACATTTTTGGTGCAAATAAAACTGCTAGGAAAGTGCTCGAATCTGGATTTTATTGGCCACATATTTTTAGAGATGCTTACTCTTTCTGCAAAGCCTGTGATAGATGTCAAAGAATGGGGAATATTTCTCAAAGGAATGAAATGCAACAATCATCTATAATTTTTTGTGAAATCTTTGATGTTTGGGGCATTGACTTTATGGGACCTTTTCCTAGTTCTTGTGGGAATTTATATATCTTACTTGCGGTGGACTACGTTTCCAAGTGGGTGGAAGCGAAGGCCACCAGAACTGATGATTCTACAGCTGTTGCAGGTTTCTTGAAAAGTAATATTTTTGCAAGGTATGGAATTCCTAGAGCTCTGATTAGTGACAGGGGTACCCATTTCTGCAACAAAACTGTGACCGCCTTGCTGAAGAAATATCATGTTACACATAGAGTTTCCACTGCATATCATCCACAGACAAACGGTCAAGCAGAGGTATCCAACAGAGAGATTAAAGCCATTTTGGAGAAGACTGTTAACCTAACAGGAAGGACTGGAGCTTGAGACTTGATGATGCATTGTGGGCATACCGCACAGCCTATAAAACTCCGATTGGGATGTCTCCATTCAGACTTGTCTATGGAAAGGCATGTCATCTCCTGTGGAGCTAGAACACAAAGCGTGGTGGGCAGTAAAGAAGTGCAATATGCAGATTGATAAAGTGGGAGAATTCAGGAAGCTACAGTTAGACGAGCTTGAAGAGTTGCGTTTGGACGCCTATGATAATGCTGTTATTTACAAGGCAAAGACCAAGGCATGGCATGACAAGCATATACTTAGGAAGGACTTCAAAGCTGGTGACAAAGTCCTACTTTTTCAGTCTCACCTGAAACTCTTCGCTGGGAAGCTCAGGTCTAAGTGGGGAGGACCATACATTGTGGCTGAAGTTTTTCCACATGGAGCTGTAGAGTTATATGACTCAAATAGCCACAAAAAGTTTAAGGTAAATGGTCAAAGGCTTAAGATATATTATGAAGGGTTTCCAAAGGAGGCTATGGATGAGTTAGTTTTGGAGGAGCCAAATGCAGAGTTAGAATAATCAAAAAGGCTTAGTCGAGCCAACGACATGAAACAAAGGCGCTGCTTGGGAGGCAACCCAAGGTATTGCATTCTTTCCTTTACCCTCTTCCAACGCAAAAAAAAAAAAAAAAAAAAAAAAAGAGAAAAAAAGAGACCACGGGCTGAAAAACCCGCTTCGGGTCAGCCCGCGTTTTTCAAACCAGCCTCATCACTCCACTCCCCTTCACCTCTCTATCCCTCACCCTCTTCCAACGCAACCCGCGCCCTACACCACAGACCCGCGCCATCACCGCGCTGCGCCCTCCACCGCGCCCTGCGCGCCACCCTGCGCCCCCTTCGTCCTCGCCGAGCCACTCCGTTCCTCTTGTTGTCCGCCACAACCATGAGAAGCCCGTCGTCGTCCGCCACAACCACACTCCAGATCTGGAAATTTAAGCCCGACGCGCCCGCGCTGCCATCCAACGCGCCCGCGCCAGTCTTTCCGCGCGACCGCGCTGTTACTGACGTGCCCGCGCCAGTCTCTCCGACGCGACCGCGCTGCTACTGACGTGCCCGCGCCGGTCTCCTGAGCCGAAGTCCGCTGTTTGTCGCCACTTTTCTGAGGAAGAGGCGAGTCAGTCTGAGGAAGAGGCGAGTCAGTCTAAGGAAGAGGCGAATCAGTCTGAGGATGAAGCGAATCAATCTGAGGATGAGGCTAGTCAGTCTAGTGTTGAGTTAGATTTATCTGAAGCGGAGTGGGCTATTTATAACAAGGTAGTCCGGGTCAGTTCTACAAAATTTTTGCATAGAGAGACTCTTCAGAGACTGCAGATGCTAGATTGTATGCAGAAATGTCTAGCTCACGCTGGTATTGGTGATTTTTTGGAATTGAGAGCTGTAGGTTATCCAGAACTGTGCAAACAGTTCCTAGCGACATATCAGCTGAGCCTTGGGGATAACAGAATTCGAGGGGTTTCTTTCAGGGTCAGTGGTAATACCTACAAGATTTCTGCAGCAAGGATGCGAACTGCTTTGGGGATTACTAAAGCCCCAACTGATGGGTGGATTACAGCCTCGACAGATCCAGACCTAGTTGCATTCTTTAGAGCGGTGTCTAGAGAGGAATTCTTATCCAGTAACGAGTACAACAGCAGGATCACTCATCCCGTCTTCCGTATGTTGTGCAAGATTGTTGCTGGGACATTTTATGGGCTGAACACAGATACCAAGCTATCCATGACACACTTGAGGTTTGCTTACAGCGCAGTGCCTACTGCGAGGTATACTCCTGACTGGGTTAGACTCTTCTTTGATGGGCTCGACAAGGTCAGGAAGGATCGTAGTGCCGCTGGACCAGAAATGGTCCAAGGCGGACTTATTACTTTGATAGCCATTGCTGCAGGCATTGAGACAGATAATTTACAGGAGCTGGAGGAGCAGGTCATAGAAAAGACCTACACAGAGGAGTATCTGCGGAGGTGCCAGATGCTTGACACTGCACCAGATGGGGGAAACATTTGGTGTACAGGCAAAAAGAAAGAGCATCAATTCAGGCTTCCTAAGCCCCTTCCTTGGCCTGAGACTTGGACTGATTGGTATATTGAGGCTGATTATTTTCCGCCATCAGTTCTAGGTAGAAGACGTCGCCCAGAAGTGGGTAGCAGTAGTGGCACAGCTGGAGATGCCATGATTGAGGATGCACTTGTGGCTCAGCAGGCTTTTGTTCAGCAGACAGATACTCAGGGCTGGGATTCCTACCTGCCATCTCAGAGCCAGCAGGACTCTCATCAGTGGGCTCCTTGGCCTCCACAGGCGTACCAGGATGCACGTCAACAGCCCCAACAATGGGCTTACTTGCATGATCAGGTTGACCATCTGCGCCAGGATGTGGGGAGTTTGACCACACTGTTGAGACACAGGGAAGGGTTCAGACACAGATTCTGCAGCAGCAGAATGACCTTTACAGTAGGTTTGGCGATATGTGGAGCGAGCTACGCGAGTTCCGCCAGGACTTTCATCGCCAGTTTCCACCACCAGATGGTGGTCAGTGAGTCCATCTGTTCTCTTCTTCCCTTTCTATTTATGTCTTTCATCACTTTGAGGACATCGTGACATTCAAGTATGGGGGAAGGGATTGGACTTACATATCTTGTACATGTTTCATTTCCGCATTATTTTTGTACAGTTTCTGCACTGAGTTTTCAAAAAAAAAAAAAAAAAAAAAAAGAGCCAAAAATATGAAAAGGGGCAATCAAATCCTGGGGTGGGGTGAAAACCCGAAAGGGCCCTCAAGTAAAAAGCAGGTAGTCTGGCAAGCTTTAGGCTTTGGCAATATGAGACTTGAGGGAAGTGAGAATGTTTTTGTGAGTACCATCTAAAAAAAAAAAATGAGTGGCTTGGTGAAAACCCCAAAAGGGCGCCTTGGCAAGATGAGTGTTTTACTTTGAGTGTTTAGGATTAATCTCTTGGCGAAGGCGACATAAGAAGTGAAGCGATAAGGAGGTTTTCGGGTAGGCCACTGGGAGCTATAAGGTGTAGATGGTTGAGATATAATTGTAAGTCTCATTTCCTGTTTTGTCTTTTGTGCTTATTGTTGAGATGGTGGGAACTACTAGTACTTATTGTTCATTTTCCTTGTACTGTCTGTGAACCTTTGAGGTTTATTGTGAGAGTAGGCTGAGTTTCTATGTTTACTCGGGACGAGTAAAAGGTTTAAGTATGGGGGAATTTGATATGCGATATATTTCATAGCGCATTTAGTAGTTTTTGTCATCGTTTACATGTCATTGTGAGAGATATTTGTATGAACTTGGTGATCCGGAACTTATTGAAGAAGTTGAAGAAATCAGATCATGCAAGTTACAGAAGTTGAAGTCGAAGAAATTCGGAAGCAGCTGAAGTCAGAAGAGCTCGACGCGGCCGCGCTGCTACATGGCGCGCCCGCGCTGCTAGGAGAAGTACCTGCGTTGAAGATCGACGCGGCCAAGCTGCAGAGATAAAATCAGCACTGGCGCGCCCGCGCTGATATCTGGCGCGCCCGCGCCGTTGCTTCAGAGAAGAAGTGGCAGACTTTCATTGACGCGCCCGCGCTGCCATCCGGCGCGCCCGCGTCGGTCCCTGAAGACGTATTCTTATCCCACATCGACTTTATGTAAAGTCGATAGTTTTAGAACTTTTTAAATAGAGTTTTACTGTCTCGTTTTAGAGGGATCCAGAGAATTCCAGAGACGTATTTTCTTTTCCCTTTCTCCTCACAAACCCTATGGAGAACTAACTCTCCTTTGTTACACTTGGTTTTTGAAGCCCTCAATTGAATCGGTTGTGAGTATTCTACTCTTGTTCGTCTTTTGTTAATTGTCTCGATCTCCTGTGCTTATTGCTTAATTGTTTATTATTGGTTCATCTGGATTGATCGCCTAGGTTTATCAATACTAGTCAAATCGCTAGGGTTTACAACTCCAGGTTTGGGGTTGTAGATCCGTTGTAGCAAATACAATAATCATAAGCGGGTTGCTTGTGTGGGATTGTGAAGGGGATTCGATTGCATGTTATTTTAACGGGTTGTTATAATCGCTTGTATCTCTTTATAATCCATGGTTGAATGCTATTGCCTTATTACTTGGTGAAGGTTTTCCTTTGTATTTTGGTGATAAGTGTTTTTAGGACTGGTAGGACTAAAAGCTATTACACGATCCGGATTGAGAACAATTACTGGACTTTAGAACTTGAGATTCATAGAATACGATGATCTTCCATCTCAATTGTTGTGTGGATAATTACCTGGTGTAATACTTTTCCTTCATATTTTCGCAACTGCTACTTGCAACTTGTTCTGTCAATATTTTTTTTACACACAAAACTCCCCCTTTAATTGGTTACTTTTGGGTAATATTACTTGCTCTTACAATTGTTTCTGTTTCCCTGTGGGTTCGACCCTAACTTGCCTGCTATACTTGTTATAGTTTGTACCTTAGGAATTTACTTTGATTTGGCATAACGACTTTTAGCCAGTCAATTCCAACTAGTATTGTATTCTATAACTTGAGATATCACGTGTTTGTCTCTATGTCCCAACTCAATCCGGTTGTTGAATACTCAATATTTTACCACTTCCACATCCACCGGACATAAACTTCCAACAAAACATTCTCGCCACAACACACCATTACGGAAATTAACAATAGAAAGAACATTACCTCGGATCCAACACGTGAAAGGAAGGTTGAAGAAATCACGTTGTTCGGACTCAAGAGAAAGTGGTATCCACATACTCCTTTGCACTTACAATCGCAAAAAAGATGGGTATAAGTCTTTGAACTACTAGTCTGGCAACAAGGACACACATTCAAAGAGTGTGGATGTCGCCGCTCCCTCTCCTAGTTCGTTAGAATCCCGCCCTTAGCTATTTTCCAAATAAAGAATCGGATCCTTTCTTCAACACAGATAGACCAAATCACATATAACTGGATCCTTCACTGATACTAGGAGAAAGATGCATGGAGAATTGCGAGTAAGTCGTAAACACGGTAAAACAACCGTGGAGGAATGAAGCCGTGTCAACGAATCCCGCACCGGCGAAACCATTGTTCTGGAGCTTTGTCCACTTTCATCAGTCGAGGGTGGTATCGCCGCTAACCGCATTAGGATTTCCGCAAGAGAAGAGGCCGAAGTACTTGCCAGTCCCACCCCGTACAATCATTCTAGTAACTCCGAACATCAGTAAACTAGCTCCCTAGGTCCATTGGTGAAGTAACAACTTGAATGAGAGACGAGCCGTGAAGCCATGAGTCCATCCAGAAACTGATATCTTTACCATCGTCAAGCTCCCATCGAAGTCTCTTACTAACCATTCTCGATATGCCTTGAAGGATTCCACGCCATATATAAGAAGGATCAGAATGGTGAAATCCATTTGTACGTATTATATTTTTATGGAGAACTTTAGACTAAAGACCATCCCCATCCCGTAGAAGCCGCCACCCTAATTTTTCAACAAGGGCAAGGTTAAGTGTCTCCTAATCCTGTAACCCGTCCAACAAAGCTTGATGAAATTACGGAAAACTTTGTCAATCTCAGAGCACACACCTTTGGGAAGGATGAGGGACACTATATTGTAAATTGAGAGAGATGTAAGAACACTTTTAGTAAAGGTAACCCGTCCAACAAATCTTAATGTCCGACACCTCCACCAATTCAAATGACCATCAATCCTATCTAGAAGGCTTCTAAAGGTATATTTAAAAGGTTTGGATTGTAGAAGAGGGATCCCGAGTATTCACCCAAATTACAAGTAACAACAACTCCACTTAACACTTCCAATTCATTACAAAAATTTCAGGAAATAATCAGAGAAACATAAATTTTTAGATTTCGAAAAATTGATCCGTTGGCCAGAGGCTTGACAAAAATAACAATACAAGACTTAATCATTCTCATATGGGAAACATAAGCCTCCACAAATATTTTAATGTCATCCGCAAAAAACATATGGGACAAAAGCGGACCTCCCCACTCTTTCCATCCCCCTATCAACAAATTCAAGGATTAAATGACTAAGTCTTTCCAGGTAGAGAAGAAATAAATAAGGGAAAATATGATCTCTTTGTCTTATGCCACACTCAAGACGAACAAATTGGTTTTTTAATGCGCCATTCCATATAACCTACATTTTGAAAGTTGAAATGAATTCTCTAACTATTTTCACCCAAGAAATTGGAAAACCAACATCCAAAACAAATTATTCCACGGTCATAAGCCTTTTCTATGTCAAGCTTTAGGACCATCGATTTATACAACGACTTGTTTTTCCGCATAGAATGTACCACTTCATGCATAAGGACCACATTGTCCTTGATCAACCTCTCAAGTATGAAATTACCTTGTGAGGATCCAACCAAAGTCCCTATCACACTCTACATACGTAGCACCATCACTTTCGTAATAGTCTTATAAGGCACATCACAAAGAGCAATAGGCTGAACCTGTGAGATATACTCCGGATTACCAATTTTAGTGATAGGAGTAATAGAGTATTGGTATTCACACTCTAAAGTTTACTGGAAGAAAAAAATTTGTAACTTTAGCCGCAACTGACTTCCCACAATATGCCAGCACTTTTGAAAAATACTAATTGGAACCCATCAATCCCCGGAACCTTGTAGGCACACATGCTTTTAGTGGTCTGCCGAACCTAATCTCTCTAAACTAGATTTTCCAAAGGATCCCACAACTCAACATCAATCTTTGGGGACCTAATAGTAGAAATAGTCGCAAAGGAGGCTTGAGCACTATCAGACAAGATGTAAAGATTTTTGAAAAATCAAATCAACAACACGGGTTTCTTGTTCATCCGGGTCATCAATCCAAACATCAACTACATTAAGAAATTCCGCAACCCGGTTCTTCCGCCGACGTACAATCGATGACAGATGAAAGAACGAAGTGTTACGATCCCCTCAAGCGAGCCATTGCTCACGTGATTTCTAAAACCAAATAAGCTCTTCTTGATCCAAGACTTGCTCAATATCCTTCAGTAAGGGATACTCTCAGGCTTGCAAACGGGGCGAAGTACAGAATATGCATGACTTTGAACCGCCACTAATTGATTCATAAGCTTATGTTTCTTAACTTGCACATTACCAATCACATACCTATTCCACATAATAAGAGAAAGTTTAAGATATGCAAGAGCAGAAGATACCTCAGGGTAGGTATACCAACAAAGCTCCACCATGGAATCGAAATCTTTATGCGTTAACCAAGCCGCTTCATGCACAAAAGGTCGCTTATCCCGACGGCTACAAATAGTAGGGTATATTTGAAGAAGAAGAGGATTATGGTCTGAGGAAAACCTATCCAAGTGACGGAAATGAGCATCAAGACAAAGAACCCGACCAGCCATATTCGTAAATATGCGACTAAGCCGCCTCAGAACACGGTGGTACCTCGATTTCCCATTGTCCCATGTAAAACGGGGGACCGTAAACCCTAAATCCAGTAGACCATGTTTCAAAACAACGTGACGGAAAATATTGGAATTTGCATGAACACGTCGATCACCAACCTCACAGTCATCTTGGGAAGGCACACAATTTAAATTCCCACCGATAAAATAAGGATTAGTTAAAGAAGACAATTTTGCATCAATATCAATTAATGCTTGTTCACGTTGAGACAAATCCGGAGGAGCATACACAACAAGAATACTATAACGGTTAGAAATGTAATTGACTTTAACAAGAACGAAGGCCCTATTAGACGTAACAATACCAAGGGAGACCATTTCTCCATCCCAAAGAAGCCAAATACCACCCTTAAAACCAACAACCTCAACCCTAAAATAATCTTTCAGGCGAGATCTATTGCACACCGCTGAGCTCGAGCTCCCGAAATACGGGGATCAAAAGTAGCAGCAATACCTACGAATTGATGATTACAAATGTACTTAAAAGCATGTTGGAAGCCGTTCTTACCAACTCCGATAACATTCCACATAACACAACTCATTGATACCATAATCAAAACGGACGAGAGAGCAAAATGCTCAATTTGACATAACATGCTCCTCTTCATTAGAAGGCGGAACGACAATAAACCTTTCCTCTATAGAAGCAATGGGCGGAGCCATATCAAGCTGAGACTCCTCAAGCGACACTTGCATGACACCACCTCCAAAAGCGGCCGTCAAGTTGCACACTAGCATTCTCCAAAGTTGTCGAAGAGTGAAGCTCAAATCTAGTAGGAGCGGAGCTAGATTCTTTGTTTCCAAATTAACACGATCTTGCGAGGCAACATAATCCGGGGGATCATGATTCATCGGAGAAATCATCGGTAAAACCATAAAAGGGTCTAGAGAGGGTAAATCAATACCGGTAGGACGAGGTGGTTTTAAAATATCCCTTAAATCATCTGCCCACTCGCTGAAAGTTAAACCTTCTTTCTCATTGCACTTCGTTTTTTGTTTCTTTGACCCCACCTCACCAACCCTTTGTCATTCTCATAATCATCTTTCGTACGTACTTGTGCTATAATTCCAAAAACGAGCACCAATTTTGTGCTACTCGAAGACCCTTTGACACTCCCTGCATGACTTGTGTCGGTGCCTGAAGCAGTAGAACCTGAAGTAGCCTTATTAGGCTGGTTAACCTTAACCCTAAGAGGACCCTACTCTCCACAACTTCCTTGCCCTTCCTAGAACCTTAAGGGGCGTTACTGTAGCTAGTAGTCTTAGTAGACGGACCCTTAAGAGGACGACCTCGTTTTGCAACAATCATCCATGGCCCAAACTCCCCACTATCACCTCGTAGGCAGAGCAGAGAAACTGGGAGTGGGGGATTCAGACCCCTGTGCAAGTGGATCTGACTTCTCAAAATGGCTAATTGAGCAAGATCGACCCCCAACATTGGAACTAACAATATCCGACTTAGAATATGAGCAAGTAGACGCATAGTGGTCATACCAGCCACATGTAAAACAAAGGGTTTGGAGACCTTCATATTCAACCGGACACTGCTTACTATTGATAAAGGTTGCAGTTTTCAACGGCTTGATCATATCAATTTCAACACAAATTTGAACAAATCGCCCCCTATTCGAGTGGAGGGATTTAGGATCAATAGTAATCAGGTACCGATTCCGAAAGCCATCAACGACAGGATATGCTCATCATACCATTGCATGGAACATCAAATATCCTTGTCCACGTGGGTGCAGTAAGAATGGGCTCGAAGTTACAAAATCCAACATCTAACGTTTCATGATGAGGCAACAACTGTCCACGGGCCATCCAAGAGCACCGTTAGCATTTCAGATTCAAGATGGAAACAAACCATGAGGTAGCCGTTCACTAGATCCGCCATCCGAATATTCAATCCAACCTTCCAAAGATTACGGACCCTTACATTCCATAATCGGGGGATACCCTAAAACCTTGAAAACTATGGAATTTTCCCAAGCAGACTCTACATCCTCAGTCACATCTTTGGTGATATCAATAGCAGGTTTCCGCCAGGATCATTAGAGTAGGTAGTGGTGACCTTTCCTTGAGTGTAGTCCACTCTGACATGGGAGAGGGTAGAGTTTCAGCCCTACCACCATCCAAGATATCCTTCCAGGTTAACCGTTTTCTGAGTAGTATTGGGCACCGAAGAAGGAGGTTCAGGCAAACTGTCAACAACAATCGGAGGCGGGCTCGCAACAAAGTCACCCGCAGAGCCCGGTGGAATAGAAACGGGAGGGACAATACCTGATTCAACCGCACCACCGCCCCCCTGCGGTGATTCCTCCATAACCGTATCATTTGTAGCAAGAGAATTCGTAAACATCACATACAAGGGAACACCGCCGGAACTAGCCATAGCCTATACTGACAGAGGCACCATCGGACAACCACGACAACCCTAGTCTTTTCACGTAGCACTTATGGGTCGTTTGGTATCCATATCATTATTAAAAATATAGGTATGGGTATCACTCATACCCATACCTGTTGTTTGGTATTTCAGGGTGTCGATATCAAACGATATCAAAATGATACCTTGATATTAGAATTTGGGTGAGATTGGGAAGTATGTAGATTTTTTATCAAGAAAACAAAGTGTGTAGGCAAAATTTTATAGAAACACTAACTATGCACTTTCTATTTGTGAAGGACTTTCTATTTGTGAAGGGACCCAACGTTATACTTTGTTACCCAACCCTGTTACTCAACCCTGTTACCCAACGTTGTTACCCAACCCTGTTACCCAACGTTGTTACCCAACCTTGTTACCCAACCCTGTTACCCAACCTTGTTACCCAATTTTGTTACCCAACGTTATACTCTGTTACCCAACTTTGTTACCCAAATTTTCACTTATGTTACCCAACTTCATTGTTACCCGATTTTAATACCCAACGTGGTACATCCAAATTCACTTATGTTACCCAACTTCGTTCTTACCGATTTTAATACCCAACGTTCTACATCCAAATTCACTTATGTTACCCAACTTCGTTGTTACCCGATTTTAATACCCAACGTTTTACATCCAAATTCACTTATGTTACCCAACTTCGTTGTTACCCGATTTTAAAACCCAACGTTCTACATCGAAATTCACTTATGTTACCCGATTTTAATACCCAACGTTCTAAATTCAGCTTCACTTATGTTACCCAACTTCGTTGTTACCCGATTTTAATATCCAACTTCACTTCGGAATTAAGATCATAATTAGGCAATAATGAGATAATTATTAGTTATGGAAATATATGCAAATGACTTTTCAATTCAGGAAGATAGTAACGAAAGAATTCAGATAGTATGAGAGCCAAATTCAAGCAAACTTGAGCATCCACTACATTTATTAAAACCAAAGCTAGAAACGGAAACTTAAAACACCTAAGCTTAGTCTCTCAGTCTTTGCTCTAGATACACCATTAACACATTCAGACATATAAGATGATCTCAGGCTACATCATCAGCTGCAGCAACTTGTGCAGCAGCCAGCCTTGTGATGGGAACCTTGGATGGTGAGCATGACACATAGTCTAGTCCTGCTTTCGCAAAATATGGGGCCAAAAGGAAAGCAAATGAAATTTGCAAGTTGATATATATGAAATAGAATACAAACCGAATGTTGTAGTCATTAATTGTAAAAATCTTTAGTCCTACAAAGACGGATATACATGTCAGCAAGTGTAATAGCTGAAGTGTAAACGAGAAGCAATTACTTTAGTGGAATATGGATACCTATTAATGAGCCAAATATCACAAAGCATAGCATGTAAATAGAAGAAAGCACAAGGAAGTAGGGTCATCCAAAACATCACGGCCCTCAGTGAGGAGATGAACCCGGATTCTCTTGGCACCATGTTCAGCAGCACCCTTCAACAAAAACTGTGAAAGTGGCATTTAACAAATTCATTAATGACATTATTCTGAGTCACCACAACAGGGCCTAAAATGAACACTGAGCATACATCTAGCAACACATACTTGAACCTGATCAAGCCTAGAGTGCACACCTCCATAACTCAAGAGACCAATAAGATGTAGTGTACCACTCTCAAAAGATTCCTTGATGTATTCAAAGCCTTCACCGTCATAAATTTTTCCGAGAGCAAGTGCATTGTCAACAAGCTTAGCACTGTATCAAACATAAACAAATACAAAATGAAATGCTTTCAACAGGTCATCAAAGCCTTTACTGGGCTCAGTTAGAATTTATGTAGTTTCTTTTTTTTTTCAAAATTTTCCATTCATAGCAAATATCAAGAGGGCAATATGCAATAGATGAATACTTCTGAATTATTGCTTCAAATCTTGTAAGCATGGTTCAAGATCTACAGTACAATTACATTGGTATGCATCTAACTAGAGATAGGACAGATATAGATGCAGCATAATTGCTCAGGTTTTCATTTCGTATATTGACGACCAAAATTGTTCCAAGGCTATAATACACCTAGCCATAGAATCCAAATCAAAACTCAGATTACTAATAAATAACAAACAAAACGAGATTTCTAGATAGTTAGGTGGATAAGACACAAGATTAACAATTAAGCGTACAAAGAGAATAGCTATCAGCATACGCAAGGAATATTCTAATCTTTGGTCAAAACAAATCCAAAACTTAATAGTTCAAAGATCATCTTCCATCCTCAAGTACTCACCGATATCTGCTTGGTGGAGCACAACAATGCCATTGGGGTCCAATATTTCATTGTAAATCTCCTTCACTTCACCAAACAAAGCTTCTCTGAAATGTCAAGTTAAGTAAAATCTTAATTAGAGGAACAATAGTTTATCCAATTTGGTATACTCAACAGAATAAACCTCTTGAGTCTTACCTGTCGGGTTTCTTGAGCAGATTCCAGTAAGCAAACCACTGCCAAGTAAATAAACCAATCGATGATTAAATATATACTGCAGAAAGTGTAAAGCCCCAAATTTGATACATAACTCTAATCAGAAATTTGAAACCTCCGTAATCCACTGCAGAAAGTGTAAAGCCCCACATGCGCCATTTGAGATGATGGTTGAAATTAAGGAGAAGGGAAAGTGATTAGTGATTACTTGGGTTATTGAAGATACGATCTGGTCCTTGGAGAGGGTGACGACAACTCTGGCGTCATTAGGGTTTGTGAGGATGGAGACGAAAGAGAGAGTTACCGATGTGGAAAAGCCAACTTAACTTTCGAATCCCTGATTCCCTTCCGATGCATATTCACGGGAGATGGAGAAATGAATAGGAAGATATCGCAGATGAGAGAAAAGATCCATGGCTTGGCTTGGCTTGTGGCTCTTCCCATCTTCCTTCAATCTAGAGACGGAGATTCGGCGATGGCTAGAGAGAGAACGAGAAGAAAGAGGAAGGGGGAAAAAATAAAAAAAACGTATTTATATCTACATACTAAATACCCTAGTATAATTTTACCAGCATACTTAGTATCCACGTAAAAAAAAGTGCAATTATACCTCATTTATCTCTTAGAATTTTGAGATTTTGATACACGAATTTTTTGGGAGGCATCGCTTCTACTGTCCTTCTCCCTCTCTTCCTTCCTTTCCTTCCCCTTCTGCATTGAACCACCGACCGAAGGAGCCTCCTCCGAAGTCTCTTCCTTCCTTGCTTGTTGATTTCTCGCCATTGATTGGAGCAAGGAACCGCTGGCTGACCAGAGTCTTTGATTAGGGTTTTTGTTTTTGTGAATTGGATCTAAAACAACAAACCCTAATCAGAGAAGCAACACGCAAGCAATTGTGGGAGAAGCATCACTCAAGCAATTCCCCATTTGTCTATGGTTTTCCCAAGTCTCAAGTTTTATGCTGACTTGAACCAAAGGGCCGATTTTTTCTCTCTTCACTTTGGATTAGATTCAATACAACAACCTTCTGATTTCTTTTCTGCTTTTCAAGTGCTTCAGTTTTAGCGACTGAATTTCGTATTTTTGATACCTATATCAATCGCATACCCATACTGCAACATACCAAACAAAGATATGAGATATCAATATGATACCCATATCTCGATACCCATATCTGGTACCTACCTGATACCTTTAATTAGATTCATCAATTTTATATGAAACCTTCACACTATTCAAATCGTAGCACAATGTAGTGTCTTTCTCCATAGATTTATCATGTGGCCCATCTCATTCCTTTGTCATTTCTTTCAGAGCTAGCACATTTGAAGAAGCTGCGGCTGCTGAATTTGAGTTACAATCAAATAGATGGATTTCTACCAGGTCAAGGTACTTGAAACGCAGCATAATGAAAATGATTTGGTATCATTCAAACGTAGACATATATGTTGGATTCCTTTTCATTTGTTTGTTCTTTTTTTACAGAGCTAGCATATATGAAGAACCTAGAGGTGCTAGATTTGAGTTTGAACAATCTAAATGGATCTCTACAACCAGGTGAAGGTAAGACATCGTCCTAATAACCTATTCCATTTTGCCTTGTGTTCTTATCGGACTTTCTTGCATACTGAAATTTTGAGGATGGACGTACTCCTCTAGGTATATGTAAATTAAGGAACCTTCAAGTGATAAAGCTTCAAGATAATTTTTTAAGTGGAAGCATTCCAGAGTGCTTATGGAACTTGACAGCTCTTCGAGTTCTTGATCTGTCACGAAACAGTTTCAGTGGGAATTTACCACCGGTCATCAACCTCCCGTCGTTGCAAATGCTATACATCAATGATAATCATTTACAAGGGAAATTTTCTGTAGGTCACCTAATGAACCATTCAAAGCTAGAAGTTCTATTTGTGTAAAACAATGCACTACAAGTAGAAGTGCCGGATTTGTCGTGTTTCTCCACTTTAAGCTCAGGGGTCTTGCTTTAAGTCATTGCAACGTGAATGGTGAGCTAAAAACCTACCCAACATTCCTCTATTGCCAATCTAACCTAGAATACCTTGATCTTTCCAATAACGGGTTAGTTGGATCATTTCCAATATGGTTGCTGCAAAATAATTCCAATCTCATGTATTTGAACTTGAGGAATAATGCACTCTCTGGAAGTGTTGAACTTCCTACGCATAGCAATCTATCACTTTACGCTTTGGATGTTTCAACCAACAAGTTTAGAGGAAAGATACCTGCAGATATTGGAATACTGCTACCTTCACTCACAGTTTTGAACATGTCCCTAAATGCTTTTGAAGGGCATATCCCTTCTTCAATTGGCAACATGACACAGTTATATGCTCTGGACTTATCAAGTAATTCATATTTGTGTGGAGAGGTTCCAAGGCAGTTGCTTACTGATTGCACTAACCTGAGGCTTTTATCATTATCAAAGAACAACCTTCAAGGAGATATTATTCCCAGCTATATGAACTTGTCATCCTTGAGTTTGTTATATTTGGACAGCAACAATTTTTCAGGTGGCATGGAAAGCTCATTGACAAAATCTGTATGGTTGCAAGATTTGGATCTTTCCAATAACAATGCACTTGGGAAACTTCCTACTTGGATTGGTGACTTTTCTAGCTTGGTGTCAATGTCACTATCAAGGAATGAATTTCATGGTAAGTTACCAATCCAACTTTGGAAACTCAAGTCGCTTAACTTTTTGGACCTCTCAGAAAATAAGTTCACTGGAGAGATACCGTCCTGTAACAAAACCATTGATTTACAGTACTTGCATATGCATGGAAACCATCTTACGGGAGCAATTCCAAAGGGTTTGGAAGGCTTTTTATCGTTGGTGACGCTTGATTTAAGGAACAATCACCTTTCAGGTAGCATTCCTACTTGGATCGATAAGCTCTCAGAGTTGGCTATTCTTCTGTTAGGAGGTAATCAACTAAGAGGGAAATTGCCTGTCCAGCTATGTCGCTTGCAACATGTTAACATTATTGACTTGTCAAATAATAGCATTTCTGGTGCTATTCCTTCTTGCTTACGGAATTTATCACTCGGAGCAAAAGAATTGGATGTTTACCTTGGAAGGGACCAGTCATTAGACGACGTTTGTTGGACGGTTAATGTGCCGATAGACTTCACAAAGGACGCAGATATAATATCACAGCCTGTAAGACAAGAAGAAGTAGAATTTATAGTTAAGAATAGATACAGCTCCTATGTGGGTAGTATTGTTTTGATCATGTCTGAGTTAGATCTGTCATATAACAAGTTGACTGGTGATATTCCTCCTGAATTGGGAGAATTGAGACTACTCCAAGCTCTGAATTTGTCTTACAACTCCTTATCTGGTTCAATACCTAAGAGTTTCTCTAAGCTCAAGAGCATTGAGAGTTTAGACCTTTCGAGTAACAACTTAAGTGGACGAATCCCTTCTGAACTGGTTGATCTCACATTTTTAGGGACTTTCAACGTGTCTTTCAACAATCTCAGTGGACAAGTGCCTGAAATTGGACAATTTGGATCCTTTGATGAAAAAAACTACCAAGGAAATCCTTTCCTCTGCGGGTCTCTACTGCCTAGAAAATGTGGGTCTCATCCAACAGTGCCTACTGGAAGCAATTCATCAACTTATCAAGGAGATGAAGGATTCGACATGCAAGTATTCTTTTGGAGCTTTGGTATGTCTTCTGTCACCGTGTTGCTATCCTTCTTTGCTGTCCTTGCCGTCAACCCCTATTGGCGGAGAGCTTGGTTTGCATTCATTGATCTGAAATTCCTTTGGTGGTTCAACCCTTGAACATGTAACCATATTATATTCTGCAATGTTGTTTATTTGAACTTTCTGTAATTCTCTTGTTGCTTATGTCTTGTTGTCGTTGTCGTCTTGTTTGGCATTTAATTTTTAATATTTGATCTCTGTTGAATGGTCTTGGGCATTTAAGCATACCGAGTTATAATAAACATACTTGAGTGTTATTAGCATACATGTAGGTTATGAATCTGAAAATGCTGCATACAGAAGACAAATATCATATTTGCTTTCATACTGCATAGATTTCATACAGAAGACAAATGCTGCATGATGAACTGACAGATTCACTTACGATCAACTTCAGTTGGATAATCCTTTGTGAATATAAGCTTTCAATTAGTGCTAATCAGATCAGTTTTGAACATTAACTGCTCTTGAAGACTTGAACTATCCAATGTGTGTTACAACAATCTATATATGACAGATGAAAACCTTCACTTTCCTCATCTATTATTGAATGGTCATATTACAACATAAATCAATGCAAAATGCAAATATCAGCATAAAGATCACAAGTCTCATAAGGCTCCAACGAAAAGAAGTTGATAATGGCTAGACCAGCTACAAAACTGCTGGAAGGTAATTAACTTGAAATTATGAGAGATGTACAGGAAACGGTCTAAGAAAATCTCTAGAGTTTAAAAAACAAGCCTACTAGAAACAAAATGACTCCAAGCCAAAGGTATTCTAAACAGTTCAAATTAACAAAAAGTTCAGTTCTAAAAGTATTACGTGTTACTAAAAGATTACGATTAAAAAAATATTACCCTTTAAAAAAGTATTCATTATTTATCATAGATGAAAATCCATAAGATTACGATTAAAAATTATAAAATCATAAGCTTTTCTTCCGTGTCCTACACTCACCAATACTAGTACTACGTGTTAGTAAAAGATGACCGAATGAGTAATGCAAAGCCCATATGAAAAGTTCAAGTTTTGATAACTTTTTTGTGGTAGAATAATATTTCTTCTAAAACCATAATGAAGATTAACAAAAGGATACTATAATAGTTTTTAAACGAAAAGGCAAGAGACTAATATGAAAAGTCTTAAACCGTGTGGAATTAATGAGCAAGTTCCATAGTTAATTAAAAAAAATAAAATTAACGGCTCTATAAATCAACATACAGTTGAGGTATAATGAATTACTAGTCTCTTCTCCAATGGAGCCTTCTTTTAGCATCAAATATTCAGTTTGTCTTTTTACAGTTTCGATACTTTTGCAGGCTAATGCATCAAATTGTTGTTTGGAGAAAGAGAAGATTGCTCTTCTTCAACTTAAGTCATATTTTACGTCACTTTCAACTTTAGCTGCTGGAGTTCTAAGTTCATGGAATGGTAGCGGAAATTGTTGCTTATGGAAAGGAGTTGCATGCAATGGAAATATCCAACCTCATGTCATTAAGCTTTCCCTCCACGGCCTCTTTTATAACCCTGGAGAGACTCACTCTCTTAATCTTAGTTTGTTTCAACCTTTTGATGAATTGTTACGACTTGACTTGTCTTCTAATGGCATCCAACGCTTGGTAAATATTGAAGGTATGTAACACTAAATTTATTAACCTAAGTACTTGACTAGTTCAAATTTAACGAGTCATGGACATTTTAAAGCTCCGTTCAAATTTATTATATTTTGGTTTCTTTTGTCACAGAGCTAGCACATTTGGAGGAGCTACGGGTGTTGGATTTGAGTTTCAACGATCTAAATGGACCTCTATCAGACCAAGGTAAAATTATTAATCTTATATAGTGTTTTTGGCACGTTGACAGACGATAGATCACGAATATTTCATTCTAAAAAAAACAAATCACAAGAACTGTTTATGGACTCAAATATTGATGAATGTTCTTTATTAAAAATGTTTAGGTCTATGTAGCTTAAGGAAGCTTGAAGAGTTAAGGCTTAATCAAAATGAACTAAGTGGCAACCTCCCAACGTGTTTATGGAACTTGACATCTCTTCGAGTTGTTGATCTATCAGAAAATAGTTTCAGTGGAAATTTTCCACCAATCATCAACCTCCCATCACTGAAATTGCTATCCATCTACGAAAACAGTCTTCAAGGAAGATTCTTTCTAGGGAAGAACAACTCAAAGCTAGAAGTTTTGATGCTCTCAGGCAATGCACTACAAGTAGAAGTTGAAGAATCGTCATGTTCATCAACCTTTAAGCTCAAGGGTCTGGGATTAAGTCGTTGCAATGTCAATGGTGGATATAAAACCTTCCCCAAATTCCTCTATTGCCAATCTGACCTCAAATACATCTATCTTGATAGTAATGGCTTATTCGGATCGTTTCCAGCATGGTTACTGCAGAATAACTCAGATCTCATTTCCTTAAACTTAAGGGATAATGCACTTGATGGAAGTCTTATGCTCCCGGCGAATCGTAGTCTATCACTGTCTATTTTGGATGTTTCAGCCAACAAGTTGAGAGGGAAGATCCCTGAGGATTTTGGGAGAGTGTTTCCTTCACTCATAGCTTTGAACATGTCCTTGAATACTTTTGAAGGGCCTTTTCCTGCTTCAATTGGAAACGTGACACGTATAACTGATTTGGACTTATCAGACAATCTTTTTGATCAACTTCCAAGGCAGTTATATTCTGATTGCATCAACTTGAATATTTTACTGCTGTCAGAGAACAACTTTGATGGAGAAATGTTTCCAAGTGATATGTACCTTCCAGCCTTAGTGTCAATACATTTAGACGGCAACAACTACAACTATGTTGGCAACATGAAAAACTCATTACAAATCTCTACATCGTTGATGGATTTGGATATATCCAATAACAAAGCAAATGGGTCACTTCCAAGCTGGATTGGTGACTTCGGAGAACTAGCTACATTGTCATTAGCAGGGAATGAATTTGATGGAGACATACCAAGTGAACTTTGCAACCTCAAAAATCTTCAGTTTTTGGACCTCTCGGAAAATAGATTCACTGGGAAGATACCCTCATGTGACAGCCTTAAATATTTGCAGTTCTTTCATGTTCATGACAATCATCTTACTGGGGAAATTCCAAAGGGATTGGCTGGTTCGTCATCATTAATTACGCTTGATTTCAGGAATAATCACCTTACAGGAGATATTCCTAAATGGATTGATAGTCTCTCAAATTTGGTTATTCTTATATTGGCAGGTAATCAACTACAAGGAAGATTACCTATCCAACTTTGCAATTTACTCAATCTTAACATCGTAGACTTGTCAAATAACAACATTTCTGGTGTTATTCCTTCTTGCTTATGGAGGTCATCATTTGGGGCAACGAAATGGAGTATGTATGGGTGGGGCATACAATTCGAATATGGGATCCCGAATTTGCCTTTCTTCTCAGATGTTGTATATGCATCGTTGTCTACAAGAGGTGATGAAGTAGAGTTCATAGTTAAGAGTAAATACAGCTCTTACAAAGGCGATATTCTCTTCATTATGGCTGAGTTAGATCTGTCAAACAACAAGCTGACTGGTGAGATTCCTCCTCAACTAGGAAGATTGACATTACAGCAAGCTATGAATTTGTCCCATAATCACTTATCCGGTTCAATACCAATAAGCTTCTCCGAGCTCAAGAGCATTGAGAGTTTAGACCTTTCGAGTAATAACTTAAGTGGAAGAATTCCTTTGGAATTAGTTGATCTCACATTTTTAGGGACGTTCAAAGTCTGTTACAACAATCTGAGTGGACCAGTGCCAGAAACAAGACAGTTTGGAACCTTTGATGAAAACAACTACAAAGGAAATCGCTTTCTATGTGGCTCTTTGTTGCCTACAAAATGTGGTATTGATCATCACAAAGTGCCTACTGGGAGCAATTCATCAACTTATGAAGGAGATGAAGGATTTGACATGCAAGTATTCCTTTGGAGCTTTGGTATGTCTTCTGTCACCGTGTTGATATCCTTCTTTTCTGTCCTTTCCGTCAACCCCTATTGGCGGAGAGCTTGGTTTGAGTTCATTGATCTGAAATTCCTCTGGTGGTTCAACCCTTGAACTTGTAACCATATCATTATCCTACATTAATGTTGTTTACTCTTTAAGACTTCCTGTCATTTTCTTGTTGTTTTCTTGTGTGGCATCTAATTTCTAATATTTGATCTATGTTGAATGGTCTTGGGTATGTAAGCATACCAAGTTATAATAAATATACTTGAGTGTTACTAGCATATATGTAGGGATTATGATTATGCAAATGTTGCATACAGAAGACAGTGCAATACTTGTTTTCACACTGTGTAGATTTCATACAGAAGACAAATGCTGCATAATGAACAGACATATTCATTTGCCATCAACTTCAGTTGTATAATCCTTTGTGACTATACGCTTTCAATTAGTGCTAATCGTGATTGATCAGTTTTGAAGATTAACTGCTCATCTACTTATTGAATGGTCATATTACAACATAAATCAATGCAAATGCAAAACCTTTACAATATTAGAGCACTGCACTTGTATATCATGTGTTTATTGCTCAACCGAAAATCCAGAATCAAACAAAAACTTATCAAGTAAGAATAACATCAAAGTCACTAACAGTCCATTCTGCAGTTTCCTCTATATCACTCACATAAATTTCAGTTCCTGTATCAATTGAAGTCCATATTCTTCTAGCCAGCGCAGTACCTGGATCCTACAACACCAAAAAACAAACCAATTGTATAAAAAAATTCAGAATTCAACTTAAATTTGACAGTGAAACAACAAATACCTGATAGAAGTAAAGCCTACTAGAAAGTCCTCCAACATCCAACTCCCAAGTAGTAGGGTCTCCAACCCAACCCTGACCGGGCTTTGTAGGGTACCCGTACTCAGCCCATACAGGATGAGGAAGCAATTGCATGATCTCTTGTGCCTGAGGATTACTATAAGGATCACAAGTCTCATAAGGCTGCTCCATGTATTCAGCATTTCCTGGCCCACAATAATAATGGTAAGCATCATATGGGAAATTGACAGTATCAGTTCTATGAATCTTGGTGTTGTTAGGAAAAATGTGGTATGGAGGACATTTATTTAGATTAGTTGAATTGCACACAGCTCCAGATTCCGGGTTTATGATCATCTCACTATAACGAGTCACATCGGTTAACACATCTCCATCACACGGCTCTCCATTATTCTTCCAACAACTCCCTATGTCTATCAAGTAAAACTGACTCCTGGGTCCTCCTCCTTGTTTCACATCCAAATGTAGCCTTACCGTGAAATTAGGCGATTCCGGAAACTGAACAACACAAGTATGTACAAAAGTTAACTTTATGAATAAAAAAATTATAAGCTCAGGATTCCATCCTAATATGAGATCATTACCACTTTAAGCATTCCGCGGGTATCATAGTGGTATCCACCAGAGAACCCAGAAGTAGCATCTGCTCTAAGATAAAGCATCAGCCATGGATAATTCTTTGAAGTCTTGAGCTTATGCTTGAAAACCCAGCTATCGCCTTGACCAATTTGCTTCTCCCAAATCACCTCATAGTACGAGAGGCCGTTGAGTCCATATCTTAAATCCTTTCCCAAATCATAAGTACCACTAAAGCTTCCCCTAAGAGTTCCATTTACAAGTTGAGTTGGGTTATGATAAAGAAAAGGCTGATTCATACACCCTTTACCAAAACAAGGGAAGGTTCTTCCTCCAAGAGGCGGAAATCGACCTACTTTCTTCCCATCTTGAGGGCATAATTGAGAAGTGGTGTCAAAGTTTCCATTTTTAAGCATCACCATCCAAAAATGCCATGGCTTTTGATCTTGCTTATCCACCACTTTACAAAGAGTTCCTAAATATTTCTCCTTTTCAGCTGCATAAAGATCTGGATTGTTCAAAGAAGCTCTTGTTATACCTGGAAAAGACTTTCCAATCCCAAGCTTGTTATCCTTTTCCTTCACCTTATGAACCAATAACCCATTCCCTGTATTGTTACAGAAATTCAGTATTATAACTTCAAAATTCACTTTCTAACACAAAAAGTCGAGATATTTCGTAGAATTTTACCGTTACTGATATCAGTGTAAGGAAGAAGATCAAAACAATCAGCTGCTCTTGGGCTGCCCATGGAAGGGGCTTCTCTGCCAACTTCATTGCAGAAATTCCAGCCTTCAAATGCCACTCTAAGAGCATCTCTTCTCATTCCAGGATCTCCCACTGCAGATTGGCTTGGTTTTCCATTTGTATATGTTGCAAGAAAAGCAATCATATTTGTTGTCCAAAACAGTAACAAAAATATTTTTTTCTCCATTCTCATCCTTACCTGATTGATCTTCTCAATTTTTGTTTTGGGACGTATATGTAAGATTATGATGAGTTTAAATACAGACGAAATATGAATATAAAATATATATATATATATATATATATATATATATATATATATATATATATATATATATATATATATATATATATATATATATATATATATATATATATATATATATATATATATATATATAGGTGATTCTTGTTTGCAAGTCCCAATAGATTATTCTGATCTACAAGAATCTGATCCATATGCCTTTTTTATTTATACTTTCACGGAAGCAATCTGATGTTTATGGAACAGTTGGTTCCAGAAGGGCAGACTAAGGCATATGCCAATAGGGTTGTTAAGCTCGGCTTAACGGGCTTGTTCAATTGACTAAATAAGTTGAGTATGAACACATTTTTAGCTCAATAAATTAGGTGGCTTTGGTTCTAAATGAATTAAATATGAACATATGAAAACTGGTTTCGGATAACAACCAAAGGTGACTCGAATGAGTTGAACCTGAACTTATCAAATCTTAGCTTGTTTGACTTGGATAACGGGATTAAGTGATTAACTGGCAAACAGCAACAGCACTTGACGTACAGTTTACATATAACGTGAGTCAAATCCCATTGCACGATACTTCCTTGTAAGCTGTTACGTTTAATATTGATAAATAAAATATAGTGATACTGATTTTCTTGATATCTCAGATATCTTGCATATCTCGGGCACGTTAGGGAGCTGGAAAATTAATATTCATTTCATAATTAAACACTGTCGATCGAATTAATGTCAATATATATATATATATATATATTAATAAAGTTCATCGATGTGTACGTGACAAAAGTTAGATGCACGCCAGAAAGAGACACTAAAGCAGCTCAAATAATGCATCAGTACCAATAGGTCCCATAGTCCATATATAGCTGTCTTGTATGTTTTGTCTCTATAGTTCGTTGCTTTTTTACTTACTAGCTAGGCAGTACCTCCTGCATTCCATGTGGTGCACAACCGATAATGACTCGAGCTGTGTAAAATAGACTCGGGTCAATTAGGAATTTAGGAGCTCAGCCACAATTACTCCAAGCTTAACGAGTTAAACATATACCTGCACTAAATAAAGTGCTTGCAGGGACAGATCCAGAAGCAAAATTCGGGTTAGTTAGCTAGTTTGTTCTCGGATACTAAAACTGTGTTACGTTTCTATACATAGCTTCCATTGAAATTTATGGAATTTGGTTCATTGTGACGCGAGAATTTCCTGTATTGTATCCAAATCCAGCCATATTAGGCGCCGTGCACTCTTCTTCTCTTCAAAAGCATACACGCATTCCCTTAAATCGTCTCGTTTGTGCTACACAAGCCACGTAAGATAAACCACTGTTCTTGAATTTGTTCACAATTATATACTTTTTTTTTTTTGCTGGTTATCAGGAAATTATTTCAATAGTATGTTCAGAATCCGATCCGGCCGTAATAAACTCAAGAATCCAATCAGGAGAATGATAGAAATTATTTCGAGGATGAATGAAAAGGTGGATATTGAAGAGGAAGAAAACAAATGTATTTTAGAACTCTTAATCCAATGTTCTTCACAACTTGATTAAACTAAAATTACAAGTCCCTATTTCTAGTATTACAGGAACATGAAACTAGTACAAATTTTTAGGAATTAAGTATTAGAAACTTAAACATTTTAATTCCTACATCTAATACTTAGAATGTGAAACAATTCATTTATTCAACTCTTAAATCAAGTTTATGCATATAGAGTTTTATTCTAAACGTTTTAACATTAAGTTTATTTTTCAACACTCTCCTTTAAACTTAATTTATTGTAATATCAAGCATTGCACGCAACTTGATAAATATCTATGTCTTGAGAGGCTTCGTAAAGATATCAGCAACTTGGTCTTGAGTCCGCACATACTTAACTTCAATTTTGTTCGTGGAAACACATTCACGAAGGAAATGATACCTCGTGTCAATGTGTTTGCTACGGTCATGGAACACCGGGTTCTTTGCCAATGAAATAGCAGACTTGTTATCAACAAGGATCTCCGTGGCTTCCTTATGTGACAACTGTAAATCTCCTAATAATCTTCTCAACCAAATTGCACGACACACGCAAGATGTAGCAGCAACATACTCAGCTTCACATGTTGAAAGAGTAACAATAGACTGCTTCTTTGAACTCCACGTGAAAGCAGTTTCTCCCATGTAGAAAACAAACCCCGTAGTACTCTTTCGATCGTCAACATCTCCAGCCCAATCACTATCACTATAACCCACAAGCTTATATTCATCCGTAGAAGAATAAAGCAAACCATAGCTAATAGTACCTTTAATGTACCGGAGAATGCGTTTTGCTGCTTTGAAATGTGTGGTAGTCGGCGCCTCCACAAACCGACTCACAAGCCCAACTCCATAGAGATTATCCGGACGAGTGCATGTCAAGTACCTCAAACTTCCAACTAAGCTCTTGAAAGTTGTAGGGTCAACCCTCTCACCTTCCTCGTGCTTTGAGAGCTTGATCCCACAATCGACTAGTGTACTTACAGCTTGACAATCATACATTTTGAATTTCATCAGAATCTCCTTAGCAAATTTCTCTTGCGAGATGAAGATCCCATCTACTGCTTGATTAATCTCAATCCCGAGATAATAGGACATGAGACCAAGATCTGTCATCTCGAACTCTCTAGTCATTGCTTGCTTGGAATCTCCGAACATACTCGGGCTATTACCCGTGAAGATCATATCATCAACATACAAGCAAACAAACAACGCATCGCCCTTTTCACACACCTTGGCATAGAGAGCGTACTCGTTTGGGCATTGACAAACCCATTCTCTTGAAGATACTTGTCAATCCGACTATTCCATGCCCGTGGTGCTTGTTTTAAGCCATATAAAGCTTTCTTTAACTTCAACACTTTACTTGTATGACCTTTGATCACATAACCGGGATGTTGTTCAACATAAACATCCTCTTCGAGCACACCGTTTAGGAAAGAAGACTTCACATCCATTTGATAAATATTCCACTTTTCTGAGCTGCAAATGAAATTATCAAACGGACAGTCTCTAGTCGTGCAACTGGAGCAAACACCTCACCATAGTCGACCCCTGGTCGTTGAATGTAGCCCTTTGCTACTAATCTTGCCTTGTACCTCTCAACTTTTCCTTGAGCGTTCTTCTTCTCCTTGAACACCCACTTTAGACTGATGGGCTTTTCACCCTCTGGCAAAGTTTTCAACTCCCAAGTGTCATTTTTCTTGATCGAATTTCTCTCTTCAGCCATTGTGGTTCTCCATTTTTTTTATCATTCACAACCTCTGCAAAATCTATTGGTTCAGAATCAACAAAATAGCAATAAAGAGTTAGATCATCATCTAGTTCCTCATAAATTTCTTCAAGGCTTCTCATGTTTGGTGTTCTTCCGCTAGAACTTTGATAGGAAGACAAAGATGATGATGACGATGGTGTTATCGTTCTTGAAGATGAGGGTGAACTTTGAGTAGTTGGTGAGCAGGACGGCGTCAAAGGCTCTTGCTGAAAATCTTCCTCTTTCCCTTCTTCATCAAGAGCCGGAAAGAAATCACATATCTCCTTATCTTCAAAGCTCCAATCCCATGTACGTATCTTTTGCATCAAAGTGAACATCTCTACTTATGACGACCTTGCTTGCAACTGGATCATAGAGCTTGTATCATTTTGAACTCTGAGCATATCTGATGAAGACATGTTTCTTGCTTTTGTCTTCAAGCTTCGATCTCACTTGATCTGGTACGTGCACATAACCAATACTCCCAAACACTCTCAAATGATATGCACTTGGCTTTCTTCCAACCCATTCTTTTTGTGGAGTTCTATCTAACAAACTTTTTGTTGAACTCCTATTAGATAGATAAACTGCACAATCAACTGCCTCGGTCCAAAACTCCTTAGGCATCTTCTTTGTCATCAACATGCTTCGGGCCATGTTGAGAATGGTCCGGTTCTTCCTTTCAACAACTCCGTTTTTTGAGGTGATCTTGGCACTGTCAAGAATCTTTTGATGCCATTCAAATCACAAAACTCATTCAACTCGTTAGAAGTAAATTCACCACCTCTATCGGTTCTTAAAGACTTTATATAGTTACCACTTTGTTTTTCAATAAGAGCTTTGAACTTTTTGAACATAGAAAACACTTGAGATTTTTTCTTTGAGAAAATAAACCCAAGTCTTTCTACTAAAGTCATCAATGAAGAGTAGAAAATACCTATTTTTACTGAACGATGCAGACTTGATCAGTCCACAAACATCCACATGTACAAGTTCTAGTGGTCGATCTGCTCTTGTGGTGCTTTCTTTCGGGAAGCTATTTCGGAATTGCATTCCTACAAGACACCCCTCACAAAGTTGTTCTGGTTGGTTAATTGGTGGCATGCCGTTCAACATCCTTCTCTGTGACATCAACTTTAAGCTTCCAAAGTTCACATGTTCAAACCTTAGATGCCATAACCAAGGTGTCTCTTTCACACAAGCTTTGAGACATTTGGCTACATCTGTTTGAATGTCAAGCAAGAACATTCTATTATTCGTCATAGGTACCTTGGCAATCACATTCTGACGATCATCTTTGAGCAATAGGCCACGATTTTTCATGTGCACCTACCTCGTAGTTCTTCTCCAAAAGTTGCCCCAAACTCAAGATGTTGCTTTTCATGTTAGGAACAAAATAAACATTGTCAATAAATTGATGACCACCGTTCTTCATACGGATTAGAATTGTACCTTTTCCTTTGATGGGAACTTTGGAGTTGTCTCCAAATGTAACACACCGCCCATCGACTCATCAAGCTTCACAAACTTGCTTTTATCACCACACATGTGATTGCTTTCCGCATTGTCAAGGATACCACACGTCTCTTTTGTCTTTCTCACCGCCTTGGTAGGCTAACAATAAAGTGACATCATCCACTTTTGTTTCCTCTACATAGTTGACCTTTTCTTCCGGTTGGCTAGAAGCACTCCAACAATCTCGTGCATAGTGCCCATGCTTTTGGCAATTATAGCAACGAACCTTGGATTTATCAAAACTCCCTCTTTCACATCCTCTTGAGGATTGACCATTTTCTCCAACATTGGAGTCATGGTATGATGATTCACCTTTTCCTCTTCCTCCTCTCCCATGAAAGGATCCACGGCCTCGTCCTCTTCCTCTATGTGATTTCTCTCGATCACCACCAGCATCTCCGTGTGTCGAGTGTTTTGTAGCTAGGACTTGCTCAACTGGCTCATCCTTTCTCCTCTTGATTCTCTCCTCATGGGCTTGTAAAGAACCCATAAGTTGATCAATTGTCATTGAATCTAAGTCTTTTGACTCTTCAATGGCAACCACAATATGATCAAACTTCGTTGTCATAGAACGAAGGATCTTCTCAACAACTCGAGCATCCTCGACGTTTTCTCCATACCGCTTCATTTGATTGGTAACGGTCAACACTCTTGCAAAGAAAACCGCGATTGATTCGGATTTTTTCATCTGTAGGCCTTCAAATTCTCCTCGTAGATTGTAGTCGCGCACCTTCTTCACCTTGTCAACCCCTTGACTAGAGTTTTTCAAGATCTCCCACGCTTGCTTGGAAGTGGTCGCATTTGCCACTCTTTCGAACATCGATTCATCCAAACATTGGTGGATGAGAGTAAGAGCTTGTTGATCCTTCTTCCGGGCCTTCTAAATAGACTCCTTTTGAGTAGGATTCAATAAAGCTTCATCTTGAGGCATCTCATAGCCTCTATCGACCGATTCCCACACATCTTGGGAACCAAGCAATGCCTTCATGCGTACGTATGCACCAATTCTCATAATTTTCTTTTGTGAGACGAGGGAAATGGAATGGAAAACTCGTATTCGCCATATCTAGCTCTGATACCAGTTTGATAGAAATTATTTAGAGGATGAATGAAAAGGTGGATATTGAAGAGGAAGAAAACAAATGTATTTTAGAACTCTTAATCAAATGTTCTTCACAACTTGATTAAACTAACATTACAAGGTCCCTATTTATAGTATTATAGGAACATGAACCTAGTACTAATTTCCAGGAATCAAGTATTAGAAACTTAAACATTTTAATTCCTACATCTAATACTTAGAATGTGAAACAATTCATTTATTCAACTCTTAAATCAAGTTCATGCATGTAGAGTTTTATTCTAAACGTTTTAACATTAAGTTTATTTTTCAACACTCTCCTTTAAACTTAATTTCTTGTAATACCAAGCATTGCACACAACTTGATAAATATCTATGACTTGAGAGGCTTCGTAAAGATATCAACAACTTGGTCTTGAGTCCGCACATACTTAACTTCAATTTCGTTCCTGGAAACACATTCACGAAGGAAATGATACCTCGTGTCAATGTGTTTGCTACGGTCATGGAACACCGGGTTCTTTGCCAATGCAATTGCAGACTTGTTATCAACAAGGATCTCCGTGGCTTCCTTATGTGACAACTGTAAATCTCCTAATAATCTTCTCAACCAAACTTCATGACACACGCAAGATGTAGCAGCAACATACTCAGCTTCACATGTTGAAAGAGTAACAATAGACTGCTTCTTTGAACTCCACGTGAAAGCAGTTTTATCAAACGAAAATCCGTGGATATCTACATATTAAAACGAAGAGAAATTAATTAGAAAAAGAAGACAAATGACAAGTATGTCCAATTATGTTCGTACGAAAATCCGTGGATATTTTAATCCTCGGATATCTACATATTAAAAATTATAAATGATTTAAATAGAAAAAAAAAGATATTAGCTATAAAATTTTATTTGGATTATTTAATTTAATTTATTAAATTAGTTTTTTTAATTGTTTTCACTAAATAAAGTAGGAAATATAATAAGTTTTAGGGTCAAGATCATACGAGTATTTGAATATCCACGGATAAGTATTTGATTTGGAGACTACAATCATATTCGGTATATTAATGAAGTTTTAACCTCCGCATCAAAACGAATAGGGAGAAAAAGTAAATTGTTATAACTAAAAATTAGGATTGATAAATGCATAGTTGTTGATATACCATATGAACAACACACCGACCTTGCGATTAACACTTCACACACAATTAATGCGCTTGTGTGGAATAAGGGATTTTTAATATACGAAGTAAAAAAACAAAAAAAACAAAAACAAAAACAAAGTTACAATGTATGCGTGTCTCATTGGGAGCGTGATTTCTTTAGTTTTCCTCTGTCGCGTCTAGTGTAAGTTTGTTGTCTCGGGAAAATTGACGTGAGCTAAGTATTTTCGAACTCACAACCATGCGGCTCTTAGTCGTTGCTCTTGTCAAATGACTTAGTCAAGCCTTAATTCGTGTGTTTTGTTGGAAAAGATTGGTTATGAGATTGACTATACAAAACGAGCTTAAATTGTTTCGTAGAAAACTTACAAGAGAACTTTGTTGGATGTTTGTAGATGAGGGTAGTCTTCCTGTTATAGTCATGATTACGGCCTATGTGGCAAGTTTAACGGGTTCCATATTCTTCTTGACAAATGACAATAACGATCTTTACATTTCTAGAGTTTTTTTCGATATCTAGGCAAGCATAAATGAGTCTGTAATGACCTAAAGAAACCTCGAGTTGTCTAGAAAAACTTTGATGAATTTTAAAATTTTAGGCCTTTTCAAAAATAATGAAGGGAAGCTTTAAATGTCCGTAAAAGATTTTAAAACGATTGTATCACAAGTACACACCGGAACACATAAAATGTTGATCGCAAACCCATTCCGACAATATTTTTAAGAACATACAAATTTAATATATCAGTAGTTAGATGAACTTATACATTTTCTTTATAAAATTATCTCATTCTACACTTTCAAGTGTAAAATTTATTAATTTTTTCCAATTTTTTAAAACTTCGTTCGAACCCAAAGTATGAAATTGATTAAATATCGATTTTTATTTTCCGTTAAGTATATAACTAATTAAACTCAATTTCAATACCTCACTAAATGCGAATAAATTCTCATGGTTTCACCAAATTAGTGGTTGATGTAAAAAAATTCGTTTAAATCCTGATTAATAACATCGATGAACAAAAGAAAAAGTGTGGTCCGGATTGCATTCCAAGAAAGTGACGATCAATATGATGGATTCGAATATGATATCATTAAAGAAGGGCGATTTTAAATGCACGGCGGAATAATTCACAAATGCACGACGTTTACGGTTTCCGGAACCGTCACGGTTCCGGAAACCGTGACCGTGGTAGAAAATGAAAAAAAAAAAGAATCTGACACGGTTACGGGATCCGTGACCGTGGAATTTTTTTAAAATATTTTTTACCCCTATATTAGTAAAATTTATGAAGTAAATTTGTCACGATTTCGGGAACCGTAATCGCCACAGTTCCGGAAACCGTGATCGTGGATTTTTTCACGGTTACGGTTTCGAAACCGTGACCGTGGATTTTTTCACGGTTACGGTTTCGAAACCGTGACCGTGGATTTTTTCACGGTTACGGTTTCGAAACCGTGACCGTGGATTTTTTCACGGTTACGGTTTCGAAACCGTGACGGTTCCGAAAATCGTAAGCGTCGTGTACTTGTTAATTTTCGCCGTGTGCTTATAAGTTCCGTTAAAGAATAGCCACCGCTTGATGACTACATCAGTTGAATGTTGACCACAGGACCACACCACCGTGTAGTGTAATGATAAACGCTTTCTCGTCGCCTCTTACCGCTTTCTCTTATAAATTAGTGTTGTCCACAAAAACCTAATTGCTCATAATCAATACATTACGCTCCTAATCCCCGATAGAAATCCCACAAATTTCGAATCTTTTGCAATCTTGCGGTTTTTAACCCGTCTTGGGTAGTCTTCATCTCCCAAAGATCATCGATTTGGATTATAGGATGTATCTAAATATCTTGCTGTTTTATGTAAATATCTTTTCCATAGGTTTCTCTTTGTATTTATCTCCTTAATCTTCTCCCTTACGGTTTGTATGTACGTGTATATATTTAGTTGTTTAGCCTCTTTAATAGATGATCAGTTCCACAATCTTTTTTATGGTATCAGAGGATCTCTCTGAACTGATCTCAAAATATTTTCTTTTTCTCTATTCAACGGCTTAGCCTATCTTCTTCGTAGTGTCCGCCATGTCCGGTGGTTCTACCATCTCCACTACCGACCCTTACTATCTACACCCTTCTGATCATATTGGACTACAAATCAGTGCGATCTCTCTCACAAAAGAAAATTATCAAGACTGAAACCTATGTTTACGCAATGCTCTATCGGCAAGGCGCAAACTAGGGTTTATCGATGGTACTATTGAAAAACCTACGGATGCTGCCAAAATTGAAGATTGGAATCAGGTTAATGCAATGCTAATTGGATGGATCATCCAATCTATGGATCCTAAGCTTCGTATAGTTGTCACTTACTTTACGACAGCCAAGGAATTTTACAATGACATCAAAGCTCGTTATACACTTGGTAATGGGCCAAGGATTCAACAACTCCGCTATGAATTGGCTCGCTGCACACTCAATGGTCAGACTATTACTGACTATTTTTCTCGTCTCAAACGTCTATGGGATGAATTGCATCTACAAGTTAGTGTCCGATGTACTTGTTCTAATTGTACATGTGATATTGCTCAAAAGCTAGCGACTGCTCGAGATGAAGAACAGGTTCATCAATTTCTGGCTGGTTTGGACGATTCATTTACCACCGTTCGGTCCAATATTGCCTCACACGAGCCTTTGCCGACCCTGAATAAAGCATATGCTATGGTCATTCAAGAGGAACGACAACATACTATTAATCGATCACGTGAGACTACGGTTGATGGTGGTGTATTTGCTGTCCAGACTCGCTCATTTTCTACTCAACGCGACGATCGTCGCCAATCTTCTCGGAGGGAAGACTCTCGCAGACCCATTTGCACCTATTGTGGTAGGCAAGGGCATGAACGCAAGACTTGTTTCAAGATCACTGGCTTCCCAAATTGGTGGCCTCGTGACTCCCATGGGAAACCCAAGGATGATTATGGTCGATATCCATCCCAGCCTACACAACCTGCTTCAACTAAGAAGGGCAAGGAACCAGTGCGACAAACTTCGCAACCTATTGTTGCTCATGCTTAACAGTCGGCCCCTACAGGTGGTTCAAACTCTACTTTAACATTGGATGATCGTTCTCAATTGCCTGGTCTTTCAGATTCACAGTGGCACACATTTGTGGATATGTTCAGCAACTCGCAACCAACAGAGACATCAACTGGTATATCCTCTACCTCTTGGTTACTGGACAGTGGAGCTTCATTTCATATGACTAGAAACAAGTCACTTTTAATTGATATTCGATCTACGGTTAACTCCTCTATAATGCTTCCTGATGGCATTTTGGCTTCAACAACTCAATCAGGAACTCTCCACATTTCTGATGATATTATATTGCCTAGTGTGCTATACGTACCAAACTTAAGTGCAATTTAATATCTATTCATCAACTTATGAACGATGTCAAATGTATTGTTAATTTCACTGATAGATTATGTCTTCTGCAGGCCCGTACTTCGATGATGTTGATTGGGGTCGGTGAAGAGATAAACGGAGTTTATTGGTTACGGGCACCTTTGCACAAGTCTCGGGTTTGCTCGGCCATCATCCCGTCTACTACCATTCTCTGGCACTGTAGTTTGGGTCATCCTTCACCTCTTATTTTGCCTCATCTTCCTAATGTGTCTATTCAGGATGATGTTTCCAATAAAACTTTTGTTTGTGATACTTGTCACATTGCAAAACAAACTCGTTTAAGTTTTCCTACTAGTAGTTCGCATGCTATTGAACCATTTGCTTTGATTCATTGTGTTGTCTGGGGTCCCTATCGGACGAAGTCCTTGTCCTGGGCTTCCTATTTTTTGACAATTATTGATGACTATTCTAGAGGAATTTGGGTTTATTTATTGAAACACAAATCTGAAGCTCAAAGTCTTATTCCTCAATTTCATTCTATGGTCAAAACACAATTTAACAAGCAAATTCGTTGTCTTCGAAGTGACAACGGCACCGAATTTACTTGTCTTCGTTCATATTTTCAACATCATGGCATTATATTTGAAACATCATGTCTCCACACCTCAACAGAATGGCAGGGTCGAGCGAAAACATAGTTGTTGAATATTGCCAGATCCCTGCGTTTTCAAGCCAAGTTACCTATTCGGTTTTGGGGTGAGTGTATTCTCACTGCAGCTTACTTGATCAATCGAACTCCTACACCTATTTTATCTCACAAAACTTCTTATGAACGTTTATACAACAAACCACCATTTTATTCACATCTTCGAATTTTTGGTTGTTTGTGTTTTGCGTCTCAAATACCAAAGTCAAGTGATAAATTTGCTCCAAGGGGCAGAAAATGTGTTTTCTTGGGATATCCTATGGGTGTGAAAGGTTGAAAACTATATGATATTGAATCCCATAATTTTTTCATATCTAGAGATGTCATATTTTATGAGGATCAATTTCCCTTTCCAATTATGTCTCCTACTTTAACGAATGACACCATCTCTCCTAATCCTTCTGTTTTCGATGAAAGTACCATCTCAAACACTGAAACAAGAGAGAATACTGTTCTTGACGCAAGGGAGAGTAACTTTGCTCCTAATTCTACTTCTGTTCCTACCACCACAATATCCGCCAATCTTTCTGATCATATTTCTTCAGCCTTTGTTGATGTTCAGTCAGCAACAGTTCAACCTACTGTTGTATCTACTTCCCAACAGATCCCACTTCCGACACGTCAAAGCACTTGTACAAAAACTTCTTCGATTAAACTCCGAGACTATGTGTGCAACACCGTTCGTCCCATTAACTCTCTTTCTCTCAACACTCCCTCGTCAACTTCAACAAGTATGGTTTCTTCAAAAGCTAAATCTTTGTGTTATAACAATTTTTCACAATCACACTGTGCTTTCTTAGCCTCTATTTCAACTATATCAGAACCCAAGAATTTTGCTGAAGCTTTTAAGTCCCCACAGTGGCGTCAGGCAATGGCAGATGAGATCGCTGCATTAGATCGCAATAACACTTGGTCGCTTGTTGATTTACCTAAGGGCAAGCGACCTATTGGGTCAAAATGGGTGTTTCGGGTAAAGTATAGATCTGATGGCACAGTTGAAAGATATAAGGCCAGGCTTGTGATTCTCGGTAACAATCAAAGAGAGGGAATTGATTTCAATGAGACCTTTACTCCGGTAGTTGAGTTAGTTTCGGTTCGTATATTCTTATTTGTTGCAGCAATAAAAGGTTGGCATATACATCAGATGGATGTACATAACGCCTTTCTTCATGGTGATCTTCATGAGGAAATGTACATGAAGCTTCCGGCAGGTTTCTTCTCTTCGACATCAAATAAGGTTTGTTGCCTACACAAGTCATTATATGGTCTTCGTCAAGCACCTCGTAATTGGTTTGCTAAGCTTGCTTCTGCTCTTGTACGTTTTGGATTTACTCAATCAAGGGCTGATTACTCCTTGTTTACTTGTGAGCAACATGGAAAATCTCTTCATGTTCTTGTATATGTTGATGATCTGATAATTGCAGGTTCTGATCTAGTCACAATAGCTCGATTAAAATCTAAACTCAACTCTTGCTTTCACATGAAAGACTTGGGTCCTCTCAAATACTCCTTGGGTATTGAGGTATCTCGTTCTTCTGATGGCATATTTTTGTCTCAAAGAAAATATTGTCTGGATATTTTACATGAGACAGGTTTCTTTGCTGCAAAATCTTCTGATTTTCCCATGGAAACAAACCATAAGTTGGCTGAATCCAATGCTCCTGCATTTGCTCATGTTGAACGTTATAGACGTTTAGTAGGTCGTCTTATTTACTTAACAATCACAAGACCGGAGCTGTCCTATTCAATACACACTCTTGTTCAGTTCATGTCTCATCCCACTACAGATCACTGGGACGCAGCTCAAAGGGTCCTACGATATATAAAACTGTCACCAGGTCAAGGACTCTTTTTATCCACATCAAGTTCTATTTCTCTTACAACTTACTGTGACTCAGATTATGTCTCATGTCCAACCACTCGGCGTTCAGTCACTGGCTATTTTATTATGCTTGGTATGTCACCTGTTTCTTGGAAAACAAAGAAACAGCCTACTATTGCCAGATCATCAGCAGAAGCAGAGCATAGAGCTATGGCCTACGCCTGTTGTGAACTGGTCTGGATCAAATCACTTCTGTCTTCTCTCAGCATTAAAATCAAGCAACCAATACGTCTATTTTGTGACAGTCAAGCTGCGCTTCATATAGCTGCAAATCCAGTTTTCCATGATCAGACAAAACACATTGAGATCGACTGCCATTTTGTGCGAGATTTATTGATTGCAGGAGTCATCACAACGCATCATATACGTACTCATGTGCAACCGGCTGACATTTTGACCAAAGCATTGGGCAAAAGCCAGTTCACGTTCTTAAAGCACAAGTTGGCCATACGTAATCCGTTTGAACCAACTTGAGGGAGAGTATAGGATGTATCTAAATATCTTGTTGTTTTATGTAAATATCTTTTCCATAGGTTTCTCTTTGTATTTATCTCCTTATTCTTCTCCTTTACAGTTTGTATGTACGTGTATATATTTAGCTGTTTAGCCTCTTTAATAGATGATCAGTTCCACAATATTCTTCATGGATTCTGTTGATTGGTTTTTGTTGTCGGAGATGGTGATTCATGTGGCACCTGAAAAACCCAGTACTCTGAAGGGTTCATCTCCGACAAAGAGACCTTCATCTGTGATCCTCACCCAAGATGAACTAAAGAAACTTGCAGCTTACAAGGCAGTTGAATATGTTGAATCTGGTATGGTTATAGGCCTAGGAACTGGGTCTACTGCTAAGCATGTTGTTGCTGAAATAGGAGAGCTATTACGCCAAGGGAAACTCAAGGACATTGTTGGAATCCCTACTTCAAAGATGACCCAGGAACAAGCTGTTTCTTGTGGGATTCCTTTGGCCGATCTTGATTCTTATCCAGTTATTGACCTTGCTATTGATGGTGCAGATGAGGTTGACAAACATCTGAATTTGGTTAAGGGTAGAGGTGGGTCGCTTTTGAGGGAGAAGATGATTGAAGGTGCTTGTAAGAAGTTTGTGGTTATTGTTGACGAAACTAAGATGGTTGAGTATTTGGGTGGGACTGGATTAGCTGTGCCTGTTGAGATTGTGCCTTTCTGTTGGAACTACACTACGGAAAAGCTAAGGAAGTTGTTTGAGCATGTTGGGTGTAAGGCAAAGCTCAGGACTTACCCTGATGATGGTAAGCCATTTGTGACTGATAACATGAATTACATCGTCGACTTGTACTTTGAGAAAGAAATAAGAGATTTGGATGCTGCTAGTGATGCTATTTTGCGGCTTCCGAGTGTGGTCGAGCATGGGATGTTTCTTGGCATGGCTACCACCGTTATCATTGCTGGAGAGCTCGGTGTCACTCTTAAACACAGGAGCTAAGGCTAAAACTGTAACCTAGTTGGGTTTATCCCTATAGTATCGATTCCAAGTTAAACAGAGACATAATAAGACAATTTTGGGGATTGCAACAATGTTTACTTAGTGATGTTGTTTAGATAGTCATTTCAGGTTAGATGGCCGGTTGCTGTATTGCCAATTTGCCATATGTGATTGCTGCGAGATGTGGAAATAGTTTTCTTACTGCCATGGCTGTCTCTGATCTCTTAATCATTCAACTTGAAATAAAGTTGTTGAGTATCATTTTTCCCAAATTATGCTTTTGTACCATTAGATCTTCTTCTACATCTTGAAAGCGACGTGAATGATTATATTGGTATGCCGTTGTGAAGTTGCTTTGTGTGCCAATCCCCCAGGCTAAGATGATATTTATTTGCTCATAAATAACATTTTGGGAATTAGTCAATTTTCAGTATGTTGTTATCAAGAATTATCTGTATGAAGTTCATATCTAGTAGATATCTGATTAGTTGAAGTGTTGGCAATAATAGTATGCAACTATGCAAGTGATATCTCATAATGCTTACCCAAGTATGCTTAAAGCTGCTAATGAAACATTGTTGCAAATAATTGATTGTGAAGTTGTTTGCATTCCATGTTGTTAATTAAGGATTGGTCTTTGTTTTATATAATGCAAGTGATAATAATCACTGAATTGTCCCAGGTAAATAACCATTCACCAACCGGTTTGTTAGCTCTGGTGTTCATAAAACTTTCTAGCAAATCAAACAGTTAATGTGCAATTTGTACACAATTTGAACTTGGAGTAGTAGACATAAAAATTTGCTTCCTGATAAGACACACGACCACAGTTGTACTTAAGCTCTCAATAATGCAGTTAACATAAGACAAGTTTGTCATATGGTCGAATTCGGATTATTAGTTTCAGGCACTCCAGTGTTTATTCAGCTTGGAAGGGATTACTCCAGCTATTCAGTTTAAATCCATGTTGTTGCTTTTGCCAATTGCAATCCAGACAACAGATGATCAAGAAGAGATGACTATTGTCTCAACATCCCAGGATCTTGCAAAATGGTATCAACATTATGTCACTCTTCATACTTTTCATGTTCATTTCTTTTTTCCATGAAAGGCAGACCAAAATTTCATTGTCGCCCTGATTGTTTACAGTGATTTGATGTTTCTTAGGAAAGTATTGCTGAAAATAGTCAAACTATTATGGGTAATATGACAGAGATATAAACTTTGAATATTTTGTACATGTTATGGTATTAACTTTGATTAATATGCACATATTGGAAGACACAAGATATGTTACCCAACGCTCATGCTATTAGTTGCTTTCATCTCTTTTTTTTTTATATATATATTTTCGACCTTGATGCCATAGTTTTTAGGGGGGCTGAAGCTTAGGAAAGTATTGCTGAAAATACTGCCATGGCTGTCTCTGAAAATTGACTAATTCCCGAAATGTTATTTATGAGCAAATAAACATCATCTTAGCTTGGGGGATTGGCACACAAAGCAACTTCACAACGGCATACCAATATAATCATTCACATCGCTTTCAAGATGTAGAAGATCTAATGGTACAAAAGCATAATTTGGGAAAAATGATACTCAGCAACTTTATTTCAAGTTGAATGATTAAGAGATCAGAGACAGCCATGGCAGTAAGAAAACTATTTCCACATCTCGCAGCAATCACATATGGCAAATTGGCAATACAGCAACCAGCCATCTAACCTGAAATGACTATCTAAACAACATCACTAAGTAAACATTGTTGTAATCCCCAAAATCATCTTATTCCGCCTCTGTTTTAATTTGCATCGATACTATAGGGATAAACCCAACTAGGTTACAGTTTTAGCCTCAGCTCCTGTGTTTAACAGTGACACCGAGCTCTCCAGCAATGATAACGGTGGTAGCCATGCCAAGAAACATCCCATGCTCGACCACACTTGGAAGCCGCAAAATATCATCACTAGCAACTTTCAAATCTCCAATACCATTCTCAAAGTACAAGTCGACGATGTAATTCATGTTATCAGTCACAAATGGCTTACCATCATCAGGGTAAGTCCTGAGCTTTGCCTTACACCCAACATTGTCAAACAACTTCCTTAGCTTCTCCGTAGTGTAATTCCAACAGAAAGGCACAATCTCAACAGGCACAGCTAATCCAGTTCCACCCAAATACTCAACCATCTTAGTTTCGTCAACAATAACCACAAACTTCTTACAAGCACCTTCAATCATCTTCTCCCTCAAAAGCGACCCACCTCTACCCTTAACCAAATTCAGATGTTTGTCAACCTCATCTGCACCATCAATAGCAAGGTCAATAACTGGATAAGAATCAAGATCGGCCAAAGGAATCCCACAAGAAACAGCTTGTTCATGGGTCATCTTTGAAGTAGGGATTCCAACAATGTCCTTGAGTTTCCCTTGGCGTAATAGATCTCCTATTCTAGTAACAGCATGCTTAGCAGTAGACCCAGTTCCTAGGCCTATAACCATACCAGATTCAACATATTCAACTGCCTTGCAAGCTGCAATTTTCTTTAGTTCATCTTGGGTGAGGATCACAGATGAAGGTCTCTTTGTCGGAGAAGAACCCTTCAGAGTACCGGGTTTTTCAGATGCCACAACATGAATCACCATCTCCGACAACAAAAACCAATCAACAGAATCCAAATCGATGATCTTTCGGAGATGAAGACCACCCAAGACGGGTTAAAAATCGCAAGATTGAGGGGGTTTGGGGCTTGTAAGTTGGAATTCGCTATCTTGGTCTTGAGTGGTGACAAGAAATAACAGAAAAGACAAACAAAGGAGCGAAGCGGAGAGAAATGTGAGGGGGAAGATGGCAAAAGATTCGAAATTTGTGGGATTTCTATCGGGTATTGGGAGCGTAATGTATTGATTTTGAGCGATTAGGGTTTCGTGGACAACACTAATTTATAAGAGAAAGCGGTAAGAGGCGACGAGAAAGCGTTTATCATTACACGACACAGTGTGGTCCTGTGGTCAACATTCAACTGATCTAGTCATCAAGCGGTGGCTATTATTTAATGATATCAGATTCGAATCCATCATATTGATCGTCACTTTCTTGGAATGTAATCCCGACCTCACTTTTTTTTTTTTTCATCGATGTTATTAATCAGGATTTAAACGAATTTTTTTACATCAGCCATTAATTAATTTAATTTGGTGAAACCATCAGAATTTATTCACATTGAGGTATTGAAATTGAGTTTATTAGTTATATACTTAACGGAAAATAAAAATTAATATTTAATCAATTTCATACTTTGGGTTCGAACGAAGTTTTAAAAAATTGAAAAAAGTTAATAAAATTTACACTTGAAAGTGTAGAATGAGATAGTTTTATAAAGAAAACGTATAAGTTCATCTAACTACTGACATATTAAATATGTATGCTCTTAAAAATATTGTGGGAATGAGTTCGCGATCGTGTTTCGGTGTGTACTTGTGATACAATCGCTCTAAAACCTTTTACGGACATTTAGAGATTCCCTTCATTATTTTTGAAAAGGCCTAAAAATTTAAAATTCATCCAAGTTTTTTCTAGACAACTTGAGGTTTCTCTAGACCATTAAAGACTCATTTATGCTTGCCTAGATATCGGGAAAAACTCTAGAAATGTAAAGATCATTATTGTCATTTGTCAAGAAGAATATGGAACCCGTTAAACTTGCCACATAGGCCGTGATCATGACTATAACAGGAAGACTACACTCATCTACAAACCATCCAACAAAGTTCTCTTGTAAGTTTTCTACGAAACAATTTAAGCTAGCTCGTTTTGTTTAGCCAATCCCATAACCAATCTTTTCCAACAAAACACACGAATTAAGGCTTGACTAAGACAATTGACAAGAGCAACGACTAAGAGCCGCATGGTTGTGAGTTCGAAAATACTTAGCTCACGTCAATTTGCGCGAGACAACAAACTTCCACTAGACGCGACAGAGGAAAACTAAAGAAATCACGCCCCAAATGAGACACGCATACCTTGTAACTTTGTTTTTTTGTTTTACTTTGTATATTAAAAATCCCTTCTTCCGCAAGCGCATTAATTGTGTGTGAAATGTTAATCGCAAGCGCGGTGTGTTGTGCATATGGTATATCAATAAATATGCATTTAGCAATCCTAATTTTTAGTTATAACAATTTACTTTTTCTCCCTGTCCGTTTTGATGTTAGAGCTTAAAACTTCATTATCATACCGAATATAATTGTAGTCTCCAAATCAAATAACTATCCGTGTATATACAAATACTCGTATGATCTTGACCCTAAAACTTATTATATTTCCTACTTTATTTATTGAAAGCAATTAAAAAAAAACTAATTTAAAAATTAAATTAAATAATCCAAATAAAATTTTATAGCTAATATCTTTTTTTTTCCTATTTAAATCATTTATAATTTTTAATATGTAGATATCCGAGGATTAAAATATCCACAGATTTTCGTTTGATAAAAATGCGCGAACATAATTAAACATACTTGTCATTTGTCTTCTTTTTCTGATTAATTTCTCTTCTTTTTATATGTAGATATCCTCGGATTTTCGTTTGATATTCAAATACTCATATGATCTGGATATATAGGACCGTTATACAAGTAAATACTAAACTTTATACGAGCTTTAAAATGTGTTCATATTCGACTCATTTAGTATATGAACAAGCTCAAACCGAATTTTTTACGAGTCGATCTCGAGTAGCTCGTCTCATATAACGGACAGCTGCGGATGTTGGTCGATAAAAAGTGTGTTGACTAAGTAAACACCACTTCACCATTGATCTTAGTTCTTAACTCATTGACGGATATTCCAACACAGAAGATTGCTTAATGTTCTTCAGCTTCTTGACTGACTTCATGATCAATTCAGTTGATAAATGTACGCTGCATCATAATTAAGTTCGTAGAATATTTTAGAGATTCAACAATTATGTATACATGCTTGTCATTCGTCAATTAGAATGTCCAACTCCCATCAGCTGCTAAAATCAAACGCCATATACAGCAAAGGCAAGAATGTACACAAGAATCATCAAAGAATTCCTATACATACCACCGTAACAGCTTCAAGTACATTACAGCATATACAGATAAAGAGACTAGACCAAACACATGTTGCCATAACAGAAGAGCCGAAGCCTCCCGAACAGCATAGCCTTTCAAGTGCGTAATCGCCCCTAGTAAGATAGCACTAGGCGTCGTGTACTGCAACAACACAACAAACAAGTACATTCTATCCCCAGAAACAACTAAGTTGAGTTTATCAGCCAACACAACTATCCCAATCCCAAACAAAGGCAGAACCACAAGCCTAGCAACTATGATCGCGATCATTGCCTTGAGACCGAGTGTGGACTCACTACTCGCCTCAGCAAACATGCTTCCTACTACAAGCATTACAGCTGGCACCATTGCCTCACCTAAGATCTTTAAACTATCACTCACGAAAGATAAAGGTGCATCATACCCAAATACAAATCCTTTCAAATGAGGAACTATACCGACGATTATAGCTAGTACAGAAGCAATTGTAGGCGGTTGAAGCATGTGTTTCATAGGAGTGTTAGCAATCTCGTTGTACTCTAGAGGCGGTTCTGGTTCTGGTTCTGGTTCTGGTTCCAATCCGTGGTAAATAAACGTATATGCGAGAATCACAGCAATCCATTGAGAAAAGGAGACATAAGCTAGACCATTAGTTTGACAGTCAGAACCAAAAATGTTATCTGAGCTATAACAAACAGAATGCACAATTGAAATGGCGAGATTGCCTGTGTTCCCAAATCCGGTGATTATGATCACAAATCTCCTTAATTCAGGAGGTGGATGACAGATAATGACCACAAAATACCCCAATAAGCAGCCTATAAAGGTGCTAATCAAGACATTGACAGGGATGAACCACCAATTAATGAAATTCTCCAGGGTAATTGATTGACCTAGGGTTACGAAGATGAGGCAAGGCAAGAATAAGGCGAAAACAAGCTTGGATAGGAGGTTGCAGGTTGATTTAGGGAGGGTTTCGAAATAGGAAAGCCCTAAACCTATGATTGTTAGGGTTAGGAGTTTCATTAGAGGGATGATAGCAATCATAAGATCTTGAGGTGCAGATATGGAGTTTTCATTTAGCAATGCGTAGATCAATTGATGCATTTTGTCTGATAAAATCAAGAAACAAAACTTCTCATATGTTTTCGCAGGAATTCAGAAAGGTAATCGCATCATGATAAATAAATCAATAATACAAAATTGAACATGATTTGAGAAGCACACAATTAATGAATCAATATCGCTCATAAGCACTTACAAATCAGGGAGGAATAAAGAATCGCCCAGATGAGAGGATAATTTTCGCTTTCGTCATGAACTTTTTTTTGCCAAAAATGGGCAATGTCAAGGATCAAATCCTATGTTATTTCTTGTTGGTTAAGAACCAATGATTCATATGAGATCATTCCGAGATCCCTAATCATGCATATTACTTGTGAAATTGGAGCGTAAATGGATCATTTCCAACTACGCTGTAAAGGTAATTGGGTACTTCAGTCTTCAGGTGCATCAGTAATTACTGGATCTAAGAGGGTGTAACTTTGGACAGGATCAGAAAACCGGTCCCGGTCTATTATCTTACAGTCCGGACGGTTTGTCAAACTTTTTTTTTAAAAGGACATGAAAACGGTCTGGACCAATATTTTTAGGGGAAAAAAAAACGGTCTGATGGACCGGACCGTTATGATCCGTCCGGTTCATGGACCTTTTTTAGTGAAACGGTCCAGAGCGGTCCACAGGATATACACATACATAAGCAGAGTAATCTGCGTAACAGTAATCTGGCAAATAACTACTATTTTAGTTTGGCAAGGGTCCCCCCATGAACTTATGTTTCATTGTATCAAACATCAATTTGAAGAATATTTTGAGTGATTTCATTCTTGTCATGAGAGAGGTAATATACTTTCTCTCTACAAATATCATGGTCAAAAATCAAAATATATGAATGCAGATTAGAGCTAAAACTGAAATCTAAGACAGCTTTGATCAGGTCAAAATAACAAAGATGTGTTGAGTTTGACCGGCATGCCAAATCTAATCTTATATCAGGTTTCCAAATTTTCCATATGATTTGTGGTCCTATGAGCATCATCTTCGCAATCCATGTTTACATCCTTCCGATTCTACAAAATCAATTTCCGTTACAAAGCAACTGATTCTATAAATACTCCATGGAATTTCAGGACTTAACTTCATCATCAGCAAACAAAGAAACCAAATAGCAAAGCTAACTACAAATCAAAACAAGGAATGGAGATTCATCAGCTTTACTACTACATACCAATTCTTACAACTCTGTTTCTAGTAACGAAATACTTACTTCGCCGGAACCAAAACGACCCGCCTACCCCGTTCTCCCTTCCATTATTGGGACATCTCCACCTCCTCAAGCTCCCACTACCACAAACTCTAGCCGGACTCTCGGCCCGATTCGGGCCCGTGCTGACCATCTGGTTGGGCCACCGCAGGGTTCTCCTAATCTCGTCGCCGTCCGCGGTTGAGGACTGCCTCCAGAAGAACGACGTCATATTCGCAAACCGACCAAGCCTGCTCGCCGGGAAGATTTTAGGATACAATTACAAAACCCTAATATGGGCGTCGTATGGTGATTTATGGCGGAGTCTCCGGCGAGTATCAACTTCGGAGCTCCTTTCCAGCCACCGTCTCCAACTTCTCGCCGGCGTTCGGGTGGATGAGGTTCGATTGATGGTTCGCCGGATTTTTAAGAGTTCCACGGAAAACGAGAATCGGACGGTGGATGTGGATGTGAATTTGACTTTCTTTGAGCTGATGCACAATGTGATGATGCGTGTAATAGCAGGGAAGAGATATTACGGCGAACAAATTGAAACAAAGGAAGGAAAGAGGTACAAGCAGATACTCCAAGACCTGAAGGAAGGAGTGCTGAATCCTGGCGATTTCTGGCCATTTTTGAATTATTTCGGAATCGCCAAAAGATCTGAGAAGAAATGCAGAGTTGTACATGAAAAAACAGACAAATTCATGCAAGATTTGGTGGATGAGCACCGCTCGATCATGGAGAAAGAAGCATCCAACAATCACCCACATGATTCTTCTGAGAGGAAGAACAAAAGCATGGTTGAAGTTCTTCTTACACTGCAAAAGTCTGATCCCCAATTTTACAGTGACGAAACCATTAAAGGCCTTATGCTGGTTAGTAAATTTTCAATTGATTATATATATATATATATATACATATATATATATATATATATATATATATATTCAGTTTGGGTCTAACCCGTTTGTTGCAATGTCTGTAGGTTCTATTGGTGGCGGGTACGGACACTTCAGCTGCAACAATGGAGTGGGCAATGTCGCTCCTAGTAAACCATCGGGACATCCTCGAGAAAGCGCAAAATGAAATCGATTCAATCGTTGGACACGAACGCCTCGTTGAAGAATCAGACTTGTCTCGTCTTCCCTATCTCCATTACATCATGAAAGAAGCAATGAGAATGTACCCAGTTGGGCCGTTGCTAATGCCTCACGAGTCGTCGGAAGAGTGTGTGGTGGGTGGATACCGTGTTCCTAAAGGGACTATGCTTCTAGTCAATGTTTGGGCAATACAAAACGACCCTTCGGTTTGGGAGAACCCAAACGAGTTCAAACCGGAGAGGTTTATGAATATAGAAGGCGACGGAAATGGCAAACTAGGACACAAGTTGCTTCCCTTCGGAGCAGGAAGAAGGGCGTGTCCCGGTGAAGCCTTGGCCATGAGGATCTTTGGGCTGACGTTGGCTTCTCTGTTGCAGTGTTTCGAGGTGGAGAGGATCGGGGAAGAGTTAGAGGATATGGAATTGAAAGGTGGACTTGCCATGCCAAAGGCTAAGCCACTGCACGCCAAGTTCAAGCCGCGATCCAACATGATCAACCTACTTTCTTCTCTTTGAAACCCCAAGTACTGTGAATTCTGTATGTGTATGTAACTGGATGCTTTTTTTTATTTGCAAGTGTGATTGAAATTTACATATCAAATAACATTCGGCTACAAATTTTCTTTATATAGGCTTGTATTAACGTATAATTGCAAAAATATATCTTTTTTTCATATAATTTTGACCCTAACTTTGAATAAAATTACAAATACATGGATTTTATATTTATCTATTTCTTGTTTTCTATTCCAACTTTCAACAAATTATACATACAATATATACACTACTTACAACTATTCATTCTAGATTTGTAATCATATTTAATTACAAATATGTCCTTCTTCCATTTTATCGACTTACTAATTTCATCACATCTATCAATATTCATAACTCTAATTTAAATTTTATTAAAATTACAAATATACACCCATATATATTTATCTAATCATCGTTTTCAATCCCAACTTTAAAAGAAAAAGATACATGCAATATATAAACTATTATAATTATTCGTTCTTGACTAATATTCTTATTTAATTCCAAATATGTCCTTTAATTGCAAAACCCGCAGTTTTCATCACCAAGAATGATAATTTTTTTTCTTACCATTTATTCAAAGTAGTCTTAACTTTCACGTAAATAATGTTAATAACTATTCAAAGAAAGATCCATTTACTAGTAGTTTTATTTTTGGTTCTAATAATCTTCAAATGAATTACGAATAGAACATAGGAACTTTTTTGATAAGTCTATAAAATCTTGTCATTTGATTCTGTCAATAATCTATCTTGGAATCAGCTCTGATTGGAAACATAGTACAAATATGGTCTATCCAATTTTGTAACATCTGTGTTCAGTATTTACCAGCTCAACTTCCAAAAATTACAAACACTCTGTTTGTAACGTCTGTATGTCAAACTTTTATATCGTACTTTCACTCTGAATTTCATCCAAATTCCGAAATACCGATCTTTTATTGAATATGCACTCAGAGCGGATATCTGATCGTTTGATTAAAAAAAAGACAGTTGAATGAATTTCTCTGTCTGTTCAATTTAAGAATCAGTTGAACAAGGAAGAGAATTGTTATTATTAAGTAACCGTATAGTCTGTTTAACCCATACAACTCACTAGATATACCTATATTTTCTATTATTTACAAAATATCTCTTATTCTGTATATTTATAATATATGGATCATTATATATTCTCATACTACCTACTTTTGGTTGAATGTCATACAACGAAGTTCAAAGATGCATGTACATCGCATTATTTTCACCTCAACAGTCAATGGCTGCTATATCCAATGGGGTTTGAGATTGAATAATCAATTATACTTTTGAGATCTCAAAACCTAATTTGAATTCTGACGTGGGCAATTCACCTAATCTGCAAAGTATCAACACCCATAATTTCAAGTTTTCAATTCAACTTGCAATTTTCCTCCGGTTCTTCAAGCTTTCCAGACAATTCATCAATGGAGGAACTAGTACTCTCATTTGCAGCCTTCATAATCTTATACATCCTCACAAAACACATCCTTCACAGACTCCAAAACTTGCCACCAACTCCATTTTCTTCATTACCCATAATCGGCCATCTCCACCTCTTCAAATACCCCTTCCACCGCACCTTAAAGTCGCTCTCCGATCGATACGGAGCTGTGTTCCTCCTCCAGCTCGGCATCCGACGTGTTCTCGTCGTCTCATCTTCCTCCGCCGCCGAAGACTGTCTCTCCAAAAACGACGTCGTCTTTGCAAACCGGCCACGTCTCCTTCCCGGCGAACTATTCGGTTACAACTTCACCAATATTTTGTGGGCCCCTTACGGTGACACGTGGAGAATCCTCCGCCGGATTGCCTCCACCGAGATTTTCTCTTCCCACCGCCTCAATCTCTTATCAAAAATCCGGTCAGATGAGATCGGCTTCCTTCTCCGGCAAATTCTCCGGTCGTCGTCCAGCGGAGGTGCGGTTAACTTAAAAACGGCGTTCTATGAAACCACTAACAACGTGATGATGAGGATGATCGCCGGAAAGCGTTGCTTTGGCGAGAGCGAGAAGTCTGAGGAAGGAAGGAAGTTTATCGAATTGATTGAAAGGGAAGGGGAAGGAGTGACGTCAATCGGAGATTTCTTGCCGGTGGTGAGGTCTGCCGGAATCACGGTAGGGCAAGAAACTATGTTTAGGGATATGTTCAAGGAACTGGATGCATTCATTCAGGATCTAGTGGATCAGCATAGGCAAAAAAAGTCCACAGAGGATTCAAATAAGACGATGATCGAGGTTCTTCTCTCTCTTCAAAATGAGGACCCACTGTTTTTCACCGATGAAATTGTCAAAGGCATGGTATTGGTAAGTGATCCAATTATTTTAGTACTAAATATACAAGTGTCAAAAGTACTAATTTTAATATGTGCAAGTACTGCAACCGTATATCATAATTCATAAGTGTATTGATAAAAATGATTGTTACAAAATCAATTAGGTTATTGCTTAAGGAATATGACATTTTGGTTTCAGGTGTTATTGTCCGCGGGCACGGATACCTCAGCAGGGACAATGGAATGGACAATGTCATTATTACTTAATCACCCACCGATCCTCAAGAAAGTGCAAGCCGAGATCGATGTTCAAGTAGGCTATGAACGTCTCATTAACGAATCTGACTTGAGTCAGTTGCCTTTTCTCCATTGCATTATCAAGGAGACACTTAGAATGTACCCAATAGTACCATTGTTAGTACCTCATGAATCTTCAGACAAGTGCATCGTGGGAGGGTACAACGTCCCACGTGGCACAATGCTAATGGTCAATGTTTGGGCCATCCACAACGACCCGAAGTTGTGGGATGATCCAAGGAGTTTCAACCCGGAGAGGTTTAACAAAGCTAGAGGCGATAGAGTTGGGTTCAAGTTGATGCCGTTCGGGTCGGGAAGAAGGGCATGTCCTGGTGAAGGATTGGCGATGCGTGTTGTTGGGTTGGCTCTTGGGTCAATTTTGCAGTGTTTTGAGTGGGAGAGGGTAGGGGAAGATTTGGTGGATATGGAGGAAGGTAAGAGTCGACTCACCATGCCTAAAGTCAAGCCATTACTTGCAAAGTGTCACATCCGAGAGCACTTGAAGAAGTTGGTTTAACGTCTTTTTAATAATTGATCATGATTATATTAGTTGTTTGTCACATGAAATCCTATCTTATCATCAATTTGAAATCATATTTATCTTTTCTTTATCGCTCATTTTGTATTGTGAAATTACAGTACTCTATCAGATCATATAAGTTTGTCAAGGGAAGTTTTAATAGTTAGTTTTGCTTTTGTGCAATTGTTGAGGAGAAACTAGTTACCAAATCCTATACGAATTAGCTAGTTAATTGTTATTTAGTACTGTCAACAACAGTTTGTCATCAACAATAAGAATATACTCATAAATAAAGTAGAGACCTACACAATAATAACGTGACATTAAAGATGACGGTTTATTAGAGATCTAGTCATGAAGATAGTGGTTAAAGCAGTTGAGTTATGCACTTTCTTCCACAGTTGAGGGATCCGCGGAGTGAGTTTCTCTTGCTTCATACTTGTATGAAGAGTGTGCAACAGTTAATTTTGATTTTGGACTTCGTGGATCGGTCGAGGATATTGTGGTTTGTGGGGGTCTTTCTTTTGGGATCTTTTGTGGCGGCTTGCTTCTTTTCCTATTCAGTTTAAGGCTTTTGATTTATACTCAGCTATGGAGACTTCTTTTTTTGATTTTGTGGCCTTCAGGGCCCATTCTTGGACTCTTCAAGACCACATCATGTGGGATAGTGGAGTAGTTGATATGGGCTTCGAGTTTTTTTTCAGCGTTGGGCAATCTTCAAACTTCTATTCCTAGTTTTGATCTTTCTGGTCTTACTGTCAAGAGCACCGTCCCCCTCCCTAAAGCCCAACATGTTTTGGCGAGTATTATCTTCGGTAAGACAATGCATTCGATGTAAACGACTTTTAATTTGACCTTGTGACAGAAAGCGATTTTTAAGTGTTAGTGCATAGTCAAAACTTCCTTCTTGCCATACCCATTGAGGGGCTTGGACAATGTATGTCTCCAGTTGAGTATTGCATGATCCTTAAGTATAACCTTATTATTCCTTTGTTCTCGGTTGATGCGGTTTGTCCTATGTCCAATTGTCGGAGAGCTTTGGATGCTTTTGGAGAGCATGCGGTTCATTGTAAAGAATTCTCTGGCTTCAAATATAGACATGATGTTTTGTGGGACGGGTTTAAGAGAGGAGGGATTTCGGCTAAGAAGGAGGCGTATGTGACCTTCTTAATTGATCCACGTAAAAGAAGATCTACGTTGAGGCTGACGGATGTGTTAGTGTTTGGATGAGTCGGTGGCAAACATGTTGTATTGATTTGTTGGGAGTCTCATCTAGTTTGTTTTAATAGTTGGCCTTTTGTTATGGGTAAGACGGCCTTCAACGCGGCCTCAGCGAAGGTGGCTAAGCATGAAATGTTTTGCATCAAAAATCAACATGTGTTTCTTCCGTTCGTTTTTGACACGTTTGTTTTCTAGCTTCCGATGCCGTCGAGATTCTCAAAATATGCAGCGAGTCTTGCATGATAATGTTGTCTCCCAAATCTTTAGAGATAGTTTTTAGGAGTATCGATTTTACTATCCAGATAGGTTGATGGCGCAACTTGTTACTCATCTACCTTTTAGTTCTATCTAAATAATGTTATGATTATATTCCTAGTTTAAGTTTTTTTTTATTTTAAAAAAAAATCTTACGATAAACGTTAGATCTTTAATTGAACAAAATGAAGCAGCTTCAATAGTATCTAAATAGCAAGGGCATTTAATGGGGGCAACAAAAGAATTACAAGTTCGGGTAGTAAAGTATACTTGTATAAATAAAATAAAAATCGATAAAAGGGCAAACCCAGAAACATTTGAAGATCAAGCAGCTCTCAATCAGCTCTAAAGCCTAATAACAAAAGCTGGGCCAATCTCAGCAATCAGATGTGGATCGGTTTCTAATCGTCCCAACTTTGCCAATTATGGACATCATATAGAGACTACGGGTTCGAATGGAGAGGCTGACCTACCGCGGAAACTTCAGATTCAACCACCAAAGGATCCACCAGCAAACTCAATTGTTGTTGCGTCTACAAGCTGCAGACTTTTGAAATCAGGCTTTTACTTGCATGTATTTGACTGTGAGCTCAGATCATCCAAGAAGTGTGTCAATGACCTGGAGATTGTTCTGGCTTGGGGGCCCGGCGTCAAGGCGTAAATGTCACCCCAATAAGAGCAACGATCAGTAAACAAGCTATCGCGTCCACTGCACCATGCTCCTGGTACAACTCGGTTGTGCCTGCGCTTGAGAATCTTCTCATCAACTTTGGACAGGACTGGATCATCCTTATTGAACTTTCTTGCAAAAGCAGCGCCGCTTTGAGCCATTTGATCATAGGCGGACACATTTAAAAATTGGGGCTCCATTTTGGGAGGGTTATCCCATATCATGTATCTCAGATCGCTATTGACTGTTGTGTTCTTGAACTCGGGTGAGTTGCAGATTACCGTGTGGAAATACCCTTCTTGGGGCAATATTATATTGTTGAAATACATCAGGAGTGTTCTTGGGAGATTATCCCAACCAAATATGCAATATTCCAGAAAGCGTCGGCTCAATATTACCCAAGGAGAACCTGCAAGATCAGAAAAGTGGACGTGATATCAACGGGAATCATAATACTAGTTAATCATTCTGAGTGCCTTACTTGATATTATCATGAATTAGATGTGATCAAATCCCCACATATTTTATTGACAGGATATAACAAAATGAGAAGAAATGATGCATGATTTTATAGTTTATGATCAGTTGAAGTAAACAAAATTTGATCTTCACCTGTGAAAACTTTGAAAGCCTCGGGTGTTGGCCGCTTCTCAGTTGCGGTAAATATCTGACTCCTCCTAGCCAAGTAAAGAGACGGGTCTACGATTATAGGATGGATCCTGTCTTTCCTGCAGGATACCAAGACACATCATGTGACAGACAACAACATATAACATGAAGACATATTGAAGTCAAAGATCATCGAGTTCATATATAAGGGGTTTGCCTACTCTTTCCATCCAAGGTCACTTGTGTGATCAATGAAATTGAGGTCTCTACTGACTGTGGAGAACACATGGGATAGGTCTGAAACATCAGAGAAAGAAGAAAAGTTTTTTTAGTTATATAAAAAGGAAACTCAAGAGTTGTGCCAACCATATGTAATATGAATGCAGATAAAAATAAGAGAAACAGCACTCGGTCCATTTTTTACACATCCCCCATAGCATCTACTAATTTTCTTTTGGAAAAATCAGACAGGTAGTTTGCTTCTTAACGTTATAACACTGTCCCCTAAATGAGAGGAGCAAAACCTATTAAAACATAAAGTAAAGTGTTTTAATTAAGATTTGTAATAAGTTGAAGGCAAAAAAAGACTATACTGTCCTGCTCTTCACAATGGTCCTCTCCCTCTACCACACTCTACAACCTTCGACCCTAATTTCAGAAAATCTTCTTACAGAAACTTGCTGTTTCTTCTCACTCTTGCTGCAAGAGCTTTTAAGTGCACTGGGTTTTGACAGAAACTATATAATCAAATGAATTGGTTGGAGAAGGTGGAGTGATGAAAATAAGGATTTTGTCCTACATAAGAAAATAAAATGAATTGGTCGGCAAAGCATATGTTTGTCTATGATGATTTTAATCAACGAAAAACAAAAACAGAAGCTACATAAGTCAGAAACTAATCTATAAATCAGAAGCCTAACGTCCATTTCCAAGTCAAGTCCTTGTTTGCAAAGCATTAACCACTTCTTTACATAGTAAAAATGGCAAATGCTTTCCAACTGCTACAAGATCCACCTAATATCTGGGATTGTTCTTTCCCTACTCATAAGATGTAAACATCCAATCCTTCAAAAAGCTAGTAAGAGAGATCATTGTAAAAGGAGACATGTCGCAGGCTAAGACTGCTGCACAAAAGAACCTGATAGGCAGAACAATGCTCCTCAGTAACTAGCCCAAACTTACAAATTGCAAATATAAACCCACAGAGAAAAGCAGAATACAGTAGAGCCTTAAAGCTGAAGCTCAATGAGGAATCAGCAATGCCAAATTTGAAACATACAGTGACAAACCAGATCTTTGGAGCGGTCATCTAATCTACACTAGAGAAAACCAAAAAAAATAAAGTAAACTACGGAGTATGTCGACTGAAGTTGCAAATAACTCCTAACGTTCCACTTTAAGATGATGAATGCACACAAGCAAAAAAATGCCCATGACTAGCAGGGATCACACACTAATCACCAAGAAGTCTATGCACGATGAAAATTAGCTAGGAATAAAGCAAACCACCGGAAGAAAACAACAGTCTAATTAGACAGTTTCCTGGAGCAGAAAGGACCTCAATACTATCCCCAAAAGGTTACTATTGACAGTAAATGAAACATCCCACCATCGCCCAAAACAGAAACCAAAACATGTCAAATAGGGGTGAGGGATACGAATATGACACACACACAAAGGAATCCAAACCCAAAAACAGCACCTAAGCAAATAATACTCGACCACATTTGCTATAAAAAAAAAGTTATTGCAAAAACTCATCAAGATCATAACACTAAATGGCATCAAAATTACAACCAAAGAATCTACTTATACCAAATTTGCACATGTCCAGTACCACCCTGGGAAAGCACCAACAAACCACAATCCAGCCCAAACAGAGCACACTATGCACATAAAAGTCAATCATATATGTACTAATAGTAACTGCAAACAACCACCAAATCCAGCTAATAATTACAAAACAAATATATCCCAAAAATCTCACTGGCACAAGCTACATTCACCAAAACCGCACATATTAGTATCAGTAATTACCATCCTGGGGTTAGCAGGGGACAACTAAAAGTACCAACACAACCAAATCAAAACCAAAAAGATCACTTAATGCAAATAGAATTCAACTAAACTTGCAGTAATGAAATTAATTACAAACAGCCACCAAATCTAGCTCATAATCATAATCACAAAATGCCATATCCCGCAAATCCTATACAATCCAATCACATTAACCAAAATTGATATCAGTATAAGTATACATTACCATCTTGGGTCATCAGGGGATAATCCAAGGCACTGAGAGTGATAAACCAATCCCAACCCCCATTCAATTTGAGGAAAACCGCTGCAGCCCTAAGGGTGGAAGCGATGTTAGTGCCTCCCATGTAAGTCAACCAATCAGGCTTCCCAATCACATCCACATTACCAAAATTCTGAATTGCCGGAACCGATATCACGGCCGCAGCCAACCAATCTCTCTCCGCAGCGGAGGCATCCATGGCGAGATGTAACAGGTATCGGTTCCTTGGGTGATAGACAGCGAGCAAGAGCCTGAACATCCGTTCCTTATCGCCACGACCACCGTAGATGTAGTATGCGAAGGAAGGAGGATACTGATCTCGCCGATGATCACTTGACGCGGTGGATCCGGCGTTTGCGGTGTTTGTTGCGCGGGAGGTGAAGTAGTAAGAGGAGGTGCTTAGACCGGAAATCGCAGAGAGGAAGAGGAGGAAGGAAACAGAGAGGGCGGAGAAGAGTAAGAACAACAGTTTCTTCTTATCAGCACCCATGGCGATTGATTAAACTCTTCTCTCTTTTACCACATGTCAGAATTCAAAGAGTACCGACTTGATATCCTTGAGGGATCTGTTCCGAATCGATGAATTTGACCAGCCGGTGCCCGATCTGGTCACCATTAAAGGTGATAATTGAAGCTCAGATTTGAGTCCAGAAGAGGGAGGAAGGAGAAATAGTTTTTCGAAAATGGAAATTGTTTGTTCCAATACGCAGGTGGAAAAGCTCGAATCTAGATTCTTGTCTGAAAAATGTTGAGCGAAGGTGGCCTAATTTTGGACAAAATCGAAAGTCTTTTTCCAAATATTTTTTGGGCTAGGGTTTGATGCTTGTAATAGAGAATGGTCCTGACAGTGTTGTCATTTCTAGTTGAGAAGTTGAAGACGATCACTTTCCGTGCATCATTTTATTACCATTTTTAATTAAAAAAAATTAGGGAGTATTTTCCAAATTGAGTGAAAAAGTTTAGGAATAATCTATTTTTTAATTTATATGTCACTCGTAAGAAGTAACAACCCCTTTGTATTTCAATAATAGGGTACCCTACAGGCTTGAATTCGTGACAGTGATCGAAAACCGGTTTAGGGACATTAACAACAAAAACGGACCCATAAATAGAGCCTCACAATATGATGAGCCACAACATTCCCGCTTGTTTGTTATTCAACAAAATAGGACAGTTTTAAAACCCACAATTATAATCACATTTTTTTATATCTTAACTTATTTTACAATTTGTAGGTGAAATTAATTATCTCCCCAGTTTCGCACGGTTACGGAATAGAATTTGTTCAATATTGTTTGCACACAGTTAAATTAGAAAGAACCCGAAAATTCCACCTCTAAAAAACGACTACATCTTATGGCTTAACGGTTGTTCTCATTTCTTCGTCGACCCGTCGTTAGAGTGCATGCACTTTACTAATCGTATAATTGTATAAAAAGCAATTGTTCTAAACTCTTTCGATATACAGAATAAAAATACCTTTTTTAAATATAGTTATGCACCCAATATACATAATTAGGTATTTTTTAAATTAATTTGTATGAGTTCGTCTAACATTGATTTTTTTATACCTCATATATTTTCACCATCGTCGTAAACCTAAATCAAATATTAGAAATATAGATGTATATAATAATCATTTTATATTTTTAAACATAGAAATGGAGTAAATGTATAATATATTGATTATTGGATAGGGTGAGTTGGATTGGAAGGATCATGTGGTTATCCCTACGAGACAATGAAGAGAGGTGATCTGAGCATGATGGAGAAAGAAAGTAATTAATTTGAGAATGTGGCATGTCATTTCACTTCTTCTTGTTTAAAAGCATCGTATTCCACGTTCCTTTCATTAGTTTAAATAAACTATAATTATTAACATATACTTTTCTTTAAATACTTATATACACCATTAGTTTAAATAAACTATAATCATATACTTTTCTTTAAATACTTATATACTTACCTCCGTTTGGTTGTAACTCTGGAAACGAAAACGTAATGGAAATGAATCTAGTCCACATATGTACTTTGTTCATGAAATCACTCTAGTTGGTTTCATGCAAAATGTACTTGTTTCCCCTACTTTGTTACCCTATAGGGTATTAAAACTAATCAAATTCTATTACAATTAGTTCAAACTATAAAAAATGATTCCCAACAATTTCATGAACAAGGATGTACGTATGGACTATATTCGTTTTCATTCCGTTTCCATTATGTTATTTCCGTTAACAAACTACCACCACGTCCTTTCCTTTAAAAATTCCGTTTCTGGGACCTACTAGGTAATTAAATGAGCTTTATAAAACTATTTTATGTATACTTGGTTAAATAAATCAATTTTTTGTAACTAAAATCCTAGGGTGATGAACCATTACATGCAGATATTGGTGCATTTTGCAAATATAATTGTTTGTTAGCTCTCTCTTCCAGTTTTGATAGTCTTTGTTTACAGATTTTCCAATTCAAGAATCAAAGGTAACGAGAAACATAAAAGAACAATGAATGTCAACTTTAATTCCGTCTGAGTTGACAAATCTACAAAGAAGAATATAAGAGGAGTGAACATCCAAATTTCATAATCACCTTCAAATTTCGGGAATATTTGAGTATTGAACTGATCAAACCAACAATATAGCTGGTTATGTTTGAGATATGCTGAGACACGTTCCACAAAACCAATGGTAAAGAGAAGTTAGTAAGCCATGGATGCTCCAAAACCAATCAAGATTTTCTGTATCCCTTTTCATGTGTATCTTTGTATCCCTTTCGTGTGATTGGTAAAATTTATATAGTTTATTATTTTTTTCGTAAAACAGTAAAACTTTAATCCTTAATTATTTAACTTCAACCAATCACAACACTGGGATACATGTATCACTTGTATGAGATAATACAGAAGATCTCATTTGCTCCAAAACTAGCCAAAATGCCACATCCTCTTCTCTCGTCGCCCAATCTCATCCGCCTACACTTCCAATGTCTTGGATCCGAGTAAGCCAAACATTGTTACCAATACTAACCTCATCCTTATTTCATATACTAATAGCACCAAGTCAATTGGTTAAGTTTAACTTGCTTTGCCGTTAATATTTTGAAGCTTTTCTAACTCAAGTCTATATTTCTCAGAAAATTTTCAGATCTCAATTTCACGCTTGACTAACCTAGGGTTTCAATTAAACAAAATTAAAAAGTATGTTTTACTCAATAAAATAGTTTATTTCAATTTATTTAATTACTTGTGGGGCCTATAAACAGAATATTTAACATGAAAAGTAGCATGGTGGTAATTTGTTAACGGAACTAATATAAGATGTTGTTAAATGAAAATATATTTATAAGAGATGCTTAAGTGAACTAACACCTTTTTTTTTTATTTATTTTTGAGTCGGATGTGTATTTTAAAAAATCATGTATGATAGTGTTGTAATTAAGAAGGATTTAAAATTTTGAGCACCGGCGTTTAAGGCTTGACCTCAATGAGGTGTCACCGGAGAATGCAAAATTTTTAGTCTTTAAATAATTTAAGGTTGTGTATATATTTTTGATAACATTAGACAGATTTTATAAATTTTTAAAATTACTAGATGAATTTGTGAAGTTTTAAAAGAAAATTGGAGGGTAAAGATATTTGATATTGACATATTCGAGATTTTTGGACGATAGTTCTGATAGATTATTCAATCATTTTCAAATATTTTGACAAAAATACTCTAATTTATTTTTGTATGTTTGTATTTATCTTTTCTATATCAACTTGTTATGTTAGATTCTGACACAAACATTATAACCTAAATTTAAAAATTAATCGAATCTATTTAACGTAAGAATTTATTGTAGGTAATTTAATTCATCATGATTCATGGGTTGGATCAGAGAGAATAAGCTCTTGAGTTGATCGAAATGTCATTGATACATTCTCCCTTCCCGTACATGTAAATGACTTGAATATAACTCGACCGACCTGTTTGACAACCCGAGTACAACCTGACCGACTTTGACAATTGTAGTTGCAAACCACAGTGGAGCGTAAATAAAGGCTTTAAGAATTTCAAGCATCTACTTTGATTTAACTGATCCAATGATCTAAACATGAAAACAACCAAATCAACATACTTGAAACGTGAAATTGGGAGAGTATATAATTAAGGTAAGCCAAGACAAATGAGTTAAGGTTCAAAGACAATGAAACCTTGTGAGTTAAGATTGATCAACTCTATCAAACAAGTGGACTGCTGTTGTTTTCTTTCCAATCCACATTTGTTTCTACCTGTCGATCAGCGCCAACATCCCCCTTTGTGTTAGTTTGATCTCGGTGACCATGAGAGTGGCGATGGTGAGCTTTTTTACGCTTGGAATCCCTATCGACTCCATCAGATTCGTCACGTTCGATACTGGGAGATCGATGGTGACGCTTATGAACCCTTTTGTGGCTTCTTCTATCAGAGCCCTCTTCATCATCACTAGAAGAATCAGAACCACTGTGCTTTGATATTGGCTGCTGATGTCTGTGATGCTTAGAATGACTTCTTTTTACTTTGACACCATCTTCTTCACTAGAGTGCTCTGAAGAACCGGTTTTCCTGTGGTGCCTATGATGCTTCTTATGACTTCTCTTCACATCACTGTCTTCGTCACTGGCGGAGTCCGAGCCGCTGGATTCCAATCTTGAACTCCGATGCTTGTGCCTCCTGTGGGATCGTTTTCGCCTTCTTCTGTCTTCTTCTGAACTACTATCATAGTCATCACTGCTATCATCGGAATCAGAAGAATGTCTTCTCCTCTTGTGCTTGGACCTCCTACTCGACTTCTTCCTAGATCTCTTGCGGTCGTCACTGCTATCACCTCCACTTTCACTATCTGAATCCGATGACGACCTTTTCTTGTGTTTTTTAGCAGCCTTTGCCTTTTTCTTGGCTTTTGCTTTGGCTTCGGCTTCGTTCCTTGCATTCTCACCAGCCTCAAGCTTCTGCTGCCATTTCATTTGAGCTTCTTTCCTTTCTAAGACTCTCTTCTTCTTCTCCTCGACCAGCTGGATGAACTTTTTGCAATCCATTTGGAAACAAAAACAAGCACAAAACCTGCATTTTGGTATGAAGATGCCAAAAGGTGCATCTCATAAAAGAGAAAAACCTAGGTTAGCTCTTCCATCATTACTTGTCTGATTCTCTTTTCAAACAGAAGCCTAATATATAATATTAGAGCAGCATGTAACAAGTCTAGAAACAACAAAAACTAGATATTAGATAAAAAATCCTAAAACTAATTGTGATGTGAATATCACCAAGAAAAATCCGATTAGAAAAAAAACCGTTAAACTTCAGAACTCAGATTAGATGAAGCTCTATGACTACATCAATTGTCAACCCTATATTCTCCCATACTAGTTCATATTTACATATATAAAGCCAACCTCACATGCCAACTTTTCCATGAGATATTATCAAGGCATTATGTAGAGATTGGATAATACATACACAACAGTTGAACTGCAGGGCTCTACTAGTCTAATGAATCAATCTTCATATTTAGCTAGAGAAGCAGCTCAATTATGAGTTATGACCAATCACTAATCGTGATTTTTTTTATGTAGAGTCGATCATGCACGAATTACATATCTAACTTATGAGTAATCACTAATCATAAATTCATTAAAGTCAAGTAGATCATTCACAAATTTCAACATAGTAATTGTACACACGCCTATCCTAGGACTACTCACTAGTCAGGAATTTCTTGAAGTCGATCATGCATACATTCCATCATAGCACTTCTACACACATTTAACCTGTGTTTCTAAACCAAACAAAGTATATAGCTCACATTCTTACGATAAACGGTCATATGTGGTAACTTAAAAAGATCAAAATTAATCAATTGTATGACAACAACGCATACAACACCATTCAGATTATCGAAGATACATAAACGTTGCAAAAATAAAACACAAATTTCGAAGGGAACAATCATATCCAATGCAATAACACGTCTACGGTCACCTCACAGAAATCCATATTTACAGTACAAAAAGGACACATAAATGCTACACTTCAAACCAAAAGAAGCATAGATCGTTTAGATCAACAAATATACAGAAACATCAAACATGTTACAAAAAACACAAAATTGAAGGGAACAAGCATGAACAAAAACACATCTAGGGCCACCTCAAAGAAAGCCAAAGTGACAGACATAAATGCTCAAACTTCAAACTGAAGCAGCATAGCCCATTTAGTATGTAATCAGATTCGACCCACATATACCATCGGTTAAAATTCAATTTCATCGGCAAGTTTACGAGGATACCGCAAAAAAAAAAAAAAGCTAATAAATCTTGAAATTTGATATCTTGCTCAACCGTAAACTAAAAATAACGCCGAACAGATCCGGTATTCTTACCTTATTCAAGAGGATGGTAGTTGGCGAAGGGAACCAAAACGATCCAAAGTGGAAACCTGGCCTCGCTTCAGCTGCAATCCAGCGCCAACTAGTTCTAGTTCCAAGGAAAAACAATAGTTTAATCGACAACTCAAATAATTCAAACCCTATGAATGAAAACGATGAAGCTGAATTTGGTGAAAACCTAATTAAGCAGAAACCCTAACAATTATATGCTCAAAACGCTCTTACACGAAAAGAAACAAATCTTACAAACCCTAGAAGAAGGAATATTGATATTAGCTTACTTGCAGGCAAAGGAAAACAAGAATAGGCAACTTGGAAGCAGAGACACCAAGCAGATCCAAACGGGGAGAAGATGAATATAGAGGGCAAATACCCAATGACCTTCTCGAAGACTTCCAGGAAAGGTCCGAATGGATGCAAAGTAAGGGGCGCAATTTTGAATATTTAACAATACAATCGAGAATCATTCTCCATCAGTGGGCTGGGCCTTGTTTGAGGCGTACTGGGCCGTAAAGCCCAAATATAGACCCAACAAAGAAAATCTTGCCAGATTGAGTCCATACTCAGAGTGCCACGTGGTAAGTCGTTATTGGCTGTTTTACATAGCAGATAAGCTGATATAAAGTCCATGAATCAATAACCACAAACCACGAGATTGGTCTCAACGTTAACCATGGCTCTCGCCGTTGCTTCGAGTGCTCTCTCAAGTCTCCCATTCAGGTCATCTACTTAACTCATTTCGAGTTCAACCCTAATTTCTAATTACATTCTTCAATTCATTTGTAAATATATATATACAGGAAATTATCGAGAAAGTTCATTCAAGAAAAAAAGATTGTCGTAGCCTTACATCGAAGAAACGTACATGTAAATGCGACTAAAGGAGTGTCTAGTGTTTGTGAACCGCTTCCACCGGATAGGCCGTTGTGGTTCCCTGGTAGCTCACCTCCGGAATGGCTTGATGGGAGGTAATTTCAAGCAAATTAATTGTGCAAAATAATGATAAATTTGTGAATTGTGATGATAACAATACTAATAATAATACTTAGGTACATAATTGTTTAGCAACAAATTTTAACTTTGGTATATGATGAGTTACCAATGAATTTTATAGGTGTTCCATCAACCATAAGGTGTTCATAATCCAAACACTTTTTGTTAGAACAAAATCATAATGTAGATAAAAGAAATTTCTTAAAAAACTATTATCATAAATTTCGATATGAATGACTACATTGAACAAAAATCGTAAAAAAATAAAAAAGAGACCCGCTTGGATCAGGTATGTGTTATTTAATTTGATGAAATGACATATTTTCACATATGTCATTTAATGAAATGTGAATTGTTATGAACGTAGGATACATATTAAATTACTCTTTATTTGTTTTTTTAGCCTGCCCGGTGATTATGGTTTCGACCCGCTTGGATTAGGTATGTGTTATCGACACTAAACAATCTTATTATTTTCTTAATCTATATATTTTCTTAATCCACATAACTATTTCTCAGTACACACATTGTTATAATAGGATCGGATCCGGAGCTACTAAGATGGTTCGCACAAGCCGAGCTAATGCACAGCCGATGGGCAATGTTAGCAGTGGCGGGGATCCTGATTCCCGAATGGCTCGTAAGCCTAGGTTTCATGGACAAGTTCAACTGGTACGACGCGGGAGCCCAATCATACTTTGCGGACCCCACAACCCTATTTGTGGTTCAACTAGCCCTAATGGGTTGGGTTGAGGGTCGTAGATGGGCTGACTACTTAAACCCCGGGTGTGTTGACATAGAGCCCAAGTTCCCCAATAGAGAGAACCCAAAACCGGATGTAGGCTATCCGGGTGGGCTATGGTTTGACCCAATGATGTGGGGTCGAGGCTCCCCTGAGCCCGTCATGGTATTAAGGACAAAGGAGATCAAGAACGGGCGCCTCGCGATGCTCGCTTTTGTCGGGTTTTGCTTCCAAGCGATTTATACCGGGCAAAGCCCGCTCGAGAACTTGAGTGCACATCTTGCGGATCCGGGGCACGTAAATGTGTTTACGGTATAAATAGATTTCTATCTTTTTACACTTCTTGATTAAGTTATATGTAGATATGTAGTTTGCATCTATGTATTAAGTTGGGTTTTGGCTTATTTTGCAGGCTTTCTCAGGGAATTGATCGATCGATGGAAAGGAAGGAACTTATAATTGGAAATTATGTGAATATTGGCATGGGGGAAATTGATATTTTATTTAATCATGCTCGATTGTGATGTGACTGTGTGAGATATAGCAAAAATTTGACAATTCATTTTACATAGTTGTTATATGAAAATGAAATCCATCTTTAATGTTTTGTTCAAGATACGAGTAAGACAGTGGATTGTCCAACATCATTTATATTAAATTAATCGTAAGTTAAATATATATATTTCTTTGTTAGTTGATTTTAGGATAGATACCGTATATTTTGTGTTTAATTGGACATGTATTTTCTACGTCATTAAGTTATGAGATAAATATAATAAAAATTAACAATATAAAAACATAAATCTCCATTACATTTAAATTTGGTCACTAAATTACCTAACTATTAAAACAAATGTATTTTCTGTAAACAAATCTTTTATGTTTTTGGTACAAGGGTGACTACTTTCTACGACATATTTTAGAAGATAATATTTAGCTCCCGATTATATTTCTATCCAGATATTGGAACTGATCTCATCATATTGGTATGAAATTGATATATGTTCAACATGATTGTTTTGATTACTAGCTTTAAAAATTTTAGCAAACAAGAAAGGAAACAAACAAAATTAGTAGTTTGTCTAAAGAACCCTTGTACTACCGTACATGCATGACACATGATTAAACAAAAAAAATAAAATAGATCCATAAGAAAATTGTAGAAGACAACGTGAAAAAAAAAACAAAACAAAAAGAAGAGAGTGTTTATGGAGCTTGAAGAAGATTTGTTTCATGATTGAAAAATATATAGGTGAATAAAAAAGAATGGAAATCCAACAAGGAGACAATTGGAGAACAATGTAGATAGAATAGACAAAGAGAATGAAAAAAATATGTAAGGCCATCTCTTTGTTCAAAGATATTAAAATGGCTTAAAAAGTGAAATATAGAAATATGATAACATCATATTCAAAGAGCATATATGGAACATGAAAAAGTTTTGTTTCATACTTGGAAAATATATAGGTAAAGAAAGGAGAATGAAGATCCAACGAGAAGACAATTGGAGAAAATATAGATTAAAAAACAGATGAAAAAGATATGTGATGCCGCTTTTTTTTCCAGGGATATTAAAATGTGCTATAAAGTGAAATATAAAAATATGATTACATCATATCCAAAAGAGCACGTATGAAACTTAAAGAAGTTGTGTCTCATACATGAAAAGATGTAGGAAAAGAAAGGAGAATGGAGATCCATTGAGGAGACAACTGGAGAACAGTATAGGCTGAAAAAGACAAAGAGGAGAAAAATATGCAATGCCGTCTCTTTTTCAAGGATATTAAAATGGGCTATAAAGTGAAATACGAAAACACGATTACATCATATTCAATAGAGTACATATGGATTTTGAAGAAGATTTGTTTCATGATTGAAAAAGATATAGATAAAGAAAGAAGATTGGAGATCCAACAAGTAGACAACCGGAGAACATTATAGATATAAAGACAAAGAGAAGGGAAAAAAAAGAAGTGATGTCATCTATTTTTTCAGAGATATTAAAATGGATTAAAAAATAAAGTATGAAAATATGATTATATCATATTTAAAAGAGTACATATGTAACTTGAATAATTTTGTTTTATACTTGGAAAAGATATAGGTAAAGAAAGGAGAATGGAGATCCAACAAGAAATCACGTGAAAAAAGTATAGATTGAAAGGACGAAGAGGATGAAAAAGATATGTAATGTCGTCCCTTTTTTAGGATATTAAAATTGGCTAAAAAGTGAATGTGAAAACATGATTACATCATATTCAAAGGAGTGCATATAGACTTAAAGAAGTTTTGGTTCATACTTGGAAAAGATATAGGTAAAAAAAAAAAAGGAGAATGGAGATACAACGAGGAGACAATTTAAGAACAATAGATTGAAAAAGACGGAGAGGAGGAAAAAGATATGTGATGTTGCCTCTTTTTCAAGTGATATTAAAATGGGCTAAAAAGTGAAATATGAAAATATGATCGGTTCATATTCAAAAGAGTGTATATGAAACTTAAAGAAGTTTTGTTTCATACTTGGAAAAGATATATGTAAAAAAAGAAGAATGGAGATCCAACGAGGAGATAACTGAAGAATGATATAGATAGAAAAGATAAAAAAGGGGGAAAAGATATGTGATGCCGCCACTTTCTTAGGAATATTAAAATTTCCTAAGAGTGAAATATAAAAGTACGATTACATCATGCTAAAAAAAGAGCGTATATGGAATTTGAAGAAGTTTTGTTTCATGCTTAGATAAGATATAGGTAAAGAAAGGAGAATGGAGATCCAACGAGGAGACAATTGAAGAACAATATAGACATAGAAGACAAAAAGGAGGAAAAAGATATGTGATGTCGCATTTTTTTTAGGGATATTAAAATTGGCTAAAAAGTAAAATAAGAAAATATGATAACATCATATTCAAAAGAGTGCATATGGAATATGAAGAATTTTTGTTTCATACTTGAAAAAGATATAGTTAATGAAAGAAGAATTGACATCGAACGAGGAGATTATATGAGATCAGTAGAGATATAAAAGACGGAGAGGAGAAAAATGATATGTGACGCCGCCTCTTTTTTAGGAATATTAAAATGGGTTAAATAGTAAAATATGAAAATATGATTACATCATATTCAAAAGAGCATATATGAAACTTGAAGAAGTTTTGTATCATACTTGAAAAAAAATATATGTAAAGAAAGGAGAATGGAGATACAAAGAGGAGACAACCGAAGAACGATATAGATAGAAAAAGACATAGAGGGAAAAAAATATATGTGATGCCGCCTCTTTTTCATAGATATTTAAATGGGCTAAAAGTGAAATATAAAAATATAATTACATCATGCGTAAAAAAGAGCGCATATGGAACTTAAAAAAGTTTTGTTTCATACTTGAAAAGGATATAGGTGAACAAAGGAGAATGGAGATCCAACGAGAAGACAACTAGAGAACATTATAGATAGATAAGTCAAAGAGGAGGAAAAATATATGTGATGCCGCCTCTTTTTTCAAGGGTATTAAAATGGGTTAAAAAGTGAAATATGAAAATATGATTACATTCATGCTTAAAAGAGCGCATATGGAACTTGAAGAAGTATTGTTTCATACTTGAAAAAGATATAGGTAAAGAAAGGAGAATTGAGATCCAACGAGGAGACTACTAGACAATAGTATACTTAGAAACGACGGAGATCGAGGAGAATAGAGATATGTGACGCCGCCTGTTTTTCAAGAATATTAAATTGGATAAAAAGTTAAAATAAGAAAATATGATTACATCATATTCAAAAGAGTGCATATGGAACTTGAAGAAGTTTTGTTTCATGCTTGGATAAGATATAGGTAAAGATAGGAGAATGGAGATCCAACGAGGAAACAATTGTAGAATAGTATACATAGAAAGAGAGATGAGGAAAAAGATGTGTGACGCCGCCTCTTTTTCAAGGATATTAAAATGGGCTAAAAAAGTGAAATATAAAAATATGATTACATCATATATTAAAAGAGTGCATATGGAACCTGATGAAGTTTTGTTTTATACTTGAAAAAGATATAGGTAAAGAAAGGAGAATGGAGATCCAACGAGGAAACAATTGGATAACAATATTAATAGAAAAGACAAAGAGGAGAAAATATGTGATGCCGTCTATTTTTCAGGGATATTAAAATGGGCTAAAAAGTAAAATATGAAAATATAATTATATCATATTCTAGAGAACTCATATGAAACTTGAAGAAGTTTTGTTTCATACTTGAAAAAGATATAGGTAAGAAAGAAGAATGGAGATTCAATGAGGAGACAACCTTAAGAACAATATAGATAGAAAAAGATACAGAGGAGGAGGAAGATATGTGACATTGCCTCTTTTTTCAAGGATATTAAAATGGTTTTAAAAGTGAAATATGAAAATATGATTGGATCATATTCAAAAGAGCACATGTGGAACTTGAACAAGTTTTGTTTCATACTTGAAAAAGACATAGGTGATGAAAGGAGAATGGAGATCCAAAGAGGAGACAACTGGAGAACAATATTGATAGAAAAGATAGAGAGGTTGAAAAAGATTTGTGATGCCGCCCCTTTTTTTTTCCAGGGACATTAAAATGGACTAAGAAGTGAAATATGAAAATATGATGAGATCATATTCAAAAGAGCGCATATGGAACTTGAAAAAGTTTTGTTTCGTACTTGAAAAATAAATAGGTAAAGAAAGAAGAACGGAGATCTAGCGAGGAGACTACCGGAGAATAGTATCAATAGAAAAGATAAAGATGAGGAAAAAAAAAAAGTGATGCCACCTCTTTTTCCAGGGATATTAAAATGGGTCAAAAAGTGTAATATATAAATATATTTAAATCATATTCAAAATAGCACATATGAAACTTATAAAAGCTTTTGTTTCATACTTGGAAAATAAATAGGTAAAGAAAAGGGAATAGAGATCCAACAAGGAGACAACTAGATAACAATATAGATAGAAAAGACATAGAGTACGAAAATAGATATATGATGCCGACTCTTTTTTCAGGGATATTAAAATGGCTAAATAGTGAAATATGAAAATGTTATTAGATCATATTCAAAAGAACGCATATGGAACTTGAAAAAGTTTTTTTCATACTTAAAAGAAATAGGTAAAGAAAAGAAAATGGAGATCCAATGAGGAAGTTTCTTGCTTCGACATTCCATACTTAAAGTTGGGCAAAACTTTACCAGCAAATGTTCAAAGAGAATATATTTTCTTTGATTGTTCATTTCGCGGTATTTTCTTATATTTTCTTTGTTTGTTCATTTCGAGATATGACCAATAGATGATCATATTATTCATACAAGCAGAATTAGCAATTCAGCAAAATCAAGGTCATAGACCATATTGCAGTTACAATGGATTGTGTTTTGTGTAACCATAACCTGGAAGACTTAGGACATCTGCTAATTGAGTGTCCATTAACAAAACAAACTATTACTGACATGGCACCAAATGCAAGCAACATCATTAACACAATCAATTGGAACCCAAATCAACCAGGTGTTACTTTAAACCACTTAAGAGACAATCTAGAATGGAGAGACTTAAGAATAGTACTTGTTACTTGGTGGAGCATATGGTTCTTCAGAAATCAAATAATTTTAAAAAACGATGAGTTCATGAAAACGAATAACATCAAGGAATTTATTTTATTTCACATCAAATCTTGGAGGGAAGCCAAGAAAGAAGAAGATAACGACGAGCCAACGAGAAAAACACAGCATAGTAGGAGAAAAAAGAAAAATATAAAATGGGAACCTCCGGTTAATGAATTTGTGAAATTTCATTTCGATGGGTCTAAAATGCCTAATGGCTCAGCGGCCTTTGGCTTCATCATTCGAGACCATTATAGTAAAATCGTCTCTTTTGATTATGGGAAACTCCCAGAAGTGTCAGTTTTTTGAAACTGAAGCTCATGCCCTTCTAAAGGGGTTGTTAAAGTTAAAAGAGCTAGGATTACAGAAAATTGAAATCGAGGGAGATAATCTGAGTGTAATCAATTGTGTCATGGGTATCTGAAAACCGCCATGGCAAGCAGAAATACTTATTGGTGACATTATGTTTCACGCGCAAGCGTTTCAGGAAGTCCGGATCAAGCATATTTTCAAGGAAGTCAACACGGTGGTCGATGCCCTTGCCGCTCTTGGCCAGTTACACCCTGCTACGAATGTTGTCATCCCTCAAGCCATCGAAGAGCTCACCCTTGTGGACTCCGTCCGACGGCCCGTCTCAAGAAGTGGAGCTTGACGTTTATGCCTTTCATTGTCTTTTGCTAGAGACGACCTCTCGGGCCGCTATTTTCTTCTGTTTTTAGTGCCCCGAATTGCTTTCCATGTAAAAAAAAAATAAAAAAAAATTTTTAGAGAGCAATATAGATAGAAAAAGAGAGAGGAGAAAAAATATACGTGATGTCGCTTTTGTTTTAGGGATATTAAAATGGACTAAAAAGTGAAATATAAAAATATGATTATCATCATGCTCAAGAAAGAGGGCATGTGAAACTTCAAGAAGGTGTGAATCATAATTAGAACCGGGAGACAACTAGAGAACAATAAATATAGAAAAAGATAGAGAGGGAAAAAGATATGTGATGCCGTCTATTTTTTCAGGATATTAATATGGACTAAAAAGTGAATATGAAAATATGATTGGATCATATTCAAAAGAGGGCATATGAAACTTGAAGAAGTTTTGTTTCATACTTGAAAAATACATAGGTAAAAAAAAAAAAGATCTAACGAGAATTCAACTAGAAAACATTATTGATAGAAAAGACAAGAGGAGGAAATAGATACGTGATGTCACATCTTTTTCAAGGATATAAAAATGGGTTAAAATGTGAAATATGAAAATATAATTACATCATATCCATAAAAAGCATCTATAGAACTTAAAAGAAGTTTTGTTTCATACTTAAAAAGAAATTGGTAGTGAAAGGAGAGTGTAGATCTCACGATAAGAACCTTGAGAACAATATAGATAGAAATGATAGAGAGGATAAAAAAGTTATATGCTGCCGCATTTATTTAGAAATTTTAGAAAGGGTTAAAAAGTAAAATATGAAAATATAGGACGGAATTAACGTGCTCTTATATTCCTTCTATGCTTTGCAAACTAGTCTATGTCTGATTTGTGTTTCGATGCGTAACCTCTCGATATGCATTGTATATGTTTCAATGCGTAACATCTCGATATGCATGTGCTTCTTCACTCCCAACTTCGATCGCACCTATTCTCGACTAAGATGTCTCTAGAAGTAGGTGGGCAAATAAATTCATGCCCCTTTTTGTGATTTTTTTCAATCTTGTGAATTGTTCAAATTTTCAGTCGATTACCCAAACCTTTTTTTTATGATTAACTATTAATCTAATTAATTTAAAATTTATTTAATTTATCTTACAAGATAAGAATACGTGGGCCCATTACTAAAATGTCGATAAATATGTTAACAAACCCGTAACTTTAATAATGATCTTTGTTGCTTCACTAAAATTTCTCATTATACCACTAAGTCATACAACAATGACATTAATAGACACAATTTTCCTTAACTTTTGGGATGATCAAACATGCCCTTCTAACCCTGGACTTTTCGTACAAGAACCAAAAGTGATAAAACCACACATTTTTATTTTTCAAAAGGGATTAAATAGGTCAACTCTAAAGACTTGAAGACTTTTTCCAATATCACCCATTTGTCTTGTGGCCAAAAGAGTCAAACACATGACTTTGAAATTTGAATGCAGCAGCCAAATCTTGATCTTTTCCATACTTGTTAAATATCATCTTTTACGTATGCTCTCTCTATATAGTCATGTAAATTCATAATTAAATACCAAACCAAACACGCCCTTGCAACCACAAAAGTAAGCTACGAAGATGATGAGCTCCTGCCAAGATGATTACAAAGAAGTAGTCGTAGACGGAGATGGGGATGAAGATGAAGAAACTCGACTTCCCGGGTTTCGGTTTCACCCGACTGATGAAGAGCTGGTTACGTTTTATCTGAAGAGGAAGGTTCAGAAGAAACCCATTAGCGTTGAGATTATAAAGCAGATTGATATCTACAAGCACGATCCTTGGGAACTTGCAAGTATGCATATATAATTTCATGTCAATATCATTTTTTTTAACTTCTAAGTAGGTTTTGTCTAAGCTTCTTCTGAAACTTTTCGATCAAGCCTCTTAAGCTAGCTTGCCCGGTATTGTTATCAGTTAATACGATTCTAGAGCTATGTTCACAAGAAAATTGGGAGAAAAACTAGGGTTTCTAGATATCATATACTTTTTGATTAATCTACTTCTTTTTCCTAAATTCTTTATCTTAAAGTGATTTAAGTAAATAGTCTAATGTTGATATATTTTCATTGTTTGTCCTTTTTTAAAAATTTATGACGTCTTCTTTCTACAATTTTTAATATAAAAATTAATTTTTAAAAGATAGATGATTTAAATGATATGTAAAATTCATTTACAATCAAGTTTGTAGACAAAATGTAAGATTAAGATTCATTTACAATCAAGTTTGTAGACAAAATGTAAGATTAAGGGAAGCAACTACTTAAAATTAGAGCAAAGACAAACGCTACACAAAATAAAAACGGGATATCACCGGTTTTCTCTTCTTTTTTTTCTACTAATTGCCATTTTTAAATATATATGTCCAACCACCCGAATTTTTTAGAACTGAGCCAAACATAAACTTTAATCGAGATTAAAATAAAAATCATTATTGTTCGGTTTGTTTAGTGAAGTAAACGATCTTGATCCGAGCTCGAGTAATATGTCTCATACAACAACACTAGTGAAGAATGACTTATATAGCTAGTCATCTTTAGAGTTATAATTTGAGCCGAACAAGACGATCTATGGTATGCTCTAAGCGAACCTAAGTTTTAATCAATCTTTATAAATAAAAAAATCATACTCAATTTCAATTTGTTTAGTCTAGTGAATGAATTGGAGTCAAGCCCAAACCAAGCTCTCAGCTAGTATTAAAAAAAATGTACTATGCACATAGGTTACAAACTAATTATGATTATATGTGCAGAAGCAAGTAGCGTAGGAGACAAAGAGTGGTATTTCTATTGCAAAAGAGAGAGGAAATACAGGAACAGTGTAAGGCCAAACAGGGTCACTACCTCCGGGTTCTGGAAGGCAACCGGAATCGACAAACCAATCTACTCTAATGGAGGAGAAGGTCATCAATGTGTCGGCCTTAAGAAGTCGTTGGTTTACTATCGAGGAAGCGCAGGAAAGGGCACCAAGACAGAATGGATGATGCACGAGTTCCGCCTTCCAAGTGAGCAGCAACACTCTACTGAAGCTAACCCTAGAGATACTCTCCAAGAAGCTGTAAGTAATCCACAAGATCACAATTTTTCTATAATCATATTATTCTGAACAACAATTACTTTACCCTGATTATTTTTCAGGAAGTATGGACACTATGCCGAATATTCAAGAGAAACCAAAAGTACGCATCAGATTGGAGAGAACTCTCATCCAAGAGATCATCTATGATCACCAACACCACAATCAAAAGCTCGAAAACATGCAGTTCTGAATCCACCAACGAACGCGAATGTTACATCAACTTTGGAAACATGAAAACTCATCAAGAACACCAACCTGAAAGTTATAACATTGCTGACTGCAGAAATAGCGATTTTGCAAGACAAAATTGTAAGAAGCAACCCGACACAAAGAACATGATATGCTTGACAAGTAACATTGCAGGACCATCAATGGCTCATATGAGTGCTTCGGATGCATCTATATTCACAAGCCCTTTGAAACCCTCGAGCTCAGTTGATGATCAAGCTGGACAATTCATTTCCGCTTATGAAGGAAATTGGGATGATCTTAGCTCAGTGGTGGAGTTTGCCACTAGAGCTCCCCTTTTATGAAGGTTGACATATCAGGACTAACATGTCTATATGTATATGACCTATATTTTACCAAAATGTCACCATAGAAAGTTGAATATGTTCCAAATATGGTATGTATAAAAACAAAGACCATTTTACAATAGGTTGGAACTTGAAATAGGGATCATATATCATAGCCATTTCACGAGCTGTGGAAACCGCTGCAACAACCATGTCACTGCGTTGATTATACCCTGCTCATATTCAACGAAAACATCATGAGTATTGCTGTGCAATCTAAAGATGACGGATTTTATACCATTACTTGTAAATGAACATATGGAGAGCATGTTATCCTGCATAAGTTAGACGACACAATCTACACGAGTAAATATTCTATTTCAGTTTTCAGCATTCTCTGCAACAAATGGAGTTTTTTTTCAGAATACCCTTCTTACACCATGGTTGATTGCATTTTTTGTTGGTTTTAAGCCTCTTCCTCCAATCCCAAAAACAATTCAAGAAGGATTGGACAGTCTGTTTACTTATCATCAGTAAAGCCAGAAGGATAAATGTTTTTGAATAGAATGCATATACTTACCAAAACTGATTCTCCTGGCTTGATAGCAGGTTCAGCACAATCTCGAGCATAACTGTATTTGAGTACTACCATTAGATGACGGAATTTTGCGACAATTGAGGATTTTAAACCACAACTATACAGAATCATGCAATTAAGGTAAGCCGTTGAAACAATGACAGCAAGTCAGCAACCAACAGCACCTTGCTGGTAAGATATGGTGATATTATAACTCAAACTGTTAGACTGTAATTGTATAGACCTTGTGTCTCACAAAGAAGATACTGGGAGCTGATTACAGCAGAACTCACACTATTTGTCGCGTCCCGTTCAGCACCTCCAACCTATAAAAGCTACATCCTTTGCTAAACGGGAAAGGGGTTCCGTTCCATTCTGTAATCAAATTGAAAGTTGTGCACTTAAAATTTTAAGGGAAAGAGTATGATAGTGAAGGAGGTTTGTAATGCTCAGCAGCATACCTAAGTGCCATGAAACACCAACTGCTTTAGTATCCTCAGTAGATATATCATCAATTACAAATTGGAGATCAGTGCTCATAGAATCAGTAAACTTATTGAAGAAAGCCATAATATCCTGCATTTGTTCCCAAGCTGTGATTAGCAAACCTTCATTATAGTCTAAATAAGTGATCAAGAGAAACCATTTCCATCATAAACAGAAAAATGCTGTTAACAAGTATTGTATGCCGTGACAAATCACATTTTCGACTTGACTGTTGGTTCCAATTTCCAATTCATGTTGAAATCGAAACTTGTAATTTAACAATTTCAAATCAAACTCAGCCAAACGGCAAATCGATTGAGAGAGCAATTACCTTGCGTCCGACGAAGGGGCGAGGGAAAACTAGGTCCTCGTAAACGCAGTTTTCGGCGATAAGGACCTCAACGCTGGCAAGATCGTGCCTGTTGATTCCACCATAGAAACCCTTCACAACCTCCGAAGCAGAGAGCAACTGAAAGGACTGTATTTCTCTGTCACCGTCCGAATTCGAAGTGGAAAGCGAAGCCTGTGTCTGACTCTCAGAGAAAGAAGCCCTTAGAACAGTTTCCAAGAGTTTCTGTGGTAATAGTCTAGTCCTAATCGATGCTCGAACGCCATGACTGAGAGGTAGAGAAGTGAGAATGGGAGGGTGATGGACGCGGTGGACTTGGAGGGATGCCATTTGCAAATTTGCAATCTCCGGCGATTTCGGATAAAACCCGCGCTTCAAACTCTGGTTGCCATCCAAAAACACAATTTAATTTCAATTTTTTCTAATAATTTTTCGACAAACTTTAACCCTTACGGTTTTGGGTGAAATGAGACATATGTATACCTAATTACCTTATACTCATTGAATACTTTTACATTAATATTTTTATATTCGAATTTCATTTACTTTACGATAATATTTTACCTATTCGTATGGGTATCTACTATCTAATGTAATAATGTTCATAATTTGTATGCATATTTTTTGTATATCTAGATTTGAGTTGCATAGTTGAAAGTAAAAATCTAACACGATGAATATTAGATTTAACAAGATTTTTCGGAGAATTTAACAAGGGTTTCAATTTAATTCTCTACTTCTACCCTTTGCATATCATATGTTTTTTCATTTGCTTGTCTTTTCTCATTTTCTTTCTATTTTTTTATCGAATATCTCATTTGAAAAGACAATTTCACTCCTCTAAAGATTCATCACATTCTTTATATTTGTGCAAACAATTAGAGCACGGTTTTAGCCTCGTATGGTATCACATAAAATACACTTGAGGCTTGAGTGTAGTCTTCCTTAAACCACCTAGATAAGACAAGAAGAAGAACTATGTATTATTGTTGATAATATCTAATGTTCAATTTCTTTGACCAATTCTTCCCATTTAAAATCCTCTCCAATATTTTGAAAAAAAAATATATCGTTTATTTTCCCCCTTCACTAGTAATGTTTCATGTCACCCTAATTTTACAGTCAGCTTTGCATTCAATGTCTTCTTGCTATATTTGCTTGAAGTAGGATGGGGTGAAATGAGAACTATGAAAGATTGAGGGGCTGATTTCTTCCGGCTCCTAAGCAAGATCGGAACTAGAAGGTAAAATTTGGTTCAATAATTTTAACGCGAGTCATTGTTACTAAAAATTTAATTCGAGTAGGCCGATACAGTTTACCCCATTTATAAGTCACGAAATTTGTATATGTAATAAAGGTATTCCATCATTTATATTGTGGACAATTCACCCCATTTATAACCCATTTATAAGTCACGGTTTTAAAATCTAATATACAACACAATTACAAATCACGAATCTAAACTCAATACCTAATTACGAACCAGCGCCTAAACCTAAATCTATTTACTAAACGGGCACTAAATCGTACTATTTTATATCTATACACTTGAAGTCTTGAACCCTAAATTTGTTACAAGCAAACAAAAAAAGGGTGAAATTGGTAAGTGTGTAGGTTTTTTATCAAAGAACCAAAGTGTGTAGACAAAATTTTATAGAAACACTAACAATGCAGTTTTTATTTGTGAAGGAATCCTTCCTTTAAATAGTAATACTCAATTTTTAATACCCAACCTTCATCATGTATCCAGCTTAGGTTATCAAAAATTTGTTACCCAATTTTAGTACTCAACGTTCTACATCCAAATTTACTTATGTTACCCAACTTAACCCAACTTCGTTGTTACCCGATTTTAATACCCAACGTTCTACATCCAAATTCACTTATGTTACCCAACTTCGTTGTTACCCGATTTTAATACCCAACGTTCTACATTCAAATTCATTTATGTTACCCAACTTCGTTGTTACCCGATTTTAATAACAACGTTCTACATTCAAATTCACTTATGTTACCCAACTTCGTTGTTACCCGATTTTAATACCCAACGTTTGACATCCAAATTTACTTATGTTACCCAATTTCGTTGTTACCCGATTTTAATACCCAACGTTCTATATCCAACTTCACTTCAGTTACTCAACTTCGTTGTTACCCGATTTTAATACCCAACGTTCTATATCCAAATTCACTTCGGTTACCCAACTTCTTTGTTACCCGATTTTAATACCCAACCTTGTATATCCAACTTCACTTCGGTTACCCAACTTCGTTGTTACCCGATTTTAATACCCAACGTTACATATCCAACTTCACTTCGCTTACCCAACTTCGTTGTTACCCGATTTTAATACCCAACGTTACATATCCAACTTCACTTCGCTTACCCAACTTCGTTGTTACCCGATTCTAATACCCAACGTTAAATATCCAACTTCACTTCGATTACTCAACTTCGATTACCCAAGTTCAATACTCATCTTCATAAATTTATAACTAGGGCCACATACATGATAAGACATATTACTCACTCACATCGGAAAAATACAAGAAACTTGCAGATGGTTCTATACAATGTTCTGTGACACAAAATTTGACTAGCATGGACTATGATCTTTAACTAATGAGATGTCAACTAAATGACGAATGACAAGTGCATGCTTAATTTATTTACCCATATTCTTCATCTCCGCACTATTTGTGCAAGTAATCAGATTTTTCCTATGTCTTGCCAACTCTAACTTCAAAAACCAAATAACTATATCTGCAATAAAAATTCACAAACCAGTAATTAATCTCTATGAATCACCATCAGTATACTACAATGTCTAATTTTATTACCAAATTTATCTGGCAAGCAAGTTTTAGTTACAAAGAGCTGCAAGAAGCTACAGATGATTTCAAGGAAGTAATTGGTCAAGGAGCATTTGCAATTGTTTACAAGGGATTGCTTCATAGCTCAACCAATGCTATTGCAGGTAAGAAACTAAAAGAGTCAGTCCAAGAGAACGAAAGGGAGTTTGAAGGCAAAGTGAAAGCCATAGCTAGAACACGCCCTAGTTTTGTTGTTCGACGGCCGAGATCCTCGACGCAACAAGGGCTTCTCCTTCCGATTATTTGAGATGGGAAGCTTCGGGGGTTGAGTCCTTGAGATAATACTCTTGAGTCCGAGTGGAGGAGCCGTCGAACAACTGAGTCTCTTGCTCTATGATATCATGTTCTTGACTGCGTTGTGATTCAAGCCTGTCAGCTTGGTTTTCAGTAAAAGCATCAATATTTTCTTCTGTAAAGTAAACTGATATGGGTTCAAAGACATGGTATTCTGCTTGACTCCGTTGTGGTTCCTTATCTGCTTGGTTTTCGGTAAAGCTGGAAGTCGCATTGTAACAATGACTATTTACAACGGCCTCATTCCCTAAAGTAAGATCTTCAATACCATCATCACTCCCACTACATTCTTGTGGTCGAGATCCAAGTCATCTTCATCACTGTGAAGAGACTCATTATTGTCTGAAGAGTAGCAGATCCTCTGTCACAAAGATAATTCATGATTAGTTTAGATTGCAATTAACGTACAATTGAAAATGTAAAATTGAAACCCAAGTATACCTCCAAAATGTAGCGAGCAACCAAGATCTCATCTCCGGAAGAGATTCCAACAACAGGACCAACTTGGAATTCCCACTAAATACAGAGACAAAAATATGTTATAAATTACATGCATAACAAATCATCTTACATTCTTACGCCAACAAGGCATGCCATGAAATATTATTACCTGGCCAGGCATCACCCCTCCATTGATTCCACTGATAGTAATGCCAGCATATAAGCATGACTTGTAGTGAGCATCGACAATGTCCCTTTCAAAAGCTTTATCAACACCAATACCACAGTAGTATGGCCCCTGTTTCACCATTACACAAATATATTTTACTTTGTTTTTTATTAGTTGAGTTATAGGAAGACTTATGTATTTCACCTTGTTCTTTATTGTTCAATTAGTTTCTTTAAATGACCAATATTGGGTCAGCTCTAAATTAGAGAAATGAAGGTGATTACCTGAGGACCGGGAAAGCCTCCTAGGAGGCCATCAAAGAGGCCACTTAACATCCCTTTGTAGCAAAGTGACTCTTGTTCGATACCGAACCTGTTGCATAGAGGTTCTGTAAGTAATAAATAAATAAATGAGATTGTGACACACTAATATGCGAAAGATTAATGATAGGTTCAAAGGGGAAGGGTTTTTTTCAGAAACTACCAGGGTACTTCGCTTGCAACAACAGGATAACTAAAGATCGATCTCTACAGCTTTAGCCCTCTTGTTTGTTGGGATGGGTTGTCCTTGAGGTGTGTAAGCATAACACATAACCTAAAAGATACAAAATTCATAAGAGATCTTGTCATTACATCAAATGAAAACAGAGGAAAGACATATGAATGAATACATACCAGTGGAAATCAGTTGTATACGGATACGGGGTCGCCTTGGGAACGCGGGATCTCTCTTCTTCTAGCTCTTTCTGCATCAGCTCTGTAAGGAGCCTTCTCTCTTTTTCCACACCTCTTTCCTGATTGATCAGAAACAAAAGCCAATGTCATTATAAGAATTTTATAGCAAGCTTCTGACTAAAGAGATAAAAAGACTAAATAAATACCGTAACTTAAGAATGGCAATGAGCGAGTTTGATTGATGATGTCTTGATTTGAGAATACAAATTTTGAAATGATAAAGAGACGTTCAACATACATAACAATTTATATCAAAGCAAATGTTATGACAGAATAAAGGCTTGTGTCGATGGAGATTAATTAAACACATTATATTGCTAATTTGTAATTGATTCTGAAATCAATGGATCATATAAATCACCTCCTTTGGCGAATGTTATGACAGAATAAAGGCTTGTGTCCATGGTTACAGTAATCTTAAGTGCAAGTTAGAACAAAAGCTTCAATATGAAAAATTGAAAGAGATAATATAAATCACCTCCTTTGGCGATTAGCAAAGCACCCATGCCAACCAATTGAAGTTCCCTCCCAGGAACACTCTTGAGAGACAAGAATCTATCAATTAAGTTGATGGTAAGGTAAAGTGTTTTTGATCTTAACTCAAATTTGTGATGAACTTTAATCAACCAATCCACTAGAATTGATCTCATCCTCGGATTGCCTTCTTGTTATGCAGACATATAATCCTGAACCTGAGTTTCTCCCTGAAGAAGCCATACACATTCATCTCAACCACATACTCCAATACCATACTTATCATCAATAACAAGAAAAGGTTAAAAAATTGTACCTCAGTGAGCTTGTAGAATTGGTAAATTTCCTCAACATATTCAACCACAACAAGCTCGTTTTCTGCATCGCCCTCGTAAATGTTTATGACCAAGTTTTGGGGCTTCTTTTTAACCCCACAAGCCTCCTGAATATTTGTAATTGTTATAGACATAAGACATATTTAGTACTATATTATAATTAAAATAAGATGAAGTTAATTGTATATGGGTGATGGATCCACCTTGCTACGTTGAGAGAGAACAGAGGTGAAGCTAGGGCCTTTCTTCTTCTTAGACACTTCTTCCTTTACAACTTTACTTCCAGATTTTAAATTTCGTGTGTTGTGTTATCCCAAAGTTATTAACCTTATTCTTAAAATTATTGACATATTGCACAGTGGGAGAGGAGGTAAAAGATGAAGATGAAAATAGTGTCTTTTACTGAGTTTTATAATAATGCATTACATGAAGTGCTCATCCAAACATACTTTTTCCATGTTATTCTTATTCAATCCAGAGTCAAGGGATTCATTTGTTCCGTTCTGATCAATCTGAACACTGTAGAAAACATGAAATTTCCATTTCAGCACCACAGAAACCTAAGAGGAAAAAAAAAAACTAACTAAAATGCATAGCAGGTCAGTAGGTCACTAAGTCTAAAGCACATGCAGGCTTCGACATTTCTTATCAAAATATTGTGATATGTAAGAAAGAAGGTTAAGGAGTCATTTATAAAATATTTACAAGAATCTAACAACAAAGAGAAACCAAAACCAGGCCAAACTAAACGGAATCACACACCAAACCTCCACCAACCTTGTGCAATTAGCGATACAAATAACTCAAAAAGTTGAAAAATGTCTAAATTTAAGTTTCTAGTGACATTCCTAATGACTAACTACTGCAGAGAATAACGGGGATTGAGGAATCAAACCTGTTTCTGTAGTTAATTTCGAATTCATTTCATCTCTTATCTGTCGACTTTTCTCAGAGGCAGAATTCTTCAATTCTTCCAATGTGACATTATTTCGGTTATCATCAAAGATGAGGGGTTAGTTGAATCAGAAGACTCCATCACCGCCGCCTTGATATTAGCCTTACTTTTGTTGTTCGACGGGCGAGATCCTTCCGAGAAATTGAGATGGGCAGCTTGATGGTCGAGTCCGAGTGGAGGAGCCGTAAGAGGACCCAGGAAGGTCGTCCGGCCATTTCTTCCTCACCATGGCCAACGACGGCCGCCAGCGAGAAGAGCCCTAGATGGTGCGATTTGGGCATGTAGGGTTCCAGAGAGAAGAAGTTCGAGAGGAGAGAAGGGAATTTGATTTTAACGGTAGTACCTAATAAAATTTTGCCAAAAACTACATAAAAAAAGACTTTTCATATTTCCACCATGGGTATAAGGGTGGAAGTGGATATTACCTCATTTATTAAGAAGCTTGAAATACACTTTCAATGGCGGTGCCTACACACCTAAAAAAGCTACATAAAAAAGGCCCTTCATAAAATTTGATTTTAACGGTATTACCTCATTTATCTCAAAAAGAAATTTCCTGCCAATATGGGGCGGTGCCGTGCGCACGGACCCAACAGAGTAACGAACTATAAAGTATAAACTCGTCTCTTTATGGACAGACTGAAATTATCAAGAAAGCTTGAAATACACTTTCAATGGCGTCTTCCACTGCTTTCCTGCTGGTCTGCGTCGCATTTCTCTCTCTGTTTCTTCCCCTTTCCTCGTCCTTCCATGAAGATACTGTTACCAACGCCGCCGAGATCCTCTCCAGTTCTGGATACATTTCGATGTCTCTTGTTCTCCAGCTTGTTTCACAAACCCTATTTTCGAACGCTTCCACCACGACTATCTTCTCACCATCCGACGAGGCTTTCCACCGTTCCGGACAGCCTTCGTTCTCACTTCTCCGACTCCACATCTCTCCCAACGCCTACTCTTTCGAACAACTACAGTCACTTCCTTTCGGCTTCACGATTCCAACTCTTTCCCCTAATCGATCGCTCTTCGTCACCACACTTCCTTCCGATGATCAAATTTCCATCAACGGTGTCAAGATTGACGGAACTCCGGTCTTCGACGACGGGATGTTGATAGTGTTTGCCATGGACACGTTCTTTAATCCTAATTTCAAGATTCTAACCCCCTCGCTAAGTCCTAGCTCCGAATTCGCACAGTACAGTCCAGCTCCGAGCCCGAATTTCGAGTGTCCAGCCTATTCCGGTGGTCACCTATTTTCAGAGGGCGTTAAGAGCCTGAGTTCCAAGGGATTCTCAATCATGGCGTCCTTTCTTGAACTGCAATTGCTTCTGTTCGTTGATGATGATGCTCAGTTCACTGTATTTGCTCCGAGTGATGATTCGTTGAATGAGCAAATAAGAGATTTCAAAGGCTGGAAATCGCTTTTCCTGCGACATGTGGTTCCCTGCGAGGTTTCTCTGTCTGATCTCGCTCGATTGGATGATCGAATGGTCATGAACACTTTCTTAGAGGGGTTTTGGATCAAACCTACTCGTTCCGATGGTTTTCTTCTGCTGAATGGTGTGCGTGTTGAATCTCCTGAACTATATCGTGGTCCTCGGCTCTTGGTTCATGGGATTCAAGATGCATTCGCCATGCCAGCGAGTTCAAGTTCAGAGGATTGGGTGAACTCTTCTTTTGGAAACGACTATGAAGTTGTGAACAATGAACTTTAGTGTTTATGATATTGATTCCTGTGTGCAACTTTCAGATCATGTGCTTCTTGATATCAAAGATTCAAGCGTAATGATCCTGTGTGTTTACATAGCACGATCTATAAAACATCTGTCTGTTATGTTTTCAAATTTTTTCTGGAGAATGAAATGTTTGTTTAGTTTGTTTCAATTTCGGTTATGTGTTATACTTGTCTTGTCTTGTACAATCTGAATGGTATTAACTTTCTATAGTCCACATATAACATTACAACACTAGGATAATATATGTGATAGTCTAGGACCATTGAAAGTCTAGGGGCCAGATAGACATGACTGCTGCTACTGCTAGCTGCCCCTATTCTTCGTAAGAAAACACTAAAAAAGTTGAAAGGGAAAATTGAAATTAGTGGAAAGTCTCATCAAAGAAACCATTGTTGGGCAAAAGATCCTAACCCACAAATGGAAGAAACCTTGTAAAGTGAAAGCTCCCTACTTCTCTGCATAGTTTTGCTGTCAATAGCACAGTTTTACCCACTGTACAGTAATGTGCCTTTCTTCTTCCTTCAATACTAACTGCAATGACCTACTTTTTTTTAAAAAAAAAAGATCAACTTATTACATGTTATGCATTTACAATTTTATTGCATGTACTGTGATTAAGAAGTTTGATTGAATTTTTTTTTATAATTATTTCAATACACACAATTTTACCCAACTTATTACAAGATTAAGAAGTTTAATTAAAAGTTTTGGTGGCAATAGCACAATTTTACCTTGTTTATCTCTGATATAATATTAAGTATAAACAAAATACAAAGAGGCCAAATGGGATGTGCTGACACATCAACTTTAGGAAGACTTAAATTCAAACTTTTGCCAACAAATATTCCAATAATCTGTCTATGCCTTCTGGGTTTTGTTTGAAATATTTCATGTAAGGGAGTCTCCTCTTACACGTTTTAATTTCAAGTTTGCAAGGGAGCCTCTCTTGTGTCATTTGCCCTTCAAAAATTTGGTCGAGATGTCAACTAACATATCACAAAGAACTTAAGAATAAAAATATCCTCCTCTTGTAATAACGGTCTCTTCTCTTGCACGCCGCCTAGAACCTTGTGGCACATGACACTCACGTGATGAGATGAGGCTTGAGGCCCATGACCATGACCGTGACCATCTAGACCTGCCAACATTTCAAGGTGAGCATAGTATAAGATGAAGAATCATTGTTTATGTTGTGTTTGAATCAGCAGACGATAGCAAGTACAACACTACCTCAGGATGGAAGGCAGTTCCGATGCCATCAACATAGTTTTATGGGGAGAGCTATCTGTGAGACTGTGACAATGCTTAAGATATTTTCATCTTCATACACATCAGCCGCAAGTGAACAAGCGTCCAATTTGCTAAATATGCCAAATTTCAGTTCAATCCCGCAACAGGATTACAGGAGGTGTATAAGATTAAACAAAATACTATTAAGCACTTGGCCTGACCCTATATGATCCAAGAATAACAAATCAAAAGTAAACAAAATCACTTCAACTTCTCGATCTACTTTGTACTCGTCACTGTCCCTTTGGAAAATCAAAATTGAGGAACTGAATTCCATTAAAAGACTTTAGATTATTGTTCCAAAAATATCTCCGTCCAATATTGGGGCGGTGCAGTGCACGAACCAAACAAACTATAAACTCATCTTTTCTTTTGGAATGTTGTGACTGAAACTCATCTCTTTCAATGGCGTCTTCCGCTACTTTCCTGCTGGTCTCCGTAGCAATGCTCTCTCTCTTTCTTCACCGCTCCTCATCCTTCCGTGAAGATACAATTACCAACGCTGCCGATATCCTCTCTAATTCTGGCTACCTTTAGATGTCTCTCGTTCTTGAACTCGTCTATCCAACTCTACTTTCCAACGCTTCCAACGCGACTATCTTCTCACCATCCGACGAGGCTTTTCACCGCTCCGGACAGCCTTCGTTCTCACTTCTCCAACTCCACATCTCTCCCAACGCCTACTCCTACAAGCAGCTTCAGTCACTCTCTTTCGGCTTCTTGATTCCAACTCTTTCCCCCAATCGATCGCTCTTCGTCACCACACTTCCTTCCGTTGATCAAATTTCCATCAACGGTGTCAAGATTGACGGAACGCCGGTCTTCAACGACGGGATGTTGATAGTGTTTGCTATGGACACGTTTTTCGATCCTAATTTCGAGATTCTAACCACATCGCTGAGCCCTAGCCCCCAATTCGCACGGTGCAGTCCTGCTTCGAGCACGAATTCCGAATGTCCGGTCTGGAGTTCTCAATCATGGCGTCCTTTCTTGAACTGCAATCGGTTCAATTCCTTGACAGTGATACTCTGTTCACTGTCTTTGCTCCGACTGATGACAAGTTAAATGAGCAAATAGTAGATTTCAAAGGCAATAATCGCTTTTCCTGCGACATATGGTTCGCTGCGAGGTGTCTCTGTCCGATTAGCTGGATTGGATGATGGATCTGTCATGAACACTTTTGGATCCATCTTACTCGATTTGATGGTTTTCTTCTGCTGAATGGTGTCCGTGTTAAATCTCCTGAACTATATCGTGGCAACGACTATGAAGTTGTGAACAATGAGTTTCAGTTTTGCGATAATGATTCCTGGCGTGTAACTTTCGGATTATGTGCCTCCTAGTAAACAAAGATTCAAAGGGATTGATCCTGTCTTGTGCCTCCTAGTTTATGCCTAAAGTCATATCCACACCTTAATTTTACTCGAGACACAATCAACAACAAGCGGGCAATAGCATGTGCGCGTCGTCATGCTCACAGTGTATAAAATGCGTGGCCCTAGTACGCGCCTCTTAATGAGCGAATGCTTTTAAAAAAAGACCGTTTCCTTCTTCCCTTCCCTCCATCACGAAGTCGTTCTGAAACTCGAACAAACAGTGCCTGTTGCCCATTTGTTCTTCTGCTTCCCCTCTATTGCTATGTAGGATTCAATAGGACAGTCGATACCAGTGGAGCATATCTTCCCTTGTACCAGTTCGTTTACCATTCTAAGAACCTGTTGTTCGATGGGGTAAATACTTTTCCTTGCATACGTGAGGCACCGAGTGCATCTACTCTATTGGCCAATTATATGGTATTGAATCACTTGTTTAAGTATGACATGCAATGTCTTTAAATCCATTTTAAAATCATATTGTTATGGAATGCAATGCTTTTTTTTTAATTATAAAAGATGAAAAAAGAATTTTAAATGCATTTAGTAGTGAACGTGTTATGGAAAGTAGAATTTGGTGTCAAATCAAACGTTAGGTTCTCTATTCTCATCTGGATGAAAAGTGTAGCTATGTGTATATGATGATTGATTGCTTAGCTTGTAGTGTTTTAGGGCTAATAAGGAGTGATTTCTCTAGAAATATATGTATCATCCATGACAATTGGGGCTGAATGGTTACTGTGAGACTGGTAAATAAGTAGCCCATGGGATTTTGTAAATGAAACATATTGAGGCAAGGAATCTACAAGATTTCAATGCTTTCATGATTCTCTTCCACCTTTTCACTAGATTAGGATATGAGTGATAAGTTAATCTCTTATGTTATTTGAAATATACCCTAGAGGTTCTCCAAATAATGGCTTGGATTATAATATAACACCACTGGTGTTCTTTTTGCTTTTCCAAATTACAGGGAGGTTAATTAGTATTGTAAGTGAGTCTATGCAGCTTGGATTATAGTGTGCGTGCAAGGGAGATACTCGGGCAGGACAAAAGAGTCTCAAATTCTTCAACTCTTTCTGGTTCCTGAACTTCAATGCATGTGAACTTTTTTGTAATATAACTGTGATTGTACGTGTAGTTCTCTAGACTTGTTTCACTCCAGTTTTCCTATTTTGCATTCTAGTTTGTACTCAAAATGTTTATCTTTATAGGTGTGCCTGATGAGAGACTACCAAGTATGTAAACAATGATATGATGTTTAACAGATGAAGACGTGCAGCTAAATCTGTGTTATATTTTATTATCAACATTCTTTTGAACCAATGTTTATGCAAGTTAAAACTGAAGTTTGTTAAATTGCACAAGTCTTATTATCCTGCTTTCACTGTCCAGAAACTATATAGTAATCTTTCAAATGCACCTCCATTAGTAATTTATAATTGACATAAGATATGAAAGATCCATTTCTAATTGCAATTGATAAAACATTAGTCATGTCCTCGTAACAATTTTTTAACTCTGTTTATGTACTTTGGTGTACAACCAGTCCCAAGTCCGGATAAAGAAGGAGGGAAATCTTGTTATGACTTCTTATAGTTATTCAAATATTTCAGTTATTGTGTACATGCATATTTATCCGGACTTGGGACCGGTTTTGTGCACCAAAGAATACAAGCAGAGTTTAAAAAAAATTATTATGAGCACATTCGTCAGTCATTTTGAGCAGCTGTGTGTATAATTCAATAGAATTGTCAAAAATAAGCTCAACCAGTATCTATAAAAGTAGTCATTCATTGCTTGCGAAACAAGTATCAAGATAAGTGAGCATAGCTTTTGGGGTTGAATAGTTAGTAAGTTAACATATTATTCTTTTGATGATTTGAGTTCATATATAAGTAACAAATTGCATGGCTCAATCAGTATTTTCATATTTTTGGTTAATGGGGTGTTCTTATGATGATTCCCTTATGAGGAGAATCACTCCTTGTTACATTGACTGCAATAGTATATTTTCTGACTTCTAGTTCTATAAACATGCGTAAGAACATATTTGGTAGTCGATATAAGCAACTAATACGATAAGTTTGGATTCGATAAGCTTGAACCCAAGTTGTAAGTGGCTACTAATCAAATATTCATATATATATATTCAACTTATGACAGGAGTTATAGAAAGGTAAATGAAACACAACATACAAAAACCTATGAATTGAAGATCATGAAGACAAGTCGGATTAGGAATTTAGCTCATAGACCATATCATTTTACAAGATTCCGAGGTAGCCGTGCAAAAGAGATACTATTTAGCTAGCTTAAATGCGATGTGTATTTATGTAGAAGCGAAGAAACCATTACATAAGAAGATATATACTCCACAAATAAGAATACGGGAAAGGAAAATCTCATGGAAATGTTGATACACCACCGTTGGTAAATGCCCACGGAGATGTGAGAAATTGGTCAGGAAGTATACATCAATCAGTTGGTTAAGGGCGGTGAGGAATAGAGAGGCTAAAGTGACTCAAATAATTCGCACTAGTTCATTTTCTAAAGATATTTTTTTTAATAGACCATAAGATACCCAAGCACTCAACCATGAGGAGCACAAATTCTTCTAACATCAACATAACACAATCAAACATTGTCTTCTTCCTTTGTAAGCACATCCTACATAGAAAAGACTGCATACATAACAAATCAGAGCAAAAAATTGACGGAAATCATAGTAGAGGGTAAGTAGAGATGAAAATCCCACACATCTTGCCTTTATATATATATATATATATATATATATATATATATATATAAAAAAATATATATATATATATATATATATATATATATATATATATATATATATATATAGAGTCGAGATCAGGTAAGAACTAAAGTTACGGTAAGAAATAAGAACAATTTCAGAGCGTTAGATTAAAGCACGGAAGGATGAGATTTAGTGTCTAAATAAGGTATAAGCTTTATTACGGTTTCCCTGTATGGTAAAAACATATTTGGTAGTCGTGCATGGTTTATTGTAGACGTGTTATATGGTATATATATATTGAGTCTATTTATTTATGGAAAGAAATATTAAGACTTGTTACATAGTGCACGGATAAAAAAGAACAGTTCGTGTCATCGGAGTTTTATTAAGCATGCATTCCCTTGAAAGAGGTCATTTTATTTTAAAATGAACATTTTTGTGCACGTACTATATATTTGACATTGGGATTGCGTGTTGTATTAAACTCGTGCATTACGTTATTTGTGTCATGATATGTTGGTCAACTCATGGTACATCACACAACAAAGAATGAAATTGGTTTATTTTTACTCGTGCTAATGTGTACTCGTGACTTGCAAGCATGCCGGTGCATTTATACTTCAATATATTTGCACCAATGACAAGCAATATGCATGATTCTATCATTTACTCACAAGTGCACAACAATGTGCTCAACTTCATTAATGCACGAGTCCGTGAATTGGATCAACACGAGTTACATAATGCATGAATGCACATGTAATGCACGAGTCCATGAATTGGATCAACGCGATTGCATGCATGATGCATGTAGTAAATGTGATGCACTTGTAATGCATAAGTCCAACAATAAGAAGAAGATGTTGACACGGCTACAATAATAGATAAATTAAACGTGCAATTGAAAGACAGTTCAGTAAAATTCATGCACGAGTATAAATTATTAGAAACACCTATAATCAATTTAATCCATGATTAATACACAAAATTATAACTAAATCATGCACGTTGACATGAGAAAATAATCGGCTATTGGGTCAAACGTTTAGACTTATTATAGTAGTTAATAAGTTGCTATTAAAATGGCAACAATATATAACGATCCTAAAATATAAATGGTGAATATAATATACACACTGAGCAAGCCAAGGGAAGGAAACTGCAGCACAAATCGACGGGACTTAAAACAAGGAGAAGCGCCGCCGGGAACGCAACTAGAGCAAAGAGAAGGAAAGCAGCCGCCGGAAACGCAATTGAAAGTAGCTTTGTCTTTGCAATTTCAGGGTTGAGGGAAGAAAAGAAAAGAACGTGGTTTATTCCGATCACCGGCGGTTTCTGTTTCGATGATGGAGGAAACTCCACCATTGAAAACTAATTATGAAGGTACAAGGGACGAAGTTATCACCAAAAATGAAAGTAATGAAGAAAGCACTGAGCCACTGACACAGAAATGTGTGAGCTTACACAAAATGCAGTAATTGAAGAACAACAAAATATGGTTCCAAAACTGATTGAAGAACCGGTGAAGTTCGTAATGGGAAGGAAAGAAGAAAAGGCAAGACCGGAAAAAGAGAAGCTGCTCATGAAGAATCAAGAGGAAGGAACAAATCAAAGCAAGCCACCGTCATGGAAGAACGTAGTTGTGGGAGAAGAAATTGGAGGATGGAAGAGACAGAAAGACAAATGGCTAGCACTTGAAGGAAAAGCCACAATCACATTCCCTTTCGGATATGATGGAAATCTAATAATCGAAATCGATAAGGAAGTGAAAAAAGCGCTCGAATCAAACTGGAAGAACTCCATAGTGTTCAAGGTACTAGGATTTCCAATTGCTTTCCCAGTAACGGAAAGGAAAGTCCGGGATCTGTGGAAGTTATGAGGCAATATCAGACTGGTTGATCTGGCAAATGGTTTCTTCATGGCTAAATTCGAGAATGAAAACGAGATGCTGAGAGTATTATCAGATGGCCCATGGACAATATTTGATAGATGCTTAATCATGAAGCGATGGACCCCGGATTTCATAACATCAGACCCCATAACCACAACACCCACATGCATGGGCAAGAATCATCGATGTACCAATGTAGTAGTACGATGAAAGAATTCTATGGTTGATGGTTTCAAGCATTGGTGATCCAATCACAATTGATCCAAAATCACTCTAGTCAAATAGAGGGAGATTTGTTCGAACATGTGTGGAAATAGATCAAAGCAAACCAGTCAAGACGGCAGTATACATAAATGGTAAACGTTGTCCCATTGAATACGAAGGATTACAAATCATGTGTTTCAACTGCGGGAGGTATGGACACTATGCAGCAGGATGCCCGTTTAAGAACAAAGAAATATTCGAAGACAATAAAAAAAGACAACAATAACAACAGCAAAGATGAAAACAAGAGCAAGGGAAATGGAGGTGAAGAATCTACAAAAGAGAAATCTCCGACGCCGGCGAAATCTACTCCGACCAACTCCGATGAAAACGAATTTGGGCCATGGATGCTGGTTGCAAAGAAAGGAAAGCAATTATCGCAATCGCAATATAATAAGCAGGTGAGTACAGAAAGGTATGGGACGGGATATTCCATAGCAAAACAAGATAGGAAAAAAGAAAAGGAGATATTGCAAGAGAAGACAACGACACAACCAAAGCAAAAGACTACTAAGGAGAATGGGCCTTCAACCAAACAAGCCCATGTTAATGATTTGGAGAATAACGTCAAAGAAAAAGAGTTGGGCCCATAAACTAGCCTAGCAAGAACCATGAGGAACACAAAAAGTACTACTCAAGTGGAGCTAATATTCGGGAAGGAATCTGAAATAAAAAACAAGGAGGAAGAAGAGGCAAGTAAAGAAAGAAGACGGAGAAGAAATAAAAATAGAAGTGTTTCTAGGAAGAAGGTCTGGATGGAGGTACGAGAAAAGGAGGACGAGGAAATCAAAATTGTCATGAAAAGACCAAGATTCGCAGATAAGCTTGAAGATATGATCTACTCCAATGGAAAAGAAGGAAATACGGGTGTGAGAGAAGAGAAGCAATTGGACTTGGCGAAGTCGTTACAGAACCCGTATCGACCGGAAATAAAACAAATTAACCAGGTAACGACAAACCCTAATAGTAGTATGCATATGAATAACCGTTCTAAAAATGCAGGTATGGAGAAAAAAAAATGAAACTGCGCAGGAAAATTGTGAATTGGATCTCATGGACTAAAATATGAGTGAAATAAATACCGAAGTTCACAATAATATAGTGGAGAATACTAACGAGGACTCTGGAGAGATAACCATGCACACCATCCAGGAAGCAAGAGCAGAAAGGGTGGAAGAAGGTAACAAAGAGTACCAGAAAGCTTAAGTTAAGCTTCCTCTTTTCTTTTCTATGGTTTTTAATGAATTTACTGCTTTGGAACGTTTTTGGAGCTCTCAAGAGTGGCTTCAGAAGAGAAATTAAATATCTTTGAAAACAACACAAAATTGACATGCTTGTTATTTTTGAACCTCGCACGGCGGGGGATAGTGCTGACCATATTTGTGGAAGAATGAATTTCACAAGAAGCGTTAGAGTAGAGGCTGAGGGTTTTAAAGGCGGAATATGGCTTCTATAGTATAATGAGGATAACAAAGTGGACATTATCACTATTAATAAGGGCTTCATACATGCTCGTGTGGAGTACAGAATGTATGTTTTTCATCTTATTGTAGTATATGCTCCACCAACTGTTGGGAGAAGAAAAGATTTCCGGAAACAACTGGAGAACGAAATTGCTAATATTTCGGAACCATGCTTCATTGGTGGGAGATTTCAAGTGTATCCTCTATAACCCCATGAGAGTGAAGGAGAAAGTGGTAAGACCCATAATGACTCTCACGTGTTCAGGAACATCATTGATAAACATAGCTTGATAGATGCGGGATTTACGGGCCCAAACTTTACCTGGAGTAATGAAAAAAATGCAAATCAAGTCATCTCCAAACGACTAGATAGAGTTTTGATGAATGAAGCCAGACTTATTTGGCAAGAAGCTACAGTGAGGCACTTAGCCAGATACTCGTCGGATCACACACCTCTCCTACTAAGGCTCAACCCGGAAAATGGGGAAAAAAGCGAGAGAAGACCTTTCAGATTCGAGGCAGCTTGGATGACCCACAAAGATTTTCAGCCTATGGTAATCAATATCTGGAAGCAAAATACCGAGATACGCAACTCTCTCTCTTCCCTTAAATCTAAACTGATCTCTTGGAACCGTCGTGTGTTTGGTAATATTCATGTCAGGAAAAAGGAGATGCTCGAGAAGATAAGCATGGTGCAAAGTAATCCCAACTTTTCGAGATCCTAGAGAGACTAATTGATTACTACAACAAGCTTCACAAGGAATTGGACGTCATATTGGAGCAAGAGGAAATGCACTGGATCAAAAAATCAAGGGAGAATTGGTTGTGTGAGGGAGACCGAAATACAACTTTTTTCCACATGTCTACAGTAATTCGAAGAAGAAGAAATAAGGTGGAAGGCTTGTTTATCACCGAGGAGACTTGGTCAGAGGATAGTGATATTTTGGAGAAATCTGCGGTTGATTATTACAGAAATTTCTACAAGAATCAAGAGATCAACCGAGATAGAGAAAGCCGGGATTTAGAGTGGAATTTTCCGGAAGTTAGTAGAGATAGTTGGAATCATCTTAACAAACAGATTGATATGATCGAGGTCTGGAGAGCGGTCAAAAGCATGGGTGCTTATAAGGCACCGGGACTTGATGGCTTCCAACCGGTATTCTACCAAAAATGTTGGAACATTGTGGGGAAATCAGTGGTCTCGGAGGTGACAAGGTTCTTTGAATCACATAAGCTCCAGAGGGACTTAATGATACTCTCATATGTCTTATTGCAAAAGTAGGAAAACCGGAGTATACAAATCAATTCCGCCCAATTGCACTCTGCAATGTTTTGTATAAAGTAATCTCGAAAGTTCTTGTTCAAAGGATGCAAGGTGTACTAAGAGACCTTGTAGGACCAACCCAAGGGAGTTTCATTCCGGGCAGAGTTATTCAAGACAACGTGGTCCTTATACAAGAGATTGTTCATAGTATGAGGAATAAGAAGAGTGGGAAGAAATGGATGCTTCTCAAACTTGACCTAGAGAAAGCTTATGACAAAATCAAATGAGAGTTTGTGATAGACTCGTTGAAACATGTTGGATTCCCGGATATTTGGATTCAAATGATAGGAGAATGCATCACCTCAAGTAGAATGCATCTAAACTGAAATGGGGAAGTCACGGAGCAATTTATACCTGAGAGATGGCTAAGGCAAGGTGATCATCTATCACCAAACCTGTTTGTACTTTGTGTTGAAAGACTAAGTCACATGATCTTAGAAGCGGTAGAAGCTGATGATTGGAAACCTATACAACTCTCACGGGATGGACCTCGTCTGCCACATAGCTTCTTTGCGGATGATATCACTTTGTTCGCAGAATGTTCTAATGGTCAGATGAAAAAAGTCATGAGAGTAGTAGAAAGATTTTGTGAAGATTCTGGACAAAGAATAAATATGAACAAATCAAAAATCTTTGTCAGCCCTAATGTTAAAGATGAAGTCAAAAGAAGGTTGCAACAAACCAGCGGGATAGAAGTAACTACAAATCTCGGTAATTACTTAGGAATGCCGATCCTACAAGGAAGAATAAATGCAGAAACGTTCTCACCAATACTGGAAAGAATCAATCAAATACTCAATGGTTGGCGAGGGAAACACTTAAGTTTTGCGGGAAGAATCACTCTCACCAAAGCAGTCCTTTCAACCATTCTGGTATACTCTATGTCCTCTATTTTGCTCCCACAATCTACATGTGATGATATTGATGTAGTTTGTAGAAATTTCATATGGGAAAGTACGAGGGAAGAGAGGAAAATGCATAAGGTCTCTTAGCATGAAATTTGTAAACCTAAGATCTATGGAGGTTTGGGCTTGGTACCGATGAAGACGAGAAATGAAGCATTGATGGGCAAACTGAGCTAGAGATTTTTAACAGATCCCGATAAACTCTGGGCGAAGGTTATTAGAAGCAAGTATATGAGGAGTAGTGGCATGTCAGTGAGCAATGGCTCGGCCATTTGGAGGGGGCTGAAGAAATGTATAAAGACCGTTATTGTTAAGGGATCAAGATGGGTTGTGGGCAATGGAGAGGATACATTATTGTGGACAGATACTTGGTTAAATGAAAGCCCACTCATTAACCACGTGACTAATACTGTAGATGAAGCTATAAAGGACTGCACAGTTAGGGATCTTTGGGATGAAACCAATGGGTGGATCTGGTCGTGTATTTCACCATACCTTAACAGTACCATGCTAATTTATTTGTCGGCTATAAATCTGAGACAAGAATCACGTGATCAATTGAGTTGGAGATTAACCAGATCAGGAAACTATTCAGTTAAGACAGTTGTTGAGCTCATACAAGGAGATAGAGAAATAAAATCTAATGATCAAGGAGTTTTCAAGAAAATGTGGAGAATAAAAGTCCAGGAAAGAGGAAGATTATTTGTTTGGCAAGTTTTAAAAGGAGGATGCATGACAAATGCTGAAAGAGCTAGACGACACATTACAAAAGATGCTTCATGCAAAATCTGCAAAGACCCTGCAGAAATCGTCATACATATGTTGAGAGATTGTCCCGGTACACGTAGCATATGGAATGATCTTAATGCTGAAGGGAGAGTGCCGAGCTTTTTCAAGTCAAACCTAGCAACTTGGATGAGAGGTAATATTCTATCCCTTAACCGTTTTAATAACGATATTGGATGGTGTGATGTGTTTGCAACAGGTCTATGGTGGATATGGAAGTGGAGAAATGAGACGATGTTCAAGAATATTAAATGGGGAGGCGAACGACACAATTTCATCATCGAGAGAACCATGGATTATTTTAGATGTTCAAGAATATTAAATGGGGAGGCGAACGACACAATTTCATCATCGAGAGAACCATGGATTATTTTAGAGCATGGAAAAACAGGTCAGGAGGAACAAAACCAAGATATAGTTCTTCACACATGATTGCTTGGGACCCGCCAAAGGAAGAATGGGTAAAAGTTAATACTGATGGTGCGGTCAAGAACAATGGTATGGCCGCCGCGGCAGGAGTGATAAGAAATTGTAAGGGTGAATGGCAATGTGGTTTTGCACATAATATTGGAATGTGTACAGTCCCCTCAGCTGAATTATGGGGAGTGTTACATGGTCTAAAATTAGCATGGGAGAATGGTCACAAGAAGGTAATTATTGAAACCGACTCTCAGCTTGTGACATTGTTCCTCCAAAAATGCATACCTCATTGTCACCCACTATCCAGCCTGGTACATCAGTGCCAAGGCTATATTCAAAGAAACTGGGAAATCTAGATTCAACACGTCTTCCGCGAGGCTAATAGTGTCGCGGATTACATTGCTAGTTTTGCTTTGAATTTTCCTATTGGTTTACATGTATTGAGTGACCCCCCGAGGGAATTATAAACCTTTTAATTGCTGATGTAAGGGGTCGGACTATCCCGTATGATGACTACTTAGCCCTTCTTTTATTGAATAAAAGCGCGTCCAGATGCGCGGAGGCACTGAACCTCCTTCCCACCAAAAAAAAAAGAAAGAACCAGCGTTTTTTTTTAACAGGTGTGCGCCTCTACTTGCGAATATATAAAAATTTAGCCGTCTAGCGGCTATGCGTTTTCTTTGGCATGTCTAAGTAATATATCAGCGTCCATATAGAATCGCCCAATTTTATTAATGGAGTTTACAAGAGGGTTACTCCGTTACAACAATCTGTCACACGGAGCTGATCCCATCACACATGTGTTGTTTTATTTCTTCAACGCTCCAAGCGGACATTTTAGAATAAAAACAAAGTAATGCAAGTTACTAGGGTGAGCAAAATTTTAAAAATACCCGCTAATTTATGATCTGAATGCACTCCAGGATATTTTTCGGATCACCAGATACGGTTCGGGTTTTGTAAGAATAAAGGATTTCCGAGAAGACTAGACCGTACATCCAATATATCAAGATCATATACCAGATCGGATTTTGTTGCACATAACTTGCACTCCCAATTCTCAAACACATTTAACAGGAGCTGAGCAACAAGATTCAGAGAATCAGAAAGACAAACTCATTTATATAGAGGAATTGAATATGGAGGGAAGACATTTAAATTAAGGCAGCATGAAAATTTACAGTATCCACTTCGACTCTTGCTCCCCATTTATTCGGGGACACGTTGGGAGTAAGCTGGGGACTGAACGGCCACTTAAAAGACTATCTAGTGCAAAAGATGGTAAAACAACCAAAATTTCCATTTAAAAAATTATCTCAGCTCTTGAGGATGGCAACATCCAATGTCATCCAAATTATACTTTTCTTAATCATCCGGGGAAGTGAAGCACACAAAGAAGGTACAATGTCACCAAGAGGTGCAATTGTTTGCTTATGCAGCAGATTCCCTTGCGATCTTCTCTGCCTTGGCAATGACCTCTTCGATTCCTCCAACCATGTAGAACGACTGTTCTGATAGATCATCGTATTTGCCATCCAACACACCCTGCAAATTACCACAACAAACAAAATCTTAAAATCATAGCCTTCAAAAAGAATTAGTTCATTGTAAATGTGAGGATGTTAATACCTGGAAGCTGGCGATGCTCTCCTTCAATTCGACGTACTTCCCAGGAGCACCCGTGAAGACCTCGGCAACATGGAAAGGCTGACTCAAGAATCTCTGGATCTTACGAGCACGAGCAACTGTCAGCTTGTCGTCTTCACTCAGCTCGTCCATACCCAAAATGGCAATGATATCCTGAAGATTCTTGTAATTTTGGAGAACCTTCTGAACTCCACGGGCCGTGTTGTAGTGACCCTCTCCAAGAATGTGGGGAGAAAGCATGCGGGATGTAGAATCAAGTGGGTCCACAGCAGGATATATACCCAGCTCAGAGATCTGGTCAGACAACCAAGTTAAGCCATGCAAAGGTTCACGGCAAATATAAAACTACACCGTATTTCCCAGATAACAACAGCTTACCTGTCGAGATAGCACTGTTGTGGCATCCAAGTGAGCAAAGGTAGTTGCAGGAGCAGGATCTGTCAAGTCATCAGCCGGCACATAAATGGCCTGCACTGAAGTAATTGAACCTTTCTTCGTTGTGGTAATACGCTCCTGAAGACCTCCAAGATCGGTAGCCAAGGTGGGCTGATACCCCACAGCAGATGGAATACGTCCAAGCAAAGCAGACACCTCTGAGTTGGCCTGGTCAGACAAAAACAGATGAGTTGGTCCAAAATTTCCATATTTGAATGCGACATTTTGTCAAGTAACTTTCTAATCTTATCATAACTCTACCTGGGTAAATCGGAAAATGTTATCGATAAAAAGCAACACATCTTGTCCTTCTGCGTCACGGAAGTGTTCGGCAACAGTCAAACCGGTGAGACCAACACGGGCACGAGCACCAGGGGGCTCGTTCATTTGACCATACACAAGGGCACATTTGCTCTCAGCCTAAAGAGCCAAAAAATACTAACATGTTAATAAAGAAACAAGAAGCAATAATATAAAGTAAAACAGCAAAAAGAAGATACAATTAACAACATGCAAGAAGAAACATTGACCTGTTTCTCTCCTAGCTTGATAACACCACTCTCAATCATTTCCTTGTACAAGTCGTTACCTTCACGAGTACGCTCACCAACACCAGCAAAAACAGAGAAACCACCTGAACAGAATAACAGACTAAAAATTACAACTAACTCCAAGAAGCAGAAAGGAATCTACAAAAAAAATGATGTGATCTTAAAACATGAAGGTTCATATATTACACACCGTGAGCTTTAGCAACATTGTTGATCAGCTCCATAATAAGCACAGTTTTACCAACACCAGCACCACCAAAAAGCCCAATCTTTCCTCCCCTCTGGTATGGAGCAAGAAGGTCCACAACCTGGAAAAGAAAAATGCAAGATATAAGCAGGCAAGTAAAGACTAACATCATGATGCATGGAATGACTTGATTAATTTTGCTATCATGGAGTTATTGATATACCTTGATTCCAGTAACAAGAATTTGCTGCTCAGTTGCTTGCTCAACAAAAGCAGGTGCTTCTCTGTGGATTGGAAGGAAGTGATCGGTCTCTGCTCATATATCAGGATATGATCACTTTGATTATTAATATTACAGAAAAGGGTACATCATAAATAGTAAATACATCGAAGATCAACAGGACATATAATTATTTGAAGGTTTCTTACTGATATCACCCCTGTGGTCAATGGGTTCTCCGATGACATTGATGATACGACCAAGAGTGGCCCTTCCTACAGGAACCTGTAAATACAGGTAATATGTAAAAAGGATGCAAACTAAAACTGCTTAAAATTATACACAGTACCATCTTTCCTACAGTGTCAGTGTAAGGCAAACTAAAACTACTTCAAATTATACACATACCATCTTTTCTATAGTGTCAGTGCATACAATGAACTAAGGCAAACTAAAACTACTTCAAAATTATACAAGATAAAGAAGAAATTATTACATCATTGCATCTACTGGCATCCTCAAATGTTCTTAAAGAAGTACAAAACAAGAAAAATATAAAAATACAATACAAAGAACCATTTTTTTGTAAACAGTGTGATTCACTAAAAATCCAGCTTCTAAACTAAGTTAAATTTGTAAATCGTATCAATGTGTTTATATAAGGTCGCAAAGATCTAATTCATCAAGAACATATACACCCTTGAGACAAAACAAGTATCCTGATATACATCATTACTGGCCAAACATGATCAGATTCCAATAAATATGTAAGAACCTATTTAAGCGACACCTAAATGGCATCAAAAATAGCGGTAAGTAACAAATAATAATAACATAACAACAACCATAGATCGAACCCCATCAAAAGAATCGCACCCAAAAAAAAGCAAAAGTAGATGGAAACTTTGATATCAGAACCATTCATATATGAGAAGAAACATCTTACAGTGATGGGAGAACCGGTGTTCAAAACCCTTTGGCCTCGAACAAGGCCTTCAGTACCATCCATGGCAATGGTTCTCACCATGTTTTCTCCCAAATGCTGGGCAACCTCGAGCACCAGCCTAACCTCGTTGTCCAGCACCTCAAGGGCTGTAAGGATCGGAGGCAAGCCCTCGTCATATTTGACATCAACGACGGCACCGATCACCTGACAAACCTTTCCAACCGCTCCTTTCCCGGTAAATTCGTCGGTGATCTTCCCGATACCGCCACTTGCGCCCTTTGTTGGCGGTGCAGAGGGAGTTGAAGCCTGAGTAGCTGATGATGTAGCGTAGTCAACGGCGCGATTGAGGAGATTGCCATGGGGAGAAGGGCGAGAGAAAGTGGACGGTCTGCGGGAAGATACAGATGGCTTGGGAGACGATCGACGAAGGGAAGATCGAAGGAGGGAAGATAAAACCCTTCGAGACGCCATGGGAGGAAGAAGCTGAGAATCCCTGAGATTCAGTCGAGAATAGAGACTAGGGTTTGGGCACGAGAGTGGTTTTTATCGATCCAATAGTTCATCGCTAATACGGCGTCGTTTTGGTGTGTTATTCTTATTCCTCTCGTAGCTTATATTCGTTTCATATGCTATGTTCTTTGCTTTCACTAAATTCACTGCTACAACAGGGGAATGACTAATGAGGTGATCTGATTTTGTTTCCATTTTCAAATTATGATTTTCGGTTCCTTATTTGTAGTTTATTGGTATAATATCAGTTTTTAGTATCTTTCAATAAAAAAATTCCGGTTCCTTATTTCAAATATATTTTAAAAAAAAAAGGATTTTTATGATGAGGCCCTCAACGCAAATTTGTTAGTAGGTAGAAAACATGTTTTTTTTAATTTGACATGAGTCTTTCTTTTGGTTGGTATGGGTAATTGACATTTTGTAGTGGGTAAGGCGACCCTTAACGCGGTCTGTATGAAGGTGGTTAAGCATGAAATATTTTGTCTTGAAAACCAACATGTGTTTCTTCCATTCGTTTTTGATACGTTTGACTTTCTTGCGCCTGATGCCGTCGAGATTATTAAGAGGGTGCAACAGGTCTTGCATGGTAGTGTTGTGTCACCTAAGTCTTCATATTTTGTGTTTAAGAGGGTCGGTTTTGCTATTCATAATGAGTTGTCGGCACAGCTTGTTGTCCGTCTTACTTTTAACTCGACGTAATATGATTTTCAAATGAATAAAATTTTTAATCTATATCCTAGAAAAAAAATTAATAAATTAAAAAAAAGGTTAATTTTTTAAATTGGTATGTTTTACTATGATGCACGGACACTTCTAAAATGTACAGTGTCATGTGTCCGACATGGCGGGACACAACACATAAAGTAAAAAACAGTCAATTTAAGCTAGATACGGTCAAGATACGGTTCAGAGGTGGACACGGTTGTGACACGGACTATGTCAAGTCAATCACTAAATACTACCATTTTGAAGTGTTTCAATTGTCTTGTTGTCATGTTAATGTATTCATCTACTCATATGTGTTGAGTTTTTCAAATATATATGCTTTTCATTATGATACATGAATTCCTCATATCAATAGCTTTAAACTTATATATTTTTAGTTTTTCTCGTCGTGACCCCTTTTATTATGATTTTTAAGATTGTCTCTTTTCCGTTTTTAACCGTGTCCGTGCATCATAGACTAGGGTTGTGCAAAACTGAACCGGACCGGAAAAAACCGGTCCGGTCCCCGGTCCAAGGATTTTGGATATTCCGGTCCCGGTCCAATTCCGGTCCGGACTGGAAAAGACCGGCTTGGACCGGAATTTATTTATTTATATTATTTTATTAATTTCAATTTATATATTTTTAAAAAATCATATATATTATGTAAATATTAATAAAAATTATATATTTTTATTAATATTTTTTTAAAATTTTTTTAAAATTTTTTTAAAATTTTTTTAAAATTTTTAAAAATTTTTTTAAAATTTTTTTAAAATTTTTTTAAAATTTTTTTAAAATTTTTTTAAAATTTTTTTAAAATTTTTTTAAAATTTTTTTAAAATTTTTTTAAAATTTTTTTAAAATTTTTTTAAAATTTTTTTAAAAATATATTTATTTTATTTTATTTTATTCCGGACCGGAATGGTCACGGTCCGGTCCCCGGTCCAAATTTTTTAAAATTCCAGTCCGATCCGGACCAGATGCACAACCCTGTCATATACTATTACAAGTTTACAACATCTTTTTGAACGATGGACCGAGTCCATGATTGAGTGATCAATTTTTACAAAGTTATTTGATTATTTTGGCTATTCAAGAATAGCTAACTTCATCACTAATTGTTAAATAAAATGGTTCTTTGAAAACGTCACCAATTTTGGTAATTCATGTTGAGTCGTTCTTAATCATACAAGGAAACTTATAAGTGGACAGTTAGATTTTATGGACCATATAAAGAACTAATAAATAAATAAAAAACTAGAAGGTTTGGCCATAAGGAAAACCCAATAATCCAATAGTTATCCAACCAAAGAAGCATGTATTCTTGATGGATAGAAAGATAAAAGTGTAAAAAAGTAAAGAAATATGTTTTCTTCAATCGATATGAGATAAAATAGTTAAAAATAACGGAACATAATAACTTTTCGGATACGGAAGGTACTCTGAAGGCGAAAATGAAGAATTTGAATGAAGTCAATCTAAAGCTCATTCGACAAAATGGTCAATAGGAGAATTGTCGTAGATAAAGTTGACATTGAAGTAGATTATGAATCGGAAGATGAAAAATGAGAATGAAGATGAATGATATAGAATTTAAGCTGGTTGAGTACGTGTTGGTAAGAAAAATATTATTATGGGTATGTAGAGAAATATATTGGACAAAGTTATGAAAAAGATATGAAAAAAAAAAAGAGCATTGTATGCTTATTCATGTTGAGGAATTTTCGGTTTATTTCACATACTCAACTTCATCCTTCTTTAATATATATAAACCTGAAACATAAATTATAAAAGGTGTTTTCCTAATGTTTAGGAAATATGAAATAGGCAATTTGGCAAACTTTAGTTGCAAGTTGTAATTTATCAAAATATGAACTAGCGAGTGAACTATTAAATTAGATTATTGGTCTGAAACAAACAAGAGCCAAATTCCTCATCATATATTAATATTAAAATGTAAAACCTAGCCGATTCTCTTGAACGATGAAAATTGCCTACAAATTTCACCCAGACCCGATTCAATGATTTACGAGGTGTCGTACAATAACTAAAATTAGGACTTATCAATAAATATATTATGCAATCATAATTAAGTATGATAGATAATAAATTGTTATAATTTAATAGTAATATAAATTATCTAAATGTTTATTTGATTAGGACAGAAAAAATTGAAAGAATTATTTAGGGCCAAACACAAAGATATTGGATTTTATATTTGGCCCAAAACAAGGAAAAAAAGAAGGCGGGCTCACACATAATATACTATTAGCAAATATTGGGTTTCACACCATCTATTTATCTTTACTAAAGCAAGCTAAATTGACGTTGACGTGATAGCTTTTAGATTTTTTTCAAGATAAATTTATTTTAATAAATCACTAATTAAGTTAATAAATTTTATTTTTTAACTAAAATTAGAAACTAAAAAATAAATTTATCAGTTATCCTTGTAATGTAACGTAAAGATCTAATCAATAACAATCTTATAAGAAAGCTCTAAATTAATATGAAATTTTAATTAAAAAATTGTAAAACTCGTGGATAATAACAAAAACAAAACTTTTTAAATTAGCTATTTTCTAACGTAAAACTTGCGGCAGAAGCTTTATTGTAACTTCATTTCACTTTCCATTATATATATTCATCAATCTCTCACGTTCCTATAAGCAATAATATTTTTCGTTATTCCAGAAAATCATTCAATCGCTTCATCTTGAAAAACATATTTTTTTTCATTGTTGTGTCTCCTTAATGTGTACTTATAATCATTCAATTTGAAAGGGGTTCAACACAATCAAGTATCGGTAGTAGATTAATTATTTTATGTTATCGATTCATTATGTCATATAAAAATTTATTGATATTTATGCTATTGTAAATAAAAAGATAGTTTTTTTCGTATATTTTTATATCGAACCAATTATATACGTTGATTGTTTTCTTTGATTTATATCATTAGCATACGCAAGATTTATATCATTTAATAACAAATACTCGTGTACAACACGAGCTATGAACTGGTATTTATTAAAAATATTAGGCCCTCAAAAAATTGGGGTTTTTGCAAAAGAACTTCCTGCACATGTATATGTGTCGGGCTTGTTGTCACCATTGTCAATGGATATTGTCAATGTCCATGTAGAAATTTTTTTATAGGAACAGACTACTTTTGGCGGTATCACACAATTTTGTGCACAAAATTGTTGTTTGTGAACATTGATCCGATAATTTTATCTTAGGTCACCAATATTATACGTATCACAAATGTTTCACAACCTTCTAAACTATCAACATCTTTCAAACATCAACCGAAGACATAAATTTCACCTCCTCTATCCATGAGTATTATCAATAACCAAAACGACAAAGGAGACAAGCGATAACACAAATCGTAAAACCCTAATTCCTAGCGACACTCTCAACAACATCGCCTTTGGAAATGTGAGATGCACCTGAGGGAATATGAAAGAAGCAAATGTTACTTGGATATTTGAGAAATGAACGATTTCAAGCTTCGCAAATCTGAAATGAACAAAAACTATTCGAGATAATATAAAAGAAGAGATGGGGAATAATAGTTACTTAGGTTTTGTTCGATATGTTAAAGGATATAAATGAGATGCAAAAGTTTTCATCCCTTAATGTACCCTTTGTTGGTAGAAGAGATTTCCATAACATCACCCTTTTCGGTACCTTAATTTTCAGATTCACTCTCTTCAATGACAACTACCAAACACCAAAACTGAAATAAATAGAAATTAGGCTTAATTGACAATGCCCCCTTGGTCGCATGTTGGGTGTAACTCAACACACATGCATCAGTTATTAAAATTGTATAGTCGAATTGAGATTTCACAATGCTTCAAATCTTCAATGATCATACTATCATAATGCTTCAATCTTCATCACCACAATCGGCATTCTCATCATTCTCACACTTGACGTGACATTAAGTCACAATATACAAAACCTTGGCAAAACTTTTTAATAGAATCTTCAAGTCGAGTGATTTGTTGCATTGGTTACTACTGTTATTTAGCATTATAAATTCACAATATGATGAAACTGTCAACCTATGATCAATGATCAATTTACATGTTCCCTGTCAAAAATCATGGTATTACTCCCGCATATTGCCCAGCATAGCTAATTCAAAGGAAGAAAACCTTGTTGAAATATTGTGACATGAAAATTTACATCATCTATCTTTGCCCAATTCTTCCCTTTATTCAGTGAAAGGGAGTTGGGTGTAAATGTGACAAAAAGAAAGGGATTGCACAGACATGACTAGTGCAATTAATAGCAATACAACCGAAATTTCCATTACAAAAAATATGCCTCAAGCTCTTTGAAGATGGCAAAAACCATTTTCTTCTAAATTATTTTGTTTGATATCGCCAGGTGATATGAGCCCAACAGAGAAAAGGAAGATACAACGTCAACAGGGAGAAAATGCTTGCTTATGCAGCAGATTCCCTTGCAATCTTCTCTGCCTTGGCAATGACCTCTTCGATTCCTCCAACCATGTAGAACGACTGTTCTGATAGGTCATCGTATTTACCATCCAACACACCCTGCAAATTACCACAGCAAACAAAATCTTAAAATCATAGCCTTCAAAAAGATTTAGTTCATTGAAAATGCGAGGATGGTATACCTGGAAGCTGGCGATGCTCTCCTTCAATTCGACGTACTTCCCAGGAGCACCCGTGAAGACCTCGGCAACATGGAAAGGCTGACTCAAGAATCTCTGGATCTTACGAGCACGAGCAACTGTCAGCTTGTCGTCTTCACTCAGCTCGTCCATACCCAAAATGGCAATGATATCCTGAAGGTTCTTGTAGTTTTGGAGAACCTTCTGAACTCCTCGGGCAGTGTTGTAGTGATCCTCTCCAAGAATGTGGGGAGAAAGCATACGGGAGGTAGAATCAAGTGGGTCCACAGCGGGATAGATACCCAGCTCAGAGATCTGGTCAGACAACCAAGTTAAATCATGACAAGGTTCACGGCAAATCAAAAACTATTACAACAGCTTACCTGTCGAGATAGCACTGTTGTGGCATCCAAGTGAGCAAAGGTAGTTGCAGGAGCGGGATCTGTCAAGTCATCAGCCGGCACATAAATGGCCTGCACTGAAGTAATTGAACCTTTCTTTGTTGTGGTAATACGCTCCTGAAGACCTCCAAGATCGGTAGCCAAGGTGGGCTGATACCCCACAGCAGATGGAATACGTCCAAGCAAAGCAGACACCTCTGAGTTGGCCTGGTCAAACAAAAACAGATGAGTTGGTCCAAATTTTCCATACTTGAATGCGACAATGTTGTCAAGTAACTTTCTACTCGTAAGAGAACTCTACCTGGGTAAATCGGAAAATGTTATCAATAAAAAGCAACACATCTTGTCCTTCTGCATCACGGAAGTGTTCAGCAACAGTCAAACCGGTGAGACCAACACGGGCACGAGCACCAGGGGGCTCGTTCATTTGACCATACACAAGGGCACATTTGCTCTCAGCCTAAAAATCCAAAAAATACTAACATGTTAATAAAGAAACAAGAAGCAATAATATTAAGTAAAACAGAAAAAAGCAGATACAATTAACAACATGCAAGAAGAAACATTGACCTGTTTCTCTCCTAGCTTGATAACACCACTCTCAATCATTTCCTTGTACAAGTCATTACCTTCACGAGTACGCTCACCAACACCAGCAAAAACAGAGAAACCACCTGAACAGAATAACAGACACTAAAAATTAAGAATTACTCCAAGAAGCAGTAAGGAATTTGCGGAGAAAAAAACCCCGATGTTATCTGAAAAAATGAAGGATCATTCATCACACACCATGAGCTTTAGCAACATTGTTGATCAGCTCCATAATAAGCACAGTTTTACCCACACCAGCACCGCCAAAAAGCCCAATCTTTCCTCCCCTCTGGTATGGAGCAAGGAGATCGACAACCTGAAAAACTATATGTCAGATGTAAGCAGATAAGGAATGACTAACATCGTGATATAAGGAATGACTAACATCATGATATACGTAATGACTAACATCGTGATATACGTAATGACATGGGTTATTGGCCGTCTATGAGATTATTGATATTACCTTGATTCCAGTAACAAGAATTTGCTGCTCAGTTGCTTGCTCAACAAAAGCAGGTGCTTCTCTGTGAATTGGAAGGAAGTGATCGGTCTCTGCTCATATATCAGGAATATGATCAGTAAAATTACAGTACATTTGTATACCATAAATAGTAACTAAATTGACGAATGACAGCAGCATATGATGACTTGAAGATTTCTTACTGATATCTCCCCTGTGATCAATGGGCTCTCCAATGACATTGATAATACGACCAAGAGTGGCTCTTCCTACAGGAACCTGTAAATACACATAATCAGTAACAATGGGACATTAACTACAACCACTCAAAATTATACATGTTGCCATATTTCTTATAATGTTAGTGCATGTAATAAATTAAGCCATACTATGACATGACTAGAACAGTGTCTATGAGACTATGAATCCAAAGTCCAAACTTCATTACTTGTTGCCATGATTTTAAAAATATATAGAAACTGTACACCAAGAAAAAATGCTTACAGCATTCCATCTGCTGGCATCCTCAGATGTTCTTACAAGTACAAAAATTTAATGAAAGAGAACCCCTTTATTGTGAATAGTATAATTCTCTGAATCTTCATCTTCTAATCTAAGTTATATTTGTAACATAAGTATGTATCACTGTGTAAAAATAGATTCTTCCAGGATCTATAGGCTAAATATGGTGGATCAGAAACAAACCACAACCTTGAGACAAAACACTTATCCTGATCTCTACCATCACTAGTCAAACATGATCAGATTCCACTATCTTAATTTTATTCAAATGTGTAAGAATTTATTCAAGCAATCCCGAAATAACTTCAAATTCAGCAATAAGTGACGAACAACAATAACATCACAATAATAATAGATCAAATTCTCATCAATTGAAAGGCCGCACGAAAAACTAAATCAAAGCAAAAAAAAAAAAATCGAAAATTGAAATCAGAAATTAGCATATCTGAAAAGAAACGTCTTACAGTGATGGGAGAACCGGTGTTCAAAACCCTTTGGCCCCGGACAAGGCCTTCAGTACCGTCCATGGCAATGGTTCTGACCATGTTTTCTCCCAAATGCTGGGCAACCTCGAGCACCAGCCTAACCTCGTTGTCCAGAACCTCAAGGGCTGTAAGGATCGGAGGCAATCCCTCGTCATATCTGACATCAACGACGGCACCGATCACCTGACAAACCTTTCCGACCGCGCCTTTCCCAGTAAATTCGTCGGTGATCTTCCCGATACCGCCACTTGCGCCCTTTGTTGGCGGTGCAGAGGGAGTTGAAGCCTGAGTAGCTGATGATGTAGCGTAGTCAACGGCGCGATTGAGGAGATAGCCATGGGGAGAAGGGCGAGAGAAAGTGGACGGTCTGCGGGAAGATACAGAAGGCTTGGGAAACGATCGACGAAGGGAAGATCGAAGGAGGGAAGATAAAACCCTTCGAGACGCCATGGGAGGAAGAAGCTGAGAATCAGTCGAGAACAGAGACTAGGGTTTGGAAATGAAAGTGGTTTTTAATCGTTCCAAGAATTCAGCAGTAATACGTCGTCGTTTTGTGTGTTCTTCCTCTTATAGCATATGCTAATTTCATATGCTGTGTTCTTTGCTTTTACTATATTCAATGCGATAATAAGAGAAATGAGGTGATCTGATTTTCTTTCCATTTCTAATAAATGGTTTTCATTTTGTTTCTTTCATTTCTATATCAATGGGACAAAAAAATCAATTAGTTTAGGATTGATCTTATGTTTTTAATTTATAAACAAAATTGTTATCTACGAGATGTCGTAATTACCAATGCAAAATTTACGTGTATTGAGACTTACTAGAGATTCCGATCTCTACAAGAATGCGTATCATTTATATTCTCTTAAGTGCACTCGGCACTTCATGCATTAACCCTAATGTGCACCGGGACTACATGTCAGGCCACTGATGCGCCCTGAAACTACGCGCCAAGTCTTGTACTAATAATCACTTCGCGAAAGTTACTGCGTTCACAACAAAACAATAACACAAATTCGAGAGAGATGAAATTAAAGGTGATCGATACTTTTCCATCCATTTTGCACCAAAAATCGATCAATCATGACAATGAAGGGAGCTAGGAGGCATGATAAAAAGGATCCCGCACATTCGAAAAACGCAAGAAGTCGACAAAAGAGGTACGTTTTTACGAGTTTTTTTTTTCGTGTTAATTTTTTGCTTAAAATTTTTATGTGATTTATGTTAGATTTGATTAATTTATGTTATATTTACCGAATGGAATGTGCTTTGAAGGTGAAAACAAAGAAAATGGAACTTCGGTTTCATCTCACGTGGCGTTGGGAGGTAGAGAAGGTTAAGAGACATTAAATAATATTTTTGTTTAGTGAGTATATAGTATGTAATAATATACACTAACTAAATATATTTGTAAAAAAGTATATTAAGAAATATTGAATAATATAAAAATGAATCGGAAACACATTCGTTTTAGAGATTGAATGACATGCAACGACGGATATAGCCTATTGCCTAGTCCGTCAAGACAACCAAGCGGTTGGAGATGAAATTGTTGACGCAACTCAAAAACTTGTTCATGTTTTTTTCAAACACCGGCCTAGGCTTCTCAGTCACTCAGACCGTCTTTCTCTTATCCATCCTCAATGTTACGAGAGGACATTTTCCAAACATGGTATATTCGAACAAAGTCAAGCGATGATGGCTCTCGCTTGACCAGACTTGTACAAGAGAGACGAACGTGTTTATGGAGGATATCCCTTGTCTACTCATGTTGATCCTACTTATACTCGTTAGTCGCTTACCCGGACACCGACACACGATGAGAATGTTGATCCCACAAGTATCTCAATCGATATCCCTACCACCCCATCCTCAAGGTACCCAACACTCGAGCTCCCCATCTTAGAGATGTATTTAGATGTTATTTCACCCACGAACTAGGAGTATATGGATGAGTAAAATATGTGATAACATCCATTTTCACGTCCTTTTCACCATCATTTTTATCCATTTCTTGAGTATATATATTGTAGTTTTGCATCATATTATGATATGCCCTTTACTTATAATTTATATTATTGCTTGCCTAATAGGTGTCTCATCAAATTGACCAATGAGGATTGACAAAGTCGTTCGCAAAACCTACTGATGGTTTTATATAAAAAGATGATTAAAAACATTATATTTATGATATTAAGCGATTAGGTTTTTTCATATTACTCTTTTTCAAAAATCATTAAAATATTAAATCAGTTTATTTATTTATAAAACATTCATAAATAAAAGTTTTGGCACAATTTATATATATCAATAATTAAAAATAATACATCAATATCACTATAAAAAGTAAAAACATATTACATTACCTTTATAAAAACATATCACATTACCTGTCTACCGTTAAGATTCATGGGTTTGTAAGTCCCAAAAGGTTCATTGATTTAAATGTGTTCATAAATTTAAAAGGTCCCAAAAGGTGCAGACCCCTAGTGTTAGTTGATTCTGCAATCTGGCTAATTATGAACCCACAACAATGGCTTATGTACCCACTGGCTTCATTTACAATAAGGGGCAGGCTTTCTCAAAGTCAGCTTGTTCCTTTCGGCACATATTAAAATCATTTTTGTGGTAGTCCAGGCACCCAGTATAGACGTCAAACTCTTTTGTGCACTTCTTATGCAGCTCGTTAAACCTGTAAGAACACGGACTATTAGATCAAACTAAAACTTTAAAGACAAGGATACATAGAGTTATGCAGAGGTTTGCATGGGTTTTTCATTTTTGCTTGATAACTTAATGCCACATACATAGAAATCACAACCTTCTTTATGCAGGAACAAATTAATTTGTAAGATTTTACACTTGCTGCTGAAATACCTTAGAGCTTATACTCTTAACTTCTGAGGATACGATCCAAAGGAACTAAAACCAACTCTTATTGGTTAAGTAGATAACTAATTTGGTCCTCATTTGCCAAAATTACCCTTCTATAATTCAACACTGAAGACTAAAAATTCACCATAGCACAGGCATAAGTTTAGGTAAACAATTTCACCATCACTTGCTACTATCCTAGTACAACCATTTCAAACGTTATGCAACTGAAAGCACTGCAGCTGGTACATGTACAATTTCATCATCACTTGCTACTATCCTAATACAATTTCTTAAGCACCATCAAGCTGAAGATAGCAAATGACTAGCATTTTTTGAAGCACTACATATGATACATGTGCAATGTAGATAAGTAGATTTCAACCTTATGCAACTGAAAGAAAAAAGAAAAAAAAAACTCTCAACTATCCAGCATCTATATTCTCCACTTGGATTTTCGGAAAATACTCAACAATCAATTTTGAAGATTAATATTCACCCGAGCACAAGGGATAAGCATCAATTCAGCTCAAAATGTTGATCACCGCTTCAAACTAATCCTAGTACTTCCATCTCAAACTACTTGTTAAAATGGGGCTTCACAAGCACCATTAAGCCGAAGAGAGAAGTTTAAAGCACTGCATAGTACATGTGCAGTATAGAATTTAACTTTAAGCACCTGACAACCAAACAAAACTCATCCATCCATCAGAAGAACAATTAAAGCAATTCTTAAGGTTTAACACAACAATGCAAATGGAAGTTGGAACCAGTTCCTGCAAACAGTTGAAAGCAAAACAAGCAGCCAAACAGCTTAAATCAGACCTAATAACCATCCATGGATCCAAAAAGTATGAGATATGTCAAAAACATCAATGAAATGATCAAAATATAGAGGCAAAAAGAGGAAGAAGACATTACACTCCAACGAAGCAACGAGAGACTTCGCGGCTCTGGTGAAGGCACTTCTCAGGGTTAGGATTATTCTTTTTGCACCTAAAAAATTCAAGACTTTCCTTCCGACACCTAATTGCCAAGTACTTTGACAACATCGTCACCGACGAAGACGTTGCCAGCGGAGCCCCAGTTTTATCCACCGAGTTCGACATCTCCCCCTATATCCTTCAAAGTAAAAAAAACGATAGAAATCAATTCACATTTCAAATTCAAGCTAAATAAATCCAAATTAGATAAAACTATAAACTAATCGCACATAATTGCAAGCATCTCCAATTTTATAGCTCTCTCTCTTTCTTCATTCCGGAAACCTAAAACGCATTTTATCATTAAGATATGAAGATAATCGACATAAACGATAGACGTTTGACTGTACCTTAATGAAACTATCGGAGGTTGAAGACGGAGGAATCGTCGGTGGGTGATTTGAGCCCAATATTGAGGTTCTGATTCTGGTGATCTGAAGTGTGAACCACGAACACCTTAGGTCCTAGACCGCTGAACGCTATGCAACCCGAATCTACTCGAACCGGGTTGACCCGGGTAGTCCGGAAGTACGTCCTAGACCGCTGTACTTGTTGATGTTGACGAGAAATAACCTCCGATCTACTTTTTGTTGAATGACTTTGTTTTATCCCTTGGATTTAATTTCCTTGATTTAGAACGATAAACTATAAACTAGGAGTAGGTATGGGTTTTAAACCTAAACCGTCGGTTTAGGTTGGTCCAAGGTCAAACCTAAACTCAAACCTAATAAGTGAAAGTCGGTTCGTCGGTTTAACAACGGTTTTAAAAAAAAATAAAAAAAAATAAAAACTGGCCCAGAAGCAAACCGACACGGTTAACCACAAAACTGTCGGCATGATTTTTTTTTTTTATAAAATAATTTAGAAAACAGAAAACCGACGGTTTAACCAACCAAACCGTCGGTTTAGATTTTTTATTTTTACAAACCGAAACCTAAACCTTGAACCGGCGAAAACCTAAACCAGCGGTTTAGGCCGGTTTTGAAAACCGCCGGTTCGGCGGTTTGAACCAAACCGAGCCCATGTCTACAAACTACTAACTAGTCCTTTATTCCATGACATCAAACTTTGATGGTGTAAACCGAACAAGCTTTCAAGACAAGGTACCGCTACTTCAAGTCCTTTCCGGATCCCCAGATTTACAATAGTTAAGTTGTTTCTCTTTAATAATTATCCTTGCTTTAACCTCGTGGAGAAGAATTGTAGGGTGGCTACTATCAAATTCCAACTCCTAAAATGACAAATATTTCAAAAATTCGCTCAAATTCCCAAAGATTATAAGGTTGGCTCAAAAGCATGCTCTTATATAAACAATGTTCTCTTCTCTGTTGCAACATATCTTATAGGATTGTTTCATTTTTCTTTGCGTATGCATATTTGTTGTCTTACTCGTCTTTCAATGGAGTATCCAATTACGTGGAACAACATGAAAATCAAACTAAAACTATGGCTTAACAACCTCTACCGAATTCAAATCAAGATAACCCTCACCTTCCAATCCATCTTTAACAACGAAAGGACATCGCTTTCGGCTTAACGGCCACCAATCTCCGCCTACCGACAACGTTTTTGGCCTAACGGTCACACTCACAACCATCCTCCTCTCTTAAGCAACATCTTATCCATCTTTAACAACGGATCTGTGTGTTTTTCTCCTTAAATTCATCTCAAAACTTGTGCCCAAAATCCAATCTAGTGCCTAGTCTTCCAGTCCATTCCTAACAAGAAAAGAAATTTATTTTATTAAATGCTAAAGAATGGTTTTTGGTGATCTTCTATAAATGACCAACAATGAATCACTTTGAAATCTAGTGTTTTCAAAAGTTTAACACAAAATCCGTTGTATCCACCTATAAAATTCTATAAATAAGAAAGCTTTTAAAATTGAGAAGAAAACAAAAGGTAAAGCGCTCTAATAAAAGTTGAGTATGTTGACAAACTCATGCATCTCCTGATATATTGTTTTATTTTCATTTTGTGGTTGGGTGGTTACACGTCATGGAGGATGGGTTGACCTTATTTTGTTTGGAGGAGTAGTGGACATCTAATGGAAATCTAAAGGTATAAGAGGAAATCCAAAATCTCATCGTTTGATGCATTGTGTTTGTCTACCTCTTTTTCATTTTTTATCCCTTGATTTGTCAAAGCATGACGGTTAGTCCGTCTATCACTTTGTAGCCTCTGTTTCGCTAGTTTTTGGCTAGTTAATCAATTTTTTTGCCTTCTTTATTTTTATAAGAAGAATTACTATCCCTTTAAATTGACAACAACTAAAAAGTAGCATGTGAAATAACACTTGATAATATTAAGGAAAAATAACTTAAAATAATATCAACTATCAACATTGAACCCAAAATAATACCTACTTGAAAATTAGCAAGAGCTTTACAAACTATCAACGTATTTACCAAAAATAATATATCTTACTTTTTTAGTAAAAATCATAACTCCGGCGATGACGTGATAACCGAAATCTTACATGTCATCAAAAAAATAATTGTGATGTGGATTTTAGTTATTTTTAAATCAAGTTAATAACATTTAATATGTCAAAAAAAAATCTAAATTAAGATTTTTCAAATTATTATTTTTAAAATATGATTATTGTAATTATTTTTTAAAAATTAAATCTTGAAAAAAAATTCAAAATAAAATTTTGTAAAAAACTATTTGGAGGATTTTGGAAACTATGCCCCTTATTATAGGTGATATAAAGTATGTAGCTTTTCTACGATTGTACAAAGCATGTACTTTCTCGTTGTAAATGAATGATTTTTTTAAATAATTAAAGGAAAAAGAAAAAAAAAATACAATATCCAACTTCGATTACACAACTTCGATTATATAACTTTGGATATTTAATAGTAGTTACCTGTTTTTACATACCCAATGTTAGTTACTCGGTTTTACTTAACCGATTTTACATACCCGATTTTATTTATCTAATTAGATAATAGTGGATTGTGTTTATTTTGGACTAGTATTTTTTTTTACATTGGTTCACATAAGAAGCTTGAAAAACATAGTCTTTGATTATTTGAATTGGGCTTTATAAACTTTGAGATCCTTAATCACCGCTTACTTTACACATGTTGAAAAAGTGAAATGTGGTTTAAAAAAACATTAATTTGAACAGATATTAGATGCTAAGGGGAAAACACATACGTGGTGGTGACTAGCAAGAAATTGGTGATTACGTGGCGACTTTCTCCGGCCTCCTCTTCAGGCGGTGCATTACCTCCTTCTTCCTTAAATTTACTGTCTCTCTTATTTAATTTGAGGTCTGACTAGCTAGCGATTCAACAACAGAACAATTTCACAAAGTTGCACAATATTCATTGTTAACATCAGACCCTTCACCAGCGTTTGCATTACCTGTAACATCATTCTGAACCTCAGCTCATAACTCACACCCTCGCCAGAAAGGTTGAATCAGACTCCTACGTTGGCGCAGCTTCAAACATGGAACAAGAGAAGGGGGCTTCCTCGGCTGCTGCCTTCCTCACTGTATCACCTAATTTCTTGTTTATAATAGTTAAAAATAATAACTGCATAGTTTGTCAACACTATTAAAAATAAAGTGGATACTTAATTACTTATGTACACAATAAAAATGCACTATTGTCTTAAGTATTTTTTAAAAAATTTTGTAACTTTTTTTTAAAAAATCAAACTAGAATAGAATATACGTTAAAATATATATACATCATCGTATTCGGTAATATTACCATACATGTAGATTTCATTTAAAATATATAATTTATAAATGAGTTGTAATTTTGCATGAATGATTAAATTTTCTATTTTTATAGAACTCTTTTTTGGTTATTTTATCATTTAATATCGTTTGCATATCTTAATTTACTATATTTTTAACCTTTAGTTGATAAATGCATATTTTAAAATTTGTCCTTTTCGCACACCGCCATTTGATGATTAAAAAATAGTTTAAAATATTTAAAAAAATTCAATAGTGAGAATATTAAATAAATTAGAAAAAAAATTAATATTAAAATGTTCATTTTCTTAGATCCAATGATATGTCAACTTATATATACTACTTGAAGACAAAATAACGATGCAATGTAAATCACACATTGGCCCCACTTACCTCCACCCAATATTACATCAATTTTCCTAATGAAATTGACAAGCATATATATACAGAGAGAGGATTAGGAGCTTTAAACTCAGACTTTCATTTTTCCCCATTGAAGATCGATGGAGCAAAGGCTACTATTGAAGGTTGAAGAAGAAGGTGGAGGAATAAAGGATGAAATAAAGAGGCTGGGTTGGATAGCAGCTCCAATGGTGGCAGTCAACATCTGTGAGTTCCTTGTTCAGTCCTCTGCGGTGACGATGGTTGGTCATCTCGGAGAGGTTGCACTTGCTTCCGCCGCTCTCGCCATCTCTATCACCGCCGTCACCGGCTTTAGTCTCATGGTATCTTTCTATCTCTCTCAAAACCTTATCTTTGCCCCTTCACAAATTATTGGCTCAATTTCTTTTAATAATGTTTACAAATAATTGACCAAAGTAATTTTTTTTAATAATGTTTATAAATAATGTAAATACACAAATATCATTTAAGAAGACTTATGATCATATTTATAGGTAGGAATGTCAAGTGCATTGGAGACTCTTTGCGGGCAAGCCTATGGAGCTGAGCAATACGCAAAACTCGGCACAAAGACATACACCGCCATCTTTTGCCTTATCCTAGCTTGCATCCCAATCTCCATCCTTTGGCTCAATCTCGAAAGCCTCCTAATACTCGTAGGCCAAGACCCTTTGATTTCCCATGAAGCCGGAAGATATGCAATCTGCCTTATACCTGCGCTATTTGCCTCTGCAATGCTCAAACCCATAATTCGATTCCTTCAAACACAAAGCTTGATCATGCCAATGCTCTTTAGCTCCTTTCTTGCTCTCGGTTTTCACCTTCCGCTTTGTTGGGTGTTGGTCTTCAAGACGCAGTTAGGAAGCCTTGGAGCTGCTGTAGCTACAGGATTGTCGTTGTGGTTTGATGTGGTCCTTTTGTGTTTGTACGTTAAGTTCTCTTCGGCTTGTGTAAGAACTCGTACAAGGCTTTCTCTTGAGGTCTTTAGAGGCGTTGGAGAGTTCTTCCGGTTTGCAATCGCTTCTGCCGGGATGATTTGGTAAATTAATCAAGAATTTTATTTTATTTATTAAATTTAATTAAATACTTATCTTAAACTCATTTGTAACTTATAATTATCATTTGATGCAGTTTGGAGTGGTGGTCATTTGAAACGATGGTATTATTATCTGGGCTTCTACCAAATCCTGCTTTGGAGACATCAGTATTATCAGTTTGGTAATAAATATCTTTACCTTATCAAATCATGATAATCTAATTAAGTTCTAACAATTATTTTTATAAAATTATTGTTGATAGTCTTACAACAATTAGTACCCTCTATGCTATACCATCTGGGATTGGATCGGCTGCAAGGTAAGGAACACTTTCCATTTCTGATAATTAAAATTTGCATTTACAATAACATATTTTTGAGGCCTTCAATTTTTGGCACAGCACTAGAGTCTCAAACGAGCTAGGGGCCGGGAACCCTAAGAAGGCTCAAACAGCTGTAAGAGGAACAATGCTGATTGCAGCCATGGAAGGAATCACAACAAGCTCGATTTTGTTCATTGCTGGTCGTGGTTTCGGTTACTTGTTCAGTGACGATAAAGAAGTGGTCGACTATGTCACGAAAATGGCTCCTTTCATTAGCATCTCTATAATCTTGGACAGTTTGCAAGGCGGTTTCTCCGGTAAAGACCAAAGAGTTTACATAGCACATAGTTGTTTGAATTGATAAATGAATTTAACGACAAATGTTCTGCATTGGGACAGGCGTTGTACGAGGTTGCGGGAAACAACACTTGGCGGCATGGGGAGTGATCGGAACGTATTACTTTGTTGGCATTCCGACGGGGATTTTGCTAGCCTTCAAGTTGAAGCTGAGAGGGAAGGGTCTTTGGTTCGGCGTTCAAACTGGAACGTTTCTTCAAGGACTTGTATTCGCACTTGTTACTGCTTCCACAAATTGGGAAATCCAGGTCTTTTCATCTCTAATTAGTTTCTTTTTTACATGATCTTAAATGTGTTTCTAGTAGTTTATTTTATGTAAAATTTCATAATCTAAATGGAAATTATCTTTCATTGTGCAGACAAAGAAGGCAAGGGAGAGATTGCTTAAAGAAGATATTGCAGTCAACAATAGACATAATATCATTGAATAGAAACTATGAATTGTATAAGTTTTGTTCCCAAATTTTGGATAACCTTCTTTAAAGTTACTTTTGTACGAAAATGCAATTTACATTTTATCACAATGTGTTAATTTTCTTCTGTCGGAGGGTCAAAGGGCGCACACGTCCGGTGATCCACGAACAAGACCACAAAATTCCACAAAAATGAAATAGTAATAAGAGTAACCCATAAAATTTACATGCTACTTTCACCCACCAAGGTGTTATCGACATCGACGTGGGACACATTCTTCCATGCATCTCAACACAATTTTGTTGCACACTAGTTACAATGTGTAACAATGTTGCACACTAATTACAATGTGTATTTGCACATTGTGTGCATTTTAGAATATAACTTACTTTTATTCCCACAAAATTTGTTCATACGTAACTGGAAGACTATTCCGTTCCCAAACTTTTCCTTGATCAAAACCGTGGTGAACTTGGGAGAGAACCAAATGAAAGGAAGGTCAAGAAGCAAAAATGGAGGTTTTCCCACCAACAAACTTTTGTTCTGTGTCATAAACTGATCAGGTACAATCTTGAACTGATCTAATTTTGGGGCAAAAGCATGTATATGTATCTGCGCTGTAAATGGTGAGCCAGAAGTTCAGCTAATAGACCTTTGGTTCATCCTAACCTAAAAATGAGAGCCACAACACTTATTGAGTAACTAGAAGCTAGTTATTAGGTCATAGAAAAGCATACCAAAATTTGATGTTATAGTACTTGCTTTATTATATAATCAAAACCAACATCAGATAAATTACTATTCAAATAAGCAAGATATATGCAATAAGGAAGCCAGGAACAAATGAAAATACTTAAAGGAAGGGCTTAGATTATCCCTATGTGATGAAAAGTTTTCCTCGCAGAAAAAAATCAACAACAGAAGAAGTGTATAAAACAGCTTGAACAATCAAGATCCATGGGTTTGTAAGGTCCCAGAAGGTTCATAGATTTAAAAGTGTTTCATATAAAAGGTTGCAGACCCCTAGTGTTAGTTGATTCTGCAATCTGGCTTATTATGAACCCACAAAAAATGGCATACGTACCCAGTGGCTTCATTTACTCCAAGGGGCATGCTTTCTCAAAGTCAGCTTGTTCCTTTCGGCACATATCAAATTCATTTGTGTGGTAGTACATGCAACCAGCATAGACGTCAAACTCTTTTGTGCACTTCTCATGCAGGTCCTTTAGCCTGCAAGAACACAGACTATTAGAATCAAATTAAAACTTTAAAGACAAGGATAAATAGAGTTATGCAGAGGTTTGCATGGGTTTTTGCTTGATAACTTAATGCCAAAGACAGAGGAATCACACCCTTCTTTGCAAACATTTATGCAGCAACATTGCGGAGAAAACGTAAATTAGACGGTGTCAGAAATTGGTAATCACAACGTCACAAATTGTTTTGTAAGATTTGATACTTGCTGCTAAAATACCTTAGAGCTTATACTCTTAACTTCTGAGAATACGATCCAAAGGAACTTTATTCAGTAGAATGTTTAATTTCACAAGCATTAACAATTTACACACGCATAAAGCTCTAGTTACATCTTGTAGGTTTAGTTTGCAACTTGGAGATGTTCATGGAATGTTCAGGTTAGACACCTATCATACTGGCTGATAGTTAAAGAAGCTCAGTTACTAAGTAAATCAAATTCAGATAAAAATGAAGTCATTTCAAAATTGGGATCTCGAATTGTTTAAACATATCATAGGTGTAAGTACTTTGGTAGCTTTGACTATTATTGCACATGCTTTTCTACCGCAATCCAATTTTCATGGATTTTAGTATAAGTTTGACTGCTGAAAGTACCTTAATCCAATAATGTGTAATTTCTAAATTTCATCCAAAGAGCCAACCAACAAAGAGAAAAGGCAGAAGAGCACCTTTCCATGATAAACTGAAACCAACTCTTATTGATAAGTAGAGAACCAATTTGGTCTCATTTGCCAAAATTACCCTTCTATAATTCAAAGGTCATATTCTTATTTCCTGGAAATTTTCTTGTCACAAATACAGAACCAGCATATGGTAATATCACTCGACATCAGCACACAACCTTAAGCAATACAAACTCCTCATCTATACTGTCCATTACCAATTGAAGACAGTATTCAACACTGAAGACTCAAATTCACCATAGCACAGGCATAAGTTTAGGTGAACAATTTCATCATCACTTGCTACTATCCTAGTAGTCTAGTACAACCATTTCAAACTTATGCAACTGAATGCACCGCATCTGGTACATGTACAATTTTATCATCACTTGCTACTATCCTAACACAATTTCTTAAGCACCATCAAGCTAAAGATAGCAAATGACTAGCTTTTTTAAAGCACTGCATATGATACATGTGCAATGTAGATAAGTAGATTTCAACCTTATGCAACTGAAAGCAAAAAGAAAAAAAAATCTCTACTATCCAGCATCTATATTCTCCACTTGGAGTTTCGGAAAATACTCAACAATCAATTTTGAAGAATAATATTCACCCGAGCACAAAGGATACGCATCAATTCAGCTCAAAATGTTGATCAACGCTTCCAACTAATCCTAGAACTTACATCTCAAACTACTTGTTAAAATGAGGTTTCACAAGAACCATTAAGCTAAAGAAAGGAAAAGCGTACAAGATGACTTGCAGGTTTAAAGCACTGCATCTAGTACATGTGCAGTATAGAATTTAACTTTAAGCACCTTAAAACAAAACAAAACTCATCCATCCGTCAGAAGAACAATTAAAGCAGTTCTTAAGGTTTAACAAAACAATGCAACTGGAAGCTGGAGCCAGCTCCTGCAAACAGTTGAAAGCAAAACAAGCAGCCAAACAGCTTAAACCAGACCTAATAACTTATCCATGGATCCAAAAAGGATGAGATGTTAAAATCATTAATGAAATGAGCAAATTATAGAGAGGCAAAAAGAGGAAGAAGACATTACACTCCAAGGAAGCAACGAGTGACTTCGCGGCCCTTGTGAAGGCACTTCTCAGGGTTAGGATCGTTCTTCTTGCACCTCAAAAATTCAAGATTTTCCCTCCGACACCTATTTGCTAAGTGCTTCGACGACATAGTCAACGACGAAGAGGTTGCCAGCGGAGCCCCAGTTTCATCCACTGAGTTCGACATCTCTCCCTATATCCTTCAAAATCAAAAATCGATTGAAATCAATTCACATTTCAAATCCAAGCTAAATAAAATCCAAATTAGATAAAACTACAAACTAATCACACATAATTGCAAGCTTCCCCAAATTTGCAGCCCTATCTCTTCATTCCGGAAACCTAAAACGCATTTTCTCATTAAGATATGGAGATAATTGACATAGACGATAGACGTTTGACTGTACCTGAATGAAACTATCGGAGGTTGAAGACGGAGGAATCGTCGCTGGACGCTGGGTGATTTGAGCCCGATATTGAGGTTCTGATTTGGTGATCTGAAGTGTGAACCATGAATTCATGAACACCTTAGGTCCTAGACCGCTGAACGCTGTACAACCCGGATCTCCTTGAACCGGGTTAACCCGGGTAATCCGGAAATACGTCTCAGACCAGATTGGGCCTGTTTACTATTTTGGGCCGACTGCCTGCAACGTAAAATGATCCGGAAGGTTAAAATCTATCAGGAAGGTGAGGAAGGTTCATATTTTTTTTTAAAAAAACATTCCATATTTTTATAACTCAGTGATAAGTATTTCAGTTCAATATAGTAATATTATTATGTTCATAGAATTTGAAACAATTGGTTAGAAATGAGCCACTTACCAGACCCCCCCGCATTCTCTACGTAAATAAATATTCAAAACTAAACTCACTCTTTGTATATACTTGTTTATATTTATAAATATAATATAAACTCGTAAAAAATTTAAATTTATGGTATAAAAATAATATAAAACACAGAAAATATTTATAGAAAACGCACCATATATTAAGGGCGTTTCATTTTACAAACATTTTTTTAATCTAAAACAATATTGAATAATTCAACAATAATTCAGTATAACATTTAAACTCAATAAATAAACTATTTTACATTTTTGAATTGAGTATATGAACTTATTTTTTTAAAAATATATTAAAAATATTGGTTAACGTTTTTAGATCACATAAAATCTAAGTAGATCTAATTAGTTGGTTATACATAAGTTTATATTCTCCAAAAATTTATAAGAATTATAATTGACTTTATTGATTTTTATCATTTCAGATTTTAATGGTTAAAGTTTTAATGTATATATTTAAATCTAGATTTAGAATTTTTTTTTTATATCTAACCAAAACTTGTCGATGGAGTTTTAGATCTAACTAAGACGGAATTCATTCACATTTATTTCTAGCTCTCCATACACTGTCAGCGTCCAACCAAAACTTGTCGATGGAGGCGAATAAAGTAGATTATAGCGAGAACCAACCCAGAAATGCGTCTTCAACAAATTGGGTTTGCATTGCTAACTAACAATCTTCATCGTATTTTAAGTGACGATAGTAGTAAAAGTAGTAACGAAAAGAGCTGAAATATAACGGCGAACAACTGGGTGGTGGAGTTTTTTTTTCACATATCATTATATTTCAATGAAAAAAAAGATCTAAAATCATGAAAGGCAATATGCCCTGCAGATCTAAACAGTGAATACAAAGATCTAAAATCATGAAAAGGTAATATGTCCTGCTTAGCTAAAGAGTTTAAGGGCCTGTTCGGTGAAGCGAGATTTTTCGGTAATTTATGGGTAGAGTATTGAGTAGCTTTGTAAAATATAAAAATCTAACGAAAAAGTTAAAAAGTGTTTGGTATGTGGAGATTTATGGGTAGATTTGTGTGGTGAAATTACTAAAAAAGATAGGTATTAAAAATAATTAAAAAAACATGCAAATATATTTAAGGGTAAATTAGACAAAAATTAGGAAAAGCTCATAAAAAAGCTAATGGGGAGAGGTTATAACAAATTGTGTAAAAGTCTTTAAAATCAGCTTAAATTATTATTCAATTTATATTTAACTATTTAAATTATAACGTATATAATCAACTGTGAAATAGTTATTTAATAAATACAATAGCTAAATGATTAACTAAATTTTTTTAAAAAAATTATTATAAAAATAGGTATATATAATAGTAGATTATTGAGTTTTAAATATAAATCAGCTAATAAAACTTAGTATAAAAAAAGTTAAATTAAAGAAATCGACACAAATATTAACTATTAATTAACCGGTAATATGTAAAAGACTAAAGTTAAAACAATCTCCTACTTACTAATTGAAGATGAGGAAAATGAGCTTGTAGAACATTATTCTGTTTTATGAATATTAATTAGGCCCTCCTATTTTTATTTTGTAATTTTAAATCAAAAAACAACCCTATAGAGATGTATGATGGGAATATTTTATAAAAAACCCCTAAAATCTACCGCTGTGTGTTCTTAGTCTTCGTCGTTCTCTCCTCTGATAGATATCTTTGAAAGCTCACTCTCTTCTGCTGTTTTGCTTTGAGCATTTTTTCTTGTGCTTCCTTTTTGTGCGTTTTTTTCCGATTACTCTTGGGGCTGAAGAACTAGTTTGAGAATCTCTTGTGAGCATGGGGTTGAATCTGTAATCGTTGTTTGAAGTTCGGTCATCGATCTCCTATGCCTTCTTTTGAGGTCGCTTTGTTGTTTCTTAATTAGATTTCATAATCGAAGATCTTGTGTGAGAGGCCGAGTTGAAGTGTTTTTACAGCGATTTCATTTCTCCCTTTTCAGTGAAGGTTTGCGAGAGGTGATATATACTTTGCCGAGAAGAGTAACCGAGGAGATTTTGGTTTTGAAAATTGGAGGTTATCTTACGGCAATGCGAACTCTATTCATCGAACCATTGGCCATTGTTCTTGAAAAGTATGTAAGTAGTATATTTCTTATAAATCCTACTGCAATTTCACATTTTGGGTCAACTAATCTCAAATCAAACTTTGGAGTAGCAAGAGTCGGCCAAAGATGACCACGTTAATCTTCTCCAAGATCATATTGCTCAGCATATTAGAGTACGTCTTTCTAAACTTCACATCATCTCTTCTTTTTATAATTAATAAAGCTGCTTAATTTTCTAAATTAAAATGGTAGGCCAATGATGGACCAGAACATATTCTTCCTCGGTATGAAGTACACATCAGCAACGTTTGCAGCTTCATTGTACAATATTCTCCTTGCTGCAACTTTCATCATGGCTATCACATATTCAATATATACAGTTGTTACATTTATAAATATTTATAAAGATTTATAACAGGGAACCAGTTTATGTTATGAGAGAAATAAGATTTGTTTTGATAATTGTGATGATTGTTATGACAAACAACTCCGTGGCTGGTATGTAGCTCTTCACAAACTTGTACAAAGGTCATTGTATCAAGTGTAATATGTTCGACCTATAAAGATTACATTTTGGGCTCTTCTACTTTTTTCATTTGGTAAGTGTACTACTAGTGTGTTGTTATTTTAATTTGAATTGAAATACAACGAAGAAGCTACTCACTTTTCAATCTGAATGACATCTTACTAGGTTGTATGTTCAAGTGTAGTCTGTGTTGTTATTTCAATTTGAATTGAAATACAACGAACTCGCAAAACGTAGAGGGAAGCATGGTTGTGCAAGATAATTTAGTTGTGAGTGGGCTAGGAAGCAACCAACAAGTATATGAATACGATAGAAGTACTGATGAGTCTTGCTATGCTAGAAATGTGAGTAGTTCTAACTACACTATTCTCTATTATGAAGTGAGCACAAAATGCATCGAGAAACCGAGTGTTGATTCGAGTTCTCGTATTCCTCGGCAATAGTATATGATTATAAAGAGGCGGCTTATTTCTTTCCCATTGTAAGTTGCTGATATTAGTTGGATTCATCTTCCCTTGTGACAGCGTTGTAGGATATATGATTGTAAACAAGAATGTGGTGAATCAGTTGTAATGTAAGTGGATTTTGAATCCAAATTGACAGTAAAATCTCAAATGTTGCTACCTAGGTATGGTCTGAAGATCCATTTTGGGGACGAGTAGTAATGAAATCCATGATAATACATTAGTAAAACTAGTGATCGACCCGTACACAAAAATACACCTTATGTAAGCTTTTCATTGAATAATACCCTTCATAATTAATATTATGTTGTCCTCTTGTTTACTTAGAATTGAGTTTATAATTATTGAAAATGTCCCTAAACTTGTATAACTCGACGGACCTTGGACTTGTATAACTCGACGGACTTGGACTTGTGTAACTCAACGGACTTGGACTTGTGTAACTCGATGGACCTTGGACTATGTAACTCGACAGACCTTGGACTTGTGTAACTCGACGGAACTTGGCCTTGTGTAACTCGTTTGGGCTTGAGCTTGTGTAACTCGTTTGCGCTTGAACTTGTGTATCTCGATTGTCCTTGAACTTGTGTAACTCGATTGAGCTTAGATTTGTGTAACTCCAGAGTTTGAAACCCAATAACTATAAGTTTTATAAATATTTTGTATTGGACCCAGGCATAGGCTTGTTTAATGGGCCCATGCGTAGGCTTGTGTACTGGGCCCGGGCGTAGGCTACTAGGCCCGGGCGTAGGCTTGTGTACTGGGCCCGGGCGCAGGCTTGTGTACTGGGCCCGGGCGCGGGCTTGTGTACTGGGCCCTGACGCGGGCTTGTGTACTGGGCCCTGACGCGGGCTTGTGTACTGGGCCCTGACGCGGACTTGTGTACTGGGCCCTGGCGCGGGCTTGTGTATTGGACCCTGACGCGGGCTTTTATTAAAACACTTGAGCCTTTATTAAAACACTTGGGCCTTCATTAAAACATTTGAGCCTTCATTAAAACACTTGGGCCTTTAGCCCTTCATTAAAACACTTGGGCCTTTAGGCCTCATTAAAACACTTGGGCTTGGACTTGAGTAATTTCATATTCCCAATTTGCTCTTTTAATTAATCTTTAAAGATAAGTAAGAGGAGCCTAATTTGTCCATTGAAATGAAAAGGGACCTACTTAGTGCTCATTTCTACAAAAAAGGTCTACTCTCCCATTTAACCCATTGAAGATCTTGTATCTTTAATGGATGGAATATATTGAAATAGAGCCACTTTGAGGTTCCCTATGGAATGCGGCATGGAAGGGAGCCGCTACAAAGAAGTTTCGGGAGTTACGAAGGAAGCTTCGAGCTCATATGGGTCATGGGTTGAGAACGGGAATTTAACTCTATGAGATCAAATCCCCCGTTGTTCCTCAGTAGCTCAGTGGTAGAGCGGTCGGCTGTTAACTGATTGCGATATTTGAGAATATCGCAGTCAATTACCTCGATGTAGATCCGGGATAATCCTTTGTTCTATAGTCCTGGGGCTTTTTACAACTAGCCAATTAAGAATTCTCAAATGTACTAGTACGAGGAGTGCATCAAAGATGGAGTCATCGATTCTCCGGAGAGGCTACAATTACCGCGAGAAAACATAAAACATATTAATGACGAGGAACACTATTTTGCTATGCTACTAATACTTGTACTTGCTCTGCTATTCTGCCCAAGCCTGACAATATAAAGTAATATCAAGATTTGCTTATCTTTCGTTGTACGTATAGTGACTATCGTTAACCAACTATATAGATGTTAGTAAAATGTGGCAAATTTATGCTGAATAAAATAGTAAATCACGTTAAAATTGAATTGAATTGCAAACAACGATGGCTACAAAACTGTATACAATACTTGAAATTACAAATTCAAGGTACTTTATCTTTAGCATGCCCAAATATTGATCATTTGGTATTATTTTTTTTTTTGAATACATGGGTAAGCGTCTATGCATGGTTTTTATCTATTACAAAACCATCCTATGGCATCCTTTCGGATGAGACTTTGGACTTCTTGTGGTATGATTCCTCCTATTGCAGAGCTGTCGTGGCCTAAAGCTACGAGCTTATCCGCAATGCCATTGACTTCTCTGAAAACGTGGTTGACCTTAACTTAAGTAAATCCAGACAAAATAAGTGAAATATCTGAAATGATCAGTTCGATTTCCCAAGGTGGTTTCCATAATTTGTTTATTGCGTTAATAATTGTTAGATTATCTCCTTCAATTTCTATGTTCTTTATATTCATTTCTTTTGCCTTCAAAATTCCTTTTCTAAGTGCAAATGCTTCTGCATGGAGTACCGATGTATATCCACATTGTCCATATTCAAAAGTAATTGTTGTTGCTTGGTGGTTTCTAAGAATATAGCCAAAAGAGCCATGATCATCACTCTTTTTTGATCCATCAAAGTTCAGTTTTAGGCTCACCTCTGCCGGTTTTATCCATTGTAACTATTTCCTTTTTCTCTTATTTATTTTCTTGGTCGTCAGCGTCGTGTTTATTCCAACTGCGCTATTCCAATCATGGATTTGTTTAGCTGCCTCATGTCGGATGTCCATTATGGGTTTGTTTTCAAAGATGCTTTTGTTCCTCATATACCATATATTCCACCAGATGACAGAAAGTTGAATAAAGTTCCTATCATCCAGATTTTTGTGAATGAGGGACATAACTTCCACTATTTTCTTCCCAGAGATGTCGATATTGTTTAAGTAGTTCTTTGCCGTTGCATTCATTATGTTATTAATGGTGATTGGACATCTGAAGAAAAGGTGTTTTGCAGTTTCATATGGGTGTTGACATTGTGCACAATTCATTGGTATCGGTACTTTTTGTTTTTCCAGATTTTCTTTAGTTGGTAATCCATCTATAGATAGTTTCCATAGAAAATTCTTAACTTTTGGCATTTTGTTGAGGTTCCAGATCCACGAGTTATCAACTAGGTTGATGCCTCTTTGTTTGTAGAATAGTTCCAATGCTGATTTTGTGGAGAACCATCCGTCTTTTCTAGGGCCCCAATACAACCTGTCTTGTATGTTGTGTATGGGTAGGGGGTACCCTAAGATTTGATTAATCGTGTTTTGTGGTATGGGCGGTTCGAGTATGTTCGATATTTTGGTTTGGTCCCATTTATTGTTTGTCATTAACATGCTTACAGTGTCATTTTCATTTATTGTTTGTGTACTTGAAGCATGTTGTTGTAACGGGTTTTCAGAGATCCAAGGATCTTTCCATAGTCTAATCGTCTTTCCATCACCAACTCTCCATATAAACCCTTTTTCAAAATCTGGCCGTAATTTCATCAGCTGTTTCCATTGCCATGAGGTATTGTTTTTCATTTTATAGGACCATATATTGTTTCCTTTCAAGTATTTCTCTTGTACTATTTTGACCCAAATGTTATCTGATTCTGCCATTATTTTTCATAGCAATTTCATTTGTAGGGCCTTGTTCATGTCTTCTGCTTTTGTAATTCCTATACCTCCTTCTGCCTTTGGTTTGCATATTTTGTCCCAACTTATCAGGGGGTGGAAATTTGGCCATTTATTCCAGAAGAATTGCCTATTTATTTGATCTAGTTCTTTGTGTATGGTTGTTGGTAGCATGAAGCTTTGCATTATATAACTTGGTTTTGCACTAAGATTTGCTTTAATTAGTACAGTTCTGTATTCTTGGGAAAGGGATGTTGCCTTCCACTTGGTTAGTTGTTGTCTTGATCTTGCAATGATGTCTTCGAATGTAGACTTGTTCACACGGCCATTAATAATGGGACATCCCAAGTATTTCTCCAAGCATGTGCAATTATTATTTTAAACATGCAGTAAATAAATTAAATAGATGAAATTTAAGATATTAACTCGAACAACACCATTTCTTTTTTTGTAAATTAAATGACTTGTGATGACAATTATTAATTGTCTTCCGCACTTTCCATGAATTTGAAAAATGTCAAATACCCTGGATATTTGACATTATATACCCCGGATCACATCCGGCGTAAAGGTCAGCAATGTATTTGGTCGAAAAGTATATACCCCGGGCGTTCCATTTCTACATCCGGCGTATATACTTCGACCGAAATTCCAGCCATTTTTCGTGTGTTTTAATATCCGAGGTATTTGGTAGTATTTATCCCGTATATATGGTTATCCGCAGTATATATATTTTATATGTCCGGCGTATTTGGTAGTATATACCCCGGGTACAGTTATATCCGGGGTATCTAGTTCTTGATATATCCGGCATATTTGGTGGTTCATATTCCGGAATATTATCCATAGTAATTTTTAAATTTAGAAGTCAGTTTTAATTATTTTTTAAATATGCCACAAGTATATAAATACAAAATATGAAATAGAGTTGAAATTATTCAAACACAATTCTTTTTAATCAAAACCAAACCAATATTCTAATTAACTTTATCAAATAAGTGTCTACAAGAACATATCCAAAATATATAAATAATATTCCCAAACTTAATAAAAATGTCACTAAGTATATATCTTATGGTCTTCAATCATCATTCCAATACATTGAAATTCAACATAATAAATTCTAGCTATACAATACTCATTCCTTCTTGGAAGCTTCATAACAAAAAAAAAAATGTTCACCCCTAACCAAATATCTGTAAAAGAGATAAAACAACAATAATAATCATAAAATAATAAAGTTATTTTAATTAAAAATACAAACTTTAAAAATAAAAGAATCCAAGCAAGGATGAAGTTTAGCATACAACGGCAAAGAAGCTCATGTTAAACTAAATCAAATGCTTCTCCAATCTGAAATCGGTTATGCAATCTATGGTTGTTGCTATTTAAAGGCTCCATTGATGTTAAAGAAGCCAGGGAAGACATGGCCATTGTGGACCGGCTAGTAGAGACCCTATTGTCTCTTTCCTGATAATTATCCTCATTGTGTTGGCCCTAACTTAAAGATGGAGGTGTTGTTGGAGGTAGTTCAACAACCCACTAGACCATACGACCCGTACGTACTGTTAGAGAAGTTCAATTACTTACCAAACACTTTCCCTGAAGCCAAATTTGCAGTATATTCACCCTGCAAATTGTGTATCGCTACTTCAATAAAGATGAAAACAAAGAACTATTGTTTTTATGTGATTACCTGCTAGAACTAAGAAATGTGATTGCACTCTCATCAGGATAATTATCAGGAACAACACCTTCTCCATCTTTGAATTTCTCCATTCATCTACCTTTACCCAGGATCCTTAAACCTACGAAAAATGACTCGATTGTACTCTCATCAGGATAATTATCAAGAACAACACCTTTCCAATAGATTATTATTATTTATGTCTGCAAAATTTGCAAATGTCGTTGGCTTTCTTGTAAGTAGTGGTTCTTTGAGATCTACCATTACTAGGAAATGCAAACATAACCAACTAAATGGAAATAAACCATAGAAGCATATAAGAAAATGAGGTTCCAGTAAACAAGAAACAAGCCTCCAAAACAAAGAAAATTGTCATAGACAAATGCTTGTAGTTTGATGAGCTAGATAATTTAACACCTTCAAGCATACAAATCAATGAGTAACATCGATAAATTAAATATCTTCATCAATGTCATGTGTTCGATGAGGTAATACGTGTTGAAAGAAAGCATAACAGATTTGGAATAATATGATAAACACGTCATTCATTATCAATCTCAACTCCTATCCAAAAAATGTAGCTACATCATTGTAAGAAGTAAGCACACATCACTAACTAACAAAAGGACTAAATTACCGGCCTTGGGCATTTCAATAGCGTGAAAGTAAAACTATGTGATAAAACAAAATTTAAAACATGATGGTTGTATTAATCAATTAAAGTGCTCACTACTTTGAGGACTTGGAATTTAACCACCCTGTGTAAGCAAAATTATATAAATTCACGAGTTATTATATTTCCATTAACAGTTAACTGCAATTAACAACTAATTCTCATCCCCATTTATCATTATAAGAAAATAAAAAAGAATTAAAACACCAAATTACCTTACCTTTCTATATTTTTTGCCAGTGACTATTGTTCCATGTAAATGAGCAAACGTGGCATCTTGCTAATAATGATGTTTAGATGTTCTATCTAATTTCTTCTGTAAAGGGTGGACAACAAAATTTAACCAATATAAAATTTCATCTTGAATAAGAAATTACAGAAAACAATTACATGATAAAAAGCCATAATAATACAAGCAGTAAAATCTCAAGTACTAAATTACAAAAAAAGGAAACAAGATACACAATTAGAGATGATATATTAATGCTAGAAAATATTTAGGGCTAGCCAAATATGTTATACCTTACCTCTATGCAGACACGACCTTCTATATATACTAATATAATTGACAAAATTGGGGCTTTTACTTGCATGTTTAAGCAGAGACTTTCAACCATGCACCTAATATTTATGTTACAAAATTTGAGTCTTAGAAGCTCTAAATAAAGTTCCTAATTTCTATGAAATATACTCTAGGCTAGCTAAATATGTTATAGCCATAAATATTTTCTAGAATCCTTATGGACATCAGCTCCTCTGAAAAAATAGTTGATTTCTCATCATGTTATGTTATTTTATTTTACTCATGCATGTGCCATCTAAATCGAGCAAAACCATCAAGTCTTTCAGGATATATAAGTATACTACAAGAAAACTTAGTAAACATGCAACCAGAGGGAAAAAAAATGACAATATACATGTAATCTTAATACAATCAATAAGCCCTGTTTTATAGTTGAAAATGACAAACACATAAAGAATAAAGAATAAAACGATACCTCCTTTAACCAAGAATGATAAATGTCTCTGATGTTTGCCATCCTCCAATCATGTAAATCAAACATATTCATCCAATAAGCCCATGCACACTTATCAGGATTTAAAGTATGTAAAATGAAAGGATGTGAAGTTGAAATAGTTCCTGAACCACTTAGACATGACATGACCCACTCATTCTCTCCTCAGCATGTTTCTACAGTTCCATTTACCTTCACCCTTAAGATATATATGCCAGAGAGGGGTAAGATCACATTGAAATACCACATCATCGTCCAGAAAAACACTTTGCCAAAGGCTTGGAAACAACTGTTAGATGAACCGGAAGTATAAAATTCGCCAACTTCAATGTTCTAAGTAAACAAGGAAACATGAAGAGAACTAGATCCCTTTATATGCATAAAAAAGCATACAAATATACTGGTTTGCACCAAACTGCAAACACTTGCAGGCATTCTTCCGGCCAAAAAAAAAAACTAAATTCAAATGCATACATGCAAGTATATGTATCTCAAGAAGATAGATGCGTAGATGATTCAACAATGAAATGTACTTTGGACTTCTAGCCTGAAGTTTTGAAGCAAAGGTTATTGGAGTAGTCGCACTGAATTGTCCCCTAGTATGTAATTTCCATACAAGTAACTTTTAAATCCATTATGGCTTTCTATAGCTTCTAGTACTGACACATTATCCCTTGTTAATCAATCAAACTAGTGAACACCTTTCACTTCAACAATATCAAGGAACACAGGGTTCAGTGCAAACCAGGAATGCATGCCAGCGTATGTTTTCTTATCACGATGACATGAAAAAACATCTTCTCCGGCTTTGAAGATGACTGGATGGTGGAACTAACCAAAATTGAGGCAACCAATATATTATCAATTGACAACACAAAATGAAAATAAGAGTTATCATACAACAGAGGAAGCAACTCTAGGGCAGGCAACTGTTTCGGTCAAACGCAAGGAAAGACAATGAATCCCCTTTGGAATAGCTCTTGCAACAAAGTGTTTATTCATAAGCTCTGAAAAAATTGATGCAAAAATTGATTCCCTCATATCCTCTTAAAATAATTTGTCTACATACAAAAGAATATCTATCTTAGTGACACAAAGCATCTTACCAGTCTAATTAAATCAAACTGTTCTACACAGGAATGCAATTGAGGAAAATGATAAAATAAGAACTAAGATAGCTAATAGAAAAATGTAACTAACAAAAACAAGCTAGATATTGCAACACACATTGAATTGTAACCTCAAAATCAAAATAAAGATAACAAAAATAGAAGAATACCTACATCGATCACTCATTCTTCAATCTGTCATTCGTTTCTTCAAACACAGTAATGGAAAGGGGTTAATTCTTCAACTGCAGTAATGAGAACCATTCAGGTATGAAGTTATTGGCACAATTCCTCGTTTTCGGAGCAATTCGAAGTTCTCCCTCCTTGGAGCAATTCGCAGTTCGCTGTAGATTTAGGGTTACTCTTCTTCGAACTCTTTAACGCGGGGAAGAAGTGTGGATTTCGCAGTTTGCTAGAGATTTAGGGTTACTCTTCCTTAAACTCTTCAACGATGAGAAAGAAGTACGGGTTTCACAAAGCCACGGTATTTTGGTAATATTTAGCTAACTTAATACGCCGGATTTTAATTTATAATCTTTAGGTCAAATATCCCGGACGTTGGTTACCCGCAGTATATGATTCAATGTTTCAAAAAATAGCCCGGCTGCGAGGTATTTTTCCTTCCGATTACTTAATTATTCCATCCTTATACCTCGGATATATTAATATCCGGCGTATAAAATCCCAACTCTATTTTTTCATTTTCCGCACGGCCTTTATACCTCATAGTTAGTGCGCCCGGGGTATATTAGGGTAGTATAAACCCTTTTTTGTAGTAGTGTATTCATCCAATCTATACAGGTCTATACAGACAAATGAGTGTAGGACAATAAATATTTGTCTCAAGACCTTCAGTCAAGTCACATAGTTGTCTATCGTCCAAGTTTTGGCCTATATTTTGGATAACCTTGAAGATTAAAAGAAAGATGACTAGGAACTTTGAGGAATAGTGATAGTCTAGAAATGAACTTCAACAAATAAGATGGCTTACCTTGATAATCTAGTAAATGTAGAGGGAAAACCCTATATTTAGGGCCGACACATCCTAATAATGTAACATTCACGATATTAACTTTATTTGATAGGAGTAACCAAGATGAGCTATTAATCACATAGTAAATTGATGGTTACTCAATTTACTTTGATCTTTTAACATTTGATCTTTTAACAATCATTGCGCATAACACTACAAAATAGTTAATAGATCAAAGGGAAAAAAGAAAGAAGAAGAAACTAACGTTAGGGCTCTATAGTTGACATAGCCATAGTCAAGATTGATCGTCTTTGGAGGTATAGCCAAAAAAAGAAACAAAAAAAAAAATTACATTAGTTGAAAACTAAGCGCATAGAAGAGGAAGAAAGCTAAGAAGTTGAAGAAAGCTAACCCGGCCACCTACAAAAAGGTTAGTATGAATTTATAGAGATATATCATATATTAGACAATTTTGGAAGAAAATTTAAGGAAAAAATATCAATAATCTTGGGAGAGATTTTAGGATTGGTTTAGATAGGGACATATGTTAGTTAGAGATCGTGTTATTAATTTGATCAAGATTTAGAAACCAATTGAATTAGGTATGAAGTTTAATATCGCACTTGATAATATATATATATATATATATGTATATATATATATATATATATATATATATATTATATTCTAATTTTAGAAATAATTACCCTAAAAAATGTTAACCTAATTCTGAAGAGAAATATCACAGATAATGGAAGCTTTTATTAAAATTTGAATTCAAAAATTATGTATTCACAAAATAATGATTAAAATTTGACCTATTTTACAAAAAAATAAAATTTTCGTCAACTAAATAGAAATAATAATAGTAATACTCAAATCAACTAAATAAGAAAACTACGTACAAATCCTTATCTCAATTTTTTTTCCAGTTCAGAAATATTTTATTTTTATAACTTTGATTACAAATGCTATTTCAGACTCGATAATAATTTGATTTTTGAAAATTTTCTTAACCAGATTATAATTAAATGTGTTAGTAAGCTTTTTTTTAAAATCCGATTTATAAATAATTAGTTAAATTACGTTATTAAATTTTAATTATTAGTTTTTTAATTAAAAATAACCAAATCTTAACAAACATCACTTTGTCGATTTTGATAGCTCAATTCAAATCACAAAGAATCTACAAAACAAAATAAATTATTTTCATAACCACTTCCAGATTATAATTAATTGTGTTAGCAAACTTTTTCGATTTATAATTTTTTAATTCATATCGTTCAAGAGATATTACTTGATTAAAAAAAATGTTAAATGAGAAAAGTTATTTCAGTTTCACGCGTGAGTTTTGCTTTCACGCGCGTGTAGGATTAAGCCTCCGTTATTTGAGGTTTGCTTTCACGCGTGATCAACCTCTCATTTTTAGCATAAAATCCGCTGATATCTATGTACTTGTTGAAGAAAGAATTATTGCATTTTTATTTAACAGTTCCAAAGCGTTTGTTATTCTTAACGCTTGTTGGAAACTGATCGACATTTGTAGAAAAAAGTTATTGAAGGAAGATGGTGAGTACGTCATCTCCGGCAAGTGCGCCGTCGGTGACGAGCGGATTAAAGGGAGGATGGAGAATGATGAAGGAGGAGTTGAGGAGAGTAGGCGCAATAGCAGGTCCGATGGTGGCAGTGATTCTAATGCAATACTATCTTCAGATTGTGAGTGTGATGATGGTTGGCCATACTGGGACCCAACTCACGCTTTCGGCTGCCACCTTGGCCTTCTCCTTGGCTTCCATTTCCGGCTTCATTATCCACGTAAGTTTTCCTTTCATTATTGATGAGTAAGCCTTTGATTCAGAAAAAAAAAACTTCTTGCTTCTTGATCTCGATGGATTATCATTGCTCCGATGATGTAGGAATACTGCTGAATATTACGAGTCTAACTACTAGAAGTTGATTCGGAAAAAAATTAACTCAAACTCGTTTATTTTTTAAATGATCTCGTTTGTTTTTTTTTTTTACCTTGAATTTGAATATGTCAAAGCTCTGATTGATTTGAAAGAACCGGATCATTTTTGTTTGGATTTTAGTTATCATTAAATCTTGGACTTGTTTCGGTTTCAATCGGTTTAGAGCATTTATCCAATATTTTGTATCCGGTAGGCAGTGATATGCATATATAAAGTCGAGTTTTGAAATGTGTTTGTACTTAGTTTTGAAACATTCATATTCACTTGTTTAGAAATTGAACGAACTTGATACGAGCAATTTCAGCAGTGTCAGATCCTGTGATCAATAGATCATCCACGTAGATAGCAATGATAGTAGTGAGAGATTCTCTTCTTTTAATAAAGAGTGAGTAATCATTCTTAGAGGAAGTGAAGCCTTGTGTGATAAGGGATGTAGTAAGTCTATTAAACCACTGTCTTGAGGCTTGTTTAAGTCCATATAAGGACTTCTTTAGTTTGCAAACTAAAGATAATGGGTTTGGTATACCCGGAGGAAGTTTCATATACACATCTTCATGAAGATCCCCATGTAAGAATGCATTGTTTACATCAAGTTGATGTAAAGTCCAGCCTTGAGATGCAGCAATAGCAATTATACTTCGTATAGTTGTCATCTTCACAACTGGAGAGAAAGTCTCATGATAATCTATTCCCGCTTGTTGTGTAAAGCCTTGAGCCACCAATCTTGCCTTATAGCGTTCCAAAGAACCATCAGCTTTTAACTTAACTTTAAAAATCCACTTGGAGCCAATGACCTTTTTGTTGGGCGGTAGAGGAGTAAGATCCCATGTATGATTTGTTTGAAGAGCAAGATATTCTTGTTTCATAGCATGCATCCAGTTAGGGTTTTTAGATGCTTCTTGATATGTGGTGGGTTCAACATAAGAGGATAATGAGGTAATGAAGGCAAAATGAGAAGAGGGATAAAGGGAAGAATGAACCATACCTGGTGAAGATAAGCTGCTCGACCCATAGTTGCAGACAAAGTCACGAAGGTATGGAGGAGGTTGATGAGGTCGAGAGGACCTGCGTGGAGGTATGAGAGATTGAGATGGAAGTATAGGTGGAGAAGAAAGAGTTGATGAAGACATAATGGGGGATGATGATGAAGGTGTAGAAGTAATATTGTTATTATCATATGTATGATTTGAATGATGATCACAAGATTGATCTGGAGAAGAAATGGACGGGGAAGATGGTATGAAAATGGAAGTATCAAAAGAGGATGATGAGTTTGTAACTGGAAGTATGGGGTTATATGGATCAATGTGATGAAATGGAAATATTGTCTCATGAAATACAACATCCCGAGAGAACATAATTTCTCTAGATGAGATAGTAAGTACTTTATATAATTTTTTTTCCAAAAGGATAGCCAAGAAAGACGCAAGGAATGGCTCTTGGTTGAAATTTATCTCGATGAGCTGGTGGTGTGTTTACAAAACATAAACAGCCAAAGACACGTAGGGTAGAATAATCTGGGAAAGTATGAAATAAAATTTCAAACGGAGATTTGTTTTGTAAAACTGGTAATGGACAACGGTTGATGATATGAGTGGCAGTGAGAATACACTCACCCCAGTACATTAAAGGAACTTTAGATTGATGAAAGAGTGCACGAGCAACCTCTAAAACATGTCTATGTTTTCGTTCAACTACTCCATTCTGCTGAGGTGTGTAAGGGCAAGACGTTTGGTGAATGATGCCATTTTGAGTGTAAAACAGTTTGGCATAGGAGCTAGAGAATTCAAGAGCATTGTCAGATCGTATCATCAACCAAGGTAAGGAAATAAGCAAATCCATTGTATGTGGTTTGTTTATATGGCCCCCATGTATCAACATGTAATATATCAAAGGGTTTGCTTGTTGTAGTGGTGGATGTGGGAAAGGATTGTCGGGTTTGCTTAGCTTGGGGACAAATTTGACAAACATCATGTGACTTAACAGTAGAAATAGATTCAATGAATTGCATTTGATTGAAAGGTAAATGTCCCAACCTACAATGCCACACTTCAGGACTGAGTTTATATGTCATATTAGAACATGAAGTAGGGACAACAGGTGTACATGTGGGAGGCTTATTACAAAGAAAGGTAGAGTTAGGAGGGGATAGTGACTTGTCCACAACATATAGGCCTTTGCAAGCTTTACCAATCACCAAGGGCTGGTTCATTGAAGGGACCTGAAGAGAGCAGGAATCAGATGAGAAGATGATATTAGATGACAAAACATTGGCAAGTTTCTGGACAGATAATAAATTATAGTGAAAATCAGGAACATGGAGTACTTGCTGTAAAACAATCTCTGATGTGAGATTAATATTGCCAATGTGAGCAACATGAGCATTCTTGCCATTTGGCATAGTGATGAGAATGGTATGATCGACTGGTTTATATGAAGAGAAAAGATCAAGATGTGGAGTGATGTGATCTGTAGCTCCACTATCAATAATCCAGTGTGTAGCAATATCATTGGACATTAAACAGAAAGGCATACCAGCAAGAAAAGCTCCATGAGAATCTTGATGAGATTCTGAATGATTTGGTTTGTCCAGAAGAGATAACAATCGAGTCATCTGATCTGAGGATAAAGAAGCAGTGGCAGCAGCTACTAGTTTATGGCCAGGGGAATAACCATGCACCTTCCAACACTTTGCAAGAACATGACCAGCCTTCTTACAATGGTCACAGAATGGAATGCCAGGAGTAGGTGAGGTAGGATAGCCATGCAAGCGCCAACATCGATCAATAGTGTGATTTGTTGCTTTACAGTGATCACAGAAAATAGATTTTCCAGAATGTGGTTTCTGATGAGAGGAACTTTGTCGATGTTGAGAGTAGAGAGCCACAACATCATCGGTGGAAAGCTGAATGGAATTCAGGCCACGTTGTGCTTCATCCATGAGCACCATTTTGTATACCTCACCAAGATCCAGTGATGTGGTCATCATGAGAACATTGGATCTTACAGTGGCAAAATTCTCATTCAAACCAGCAAGAAATTGAATTATCTGTTGATCTTTTATGAGATAAAGAGCTAATTCATTCGAGCCACAACTACATACTTGATCTTCCAAAGCCAAGATATATTCATCCCAAAGTTTCTTTAATTTTGTAAAATATACAGTAAGAGAAGAATTACCTTGAGTTAAGGAGCTTAATTCTTTCTGTAACTGAAAAATGTTAGTGCGATTTGTTTTTCTAAATCGAGTAGCTAAGTCTTTCCAAATCTGTGCAGCGGTCTAGCAGTAGAGGATTGACTCAGCAATCTCTTTGTCAACAGAATGAATTAGCCATGAAATGACCATATGATTGCACTGCTCCCATTTTTGAATGAGTTTGAGATCTGTAGTTGGACGTTTGCACTCACCGGTGACAAATCCAAGTTTGTTTTTGGCCATAAGAGATACTTCAACAGATCTTCTCCAGCGATTATAGTTAGTATCATTGAGCAATGCAGTTGAAAGTCGAAGAGATGGTGAATCTGAGTGATGGAGTTGAATTTGTTCCATGAGTAAAGAATCAGTGACAATTGATGGCACAGTATCGTGTGGAGAAAGAAGAGAATCTGAAGGAGAGTCATCCATGGAATTGTGCTCTGATACCATGATAAACCATGAATGAATGACGTAACAGATTGTGAGAGAAGAGAGAATGAAGAAATGAGAGAGATAGATGTAAACGAAAGTGACTGATGTGTATTATTCATCTCAGTTTTATACTTGAGTTAGTTACAATTCTGTTACAGAATGAATGACTATAATCGTGTAATCTGTCACTCCTTTAGCTATCCTTGTCAGTGTGAACCATGAAGTCATGAACACCTTAGGTCCTAGACCGCTGAACGCTATACAACCCGGATCTCCTTGAACCGGGTTGACCCGGGTAATCCGGAAATACGTCTCAGACCAGATTGGGCCTGTTTACTATTTTGGGCCGACTGCCTGCAACGTAAAATGATCCGGACCAATCCAAAAATTCACGAAGGTTCATATTTAAAAAAAAAAAAAACATTCCATATTTTTATAACTCAGTGATAAGTATTTCAGTTCAATAATAATGATAATATTTTCATGCCTTAGAGTTAATTAAGTTAATCTATTCTTTTCTAATGCATAACTTTATGTTGAATATTTTTGTTAAAATCGAGTTACATAGTTACAAAAATATTTTTTAATATTATAAAAACTAGACATATTAAAACCATTTTTATATATTTTAAAGTCTAAAGCCAATGTAAGGTAATAATAAAAATCTTATAAATTAATCCTCCAAATTCTCCTACTTTGACTATACTAATATAGTAATATCATTATGTTCATAGAATTTGAAACAATTGGTTAGAAATGAGCCACTTACCAGACTCCCCTGCATTCTCTATCTAAAGAAATATTCAAAACTAAACTCACTCTTTGTATCTACCCTTAACTTATGCTTCACATTTTGACATGAGTTTCTTTCTGTGTCTCGAAACCTAACACAAGCGTTACTTTGACCAACTCAACTTCAGCTACAAGTTCTTCACAGTAATGTTAATCACCAAACACAAATCAGGTAACCTTATCAAGAGAACAAAATACTATATCCATCTCTTAAATTTCCAAAATAAAATTCCAATTGGTTTCAGCCATTTCGTAAGATCAAGGGCTCCATTTGCTTTGAATGCATGATCTCTCCCAACGAAAAATAGTCGAAAGCAAAACGCAATTCACAGTGAGTTTTCAAGTTCCAATCTATTTTGATTTCATTTCTAGAGTTTTTTTTTATAACTATTGTAAATTCTTTCTAGTATCTATCATTAATAGACTTGCGTTATCCGGCCGGATAAATGGCCGGATATGAACACTATTTCATTTTTTTTTTATTTTTTGTGAATGGGTTCTTGAGTCTTGTCCAATACCCGACACCGAACATGTGTCAGTTATGGACTAAAGATGAGATCCTGTTCCGGACCGATATGAACACTAGTTGTTTGTCTGATTGGGTCGTCGAGTCCTATTCAACCCCGACTCCCAACATGTGTCAGCAGGTGGTTTGGGATGAACCCTTCAGAGTTTATGTGTTATGTGATTGGTTTTTACCTAACGCATCGTCTCTATCGGACATTGCATTACATTACAATCTATTGATGTTATAAATGTGACATGTAACCAATTATGAAATTGATTTCCTTCTTAGGGAGATTTCACATCTCCTTTTTTACAAACAGAAAAAGTAGAAAACAACGTGTAGGATTAAACCTCCACTATTTGAGGTTTGCTTTCACTCGTGATCAACCTCTCATTTTCAGCACAAAACCCGCTAATATCTCGGTACTTGTAGAAGAAAGAATTATTGCATTTTTATTTAACAGTTCCAAAGCGTTTGTTATTCTTAACGCTTGTTGGAAACTGATCGACATTTGTAGAAAAAAGTTATTGAAGGAAGATGGTGAGTACGTCATCTCCGGCAAGTGCGCCGTCGGTGACGAGCGGATTAAAGGGAGGATGGAGAATGATGAAGGAGGAGTTGAGGAGAGTAGGCGCAATAGCAGGTCCGATGGTGGCAGTGATTCTAATGCAATACTATCTTCAGATTGTGAGTGTGATGATGGTTGGCCATACTGGGACCCAACTCACGCTTTCGGCTGCCACCTTGGCCTTCTCCTTGGCTTCCATTTCCGGCTTCATTATCCACGTAAGTTTTCCTTTCATTATTGATGAGTAAGCCTTTGATTCAGAAAAAAAAAAACTTCTTGCTTCTTGATCTCGATGGATTATCATTGCTCCGATGATGTAGGAATACTGCTGAATATTACGAGTCTAACTACTAGAAGTTGATTCGGAAAAAAATTAACTCAAACTCGTTTATTTTTTAAATGATCTCGTTTGTTTTTTTTTTTTTACCTTGAATTTGAATATGTCAAAGCTCTGATTGATTTGAAAGAACCGGATCATTTTTGTTTGGATTTTAGTTATCATTAAATCTTGGACTTGTTTCGGTTTCAATCGGTTTAGAGCATTTATCCAATATTTTGTATCCGGTAGGCAGTGATATGCATATATAAAGTCGAGTTTTGAAATGTGTTTGTACTTAGTTTTGAAACATTCATATTCACTTGTTTAGAAATTGAACGAACTTGAATTGAACCTGATTAGCTTAGCCTTAAATAGCAACCCCGTACTATTAATGTAACAAAGAGAGCCGAGATTTGACATAGTCATGTCGAGCATAAACTATAATTGAACTTTAAAATGTATTTGTATCCAACTTGTTAAACAAACTAGACTTATTTTTATCTGAGTTGGGTTCGGTTGGGTTCATATAATAGCCCTAGTTGTAGAGCCAACTTTGCTTTGAATAATGGCATTGCATAAATATGTGGGAGTCCTTGGGGTCCATATTTGTGTGAATTTTAAGGTTGTCTTCTTATACATGGTTATTATTATCAACGTTTTTTTTTTTTTTCAAGTTATAGATATTTATACAATTAAGTGTGTTTTGTTATTCATTATAACTATATATAACAAATATGTATACTATGTATCGATATATATTTTTGTTTCGACTCGTAATAGCTAGGAATGGCTGGTGGACTAGAGACACTAGGAGGCCAAGCTTATGGAGCACAAGAGTATAAAAAACTCGGAATCCTAACATACACAGCCATGTTCTCTCAAGTTTTAGTCTCTTTCCCCTTAGCAATCATATGGCTCTACATGGACAAAGTCCTAATCATACTAAGACAAGATCACAACATAGCTCGAGAAGCCGGCAAGTTCGCTAGGCGTCTAATTCCGGCTCTGTTCGCACATGCCTTGTTCCAACCCTTAATCCGTTACTTCCAAATGCAATCCTTAATATGGCCATTGCTCGTTAGCATGGCCGCTGCATTTGCTATTCACATACCGATTTGTTGGGCTCTCGTTTACAAAACCAATCTTGCTTGTAACGGAGCTGCATTCGCGTTTGATATATCCAATTGGTTGATCGTCGTCTTCCTCGCCTTGTTCATGAAATTTTCCTCTAGATGCACAAAGACGCGGGCCCCATTCACTTACGAAATGTTTGGAATCATGTTCGCGGAGATCGGTCCGTTCCTTTGGTTGGCGACGTTATCCTCTCTAATGGTTTGGTAAATACTTTCTAAATCTCGACTTTTATATCGATTAATGTCTATATCAAGTTATAAATATTGGGTATCATGTAACGATATCGAAAAGTGTTATCTTAATATTTCGGTATGATATCAAGGTATGAGTATCGTATTGGTACCTAATACTTATAACAATATTGTTATGCTGAACAATGGTTATTTTAACATATGTTTACAGCTTGGAGTATTGGGCATTTGAGATCATTGTCCTACTTGCAGGACTTTTTGACAATCCAGAGCTTGAAACTTCTGTACTTGCAATATGGTACGTCTTATGATCATATTTAGGGTGCGTTTTCTAAGCTAAATTTTCTAGTGTTTTGGTGTTTTTTTTTTTTTTGAATTTAACTAGTGTTTACCATGGTGAAAACACTAGTATTTAGTGTTTTATGGTGTGTTTTAAAAACACTAGTTTTATTCACGGATTCTGTTTCAAACGACTGTTTTAGATCTAAAAATACAAATTGTCAATTAACTTTTTTTCTTATTATAAATCAAAACACAATTTTATCACAAAACACTCGAAAATTCTAGTTTAAGTCAAACAAATACTCAAATAGTAATTAATTTCAAAAACACTAGAAAAAACTAAACACTAGTTGATCTCGATAAATTAGAAGATAACTTTAACAACAAAAATCGTTGCAAAATATTACGTTATTTGTAATAGTCGCACTCATTTGATTTTGTTAACTTCTCTTGTGTACAGCATGTCAACCATGACCGCGCTTTATACTATTCCTTACGGCTTTGGTTGCGGCGCATGGTAAGAATACATTTACATCTATTTTAAGGTTTGCGTCATATATTTTTAGCTAAGACAATTTGTACATGTGTTGATTTTCTCGGTGAAGTACGAGGGTTTCAAATGAATTAGGGTCTGGAAATGCGGAGAGAGTCAAAATGATAATCTTGTCGACTCTATTTCTCGCTGGCATTGAGGTCATAACACTCGGTGTGACTCTATTCGCCACTCGACATGTATTTGGGTACATTTTTAGCAAGGACAAGGAAGTGGTAGGATATTTCGCGACAATCGCTCCTCTCATTTGTTGCTCATTAATAGTGGATGGTTTTCTATGCGTCCTAACAGGTATAAGATATTACGATGTTGTATATATCAACTGACAATGACTCATTTTTACACATGTATATGTAATTCATTTTTTGTGACATCTATAGGTGTTTCAAGGGGATGCGGTTTGCAGAAGTTTGTAACGGTTATAAATGCCGTATCTTATTACATTATAGGTCTTCCTATGTCGGTTTTACTTGGTTTCAAGCTCAAGCTCCAAGGCAAGGGTTTGTGGGGAGGAATTCTACTTGGTGAGATTGTGCAATTGCTAGCAATCTTTGTGACGATAAGTTGTACAAACTGGAACAAGCAGGTTAAATTCTTATCTTAGCAATAGTTATTTGTTGCAACGGTTATTAGTGTCGTGTTACAGTTTTTAATTGGTTAAATTGTCATTGCAGGCCCTTCAAGCAAGCAACAGGATAAGTAGGGGAAGATCATTCGAGGAGGAATCCATTCGAGATGAGACTCGTACAAATATTGGATTTCATAGTCCTCATAATCCTCTTAGTATGAGAGGGGAGGGGATTTCGGACCCATAACTTTGATGAAATCATTTACACATTAGGTTTAAAATGAGCTTAAAAATGTTGTATTAGCTTGTTGACCACTTTAAATATCAGGTCATAAGAAGTTGAGTGGCCATTTGGTTGGAGTGATGGAATGGAAACAGAATGGAATCGGTTAAGGGGAAGGAATAAAAATGGAAATGATTATGTTACTTTCATGTGTAAAAAGACCTCTAAACAAACATAGTTTTTGATTGATTAGAAATCATTCCGTTACCGGGAATGATTCCTAGCCATACCAAACGAGCCTTGAATGTGTACGTGAAATGCACAAAAATGAACAGTAATGAATCCGGGATGATACAAATTATGTGGTTGTTTGGTTAGAGGGGTGAAATGGAAATGAAATGAAAACGATTAAGGTGAAGAACTTGAAATAAAAATGATTATGTTAGTTTTATGTGTTAAAAAGCCTCTAATATTTTATTTTAGTCGATGGAAAAACATGACTTTTTATTGAGTCAGTAATATTTCATTTTCGAAACGAACCCTTAGTATGAAGATACAATTTAACAAAGTTGGATGTAAAATTTTGGTACACTCTCCCATTACATATTTATGAAAAATATTATTTAGATTTCACAACACGGTAATTCATAATTAAATAAATAGTTCATGAAACTAATAGTTTTATTGAATTAACGACTCATATTTTATACTTATGTGCAATCACGTGTATTTTTTTTACCTTGGGGAGAACTTCCACTAATAAGTATTCGTTTAGGATTTTACTAAGTATATATAGAATATATATATATATATATATATATATATATATATATATATATATATATATATATATAGATTCAAATATTACAATGCAATTATATATTCTAGCAAGTTGACATCGTAATACGTAGTTTGTAACAATATTATTTTACGAGCTATCTTTTCAACTTAGTTTCGAACTCTAGACCTATGGCATTGGTGATGTAGGAAAAGTGTGCCAATTTAGTTTCGAACTTGGGTCTCGAGGTCGTGGGTGTCTCAACTTGTTTTTGGGTGTTTTGTGGGATTTGAACACATGACTTGTTGGATGCTTATTTTGTTTCAGAAAATCTGGATAGAGCAGTCAACTTTGGAACCACTTTTGGATACTCTAAATTACTAATCCACCGTTGAATTTTGAACATATTATAGATTGAAGTACGTAGTTCGTGATGTTAAAATTTGGGAACAATTCAACGGAAAGCTTTGGATTTATGATGTCGGGAAGTAGGGTACAAATGCAGTTTTGGAACATTAAGAAAATTTGGCTAAGTATAGGAATTGGTGTGTGCATGGAGTCACCTTTGGAATTTTGTATAGAACCTATGAATTGATGTTTGAGGATTTTGATTAGGGGTGGGCATGAGACGGGATTGAGGTCATCTCAGTCCCGTCCCGGCTATTTTAAATGGGACGGGATCGGGACGGGCTTTAGGAATTTTTGATTGAATCTCACCGGGTCCTATCCCGGTTGGGACCGGGACGGGACGGGATGGGCCCTATCCCGTTTTTACATTAGTTTATTTAATGTTTTTAAATATTACGTGTTATCCACAAAATATTCGTATATATCGTACTTAAAACGCAAAAAACATTAAAGTTTCCAGAAATTTCATAATAACATACTAGATTTAAATTAAAGTTCCAAATATATACAATAAAACATATCTAAATAAATTTGGTACATTTGTCAATTTTGATGGTTTGACCAACCTGATTAATTTTTTAAAATATATAAACGTAACTATATAATAATTATATAAATATTTCACTAATGTTTATGGATCATACTCTTATTTATTATTTTAATTAAAAAATTTATTATATACGGGACGGGACGGGCCTAGCGAGATGGAGAAGTTATGGCCCATATCCCGTCCCGGATAGTTTTTGACAGGACGGGTTCGGGATGGGATTTATAATTTTGAATGATATCCCGCCGGGATCGGGACGGGATCGAGATGGGCCCGGGACGGGACCGGGATTGGCGGGATTCGTGCCCACCCCTAATTTTGATCGTTCTAGTCAAAAGTATACATATGACATAGTATGTGTAGGATTTTTCTCGGAATTTTTGGAAGTAAGGAGTACTTTCGACAAGCCAAAGTAAGGTACTCGAGATATTATCGGAAAGAGCTCTCTTAGGGTTTTGGACATAAAGTGTAAGTTTGAGCAAACCCTCAAACTAGATATGGAAAAACTTAGAACCGCTTTTGGCACTTTTTGAAATTTTAGGAAAGTTAGGGTATAAGTAGACTTAGAACCACTAGTCTAGTAACCTTCTAGAAGTGTTGTAAGTGGTATAATTGTGATTCTAAGACGTTCTCTTTAATCAGTTACGTAGTTGATAGTGATTGTACGAGCAGACGATAACTAGTAATGGTTGGTCGTCGAACAGTATAGGTAAGTCTGTGATAATGATACATATATGGGTGTGTACTATTGTAGTGGTGTGTGATGAGCATTTATAATTATAACTTGAGTAAGATAACGTTACGGTATAAGTAGACCCAAGTGTATGAGAATGGGTCGTGGCAGCACTGCCCAACGCTGCCAGGTTACTAGGAGGCTCTCTACGACCAGTCTATGCCGATATACGGTGAGATGCATCGGATCCAATCCGGTTGGTTATACCGGTATACGGTGAGATGCATCGGATCCAATCCAGTTGGTTTACAGCCGGGGACAGAGGTGAAGGTCGGGAGACCTTCGTACCACATAATAAGTTGAACTAATAGAAGTGAACCACCTAATGGAAGATAACAATATGATTTAGTGTGAGCATGTTGTTTGTTTAATTTTCGCATTGTGTGTGTTTGTTCTATGTTGTTACTAATTGATATATAGCATTATTAGCTAACGGATTTCACCGTCATGTTGTAGATGATTTGTAAGGTAGGACCGTTGTGGGGTGATCCGGAGAGAGTGGTCAGTCGGGTTTCCGTACGAGTCGTTTTGGGGTTTTTGATTTTCTTTTAGTGATGAGACTCGTTTCATTTTCCTTTAAATTCTGTCACTTTTCTTTTGATGGGTGACTTTCGTTCTCTTCATCATGACATTTTACTTTCAAAATGTTTTATTCGATTTCTTTATTTGTGTCTTGTTATAAGATCGGGTAAAGTTGTTGTCAAACTAGGTTCGGGACCCATTGTGAGGTCCTAACCCGTAACATCCCGAGTTCCAAGAATTTGGGGTGTTATAGATAATGTTTATTCCACTCAATATTCTTGTTTTATATTTTAAGATTGTTGTTTTTGGATGTCATGGTAAAGACCAAGAGTTTCGGCACCGATTTTTTAATTTACTTTTCATGCTTCAAGAGCAATAATATTTTCATGATGATTTTCAATAACAAAAGTAAACAAAGAATCACCACAACTAAGTTTTGATTCATCATATTTGAGTTTGGCAAAGGGAGCATCAAGCTTAACCCATGTGATATATTTTTTTCTCTATGGGTTTGTATTTTTTTTTTAGGGATTCTCTGGATAATTTTCCTGTGACTTGGATTTTTCTAGATTTTATCAAAGAGTTTTATTTTGTCCGAGTGATGCCCTTGAGGTTTACACATACGTTACATAACATATGTGTTACACTAGTTTATATTATTTTTATCTATTTGTTCAATCATAAAGTAGTGTAACTAAGCCGTAAGAATCGAACATGAAACCTCAAGATAAGGTTCAATACAAGAAAAACAAATTAAAGCCAAAGATTTACCGGAATTTGCCCATCGCCTTTTAGGATCTTCTGAAATTTGCCATCATTTTTTTAAAGTTCAGTTGGTACAGTTCAACTTTTATTATTTCCGGATTTTTCCATTATGTTACAAGATCCGTTAACATCCATTGTCCTATTAAAAAATAAAAAGAAATTAAAACCAAAGACATACTAGAAGAAGATCTAGCGAAAGAGGAGACCGAGTCAAACAAATAGAAGAAGAACAAAATTTTAATGAACCCGTATCACAATATTACACTAATTTGTACGAATATGTGCTAAACTATTTTGTACGAATAAATTTGAGAAGAGTCGTGAAATATCTTAGTGAACTCTTATCACAATGTTATCATGGTAAGCTTAAGCCTTATCAATAAGACTATATGATTGTAGGATGAAGAGATTCCTTCAGTGGAGTCTGCTCAAGAATGTATTTGCTCGCCAAGTAAACCGACAACATTTATCATTTTGAAGTTTGTTTCTCCTGGATTGTGTGACGCATTTTCTCATAGTTGGGAGAAACAAAAGAATGGGACATATGATGGATGGTCTCTAACAACAGAATTTGAAAACATGTTCAAGATCTGACTTTGTAAATCCTGAGTTTGCTCAATAATGTCAAATCTCTAATTTACTGTGTATAAAAAAAAAGACGGAATAATCTTGTGACAACGGTCCGGGGACCATTTGTCCTCATTAAAATAAAGGCTGGCTCCGCCACTGGCAACGGTGATGCATCATTTGAGGTTTCAAACCTAGAGCTCTGAATTGAATCTCGATTTCGTTCGAGTGTAGAGGATGCCTAAATCTTTTCTTCGATTTCATTTAAGTCGGTTTCCTCTTTCGCTAGATCTTCTTCCGGTAAATATTTGGTTTTAATTTCTTTTTATTTTTATAAAAAGGTAACGGATGTTAACGGATCTTTTGACGGAATGGGCAAAATTCGAAAAAGAATAAAAAGCGAAGGGAACTAACCGTACTTTTGAAAAAAATGATGGACAAAATCCGAAAAATCTCTAACCACAGGAATATCAACCTGAATATTCCTTAATACTTTTTATTATTTAGATATCATATGAATATTTTTTTCAAAAAAAAATGCATGGCCTGACTTAGACGGATATTATATGACCAAGGCTCTGGGTCTAAATTCCGGACTTGGTCCGAATAAGATCTAAAAACACAATAAAAGTTTATAACGCCTAGTATGAGTCTGGGTTTGCCGGATTTTGCTTTTGTTAATAACTAAATATAAGTCAACTAACATTTTAGAACTCAACGGTCCAAAATCTAATATCAAAATCCATGATTTGTTACATCACTTATATGCACTCCCATAGTCCCATATCGTTGTTATAAATAACATATTTAAAATCTTGATATACTGATATTACGTCAATCAACTTTAGAAAACACATTTATAAATTTCCCCTTTACAAATTGTATGAACTCTACCTTTTCTTTTTGTGGAGCAAAATATTTACGTGGACCGGATCAGCCCATCAAATTTCTCAGTGGCCCAGCCAAACTTTCTTGTGTGAAGCAATACGTAATATTCATAAACTATACAAAATCACAAGTTGTTTTTAATTAAAAAAAATCACCTTTTTTTTTTGAAAAAGTTACATATTATAGAAAAAGGGGTTAAAAATGTACTCCACATCTTGGTAGAGTTAACAAGGAACGAAAAGGAAAGCAGAGGAAGATTAATCAAAGCAAATTTCGAGCAATTTTGTCCAAGTGGAAGGAAGATTCGTTGGTACTCTTGCTCCATTTGACAGTGGTATGTTGTTTGACAGTACCGATGAAAAATAAAATAAAAATAAAAATTCATCAATTTTCTTAAAATTACATTTATTTATTTTTTTCTGACAATTATCAAATATACCAATACAAAATTATATTCCGAAAATTACATAGACCAACTGTTAATGCGCCCATGTTATACCGACATACACCTCATTTTAAAGAATACAGATATGTGTGTTAATATGAAGAAAATTGTAAGAAAAATCATCAGTTTTCTTTATAAATGAAGGTCGTAAACTATTATCATGTGACATAAATAATAAATTAGTATTATTAATATGGGTTGCTATTGCGCGTGCATGTTATAAATATAATGGACTAAAGACGAGTACAATGATACCGTTGAGAACAAAATCGAAACTCAATTCGTTTAATAAAAGCATGACCCGACATAGACTCATACAAATCCAGATCTTCTGCAATTTACCCTGTAATTTTAACTGTACCTTCACTCACATCCTGTAAAAAGAAAACAATATAAATGTATTTCCTTCTCTTCTTCTTAATTAAATATACACTTGGCGTGATGTGAGTGAAAGTACAGTTAAAATTACAGGGTAAATTACAGAGGATTTGGACTGGACTCATATGTTGTCGTTTCAATATTGTTTATAGTAAGTAGATGATTATCACCACCTAAGCACCGGCTAGAGATATCATCACTGCAAGGTATAGTTATATTTTATAATTTATATCGTGTCATGATGATTGATATTTGTACGAATATGTGCTACACTAGTTTGTATGTCTGATAGAGATGCACGTTAGGATATAAAACACGCATGTTTTATCCCAAATAATTTTTTTTTTGTGGGATATCCTAAAACTAATTGATATAATGGGATGAGTAGTATGACAATTTTATATATTAGGTTGCAGATTTATTATTTTGATCAAGGGAATTTACAAAATGTATTCAACCATGTCACTCTCTGCCTACAAGAGATCACATTATGCTTCCAAAATGCCAACCAGCGACAGATCAAATTCCGGTTGCCTCTTACCTCAAGATGATCAAGAAGAGGAGAGCTCATGCTTCATTAATTGTCGAGATTTGAAGATCACAACTCTTCCTTTCCCACAAAACACTGTTCTCACCATTTACCCATACCCTCTTTTTTGTTCCTGTCATCAATCAGCCATTAGCCTCCGATCGATATTATATCATCAAGAAGTATAGCGGGTAAGTAAGCAAGCTTGTATGCATAGTTTTTTATTTAGTCAGATTTCGAATTTGCTTTACAAATCGATTATTAACACAAACTTATCATTCCAGTGAGGTATATATTGAGTTGTGCTAGATTGGAAGACAAGCAAAGCTGCTGTTTTTTCTTCACTACAATCACGGATGCAGATCCACGACCATTGGATCCGGAAGATGTTTATCAATAATTTAAAATCACCCGTTCCAAGACTTGTCTAGGGTATTTCGATGCAACTTGTGTTGATGGGTTGTTCCGAAGATCTTGAGATATAACTTTGAAGTTAAGCGTACTAGTATTCTTCCGTCATTAGATGAAGCAAAAGGGCTAGATACAACAATCCGAGACCATCAAGAGAATGGATGGGAGTTTGTTTTTGGAATATGATTTTAAGCATACCCATAAAGTGAAGGACAAGTGGAGTAAAAACTTAACACAATGAAATTCTAAGAGCAAAATTTGTGGTTAGTCTCAATGAAAAGTTTCTATTATGTATGAACAAAAGCCACATAAATGAATAATGAAGAGAGGCTAATAAGCATTTGTTACTTTTGATCTGTTAGAATGCAAATAAGTAAATAAGCTTTTAAAGCATACAAGTACATAGTTGTAAGCCTGTAAGTAGAACTATGAACAAGATTTGAGGAATGCTCAGAAATCTTTAGAAAATCTTACAAGTGTTCATAGCCATTAACAACAAAACACATCAATGTCAATAGAATGTTCACAGAAATCTGTTGATGATCTTGTGGTTAAACAATCAAAAGGGATATTACCAACAAGACATGTAACTCCTCTATGTCCTCATGATACGCTGGCGTTCCCGTTTGCGAAAGCACTCGAGAATGAATTGATCAGTGGCAGCTTGCCTCCTTCCAGGAGGATCAGATGTATGATCATTGATCGAATCTCGATATCGGGTTGTTATCCTCCGCACCTCTATTTTTGTACAACTCCGGGTGGTCTGCAAGCATTTGATAAATGTTATAAGATAACAAAAACATATAAATAAAGACCCAAAAAAAAACAACTGTTTTTTGCTATTTTTGACATTCCCAACTAGATGCAACCATAGTGAAATTAACTTGTGATTGTTGAAGTAAACGAGGTAAGCTAACAAACCTCTTCTAAGCTTTTCAGGATAGTCCTTGCCACGCTGCAAATAATCTGCGCTGTGACTCGAAGGCAGGGTTGACTCTGCCTTTACCTTACCAATAAGCTTCTTCTCATGTAGCAGCTTTTTTGCTGCCTCGGTTTCCTCTATGTTTTTTAACTTGTACCTTACCAAACATAAAATTAATTTAAAGGAGAACATATGCACCACGAGAACTTTGTATGAAAAAACAGTTGTGAGTTATACACTACAATGCCAGAAACTCGGACGATTGAGCTTTCTAAATTCATATACATACTCGATAGGGAGCTGAATTTCAGCAATGCCAGTGGTCCACTGGGTTGAGCCTTCCCCTGAGTTTCGTTTCTTCACCTATGTATACAAGGAGTCAATAAACTAAAGAAAAGTATACCCAGATCTTGTCATTGGTGAACTCAAAACAGCAGGTATTTGTTACACTTGCAAACTTGATTGAAGACACAAGGCAGTTTAATTAACTACATATTCACATGAAGGACAAAAAAAAAAGGATCTCAAAATCTTCCACTCAACTACTTTCAAGGATTGAAAGCTCACGTGATTATAAAACAGTATAAACCAGAATTTTGATTTATGGGTGCACAACAAAAATTCATATGATCAAATACAAATTCCATAAACTAGGACGTAAGAGAGGATATACACCAAAAATGCATGCATAAATGTAAGAGAATCGACGTAGATACAGAATCCTTTGTGGTCTGAGGATGGCAAAGGTTCAAAGATGTCATTACTCATGATTCGTTGACCAGTTCTTTTCAAACAAATGTTTCATCAAATAGAGATATTGTATGGTAGTGATCCAGAAAAACAAATCCCATTATTAATATCAGGACATTTGTGCACCAAGCAACAAAAGTAATCGCTCTTCCTCTTCTGCGTAGACCTGCACAAAAGCGGGCTCGTGCCGGGTTCGGGCTGGGCCATACCTGAAAAACCCTGCCCGTATGTTCGGGCCAGGCTGGCCCGGCCCACATTGCTCGGGCCAAAAGCACTACTCGTGTCCACCCACGTAAAAAGCGGGCCGGACTGCCGGCCCGGTTCGGACGGCCCGTACGTACTTGCATTGTGCTTTTTTTCCTTAGATTTGTCATTCAAAAGAAGTAATATAATATAGTAACACAAATTTTCCAACACAATTATACCTACATAGTGCACTACCAACGAGTTCAACAACAATCAACATGCAAGAATGAATAAATTCAAATACGTGAAAACAAGTATAATTGCAGTTAAATTATCCGTGCAATCATGTATTACAAACGAGTATAAATCGTCAAAATACTCAAAACAAACTAAATGAAACATCATAATATGTAGCACTCAAAACAAACTAAATTATATATACACATATATAAATTAATTACATGTATATAACTATATACGGGCCGGGCCGGGTTGGCCCGCAGGTCAAAACATATACCCATACCCGTCCCATTTTAAAACGGGTCGGGCCGGACCAGGCCCGACCGTGCCAAACTAGCTGCCCGTACCCATGTTTTTTACTGGGCGGGAGGGCGGGCCGGACAGGCCGGCCCGGATTTGTGCAGGTCTACTTTTGCGATATTGTTACCATGTATACGTGATACGAGTTGTATCATAGACCAAGAAAATAAAATCGTAAATAAAACCTTTTCCAAAGGTGTAACTTGTAAGGAAGACAAAGGGTTCCTGAACAGGAATTCCACAAAATATCATTTGTGCATAAAAGCTAAAAGCCTAAAATAAATTTATAACATATTTGTTCCTCAAACAAATATACAAAAAAAAAAAACAAATGTATTGCAGAAAATGACAATGAAGAGTGCACTCACTTTGAGATGATCAGGGACCTTGTACAATTCATCTTCCGCTCGTTTTAGTTCACTCTCCTCTAGATCAGTTGCCTCTATATTCTCGCCCCTTTTTTTTGCCAATTCTTGTTCAACATATTTAACCCTGTCAAAAAAGCAGCAACGTATATAAGATGATAAACTCCCAGAAGTACAATCTACCAGTCATAGAATATATTATGGAAGCTAATATTAGCATGAATCGTGATGATGGTTGAGCATATGAAATGTGCAAATATTCCGTTTGGTTTTAACTCCGGAAACGGAAACGAATCTAGTCCATATGTATACCCTTGTTCATGATATTTTTTGGAATCATTCCAAGTGGTTTGAAGTAATTGTAGTAGAATTTGATTAGTTTTGATAGGAAAACAAGTGCATTTTGCATGAAGGCACAAGGAATGATCCCATGAACAAGTAGTATGTATGAACTAGATTCATTTTCAACCCGTTTTTATTTCCGGACTTACAACCAAACGGAGTAAATATATCGCAATGTCAATATCAACGTCAAAACCCAAAGAGAGACATTTGCACCCCTCTAACTGAATTTCCTCAATTGCTCCTTTCTAAGCTAATTATAGTGGGAGTATGTAGAACTCTAGAGAGAGGTGCTAGTTTTGCAAACTCGGATTGTCCATAAAAATATATTAGGAGTAATATATCCCCTCTTGCTCTAATTCCGGACTCTGTTAAGAATATTTTAGTAATCATTTCTTTCTTCCTATCTAAAATTCACCAAATTTTTTTTCAAAAAGACGTATTACATACATATTTAGATCTTCTACCAAAACAGCAGTTTCTTGTACAAAAGTATCTTGATTAACCAACTCCTCCTTCTCACCATCAACATCAACCTTATCTATAGCGCGCTAAAAAACACTATTGAGTGTTTATGAGAGGGTTTCTGAAACTCTCGCTGAGAGGAAAATTTGGGACGAGTTTGGAGTATTTGGAAGTAGAAAATTACTCTGTTATTCCTGTCCTTTTACCCTATTAACACTAATACCTTATATATATATATATATATATATATATATATATATATATATATATATATATATATATATATATAACGTTTTAACATTCAATTTTCACACAACAACTGATCGATTCTTCCTCCTCTTTCGCCTCTCTCTGACCAGTGACCACCACAACCACCATGCAATCGCCGATTTCCGGCGCTGACTCCTCCAACCAAATCCGGAGGTTGGAAGTCCGCCACGTCCGACAAGAGTTCAGTCCTCGAATCCCTAGCTCGTATCAGCCTTCCACGAGGTCAAGGAATCTGCACTCGTGTCCCCCTAATCTTCCGCCTTCAATCGTCATCCTCCTCGTCCTTTACCCTCGAATTCAACGACAAATCAGTCTCTACTGACGAATCCTCAGTCGCATCCGCCATCGATTCCGCCACCCGCGAACTCGCCGGTGACTCCAAGGGTATTTCAAACACTCCTCTAACCCTAATCGAAGATAGACAAATCCGATTATGCTTACGCTCTGATTTTCTTTATCTGTTTCTGTTTTGAAGGCAATTGCTTTCAAATGACATGTCTTATTTTTTAGTTTTCTCAAGTCTATCGAGTCTCGAGGCCAGAGGATGTGAATCGAATTTGGTAGATGTAACTCACATACGTGTGAGTGAAGATGAGTCCTACCTCAATTGATAGGAAGATCTGATGCCTCGTTTTCCCTCTGTTATATCTTAATTTTTCACGATTGTTTTCCAGCTTATACATTCTATATCAATGTCATCAATTTTCGCACGGTGCACCCCGGGCTTCTCTGATTGATTTTATCGATGAATATGAAAGCCCCATTGCACGTGCTAGAGCTAATTTATTCCGTTCGTGTTACAGATAAGCCTCTTGTACCATACTTTCATCGGCTAGTCTGCGTCAATTCAACGGATACATATGTTTTAGATAGACAAATCCATCGTCGGGATACTGAATTTGGCAAGAAAATTGATTGCAATCCAGACAACAATCATTGCTAAATGCTTGCCATATATAATTAGGCAGATTAATGATAAACTGAGCTGGAATGTTTCTGAGCTATATCAAATGCCGAGGAGTTTTAACTCGGTTGCTGATGCTTTGACTGCTTTCATGAGGGTTTTGAGTTCAGCTAAGGATTCATTAAGAAAGATTCTGATTACTGGTGAGTTTGATGAGTTTCCTGATGAATCTAAAATGCATTGTACAGCTCGACTTGCAGAAATGCTGAACAAGTACTCAGACGAGCTCCAAAGAGCGAGTTTGTCGAGCAATGATGATGGTGGTTTGTTTTTAATGGAGGAAGTGAAGGTGATTGAAGATGCAAAGGGGATTTGGCTACCGAATTTCCTTCCGAGGTGCCTGTTCATCACTTTCTTGCATAGGAAAGTGATCGGGATCAATCCGACACCAGCGATGTTTATTGATGAGGTTTGGCACGGCTTTTGGCTGAGACAAAAACACTAAACACTAGTGTTTAACCGCATTGTCCACCAAACACTCTTTAACGTTTCAATCAAGTGTGCAACTATTACACCAGGTACTGACATTTGTCTTATTTCAGTTCTAAAGTGAAGTATCTACAATCAGTATTGATATTATGAATTTTGAATTTGACAGATGAAGGTCGTATCAAAGAGTTTAATTTGAAAAATATGTGGAAGAGCCCAAATGGAACCATCAGAAATATTTTGAATGGTTAGTCAATAGGGATCTGTGATTCTGATGCCATTGGGCTTATTATTGCTTGAGCCGAAATCTATTTTACATTAATACATAATTATTTTCATCTATTTTTTTCTTCATATTCTTCACTTTTTCTTAATTTCGTTAATTCTTCTATATGTGGAATCTATACGTTCCATTTGATTAATCCTTGTTGATTGTTCCTATTGTTTCACTAGGAACCGTCTTTAGGGAACCCATCCTTTGCAAAAATATTCCTCGACTCGTTCCAAGTAATATTCTTGGTTGATAAATTGTAGTTAATATTTCGGGTCTTTTCCTTTTTGATTTTAAAAGGTTAATTGCCATTAGGTTGGACAAAGCCGATATGCATTGGAAGGCATGCATTTGGGGATCAATATAAAGCAACTGATACTGTCATCAAGTCTTTTCCTTTTTTAGTTCAGTTTTAGAACTTCAAATCTCTATTAAGTCTGTTGTAATTTTGGAACAAGGCCAGGGTATGAACTTGTAAGTTCACATTATAAAGCCAAATCTGTTTATTTGGTTTGAATTTAGATTGACATAGCCTTGGAGCTTAATTATCCAACCAATTTTGGATCTTGTTATGGTTAGCTTGGTCACTTGACTACAGTAATTTCTTTTACTTTCATTATGTAATTTCTTTTATTAAATTTCTTATGGTTTTATTTAGTTATTTTCTAAGCCTTTTTAGTAAGAAAAGATCAGTATTGTGTTATAGTGCCATAAAGCAGTCCATTTCACACCCCTTCTATTATGAAATAAATGCTTTCTTGTGTAATTTGCTTACACAACATCTGTTTTTATGCTACAGAGTAGGCAAATTTTGTAAACCTTCTTAAACTATACTTTGTGCTTAATTTTCCATTCTAAGACAGATGGGACAAGCGCAATTTCATGGTGTTGGGTCAAAAGAGGAATTTACTGGAATAATCAAAGCAAGAGTTGGAAGTAAGTTTGTATAACATTTCATGGTGTTGGTTCATAAATTGTTGTCATTGGCTTTTTGAGTCACGTGGAGCACCTTGATTGTACTATATCTCTATTCAAATACCCCTCTTTTATGATCTTTATTTTTTGCTAAATTGCATATTACTTTCTAGGAAAAGGAGTAGTTGAGAGATGAGGAAGCAAACAAGCAAGAAATTGAGGAACAAGAATGTGAATTTCCGTTGCAAAGCTTTCAAAGGACTAAACAGTTTGTAACTGTACATCTCAAATAGGTGCATATCTTAAGGTGAGAGGGCATGCCTCAGGCGCGTGCATGTCAATTACCCAGGACGTGCAACGTGGTATTGCCCCTAACGACCAAGTGTTGTTAGGTTGCACTCTAGGTGTTTGATGATTTGCCTAAAAGAACATAGAAAAGTAATTTGATTGTCTTGTATGATATTTATGGTCAATAGGTTTCTGGGCACTATATTCAGATATGCCAACAGTAGCCACCTCTGAATTTCTAATATGTTCAATTTCATGTAATTCTTGGTTTGGATGTGCTTGACATCTGCAGAATTATTATCTGTTGCATGCTTTAATTTTTGTGTCATTGAATATGTTTAATAGTTGACTGATAATGTGATTGAGTTGTCCTGGATCATCATAAGTTGTTATAACTTATAAGTTGTTGAGGAAGTCTATATGGTTGCAGTTGAGAAGTTCACCATTGAGCGTGTGAATAAGAGTGGAGCACAGTATTTGATTCAACTATGCTAAGGTAATTTTGGTTTTTCCATGCATGATGATTTAGTCCTTTTGTGCTGTCATGTTTGCATGATTTACCCTACCCTTAGCCTCAACTCTTTATAGGTATGGATTTCATAAATGGCTATATCCCAGATTATGTTAGTCTATAATGATATCACATGATTAAAAAATATTCTGACATAGAAAAAATCCATTATATGTCAAAAGTTTTATACTTCCGAAGAGCTCAGAGGTGAATTTGGGGAATATGGTGAGTACTAAAGATGCTTTAAAGATATATTTATTTAAATATGAATTCGGGCTTTACAATTTTACCAATTGAGGCTAAAGTTTCATTCAGAGCATAGGGGAGTTGACAATTTTGTCATCCTAAAAGAAAGCACAAACCATATTAATGAGAGAAGGACCAACCGCACTTCAGCATTGTTGGAAGAATATGGGTTGATATTTGAAAAATATTTTAAAAAAAACTCCAGAATAAAATTTGAAAAAAGCGAAATACGTATGAGAATAAAATTCTTTAGTTTTAATAGATACTTACTGTGTGGATCTGGTGAAAGCTCTAGGTAATAAATATTACTAAAATTGGTGTTTCTATTAATGAGTTATTCTTTTTTGTGTAGACTGGTTCTGTTCCTAAAAAGTGTTCTCCTGAAAGTTGCAATGTTTTTTTTTTATATTTTTTATTTCCAAAGTATTTGGGGAAGATTGTTTTTTGACTATAATCCAAATTCAATTGGGTTGCAGCTGATGTAGATTCGCCTCAGCAATATGTACCAAGGAATCAACAAAATGGTCTTCACCAGGTGGAATCAAAATTTATATGCTGCTTGTTTTTGCTTTCCGTTTCACCTGCTTAAATGGAAACAGTGCTGAAGCTTGTCATTTTTAACTCCCTTTTGCAGGCTTCTAATTTTGCCTACTCTCCAAATCCAGACAGTAAGCATCGAAATGAATCTTTAAGGAATATATCAATGGAATTAATGTTTGTTATGCTTGGTAGAGCTGATGTGTGTTACCCTTTCTTTTGTGTAGATGGAAATGCTGGTCTTGATAGAATGAGCTATGAGCGAGAATCCAAGCTGAAAACAGCTCCGGCTCGAAGAGAACCTCCCTGTAAGCCTAAACCAAACCAGGGTGGTTCTCCATATGCTCCTCCGCCAAATGTATATTCCATTAAACACTCCAACATACTTGTTGTTAGTTTACTTCTTTGGTTTTGTTCAAATAATTGCAAAGGCTTTACGTTGGTGTTAAAATCTGTAATTTACGAGTTGAGTGGGGATTAATGCAGAAACAGAAAGAAGTTATGATAGACCCAGTGAGGCTGGCACCCACAAGTAAGAGGCTTCAGGAAAACTACAAATAAGCTCAAAATGGTTTGACTCTTTTATATTTATTGTGTTGGTTTTATTTTAAGGAATGTGTGTGTCCAAAGCATATCTATGTTAGGGTTTGATGTTCTAATTGCATGTGTTGTGTCTTTGTGGTGGTGCCTTTTGAAGCCAAAAAGCAAAGAACAATCCAAGTGATGGACATTCAGCATTTTACAATGACAATAGTGTTGGAATTTTCACATATTTATGGAAATTTATGATAGGAGAAAACAAATCTTGAGGGAGTCGTTTTCTGTGGTCAAATGCTTATGATATTTTCTTGACATAATTTCAACTGTACTGATGATATCGATTTGGTCAGAATTGATGTGGTGGTATCGTCTTATGTGATGCAGTGGGTTTATTTAATCCTTGCTTCAACTACCGTTTGATCAGACATCGTGAGGGAATGAGAACTTAATACACGAGCTTAGGGTATGGGGTCCAAATTATAAAATCCTTATCGAAGCAGGAAATCTTTAGTTTTAACCCTGGCCAACCATATGCCAAACAGATAGTTTTTTGGATGATAGGGTGGCAAGTGAGGAAGCTTTGAAGCTCAACCTCTGTTCCAGGGATCAAATTTATTTATGAGAGAGCTGAATTCTGGAGGAGAGCGAAAATGGAGCAAATCGAGATAATAGATAGGCAAATCTTCAAAGCTAATCATTATTTGTTCCATCAATAGGTTTTGAGAAGCCTTCTGCTATTCAGCAAAATTGATGAAATATTAGGGAGGTAAAGGCTACAAATTTGTTTTGTTAGCACATATCTTTGTCAATGTAGGCACTATATTTGTTGTAAAAGAGAAGGGGTTATAAGATAAATTCTTGTGTTATTAGTCAGCTACTTATAACAACTTTTTAGTCGTATTGATGATTTGACGATGCACATTGTTAATTTTTATTTTATTTTATTAATACTTTGCACCTATTCCATATACTTACTGGTTTATGATTCCATATTTTATCTTGACCTATCAGATAGTTTTTGCTGTTATTCTGTCTTTTTTATAAATTTTTTTTTTTTGTTATTCTTATTTCACCCCTTGTTTAGTTAAACTATATTTATTTCATTCGTAGTTGATTATAGAGGTAGCTTTGTGAAAGAAAAGGGAGTATCACTTAAACAAATTTGTTGTCAGGAAACTACTAAACAATGACAGCAAGCATTATTCAATCTATTCATACCTTGCTTTAAAGGGTGGCATGAATCCTCTATGTTTATTATAATCCATTACTTTTTTTTTAACCCATTGGTCTTAATGTATCCCTCTATGCATTTGTTGTAGGACGGGAAGTTGGCAGTGGAAACATAAGCTAAATTTGTTCCCAGCCAAATAGTGACAGTGTTGCTCAACCAACTGTCTTGCTCCCTTGGCCAAGGTACAATATACCTCATGCTTAATGTACGCGAGTTGTTTTGATGACCAAATATATATGGTTGGTATAATCTTATTTTACTTATGTTTTTAATAACATAGATTATTAGGACAACTTTGGCATCGTTGAGGGCCTAATGACCACATATGAGGCTGTTTACCAACCCAAGACGAAGGAGACTCGGACTGATTATGAGGCAATGCTCAGTGTTATTCAACAACAGTTGGGAGGCCAATATAAAAGCTTCTTTAAGTTAAGGCAAGAGCATGTGCTCCTTGTGATTGAATCTTTTAATATTTCATCCTCTTACTCTATTGGAATCTTCTGTTGTGTAAGCAGTCGAGCATATTCTGCCTCTATTGGAATCTTCTATTGTGTAAGCAGTCGAGCATATTCCGCCTTCTGGTTGGTTTGCCTATGTAATTCAATGTGTATTATTCAATTAATTGAAGTTCTGATTCTGATTGGTGGGTGAATCTTCTTCTGTTTTCCGGACTTTTCCTTGTAACAATGTAGTTTTTTTAAAACTCAGTTATGTCCTTCTGACTATTAAATAGTAGTTTAAATACAATATTCATTCTTCTAATCAATGTATGTCAAATCATACGCACGCGCGGCGATCCTAGTATATATATATGGCAAAGCCGATTAGGCCATAGATCAAGTCATCTCAAATCCATAATATCCTAACCGGTTCCTTTTCTAAAAAATATTTTGATAACACCTCTTTAACTAATCTCAATAAATTATCATGTAATCCCAAGACTTCCTAAACCGACTCCTCAAATCATACTATATCCATAACTCAAAAGTAATATCACACATTCCCCATGGACTCCAAGATCATTCATCTCTAGATATCACAACATATATATTTATATACTTATCATGCTCATAATGTCAAAACGTAATTTAAGACATCCCAACCATACATGCAATATCATGAAGGCTTAAACGTAATCGTGCTCATCATGCCAAATCATAATTTATCCCAATCATACATGCAATATCATGAAGAATTAAACTTAAATCATGCTCATCATGCTAGATCATAATTTAAAACATCTCAATCATACATGCGGTATCATTATGGCTTAAACCTAATCATGCTCATATACAAAAGCTCACTAGTACTTGCCTCGATAATCATGTAACGGCTTATAAGCCAAATCAACAACGTCAATCAATCTCGTCAAACAACCTAGGCAATTAAAAACACATAATCAATATCTCTATATCCTAATAAAATCACAACACCGTCTAATAGGTGTAGAAGTGACTTACCTAATTCCAACTCGAGTTCGGTTTCACTTCTCCTAGGATTTGTCCAAAATCCGCTATCCAAAGTCGAGTAAGAACCTAGAATTCCGACTATGTATATTACGCTCTAAATTCCAATTTGTTTCTAATTATGCGAGCTTAACCAAGGGTTTCGAAAAAGCTTACTTGACGTAAAAAGACGAAATCCGATCGACGGTTGTCGAACTTCGACTAGCTAGACCCTTCCCGAGCGTATATCCGAACCTAAACCATACAACTAGTCAAGTTTAGCTTAGAAAAACTAAACTTGGTCATAAATCGTAATATATAAAAATATAGGTTGTTTTTCGTAATTAAAACAAGGGTTATAAATCATAATTATAATTTATGAGGGCAAATTATGCAAAACTATAAAATTTGGGCCATTTTTGTAATTTAAAATTAGGGTTAAAATCTGCAATTAACTCATCAGAGGGCAAAAATGTTATAATAGAAAATATGGGTTATAAACCGTAAATAGAAAGTTGGGCCAAAATTTGTAATTACTTAACCGAGGGCAAAAACGTTAAAACAGAAAACAAAATGTAAAAGATGTAATTAAACTTGGGACCTTTCTGTAATTATACCTAAACAGCGGGGGCCCCGATGGTACATATTGAAAAAAGGCTCGGTCGGTTCTGCGCACTTCCCGGCGTTGCTCTTCGACGGCGTGGCTTCCCGATGGCACTAGAGCGGCGATGCGAAGGCGGGGTGGAGCAGGGCGTCGGTGGGATTGTTTCTCCGGCGTCAGCAGCGGTGTTCTCCGTGGCGACAGAACATGAGAGGGTTAGATGAGACGAGGTGGTGATGGAGTCGACGAACCAGGGAGGGAAGAGATGGTGTGCAGGTTAGGTCGCAGGCGAGGAGAGGGGGACTAGAGAGGTGGATATGGAGACCGGTGGTGGTGGTGAAGCTGTCGGAGAGTTGGTGCAAGGAAGGCGAGGAAACAGAGAGGAGGAAAAGAGGAAACTGAAAAAAGGTGGTTGCCCCGGTGGTGTAGCGTGGCCGGAGGGAGAGAGGAAGGAGATGGAGAGCTTTGCTCGACGAGGAGGGTAAGGGTGGTAGCGTGAGGAAGTTGAGGGAGTGAAGGAGAAGAGGAGTGGTGGCCGGAGAAAAGAAGAGAGATTGGGGTGGTGGTCACCGGTGTTAATAGAGGAGGAGGGAGAAGAGAGGCGGTTGTGGTGAGTCGGGAAGGGAACAAATACGGTAACAGAAGACTTGAGGTGAGGCGGGAGAAAACATAGGAACAAGGCCGTTCAATAAATTTCGGAGGCCTTGTGTTAACGTAATTTTTTTTTAATTAAATTTAAAAAATATGTTTTATGAGGGAAAAAAATACTATATTTTTTTTTAATTAAAAAAATTGAAAGAATGACAATAAAAATTTTTTTTAAAAAAGAACTTTTTTTAACTTTAAATAGCTTTTTCGGGAAAAAAAATTAAACAAAAGAGAGAAAAAAAAATATATAAAACATGTGTGGAATTTTTTTTTTAAAAAGTAGAAAGAACATAGTACAAAGAAAATTTGAACTTTTAACTAATTAAATAAAAATACATGAAAGAATGACGATAAAAAGAAAAATAAGATCGTTCTTAACTTTAAATATATCTTAGGAGAAAAAAAAATAAACAAAAGAAGAAGAAAAATATGAAAAGAACATATAACTAATTTAATAAAAAATAAATGAAAAAATGACAATAAAAAGCAAATTAAGACCGTTTTAACTTTAAATATATATTAGGAGGAAGAAATTAAACAAAAGAGAAAAAAATAAAAAAATGAAAAGAACATAATAATTCTTGCAAGATTTGACCCTTGACCTATTGCACCAAATTTTAAGCTCTAACTATTATGGCAAACACTCTTTTGTGTTATTAAGTAACTAAAATTATATATTATGGGCCCTAAAAATTTGGAGGCCCTGTGCTGTTGGGCCGAATAACGCCCCTTGTTGAACGGGCATGCATAGGAAAGGAGGGTGCAAGTGACGAGAGAGATTGAGAGGAGTTGCAAGTGGCCGGGGGGTCGAGGAGTCGTCGTGGGGAGTAGCAGGCCAGTAGGGTGGAAGAAAGAAGGGGAGTGGAGGAGATGAAAGGTGGGTGCAGGGATGGAGCTAGCTGGGCAGGAGAGGGTTGTGGCGTGACAGAGAAGGAAAGAGAAGAGGAAGTGAGAAGCTGGCTGGCGTGGAGATGGGCCAGGGAATTGGCCAGCGTGGCGTGGGTCAGGAGAAAGAACAGCGCCAGCGGGGTGGAGAGCAGGCCATATGGGGCCCGGGGAAACAAAAAAATTAAAATAAAATATATCCAAACTCGTTAAAATAAACCGTGACGGCGTTACGGATCAGAATATTTTCCAAACTTTTCAGAAAAAATAATATACGGAATAAATATACTTGTTTAAAATTTATAAAATAGAATATAGACTCGGAAATTTTTTTAATTTATGATATAAAATAATAATAGAATACGGAAAATATGTATATAAAACGCACCTTAATTTAGGGGCGTTTCATCATTTCCCCTTAAAAAGAGTTTCGTCCCCGAAATTAGAACAGGAAAAGCGAGGGTAACGCTCCCTCATGATTGCTTATGTTTTCCCTAATAAGTGCATCGGTACCAAGCCGAGACCATAGAACTTTCACTAACTGTATCACTTGTATTTTTACTTCTTTGTCTCATAAGCAAGAATTTGCATTGGTTATTCTTCATAAGTATCATATTTTCTAAACTCGACATCTTCAAATCCGAACACATGTTTAGGATCTGAACTTCCTTTTTGGACTTGGATATATAAAAGGCATTATGTACCCGACTCATGGAGGGTGGTAAAGCCGCTCGCTAAGGATTCGATCCTCTATATAATATCAAAGGTCTAACATAACGGGGCTTAACTTTCCTCTTCTACCAATTATGAACACACCTTTAGTCGGTGTAACACAAAGATCACATGTTCTCCAACTTCAAACTGTACGGGTCAACGATGTGCATCTATACGTGACTTATGGCGGCCTTGCGCCGTCAATAATTGTTTCTTAAACGAAACAATCTCATCTTGAGTGTGTGGTAGGATTTCCGGTCCTACCAAACACTTATATGATTAGTCATCCCAACTCAAAGATGACCTACACTTTATCCCATACAAAACGTCATACGGTGTTATCCGAATCTAAGTATGTCAATTGTCATTGTAGGTACTCTACCAAGGGCAAATGTGTCTCCCACATTCCCGACAAGTCCAAAGTGCAAACTTGTAACACGTTTTTCAAGGTCTGAATGATCCTTTCAGGTTGTCCATCTGTTTGGAAATGAAAAGCGGTACTAAATCTCAACTTTGTCTCCATAACCGTATGGATAATTTTCCTTTCTTAACAATTTCTCGAATCTTCTTCAAAGCTACCTCATCGTACAACTATATTCCCCTTGATAGTCTCCAACAAAGACGGTAAAGTTTTTCAACCTACACACATGTCCTTGGTTTTTTGCCAAACCAAACCTCAAGTCAAACTTCATCAAAATTCGTTGCAACTTATATTGCACGGTCAAACACGCTATCATCTTTTCTTGATTCGACTTCTTACTTCATATGCAACAACATTAATCATTTCTAGGACGATATAAGATCACAATATCATAGTCATGTAACAACTCTTGCCATCATCTTTATCTCACATTTAACTCCTACCGAGTAAAAACTATTGTTGTAAGTCTCAAGTCATGAGTGGGGTAATTCACATCATACGGTTTCAACCGGAGAGAAGCACAATATATCTCCTTTCTATTTTGCCTTAATACACAACCAAGACTTTGTCCCGAAATATCATTATAACTGTGAATCCATTGGTACCTTAAGGTAAAGTCAAAACTAGCTCATTTGTAAGCTTTCTCTTAAGATCTTCAAAACTTTTCTTGCACTTCTCATTCCACTCAAATTTCCTTGCCTTATGAAGTAAATTAGTTAACGGTTGACCTACTTTAGAGAATGCCTTCCTCAATCTCCGATAACAACCGACAAATCCAAGGAAACCCTTAACTTCTTTCACGGTTTTTAAGCGGATGTCATTCTCAGCCTGCGACAATCTTACGTGGATCAACATCACATCTTATGTTGAAATCTCATGACCAAGGAATGCTACTACTGGTAGCCAACGTTCACATTTGGATAACATAGTGTATACTTCTCTTTTCTCAAAGCTTCAAGGACACGAAAGAAATATGTACGCTTCTATCGACTTCGAGAGTATGACTGAATATCATTAATAACACCACAACACATCGGTCTAAGTATTCCCAGAATACTCGATTCATCAATTCCACAAAAACATATGGCACATTAGTGAGTCGTCCAAAAAGCATCACTACAACTCATAATGTCTCCACCTTGTTGGACTATCGTCTTTGCAATATCCTCATCTCGAATCCTCAATTGGTGGTAACCAGACCTCAAGTCTATCTTGGAAAAGACTACCGACCCTAGCAACTGGTCGAGTAAGTCAAATATCTTGGATAAAGGATACTCATTCTTCAATGTCACCTTGTTCAACTCTCCATAAATAATGCACAAGCAAAGATAACTAACTTTCCTTTTTCACAACCCTAGCGCTTCTCCATGGTAATGCACTTGATCTAATAACTCTCTTATTAGCAAGTTCCTTCAATTTCCTGTTCAATTCTTGCATCTCTAGCTACGGGTTCCATCTTGTACGGTGCTTTGGAAATTGAAGCCTCTATGGCAACATCAACATCCCGACGTGGTGTAATTCTTTGTAAGTCGTTGGGAAAGACATAGGAGAATTCACCAACAACATAATAATTGGATCTATCAGATCCTACATCTGCCTCGATCCATCCATAGGCGGAGGCCTCTTGAATTCATCATCTCTAGAACTTGAAGCATTCATCGCGGTCCTTTCTTGTTTGGTCTTGGTTAAACAACCTTTCACCTCTAATCTTGATTTCCACTTGAGTGCATCATTATAGTATTCTCCCACAGTCTCACACCTATGTTTAGTCATCCATGTCCTAACTAAGGACTCAATCATGCCTTGAAGTAATCGATCTCCTCTTCTTCATTTTTCCCATCATCTGTAGCATATGGAAGGAGCACATTATACTCCACATTAGCTTGCGCTACTGTCATTCCTTCTTCTTGTGGATGTAGGAACTTATGCTTCATTTCCTTTGCAACGTCATTTCGATAAATGAAGTTCTTAACATTAACACTTCTTATACTTCTTGCATGTCTCGCGCCAACTTCATTACTTCGAAGAAGAATCTCGATCTGCTCGAAATTCAAAACTCTTGGCGTCCATGAATACACCGTAGATAAGGTAATACTAAACAGTTCATATATATATATTAACAAGTACAGGAGAGAGCATGAAGACAGGGAACCCTAACTCAACTCATCACTCAACCCAAGACTCGACACAATCAAAACCCGAAATAAACCAAAAACCCGAACATGCCTTTGATACCAACTTCTGTAACGCCACCAAAAGCGGGATAGGCGTCACAACGCCAGGAGCCCCGGACAAGGACTCCCTCAGGCTAAATGAATATGATATATGTGAATAATAAAATGTAAACCATAAGTGGCCTTGACTTGACAAAAGATAGAAATCTCAAAGACGTTCCGAAACATCAACCACAACCGGGTCCAAACCCACAAAGTAAGTAACGTAATAACCAACAATCCGAACTTAAAAACAATCCGACCCAAAGGACGGAAAACAAGTTTAGCCTTCTACGTGATAACCAACAATCCGAACTTAAAAACAATCCGACCCAAAGGACGGAAAACAATCCTCACCCGGTTGTATTCCTCGTTCCTCTTCCCTTACCGGTGACATGTAACGTTGATTATGTACCTCTTGATAACCTACAGGAAAATCTCGATCCTTTGTAACCGTGTTTCAATTATTTGGAGTTCCCCGAAATCACATTTTATTTTAAAGGAAGCAGGAGAAGGAAAATTTTTTGTTTTTTTAATGACCCGAAATCACCCAATATGCATGTCAAATTGACAAATCCACATAAACACAGTTTTAGAGGAAGCAGGAGAAGGAAAAAGATGTCAAACAAACAAAACATTAGAATCAACATGCTAATCATAAAGTGAAATTGCTGTAAAGCCTGAAATAGATTGACAAACTGAATTTGGGTCTACACGAAGAGTACCTCGACCATATCCTTGGTGAAGAAAAACTTGTTTTTTTGAACAATCCAGTTGTTGCAGGCCTGGTAACTTTTCTGATGATTAAAAATAAGCCGGAAAAGATTAAGAATAAGAATTTGTTTAATATACTTCAATGAAACTTGTGATTACCTGAAGCTCCTTGCTAAAACTGCAATTCTTGTACCGATGAGTAGACTTGGACACTCTGATAAAGAGTACACATAATAAGGGATTTCAGTATCAAAAATCCGATGAACACATAAGGACTATTTTCTAGCATTTTGTTTTTCGAATGGGTTAGTTAGGCTAGATCTCAGTTAGTGAAACAAAATTAATAGATTAACACATACCTTAAAGGATTGGTTCTCCCCATAGGCTTCTGGTATTCATCATCCATGTCTTTGAGCCAAGTTATACGAGTTTCTGACTGAGACTAATGAAATTTACGCATTTCAGAGGAGGAAGAAACTTGATTTAAAGTTGATATCTACAGAGGAAAATTTATATCCGCTTTTTCTCTTTTCTTTTTTCCGTAAGGTTTTATAAGATTCAATTAAATGGGTAGTTGGGGTAGATGGGTGGGTGGATATTAAGATGACAATGGATAGGATGGTGGTTCGGATGGCGCTATTCGCCATCCGACCCGCTAGCATATTTCACCCACCCATTCGATCCATCACTCGCCAAACTTTTCACCCGTATCCGAAGACTAAGTTATATCAAGCAAAATTACAAAGACGGATTGGGGCGAAGACGGACTGTGAGTATGACTCTAACAAAGACGGATTGTTACTCGGTGAGTGTGAATGGAGGGACTATGACCGGCGGCGAAGAGAAGAAGGTAGTGACCCGCTTTATACCGGGTTTTCACCCTTTTACGTTGGATCGGGTGGTCGGATATCTATTCGGATTCGGATGAAATTGCCATCCTAGTGGGTATTCACTATTGAAAATGGTCTCAACGCATGTTCAATGAGCATTAAAATATAATATTGCGTAGGTGACCATATTAAAACGGTTATGCGTTGAGATTTTCCAGAATGTTAGTTCTCTTGTATGTTCATAGAATTATACTGTCAATCTTTTGTTTCTGTCTCATCAAACAGTTGTGTATAACGTTTGACTATGGCAATATTAGTACTTTCTACTGTCATTCTTAATTTCCTTAGGATCCGACCCGCTCTTCTTTGTGTGGGATAATTATGTTTTTCCTTTTCCTCCCTTTCCTTGCCTTGTGCAGCCTGCTCCAACAACTTATGATGAGGTTTTCCAGAATATGTTTGACTACATGGATAGACTTTTTGTGATGGTTCGGCCAAGAAAACTGTTATTCATGGCCATTGGTGAGTAGTGCTGATATTTTAATATTTGTAGGAGTTATGCATTTCTTATAGAAATGGTACTTATTTTTGACGGGTTGAACTTTTAGATGGTGTTGCTCCAAGGGCTAAGATGAATCAGCAGCGCTCAAGGCATTTTAGAGCTGCTAAGGATTCAAGCCGTCAGTCAGGGTTTTATTTCTTCCCTCATGCTGTAATATATTTATTGTCAGCGCTTAAGGATTCGTTGAAGACAATATCTATTGTATGATAGCAGTGTTTTTTTTCCACCTTCTAATATACATCTGTATTGCCTCATGCTGTAGGTTGTATATACCCCTGGACAGCAGGACAAGTGTTTTTTGTGTGGACAGGTAGGACATTTATCCTTAAATTGTGAAGGGAAAGGCAAAGAGAAAATCTGGAAAATTTTGATGAGAAGGGTGATGATGTTGTACCCAAGAAACCGTTTCAGGTCTATGATTTCTTCTACGGTATCTCTTATGTTCTTACAATTTTTTAAAATATCAGTTTTAATGTGTTGTGATATGCCCGTGCAGTTCATCAACATGTGGACTTTGAGGGAGTATTTGGAATACGAGTTCAGAATTCCCAATCAGCCATTTCAGATTGACTTTGAACGCATCATTGATGATTTCATCTTCATATGTTTCTTTGGTGGCAATGATTTTTTTACCACACATGCCAACTCTGGAGATCCGTGAAGTGAGTAACCTTCTCTTGTGATCTTAATTTTTTTGGGTAGTTTTACATAAGCTTGAGTAATATGTTCCATTAAGTTTGTTTTCACATAATTACTTTCCTTTTCAAATTTGTGTTTGTTCTAATTTATACTAATGTTATTTCTCTGGCTGTATAGAATTGGAATTCAGATTGAATTTGCCCATGTAACTAATATCAATTTTAGGCTAAAACTCCTACTTTCTTTCTAATAAATATTGGTTCCAGGGTGCTATAAATCTTTTGATAGCTGTTTACAAGAAAGAATTTCCATCTTTGGGAGGGTATTTGACAGATGGAAGCAAGGTAACTAAGTGCGCAATTTTGTTACTCGTCTCTGTTTGTTTTCGAAAGTATCCTTCTTTTGATCCCTCTATTCCTTATATCTATTCCAGCCTAACTTGGAAAGGGTGGAGAGTTTCATACAAGCTGTTGGATCATATGAAGACAATTTTTCAGGAAAGAGCCCGTCTGCATCAAGTACTACTCTATGAATTGTATTGTAAAGTGTAAATTGAGAGACCTAACTTTTCTTCTTTCTTATGCAGCGTCAAGCAGGGAGGATCAAACGTGAAAAAGTACAGAAAAGAAGAGAGGATATGGCACCTCAGCTGGAACCGGAGTCTTTAGTTCCGGTTTCTGGATTCCACGGCTCCCGTCTTGCCTCTGCACCTATGCCTTCACCCTTTCAGAAATCTGAATCTGGTCACCATTCAGATAGCTCCAAGTGGTTCTTTCCATCCCCCGAGTTCTTTCGTTTGAGTGTCACTACACTTTGGGTTAGTACTTTGAATGTGTGAGATGTCAATTGATTATTCTTATGTGCTTTTATCCTAGATGAGTGACAATAAGGAGGAGCTGAAAGGGAAGCTGAAAGAGTTGCTTCGAGAAAAATCTGATTTATTTAATTCTGAAAAGCCAGAGGAAGACAAGGTCTGCCACTAAAATTTTCTGCACTTCTTTAGATGAATTTCTTCTTATGTTGCCATGTTGATTTATGCTATTAATGATTGAGCATAAGCTGCATATATGTTGTAACTTTTGTGGGGCAAGGCGAAAGCATTGAGCGCTTGTTAGCTCAAGCTGATTTCATTATTATTTAACTGCTGTAAACGATATGAACTTAAGATGTGTATATGCTTGAACAAATGATGCATACTTGGAAGAATTTACAAGTTCTTAATGTGTTGATCTTTTAATTCTATTCAGCTTGGAATACTGATTCTTCTTTTTATTTTTTGATTGAAAGGAGTGCTATATTTGCTATATTGTAACCCTATGTTTTCTATTATCTTCTATCAGATCAGATTGGGTGATTCTGGATGGAGGGAAAGGTACTATGAAGAGAAATTTTCAGCAAATTCTCTTGAGGAGCTCGAAAAAATAAGGAAAGATGTTGTAATTGCTATGAACCTTATACTGTGACTTTCTGTGGGATCCTATGTTATTTCAGCGGCATGAATAAAGTATCCATGCCCAAATCATAGTAGAATAATGCTAGATGGGGAATTGATTTTATGCTTATAGCCTATGTGGACTAACATTTATTGATGAGGATGGACTCCAGGATACGGTATTGCTTCTGTTCTGTTTTCAAAGTGGTTGCTGTAGTTGTTTTGCATCAAGTTATCAGCTTCAGATCATATGAGGCACTCTGTTGAATCTCTCTCTGATTTGCATGTTGGTTACGTATGAATACAAAATCATCTTTAAAATTTAAGGATCTAGGATGTGGCTGAAAAAATCACTCTTCACTTGGAAAGGGTGAATCATATCAATTTTATTGCAGACATGTCTTAGGAGTTATGATTCTTACACCTAGATTGATTGTATATTCCCTCAAGTCTCAACACAAAATTTCAAAAGTAACCTATCTTACCTAAAGAAGGAAGAAGATGAATTGCGCATGCTCCACATTCTTGTGCACTTTGTGTTTTTATTTTGTGAAAATGGTCTTTCCATGAACAAACTTTGTGGATCAGGGTTTTTGAGAAGTCTGGCTTTGCAATATTTGTTAATAGAAAGTAGTTGGGCTCTTTGTATCACATTTTTTGGTGCATTATTTCCCTATGTTGTTTTGTGCAGGTACTGAAATACACAGAAGGGTTGTGTTGGGTTATGCATCATTACTATGAAGTGTCTGCTCATTGGCAGTGGTGAGTTGTCTATACGATTTTTTTGTCGTTAAGTTTGCACTACCTAAGCATGTTCTGCCTTGCACTCTCTCTCTTGACGGGGTGTGCTGTGTTATTGTAAATCAAGTTGTTTGGTTTCACTTTACCATCCCAAAGACCTACGTCTATGACAAACATTTGTGGCCACTGGCTTAGTGTCAACATAGCATAGAAGATGAAGCATTTATTTCCTCCAGAAATGCATGATTTCCCTTTATCACTTGGTACATTACATAGGATGCTAAGTACTTCACATCATAAGATAGCAGAACATGAGGTTGCAATTATAGATTTTTATTTAGCTTGTTAAGCACCCACTATGCTTCTTCATTGTAGGTTTTATCCTTACCATTATGCTCCATTTGCTTCTGACATTAAAGATCTGGGTCAAAGGTCGACAAAACATACACAACCCTTTTGAATATTCATATTTTGAATATTTTCTTTTATTGTAGATTCTACTCAACCTATTATATCCTCACTACCACATGCTTGAGAGTTTGTTAAATTTATCTTTTATATCCGCCGGGTCAAAGACGTGAAGGGTTTTGCACGTCAAAGTGAACCTACGCACACAAGCACTCGGGGTTCCATCCTAAAACCAATTGCCAATAGGAGGAGTGTTATGTTTTGATTCTTATTAACACAATATGACTCGGAACATAGAGATAAACTAGCACTTAGTACGATAATCTCGGTAGAGTCTTGTAATCGTGTTCATATGATATTAATCCTCTTGATTGAACTAGATGCCTATTATGATCCATAGTTGCCACTTAGTTAATCTAAGTTAGGTAGCATGGTAATTAATATGGTGACAAGTTTATCGATATTGGATTGATATTATATGATGCATTTAGTTGGTGTAATATTTGGTATGTACACAAGTTTTGTACTTAGACTTTTGGGTTCAGCTATTTTCTTGTGTGGGCCGGCTGCTGAGCAAAACGCTGAACTTTGGCTTCTAATCTTTTGCTGAGCAACACGCTGCATTTTGGGCTCTTCATCATTTGCTGAACAAAAACGCTGCACTTTGTTGTTTTCAGCCCTAGGAGAGAGAAACTGTCTTGTTCATAGAGTTCAGCTTTGTACAGGAGAAGCCCGCGTCTGAGAGTTGCTCGGTCTGTGCAGAAAGAGAGGAGTCCAAGAGAGAAAGAAAGGGGTTCGTCTGTTTGGTGTGTGCTTCGTCCTGTGCAGAGTTCGGCGACAGAGAAAGAGCGAAAGGGAAGGGCGACGAGTACAGAGAGGAGCCCGTGGTTCGGCTTGTGCAGAGCGCTCGCGACAGAAAGAGTTCGGCGACAGGAAGCCGGTGCTGTTCGTGTTCTTGGCTTGTGTAGAGAGTTCGGGATTGGTTCGAAGAAGAGTATATTGATCAAGAGATCTGTTATCTCTTGCATCTCGATTCACCGTCGCTTCGGTGGCTTGCGACAGGGACGAAGATCGATCTCGGATCTTCGTTTTGGGTGCCTTTGAGGGGGCTTTTCTTCACCTTTGCTTATTCGATTCTCCTGCGTTATTCTTGATTGCATGTTCTTTGCTAGATTGTCGGAATTGTGCTAGTTACTCTGTTCCGTGTTTGTAATCTGTCGTTCTTGGATACCTAGTGAAATCCCGGGATCGGATCTCCCCTCTTGAGGTCCCGCAGAGTAGGTGCTTTAGCCACCGAACTGCGTTAACAAATTCTGCGTGTTTTCGAGTTTGGAATCTTGAGTCGGTTTTACGGCTCGAGATCATAGGAACGTTTAGGATTAATCTCACAGATTGGTATCAGAGCATGCTTGTGTTTTTAATTCCTGATGTTTGACAGATTCTCGAAATTGCACTGTTGTTGTTTCTTGCTTCCGCTACTTTGATAACCTTGTGTGGTTACGTGTATAAAACTGCTTGAACTGTTGTTGTTGGCTGTTTTTTGACGAGTTCCTGCATTGTATAGCATTGGTTTTTACTTTGGTCCGTTTGGTTTGAAGCATACCATATTGTGTTCCCTTCTGTGAGTATTTTTCCGAGTCTGATTTGGCATAAATATTCTTGATCACTAATTCCCGTTTTTCATTTGATTACAGGGAATTATAAATGACAGAGAATAGCATCAGAGTCAAGCCATTTGATGGAGTCTCAGACTTCATCATGTGGCAAGTTAAGGTGAAAGCCATCTTAACCAAGGAAAAATGCTGGAGAGCTATAACTGGAGAATACTTGGTTGAAACCTCGGCTGCTAAGAGAATGGAGATGGAGGAACAGGCTCATGCTGTAATCATGATAAGGTTGGCTGACGAAGTGGCTCATCAGGTTGTAAGTATTTCTGCTGCAAAACCTTTATGGGACACTCTAGATAAACAATACAACAAGAAATCTTTGCCCTCTAGGATATCTACATTACATAGGTTATTCACTTTTAAAATGGATGTGAACTTGACCTTAAATGATAACCTAGATAGATTCCTTAAAATGGAAATGGACTTAGAAAGGTGTGATGACACCATTAAAGATACTCATCTTGCTGTTATCTTGCTTGGTTCTTTGCCCCCTCAATTTGACACTTTTAGGGATGTGATTCAATATAGCACTGAAAATTTGACTAAGGCTAAGATTATTGAATCCATATGTGATAAAAATGAGTCAATGAAAGTCTTTAAAACTAAAACTAATGATAAGAAATCAGAAGTTAAGGTTGAAGTTCTAATGACTAGAGGGAAGTTCAAAAAGAACAATAAACAGAACAAAAAGGATAAGAAAGATGATACCCGTGATAGAAACTCTAATAGTGAATCTGACAAGAAAAATAAAAAATGTTTCTACTGTTAGAAAATTGGTCATTTTATAAATGATTGTAGAAAGAAAAAGAAAGACGAGTCTAGTAAAGGAACTACTGAGAATAATGTTTCTTTGTTTGAAAATATGCATGCTCAATACTCTTGTGAATTATTGATGTGTGTTGTTCCTTTTAAATGCAAATCTGATGATTGGATATTAGACTCTGGGTGTACCATGCATGCTTGCCCTAATAAATCTCTTTTCTGTTCCTTAGAAATTTTTGATGGAGGTGATGTTATGTTAGGTAATAATGTTGCTTTAGAGATTAAAGGAATAGGAAGTGTACCTATGTGCATGTTTGATGGAAAGATTAGGGTGATACAGAATGTTAGATGGGTTCCTGGCCTTAGGAGAAATCTTCTGTCTGAATCTATGTTTGATGTCCTAGGTTGTAGTATAAACACTAGTAATGGTATAAGAGAAGTTGTCAAAAATGGTCTTACTCTTATTAGGAGTTCTAATAAGGGTGGTTTGTACTTTGTAGAGCAATCACCCGAGTTAAATCTCTCCACTACTGATGTTGATAAAAATAACCTAGAACAAACTATTTTGTGGCATAATAGACTAGGGCATATAGGAAACAAAGGCTTAACTCAGTTACATAAACATGGCATTTTAAATAATAAACTGACAAATCTAGTCTTTTGTGAAAATTGTGTGTTTGGAAAAGCTAGCAAAAATAGTTTTAATAAATCTATATATAAAGCTAACAAACCCTTAGAATATATACATTCGGACTTGTGGGGTCCTGCTCAAGTTGAAACCGTGGGTGGGAAAAAGTACTTCATTTCTTTTGTTGATCATTACTCTAGAAGAGTTTGGGTCTACTTGTTAAAAACCAAAGATGAAGCCTTTGAATACTTTAAAAACTGGAAAATATCGGTTGAAAATGAAATGGACTTGAAGGTAAAATGCTTAAGAACTGACAATGGCCTTGAATTTTGTAATACAATCTTTAATGAATATTGAAAACAAATGGCATTAAAAGACATCTAACTGTTCCTGGTACCCCTCAACAAAATGGCACAGCTGAGAGAATGAATAGAACCCTCTTAGAAAAAGCTAGATGCATGCTTATAAGTGCTGGGATGAAACATAGTTTGTGGGGAGAAGCTGCTACTACAGCAACTTACCTCATAAATAGGTCTCCCTCCTCTGTCATAGGTTTTAAAACACCTCAAGAGTTGTGGATTGGAAGGAAGCCTAGTATTGCCCATTTAAGACCTTTTGGGTGTACTGCATATTCCCATATTTCACACGGGAAGTTGCACCCAAGGGCACAAAAATGTGTAATGCTAGGCTATCCCGAAGGCATTAAGGGATACAAATTGCTACTAATACAACCCCAAGGCTATAAAGTAATTACATCTAGAAATGTGACCTTTAATGAACAAGATTTCTACTTCAAAAGAAAAAATGACAACACTATTGAGAGGCCTAATAGTTTAGAAAATGAAAGTGAAATAACGAGAACCACTCATTTCTATACTAGTAATAATGATAGAGAAAATTCTATCATAGATGAAGAGTTTGGCATAGGATATTATCCTACACCTAGTACTAGTGAGGAGAACAATGAAGTGGATGTTTCTCCTGAAAATAGTACAGATATAGATGAGAATCATAGTTCAGAATCAAGGGGGGTAGAAAATGATAACATTGTCTCTACTGATCCCGTGTCTTCTCTTGATAGTGTTATGAATGAGCATGATAATGATGATCATAACTATCAATTGATGAGAGATAGAAATCCTAGGGTTAGAATACCTAATAGGAGGTACAATGATTCTGAATATGTTTTGTTTACAGATTCTTATAATACTGTTGAGTATGCTTTCCTAACTGGTGATGTTATTGATAATCCGTATACCCCTGACACATATAAACAAGCTATGAATTGTTCTCAATCAAAAAATTGGAAAAATGCCATGCAAGATGAAATAGATTCCATGATTGTTAACAAAACTTGGGTGTTAATAGCTAGACCTGAAAATGGTAAAATTGTGCCTTGTAAATGGATTTATAAACTAAAGGAAGCTACTAAGCTAAGTGAACCACCTAGATACAAAGCTAGACTTGTAGCTAAAGGTTTCACTCAAAGAGAAGGAGTTGATTACACTGATATTTTTGCTCCTGTTGTTAAATACAAAACCATGAGATTATTGCTTGCTTTTGCTACTGTGCATAATTGGGACATTGAACAAATGGATGTAAAAACTGCCTTTTTACATGGTGACTTGAATGAAACTATCTATATGAAACAACCTGAGGATTTTGTAGATAAATCTAGACCTGATCATGTTTGCTTGCTTAAAAAATCCATTTATGGTTTGAAACAATCACCTTGACAATGGAACCTTAAGTTTGATGATTGCATGAAAAACTTAGGTTTTCTAAGAAGCAACTATGATTACTGTTTGTACTTTAAAGGCATATCTTCCATGAATCCCTTGTTTGTTTTACTATATGTTGATGACATCTTGCTTATTAGTAAATCTGCTGTGTTAATTGCCGGTGTTAAGAGGGATTTAAAATCAAATTTTAACATGAAAGATATGGGTCCTGCACAGAAAATCTTAGGTGTAAAGATTATAAGGGATAGAAAGCATAAGAAAATGTGGTTATCTCAAACTGAATATATTGATAAAGTTTTAGATAAATTCAACATGAATCATGCTAAACCTACTTCTATACCCTTAGGAGGGCACCTGGATTTGTCTAAGCAACATTGTCCTAGTAATCAAGCTGAGATTGATAAAATGTCTAAAATTCCGTATGATGTGGCTGTTGGATCTATTATGTATGCTATGCTTTGTACTAGACCTGATCTTGCTTTTGGGATTAGTGTTTTGAGTAGATACATGTCTAACCCTGGTGAATTACATTGGACTACCATGAAATACATTCTTAGATATATTAGTGGAACTAAAAACTTGTGTTTGATGTTTTCTGAGCATGATAACGTTGGTGAAGTTTTTGGTTATGTAGACTCTGATTATGCTAGTAATAAGGATAATAGAAAGTCTACTACTGCTTACTTTTATACTTGGACTAGTAATTGTATCTCATGGAAATCTCAACAACAATCTGTAGTTGCATTATCCTCTACTGAAGCCGAGTATATTGCGGCTGTTGAAGCTTCAAAAGAAGCTATTTGGCTTAAAGGAATAGTTAGTGAAATTTCCCACAAACCTTGTGTGCCTGTGATTCATATGGATAGTCAAAGTGCCTTGTATTTGTGTAAAGATCCGGTTTATCATGAAAGATCTAAACATATTGATGTTAGAAATCATTTCATTTGTGATAGGATTAAGAAAAAACATTTTCTAGTTAAAAAGATTAAAGGTGACTTGAATCCGGCTGATTTTGGTACCAAGACTGTGGCTGCTGATAAGTTTGCTTTCTGCAGAAATTTTTTGCATATATTTGATGTTCCTTGAGTGTTGAATGCAGGTTATGGACCGATGACGGACAAGAATGACGGTTCCGGGTACACTATTGGGGAACAGAACAAGGTTACATTGTTATAAGAATCAGGAGGGCATTTGTTATGTTTTGATTCTTATTAACACAATATGACTCGGAACATAGAGATAAACTAGCACTTAGTACGATAATCTCGGTAGAGTCTTGTAATCGTGTTCATATGATATTAATCCTCTTGATTGAACTAGATGCCTATTATGATCCATAGTTGCCACTTAGTTAATCTAAGTTAGGTAGCATGGTAATTAATATGGTGACAAGTTTATCGATATTGGATTGATATTATATGATGCATTTAGTTGGTGTAATATTTGGTATGTACACAAGTTTTGTACTTAGACTTTTGGGTTCAGCTATTTTCTTGTGTGGGCCGGCTGCTGAGCAAAACGCTGAACTTTGGCTTCTAATCTTTTGCTGAGCAACACGCTGCATTTTGGGCTCTTCATCATTTGCTGAACAAAAACGCTGCACTTTGTTGTTTTCAGCCCTAGGAGAGAGAAACTGTCTTGTTCATAGAGTTCAGCTTTGTACAGGAGAAGCCCGCGTCTGAGAGTTGCTCGGTCTGTGCAGAAAGAGAGGAGTCCAAGAGAGAAAGAAAGGGGTTCGTCTGTTTGGTGTGTGCTTCGTCCTGTGCAGAGTTCGGCGACAGAGAAAGAGCGAAAGGGAAGGGCGACGAGTACAGAGAGGAGCCCGTGGTTCGGCTTGTGCAGAGCGCTCGCGACAGAAAGAGTTCGGCGACAGGAAGCCGGTGCTGTTCGTGTTCTTGGCTTGTGTAGAGAGTTCGGGATTGGTTCGAAGAAGAGTATATTGATCAAGAGATCTGTTATCTCTTGCATCTCGATTCACCGTCGCTTCGGTGGCTTGCGACAGGGACGAAGATCGATCTCGGATCTTCGTTTTGGGTGCCTTTGAGGGGGCTTTTCTTCACCTTTGCTTATTCGATTCTCCTGCGTTATTCTTGATTGCATGTTCTTTGCTAGATTGTCGGAATTGTGCTAGTTACTCTGTTCCGTGTTTGTAATCTGTCGTTCTTGGATACCTAGTGAAATCCCGGGATCGGATCTCCCCTCTTGAGGTCCCGCAGAGTAGGTGCTTTAGCCACCGAACTGCGTTAACAAATTCTGCGTGTTTTCGAGTTTGGAATCTTGAGTCGGTTTTACGGCTCGAGATCATAGGAACGTTTAGGATTAATCTCACAAGGAGTAACCCTTATACTTATATGTTAGGTTTCACGGTTTCATATTGTCGATGTGGGACACATATCCCACACTCAACAGAGTTTGACAGAAGTGTACACGAGCGCACTAGGGAAGATTTGGTATCTCCTTTCTTACAGCAGTATATACCCAATGGGAGAAAGATGAGTTGTGTTTGTTGAGATGATAATGAGTTTTATAGTATTCTTGATTTGATATTTCATCCGTGGGACTGTGGAATTTTGCTATTTGTTTGATGCACACAATTCTTTCTGATTTTTTTATTGTGAACATTGTCCTTGGAGTTGCTATGGTGAGGTTGTACATTCATATTCAAGTTTAGGGTGAAACAATACATCCCAAACGTTAGGTGTACACAGAAATAATGACTCCTAATAGCCTGATATTCACTAAAGCCTCAAAATAATTACCACTTTCTGGAAGAATGCCCAACATATATATCATCATTTCATCATTGAAAGAAAGAGAATAAAGATCACAATTTCATTTCTCTGACTTATGTCTGCACCTTTGCCTCTACTATCAAGTCCAAAAGATATCACTGCTTCAGTACAAATTAATCATCTAATACTATCAGCCTATATAGCCTAAATTCAATAGCAAAGTTACCATGAGCCCCTAAAATAATTGGTTTCTACACATTCATATATGCCCCCTTGAGTTCGATCTTTATATTATGGTATATTGGTATGGTACTATGTTCTTGAAGCTGGTGAAGGTTGGTCTAGCCGTGATTACATATTTACATGTTCCCTTGATCTTATAGATAATCATGCAAGTTAACTCCTTGTTTATCTTATGCTTGAAAAATTGGTTTTTACGGTGAACAGACACTTTGGCGAGACAAACATGAATGTTCCAAGTAGCAGATCTCATACTATATTTAGAATGGGAAATAAAGATTTTCTCATACTATATTAAAATGGGAAATTTGGTGTTGTGACATGTTCAGTTGATGACAGTTTTATTTCATGTTGATTAGTTTACATAACCGATGAGCACATAGAGTCAAAACTACAGCTTCAAGACATATTGGATATTCTCCTTGCTCCCCTTTTCGCAGCTCTTCCACAACCTCCTCAACAAAAGATCGAGATAGTGCATCTTTTACTTCCCCTTCAACAGCACCTTGCCTTCCTTAACGGAATTGTTTTGCTAGCTTATTCAAATCAGCATATTCTTGTGTATAACTTTGGCTGAAATTCAAAAACCAAGACTTATGAAACATAAGGAGATTTTGAGGAGGTAGCTAGCAAACCAATAACAGTGACCCTATAAAGCGCCATCTTTAGCTGACATGCAAAGTAACACTACTAATATGCAGTCATCAGGTCCATATTATATCACATGCATTTCGGCTGGTGGAAGAGTTGAAATTGGTCTGTTCAATGAAGAACAAGAGTTCAAAAAATATATGCACGTACCCAACCAAGTAGACAAGTGATCCGCAGTACACACATCATACCTTCCATCTCGGTCTACATTGTTTTTAGTTCTTCGCAACATTATGGGCTTTAGGATGGATTGAACCACTTTCAATCCTCTTTCATCACCTTCCTCAAATGCTTTTTGAATGAGCTTATTCCACCTACAACAGTGGATCAGACATGATACAGCTGTCGAAAGGACACAAACACAAGTTTCAGGTCACACTGGCAAATTGGGATGATATGGAATATCTGGCATTCATAACACTAATATCTAATTATTCATGAATAGATAAAACACTCTTTTCTGCTAGAATGGATCAGACATTATACACTTGCAGTGCCTCATTTTCAAGTGTACACCATTGGTAGAAATAAATTATTATTAAAAGGCTATACAGGAAGGAGAACCCAAAAAGGAGTCAATTTGTTAATTTATCTTTTTATATCCGTCGGGTCAAAGACGTGGAGAGTTTTGCACGTCAAAGTGAACCTACGCACACAAGCACTCGGTTCCATCCTAAAACCAATTGGCAATAGGAGTAGCCCTTGTACTTATATGTTAGGTTCACGGGTTTCATATTGTCGATGTGGGACACATGCCCACACACAACACAATTACTTCAACTTAAAATAACAACACAATGCATCTTAGTCAGGACCCTCCCTAAGGAACAAAGGGAATCTTGAAAGTAATCAAAACAGGTTTCAGTTTTCATCCAGAGTGGGGGTGGGGTGGTGTTAAGAAAGTGAATATGGATTCCTTCAAGTGTGATAATTCAATTACAAGTTCAACAAAGAGAGAGAACTAACCTCGTTTATGTCATACTTGGACTCCCGGAGCCTTTCACTCCAAAAACTAATATCCCAAAGAGTTAGGTTATCAACCTCCACTGCACCTTGCTCCTTAGCAAAGGTTTTTATGTCATTCACATCTAGACGAAGACAAGGGGTGAATGAGGAGCAAGACAAATCACAAACAATAAAAAAAGGAAAAACTTAATGAATGGACTAACAACAAACAACTACATAAATGAACTTCCAGATGGACCTAAAGATTATTTGATACTGAATAATCATCTGTTGCTATCATGGTAAAAAGCAAAGTTATTTGCAAAAAGTACTACAAAAATTTTCATTTTTACAGTTGAGTAAACCTTTCAGTGGCATGTGCTAGAAATTGGTGATCAGAAGTTCATCATTGCCAAGTCATGTGGTTTATGATATTGTAATGCATAGAGATAGTTCATGTATAAAGCACCAATGAAGTATACAAAACAATCTTATACAGAATAGTACCTTGAAGTGCTCGATCCCAATGCAAGAAGCAACACGAAGCTTTTGAAGAAGTTCTCGTGCTTTGTCAATAGTAGCCATTTTCATGGACATACTCACCTACAATAATTGCTAGTTAGGACCAAGACTCTGAACTGAAGTACTTGACTTTCTCAAAAATACTTAAGAATAAGGTAGTATATTAAGACACCTAAAGCATGTGATGATACATAAATCATAAATGATTCCTTAAACGTGTGGTGATATGTCGGTGATAGAACACCTTAAGCATGTATGACGTCTTCTGATGATACTTTAACGTGTGTTTTGATATGTAAGTATTAAAATTTAAGTGTGTAATACTGTAATGGCATACACCTTAAACGTGTTTATGATACGTAAGTATTAAATTCTAAGTGTGTAATGATATCCTGACAATCCTGTTTTGAACTGATCTGTCAATATCATGAATAGATAAAAAGAAAATCTATAAAATTTGTTAAAATAAAAAATTAAAAGGTTGAAAAATCAAAACTAAAACCATCTTAATATGGAAGTAGTTTTCTAATTCTAAGCTCGTTCACGTTATTTTTATATGTTGCGTTTGTTGGGTCATTTACACTAGTGTTTATTAGTGTAAAATATATACAAGGCCTTTGTTGGGCCAAAAAACAATAGTGTTTATTACTTTTACTAGTGTTTTGGAAACCTTAATGTGAGTGAGGATTTGTGTTTTTTTAGGAGTGTTTTTGAAATAAAAAAGACATTCTCACTTTGTGAACACACCTCTACAATTCTTCTTTTCCTTCGACGATCTGGTTAACGTTCCCAAGAATTGTCAGATGACGCTTGAGAAGAGAGGGAGGGAATTTGAAGAAGATGACGTTGGTGGCGGTGGGATTGAGATGATGGATTCCTTTGTGGATGATGGGTTTGTGATGCCGAATCTTGAGGGCCGATAATCGAATTTTTGGGAGGGTTCCAAATGGAATGGTCTCGGATTCTTCGTTCGGTACATGTGGGCTTTTGCGGCAATCTTACTTTCTTCTTTGCTTCTTCTTTAAATTGATTGCCTTTGATCTAGTTGTTTTAGCTCTACTGTTTGATATTTTTGACTTTTAGGGTTGATTTTGAAGGTAAGATTGATGGTATGGTACTCTATTATATGGGAGAATTATAGAGTGAGAGATGGATAGCATTTCAGAGCAATAAGGGATTTGATTCTTATGCAATTGAAATATGATTCGTTGAGTTGATTGGTTATAACCTATGCAACTGAAATAGGACCGCAGAGTAACAAGAGATTTGATTCATTTGTATTTTCATTAGCGGGGTGGGTCAAAAAGTAAAGGGATTGTTAACTAAAAACCCTAATTAGAAAGAAGAAACGCGAGTGGAAATTGTAACATTGGAAAACGAGGCACATACATGAGTGGATTCAGCTTGATCATCAATGAAATAATAATGACGCTGAAACAATTCAGACGCGGAAATTAGAAACAAACCCAAATTGAAAACAATAGAGAGAATCACAAGTCAACTAAACAAAAATAAGACGAAACACAAATCAAAATAAGCTATTAAGCAAGAACCCACTTCAAAGAGACGGATACATAAGTGGATTCAACTAGATTTTAAGAGATCTTTCATTGAAAGTTATAAGACAAATAACTTCTCAAATGAATGTCACCATTTCTCAGAATGCGTTGATTTAGAGGGTGATTGCTTTATATATAGAATAGATTTTAACATAATTGTTGACTATCGTGGTTGGCAAGCATTTGTGCAGCCCGCTTCAGAGTTTGTCAAGCAAGTAATCTCCGCTATTTACATACTTCTCAGTTTGTCAAGCAAGCGATGGATACAAATTTGTTATACCAGTAACTAACGTAATTTCAATGACAAGTCGGGACAAAAAAGTATTTGCATCCACTATTCGTGAAAAACACACAAGTATATTTAAAAGCCAAAATACTAAAAAAACACAAAACCCTCCCAAAACACTTAAAAACTGTTTTGTGTTTTTTTTCCCAAACACAAACACAGCCATATAATCTCGAAATAGAAAATAAACACATTGTATATGGTCAGTCGGTCAGAAATAATAACATTGAAAATTTTATTGTTACAAAATTTATTTTTAAAAAAATTGTAAAAGTTACCGACATTAAACTAGTGTTTCAAACGACCATAGAACTTGAAATGAAAGGGAATTAAATTGGTGACAATTTTAAATGAAAAAATAAATTCTGCATTTTGGGCCAGTAGTTTAATATTTGAAAATTTCAAGGTTAGGTATTTGTAACGTTTAGGAGCTTCGTTATGCTTTTACTCACCGGTGTTGCTATCTACTCGCCACTTTTACTCTCCTACCCACAGCGTTACTGTTAGGTAAAATCACGCTCTCGGCACCATTCATCAAAGTGGGGGTAACTGACTAACTGGTAAGTAAGCAGGTCTTCTAACATGCTGTATTGCTGTACGAATGAACTCCAAAAAAGTTACTGTCATTTTTTACTACCAAACAACAAAGAGTTAAATCACCTAGAACCACCCCATAAATATGAGCTTATGCATCAAATTACCCAAAAGAGTAGAAATTTGTATGAATCACCCATAAAATTCACTTGTCTATGTATCAAGTCAGTACGTATACCCACCAGCCATTTCAACTATATGATCCCTGTCTAGCCAAAGCTGGTAGATAACACAAGTTTTTAACTCGTCGACTTTTGCGTTATAGTTGTCGTAGTCAAACTCGACGGAGAAAAGACCTTTCTTGTTAAGAGAATGAGCCGGCATAGGGATCGAACTCTTGATCTTTTTGAAGAACCGGTTTATAGGCTTTCATGTTTAAAACGTGTGGACCGGGTTTTCTATATTCTGAGTTAGTTCATTTAATCAAACAACATCATTTGATTATGGATGACGATATAAAAGGTTAGCTGTTTTCTAACCCTAGCAACTTAAGCTTCTCTCTTCGACTTCTCTTCGTCTTCTTGCCGCTCTCTCTGATCAAGCCCTAACTTCTTGTTATCGAGAGTGAAGAGTTTCGTCTCCACTTGAGATTGTTGCTTCGTTTGAAAAAGTTTCACCAACAGATAGTGAGATCGAGCACTAGTTCCTTCGACGGTTATTGGCTTGGAAGCATCTACGGACTACACACTGTGAACACGCAAATAATTCTTGGATTCTTTGAGCCGTGTCTTGTTCTTGTTCGATTAGACGTTCTTTATACTCTTACTATTCTATGTTTTTGTTTTACTCTTAACTTTATGTATCTGTAACTCTTGTTTGACTTTGACTCTTACTCTAGTGGATTGGAACATATCTGAGATCCCGGGAACGTAAGACTTGTTCCGAACCTCGTCAACAAATGTTTGTGTTTGACACTTTGTTTTTGGCTAAACAATTGCTCTAGATTGTTTTTCGTCTTAAGCTTTAAAATTTGTTCAATATACTTTTCACATTTCTCATGGCAACAAACCTTCGCCACCTACCGGCTCCTAGATCATCATCATAATGCCTTGAAGTCCATTAAAATCGGTTTACCGTCTTTGTTGGATCCCAAACGCCTTCACTCCTCATTGCATTGGTAGATAGAGTCTTAATTGAACTAGATTTGGGGTTTTATATCAACAAGGGATGATTCGGTGTAATATCCGATAACTTCAAACATCAAAGAACACTTTAAAAACTAAAAGTAAAACGGTGTAAGATTCATAAAGGGGGAACTTAAATACGCCCCAAAACAATTTTGATCAAAATTTGTCATATCACCGTCACACACCCACTGTACCCAATGGCCAATCCAATTATTGCCCATTGTTGCCGCCAAATTTTCTTAAACATTTGCTTTTAATCATGGAAACTTAGTGCATCAACGTGGTATGGGGTATTCCGGATTTTGCCCACCACTTTTTTCGAGTTCGGATTTTGCCATTGAGTTTATGTTCCTTTTCAGATTTTACCCATTCCGTCAAATGTCTTCAATTGCTGTTAAAAGGCAAATAAAATAAGGTAAATAAAATATAAGGCAAATAAAATATAAAATAAAAAATGAAAAGAAATTAAAAAGAAGATCTGGTGAGAACCGTGAGACCAGACTACGAAGAGCGAAGAAAACATGAATTGGGTGAGACCAGACAACGACGAAGAACGCATGAACTGGGTGAAACCAAAACCCGGACACACTCTCAAGTTTATTCGAGATTCTTCAACTCCCAGATTTGAAAAGTAAACAGATTATGAATTAGTGTTTATGAATTAAGTTCAGCTATATATTTGCTCTAAAGTAAACAGATTAGCTGATTGACAGCCATGACTATTTTAGATTCAGTATGAAGGCATGCTTAAAAGAACTCTAATATAACTTTATGTTACTTGGTTATTTCTTTCGAGAGCAAGAAATATATGAACTGTTTAGATTAAAACTTTAAATTATTATCCATAAGAATTTATCATAATTTTCACTCTACTGAATTCATATTTCAATGGTTATGAGCGTGAACTGAAGTTTCACAGATCGATAAGAAGAAATATATCATTTTAAAGGGAGCAAGTTGTGGTTTCTGAGATTTTGTGGCATGTTGACAAAAAAAAAATCGGAAATTGAAACCTAATCGAAAATTGAAACCTAATCGGAGGTCTCATACAATCAACAATAGAAACCAAACATTAATCAAAAGCAATCCAAGTTAAAGGAAAACCTAATCGAAGTTGAAATACACCATAACATCTTGCTCAAAGTTGTTCGAATCTGAACCAAAAAAATCGCATTGGTAGGGTTTTCGAACCTTGGAGATGAAGAACCTCAAAGAAACTTGAGAGTGTGTTCTGGTTCTAATTTAAACCGAGGTCTCACCCAGTTCTTCGTCGTTGTCGTTCGGTCTCACCCAATTCATGCGTTTTTGGTTCTTCGTCGTTCTCACCGGATCTTCTTTTTAATTTCTTTTCATTTTTTATCTTATATTTTATTTACCTTATTTTATTTGCCTTTTATTTTCACTTTTAATGTCTATAACGTTTTTTTTAACAGCAATTAAAGACATTTGACGGAATGGGTAAAATCCGGAAAGGAACATAAACTCAGGGCAAAATCCGAACTCGAAAAAAGTGGTGGGTAAAATCCGAAATACCCCATACCACGGGGGTACCAACCGAAATTTTCCTATTATTAATTATCATTATAATTAATCATTATTAAATTAATTATAATTATAATTATTGTTGATTATTATTAATAATTAACTTATATTGTTAAACGTTAATATATATATATATATATATATATATATATATATATATATATATATATATATATATATATATATATATATATATATATATATATATATACGTTTTATTTTTGTTGTGATTTTGTGAAAATTTTCTAATTTCTTACACACACGCATATAATTTTAATTATTTTTTCTTTTAAATAGGAACATTTCTGGATCCACATTTTATCATTTCATCCAACGTAAACACATATCTAAGACGTGTTTGTCATTCCATCGGAGTTCGAGACCGAACAACGCGCGACAAGTTTATTTGGATTTTGGGATGACAACACTTGGTATTTGATCCATCGAAATGGTAGGTTTCCGACGGTGGAACTCAAAGCACGTGTGGAGTTTTTTTTATGAACAACGATGATATCCTTGCAGCGATTGCTTCCGCGTGACAATTGTAGTTGTTGGGCCTGACAATATTCCAAGACAAGTCCGGGAATAAGGTTCGGGCACACTACTTAGACCTTCAGCCTGATCATGATCGGACAAGAGAGATGGCGTGGGGACCTCACTCTTGCGTACCTATAGCGATAGTTGGGTGAGGATACTCAGGAGGGAACACATCAAATGGCCGGGTTTATTGTTCTTCTCGGGATAATTAAACTATTCATCTATAATTGACTATAATTAACATTAATATTTCCGTTTTAATTTAATCGTAAAATGTTATATATCCACAAACAACATTGGATTTCTTTGCATTTTTCGTGCTTCCAAGAAGAGTTCAAGGATTGTCGTTGGGTCAAAACTTACCGACCGGGGCCCAATTCGAGGCGGACAAGATATTATGGATTTCAGAAGACCGTTTGTGTCATTATAGAGCGCAAATTGAGGGTTTAGACGCGATCGAGGTCGTATGATTCCCCTACGACGTAACTGCATTGAATCCCATATCTATGTATGTGGGTACAATCCAGTTAAGTCCATTCATTGATACATATCATCCCAAGTCCCAACAGGGTCGCCCGTCAGTTCGACCGAGTTCAAAAGATTCATGTGGAACCCATCCACCAAATATATTTGGATAGATGCCAAAACGCGCGACACTGTAACTTGAACTTTGACCATGTATGACACAAATGGAACAACCGATAGTCATATCAGAATTTAAAAAAATGTATTTTTTTAATAATAAATTTAAGGAATTTTTCGGATAGTAACTTTGTTGTTAGGAATGCCGGATTTTTTTCAAATATTTTTTGTTCAGCCAAGTAGTTTCCTTAAAATTTTGTGGTGTCCGGATATACTCCACTCCGTCTTCAAGATTATTTTATTTAACTTATTTCAAAAAAAAACAAAAATTAATAAAATCTAAAAATAAATAACTGAAATAATTTCAAGCAAAAAAGATAAAATTTATTTCACATTCCCATCCTCTAACTATATATATATATATATATATATATATATATATATATATATATATATATATATATATATATATATATCCATCCCCTAGACTAAAATTGAGACTTTTGCTAAGCTTTGAAACGAGTCCACATATCCCTGCATACTTTTGAGAAACCATGTTGCATGTTCAATGTCCGGTCACTTTATTTTAGGAAACCATGTTGCACATTCAAATGAGTCCAAAATTGATTCCATGGGAGAACCACCAAGCCCTCCACCATCCCAGTGCCTAAAACCACCATCCTCAACTCTAAAACACCCTCTACCACCCACACACAAAGGAAGAAATCTCTCAAAATCTCTGAACTTACCAAACCAATCTCCTCTACCTCGCTCCGTTCAAGCTCTGATAGCCCTATCGAATCCGTCCCATCGGAGCTGATAGTCTCCAACAACTCTCGTCTCCTACGAGCCACCTCCCAACCCCACTTCTCCCCAGCAAAGAAAGTCAACCCTTCCGGTTCCCACCAATCTCCGTTAGCCCTATCGACTCACAACTCCCCGAGGTTGATGCCTATGGAGACTGATACTAATATCCAGCTTGTTGCTGCTCCCCACCCAGATCTCAAACCCTTCACCTGACCCTCCCCTCCTTCCTGATCACATAACCCAGGTCACTCCTCCTGTGCTCGCTACCCCTCCCCCCCCCCCCCCCCCCCCCCCCCCCGGTCTCATACAAATCCATTCTCAACTCAAGAAACACCTCCATCACTACTGTCCCGCTCCAGTTTGTCCCTGGGATAACAAATGGGATTGTGCCATTCACTGATACGGACATCTCCGGTATGGTGGATAAGTGGAACCTGTCCCTCGTTGGATGTCCTTTCGGAAGCAAGATGCTCTACAAAGCTATGGAGCGGTTCGTTAGCAAACACTGGACAAACATCGCTCCTCCAAAGATCCTCCTAAACAAGCATGGAATCTATGTCTTTCAATTTAGTAACGAGGTTGATCTCTCTTATACTCCAAACTGGACCTTGGATGATCAACAACACCATACCGCTCATACTCAAGAGATGGGTGTCGGGCATGGTTCTCGACACAAGCTGCCTTGATGACATTCCCGTATGGGTCAACCTACCAGATCTTGATGTTAGGTTTTGGTCCGATAGAATGCTCGGGCGTATTGCATCGGCCATTGGTAAACCCATTATCATGGACGCTCTCAGAGCCAACCAAGCCCGCCTATCCTTCGCTAGAGTCCTCGTCGAAATCTCGGCTGCTAAGGAGCTTCTCGGGGAGATCACGCTCCGAGGTAACAATGGTGAAACCATTCACCAGGAGCTCGTCTACCCGTGGCTGCCTGTTCACTGCCCCTCGTGTAAAAAATTCGGACACGCGTGTCCACAAAACGGCATCTTTTCGTCTACCCCTGCCATTACGGCGCAAGCTTCTTTTACCCACTCTTTTCCAAAGAAAACCTACGTAACCACCCATCCCTATCCAACCGGGAACCACTCCTCCTCAATCCCTAAAAATCATCCCTCATTCCCAACCTTCCACAATTCAAAATGCTAACCCTATCCCCAACACTCTTATGGCTGTTTTGGTTCTCAATGTCACTCCTCCTCCCCTCAAGACAACTCATATTGATGACCAAAACCCCTTCGGCACCACCACCTCTTCTACACCTCCTCCCGATCCTATCAGCAATGCCGCGGCCACCATCAAGTTGGCTCCTAACGTCATTTCTCCTCCCCCAAGACAACCCAAAATGATAACCAAAAATCCTTGGTTCCCTACATCAATCTTTCTCCTCCTGGTCCTAGCAAACACGCCATTTCCACCACAAAGTCAGACAAGTGTCCACCCTCCCCAACCAACACGGTTTCCAATGAATAGCATAACCATTGCAAGTTGGAATATCCGAGGACTTGGAACCTTTCCAAAATAAGCCTCCATAAGATCTCTCGTGAAAAACTTCAACCTTGACCTCATCGCCATCCTTGAAACACGCCTCTCTCCCCATAAGCTTGCTCTATTGGGCAACTCACTCCTTCCCAATTGGGATCACATCTCGAACATTCACTACCACCACAACTGCCGTATTTGGATTTGGCGGAACCCCTCCACCATAAGTGTCACTTCCATCCTCTCCATTGGCCAACTCATTCATACCCAAATCACAAACAAAAACTCCTCTTCCTTCCTTGCCTCCTTCATCTATGCTTCAAACAATGACGACACTAGAGAAACTCTTTGGCAACTCATCCTCTCCCTTAACCCGCCTACCAATGTTCTGTGGGTTCTTCTTGGTGATTTCAACGTTGTTCGATCTCCTGCGGAAAAGGTCAACGACCTCACGGGCCATCCCTCCCAAGTGGGAACCGAACTGGAAGACTTTATGTCCTGCGCCTCACTTTCGGACCATGACTCCTCGGGCTGCTTCTTTACTTGGAACAACAAAAGAACAATGGCACTCGGACTTGGTGCAAGCTTGATCGAATATTAACAATGCTTGTTGGGACAACACCTTTCCTCTTGCCTCTGCCACCTTCTCCAACCCTAGCATATCTGATCATTCCCCCTCCATTCTCTACACATCTTCTCCTAAGCCTTCCCTTAACAAGCCCTTCCAGTTTAACAACTCGTGGTGTCTCCATGAGTCTTTCCTCACCACGGTCAAGATCTCGTGGAGCTCAAATCTCCCGGGCAACTACATGTTTAACCTTGTCACCAACCTCAAACAACTCAAACACAAGCTCAAGCGTTTCAAAAGCCTCTCCATTGAAAACATTCTCAATAACATTGATAACCAAAGACCACTGCTGGACCAAGTCCAAACCGAACGATCTCTCTCTTCAACTCCAAAAAGCTAATGCTATTAATAAGCTCTCAACTCTCCTTGCCACACAAAAAGCTATGTCCGACCAACTTGGTAAACTTGACTGGATTAAGTTCGCGGATAGTTGCAGCTCCTATTTCTTCCGCAACATCAAGCAAAGGAGATGCAACTCTAGAATCAACTCCATCCTTGATGATTCTGGTGCTATTCTCACCTCTCACAATGACATAGCCGACGCCTTCATCAACCACTTCTCGAAGCTCCATCAACACACCACTGCCACCACACCCTTTAACCCCAACTACGTCAGTTTTGGCCCTCCTCTTGAACGCTCTAAGGCTCTCAACCTGTGTCGGTATGTCACTGACATTGAGATCAAAGAGGCTCTCTTCAACATTGGAGACAACAAAGCCCCCGGACCTGATGGTTTTAATGCCTTCTTCTTTAAACAAACTTGGGACGTCACTGGACCGGATATTATCCTTGCTGTTCGAGATTTTTTCGGCTCTAAAAACTTGCTCAAACAGCTTAACCATACCACTATCTCCCTCATCCCCAAGATCCCTAACCCCACCAAAACCAATGACTACCGTCCCATCTCCTGCTGTAACACCATTTACAAAGTGATTGCTAAAATCTTTGTGAAAAGACTCAAAGACGTGCTCCCCCATCATTGGCGCCCAGCAAGGAGCATTTATCAGTGGACGCTCCATCAGGCACAACTCTCTCCTAAGTCATGAACTCCTCAAACACTACAAAAGATCCTCCATCTCCCCTCGGTGCACAATGAAAATTGATCTCCGGAAAGCTTTTGACAACGTTGATCACAATTTCCTATTGAGTCTTCTAAGGGGCTTCGGCTTCAATGAAACTTTTGTTTCTTGGATCAAAGCCTGTATTACCACCGTCTCCTACTCAATCAATGTCAATGGTACCTATGAAGGTTTCTTTCGAGGGACTAAGGGTCTCAGGCAAGGATGCCCTCTTTCTCCATATCTCTTCACTATTATCATGGAGTATCTCTCATGCATCCTTCAGGACAAGGCTTCCAACCCCGACTTCAATTACCATACCAAGTGTAGTAAGACCCATACCACCCACCTCATCTTTGTTGATGATCTCCTTCTTTTTTCCCGGGTCGATCCTACCTCGGTCCACATTCTGAAGAACGGGATTGACGAGTTCACTTTCTCATCTGGCCTTGAAACCAACTGGGACAAATCTGCCATTTACTTTGGAGGGGTTACACACCATGACCGTACCTCTATTGCCTCGGCCAACGGCTTCACCATAGGCAACCTACCCGTAACCTACCTCGGCCTTCCCCTTGGATCTAGCAAACTCAATACTCTGACTTTACCCCTCTCATCCAAAAGATCACCACAAAAATCTCCTCTTGGAGCTCCAAACTCCTCTCGTATGCAGGAAGACTTCAACTCATTCAATCTATTCTCTTTGGCATACAAAATTACTGGTGCAATGTTCTTCTTCTCCCTCTGTCTGTTGCAAGTACTATCAAGAGCCTGCTGCGTTCTTTTCTCTGGTCCGGATTGCCTACTGGGAAAAGAAACCTAGTGGCATGGAGCGTTGTTTGTAGACCAATAAACGAAGGTGGCCTTGGCTTAAAAGAGATGCTCTCCTGGAACACAACATGCATTGCCAAGCTCATCTACGAACTGGACGGCCACAATGACGACAACCCAAGCATATGGTGTCAATGGGTCCATGCCAACCTGCTCAAAAACTGCACTATTTGGAACGTTGCTACTTCTCCCTCCCATAGCGCCTCTTGGCGTGCCATTCTTCACGTCCGTGACAAGCTACTTACCAAAGGATCCTACACATATATCAGATCTTTGATGACTGGCACTAACCAAAAATACAACGGCCATAACGTCTACAACCTCCTCAGGACCAGTGGCCCCATCCTTCCCTGGAACATCACCATTTGGGGTAATCTCAATGCCTCTAGATGTAGCTTCACTACGTGGCTTGCTGCCCTCCGGAAGTTGCCAACTAATTTGAAACGCTTCATCTGGGGGGTCACCAACTCCAATCTATGCCCTATCTGCAAGCTTCATGATGAGTCAGAGGACCATCTCTTCCTGCATTGCCCCACTTCTACAACTACGCTTGACATCATCCTCAATTGGCTCATAATAACACAGAGACAAAGCACCATTGCTGAGTGGCTCGAATGGCTTGGCTCATCCAAGAGCAAAAACAACTTCAAAATCCAACTCTACACTACCACCTTCACCACTTTCTTCTACTACACTTGGAGGAGCCGAAATGACTTAGTCTTCAACAACATCACCATCAAACCGGTCATCAACGCTCACATGATTATGGCTCACGTCAAGCTTCTTGCCTCTACAATCTGGACCAAACACTCACCCTCCAGTAGACAATGGATGAACTACCTTCGAATCTCTTAGAACTTCTATCAGTGTGATCACTACTTTGTATCTCTTTCCCTTTGTTCTCTGTCCTTAAGATTCTCACCTCCTTGTATCCTTTTCCCTATCTTAACACGTAACCCTCTCGGTTTCAAAAATAAAATAAAATTGAGCCTTCATGATTTAAGAATTTACTAATAGTGATGAAAATCACATATTTGAAACACTACTCTAAAAATCACAAACGGAACTTAATATTAGTTATCAAATCTAATTCTATGTTCAATAAAACCATTATCGGAGATAATAAGTTTTCACATCTAAAGTGGAAACATTATGAACCTAGTATATAAAATCGGTGGTTTACTCTTCTTAATCTTATTGTTAGTTGATTATAGAATGAAACTTCATTGAACACCCGCGCTACAATTTGTTTGCGTCTGATTTAACATGCATGGTACTAGAATGGTTAACCTCTAATTAACATGCAATCCTAACTTGTTGGTAAGTGCGACTATTAATGACAAGTAAGTTTATCTTTTCTTGTTTATATTTATTTTAGTTATTTAAAAAAAATTTAATTAACTTTTTTTTTTTTTTGAAATAAGTTAACCTGAAGATAGGGTTGTACATTTTCCGGACACCACAAAACATTTAAAGCACGGCTCAGACAAATAAATTTGTTTGGGAAAAATCCGAAAAAAATTCTAATAATAGGAACAACGCTCGAAAAATCTCTTAACTAAAAGGATGATAAAATTTTATATTTTAAAGTTAAACTATTAACAACTATAATGTTATATATTACGAACTAAAATTTTAAACCTACGATGTTATATATTGAGATGTAGAGGAAGTTTATGGAAGTATAAACTTACATGGAAAAAAAATTGTTGATAATGAATGATGGGTCCTTTTGGAAACAATGAACATGCCGAAGTTGAAGGTTATTGATAGGCAAAGTTGATGCTAATTCAAAAAAAACTATTAAAAAAACTAATAAAATTTGACGGATGTTTGAGAGAAGTAAGTTTATTGTGATTAATATATGCATAAAATTATTTTAAAAAGTTTATCTTTCCATTTAATATAGTATTTGTTGGATTATATTTTATAAACTACTAAAATGATAGGACGTTTGGTGCAAAAGCCCATTCTCTGATGGCTTTGTGGAAGGGACAAACTTAGCAGTAATGTGAACGGACATACGATACTGGAACGGACAAAAGGCAGGAGGTGAGCAGGTTTATCACGTGAAAGCGTTACTGTGTGTGATTTCCAGGTCGATTGATTTAGACTTGATCGAGATGATGATGCGTGTACAATATGTAGCAGCACATGAAACATCCTGATTCAGCTCTCTTAAACAGAACTTACTGTACTTTGCATCTTCATAATCAAGTCCCATAACGAAGGCGATCATCAAAAAGTTTGAAAACCCCATAAGGATCCGATTATGGATTCGTTTAGTAATTTTGAAGCTATTAGCTAGAGTTGAAAATAAAACTTATCGATAATTTAAGTTGAAATTTATTTGTAGATATAATTTGTAGTTGATTGAACGAGTTTGAAATAGGGATCCCTCTCATCTTCTTTTCATTCTCATCTACAATAATAAAAATTCGACTCATGGATATAATATACATATAAATAGCTTCGACTATTAATCTTTAATGTTGAAATATAAATTAAATTGAAACTTGACATGATTTGAGAAAATAATCCTTAATCTATTTAAACTTGAAGTGACTTTTCTTAAAATCTAAATATGACATTGGTGTTTTGTTTGATTTTCTTGATTTAGATGCATTGAAATTAAATACCGAAAAAGTTGTTAGGGATATGGCTACAAGTATTCTACTTAAATTTGACAAGTATCGGTCATCTATCAATGAAAATTTAGCTATAGTTGATGTTTAAGATCCTCGAAACAAGTTCGTTTGTGTAACTTTCTAACTACAATGAGAATTATGGTAAATTGGGTGAAGTTAGGGTTGAGAGGGATAGATCATTTTGGAAGATCCTTTGGTTAGACATAAAGATAATAATTGTTCAAGTGATAAAGGATTGCGCTTTAAGTTTTGTATTGCATTGTATTGGATACAAAGGGGTAACAATCTAATGATTTTGTATTGTATATAAAGGGACGACATTCTATGATTCTACTACTAAAAGGCCATATCTCTTAAAAGTAAAGCTACTCGGTGATGTATGGTTAGTGATTCTACAAGTAAAGATAATGCGATGTTTATTAAGATTACATTAAAACTTTATCTTGAAGACTATCGAAGATTTTTACCTATATTTATTTGATAACGAAAAACGATTCGAAACACTAGACGACACGCTGTACGTCCAGTGGATTAAAATATCGAAAAAGATCGGTAGACAGACTAATCATCGTTAAGAATCACAGCAAAAGAAAAAAAGAACACACAAAAATCAACGCTAGACGATAATTTATTAATTAGAAGATAATGCTTTTAGAATTAATATATTTAATATTAAACTTCATTTTTAAGTTTCTTATTATAAAACTTTGCCGTGGGCAGGGTTATTTATATATATGATACATATATGATCCTCAAGGATTTGCTTCATTAAGTGATGAATTTGTAAAAGAAAGTCTTCTTGACAATGAACCTGTGAGAATATCAGTCAATTCTATTATCTTATCGTTTAGGATAGTTTAAATTTAATTTTATCGAGAATATTTTTATTATTCCCTTGTAATTTCCTCTATATAGGGTCATAATAAATTTAATATACGTGTGGTTCTATTTCAACCATAATTCATCATGGTATCAAAGCCTACCGATCTTATAAGACTTGAACATCAAACCCTGTTGCCGTCAACCTATCGACGTCTAAATCATCCCTTATCACCAATTTACTGGTGATTCAGTCGATCTACATGCATAGTGTATTGATTGTTCTTCTTTGCTCGTTATTGGTGAAGATATTTCGTGCTCATTGCCAATGGAGATTTTCAGTCTTCAACGATCATTACTTTACCCATGTTGATGAAGATATTTCGTGCTCAGAACCTGTAACGGTGAACATTTTTGTTACATACATATACAAATTTCTATGTTTTTAAATCAAAATAAATATCTTATTGTTATCTTTTGTCGTAATAATTCGTATCAATTTTTTTAATTTTTGTACGGAAGCATAACATTAAGAATATTTTGGATGCACATTTTTTGTTAATAGAAAACTAGATTGTTGAAGAAGGATTAAGATCAGACATTAACATATTTTTGTTATGTATTTTTGCGAAATATAGATTGATATTGAATTTTCTACTAAAAGTTTGTATTAATTTTTAATCAAATTTATTAAAGTTGATCATTCTGATTTAAATTGTAAAATAATACCAAATTTAATTTAATATTTATTTTTATTTTAAATTAAAATAATACAAAGAAATATTTTTAATGAATTTGTTACAGTTTATTATTTTTATACATTCAAGCTTAATTTCAAATCTACAAAAATTAAAGTTGCAATATGAGACAAGTAATTTGGACCCCGCTTGCGTTCCGTTCGTCAAAAGTTAATTCACTTTCTAAACGAAGTGAATATGAACACATTTTAAAACTCGTGTATAATTTAGGATCGACTCGTTCGACTAAAATAATACTATATGAACATTATTTTAGTTGAACTACTCGGCCACTCGGGCTCGGCTCGTTTAAAATTCGTACAAACGAGTATAGCTTAAATATGTCATTGCTCGGCTCGTTCGGATTTTATTACGCTCCTAACGAACTTTACAAAATAATATAAACTCGTGAAAATCAATTTAAATACATGTCGGTGGAAATTACTCAAATTAGAAAAATATAAATTATTGTTGCTTACGACTTATGATAAAACAGAACGGCAAAATCGTCAAACAACAAAGAGAAAAGAACAACAACAAATGAAATGATACCAATGGATAACAGAAGAGCATTGTTATTCTGTCGCACGACGAATACAATGTGGCTGGGACCTCACAAGCGTTACTAATTGGAGGGAAATGTCCCACAGTTGCATAATCAAAGCAATGGCATACAACCTGGCAAATAGCAAAGGAAAATTTATGTAGGAACCAAACGAAACGTTATTTCCTTATTCTAAAATCGGGAGTAGTCGTTGATGGTGTGTTTTGAATGAGCTCTCGGGTTTTCTTCAAACCAAAGTTATTCCCACGAATCGTCTAGCAACCACTATAACATCTTTCTATAAACTTAATTAAACATAATATATTTTTTTTCATATATATATATATGATGTCTTATTAATTTTCACATTCTCGATGTGGGAAAACTTTCTCTATAATTAATTATTTTAAGGTGTATTTAATACACTATTTTTTGGACATTAATTTTTCATATATTTGAACATCATTTTATACATATGAGTATACATAATTGTAGTACTCGGAACCATTTAGTTAATGCTTTCGTTTTCGACGTTGATATTGGTTGGAGTCCACTAAAAAATTTCCCGAAAAAAAACTTACGATGCAAGTTCATAAAAATAATTCTAATAAGTTCAAGTAAAAACTTCAAATAAAATAAAAACGATTAGGATTATAATGCAACCAAAAATAAAAGAGAATACGAAAGTTGGTTACTCGACGGTTCATTAGGAATATGTGATCAAAATCCTAAAGATATAATATAGTAGATCTAAAGATATATCAGATTCGACAACCAACAAAGGTGAATGTAAGTTTGGTTACTTACACTTTTGGGAAGTATTACATACTCAAATAATGGAAATGATTCACATATCCTCGTTTCTACTTAATTCTTTTCTTTGTATATATTTTTAATATTTAATAGTTAGATATCTCCTTGAGATATGATCTGAGGTCCATTTCGAAGGATCAAGCTTATCGAAGCCGAATATTACTCGTAGCAAAAGTTTATTGGGTAGATAATTGATGAGTTTTAGGGAGATTGAAGCTTATTAAAGTTGATGTATGTGTAAAATTACATATAATATTTTTACTTTTTATTTAAATATAATTTTATATAAGATTATATTTTGTTAGATTATTGGGTCATACAGTGGGCCGAATATTTGAGTTTATTTGTTGGTTTATTTTTATCTTATTCTTTACTCTTGTTATAAATACTTTGTTCGATCAATAAATAAAGCAAACCTACAGTTCACGAATCTCTACATAGTATCGTATGATCTCTAAACACGCTTCCGCCTAAGAAAACCCTAAAACACAAACCCTAATCACACCGCCATCACCGTCGCCGGTTGGTCGGCGGGATAGCTGCCAGCCAACCGACACTCTACAACCAATTTCTACCATCAAAGAAAAGAAGAGAGGGAGGTCCATCAAGTCATCGTAGTATCTCTTCGTTCAAACTCATATTGGCGTGTTACTATCGCCAATAAAACAAGAAGCAAAGAAGGGAAGGAGGTCCATCAAGTCTTCATAACATCTTTTCGCTCATATCTACCCTAGGATGCTAATCAACTTGCGTCTTAGGGCCCAAAACTTACCCTAAAACGTTAATCAACCTACTATCTAGGTCTCAAACTTAACCTAGAACGTTAATCTACCGGCATCCTAGGGCCCAACCTACTGAATGGAGGAGGTCCATCAAGTCCTCATTTCATCTCTTCGAGTTTCTATTGTTCAAACTTGGAGTTGTTGAATCACACATCCGCTTGAGGGGGAGTTTTAGTTATTGGGTCATACATTAAGCCGTATATTTAAATTTATCTCTTTATTTATTAGTTTATCTTTATCTTATCTTATCATTTACTCTTATTATAAATATTCTATCAAATCAATGAATAAAAAAAGTCTTCGGTTCACAAATCTTTACATATTTATAATTATCATTCGATAATTTATCACAATCTCTACAAATTTCTTCCTTGTAACTTATAAAATTGAAAGAATATAAACTATAATAAACTATCTTAGTCCTTGTAAGTTAGTGCTCTCAAAAACTTACATTCTAGTTTATCCTTTTTGCATAGTCTTCGTAAATTTAATAAACTTCCCTAAAATAATAAAATGAGGTTTCCAATGAACCTTGATCACAATCTTAATTTAAATTTTAAATCGCGGATCTTAGTTTTAAAATTTATGGTAGTTATTTTATAGCAAGATCTCTTTTCCTTTCCATGACACAAGATGTCAAAATTTGATTCAATTACATACAATGACTCGATTCGATCATGTGCTTCGAATCCGATCATATATCATTATTGGCCCGAAATGACGAACAGTAATTGCGTTTAGTTTCTACTAGCCAAGTTCTTCATTTATTTTTACAATAAAAGTATTGTCTTGCTTTCAGTTTCTAGTTTGTATTTTTCCTTAAGTAAAACCTACAACTAACAGTTTACCAACGGTTAAAAGTAGAAAGTACGTACGTAAATGATAAATAACCTAAGAAAATCGAAATAAAATTCAAAATGTAAAACGACAAACCAACCGCCAAGTTATACATCAAACTCTACTAAATTAGGTGTTAATTAACTCTTCAACTCACAAATACCACAACTAAACAATGCAACAAATTGCTTAAAATGCTCCACACCAAGAAAAACTACCACCAATATTTGTTTGGTACATAATTTGTTTGGTACGCACGTAGCTAGAATAAAACTTTAAATATAAATATAAATAAAATGAGAAATAATTCATTTTAAATGTTAAAATATAACATTTGATACGGATTGATTTCATAAAATAAAAGACGGTACTTGAATTTGCCCGACCTAAAATACTATTTTTTATAAAACAAGTAAAAATAATTTGATTTCATTAAGAAATTCATCAATTAAAAATATAGACTGTTATTTTCACTTATTTTTCGAAATGATCATTTTAACATTTTTCTACCAAACATGTAGAGATATCAGTTGAAATAATACTAAAATTAATTTCTGATTCTATAAGAATTATATTATGAGTTCATGTAGAATATATGAGACCCGCTTGTGAACTATAAGTTTATTGGATCAGAAGTCAAAACTTATTTTAAAATCAATCTCGAACTTATAATATAATTCTTTAAGGATTATATTATGAGTTCGAGACGAAGAATATAAGAGATTAATATTCAATAACCTTAAGTGAGAGGAGTTATTTTTTGGGTTATTTTTACTCATACAAGTATTTTAATATTCTCATGTACAATCACCGTCTCTTATCAAACACACTCTAAAATATAGCCCCTTCAATATAATCTAAAATAATCCATTAATCTTTTGCTAAATAATAGTTGATTGAACGAGTTCTTTTTATTGTTGATAAGCTTGATGAGTATATGAGAGAGAAAAAAGCTTATTATAGTTGAAACACGTATAAAATTATTTTAAAGGGTTTACTCATCTAATGTTAATATATGTAGGTTTATATTTGTAATATATCATTCAAAAAGCTAATATAATCTTCACAAGCTCCCGTCATGTAGCTTATGGAATGAAAAAAAACATTAAATAACCATAATATTCATAAGCTTATTCTCCCCGGCGCTAATTAGGGCTGTTCATTTTCCGGTTTGGTCCGGATTTTGGACCGGACCGGACCTGGACCGGACCGGACCGGAACAAACAGGTCCGGTCCTCGGTCCAGGAATTCCGGTCCAAAACCGGTCCGGTCCGGTCCGGTCCGGACTGATATTTTTTATAAAAAAAAATAAAAAAAATTTTAGTTATAAAATATTATAAATATATAAAAATTTTAGTGAAATAAAAATATTAAAATTAACTAATTAAGTCTCGGTCCGATCCGGTCGCAATAGGCTTGGTGCGAAAAAAATGAGAAAAAAAATAAAAAAAAATTTAAAATAAAAAAATAAAAATTTCCGGTCTAGGTTCGAACCGGTGAACAGCCCTAGCGCCAATGTCCCAACTTATTCTTTCTTTCTCTTCTTTTCATAAGCTTGATAAGCTACATAAACTCTTTATTTGTGAAACTCATGATTTTAGAAGAGTATGGAGCTTATCAATTTTATGGAAGAAAATAAGTTAGAAAGTGGGTGTTTGAGAACTTAAGTTTATGGCGATTATGATATATTATTGTAGCTTATATTCTTTTTTTATTTCATAAACTATACCAAGAGAGCTTGCCGACCTTATGATAGCTTATTGAATGATATATTACAAGTATTACCCTATAAAAATAAATTCTTTTTAAGTATTTTTTACATGTATATCATATACACTGAACTTTATTATCTCAAACAACCATCAAATTTATAAAAAAAAAGCTCGTTTCATTAATAATTCCATTTACCAATAAGTTCCAACTTCACCTTTAAAAAGCTCAATATTTTCAAACGGACCCTATAACCATTGCGATGTGTAATAAATTATCGCACATTGAATATACGAGACATGTGAACTTAGGGCCTGTTTGCTTGCAAATTGGTTTATTTTCGGGTTTATAAATAAATGAGTTTATACGGATTTATAGTTTATTTTCGGGTTTATTTCTCAATGGGTTTATATATATAAATCATATAAGGTTGTTTATTTGTAGTTTATTTTTTGGGTTTATTTTTGTTCAAAATACACTTATGCTCCTAAAAAAATCGAAGAACGACGAGGAATACATAGAGATGAACAAAGAATATCGGGTTGGAAAAGTACAAGGCTAAAATCGGGTTTTAAACAAAAATAAACCCATCCCAGCAAAAATAACCTTTCTCAGATAAATTTATTTTTGAGTGGTTTATAAACCCAAATAAACTTATAGAGAATTAAACCAATCTTCAAGTAAACACGCACAAAAATTAAACTCTGAGTTTATAAACTAAATGAAACAGAAATAAACTAGAAGTAAACTGACCCTTAGTTGTCGACGATGAAGCTACGTGAACTTATTTCTGGACCTCATCGGACGTACCTTTCACGGGCATTTCATTTTACCTTATTAATCGAATGAATTACCGTTCACTCAACAAATTTACGGCCAGTAAGAACTTCATGGATAGTGTGTATTGTATATATAGCAAGGTGAAAAGTGAAAACGAATGATGTGACTCTTTAAGGTATGGACCTTATATATGCAAACCCAGCTCACAGTGTAAGACATTGAAGGACAATCGAAGCCTCAAAAGCAACAAAAGCAACAAAAGCTAAAAACACAATGGGCTTCAAAAGTCTTCATCTTCTCATCCTTCTGTCGTTGAATCTGCTTGCTCTTCAGATGGCTATGGTGAAAGCAAGGAAAGTTCCCACCTTGGATTGGTTTGTAAGTATATTAATTACTTTACTTCACTAATCTCCTTAAACATCGCTTTCCTACACATTTTGTATCAATTAAACTCGATCTCTTTAATCTTATGGGCGATACAACAAAAGATTTAAAACCTACTTCAGCGAGTTTGATCTAAACCTAAAATTTAGTACAAGTTTAAATGTGGTCATGCATAATCGACTAGTTTGAAAGATAAACAAGGTTTAAAGCCCACGAGACTCCATAAAACTTATAGGATAAACCCGCAAATTATTTATATTTTTGAAAATTAAGAAATGGGTTCATAATAAATTAGTTTAAACCAAACTTCGTAAAATTCATATAATAAGCTCGTTTGTTATTTTATTATTTATTCATGAATTTCTAACATGAAAAATTGCTTGTCATATTATGGATAACTACATGATATCAGTTAATCTGTACGATAATGTTTAAGAAGAATTATACGAAATTTAATTGTATAAAGTTCTGTATTATCTACTAAGTTAATGCTGTACTTTGTTAAGTTGTCAATATTATTTTTAATTGAAATTGCGCAAGTTATTGGATAGCTAGTCGTAATGATATTTTTTACTTTCGTTTTTTCTACGTTTATGATTATTTCATTTTCTTTATTTTCTTTCGTACATTGTCAAATAAGTAGTATCTTTAAGTAAACGTACTCTTATAGAAGTCATCATTAAAGTAAGTTTTTCTTTGGTTATTTTGCCTTCTTCTATTCAATCAATGATTCAGATATGCTGGCCAAAATAATAGAGAAAGAGACTTCAGAAAAATGACATAAATTGGGGGGAAAAAAGAAAAGAAAATGTTATAAATTGAAATAAAAAATAAAAAAAATTACGGCAGTTTTTTTTTTTTTTTTGTTGTTGTCAATATAAGCCACTTACACCATTTATAATGAAAATTTTTGTATATGTATATATATATAATTTTCAGCTATAGTATAAACTATAAAAGGTTAAAATTTTGTTTATATGGATTGTGTTTTAAAAACCGAAAAAAAAAATTATGATTAAGTTTTTAGTGGTAGTTAAGTGTATATTAAAAATATGAATTTTATTTTTATATAGGTAGAAACTCAGGTAGTTGTTGGTTTTGACTGGACGGTAACTTTTTTGTTCATCTTCTGATAATTTTTACTATGATACTTAATATAACATTTTGGTTGATTTATGTATGCATATAAAATTTATATCCGAGTTATAAAAAATATTTTATTTTATCAATAAATATTATAAGCGCTATTATCTTTTTCTTTTTTTTTATTTTTGAATCCTCCTATATCCGATTTCGTCTCAAATACAAAAAAAGTCATTTATTAGCTACTTTATATGTTACTTTAGGATTTGTTTGGTTACAAAAAATTATATTCCGATCAAACACGTAAGTCATAAAAAGCAACATAGTATACGTTATGCTAGATCTAAATAATCAAAAATTATTTATAGATTACAAAAAACAACTTTTAACAATGTGTTTTTATTAACAAATCACCTCTTATGATATTTTAAAATCAAATTAATATATAATACAAATTAGGCTGGGCATGGGACTGGACGGGACGGATTAAGGTCATCCCACGTCCCATCCCGACCATTATATATGGGACGAGACTGGGACGGGTCTTGAGTTTTGTTACTAAAAACCATTGAGCCTTATCCCGCATGATCTATATAAAATTTATTTTCCCCTTTTCGTTTTAAAATTAACAATTTACGAAAAAAAATATTCATTGATATCCTTAAAACGAAAAACATCAAAATAGAATGTCGCAACAAGGTTTACAAAACATAATTAACTTGTCAAGTCTAAACATCCAAAATAAAATATAAGAACAAAATTATATAATTATCACTACTCTTTAAACAACGCCACAACTGAGTTCAATTTTCCTTTGCCATTTGTAAATGAATTTAGACAATTGTAAATTTATAATAACAAAATTACATAATGATCACTACTCCTTAGGTTTATATATGTAATTATTTAATTTATATTTAAATTTTAATATATGCGGGACGGACCTTGCGGGACGAGGAAGGTAAGACCCATATCCCGTCCCGCAATATTTTTGGTGGGACGAGACGGGACGGGATTTAAAATTTTCAGATGAAAAACCGCCGGGATCGGGACAGGACCGGGATGGGCCCGGAATTTGCGGGATTTGTGCCCAGCCCTAATATTATAAATTATAAATTGAACTGCTCATATATTTATGTTGCAGTTGGAAGAGACGAATTACAGTAGGCTGTGTAGCACAAAGAAAATATTGACGATAAATGGCATGTTTCCAGGCCCAACATTGCATCTCTACAAAGGAGATCGCATCAAAGTCAATGTTCACAATCAAGCCGACTATGGCGTTACTCTTCATTGGTAACTTTTTCATCACACTTTTACTTTATGCATGCACTATTATTTCTCAACATTACTTCATGGACAATGACATACAATTTTTTTTTCGAATTTCGTCGTGCATAAAGTATCCCTTCAATTCGACACGATTATTGCCTCATGCACTCTATTATTCTAATGTCTGTCCATCACACATGTAGATGGTCGGGTCGCAGATGAGCTATTTAGGACTCGATCGATTAATTTATAAACGCTAAACATTAACTGTAAAAACTTTGGTTCGTTCGGTTAAAATTATATTGTTGTTATATTAGCCGAGCTACTCAGATTCAGCTAGGAAAAAAAAAAAAAATTTCGTTCTAACCTGTTCACTTCCTAAACAAATCTAGCATGAGTACATTTTTTCGCCAAAAAATAAATAAAGTATGAATATATTTAAAAGTTCGGTTAGAATTTAGAGTTGGCTCGTTCTTAAACAAGATGAGCTATACATATCTCAACTCATTCGGTTCGTACAACAATCCTAAACAAGCCTAGTATGTATTTGTTCACTTCTGAACCGGACCGTAAAAATGGACGAATTTTTTATTTTATTTTATTTTTCTGGTCTGATCCAAGGTCTAGGTTTAGGGTAATTTTTGGTCCCGGTTAAAGACTAGTAAAACCGGTGATCCAGGTATCACTGAAATTTATAAAAATATATTGAAAAATTAAAAACACCCTAACAGAAATATGTTAGATAGACCCGGGTTGGACCAAAATTCCGATCTTGAGTCCATCATTTTGAAATTTCCGATCCTCTTGTCTAGACCAAATCCGTAACATCCGGTCAGTCCGATCAAGCCTATTGAACAACCCTACCTATACATAATTCGTGATCACGCACTTAAGGGCTATTCTTTGTGATTATATTATTAATCTTAGTCTGAAATATATGTAGTTTCTAGTTAATAAATAGACCAATAAGTTTTTTTTTCTTTTTTTAATCAACTTGAATAATCGTGATTCCCGTTCTTCAGTTTTAGAGAAAATACGTCGATTTCCGTATTATATAGTGTGTCTTCTTCTTTCCTTTTTTTTGTATGATTATCTTATTGTCTTAACTCTTAAACTTCAATATATATACTCGATTTCTCATCTATAAATAGAAGCCAACATAGGTTTTTTTTAGTTATGTAGTATTGATATCTGTTAATTTATCTTTCATATCCGTCGAATCTACAACGAGGAGGACATGCACGTCAAAGTAAACCTACACATACAAATATTCTGAGTTCTATCCTAAAATCAATTGACAATAGAAGGAGTAACCCTCGTACTTATATATGTTAAGTTTACGGGTTTTATATTGTCAATGTGAGACACATTTCTCACACTCAACAGTCTCCTCAAGTGCAACTATCCTGAACTAGTTGACACTTGACACAAAACATTAAGGCCGACTTAGAAAACGGACGGGTAACATATTTTTCGCTAATCACAACCCAAACACATGATAATAATGGACCCGAATCAGACCTACCATGATACCATATTAATTTATCTTTTATTCGAAAAATCGCGTTACTAGATATATTTTAAATATTGCATTTCACAAATTCAGTAATGATTGAGGGGTTACACGTCCTAGTCTAGAAAGGGATAGCTTCGATCCTAAATTCAAAATTATATGTCTACTTATGAACCAAAATTCTTTAATTAAATCTTTTTAAATGGACATAACCAAATAGATAAAACACTATAGATACATACATAACAATGCATCATGAAGTGACGTTCGAATGGATTGGTATGATTGTATAAGGAGATGGATTGGTAAGGTTGTAAAGTGGTACGTATACAACTAAAACACTCTTTATTCGAAGATAAATTCATGATAACGAACACAAAAAAAGGAAAGAATAGAAATTATATTAAAATAAAAATTCGACGCGTTTTATTTGTTTTTCATATATGTTTCTTTCGTACTTCTTTTGGATTGGGACAGATATTTCATGTCATCGTCATGACTTTTTTTTTTGGTATCTTTTAAAACAAGCCATTCCATTTAAGCTGAGTGTGGCTTCGTGATTAGGGATCATAATCACACCCGTATTTGATAGGTGTTCGAAATCTAACCCGATAAAATGGGTGGATATTCGTTAAAATACAGGTGAGACTCGAGTGACGGGTGTAACTGGTGATGAGACGGGTCGAATACGGGTGAACATCTCAAAATCCATCACCCGACCCACCATCCGTACCATTACCCACACCCATCACCTGCACTCATCACCCATTTTATATTTTATCATAAGTATTTTTTATATTTTAATGACATAAAAAAACCTTGTCAGCACTATTAATTTTCACGTCCCATGAATTTTAAGGAAATATACTTTTTGTCACATATAAAAATATTATTACTAAAGAATACGAGTCAAATAGAATACGTCAACTCTAGATTTTTTTCATTGTTTTTTTTTTGTTTTTTTTTTCCACTTTTGGTTCAAACTATGTTTTGGAGGTACGTAGGATGTTTCAAATTTATTTTTTTTTCAACAGTGTTAGTTGTTAAGCCTTAAATTGATCTGTATATTTAATTTTAGCTTACACAATTTCAATTTGTTTTTTGCTGATTAAATATCACCGAAAAACCCCAATTCACCCGTTCACCCGCACGGGTACGGGTAAGGGTGACAAAAACTACGAGTCGAGTGACAGGTCGGGTGAAGATTTTAGGTGGCAGATCGGATAACGGAAGTGGTACATCTACCCATCACCCAATCCATTGTCATCCCTAAATCATGACACCCGATTCATTAACTTTGTCTTTTACACCAAATCCTTTGTTTTCTCAAAAAAAAATATTTGAAAATCACATATTTATAAGATATCTATTGGATTCTAACCGCAATTACAAGAAAAGCTTGTATATCCGATCTCTCGGAATTTAAGCGACAACAATCGACTTTGGTGAACAAAAATATAAATGATAGGTTGTTTTATATCTAAAATTTTGTAGTAATTCGAATTATATTTTCACACAATGTAATGAAAAGAAAAGGATTGACCTGGATGACAAAATATAATTAGTAATAGGTTTGTTTATATGTCAATTTATCTAGTTAACCTTTTGAAATTCTATCAAATATGGACAGGCATGGAGTAAAGCAACCTAGAAATTCATGGTCCGACGGGCCAGATAATATAGCTCAATGTGCGATTAAACCGGGTGCCAACTACACATACGAAATCATACTCTCGGATGAAGAAGGAACCATTTGGTGGCACGCACATAGTGATTGGTCACGTGCCACCGTCTACGGTGCAATCATAGTCAAACCAAAACCTCCGAACAAATATCCGTTTGCTAAACCGGATGGTGAAGTCTCATTACTTCTAGGTACGTACATTAAAATGTGACATATATATCCGCCCATATACTTGTATAGTTATGTATATAATCAAGAAATGTATTTTCTTGATACATGTTTAGTGTTGATGTTAGAATTGCATCTAAAAAAAACATGTAGGATCTTGGTATAAGGCAGATGTGATGCAAGTGATTACAGACGCCCTAGCCACCGGAGGAGAGACCAACAAATCTGATGCTTTTACCATCAATGGACAACCTGGGGACACACAACCTTGCTCCTCTCAAGGTACGTCGTTCGTTTCTTTCTAGCTTCGTAAGGGTTCGTTTGGGGTGTGTGTCAAAATTAGATTAGAATCATGAATCGGTATAGAATGAAGAATGATCTATTCCGCTTCCTAAAACACCATGTTTGATTAAAAATTTCATAAACCGGGATTGTATGAACCATATATGTACACACATTAGTTATTAACATTTTTGTTTTAACAAAATTTATGCATACGTACGTAGGCATGTTTCGGATGAAGGTTGACCATGGCAAGACATATCTTCTACGCTTAATAAACGGTGTCTTGAACGAGAACATGTTCTTCATGGTGGCGAACCACAAGCTCACGGTGGTTGGAATGGATGCAGCCTACATCAAACCTATCGTCACCAACTACATCATGATCACACCCGGCCAAACCATGGACATTCTATTGAAAGCCAACCAACGCCGTAGCTACTACTACATAGCATCCCGAGCTTTTGGTGAGCTCGTTTACTCAAATGCCACCACAACCGCCCTTATCCAATACACCGGAAACTACAAACCACCGGCCAACGCCTCATTCCCTGACCTACCCGACTTCAACGCCTCCATGCGTTCCGTAGCCTTTACGAGGAGATTAAGATCCTTAGCCACCAAGAAATACCCTATAGATGTTCCGAAAACTATCCAAAAAAGGCTCATTATGACAATAGGGTTAAACACATTGCCTTGTGGGAAAGGTAACGAAACCTGTTCCGGTCCAAATGGAGATAGACTATCATCGACATTGAACAACATTACATTCGCTGATCCGAAGATTGATGTGTTACAAGCTTACTACAAGAAAATTAAATCGGTTTTCAAACCGGATTTCCCTAATAAACCTGAAAACCCTTACAACTACATTGAGGATCCTATGCTCAATACGAATACTACCATGTCGAATAAAAATGGTACTAGGGTTAAGATTCTCGAGTACAATACTACTATTGAGATTGTCTTCCAAGGGACGAATGCCCTAAATGGCTCGGAGACTCATCCCATGCACGTGCATGGGTATAGTTTCTACGTTGTTGGTTCGGGTCCTGCCGAGATTTTTGATGAAAAGAGAAGCCCTAAAGGATACAATTTGGTTGATCCACCTCTAGTTAACACCATTGGTGTGCCGAAGAATGGTTGGACTGCTATTAGGTTCCGAGCCGATAATCCGGGTAATTAAGTCTTTTAAATGATGATTTGTTAATGTCTTGATTCAATAACTAATGTTACATATGTTGTGTGTATGTATAACAGGAGTATGGTATATGCACTGTCATTTGGAGAGGCATACAAGTTGGGGTATGAGCACTGTGTTGATTGTAAAGAATGGGCCTACTAGGGCAACTAGCTTGAGGCCTCCACATTACATAAACCCATGCTAAGTTATCAAGTGTAAGGCAACAATATTCTATACATCCGCCCATAAGATATAATTACTATTAGAATAAGAGTGGGGGATATTGACGCAAGTTGCTTGTATTTACATTTATAAATTATTGTTTATCAAAAAAAGTTATTATTTTTATAAGGGAAAGTGAGTTGATATAGTAGACAACATGTATGTTGCTTATCGTACTAAATAGAAATAAGTAAGTATTTCTTTTGTATGGAGAAAATCTCTATACTGTTCATTAGAGGAAATTCATCTCTCTCAAATCCAAATAAGGTAAAACCCCTAATACTTCTATCTACCACCGTTGTAATATCGCAACAAGTACTTTTAGTGTTCCATCGCACCTCTATTGTTGTTTTCTTATAATATAAAGAATCGTCAAAAGGCAAGAAAAAAAAAGAAGATTTTTAAGAGAAAATCTCTTTGGGATTGTTCATCAATGTTCGCTGGTTTTACACCCCTATAAATCTTTATCAAAAGAGATAGAGACTCACAGGATAATAAAACTAGGAAAGGATAGTTTTATATTTATAACGTGTAATAAATCCTAAATAGCAACGAACCACAGTGTATGGATCGTACGGAGTAAGACAAGTATTTCAGGGCGAACACAAAGACTGAGAGGATAAGGGAAAGAATGATCAAAATTTTTGGAAAGGTTTGGGGTTACTCTCAATTGAATGTCACCTTCAATCAAGAGTAGTTTCCTAAAAGGAAAGCAAAACAAAAGATAATCAAATTAAAGGGAAGAAAAATGGATTCTAAGGGTTCAAGATCATTGTTTATACACACAGACTCAGGACAATCTCACAAAGTATATATGATTTGAAAAGCATACAGGGATGAATGTTTCTTAAATCAATGTTCTTGTACAATGACGTCTCAAAAACATAAAGGTCCGCAACCTAATACCTATTGCTTTCAAGGTAAAGAGGGAGAAATAAATTAAATAAACCTTAATCTTTCAATCAAGGAAACACAATAACCCTTTACACTTACGTCTCAGGAATTATTGCCTCAAAGGAAGGAATAATGGCACATTCTATCCAATAAAGGTTAAACCTTTATTACCTAGGAACAAATTCTCTTATGTATCTAAGAAGGAATATCTTAGTTACGACTTAATTCCTACTTAGGTTGAAGTGGTTTAGATCATTCCTAAACCTGCCAAAAACCAAACCATTCCATAGGATTTAAAGCGATTCAAATAATTATAGGGAACAATCCCTCATTATCCAAGGTATAAACAAATCTTTGTCAACCTTATAACCACAAAGACCAAGCCAATATATCATATCTAGATCTACAGCTAAGCAAAACAATGAAAGCATAAAAAGTGAAAAGAAAGAACTCAACTTCAATGAATGAAAAACCTTCAATCTTGTCAAATCTTAAATCAACAATCTCTTCCAAACAAATCTGAATGCGAAAGTGCGAAACTTTAATCTAAACTAACTAAACTATGAAGAACAACGGTGATGAAGAAGAAGGTTAAGAGAAGGCTCCCCCTCTAGGGAATATTCTGGCCCTCAATAAGCACACCTTGGATTGAATCCAAGACTTCCTTTTATACACAAAGTCTAGCTAAAAGACATTGGGCTGAAAAGGTAAAAGCCCGTAAACGAAATAAAACGCTCAGGAAAGAATCTCGGGTTGGATCTCGGCCGAGATCAGGCATTGTCGGGGCTGAGATTTCGTCTTTGATCTTCAACGTCATGGATCTCGGTCTAATCACCCGAGATGCTGACCGAGATGCCGACCGAGATATTGCAAAAAAAACCTCCATCTCGGGCCGAGGTAAGTGGATCTCGGCCGAGATGGCTCCTTATTTCTTCATGCCTTTAGCTTGACTCCTAGCCCTTTCCCGTGCACGTATGCTTGCTCCAATGCATCCACTTTGAGGCTTGATCCTCAAATACGTCGTTTTAGCTCCATAATGCGCCAAATCACCTACAAAGCCACAAATAGTGTGTGTAGACATCTATTCTTGCAAAGTATAACTAAACAAGCATAAATGGCAAAAAGTAAGGCTAAAACATGAATGCGAAAAGGGAAAATCTACCTAAATGCATGACTAAAACAGGTCGATAAATCATGTTATCAATCAACTAAGCAGCTTCTTCCTCTTACTCCTTGAAAAATCTCTTTGGAATTGTTCATCAACTAAGTAGCTTCTTGTAGTCTCTTTCTTCTTCTTTTTTCTGTAAAAACTTGAAGAGAGTCTAATGAAACAAGAGTTGTCTCCCTATACAAATCTTCTTTCTCAACAAGCAATATATGTACTAATGCCACAATAGAGAAAGGAAAACCTCCCAAGAAATCAATCAAAAAGTAGGAATTTCATCACCACCTTCTACCCTGTTCAAGCATGTTTAAGAACTGGTTTGTAGAGTTGATGTTTGGTTTGAGATTATTCGACCCCAAACTCGACTGACGCTTCTAATCTCCCCAGTCAACGAGGGTGACAGCCTGCACAATGAGTCTTCGTTTTTTCAAGAACAAGTCCGGATCTTTTCATTCACCGGGTCGAACAACTGGTTTTTGACCTTTTGGAGTTTTTTTTCTCTTTCACTCACCATGGATGGACCTCTAATTTCCCTTCTTATTCTTGTGTTTGAGAAGAAAATAGAAGAAGAAACGAAATCACTTTGATAGTAAAGTTTCAAACTTACAAACTATGAGCAATTCTTCCTTTATTTGGGCTTCATAGTTTTTTGACGATGAAGATAAAACTCATCTACCTCCTGGTTCTTATTACTGCGGTAGGTTATTTGACTAGGGTTCCTTGCTTTTGTCACATGCCTTTCTCCCTCCAAATGAAATTAATTGGGCTTTTGGCCCAATTATCAAAAGCCATGAATCATTAAACAAAATTAAAAGTTTTTAAAAAACAAACAAAACAATGCTTGTAAACACAATTAAAAGGAAAATTTCTTGTCTTCCAAATGGATTCAATCCGCTCAAAATCGCACACAATCAACAATCTCATATTCTTGTCAAACTACATCATCAAAGTATTGGGCCTTTTGGCCCAATACTGAAAACTCATGTGTATTTATATCATTTGATCTTTTGATAAAAAAAAATATAAAAATAAAAAATTATGTTAAACCCGCATTTCCTTATACTCGATCTCCATTATTCAGCACCTTTTAAAGTCTTACACTTTTATATGACATGACACCAGTGTTCTACATTGTCGTCTTCTTAGTTTGACTTTGTTGTTTTGGTGGCGTTTCGAGTTGTTTGTCGAGGAGGGGGCGTGGATTTGTGATCGACTCCTGACGGCTCTGATGCGAGTCGAAATATGAGGTGTCCACAGTTGTTCCCCAGACTTCTTACCTGTGTACTTCCTTCGAAAACAGACTTTATGCTTATCGCTTCCTGCTGACTACATCATCATCATACTTTCCCCAGAAGACCTCCTCTGCTTTCGGGTTGTCTATGTTGTATTTTGTGTAATTCTTTTTCTTTTATTATGGCTCTTCGTGATGGTTAGTCCGTATGCCGATCTTTTTCGGCCTTTCGATCCACTAGACGACGTGTCATCTAGTGGTTTCAAACAACTTTCCTTTATCAAAAAAAAACATGTATGTTGCTTGAAAAGTAAAAAAAAAAATGATAGATTTATTCATTGTTGTGTGAGAGGCGTTAAGGAAAAAAAAACGAGCAAGTCACGAAAAAGTGATGAGCAAATATCCGTCGGATAGAGGACTTAAGGAGGAAACCCGGAGGCCATTAAGTAGAAAAATAATTTCCGGACTTACTTAGCGCGTATTCTATGTATTAGCATGTTATAATAAGACAATAAATCTAGGTATACTGACACAATGGGCTAGGGGAAACATATTTTAGGCCCATGGATTAATAGGCCCGGGGCGACAGGGGGTGCGGGGGGCTTAGCCCCCGCGGAGGATTCTATCTATTTATAGAATCCTATCTATTTATAAGGAATTCTATCTATTTGTAGGATTCTATTATTTATAGGACTCTATCTATTAATAGAGGATTCTATCTATTTATGGTTATAAATAGATAGGTGTAGGGTTGTATTCATTATCCACAATGCATATTGAAAACCCTAGCTGCAAGGTTTGTGCAGCAAAACCACAAAACGTTTTGTCTTCTCTTCTTCTCTATATTTCTGAAGTAACTCGTTGAAAGATCACAACAATTGGTATCAGAGCAAGGTTGTCGATGAGTTCCGTTGCAAAATTTGAGGTTCCGCGATTCAACGGAACTGGAAACTTCGGTCTTTGGCAGCGACGAGTTAAGGATCTGCTAACGCAGCAGGGGATGTTGAAGGCGCTGAAGGAGACAAAACCGGAGTCGTTGAAAGACGACGAATGGGAGGAGATGCAGGAGAAGGTAGCGTCGGTCATTCGGCTCTGTTTGGCAGACGAGGTAATATACCACGTTATTGATCTCAAATCTTGTCAAGAAATTTGGACTCAATTGGAGAAACGGTATATGTCAAAATCTTTGTCTAGCAAATTGTATCTCAAACAAAAATTGTATGGGTTGAAAATGGTGGAAGGTTCTGACTTGGTAAAACACGTGAATATTTTCAATCAAATTATTGGGGATTTGGCTCGGGTGGATGTAAAACTTGGAGATGAAGATAAAGCTATGATCTTGCTATGTTCTCTACCCTCTTCATATGAGAATCTGGTGATGACGTTGGCGTGTGGGAAAGACGAGATAAGTCTTGATACGGTGTCAACAGCGTTTCTTTCACAAGCCGAACGACGACAACATACCAGTGAGAGTTCTCAAAGCGAAGGGTTGTATGTTAGAAGCAACCAGGATAGAGGGAGGACGAAAGAGAAGCAAGAAGGAAGCAACAAGCAATCCAGGTCTAAGTCCAAGGGTAAAAAGCCAGTAACTTGTGACTTCTGCAAGGAGGAGGGTCACTTCAAACGTGATTGTCCTGCCAGGAAGAAGAAGTATGAAGATAAGAAGTCAGAGGAATCTTCAAGATCAGCAAACGTGGTGCAGAAAGATGACTCTGATGGTGCAGATTCTGATATGCTCTCTGTGACGTCAGGCAACTACTCAGATGTATGGATCATGGATACGGGATGTTCGTTTCACATGACTCCGAATAGAGATTGGTTTGAGACGTACAAGTTTGGAACTTTTGGCTCCGTCCGATTAGGAGACAACAAGGCTTGTGATGTTGTTGGCATTGGGCAGATAAAGGTGAGGATGCACGATGGTGTGATTCGAACATTGATTGACGTGCGTCACATTCCAACTCTAAAGAAAAATCTGATTTCCTTGGGGACTTCACATGTAAAAGGGTTCTGTTTTAAAACAAAAAAGGAATGTGTAAAGGTGAGCAAGGGGGCAATGACAGTTATGAAGGGGCAGATTATATCGGGTAATATCTACCGGTTGGTAGGGAGTACCGTTGTAGGTGGAGTTGCAGCCGTGGCTTTTGAGACAGATTACACAACTCTGTGGCATATGCGCCTGGGTCACATTGGCGAAAGGGGGATGATTGAGCTTCACAAGCGAGATCTCCTGGATGGTGTGAAGAGTTGTAAGATCGACTTCTGCAAGTTTTGCATGATTGGAAAACAATCCAAGGTGTCTTTTTAGACAGGTCAGCACAACACAGGTGGAATTCTTGATTATGTGCATTCTGATGTGTGGGGACCAACTCAGGTGTCGTCCCTAGGAGGATCTAGGTATTACGTCACTTTCATTGATGATTATTCAAGGAAGGTCTGGGTGTATTTTCTAAAGTATAAATCTGAAGTCTTCAGCAAGTTCAAGCTATGGAAGGCGGAAGTGAAAAATCAGACAGGGAGGAAAGTGAAGTATTTGAGATCTGATAATGGGACAGAGCACACGGATTCTCAGTTTCAGAGTTTTTGTGGTGAGCATGGCATTCAGAGACATTATACAGTGCGGAAGACATCACAGCAAAATGGTATTTCTAAGAGGATGAATCGGTCCATTGTAGAAAAAGCACGGTGTCTTATATTGAATGCAGGGCTTCCAAAGCAATTCTGGGCAGAGGCAGTGAGCATGGCGGTCTATTTGATAAATAGATCACCCCGGACTTCTCTTGACGGGAAGGTTTAAGAAGAGGTATGGACTGGTTCTGATTTAGACTTATCAAATTTGAAGATTTTTGGCAGTCCAGCATATGTGTTGATTCCATGTGATGAGCGAACAAAGCTGGATGCAAAGTCTAAGAAGTGCATTTTTCTGGGTTATGAGAAATGTGTGAAGGGTTTCAAGTTTTGGGATCCTGTTGCAAAGAAACGGATGATCAGTCGAGATGCTGTATTTGATGAGCAGGCAATGCTTCTACATGCCAAGGAAGTTGGGAAACCTGCAGTTACAAAGACTGAATCCAGATCAACAATAGAGGTGGAGCTTTCAGATTCTAGCACACCTACACCAGCAGGTGGTGAGCATGATGTAGATCAACAACAGGTTGAGAGTCTTGTTTCTGGAAGAAGCAGACGCATCACAAGGGCCCCTATAAGATATGGTTTTGAGGAGATGGTTAATTATGCTCTAGTCATTGGCACAGATGATCCATCCAACTTTCGAGAGGCTACTCATAGTCAAGGGAAAGAAGGATGGGTAGGTGTTATGGCTGAGGAGATGAAATCTCTCCATAAGAACAGGACGTGGGAGCTGGTTCCTCTTCCAGCAGGTAAGAGGACAATAGGATGCAAATGGGTGTTCAAGAAGAAACAAGACATCTTAGAGAAAGAAGGCATAAGGTACAAGGCACGACTAGTAGCAAAGGGTTACTCACAGAAGAAGGGGATTGATTATGACGAAATTTTTTCTCCTGTGGTCCGACACACATCTATCAGATTGGTGTTGGCATTGGTAGCTAGCTGGGATTTGCATCTGGAGCAGATGGATGTGAAAACAGCTTTCCTTCATGGTGATTTGGAGGAGGAGATCTACATGGAGCAACCAGAGGGTTTTGTTCAGCCGGAAGAGAAGAAACTTGTATGCAAGTTGACAAAGTCATTGTATGGTCTGAAGCAGGCTCCTAGGCAATGGTACAAGAAGTTTGACTCTTACATGCTTCGGATAGGCTACCATAGATGTGAGTATGATTGTTGTGTTTATGTGAAATATTTGGATGATGGATCACCCTTATACTTGCTATTATATGTTGATGACATGCTGATTGTTGGAAAGAATATTGATGATGTTGTTGAGCAAGGAATTTGACATGAAGGATCTTGGTGTTGCAAATAAGATCCTTGGTATGGAGATTCGCAGGGAGAGAAGTTCTGGGAGGTTATGGTTATCTCAGAAGACTTACATTGAGAAAGTGCTTGATAGATTCGATATGGCCAACTCCAAATCTGTCAACACTCCTCTAGCGAATCACTTCAAGCTCTCCTCAGCTCAGTGTCCGAAGTCTGATGGAGAAATCAAAGATATGTCCAAAGTTCCTTATGCAAGTGCAGTTGGTTGCTTGATGTATGCTATGGTGTGTACAAGACCTGATTTGGCCCAAGCTGTTAGCCAAGTGAGCAAGTATATGTCTAATCCTGGGAGAGAACACTGGGCGGCCGTCAAGTGGATACTCAGGTATTTGAGGGGTACTGCTGACCGTGGAATTATGTTTGGTGGCCAGGAAGGAGATCCTTCAGTTGTAGGGTATATTGATTCAGACTATGCCGGTGATCTTGACAACCGGAGGTCCACTACAGGGTATGTCTTTACTCTTGCTGGGGGGCCTATATGTTGGAGATCAGTTTTGCAGTCTGTAGTAGCCTTGTCTACAACTGACGCAGAGTACATGGCTTTAGCAGAGGCAACTAAGGAGGCTCTGTGGATTAGAGGAATTGTGGAGGAACTGAGTGTTGAGCAAGGTGGAGTTGAGGTACATTGTGATAGTCAGAGTGCTATATATCTAGCTAAGAATCAGGTGTACCATGCTCGGACTAAACATATTGATGTGAGATTTCACAAGATTAGAGAGCTAGTAGCTTCTGGTGAGATCATCCTGGAGAAGGTACACACTTCTCAGAATGCAGCTGATATGATGACCAAACCGGTTACCGCAGACAAATTCAAGCATTGCTTGGATTTGGTTCATGTCACTCGTTGTTAGATGAATGAGAAAGCCCCCTGTCAAGAGAAACAAGGAGGATCTGGCAACAAGATCCTAGAGTTGTATATGTGTTTCCAAATTTTTGTATTAGATTATGTTGTCTAGGTGGAGATTGTTATAATAAGACAATAAATCTAGGTATACTGACACAATGGGCCAGAGGAAACATATTTTGGGCCCATGGATTAATAGGCCCGGGGCGACAGGGGGTGCGGGGGGCTTAGCCCCGCGGAGGATTCTATCTATTTATAGAATCCTATCTATTTATAAGGAATTCTATCTATTTGTAGGATTCTATTATTTATAGGACTCTATCTATTAATAGAGGATTCTATCTATTTATGGTTATAAATAGATAGGTGTAGGGTTGTATTCATTATCCACCAATGCATATTGAAAACCCTAACTGCAAGGTTTGTGCAGCAAAACCACAAAACGTTTTGTCTTCTCTTCTTCTCTATATTTCTGAAGTAACTCGTTAAAAGATCACAACATAGCATGATGCGTGTTTGGTGGTGTGTGTTTACGTATTTGTCATAATCATTAAACCGGTAAAATAGGACCACCGACTTTTATAAGTAATTTTGGCCCAAGTGTATGATAATGGGCGGTGACATCATCTGCCCAACTCTTGCGAGAGTGGGAGGTTCTCGGCGACTAGCCGTGCGGGTGAGACGGACGGATACATCCTTACCGTGCCTTGCCGGAAATAGGGACCGGGGCGAGACCATTGGGTCTCGTGTCACAACCGAAGTTGAATTAGAACGGGATACGAGTTAAGAAAATTAAAGATAATAACCCGGACTTGCGTGATTTATGTTTTGTGATTCTTATGTGTGTTTGTGCCTTTCCCATTATTCTAATGCTTAGAATGCGTGCTAACGGTTTTAAACCGTTTATGTAGTTGACTTGCAGGTTAGGGACGCCGCCGAGTGAGGCGGAGGAGTGGACAGCCGGTCCCCGTACATTATAGGACGAGGAATATTTTTGAGTCGTTTTCACCTTGTTGTTTATTGGATGTTGACGCACTTTAACTTTGTATCATATTATGTGGTTTTACGGACTCGGCTGAGTTTCCCAGTTGTACTTTTACATTTCGCTTTCCGCATACATTAAACATGTTTTCAAGTTTTCCGCCTTTATTTTGTGCCGTTGTTGAAAGGTACAGTAAAATTGTTGTCAGGCTAAGGGTCGGGACCCACTGTGCGGTCTCGCCCGTAGCGCCCCGAGTCCCGCGGATTTGGGGTGTTACAGTGAAATAAAACACTAATTTATATACATCTGAATTGAAGTCCATAATATGTACACATACAAACATGAAACATTAGTAGGATAAAATAAAAACTAATTACAAAATAGACTCAAAAGCAAATACCCTAATTCATATACATTTGCATAAAAACAAAAAAGGCAGTCATGAACTCACTCTCTATTGTACAAACCCTCAACCTTCAATGGCCACCACCGCTGAGGTTATCCCTCTTGTCCTCCGGCAAAACTCGCCTCTAATTCCGGCTTAACCCGACAAGATAACAGTTATGCTTTCTCAATCAACGGAAACCCCTTCACCACCTTCTTCGGGCAAAAACCCCTCGTTCTCACAAATGGTTTTTGAAAGTCCTCGTGACATTATTGAAGATGATTTTGCTCTTTCTTCTTGTAATTTCATCCGGTGGAGGTTCTTGTTTTGGTATACCGCCGACCTCAAAACCCGACCTCTTTCCATTAATGGATCGATGTGTAATCGAAAGATTTAGATCCACAACTTTTGTGAATTTATCTTTAGGAGAATGTTGATAATCCATAAATTCAACTAACATATGCATCTTCGTTTCCTTTTCTTTGTATTTTCTTCCTGGATCCAAAGAAACCAACAAGAATACATAACAAATTGAGCTTGTTTATGGAGAAGCTGTATTTTCAGAGTTAATACCTCTCTAAAGTTAGGCGAGACTTAAAAGGAATCTGGAGGTTTGGTTTGTCCAGATCTAAAGACGAATCTTTGGCTTTCTCAGGCTAATCGCTCCTCCTCGAGGCTTTTGGTTTGCCGGATGAAACCGATTCGTGGCTATCGCCAAGCTTAGATGACTTCCTCAAAATCCATCTAAGTTTGGTACTCTAGAAGCCTTTATGGCCGATCCTCTCGAAAAAACAAATATTCTGGTTGTTGTAGCATGATACTCTAGAAGCCATCTAACCCTGATTCTGTTCAAGCAACGGACAACACCCTAGGCTTTCCTCGCAACGGCGGCGACCTCCATTTCTCCTCCTTCACCCTGCGTTGTTGTTGGCAAATGCTTTAACGTAATATCTTCCTTTTTGGGATTTTTTTTTCCTTCCCCTTTTCCTTTCAAAGGTTAATGGGCCTAGAGAATGAGATGATTGGTAACCAATGAATTTATTAAGAAAGCCCATTAATGAAAAGGTTTCTTGTTTGTTAAAACTTGGGTTTGTCTATGTAAACAAAACCACAAATTTGAATTGTTACGAGAAACTCTTGTTCTTTTTATGCCTAATCGGTCAAATCATCCAAAAATGAAAAATTCGTTCGAATCAAAATCATCTTAAAAATGACCAATATGTTCGAATGAGCTATAACCCTTGACTATGTTTTGGTCGGTTCACCAAGATTCATATCCATCTTCAATCAAATCAAAAGGTAGTTCTTGTCAACTACATCTTCAAACAAATTTGCTCCTTATAATCAATTTTCTCATTAAAAATCTTCAATCTTTTACAATCAAAAGTTTTACACTTTATGTCAAGACCTCGCGTTTGCAATCGTCTTCTTAGTTTGATGTTGCTTCTTTGGTGGCGTCTCGAGTAGTTTTTCTCGGAGGGGGCGTGGATTTGTGATCGACTCCTGAAGGCTCTGGTGCGAGCCCAAATCTGAGGTGTTCACAGTTTTTCTCCAAGCTTCCTACCTATGTATTTCCTTTAGAGACAAACGTTGTGCTCGCCGCTTCCTGCTGATTGAATCATTCTACTTTCCCTCGAAGATCTCTTGCTACGGGTTTTTTTTGATGTATTTATGTGTGTTTCTTTTTTCTTGTACTCTAGTTCTTCGTGACGGTTAGTCCGTCTGCCGATCCTTTTCAGCCTTTCGTTCCTCTAGACGACACGTCGTCTAGTGCTTTCGAACTGCTTTCTTTTATAAAAAAATTTAAAAAATAAAAAATTATATACATCTGCATAAGCCCCTCATGTTGGTGTGAAAATTCCGATTAGTCAACTTATGCGTAAGAAGCATTAATTGGGATTAATGTAAATTAAAGGCTCCGATATGTGGTTCCGTGTGAGTATCAACGGAAGAAGGATAACCTTTATGTATAAACTATAAACGAGCAAATAACTAACATGATTAGCCAATCGATAGAGCATACCTGATGACGAAGCCGGAGAAGTGTCGAGGAAAGCGGTAGTATTAGCACAAATGGTGTCGCATACATAATCTCATAACTTGACAAACTTTGAGAGGTTTGGCTACTCATGCGAGTAGGCGTATATTCGGGCGGTCCATTTTTAACAATGTTAATACTGGGTATATCATCAGTTGGTAACGTCTATGGCGGTTGTGTATTGGTGGGCAATACAAGGGTTGAGGTATATGAACTTCCCCTTACTACATGTTGCATTTGAATCGGTAATGGGCCAAGGACAACAAGAATTAGGTTATAAAAGACAAAAGGTGACAAAAGTTGATTTGTGATAAAAGGAGAATGTAGGCCGTTTTAAAGAAAAAGAAAAGGTGTTTTTTTAGAAAGTTACGATTAGGAAGATTAATGTAGAATGTGTTTTGGCCTTTAGGATAGCCAAGAAAAACACACTTACTATCGGAAGGGACAAATTTATCACTCGATACAAGTATTTGGAAAGCAAAACAAAGACAACCAAATGCATGTTTTGATATGTGATAAAAGGAGAATGTAGGCCATTTTAAAGAAAAAGGGAACGTGTTTTTTTAGAAAGTTACGTTTAGGAAGATTAATGTAGAATGTGTTTTGGCCTTTAAAATAGCCAAGAAAACACACTTACTATTGGAAGGGACAAATTTATCACTCGATCCAAGTATTTGGGAAGCAAAACAAAGAAAACCAAATGTATGTTTTGATATGATTGTAAAATACAGGTGACCCATGCAACATTTCATATGATGTTTTGTGAGATAGAATATGAGTTGGTTTATGATTGATAAAGATCTCCCAAAATTCAATTGATAATTTTTCTGAAAGCGTATAGAATGGACAATGTTTAACAAGTGTGTGTTTATGCTCAAAATAACCATTTTGTTGTGGTGTGGCAATGTAAAATGTCTATTAAAATTATGCTGTGTGAGTTATAAAAAGAAAGAATACGAGTAAATAATCAATAATAGTTAAAAAAAAATAGCCCTCAACGAGGATGTCGTTCGATAAGGAACCTATACATCGCAATGAATTAAAGAAAATGTTTCTAAAGAATGAGAAATGTTGAGGTCTAGAAAGAGAATAATTTACAAAAAGACATGAATCGATCACTAAGATAGTTTTTATATGCTAGATCGAAACTAATGGAGACACCAGGTCGATGGGATAGGATGAAGAATAGGGGTGGCCTACACGACGATGTAAAATGATGTGCGGGATAGAGCTAATGGTTGAACAAGCACAAGATTGTTGCAAAGGCAGTTGAAGCCAATATATATACGCCTTTTCTCTCTTCACCTACCCATATCAACATCATTGTAGTATATTCTTGTAATATGCATAATTTGCCAAGAAAAACTCACTACACAAGGAAGTTCTAAATTCCTGGCTATTAGACACTAAAGCTACTCACCACATCACTAAATAATTATCAAACCTCACTCACCACAATCCATACGAAGGCTCCGACGAGATTATTATCGACGACGGTTTAAGTTTAACAATTTCAAATATTGGATCCTTTAATTTTCAATCAAGTGCATATTACATTTCATTTAAGCATGTTCTTCATGTACCTACCATGCATCAAAACATAATTTTCATTAACAAATTATTAACGGATTATAAAGTTCTTGTCACATTCTCATCTTCGTCATTATTTGCGAAGGATATCCTAATCCACAACCTTATCATGGATGGTCTCGCTAAGAACGGACTATACAAATGGCCTATCAATCTCAAGTCTATTATAGCCTACATAAATTAGTGAGTTGTCACATATTGGCATCTCCATATCACTTTGTCCGCTAGGCCTCCCAAATCCAAAAGAAAATAACAATTCCTAGAAGACTTATTTGGACTTTTAAACCCTAATCCTAAATGAAGAAGGACGAGTTTATTTATTTTTATTTCTTATTTTGGTTAAACCGAAAAACGGTTATGGATAGAGAACTGAAAAATTAGTAATAGCTCAACTAAAAACTGAATCGTTGTCTTGTGATTTTTTGTTTGGTTTGACTGAAACCTTTCGGCTCGGTTCCGAAAAACAACCCAAAAGTTACTCATCCCTATCCTCCGAGTTTTACAAAACCTTCCGCCATTTTTATCTTTCCAACATCCTAAAAAGAAACAAATATGCCGCTTCTACCTACGAATGATGATTTTTGTATGAACAGCCTGGTGTTATTACTCTATGACAATTGTAATACCAAATAATTTCGTTATCATTTCCAAAAATCATCACCCTAAAATTATGTGGATTTTTTCATGGACAAGTCTCGTTAATATTCTCTCTGTTTATAAACAATTGTCATTTTAGCATTTTGCATACTTATTAAGGAGACTATGAAATAGATTCTTAGAGCACCCACATCAGTGTTTTTAACTATAATCTTAAGCTACCAATACTCGGTTGGTCTAGTGGGATGTGGTGCTAGGCTCCTTAAGTGTTTAGCTTGGAGATTCGAGTTCGAATCCTCCTGGCGGCATGTATGGAAAAATTGATATTGGGAGGGTATCCCCCAGCAATGGGCCACGACTTTCTACCCGATCCGGACGTAGAGCGGCTAAGCCGATCGAACCGGGTGGTCTCCGAATTTACCATTACCAAAAAAAACTATAATCTTAAGCTGTCATGTAGGAGTGAGAGTAAAATGTTGCTAGTACCAATAAATACCAATCTTGCAGAAGATTACTAGTACGGACCATGATCTTAACATATTAATTAGTGGGAATTTGTTTTTTTAGCCCAATAAGTAGATTTAATCTTATATATGACTTTAAATATATGAAATGATATATTTATAGTTTATAAAATAATTTTACATATTCATAGACATCCATTTTGTATGATTTTTCATATTTTAAAACTAACTAATATACATTATTATATGGTAAGAACACAATAATGCATTTTTATTGATATAGGTAAAAGATTGATTTTTATTGATATAGGTAAAAGATTGATTGTGTTCTTGAGGTGAGGTGGAAAGGAAAAAATATTATAATATATGTTAAGATTAATCTTAATTGTACATTGAAAATACAAATAATAAATAAAAAGATAGTTAGAATTATATCTATAGAAAGTTTGAGTATTAATAATGCCTATAAGACCAAATATTATGAAATAAAATTTTAGAGTTCAAATGACAAAAATTGAGAAACTGGGGGAGTAATGATTATGAGGACAAATATGTAAGGTGAAGGGTAAAATAGTTAATATAACAATTATTTGTTACAAAAGTTTAATGCTAAATCGACAATTATTTATAAACAGAAGGAGTACTAACGTAATATTATTATACGTAATATTATTATGGCTGATTCTAATAATATCATATCATTGATATCATAATTGTTCGTTACAAACATAACATTCATTTATTGAAAAATGATAAGTCCTACTCAAAACAAGCCAACTCAAGAATGATGGTTGATTAATTGAAAATTCAAACTCAAAATAGGTGATTAAACATCAAAATGAAAATAAATAATAGTTAACGAAAAAATAAATATATAAGTCGTGGTTAAATTAAATACCACAAAAATATAATCTACGTACATACTAGCTCACTTTGCAGTATTGTTTTTTAATGTAGCCACTGGACAACAGTCCAAATACGAACACGTCAGCATGGTTATCACGTGGAATACAAATTTATTTGGCTTTTCCTGACCTAAAGAATAAGACTTGACATACATGATGCATGTGAGTTATTTGTACAATGTAGCACAAGAGATTACAAATCGAAAGAGCCAGGACATGTTAAAGAAGCACAACTATAAAATTACTATATACGGAATATTATATAACATTATAAAAAAAAAACATATCTCAGTTATAAGAGTTTATATATATGGCAGAATCTTTCACGTCAACATCCTCTAATTTACTATCAGCAATTTGTGAATCTAGCGCAAACTTAAATTATAATTGAAAAGAAATCACGATAGATATCAAAAGTAAAAAATAATAAGAGATTATTAATATAAATTAAGTTTACCTTAATTGTTGCTCTCCGTCCAATTTTTTAAGCACATTAATGCCTCTACGATATTTTCATGGAGCCTAGAACTATGAGAACTCGTCAATTATCTACTCATACTAAAATCACATTAAGAAATCACATTAGATACAAGAATAAAGATGAACATCACGTAATACAACTTCTTGAAGACAATAATTCAACTCAAGACTTACACTGAACATCTTCTTCCGGCTTTCCTTCGATCAATTTTTCAAAACTTAAGAATTTTAAAATATTTATTATCATGTTATACAACTTCTTGAAATTAATAGTCCAACTCATAACTTATGTTTTAGATCATTTTTCATAGTTGTATAGCTCAACATCTTGTTGTTCGGCCCTTTGTCCCCTTATCCATATCTAGCTATTGAGTATGGTAATGTGAAACTTTTGATGCCTTAATCCAAAATTATCAAACTAAAACATATGATATATACTTTAGAAGAGAATTCAAAGTCGATTATATCTTCAAGTAAGACTCTAAACTCAAATATAGATTTGAGGAGAAGATTGAGAGAAGCCAATACCTAGTAAAGATTACTTGATGAGAGAAACTAGTGAGCGCTGAAGTGAGTAAGTGACCGAGCGGCGAAAGGAGTTTATGGCTCACCGGTGGCAAACTGAGGTGTGAAGGTCGTAGAGATCGATATCAAAAATCAAAGATTTGGGAAGGGTTAGGTGATGCGGACATGCAGTTGCACTCTACCGGCCTAAACTTTTGCAAAATAAGGGGTTGACGCCTCAAGGCAACATTTAGGGTTTTTTCTTATTTATTTTTAAATAGTTTATATGGGTGATGCAGGGCGGATGGGTTATAGTTTTGGTGTTGGGTGGTTGTACTTCCACCCATACCTGCCTCACCACCCGAAATTATTCAGGTTTTCACCCACGAATTCGGATTGGTTGACCGGTTGGATCGGGTGATTGTGCACCCATTTCCATCCCTAACAACAAGTTATTTCGACACTTGTATAATAGTTTAACCTTTTTGGATAGTTTTTATTTTATTGGTTTAATGAAAAGTTTTGTAAATTTGAAAAATCTAATAATAAAATTCAAATGGGATTTGGTAGGAGAAGATTTGTTGGTAGGGTTTTAGAGCGATAAAAGAGTTAAAATTGGAAGAAATTATTAAAAGCTACCTAAAAATCTACTCAAAGCTATCTACTTAGGTTTTAGGGACGTTGTCATCGTGCCAACCATGCTCGCACATAAACTTCCCAGTAGGTCACCTATCTTGAAATTGTTCCCGCAGGAGCACACTTAACTTAACCCCAGAGTTATTTGTCCTTAGCCTATCATTGAAAAAGAAAAATTCTTGTTGACATAGATAGCAACTCATCTTTGTAAGTCAAGCACAAAACCTCATTCAAATGATGTAGAATGACAATTTTACGGGACATTACAATTTGAATTATAATTTATATAATATTTCATATAATATTTTTTATATTTTACAAGTTTATTTATCATTGACTAATGTACGTAGTTGCGGAGTTTCAAAATCTGGTTGATAGTCCATTCATCTCACCTTATTACTAATTGGACAAGTTGTCGTATATATATTTTTTCTTCTTTATGAAAATTATAAATATATGTTAATTACTACACTTAAAATATCTCTTATATAGGGGACAATTATTGTATTGTGTACAAGTAATTTGAAAATAGTTTTCTCATACGATTTTTGTATTGTATACATCTAATTCAAAAATAATTTTTTTGTACACAATTAAAAAAAATAAAAATCATATACAAGTAATTTCGAAATATGTTTTCTTCTAGTAAGTTTTAACGCTCCTAACTCAAATGTGTTCAAGTAATTTAATATTTTCATGTATAAATAATTTAAATTTCGTACGCAATTCTTGAATCTTAATGCGTAAATAAATGATTTGATGAATTCTTGTACCTGAATCTTATACATAAAATTCATAGACTAGAGTTATAATTCATTAACTTATTCGGAATAATGTCAGAATAAATTTAGTCTAAATGATCTGAAGAAAGATGTACCTTTTTAATATAAAATATATATTGTTTATACATTTAGAGAAGGACAAATCAATTATTACTAAGATGTAATTAAGATCATTAATTTACCATGAAGGACATACACTCTGAATTATAACCATGAAAAATAATGCATAGCAAATTTACCGTTTTGATGAATATAATAGAAACGTGAATATCATGGGCGTCTGTGTTAGTCTTGTATTTAACGCAAGTGCTTGGTGCTAGAGTCAAAATATATCCATTATTGTATAGACAAACGACAATGGAGGGTCATATGACAATTTAGGGATTTGTTTCTTTATGGTGTAGATCTGTTGTACAAATTAACAGAGATAGTTGTTCTTGTCTTCCATTTCCACACGTTATTTTCATTATGTGTAACCGTCTTAATTGGTTGACGATTAAACCCAATAAATCATAACTCATTTTGAATTGCTTTATACCATGATAAATTTTGCTAGGCTAAATAACATACGTGAAATTTTACACGTTCGACCGTATATACCCACCAAGTTCAAGTCCGTGCGCATACATGTGTGTTTCATCAAAAACAATTACTAATGTATTTAAAAGTTACAACAAACAAATGGTAAACGGAGAAACCGTCAATACAAAAAATGAAAAATCAAATAAAAAATATCAATGAAAATATGAAGCTCAACCACAATTGTTTTGTCGCACAACGAATGGGAATCCATATAGCCGGGACCTGAGATTATGACTGTAACATTACACATAGCCACAAAGGCATTCCCAACTAGAGAGTCCCACCAGCCAACCTTATGTGTAATGTGGCCAAATAATCCAATGTGTTGTCATACTTTTATGTTCACTTCATATAGAATTGAACCAAGCTTGAATCGATATATATTTTATCCGAGTCTAAAATGCGTGTATCGGTTAAAGTATAGTTCAAAAAACGAGTTTGAGTAAAATTGTGTACGAGTCGAGCTCGATCTAGTGAAGAGTGACTCCTGTAATCACTCAAAGGTAAAAACACACTTGTATTGATATTATTATAATCTTCTTATATATAAGAATTCCAAGAGAATAATATTAACCATACATTACCATAATAATGAAATAAAGAAAATTGAATAAAAGTTTTAATAAGGAAAAATGCTCTTAAAAAGGGAAACAACAATCATCAATTCAAAATACGTGACAAAATCCAAAGGAAATGAAACGAGTCTAACAACGATTGTAGAAATCGTTAGCTAACAATTCTAAATATCATATAGTATTCTATAGCAAAATAACACACAATGCGAAAATTAAACAATCAACATGCTCACACTCAAGCCGTATTATTATCTTCATTTAGGTGATTCAATTTTAATTGTGTGGCACAAAGGTCTCCCGACTTTTGCCTCTGTCCCTGTAAACCAACCGGATTGGATTCTATATGCATCTCACCGTATATCGATGTTGACTGGTCGTAGAGAGCCTCCCAATAACATATAGTGTTGGCCGGGTAATGATGTCACGACCCGTTATGCATACACTTGAGTCTAATTATACGGTAACGTCGTCCTACTCAAGTTATAGTTATAAAACACCCAACATGCACCACTATAATAACACACACTCATACAAGAAGATCTTGCTAAACAAGTCCATAAAACTTACCTAAACTAATCGACGACCGGCCATTACCCGTTATCGTCTACACGTGCAAACACTATTAGTTACCTGATCAAACGGGAAAACGTCTTAGCAACAAATTTCTACTACTTGGACAACTTCTAGAAGGTTCCTAGACTAGCAAGTAAGTTTCCGGGAAGGAAGAACTAAGTAACCCTAACTTTTAAGAAAATTACCAAAATGCCTCTAACTTTTCTTAAAATTCCAAAAAGTGACCAAAGTACTAAGTGTATCATTATAGCCCAATAACATATTAAAACATTAAAAGACCCAAAATGAGTTTGATAGTTCACTCAAACTTACAACTTAAGCCAAAACCTTAAGGACATGTTTATCCGAGCATCTCAAATACGAGATCTTGGGCTAATTTTATAATTTAGTTTGTAGTCACATCAACGGAGATCCTATACTAAATTTTACTCTTTTATCAATAAATTTTACTTTTGAAGCATTTTATCCACAATTTTTTTTAAAATTAAGTAAATATATATTTAATATGGATATCTATGGATAGATACAAATAAAACAAGAATTGTAGTGTAACACTTTAATATTTATTTAACATACAAATCTATAAATAATGATTATAAGCAAACTAATATATTAATATCCCTCAAGAATCAAGATCCTCACTTTTGAGGTTCTTGATGCAGCATCTCTATAAAAAGATCTTGTGTCTTAAATTTAACAAAATTACAAAAGTGGTCCAAAGATGCTCAAGATCCTTACTTTTTTTCATTGATAAACATGACCTAAGGAAGCTTCTTTCAGAAACAAGTCAAGTGCCCTACTTTAACGTAGAATATATACCTTCTACTAAATCCCAAAAATTCTGAGAAAATTCTTAAACGTACTATGTCATGTCTACTTCCAGCTAGAGTGATCAAAATCCACAAACATCTATCCATAAGATCCATATAAAATTTCAAAGTTGCCTTCATGCACATCTATTTTTATAACAATGATTTTAATGAACATTGCATAAAAAATGATACAAAATGATACTTGACTGTTCCGGGAACCCCTCAGCAGAATGACACTACTAAGAGGATGAATCGGACCTTGTTGAAAAATCCAAATGCATGATTTTTTTTCTATTAGGATGAGACAATCCCTTTGGGGAGAGGTTGTTATTACAACTTCTTATCATATAAACAAATCTCCTTTTTTTTCCCATATGATTTAAGACCCTACAAGAAATGTGACAGGTCAAAAACTGAGTATTGCACACTTAAGTCCTTTTGGTTGTACAACTTATGCTCATCACTCCCAAGGTAAACTAAACCCGAGAGCTCTTAAGTGTGTGATGTTGGGTTATTCAGAAGGGGTCAAAGGCAAAAAGTTATTACGTATACAACCTGGTGGTTATAAAGTAATAACTAGTAGAGATGTTACTTTTAATGAAACCGATTTCCACTACAAAAAATTTCTCACATAAACTGTTTAGTATACAGATAGGGATAAGGAAACAAATTTTTTCATACCAAGTGACACTTTTGAGCTAGCTGAAGAGTTCGATATTGGTGTTTTTCAAAGACATGCTAGATATGTTCCTGGTAAAGCCGTTGCAGGAAAAATGGGGGAGACGATTGAGCTTGACAATAGCCCAGAAGACAACACACCTCACCAATCCTTTGGGGGTAGTAAGCAATGCTAACTATATTTCTAACACAAGTTCTATCGATGTAGAAATAATTGGGATTGTAAATGGGATTGTAACAAATTAGGACATTGATTTAGACATTTCTCCTGATTAAATTTGCGTTGATTCTGTTGTGGTTTCTGATTATGTTCCTTCTACTGTTGATTTGGGTGATGATCAGCTTATTTCTGACAGAGCTCCTAGAGCTAGAGTTCCAAATCCAAAGTATTTTAATCATTCCTATATAAACATTTATGAGTTTATGTACAACATGGATAATAATTTGGTAGAATATGTTGTGTTGATTGCTGATGTGATTGTGAATACTTATACTCCTGATTTATATCATCATGTTGTTAAATGTAGTGAATCTAAGTCTAAGTTAGCAACTATGAATGAAGAGATTAGCTCTATGCATCAGAACAAAACGTGAAAATTAGTTCCTAAACTAGAAAGTGCTAGGACTATTAACTGCAATTGAATTTACAAAATCAAAGATGGCATTAAACCTAATGACCCCCTATATTTAAAGCTAGGTTAGTCGCTAAGGGTTTTACTCAAAAGGAAGGTATAAATTACAACGACATTTTGCTCATGTTGTGAAATATAAGACCATGATATTGCTTATTGTTATGGCTACAATTTATGACTATGAAGTAGAAAATATTGATGTTAAAACTGTTTTTCTACATGGAGACCTTTATGAGACTATCTATATGAGACAACCAAAAGGATTTATCGACAAAAGTCATCCTGATTATGTGTGTTTGTTGAATACATCTCTATATGGCCTGAAATAGTCTCCTAGGCAATGGAATATAAAATTCGATACATGCATGAAAAGATTAGGTTTTATAAGTGATGCAGGAGCATCTAAAGACCTAGCCCGAGTCGAGATCATCATCATGGAAGCTAGGAAGCATGGAGTGAGCATCATTCTAAGGGCAGGAAAAGGGAGATCATATGCATGGGAGAGAACCATTGAAGATAAGAATGTATATGAAGCACGAAGGAGAAGTTGGCCTAGAGATGCAAGGAGAAGGCCAATATTCATTAGGGAGAGACGCAACCGTACATGTGGCTGCAAGAGCACGTATGCATGGGCAAGGAGGAAAGTTCGAAGGAAGTGCAAGAAGCTGCATGAAGCTCTTCATCAGTTGGACGTTCTAATAGTTCTAGTTGGGCCAATTTGATTGTTAAGTCGGGCCTTAATTAGATCTATTATTTTCAGCCCATATTTGGACTATTTTAATATTGGGCTTGCTTTTATTTTATTTGTTTTATTTTAATAGTTTAGATAAGATCTAGATATGATCATATCTTTTAAGATTTGATCTTATCTTATCTTTGTAGAAGATCATATCACCTAAAAATTTGATCTTATCTTTTAGCTAGAAGATCTTATCTCTTAAAGATTCGATCTTATTGCTTCGCATTTTATTTCATTTCTTTATTCATTTCGGGCTCGATCTTGGATCAAGCCCGCATCCCATGTAATCCAGATTGTACGTCCTCCTCATGCCTATATAAGGCATCTGGAACATGCACTTTGAACTCAGCTTTGATTCGATATACATTAGATACTTTTCAAGTATTTCTCTCGTGGATTCGAGAAACCCTGAGTGGGTGGATTCCCACTCAACCGGACGTGTGGATTCACGTCCAACCCTAGCTTAGCAGCATAGGAGAGCCGTCCACCTTGGTGGATTCCAAGACTGGCATCTCTTCGATCTCTAGGCGACTTCTTGCGTTCTTGAGGTCCATCCGTCTTCCTCAACGTAATTCAAGATTATAGCGGAAGAATTCCTTCTCGGAATTCAACCAGTCTATCCACCTACGATCCATCCCTACCACAGGATCACTCGCCATTTCCCACGTTTTCTCCATCATCTCCACGTCTACCATCTCTACCTCTCCTCTCGTTTTGGTGTTGAAAGATCGGGCAACCCTCGCGGCTTATCCCCGCATCAATAAGAAGCGAGTATGATCAATGTTTGTACTTCAAATCTGTTTAAACTGATTCTCCTTTATATATCTTGCTATATGTGGATGATATACTGTTAATGTGTAAATCTAAAGCTAAGATAAATGAGGTGAAAAACTCTCTTAGAAATAAATTTGATATGAAAGATTTAGGTCCTGATCAATGAAATCTAGGAATAAAAATTAAAAGAAATAGGTCTAAGAGTCAAACTTGGCTTACTCAATCTGACTATTTTACTAAGGTGTTATATATGTTCAGTCTAAAAGATGCTAAACCTACTAAAATACCCTTAGGAGGGCACTTTGATTTAACTTGTGTCCATAATATGTCTAAAGAGGAAAAAACTAATAGGAGTAAGATTTCTTATGATGTTGTTGTAGGATCAATCATGTATGTTATGATTTGTTCTCGACCTGACTTGGCTTTTGCTATTAGTGCTTTCAGTAGATTTATGTCTAACCCAAGTGAAAAACACTAGGAAGCTATGAAATATCTGCTGAAATATATTGTTGGTACTATTAATTTTGGACTGTTATATGCTAAACATCACTCTTCTTATGATTTGACTGGTTATGTAGATTCTAATTATGCTTCTAATAAAGATAATAGAGAATCTACTACTTCCTATGTATATACTTGGTGTGGAAATTGTATTTCTTGGAACTCTCAACAACATCCTATTGTAGCTTTATCTTCTACCGAAGTTGAGTATGTAGCTGCACCTAAAGCTTGTAAAGAAGATGTTTGGCTTAGCAATATTCTGTTTGAAATAGAGGGTAGGTCTTCTATGCCAACTTTATACATGGATGGTCAGAGTGCGTTATATCTATGCAAGGATTCGGTTTATCACGAAAGGAGAAAGCATATTCATGTTAGATATCACTATATTCGTTTTCAAGTTGAGAAAGATAAATTACTTGTTGAAAAGATTGATGGTGATACTAACTCATTTGATTTTGGTACTAAAATAGTGACCATTGAAAATCTGTTTTGCAAGAATTTCTTACGTGTCCAAGAAGTCATGTAAAGGTGAAGAGAAATTGGTTGATGACGGTTTTGCTCAGAATCCACTATTAGATGAACTTAGAAATTAGTAGGGCAAACCGTGTGATATTTGTAATTTTCAAGTTCCCAATCAATGGAGTAAAATTGGACGCATAAACATCGAGGTATAAACGTTGGTTTGGGGCTTTACTTATGCAAGCATGCAAGGCACATGGTCTTGATGCCCATAATGTGGAAATACCCATGTAAGGTTGTCCAAATGGTGAAACGTTAAGTTTCATTTTAGTTGTTTTGTTGAGCTGAGTATATAGCATCCTTAGTTGCTGTCTAACAGAGAGGGAATTCAAATACCCTTTCCCTCCTCTTTGTTTCTTCAACAAAAAGAACAGAGAGCTTCTTAGCGTTTTCCCATTGAAGTGCTATATAAATCAGAGAAGGAATACTTGGGTTTAAGCCCTTACACTTCCTGACGTTGAAGACCGTCCTTGGATGGATATCTTGATGATGTTCTCTCGGATCTATATCCGTTGAGAGAATATGTTTTTCGATGTTTTTATGTCTTCTCGTTTAGCTTTTATTTACTTGTCCATCTTGGTTGATCTTTCGATCATATGTACGTCCGTATATTCTGGTTAGGTTTTAATAGTGGATTGAGCATTTACTTGAGGCCCCGAGGACATAGGAATTTATTCCGAACCTCGTTAAAATACGTTCTTGATCTCTGTTATGTTCTTATTTTTGGATCAGTTCTCTTGCCTTTCGATCTTGTGTTGTTATAATAAGACAATAAATCTAGGTATACTGATACAATGGGTCAAGGGAAACATATTTTGGGCCCATGGATTAATGGGCTCGGGGCGACAGGGGGGTGCGGGGGGCTCCGCCCCCCGCACGTGAATTATTGGGGATTTGGCTCGGGTGGATGTAAAACTTGGAGATGAAGATAAAGCTATGATCTTTCTATGTTCTCTACCCTCTTCATAGGAGAATCTTGTGATGACGTTGACGTGTGGAGAAGACGAGATAAGTCTTGATACGGTGTCAACAGCGTTGCTTTCACAAGCCGAACGACGATAACATACCAGTGAGAGTTCTCAAAACGAAGGGTTGTATGTTAGAGGCAACCGGGATAGAGGGAGGACGAAAGAGAAGCAAGAAGGAAGCAACAAGCAATCCAGGTCTAAGTCCAAGGGTAAAAAGCCAGTAACTTGTTACTTCTGCAAGGAGGAGGGTCATTTCAAACGTGATTGTCCTGCCAGGAAGAAGAAGTACAAAGATAAGAAGTCAGAGGAATCTTCAAGATCAGCAAACGTGGTGCAGAAAGATGACTCAGATGGTGCAGGTTCTGATATGCTCTTTGTGACGTCATGCAACTACTCAGACGTATGGATCATGGATACGGGATGTTCGTTTCACATGACTCCGAATAGAGATTGGTTTGAGACGTACAAGTCTGGAACTTTTGGCTCCATCCTATTAGGAGACAACAAGGCTTGTGATGTTGTTGGCATTGGGCAGATAAAGGTGAGGATGCACGATGGTGTGATTCGAACATTGATTGACGTGCGTCACATTCCAGCTCTAAAGAAAAATCTGATTTCCTTGGGGACTTTACATGTGAAAGTGTTCTTTTCAAAACAGAAAAAGAATGTGTAAAGGTGAGCAAGGGGGCAATGACAGTTATGAAGGGGCAGATTACATCGGGTAATATCTACCGGTTGGTAGGGAGTATCGTTGCAGGTGGAGTTGCAGCCGTGGCTTTTGAGACAAATTACACAACTTTGTGCCATATGCGCCTGGGTCACATTTGCGAAAGGGGGATGATTGAGCTTCACAAGCGAGGTCTCCTGGATGGTGTGAAGATTTGTAAGATCGACATATGCAAGTTTTGCGTGATGGAAAACAATCCAAGGTGTCTTTTAAGATAGGTCAGCACAACACAGGTGGAATTCTTGATTATGTGCATTATGATGTGTGGGGACCAACTCAGGTGTCGTCCCTAGGAGGATCTAGGTATTACGTCACTTTCATTGATGATTATTCAAGGAAGGTCTGGGTATATTTTCTAAAGAATAAATCTGAGGTCTTCAGCAAGTTCAAGCTATGGAAGGCAGAAGTGGAAAATCAGACAGGGAGGAAAGTGAAGTATCTGAGATCTGATAATGGGACAGAGTACACGGATTCTCAGTTTCAGAGTTTTTGTGGTGAGCATGGCATTCAGAGACATTATACAAGGCGGAAGACACCACAACATAATGGTGTTTCTGAGAGGATGAATCGGTCCATTGCAAAAAAAGTGCGGTGTCTTAGATTGAATGCAGGGCTTCCAAAGCAATTCTGGGCAGAGGCAGTGAGCATGGCGGTCTACTTGATAAATAGATCACCCCGGACTTCTCTTGACGGGAAGGTTTCAGAGGAGGTATGGACTGGTTCTGATTTAGACTTATCAAATTTGAAGATTTTTGGCAGTTCAACATATGAGTTGATTCCAGGTGATGAGCGAACAAAGCTGGATGCAAAGTCTAAGAAGTGCATTTTTCTGGGTTATGAGAAAGGTGTGAAGAGTTTTAAGTTTTGGGATCTTGTTTCAAAGAAACGGATGATTAGTCGAGATGTTGTATTTGATGAACAGACAATGCTTCTACATGCCAAGGAAGTTGAGAAACCTGCAGTTACAGAGACTGGATCCAGATCAACAGTGGAGGTGGAGCTTTCAGATTCTAGCACACCTACACCAGCAGGCGGGGAGCATGATGTAGATCAACAACAGGTAGAGAGTCTTGTTTCTGGCAGAAGCAGACGCATCACAAGGGCCCCTATAAGATATGGTTTTGAGGGGATGGTTAATTATGCTCTTAGTCATTGGCACAAATGATCCATCCAACTTTCGAGAGGCCATTCATAGTCAAGAGAAAGAAGGATGGGTAGGTGCTATGGCTGAGGAGATGAAATCTCTTCATAAGAACAGGACGCGGGAGTTGGTTCCTCTTCCAGCTGGTAAGAGGGCAATATGATGCAAATGGGTGTTCAAGAAGAAACAAGGCATCTCAGAGAAAGAAGGCATAAGGTACAAGGCACGGCTAGAAGCTTCTGGTGAGATCATCTTGGAGAAGGTGCACACTTCTCCGAACGCAACTGATATGAAGACCAAACCAGTTACCGCAGACAAATTCAAGCATTGCTTGGATTTGGTTCATGTCACTCGTTGTTAGATGAGTGAGAAAGCCCCTTGTCAAGAGAAACAAGGAGGATCTAGTGACAAGATCCTGGAGTTGTATGTGTGTTTCCAATTTTTGTATTAGATTATGTTGTCTAGGTGGAGATTGTTATAATAAGACAATAAATCTAGGTATACTGATACAATGTGTCAGGGAAAACATATTTTGGGCCCATGGATTAATGGACTCGGGGCGACAAGGGGGTGCGGGGGGTTCCGGCCCGCGGAGGATTCTATCTATTTATAGAATTCTATCTTTTCATAGGACTCTATCTTTTTATACAGGACTCTATCTTTTTATAGAGGACTCTATCTATTTATGGTTATAAATAGATAGGTTTAGGGTTGTATTTATTATGCACCAAAGTATATTGAAAACTCTAGCTGCAAGGTTTGTGCAGCAAAACCACAAAATGTTTTGTCTTCTCTTCTTCTCTCTATTTCTAAAATAACTAGTTGAAAGATCACAACACGTGCCTTATAATATTTACATCTCATCACCAAGCTTCTCGGTCTACACCCATGTCATTTAATTGTTTTCTAAGTTGGATGTTCAGAATCTTCACGGTCCAAATTTAAAGGGTGTATTAGATCTATTTTAGACTATATTTTATATATACTTAGACATTATATCTTATTCCTTTATTTTCTTCGTCCTCACCTTATTTTCTCCATGGTATCCATCTTATATATTGTGATTTTCTTTTATAAATAAACAACATGTTCAATTCTCTATAATCAGTCTACTCTTTAAAACTATATTAAGTTATAAATGATAAGACTGCGGGATCCATTTTGCATTCACAAATGGAACCCCACAATCAACCAATATATACAATTGGCTTAGAATGCTCAACATCAAACAAAACTTGTAGATTTCGAGAATCCAAAGTGTCGTGTTTAAATTTCACCATTCAAATCGATTAAATTACCGTTCACTACAAAAAAAAAAAGTACAAATTTCAAGTATAATCCAAACCTGAAAACATACATTACTGTCCTCAAAACGAAAGATAAATGATCCATCAAATTCAATAGTGTGTATGCACATATATATATAAATGATGTTGACCCTTATAAATCGACCCTATATATATTCATGTTAAACCCAGCTGACAGTGTAAGCCATTGAAGTATAATCCAAACTTCAAACACAAGGGTGGATATTATGGGCTTGAAAATCCTCCATGTTTTCATCCTACTCTCTTTCAATTTGCTTGCTCTTGAGATGGCTATGGTGAAAGCCACAGATATTCCTGTCTTGGACTGGGTTGTAAGTATATATATTTTCACTTCTTCATTATAAGTTTACTCGAATAATTGTGAAGCGAAAGGGTTATTGTCAAGATGGCTAGTTTCATTACATGAAGTGTATGGAGAGTGTGACTAATCTACGTATTATTTTTACTTGTAAGATGATAATGTCACTTCCGACCAAAAAAAAAAAAGAATTAGACGAAACTTCACTGTGTAGTTAGTCATCATCTAGTCGTTTCATGTTCCACTTATTTTATTAATATTAATTTTTATATTCAAGTTACGGAAGTTATTGGATAATTTGTCACAGTGATTATTCTATTTTTTGTTTTTTCTACGTTTATAATCATTGTAATAACTTTAGTTTCTTTTCATTCTTTGTTTAGTAACTTTACAAATAATCATTAAAAATAAATTAGTTTTCTTTGGTTATTTTTTTGTTGTATCGTATTCATCAATGGTTCGGATACAATGGACAAAATAACAGAGATTTAGACTTCAAGAAAAAACAAAAATTAGAGAATATAAGAAAATAGCAGTTTTTAATATACAATATATTAATTTGTAGTTGTATTGTAAAAGACTAAGGAAATTATTTTGGTTGTATGTTAAATACGTATTAAAAATTTAAGATCGAGCGTTTTTAGTCGTCGTTTAGTCTAATTTCATTTAAAAATAAAATAAATTGTACTTATACGGGATTTTAGTATATCTATGACATTGATATTGTATATACTTGAATATTAAAAAATAGATTAAATTCATTAAGTGTGAAAAATATAATGAAATGTTAAGCTGAAAATCTGAGTTTATCCGTAACTATAATATAAACGCTAAAACTCCATTATAGAAATAAAATTTTTAATAATTAGTTTATACATAAACATTTGCTTTTTTTTTGTATTTAAAATAAAATATATATATATATATATATATATATATATATATATATATATATATATATATATATATATATATATATATATATATAAATTGTCTATCATTATAAGAAAACTCATAGTCTACCATATAAGTTCGATAACTTGCTCATTTTATAGTTAATTGGTTTAAAATAATCTCTTACCGGACATATATGTTGGGTCACTTAAAAGTCCCACGTATATCCTACCTGCAGAATTTCATAATATCCAAAACATAATACCCTAATCATACACATAAAAATACAGTATCAAAAACTATTTTGGAACTAATTCAACAGGAATTGGAATCTAATCCATTTTACTATAATTAAATTAACTACGTTTTAGATTTAAATAGATGATAATTGTTTATATTAATTTTGGTGGAAATATACATTGCAGTTGAAAGAGACGAATTACACCAGACTGTGTAGCACGAAGCCAATATTGACGATAAATGACATGTTTCCTGGCCCGACTTTGAAACTCTTCAAAGGAGATCGCATCAAAATCAATCTTCACAATCAAGCTGACTATGGCATTACTCTTCATTGGTAATTATTTTCATCACAATTTTATTAAATACACGACGCGGAATTTAATAAAATATAATCGACGCGTGTTAAATAAAAAAAATTCAAAAGAAAAAAACTTATGTTGATACATATCGTCACTGCGCGTCAGAATCGGGAAATTTTCTTTTTTAAATTTTTTTTTGACGCGTAGTCACGGTACGGTACGTACACGTCAGAGTAAAAACCGACACCGTTAATTTAACAGTCGGATATTATAATGTTGGAGATAATAAGTTCCCGCGTCGAAAAGATGGGATATTCCAAGTTTAGTATATAAAGTTAGTGGAGAATTCCTACTATTGTCAATTGGTTTTTGGATGAAACTTCATCGGGTTTATCTGTTGGGTTTGGGCCTAACGCGCATCTGCGTTTGTATTGCACACAATCTCTGCTCTACCCGGTCCGTCTTTATCGGACTCTGACATGGTATCAGAGTTGTTAGCCTCAATTCGGCTTGTGATCCTAACTTATGGACAAGTGTCAACTCGATCTATACCCTACTTGCACTTGCGGAGTTCCCATATCAAAAGATGATACATTCCGAGCCTAATACATAAAGTCGGTGGGCTACTCTTCTTATTGTCAATTAATTTTAGGATAAAATCCCATCGGACTTATGTGTTGGGATTAGACATAACGCGCATGTACGCTTGTATGCACATGACCCCGCTCTACCCGGTCCGTCTGTATTGGACACTGACAATTTACCTTATTATGTCTTCTACTTAATTACGCACGTACATTACATGGCTTTATGTTATACCCACGGGCAGTTTAACCTTACTAGGTACACACTTTACCTTATCAATTACTCCGTATTACTTTCACCCTTTATGTACATAATTAGTCTGCATTAATGGTTCATTTATTGATAGACAATGACATGCATTTAACGAATAAATATATTTAGTCAAACATCAAGAATAGGACCTTTAATTGGACACTATATAATACCATTATACATCAACTATTGTAACATATATCCATTAAACATCATTATTTCGAGTAGTCGACATCCGTATATTTTGTACTCGTAATATTTTAGGGTTATTCTCTCCCATTTTAAAAAGAAATATGTCGATATTATGAATATAATTTAGGATTATTTTGTGTAACTATATTATTTATTTTAGCCATGTATACAAACGTGGTTCCTCATTATTGAAAATAAATTCATACGTAATTATTTAATTATAACGGTTTCTAAAATAATATTTAAAGCATGGTCTAAATAAAAATTAAATCACGCAAATTATTGAAAATAAAAAGTAAATAATAAAAAAATAATTTATTTATAGGCATGTATAATGGAATCACGTTCGATCGAATGGATATGATTGCAGAAGGATATATAAGAGCATCTACATATAGTATAAGTTTTTAAAGGGTTTTCTAAAATAATTTTTTTAAGATTCACAATCTTAACTTTGCCTTTTGATATGAATTTCACTATATTCGAACCGCAAACATAATTGTAGGTTTGTTTTACATATTAACTTAGTTAATTGTTTGAAGCTAATTAAATCGAATATGGACAGGCATGGAGTAAAGCAACCGAGGAATTCATGGTCTGATGGGCCAGAGAATATAGCTCAATGTGCGATCAAAGTAGGGGCCAACTTCACGTACGATATCATGCTCTCCGATGAAGAAGGGACTATTTGGTGGCACGCACACAGCGATTGGTCGCGTGCCACCGTCTACGGTGCAATTATCGTCAAACCTAGACCTCCAAACACATATCCTTTTACCACGCCGGATGATGAAGTCTCTTTACTCCTAGGTACGTATCATAGTATCATTGTCTGTCTAGTCATCTAAAATGAAAACAGAAATACAATTGTTAGGAAAAGGAAAATAAATTGACCATGTTTAGGAATCATTTATATTTGATTATAAAAATTAAGAACAACAAATCTGATGTGATGGTGTAGGATCTTGGTACAAGGCTGATGTGATGCAAGTCATTAAGACAGCCCTATTAACTGGAGCAGAGACCAACAAATCTGATGCTTTTACCATCAATGGGCAACCAGGGGACATAAATCCTTGCTCCTCCGAAGGTAAACTCGTTATCTTTACATTTTCGTTCATAATCCCAATCAAACCCACTCTGATATTCTTGAACATATTTATATATATATATATATATATATATATATATATATATATATATATATATATATATATATATATATATATATATATATATATATATATATATATATACACACGTAGCTATACGTAGGGTTAGGAAAAAATCGGTTAGAACCAACATTTGAACCGGACAAACTCGGTCAAAACGAACAAGAACCAAATGATATCGGCTCGATTCATGGTCCATCATTTTCTAGTTCTTAGAATCTGAACAATAACTGAAATCGAACCCAATCAAACCGACAGACTTCAATTCTGTTAGGATTATAATGCAATGAAGAGAGAAATTGAACACGAAAACCGGTTATCCAGTTCTTCGTGAATATGTGATTATGTTTTTTCACTTAACGTGTGGGTATAAATAGGCAAATAATACCTAAAGACAAAAAACTTTAAAAAAATAATACATTTTGGTAGATTTCGGTTTTTGGTTCAATTCGGTCTACTTGTGTTCGGTTTTGGATGAATGCTCAACCCTAGAACACATGTACATGTTCTTTGCAAACTAACTAAGTTAGATTGTGATGATTATGATTGATTCACCCCCTGGATTATATGTATCTTTTTGTGCAGGCATGTTTCGGATGAATGTTACCTATGGGAAGACCTATCTCTTACGCATAATCAATGCAGTCTTGAACGAGAACATGTTCTTCAAGATAGCGAACCACAGTTTCACAGTCGTTGGAATGGATGCAGCCTACATCAAACCAATCGTCACCAACTACATCATGATCACACCGGGCCAAACCATGGACATTCTATTGAAAGCCAACCAAACCCCTAGCTACTACTACATGGCATCCCGAGCCTTTGGCGAGCTTGTATACTCCAACGCCTCCACAACCGCCCTTCTCAAGTACACCGGAAACTACACTGCACCAACAAACGCCTCATTTCCCAACCTCCCTGACTACAATGACTCAGCGAGCGCAATCGCCTTTACAAACAAACTGAGATCATTAGCCACCGCAAATTACTCTATAGATGTCCCGCAAACTGTCCAGAAAAAGATCATCATGACAATATCTTTGAACGCGCAGCCTTGTGACCGGGGTAATTTAACATGTGACGGTCCGGATGGAGGTAAACTCGCGGCTGGCTTGAACAACATTACGTTCGAGGATCCGACGATGGATGTGTTACAAGCGTATTATAAGAACCTTACGACGATTTACAAGACCGACTTCCCTCGGAAACCCGAGAATCCTTATGACTACCTTGAGACTCCTATGCTCAATGTTAATAGTACCATATCGAATAAGAATGGTACTAGGGTTTTGGTTTTCGATTACAACACTACGGTCGAGATTGTGTACCAAGGGACGAATGCCCTAAATGGCTCGGAAACTCATCCCATGCACCTGCATGGGTATAGTTACTACGTTGTTGGATCTGCTAAAGACGAGATTTTTAATGAAACGAGTAGCCCTAGCCGGTACAATTTGGTCGATCCGCCTCTAGTTAACACCATCGGAGTGCCGAAGAATGGTTGGACTGCAATCCGATTCCGAGCCGATAATCCGGGTGATTAAGACTTTTAAATGATGATTAGTTAATGTTTTAATTGATTGATGGAAATTACATATTTTATGTGTGCATGTAACAGGAGTATGGTATATGCATTGTCACTTGGAGAGGCATACAAGTTGGGGTATGAGCACTGTGATAATTGTGAAGAATGGACCAACTGAGGCAACAAGCTTAAGGGCTCCGGGTTATATAAATCCATGTTAGGAGTCGAAATATCCTCATTTGATGTCTTTTGAACTCGTTTTTTGTGTGAATAAGCGCATTTAAAAGTGCTTAAACTTGTCTATTTCGTTTTGTTGTAATATTCTATGCATCAATAAAATATTAATAGTCTTGTAATAAATTAATTTGTGTTCATGGCGATTTCTATATATCTTAAACTATCTTATTGATGAATTGATCATCCAGAATATGTTTTTGTGTAAAGTGTAAACAATACATAAAGTCATGAGTACATACCCAATAAATTTTTTTGTATTTTACCTTGAATCGAGTATTCTGGTATGATCTGATTTATCTGAACATTTATTTTAATATCTGTAAAGTTATTTGTACGATATTTGATTTACTATGAACGGTCATAGAAACATTTACGGTAATATTTACGCCAACCAAAAAAACTCTACGTTACGTACGTTAGCAGCCTCCATTGTCCCAGGTTTTCCCCAAGAAACTTGAATTTAACGTTGAGTTTGAATTTAACGTTTGGATTTGGGATGATATTTTACATCATCGAAAGCCGTTAACACCCAGTATCGGTGATCTCCGATTACGTGACTTTCGTTTTACGTTATCGCACCCACCTTGTAAATAATTTAATAGGAAAGAAAAGATAAACAAAGTAGCTTAAACACTTGTTTTATTGTGTATTGTGTACGAGAGACTTGATACTATTTTCCTTTTGACAACCTCTATATATAGTGTTTTACAAAGCATAACACCATCACCAATTTAATTGTTTTTATACCTCAAAAAACTTCTAACTTTAAAACTATGAATTAAAACAAGGAAAAACTCCTCAAAATAAATTACTTTTAATACTAACGTAAAAACGGATGAATTTAGACTTGAAACATTAAATCTCAATTCAACACCCCTCGAGATTTCTCTTGCACACACCAAGCTTCATCCTCAACTCTTCAAATCTGGTTTGAACAAAAGCCTTCGTCAGAATATCCGCAAGTTGATCACGAGAAGAGCATTGTTGCAAGTTGATGTCTCCAAAACTTTCAGCATCTCGAATTGCATGAAACTTTACTTTGATGTGTTTGGTTCTGCCGTGTTGGACTGGGTTCTTGGCAATAGCAATAGCTGATTTGTTGTCAACCCAAATAACAGTTGGGTCATTTTGTACTTGACCTAGATCATATAGAATCTTCCGCAACCATACAACTTGATTAGTAGCTTCAGCTGCTGCAATATACTCTGCTTCGGCAGACGACTGCGCCATCACCTCTTGTTTCTTTGAATGCCATGAAAAAACACCACTACCAAACGAAAACACATATCCGGACGTGCTCTTCGAATCATCATGACTATCAGCCCAATCACTATCGGTGTAACCCACCAAGCAAGAACTATCTTCTTTCGAATACCAGATGCCATAATCAACCGTACCTTTGACATATCTAAGAATCCTCTTTGCCGCACCAAGATGAATCTTACTAGGAGACTGCATAAACCTTGATAGAAGACTTGTGGCAAACATTAGATCCGGTCTTGTGGCACACAGGTATAAAAAACTCCCAATAATACTTCTATAAGAAGAACTATCAACCTTTGACTCACCATCGTCATTTGAGAATTTTTCATTTACCACAAGAGGTGTAGCAACTGGATTAGCTCGGTCAAGGTGAAACTTTTTCAACATCTCTGACGCATACTTCCTTTGAGACATGAAAATGCCCTCGGTAAATTGATGGATTTCAACGCCAAGGAAGTAACTTGCTTCACCAAGATCCGACATTTCAAATTCATTTTCCATGCTCTTCTTGAATTTATGGACTACACTTGAATCTTCTCCTAAAATAAGCATATCATCAACATATAAGGAGATAATAAGAAGTACCTCTGGTCCAACCTTCTTCACGTACAAAGTTGCCTAATTCTTACTCCTCTCAAAGCCTTGTTGAAGCAAATAAGCATCAATTCTGCTATACCAAGCTCTTGGAGCTTGTTTTAGGCCATACAAAGCTTTTGTCAGCTTATACACCTTATCTTCACTTTCTTGAATTTCAAATCCCTCCGGTTGTTGGACATAAATATCTTCATGAAGTAAGCCATTTAGAAAAGCCGACTTCACATCAAGATGATAAATCTTCCACCCAAACTTAGCTGCTAGCGCCACTAACAATCTGATTGTGTCATGTCGAGCAACAGGAGCAAATGTCTCCGTATAGTCAACGCCTTTCCGTTGTGAGAAGCCCTTCACAACGAGTCTTGCCTTCAGCTTGTTTATAGAACCATCAAGATTAAACTTGGTCCTATAAACCCATTTGACCCCTATCACCTTCTGATTCTTTGAACAATCAACAAGCTTCCAAGTTGAGTTTTTTTCAATCATCTTAATCTCCTCTTGCATTGCAATTCTCCAACCTTTGTCCCTCGTTGCATCAACGAAACAACTAGGTTCAGATGTAAAACTGCATCTCTCATAAATATCTTCTAATGTTCTTGTACCTCGGACAGAAACATCATCGTCACTATCATCATCGTCACTCTCACTTGTATTAGAGTTAGTAACAATAATGTCATTGTTTACAGACTTATTAAAAATCTCAGTCCCATCCTTCTCCCAATTCCACTCAGCTCCTTCGTCAAACTTGATGTCTCTGCTCACTATCAATTTTCCAGTTTTTAAACTGTAAATGCGATAGCCTTTGGTGATTTGGCTATATCCGATGAAGATCCCAACATCGGCCTTCTTGTCCAGCTTGTCTCGATGCACATCTGTTATATGAGTGTAGCACAAACACCCGAAAACTCTCAAGTGTGCAACTGAAGCTTTATTCCCATGCCACACTTCGTATGGAGTTCTCCCTTTCAAAGCACTTGTTGGTAACAAATTCAACAAGTACACTGATGTGTTCACCGCCTCGGCCCAAAACTTCTTGGGAAGGTTCTTCTCATGTAACAAGCATCTTGACATTTCCATCACGGTCCTGTTCTTCCTTTCACTTGTCCCGTTTTGTTGAGGTGTATAAGGAACTGTAAATGGGTGTTTGATTCCGGCATTATCACAAAACATCTTAAAATTTGTTGAGGCGTACTCTCCACCATTGTCAGATCTTAACTTCTTTATCTGACAACCCGTTTGCTTCTCCACCAAGGTCTTAAAGTTTTGAAAGCAACTCAAAACTTCGGACTTCTTCTGTAGAAAGTAAACCCAACACATCCTAGAGAAATCGTCAATAAACAACAAAAAATATTTGTTACCATTAAGAGACTCGACACTCATAGGTCCACATACATCCGAGTGTATGAGCTCCAATTTCTCGCTTGCCTTCCATGTGCTATCCACAAAAGGCAATCTAGTCTGCTTTCCGAACTGGCAAGTTTCACATACTCCGTGCGTTTCATGCACCATGTCAGGCATCTTTGGTAGATCCTCCACAAGTACCTGATCGGCCATTTGCTTCATTGTTGAAAAGTTGAAATGACATAACCGCTTGTGCCAAATGTTGGAAGTATCCATCGTGGTTGTATAAGCATGCAAACCACTTTGCTTCCACTCAACCGGAAAACTCTTTTCCTTCATCTTCACCTCAAACACTTGAGCTTCACTTGAATCATAAATAATACAAGACATATCTTTGAACTATATCCTATAACCCTTCTCCAGCATTTGCCCAACACTAAGCAAATTCTGATCCAGTTTAGGCACAAACAACACATCAAGTATGTGTTTAGCACCCGAAGATGTGTCGACCGCGATGACTCCTCTTCCCTTCACTTCTAGGTAGTCTCCATTCCCGACCTTCACCCTAGAATGATACGTTTCATCTAGTTTCACAAAGATGTCTGCATCATGTGTCATGTGGCTTGTACAACCACAGTCAACAAGCCATGACCCCTTCTTGTTTATTGCACACGTTGCAACAAACAACTTCTCCTCCATTCGATCATCAATTTTAGCAACTCGAGCTTGCTGATTATTGTTGGTTTTGCAAAATCGCTCCACATGACCGACTTCATTGCACTTCCAACATCTTATTGTTGGTTTCGACCAACAATCTTTTTTCATGTGCCCTTGTTTCTTACACCGAAAACAAGTCACATCCTTCAAGTCTCTCTTTCCGCTACTTCCTTCACCTTCTCTTTTCTCCGTCGTCTTCTTTTCTCCCCATTTCTTTTGACTTCCTTGAAAATCCGCCTTTTTCTTTGCATAGAGAGCAACCTCCGTACTTTCTTCACGTCTTTGGGCCATTCGTTGCTCAACCGCTTGCAAAGAGTTTGCAAGTTCGGTTACGGTCATCTTCGAGATATCACGAGTATCTTCCAAGGAAGAAATTTTTGCCTCAAATTTCTCCGGTAAGGTCACCATCACCTTCTCTACTACCCTTTTTTCAGGAAATTCTTCGCCCAACAATCGAATCTGATTCACCGCTTTCATCGTCCTGTCAATATATTCTTTGACAGATTTAGATTCCTTCATCCTCAATAATTCAAACTCTTTTTGGAGATTGAATACTTGCATTTGCTTGGTCCTCTCATTTCCTTCAAATTCCTCCTTTAGCTTGTCCCAAATCTCCCTCGCCGTTTCACAAGCCATTATTCTTGTGAAAATGGACTCACTTAGAGAAGAGTGCAAGACACTCATAGCTCTAAATTTTCGAGACACTTGGTTTTCATGCCTCTTTATCTGAGTCATTGTGGGATTTTCACCTAATGGGGGAATTTCTCTATCCGCTTCGATCGTATCCCAAAGTAGTTGACCTTTGAGATATGCCCTCATTTTCACAGCCCAAACATGGTAGTTTACTCCGGAAAATGACGGAGCAGAACTGACATTTGTGTGGTTGATAGAATCCATAAACAAATGTAGGTTTTTTTTTGTGGTGCTTCTTACTTGTTTTCTCCCACGCTCACAAATCCGGAAAGATCAATAGAGCTCTGATACCATCTAAATAATTTAATAGGAAAGAAAAGATAAACAAAGTAGCTTAAACACTTTCTTTATTGTGTATTGTGTATGAGAGACTTGATACTATTCTCCTTTTGACAACCTCTATATATAGTGTTTTACAAAGCATAACACCATCACCAATTTAATTGTTTTTAAACCTCAAAAAACTTCTAACTTTAAAACTATGAATTAAAACAAGGAAAAACTCTTCAAAATAAATTACTTTTAATACTAACGTAAAAACGGATGAATTTAGACTTGAAACATTAAATCTCAATTCAACAACCTTTTTATATTTACTACTTGAAATGTGTGCAACGCATGCGCGTGATTTGTTTTTAGTACGCAATACCGATGTTAAGGAGTTCTAGCCGTCAAGGAATTTTGATCTTGTGATCTTGTGGAGGAACCGGTTCTGAGTATTGTTATAAGAGTGAACATGAGTTGCTCTTCTATAGTTGGTTCATTAATTCAAACGACATCGTTTGAAGTTGAACTCATATGGTCTATATATTGTTAGTCTTTCTTAACCCTAGCAACGTCAGAGTATTGAGCTTCTCTCTCTTCGACTCCCTCGTCTCTTCTTTGCCGCTTTCTTCGATCTAGCCCTAGTTTTTGATCTGTGAGTGAAGAGTACTATCTCATTCCGAGATTTGTGCTTACTTGAGAGTTTTTCTATCTACAGATAGTGAGATCGAGCGCTGATTCCTCCCACGGTTCTTTGCTTAAAAGCATCTTGTATCGACTGACAAATTTGTGTTTGTTCTTGTCATTGTTTTGATGTTCTTTCTACTCTCTCTATTCTTTGTTCTTGGTTTATGCTCATGATATTCTGTGTCTGTAACTCTTGTTTGGATTTGGCTTATTCTCTAGGAGATTGGATCATATCTGAGATCCCGGGAACGTAGGATCGAACTTGCTCCGAACCTCGTAAACAAATGTTCTTGTTGTTTGATGTTTTGTGTTTGGCTAAACAGTCGCTCTAGACTGATTTCTCGTCTTATGCTTAAAAGATTTGTTCAAACAGTTTTCACAAGCGAAAATGATGAACATAAGCGAAGGACAGTGTATGCGAATAAGCCCTAGCTTGTATGAAGCCATGAACGGCGCCGCTTTGGTCCAATCAGTCTTTACCCTTCCGCCCTGAATCATCGGTAGTCTAGAGGCTTGAATACATCTTCATCCGCTGGCTCTTCGGAAAGGGAACCCCAATCGACTCCATGTTCTTGAACTCTCTAATTGCAGTTCCATCAACAGAAAACTGCAAATAACTTAATCACGTTAATGATTCTGATTTTGGTTTACTATGGAACAAGAAAACAAAATTGAATTGCTTACATGATCCTTCGAGGATTAATGAATCAAATTTGCTAGAACATTTGTGTCGTGATATGTCTTCAGGAAATCAAGTGATCTTTGAATTTGTTATTGAGATGTAGAAAGATGTGATTTTGTTCAAGTGTGTATGTCTTCATCTTTCTTCGCATAGGGTTGTACATTCCGTAGTGAGCTAGTGCATTTCGTGTTTGATTCATTGTTTGGCCTGAAGTTGGAAATTAATGAGATGATATTTTCTTATTAATCTGAATAAAGATTAATTTGCTTTTGTTAATAATTTATTCATGTACGATCGTCTTCCAAATGGCTCCTACGACAGTTATCTTCATAAATGATTAATTTTTGGTGCTTTAGACTCGGCATCTTCCGAGTTAGTTCACACCATTGATACCAGAGTACAATTGTTCCTTCGATTTTGGTTACAAGTTAATCGATATCTTGCTCATTTTCTCTATTCTGTACGTGTATCTGGCATGCATGACAAGGAGTTTTCAATCTACTAATACAAAATGGCTAGGTATGCATTCTTACATATCTACTGTTTTTTGCCGCTCAGTAGTTGGATTTATGTGAAGGCTTCTTGATTTGAATCTAATTGAGAAATATTTTAATCTTCTTTTGTAATATGCTGTTGATTATGCATGCGAATGAAAAACTCATCATCTGATATCCCTGGTTCTATAGCATACCCTTCGACCTCCTTAAGTAGAATTTTCTGCAGCATATCTGAAACTCCCTCTGGTAAATGAAATGTAACTGTATTTTACATTTTTATAAAAATAGACTTCAAGATAGCTTTGTTACCTAAGCAAATAGAAGCCAACACAGAATTTATCAAACTTGAGAAAACTTGAATTATAAGGAGACGGTCAAGAAACATCAAACCCATATTCTTCAACCGCTAAACAACAGAATAACTAGCAAATTTCATCCAAACATGAAAGGTGGTACATAAAGAATTTAAGTTATGAGTTTAAGTTATGAGTTTGAACTTTCTTAGGAATTTAAGTTATGAGTTTTGTTGTGAGCCCTATCAACAAATTGTAAAGCAAGCCAAACATATGTACGTGTCATTGATGTATCCTATCCTATCAATCAACTTGTTGTGTGATAGGTCTTTTTTTTCTTCTTACCGCCTTTATTTAATATTGTAGTGCAAGACAAATTTGGGTAAAGATCAGTGACGAAAAACCATCATAAACTTCATGTTCAAGGGCTTGAAAAATCGTTCTACCACTATTCCAACATTGAAATAAGTGTACCACATACAATCATAGAATTATTTTTTATTTAGAGTTTTCGTTTTTAACTTGGATGAATTAGCTTTCATAAAAATGGCAATATACATATGCTCAAAAAAACATATATTTTAGGTGATCAATATTAATTACTCTTTTTGCATGATCAATATATTTTAGGTGATCAATATTAATTTTCTTTTTATTTCAAGTGAAAGTAGTTTTGCTTATTCCAAAATCCATACCAAAATATTACAGACATAGTTTTATTTGTATATTTGTTTATAGATAAATATTTTTAAACTAATATATTTAACTTAAGTCTGTAGGATATACACTAAAAAAGTCATACAAAAGTGAATTGGTATGTGAGTGTAATCATACATCTAGTTTCCCTTCATACACAAAATTTCTTGAGATATATGATTTGTTATTAGCAGCAGGTATGTACAAGTTCTTCCCGGCCCCAGGCCCCCAAGGCAATCTTAGGATTCACCTAGAACCGAATCGTGTCACATGGCCACTTGTAACTTAATTCCACGTGACTTTAAGTTGTTAGAGATAGAAAATAGTGGTCATTTTATTATAATTATCTCTTTGTAGCCGTAATTATATCTTTGTAGCCTTAAAGGTTTTGACCCGTATGTATATACGTAATATATGGCAAGTTATCCGTCGAGGGACTCTTTTTATTATCTGTCTATGGTCTTATATGGTATCGGAGTAAATCTGGAAAAAAAAAAACCTACGTTCTTTTTTCGATCCACCATTCTACTTCGTCGTCCCTCCACAATGTCGTCTAAGCCACAAACCAATCATGGGCCACCTAATGTTTCTAAAGGGCACGCCTGCTCCACCACTGCCGCTTCGCGACGCGCCTCCACCACCTCCAGATCCGCCTACCGCAACTGCCTACAACAATTGCCTCCACACTCCATGCCGCCCAATTTGTAAATAATATCCGCAACCACGTCCCGCTAATTCTAAATCTAGTCAAAGTTCAGTACTGTTCCTAGACGGAGTTGTATTCCGTCACTGCTCGGGAAGATGTTGTTGCAAATCAAATCACCGACGATGCTCCAGATTCATCAAATCCCTAATGGATCAAACTAGATGCAATTGTGCTCTCTTGGATCTACGCAACCATCAGCGAGGATGTGCTCTTCATGGTTTTTAAACCAGACTCCACAACAAGGGAAGTCTGGCTTCGCATCAAAGGTAGGTTTCATGATAATCAATATGCAAGGGCTGCAGATCTCGAAGGCCTACACATCAACTCGACGTAAAAAAAAATGCTTTCTTATATGGCAGTTTACAAGAGATTGTGTACATGCATCAACATGTTGGTTTCCGTGACCCCTCACACCCCAATGATGTCCACCTATTATATATGGCATACTCTATATGGCCTCAAATAGGCACCCCTGGCATCAATGTTTTGTCTCTTATCTTTCTAGTATTCAATTTATTGGTTGTCGCTCGGATCAGTCTTGTTTCTATACAGTGGACAAGATGACACGACTTATCTACTTTTGTATGTCGAAGATATAGTCTTGACAACTTCTTTAGATGTCCTTTGTGACCTATCATGGTAAAGCTTCAATCATAATTTGAAATGACTGAACTTGGTGATCTCCACTATTTCCTTGGGATTTCCGCCACATGCTCCTCCAAAGGTGTAACACCCCGAATTCGTAGGACTCGAGGCGCTACTGGGCTAGGATCTCACAATGGATCCTGACCCTAGTCTGACAACAAGTTCACTGGATCTTACAACAAGACACATATAGATTAAAACCAAAACATGAAAGTGATATATATAAGTTTCAAAAGGTGATACAGAAGTATCGCTGGGTACAAATAAAACATAACTGTACATAATTAAATGTCCCCTATCCCACGATAACGCCCCAGTGTACGGAGCCCTCAGCGGATCACCCTCTTTGGATCACTCTGCAGCTCTCCTAACCTGCAAAGGATCTACAACACGGTATAAAACCGTTAGCTGACCATACACATATATATAGAAGATGCAAGAGCACAAACACACTTCAGAAATGATAAACATGTAATCATGCTGTCACACATTTACCCGGTTAATTATCTATATATAGTCGAACACACAAATTGTATAATATCTGCATATGAATATAAGTGACACGAGGAATATATATAATCCTCGCTTCTGAGTGTTATAGCTAGCTGGAGTGGTATGAGCGCACCTCCCCGTATACCATAAGGAGTGGTAAGTGTCCTTCCCCTATACCAGATCTAGCCTAACTACATAGAACTTCCCAGACTCCACTACGGGATGAAAGGTAAGTTGTCACAACCACTACAATGGGTGGTCACTAACACATAGGTCGGTAATAATCAACCTCGCATGCTACAAAGCATATAACAATCACCACTCAAGCATACATCCAATATAAGGATGACAGCTAAGTAAGTCCTAAGGACTTACCGCAATCTCTAAAGTAGTCTCAACCACGATCAATCCTCAACACGGTCTACTCCAATCTGGAGGACAACACTGCCTAATAACAAGGCATAACAATATATCAAACTCTTATCCATCAAAAGGGTCACACCTAGACCCAAGGGATTCATAAGGATCATATCCTAACTCATAAACCTCAAAGCCATAACCGGCATAAAACGATATCATACTCATCATCATTCTAACCTCAAACACTTACCTAGCATGCTACTAACCCGCTCATACTAGGGCGGCCTCACGGACCCGCAGGGGCGGCTAAGGCCAAAATGACTCCCAAAGACTAAGGCTCTTACATAAGGGATGTTCCTACAACAACGCAAATATGATATAGAAGGCAAAGATGATTGCTTGCAAGCCTGCTACGACTCTAGTTGATACAAAAGTCAAGCTTGGGGCCATGTGTTCTGCTCTTGTCTCAGACTCAACGGCCTATCGTAGTCTAGCAGGGGCCTTACAGTGCCTTACATTTACACACCCTAACATAGCCTACGTAGTTCAACATGTGTGTTTATTCATGCATGACCCTACGGATCTCCACCTTTAGGCGATGAAACGCATTCTACGATACGTTCGGGGAACGCTTAACATTGGTCTCACCATCGGCAACTCTTCCCTCACATCACTTACTGTTTATTCTGATGCGGATTGGGCAGGATGCCCGGATACTCGATGTTCGACTTTTGACTATAGTGTCTATCGGGGATAACATTATTTCTTGGTCTTCCAAATGTCATGCTATTGTGTCCCGATCTAGTGTTGAGGCTGAATACAGAGGGGTAGCCAACATTGTTGCTGAAACATGTTGGTTTCGTTCCCTCCTATTCGGATTATACATCAACATCAATACAACAACTTTGGTTTACTACGATAATGTCTACACCGTCTACTTGTCTTCCAACCCCGTTCAACATCAAAGAACCAAGCATGTCGAGCTTGACATCCACTTCATTCGCGAAAAAGTTGCTTTGGGAAAAGTTCGTGTTCTTCACGTCCCCTCGGCATATCTGTATGCCGACATTTTTGCAAAAGGTATCACCGTTCCACTATTTACGGACTTTCGATCTAGTCTTTGTCTTCAATCACCTCCGACTTCACTTGAGGGAGCATGTTAGAGATAAAAAATAGTGGTCATTTATTTTTTTAATTTTTTTTTTAAAGAAATAGTGGTCATTTATTGTATTGTAACCACATGATTTTGACAATGTATATATATGTGTAATATATGGCGAGTTAGATGACAAGGGACTCTTTTCATAATTCGCCTATAATCTTACAAAGGGTATTTTTGAAAAAAAAATTTCCTTTAAAAATTTATTGCTTGTCAGATAGAAAACAATTTTCTGCACACAAGGTCCGCACAGATACATCTCGGGTTATAAAGTCCATTGTATTGCACGGCAAAGTTCGTGTGGATATGAATGTACGTATATATTAGACTCGAAAGCTCATAACCTTTATGAAATTTATTATCTTCTGACACATGTCAACAACCGCATATAAGGTACATAGCTAATTGACATTTTGACAACTTATGATCGACAGTTTGAATAGAAACTAACCGTTCTTATAACATGATAAAGTCCATTGGAAGTGGGAGTCATGTGCATACAAGCACACACATGTGCGTTAATTTCGCAGGTTTAAATGCAAGAACCTATTATGTTCAAATCACGCAAATTTTATTTGATTTTCTATGAGTCAGGATTAATCATATTTTCAAGAAAAATCAACGATATTGTAGATAGTCAAACTAAATTCTCCTTCGAAATTGAAGTCATTAATTATCCTCAGAAGTCATAAATGATCTACTCACAGAAAATGAGCAGGTCTTATATTCTTTCCTTTTGTATACAAAGAAAACGTTGATGATTAGCATGTGAACAAGGCTTATATGCTTTCCCTTTAAGGCTTTAACACATTTCAACACCTAAAACGAACGCACTCAAGATTATGATTTAATTAGCTTAATATTTGTGTCTTGTACAAAATTTGATAAAAAAATTTACGATATTATATATTGTTTTTATAAACTAATTTGGATAACATAAAAGTTGTAAAATATTTTTTTAGGTGTGATGTGATTTGATTCGAGTGAATATGAAATATAAATTTACCGTGACATTATTAATTTTATCTCCGAGCATTAATTAATATTAATTTTTTAACGTTTATACATTTTTATAAATTTTCTTAATATCATTCATAAATTTGTTAATAATTTTTATTAGATTCAAATCGGGTGTAATAAGGTGTAAACAAAAAAAATTTTTATAATGATTTGATTATTAGTTTACACGAGTAACAAAACAAAATTTTAAAAATATTCTTGAGATCTTGTAAAGCCAAATATATTAATTTGAAGTCAACGGTATTTTTTCATTCATTAGAATAAATTGTAACGTAGAATCAATACTTTTATAACCTATATACCAACATTAATATTTTATAAGTTTTAGTTGTGTTGTTATTATTGCAATAAATATAAAAAAATATATATACAAAGGTTCAAGTTTTATTAAGTTAATTTAGACTTGTACGTAAAATTGTTTAATAAACAATGAATATTAATAGTTTTCATACTGTATAAATTAAGAATAATTTACATATTAATAATTTTATCGTAATTAAGTGGAAAAAAAATATATTCCACAATATTCATATGACATGTGCTAAAATAGTATTTCTACTCAAGCCAATGAAATCATATATAGTTATAATTATAAAAATAAATAAGACCAATTTTGATTTTTAAAATGTAAATAAATTCAAATCATCTCCATAAATAAAAATAATTAAAAACAAAAAAAGTAAAAAATTAGGTGGCACAACCAAGGGACGACACGTGGTGAAATCTTATGTGACTTAACGTACGGTTGACATGTAACAAAATCAAATTTGGTTTAACATGAGAACGACATGTGACATTTTGCTTTAGTATTATATAGTAGATTGTAACACCCCAAATTCTAATAACTCGGGATGTCACAGGTTAAGACCTCACAATGGATTCCGATCATAGCATGACAATAATTTCACTGGATCTTATAACAAGACACAAATGTTAATAAAACAAATTAAAAAAACTTGTAGAAATGATAGCGGCATGAATGCATAAAATGAGGCAACCGTGTAAGACATAAATACTAGCATCCTAAATGATGTTAGTCTCTATATATGCATGCAGAATTGGAAAGACAACCAATCTATATGAGTACGTGGACCCGGCTGACCATTCGCTCCAGATCACTCTGTAACTTTCTTAACCTACAAGAAATCTAACAACATAACGGTAAAAACCGTTAGATAACAATCCTAAGTATCAGATTTACTATAATAGAAAAAACATACATCAATGCGGAATTTAAACTAGACAACATACACGTGAGGATTGTGCCATGGAATGAACGATTATCGATGAGTTCAGGTAAGTATTATGGACTTACTTAGCTAGATTTTCTCGTAGTAGTGTGTATTATTTTGGTGGTGTGTGTTATAAGTATAACTTGATTAGGACGTCGACATTACTATTATTAGACCCAAGTGTATGTATGATGGGTCGTGACATCACTGTCCAACATTGAACCGCCACTAGGAGGCATTCCGCGACTAGCCCATACATTATATACGGCGAGATGCATCGAACCAATCTTGTTGGTATATGGGGACGGAGGCAAGGGTCGGGATACCCTCGTGCCACAAAATAAGTTGAACAATTAGAATTGAATCACCTAAATAAAGATAATAATACGGTTTGAGTGTGAGCATGCTGTTTTGTTTCAATTTCGCATTGATTTGTGTTTTTGCTATTACGGTATTATCTGATACTTAGGATTACTAACTAACGGTTTTTACCGTTATGTTGTTAGATTTTTTTGTAGGTTAAGGAAGTTACAGAGTGATCCGGAGTGGGTGGTCAGCCGAGTCTATGTACTCATATATATTGGGTTGTCTTTCTAATTCTGCATTCATATATAGAGACTGACATCATTTAGGATATTAGTATTTATGTCTTACACGGCTGTATCGTTTTATGCATTCATGTCTTTATTATTTTTAAAAGTTTTATATTTGTTTTATTTACATTTGTGTCTTGTTGTAAAATCCAATGAAGTTGTTGTCAAGTTATAGTCAAAACCCATTGCGAAGTCCTAGTCTGTGACACTCGAGTTCCTAGATTTTGGATGTTACATAGATTACACAACATTTGGTTCGAGTTCATGTCAAAAGATTACAAGGATGCTTTTGTGTGCATTTTTTTATAAAGGGTGATGATTTTTTCTTTCAAAACTATAAATAACATAGTTTTATATAAGTTTCTCAAATATTAATATTGAACCGTAGAATCTTTAACACTAGTTTTCTCATAAGACGCAGTTTATGCGGAGATCGTGATAATGTGATGTTATTCTGTATATGTCATGTGAAAGAATAAGGTCTATTGCATTTTTATTGAAGTTTACCTTTGATACTCGTGCATAAGTTATAATAATAATTAAGAAGGCTAAGTTGGCTAACCACGTTAATTATAAAAATGTGAGTACTGGTTCGAATAGAGTAATTAGTTCAATATCCTTTGTCAGATTTTATGGGGAAGTGTATATTAGCCATAAAATTATCTGTGCCAAATACATTCGCTTGGCGATAGCCCAAGTTCGGACGTCGTTTTAAAGCTCTGGCTGGTGGATGGTGTAGACACCCATTTTATTTTAATAAATAAATAAATTGAAAAGTAAAAAAAATCTACAGAAATTCTCTGCAGGTGAAATCAATTTTTTTGAAGATGAAATAAAATTCTCTAAAGGTGAAATCTATCATCACCATTGGTAAAATAAGAGGTGTTAAAGATTCACATCAGAATGCTACTAAGTTTCAGCAACTGATGAGCTTGTAGCCATTGTTGCCAAGCTTCCAAAGCCAGCTGATGGCAATCCAAGTGGCCGGCTTGCCTATTACCATCTCACAGAAATTCTCAAGAAGCGCCGAGAGATTGGAATTGTTTTGTTTGCATATTTTACTCTCTTCTTTCGGCATTCAAAGTAAAACAAGTGATAATTCAGTAACATCAAATAAAAGTAGAGGTTGAAGATGCACCAACATGGAAAGATGCACCAACATGGGATATCGAGAAGAGTCGGGGACTAGAGAAGGAGTGTTGCCAGGAAGGGAGCAATGTCAACGGTTAGGAAATCGCGTCGTTGTGGAGAGAGCAACACGGGGAGCAACATCGCCGGGGATATAGTTGTGGAGGATTATGGTTCCCACATCGACAATATTGGGATAACAAGTCAAGCATATAAGGTTGGTGGGCTACTCCCCCTATTATCAATTGGTTTTAGGATATAATCTCATCGGGTTTATGTATTAAGCTTGGGCCTAATGCGCATGTGCACTCGTATGCACACGACCCCCGCTCTCCCTGGTCCGTCTGTTTCGGACTTTGACATGGTATCACAACAAGTTCTGGCTTATTGGGCTTGTCGGTCTTAAGACTCAAATTGCGGACATGGACAATGAATGTCCGTCCGGTTGGGCTAGCCGGCCTTAAGGCATTTCGTCAAGTGTCAACCGAGCCAGAAAGTTGCACTTGAGGGGGCGTGTGGAGGATTATGGTTCTCACATCGATATATTAACAAGTCTAGTATATAAGGTTAGTGGTGAGGGGGCGTGTGGAGGATTATGGTTTTCACATCGATATATTGGGATAACAAGTCTAGTATAAAAGAATAGCGATAAATGAGGAGCGTGATTGAGAGCGCTTGCGAAAATTGCTTTTAAAACCCTATTTTGAATTTGAGTGCAAGCTATTGGCGATATATATATATATATATATATATATATATATATATATATATATATATATATATATATATATATATATATATATATATATATATATATATATATATATATATATATATATATATATATATATATATATATATATATATATATATATATATATATATATAGTGTGGAACCGAAATTCAGTTTTATTAATTTTGCGCTTGATGTGTAAAAGTGGAAGTGAATTTAGCTTATTTCGCACTAAGAGTCCGAAAGCGAAGTTATTTTTTTTATTAATTCCACAGTTAGGTCTTAAAACCGAACCAAAAACATTCTTAAGTGATCTAATTGATTCAGTTAACATGGTAGTTATAAACTCTAAATTAAATAGAGCTTGTTAAATGAACTTACTTTTTTTCCTTATAAACAATAACATTAATATAGAATTTAATATGAAATTATATCTAATATAATATGAAACTTCTGGTCAATTTTTTATATACAAACAAATCTGCTAACGTGAATTGACACCTCATTCATCGATCTGTCATCATGTGTAGCAGATTCATCTCACTCATCTGTCAATTTTCGTAGTACAGTGAAGCTACGTCTTCTCCTATTATCCAATTTATTTCTTCATTATATTTAATTTAACTATATTTTATACGTTTTGCTGAGATTTGGTTAAACTAAACCAGATTTAATTAGTAAACAAAAAATCTCATAATATCCAAGAGTAATTGATTTGTTATGCTTTTATAGATCGGTATATAATGGCATTAGATTGGGAGGATGTGTTTCTGAAGTGCATTTTTTCCATAGGTTTCGTTACCCTTCTCAAAAGATTCATCAATCTGCTGGTATGGATATACTCAGCCTTGTTGAGATCTCCCAAGGATCTGCGTTCCTACGGCAAATGGGCACTGGTCACCGGCTGCACCGACGGCATCGGGAAAGCGGCGGCATTCGAGCTAGCCAAGATGGGTCTGAACTTGGTCTTGGTTGGAAGAAACAAGACGAAACTGGAAGCTACAAAATCTGAGATAAAGGAGAAAAAATGTGATGTCAAAATTACAAGTATTATACTCGATTTAATTGGGCGAGACGAGTGGAGTAGAAATCGAGCGGAGGATTAAAGAAGGGATTGAAGGGTTAGATGTGGGTGTCGTCATCAACAATGCTGGACTTGCTTACCCTTATGCTAAGTTCTTCCATGAGGTTGACTTGAAGCTGATGGAGAGTATTATTAGAGTCAACGCCGAGGGTGTCTCGTGGGTTGCTCGGGCTGTGCTTCCTGCTATGATCAGTAAAGGCAAAGGGGCTGTCGTCAACGTTGGATCTGCTTCCGCTCACTGTCTCCCGTCTTATCCCCTTTACACCGTTTATTCCGCTACTAAAGCGTAAGTTGCAATCATCAAATCATCTGTGTGTTCATATATATTCGTATGTGTATGAATCTGCTAATCTGAAATCATCAAATGATCTGTCTGTTAATACATATATGTGTGTGTTATGGACAGGTATCTTGCTGTGTTCTCGAGAAGTCTTAGTTTTGAGTATCAACAATTGGGAAGCGACATACAGTGTCAGGTAGTTTTGAGTATATATGTATATTTTGTTTGTTAGGTATACGTTAATGGTGTTTGAATTGATTTTGTGATTGAATGAATGTGTGGAGGTGCCTCTTCTGGTGGCGACAAAGATGGCGTCTATTAGGAAGGCGTCGCTGTGGATCCCATGTCCGGCAATGTACAGCAAGCGAGCTTAAGGTGTGTCGGAAATGGGCAGCACACTTGCACGCCATACTGGCCACATTATGTGCAGTGGTGTCTCATACAGGCATTGCCACATTCGCTGCTCAACACTCTCGCCTTTCGCTACTTCGTCTCCATGAGGGCCCGCGGTCTCCGCAAGGAGGCTGCTTCTTCTAATCGTCAAAGAGAGAACACAAACTAAGAAACGTTGTCGTTTTTCGTGTCTTTCAATTCGATTGTTGACTAAATCTGGAATCGTTGTTTACTGGATGTGTATATCTTTCGTAGCTTTTTATTCAAGTGTGTTGTTGGTCACAAACTTGTAAAGGAGCATGCGTTGTGTGCTAGACATGATCAAACAGTTCACAATTTAATGTAGGTATGTTAATGCAATATAAGATTGGTTTAGAGACAATTTAGAACAATAGGGAAGGTAGACGGTGATAGGGACCAAAGATAGTGAATTGTTGATACTTCTAGAATATTATCTTATCTTAGGTTGTATATATACTAGGGTTAACGCCTCAAACACGTAGTTCACATATCTAAAGGCAAGAAGAAGAACTCGAGAGTTCAAAGTATTCAATAAGCTTGTTCAAAGAAGAAGATGATAAACTTTCCGGGAGTTGGTGTAGGTGGGTTTATTGGATAAGGATGAGCATTGTTGGATATTAGATTTGATACTCTTAGATCCGAAACCCGACATGAGAGTATTCGGATATCTGACATTTTTATTTGGATTGAAGAGTCGATGTGAAAATCGATCCGATCCGAGTTTTTATTAAAAGACTATTCGGATGTATCCGATAAGACTTTTTTCTCAACACTTCGAACTGTAAGCGATCTAATGATCCAAAAATATTTTCAGATCGAATCGAACTCAGCTCACCAACTACCAAATGGTTTCGGATTTGGATTTTTTCAGGTCAAATCTTTAAATTCAAAGATCGAATTAGGTGGATCGGATTTTTATACTCACTCCTATTCTTGAAGTTATATTGGATTAGATTATCTAGGTTCAAATAAATATAGTTTAATTGTTATCATATAACCGAGATAAGTAATCGTCTTTCAAATCCAACCTAACACACAATAAAATTTTGGATGGCACGTCATTATGTGACCGAAATATCTTGCCAGATTAACAAATTGTATTATCTTTGACGAGTACATTCGATAGTTTGTATTAAGCTTATATTATTTTGAAGTTAAAGATAATAATTAGTATTTTTTTAAGTAATTTTTTAAAATTTAACTAAACTTACAAAATCGTAATTTGGACTTCACTCTGACCAAATTCTTTCCCCAAGGCAATCTGAGAGTTTACCTAGAACAGAATCGTGTCACATGGCCACTTGTAACTTCTTTAATGGTGTGCTTAAGGGGTTTTTTTTTTTTTTCCTTTCAAAAAAATGATTGTTTGTCGAATAAAAACAATTTCGTCAACTGCACACGACGTCATTTAGTTTATGTTTTGCTTGAGATCATGTAAAAATACGTTTTAATGTTTTTGAAATTATGGTCGGACCTTGTACAATAATATTCTAGTTTCGGACCCTTTTTTTTACCTTTTTAAATAATATTTTTAAAGAAAATTGTTTACAGTACTCCGCGGTTTGGCCTATATTAAACATATATTAAAAAAAATGTCAATATTATCATGTTTAACAGAATGGATTAACCAAAACCGGATCATGTAATCCGATCGAATCCATCAGCTAGTTTATCCTTATCATTCTCAGGTTTAGCACATAAACACTGTCTTATAAGTCATTTTCAAGGGAAAAGAATAGTTAGATTCGTCAAAGAGAGTTAAAACCATCCACATTCTTGATTATCTAAATTCGACAAATTGTGAAAGATCGTTAAAATTAAGTTCAAAAGCACGCTCCAATGTCGAACTCCAAACATCATCCGGTGAGTTTCTCGTTCCCATATTTGCAATCGAAACAATTTGCAAACATAGATCGGAAATGAAGTGATTTAAGCAATCTCATGGTTGTATTGAGATTTGAGAAATAGACAAGGGGGAAACTAGCAAACCACTGTGTATTCTATCTTCTAACAAACTCAACTACTTACGGTCATTTCTTTTATTGTATTTACAAAATATGTCCTTAATTTGTCTAAATAGCATATATTGCCCGTACTCCCACCATCACCGACCAACATTAGGGTTTACGTAGAATTGCTTCATCTGCAAGCTCACAGCTAAGCAGCCTAAGCCTATCAGTGAATCACATGGCCACTTGTAACCAAATTCCGCGTGCCTTTTATTTATTTTTAATTGTTTGTCAAATAAAAAAAATAATGTAATTAACTTTAAACAATGTCGATTAGCGTGTGGCTAACGGGATTAATTGTGAATTTGTTGGACCATTAGGCCCTCCACTCCACATTACTGGAATATTAATATGCAATGCAAATCGTGTTTATATACATATATATAATATAACAACTTTTTTGAAAAGCTAAACATATTGTAATAAGATTTTTTTTTTTTTTTTACTATAAAAGGGTCTATTTGGAAGAAGATTCACAGTCAACCTACAACACTAACTCTCTAGTTAGAGGCTTGAAATCCAGGAAAAATGTTGGCAAGCCATGGCTTTAAGCTTTTGTGTTTGGTGATGATGAATGTGCTTGCTCTTTCCATAGCCAAAGGCAAAGTTCGTACCTTAGATTGGGTGGTAAGCTCGCTCTCTTCTTCTTCCTCTTTCGATTACAAATATGGATTATAATTTTAATGTAATGGCGTCGTATATATGAATGAAAAATTGTTTGTTAAGGTTGATGGTAGACTAATTTTATTTTCAATTGGTGTAAGGATATCATATATATATATATATGAATGCAAAAATGTTTGCTAAAGTTTTTATTTGTAATTGATTTTCGGGTAAAACTTTAATGAGTTTATATGTTGGGTTTAAACTCATTCATCAATATGATGTATTTTAACATAGAGTTATTTTTATTTGTTTGCAGCTTGAAGAAACTTCGTTCACAAAGCTATGTAGCACAAAGAAAATGTTAACAATGAATGGAATGTTTCCGGGGCCAGCTCTTCATCTTCACCAAGGAGAGAGGATTAAAGTCAATGTTCATAATCAAGGAAAATATGGTGTCACAATTCATTGGTTAGTATAACTCATATATTTTAGTTTAGTTTTTAATTTACAAAACTTATCTTATAAATCACTCAGGACTTGCTTGATATGGATCACAAATCGGTTTCTGATTCATTTTTAAACTGATTTTCGAATTTGTTAGCAGAGTATTATCGGAATGAGTTTATTTTCTTTCTCTGATTCCGGGTTTTTTTATCGCTTTAATCATTTCAACTCGTTTTTACGGATTTTATATTTTAGGTCATTAAAAATTATGAGATATTAGGAGAACAACCACTATTTAATAAACAAATTCCAATTGAAATGAAACGAACTAAAATTTTAATTTTTAATCTTTATTAAACATTGTGTTTCAATAATCGAATTAGTCAATGATCATTCTATACCAAATTATGATTTCAACCCTAGTTTTGCTCGAGTACTAAACGAACCCTTAGTGTAGTGCAAGCATTTAAGTAATACATACATAATTATATATTGTTAAAGCTTAATATTATGAAAATAAAAGAATAAATAAATTTATTTAAATTTGTTTGAGATGCAAGCATGCGAGTACAAATATAATTATAATTTATATAACCCGGACACTTAGCTTATTAATCGCTGTCGGGGAAACTTTTGATCCTTGATTTTAGCTGGCCACATGCATCATTCAAGAACAAAATCACATTAGAAAAATATCAGATATTGGATCTATTAATTAATATGTTTCGTACAACCATCATTGTTTCTTTTCTAAACAAAATCATTTTACCTAATCGCTAATCTTGACCCCTATTATATTTAGTCCAGCCATGGCCCATCATTGCTTTCTTCTACCAAAAAAAAAAAAAACTGCCTTTGAATCTAATTAACAAGTATATCCAAAATAATAACCTCATTAAATATATCATTAGTAATACACCGAAAAATCCTAAATATATATAATTATTACGTTACTCATAATCCACCAAAAACATGAAATAGTGAATCTAAGCTTTGAAAAATGTAGGAAAAAAATCCGAGTAGGTTGACTCGTTTATAAACGATCGAGCCTACATACTTAACTGAATTTTAAAATATGTTATATTTCGTTTCAAAAAATGTACAAACGGAAGTCAAGCTCGAATATTTGGTCTAATATATTATGATAGGCATGGGGTGAAGCAGCCAAGGAACCCATGGTCCGATGGACCCGAGTATGTGGCTCAGTGCCCTATCAAGCCAGGAGCTAACTATACTTATGAGATTATACTCTCCGATGAGGAAGGAACTCTGTGGTGGCATGCTCATAGTGACTGGACTCGCGCCACCGTCCACGGTCCAATCTTTATCTACCCTAAGCACGGGAAAGGATACCCGTATACTAGGAAGCCTGATGTAGAAATTCCTATATTTCTTGGTAGGTAAACGAAATCATTACACATTATATCATTATGAAGAATAAACACATATTGGCGTGTATATATATATATATATATATATATATATATATATATATATTTCTTGTTGTTTAGAAGGGTAGCATAACTCGTTTCTTATTTGAGCCAAGCTTGAATCGTGTGAGTCTAACATTTGGTTCAGTTTAGTATTAAGCTTATATTCAGCTCATGAGCCTTCTGCAAGCTCGAACACACTTTATATTGATTTGTTTCAAACCGAGACAGAGTTGATTTTGTTGCTAGCCTAGCTTGAACTCAAGCTTCTTTCTTTTTTTTTTTTACCTTAAAAATATTGTCTAAATTAGCGGCCTTTTTGTAAAATTCTTTCCAAAACAAGCTACATGTTTGACTCGTTAAAAGATTGTGTTTGGCTCGAGCTTCTCATTGTATACATACTCGGCTTGTTTTGAGATTTGAGTATGCCCGATCTGAACCAAATTCACAAAGTCCACTTGGCTCATCTAATAGTATGTTTTATAATATATATATATATATATATATATATATATATATATATATATATATATATATATATATATATATATATATATATATATATATATATATATATATATATATATATATATATATATTTATATATATATATAAGGACTAACCGATTTTTCTACTGTCATATAGCATCATGGTACAAGGGCTCTGTGATGGAAATCATCCAAGATGCATTAGCAAGTGGAGGAGAGGTCAACAAATCGGACGCATTCACAATCAACGGGCAACCTGGGGACACACAACCATGCTCTACAGAGGGTAATATATCAACGTTAATTACCTACATACATGTTAAATATATTTTTTGGAGCTTCTAAGTTTAACGTTAAAACCTACTAATTTTCTGTACTTCCATTCAGACATGTTCAAAATGACGGTTGAACGTGGAAAAACCTACCTCTTACGCATCATCAACGGCATCATGAACGAAGAGATGTTCTTCATGGTGGCCAACCACAAGTTGGTGGTGGTAGGTATCGACGCCGCCTACGTGAAACCCATCACCACCAACTACATCATGATCACTCCAGGTCAAACCATGGACGTCCTCCTTGTCGCGAACCAAGAACCAAACCACTACTACATGGCGGCTCGAGCTTTTGGTGAGCTTATCTACTCAAACGCCACCACAACCGCGCTTGTCCAATACACCGGAAATTACATTCCCCCGACGAACGCCACATTCCCTACGCTTCCCGATTACAATAGTAGTGAATCAGCCATCGCCTTTTCGCGACGGTTTCGGGCCCTAGCAGACGTCGTAGATGTCCCAAAGAGTGCACAAAGGAAGATTTTGATGACTCTTGCGGTAGGAACCATACCTTGCGAGGAGGGCAAAACTTGTTCCGGCCCTAACAACAATAGTCTCTCGGCGAGTCTCAACAATGTAACATTCGACGCTCCTAAAACCGACGTCCTCCAAGCTTATTGGAAACGCCTTAAAAATGTCTACAAGACGGATTTCCCGGATAACCCACCATATGTGTTTAATTACACTATGACCCCAATGATAGACAACTATACGATGTCGGATTTGAACGGGACTCGGGTTATCGTAGTTGACTACAACACGACGGTGGAGATTGTGTTCCAAGGGACGAATGTGATGAATGCAGCCGAGAATCACCCGATGCACTTGCATGGTTATAGCTTCTACGTTGTGGGTTGGGGAAATGGCACATTTGATAAGGTTAATAGTCCTAAAGGCTACAACTTGAAGGATCCACCGGAGCTTAACACAATTGGTGTCCCCAAGAATGGTTGGACCGCTATCCGGTTCAAAGCTAACAACCCGGGTCAGTTCAATTTTAACTTGCTAGTTTTACTTGGGCCTTTGAATTTTATTATTTGGGCCTGACAGAGCGCATTGGGCTTTTGTTTCTTTTTTATACAGGTGTTTGGTTCATGCATTGTCATTTGGAGAGGCATGCTAGTTGGGGTATGGACACGGTGTTGATTGTGAAGAATGGACCAACTCGGGCAACGAGTTTAAGGCCTCCACATTACATTAATCCATGCTAAGATAGTAATTGATGATACCATTTAAGATGGTTAATTGTGGTTCAGTTTTGAGGATAATAAGATTTGTTTTTTTCATGAGGATTGTGTATCATTCTAACCAAGTTATGGAACTTGTATTTTGCATCGATCTTAGTTTATTTTTTTATTTGCATGAGTTGATTCATCACAACCGTTTTATTAAGTTTAAAGATGACAAATTATGCAATGAAATATTTATAAAAAAATTGTGTACGTGAAAATTCGATTGTTGTAGTAAAATGTATCCATGGTCTTTAATCTTATAATATTTTTATATATTAGTCGTCCCTTATCTTTTATCACAACTAATAATGTACTTAACCTTGTTACATTTTTTTTTATAGTGATCCTTAACCTTTCATTTCGATCAATAGAGTCCCTAATTATCGCATTTGAAACTGTGTGTCAAGACTTGACTTGTTAATCGCTTTTGTGGGTGCTTTTGCGCGCCGTCACCGCAAAATAAAATCAAAACGACAGAAACTATGGTGGTCGATTCAACCCAAATCTAATCAAATCTATATCAATCTCAACAATGGAGGTAGCTAGGAATGGAGAGATGTTAACAAATATCAAAAGGTAGAGAATGGATAGAATGGATATATATTAAGAAATTTTGCAAAAAGAACTAGGGAAAAGGATCTATCAATATGAAAAGAGACACTTTTCACTTGACTTGTTCCAAAAGTTTAGAAGAACAATAAGAAAGGACATTTTTTGATTCAAACAATAATTGTTGTGGAAAACGGTTCATGGATGCCACATTTACAGCCCAAGCCTTAAATAAGAAAGGGTTGAAACAAGATCCTCCTCACAAAAGGGGAAAAAAAAACGTTTATAACAATACAACTTTTGTAAGTACGAAAAATTGATTCTCTCCAAAAAAAACACTCATAGGTCAAGTTTTTTAAAATTCGGTCGAGTTTCATGACAAGATAAAAACTCGACCTTTTGAAAGGAAAACTAGGTCTTTGCAAGTGAAAAATCAACCTAAGGAAAACTATGGCCCAGGTCGAGGTTTTACCTTAGCTTGATTCATGACTTCTTTCTTGGTTTCTTTCTTGTCTTCTTGTGGTTTGAGATCTTAATTGAAGAAATGAAATAATTAGAATAACACAATTAACATTAAGCATATATTACAAAAATAAATTAGTAATTAAAGTATCAAAATCAATTTTTTGTGGAATTTTCTGCATAAGAAAACCGAGTTGAAGAAAATAGAGAGAAGAGTTGGTCAGCATACAACATTTCAACAATAGAACCGACGAAGAAGGCTTCATAGAAGAAGAAGAAGAAGAAGAAGAAGAAGAAGAAGAAGATCAGTGTTCTACTTCCAACAACCGCATTCTTGCAGATGGCCACGTGAGGTTAGGTTTATTCGGGAAAAATGGAAGGGAAGAAGATATATTAAGGTACATAAGTTTTTGTCTTTTTTTATTTTAAAAATCAGATTTTCTTTTTAGTGTTAAAAAAATTAGGAGACTTCGGTGACCATGTCTTTAACCGGGTATGGTCCATGTCCTGCCTCTGAATAATATCGGGCCATATTTGACCGTATTCGAGTCGTTTTCTGCAATTTCCATGTGTCGGACACCTGACCCTCCACCTTCATGATAGTATCTCCTTAGTTGTTGGTCAAATTAAAGACCCAAAGCCTAAATTAACTTGTTAAATGCATATTGTTAAAAATTGGAGCACATCATGAGAGTAGAGTTTTCTAGAGAAAACTAGATTAGTGAAGAAAGAATAAGACTTTTCTTAATTTAGAATTATCATGCATAATATCTACTTAGAAAGATGTTATTATCGGTTGGAAAAAGTGGTTGAAATCACCGATCTAATGCTCATATAAATAGGTTATCAATGTACATTTGTATAGTTCTTTCTGTACAAAATATATACGAGTGAGTTTTATTCGGTTAAGTCTTTGGCTTAACTAGTTTCATATTCTCATCCTATTAACGTGCAAGCGGGATTATTCCCAACAATTAGTATCAGAGCAAGGTCAATCCGATCGATTTCAGCTTGTGTTGTCAAAGATGAAGGTTACCGTAATTCACGATGTCGAGATGTTCAAACTCACGGAGGATAACAATGCTTACTAGAAGTCGATGATGGAGGACCACCGTTACTGCAAGGAGTTATACGAGCCTATCACCAGCAAGGATAAGCCCGAAAGGAAGAGTGAGAAGGAGTTGGAGCTTCTAAACCGGAAAGCAGTCGCCATGTTCCGTAAGTACATCGATAAATCTTTATTAAAACACGTCTCTATATATACAAATGCTTTTGAATTATGGGCAAATCTTGAGTCCATTATTTAAAAAAAACGCCTTGCAATAAAACCGTTTTAGTTCAACGGTTGGTAAAGTATGATTACAAGGATGATCAAAAAATGATCGAGCACTTGAATAATTTCAAGGGGCTCATAAATCAGCTAAACAAAGGTGGGATGAAACTTGAAGATGAGTTGCAAGCCCTTTTACTCCTTAGATCATTTCTAGAGAGTTGGGACACTCTCATTGTTACTATTAGTACCTCGGCACCAGAAGAGAAGCTCAATATGGACATTGTTAGTGATAGCCTCCTTGTTGAAGAAGTTAGAAGCGTTGCACGTAGACGCACTAAGAACTAAAGCTGAGATCATTCTCGATGTCGGTCCAAGTCACGTTCTAGGCCAAATTTGTATTATTGTGGAAAAATAGGCCATAAGAAATCAAAATGTCGTTTTCTTAGAAAGATCAAAAGGCTGAAAATGTCAACCCAAATCAAATTAACCAAGAAAAGAGGTGAGAGAAAGACAAGGGTACGTCCGCCATGGCAGACGAAGATGATGAAATATATCTCTTCGGAAAAGACAACTTCCCGAATATCATCTTTGACAATAGCTCCTGGATTGCCTATTTTGGTGCATCATTTCATGTCACTTCCAAGAGAGATCTTGTTCAACCTACCAAAGTGATGATGTTAGTAATGTTCACACGGAGAATCAAAACATGAGCAAGATCGCTGGTATAGGATATGTCATATTGCTCTCAATTACGAGATACAAGCTTACCCTTAAAGATGTGACGCATGTCCCTGGTATACACTTCAATCTCATATCCTCCGAAAAGCTTGATGATATTGGTCTAGTAAATCACTTTGGTGACGACAAGTGGAAGCTTATCAAATCAATCATGATAATGGCTCAAGGAAACAAGGAAGGGTCGTTGTACGTCACACAAGCCAAGTTTAGCAAATGAGAGGTCAATATTACAAAAGCGAACATGGAACTATGTACTGAAGTTTTGGGCACATGAGTGAGAAGGTTCTTCACATATTATCTCGGAGATAACTCTTGGCAAAGGTGCAACATAAGTCTCTTGCCCCGACGTTTGCTCCATATCTGAGAAATCCCCTTGAGGTGCATCATATTTTATGAACTTCATAGACGCCCTCTCAAGGATGGTATGGGTGCACCTCCTAAAGACCAAATACCAATGACGCATTCAAGGAGTTTGTTGTTCGGGTGGAACAAGAGACGGGATAAAAGCTCAAGAGTGTCCGATTTTACAATGGAGGAGAATATTGAGGTCCGTTTGAGGCATACTACAGATCTTGTAGAATCAAGACGGAGAAGATATCAACTAAGAGGCCATAGCTAAACGGGCTTGTTGAGAGAATGAACCGAACAATTACAAAAAGAGTTTGGTGTATGTTATCACATGCCAAATTGCCCAAGTTGTTTGAGGTAAAGTTGTGAATCTTGACGCCGATATTGTCAACCTTACACCGTCCGTTGCCCTTGATGGAGACTCCCCGTAGGAATTTTTGCCAAAAAAGAAGGTTTCTTATGACCATCTAAATGTGTTCGGGTGTTAAGCATTCGTCCACATACCTAGGGACGAAGATGTCGAAGACAGTGTCCTTATTTCAAAGCACGGTGATGAAGAAACCCAGAAAGTGCCGAAAGCACAACGAGCACTCCACTAGATTCCAAAATGAAAAGGTCATCTAAAGATAGAAGACCATCTACATGATACATACCAAATGAATATGTGACCCTCATAGAGGAGGGGGATACTCAAAGCTACAAGGCTCGATTGGTCGTGAAAGGATTCCAACAAAAGAAAGGCGTCGACTTTGAAGAAATATTCACTCTAGTAGTGAAGATGTCATCAATCCGAGCTATCCTTGGTATAACATCTGCTCTAAACTTGGAGATCAAATAACTCGATGTCAAGACCGCCTTTCTCCATTGAGATCTCGAAGAGAAGATATACATGGAGCAACTTGAAGGATTCAAAGTACCGGGAAAGGAGAATCTTGTCTACTAACTAACGAAGAGTCTTTATGGGATAAAGCAGACACCAAGGAAATGGTACAAGAAGTTCGACTCTTTCATGGCAGATCTTGACGTCAAGAAGAACCCACGTAACCAATGTGTCTTCATAAAGAGGTGCGCTAGTGGCGAGTTTCTCATACTTTTACTTTATATCAATGACATGTTAATAGTAGGTCATGATCATAACAAGATAGATGCTCTAAAAAAAGATTTAAGCAAGAGATTTTCCATGAAAGACTTATTTCCGGAAAAGAAAATTTTTAGGATGAAGATCACTCGTGATCGATCAAAGAAGATTGTGTTGCTATACCAAGAAAGATACATCGAAAAGGTGCTAGAGATATTCAACATGCACCAAGATAAGTTGGTAAGCACGCCACTTGTTGGAAACTTTAAGTTAAGTTCAAAGCAATGCCCAACTAGTGAACAAGAAAAGCACGATATGGAGAAGATCCCCGGTGCATTGGAACTAGGCAACCTTATGTATGCAATGGTATGTACTAAGCCCGATATTACTAACTTTGGGATGCAGTTAAATGGACCCTCCAAAATCTACGAGGCACCTATTTTTAGAGTTGACTAATAGGTTCTTATTCTTTGGAAACATGAAGCCGATACTTCAAGGATATTCAATGTCGATTGGGCCTGAGATAATGATTTTAGGAAATCAATATTCGGATATATGATTACACTTTTTGGAGGGTTGTTTCTTGGCAATCAAAATTACAAAAGAGTGTTACCTTGTCTACCACTAAAACAATACACAGCAACTAGTGAGGCTTATAAAGAGGTGTTATGGATAAAGAATTTCTCATGGAGATGGAGGTAGAGCAAGATCGATATATCTTACAATGCGATAATCAAAGCACAAATCACCTGGCAAAGAACTCAACTCTTCACTCCCTCTCGAAGCACATTGATATACGACATCACTGGATCTGAGATGTTCTCGAAAAAAAGCTTATGCAACTCGACAAGGTGCACACAGACGAGAACATGTCAAATATATGACCAAGGTAATACCGATCAAGAAGTCTAAAGATTGTTGTCATGATTTTAATATCTAGAAACTTAATTAAGTCGAGAGGTAGTGAATTGTTTGTCTCTCCTAAATTATGGGTCAAATTAATGACCCAAAGCCTAAATTAACTTGGACTGTAGATTGTTAAAAATTGGAGCACATGATAGTAGAGTTTTCTAATAAAGTTAGATTAGCCAAGAAAAATTAAGACTTTTCTTAATCTAGAATTATCGTGAATAATATCCACTTAGAAATATGTGATTGTCGGTTGCGAAAGTGGTTGAAAACACCAACCTAATGCTCATATAAATAGGTTATCGATGTACATTTGTAATCATGGTTATAAAAAGCACTAATCCACGTTCAAAAATACTAAGTGTGCTTGTTAGTAAACATAAGTGTACGAGAAAAATTTTCACTTCTATAATTACAAAATATATACGACTGAGTTTGTTTCGATAAATTTTTTATTCTAGTTCTGTATCCTAATCCTAACCAAAGTCAAGGATTATTACCATCACTTTCACAGATATCCGTGCATCATAGCTCTCATACGTAAAATTGCTAGCAATCTCACGTTTTATATATAGAATGGATTAACTCCAAACATCATCCGGTGAGTTAATCGTGCCCATTTAGTGCGAAGGATCTACAAATCAAAGGAAAAACTCAAGATGAAAGGTTTTATTTGCAATCGAAATAGCTTGCAAACATAGATCTGAAATGAAGTAATTTAAACAAGCTCCATTGTTGTACAGAGAAGGAGATAAATGAAGCAAAACACCGTGTATATCATACTAACCTAGCTTACAATCTGTTATCGTATGTATGCACAGGAGACCATCTTCTAACAAACTCAAATACTTGGTCATTTCTTTTATTGTATTTACGATGAATGTCCTTACTTTGTCTAAATGGCATATATTGCCCGTGATCCCGCCAGCACCGACCGATCTCAGGGTATACGTACTATCGCTTTTTTTGTGCAAGCTCACAGCTAAACGTATCACATGGCCACTTGTAACCAAATTCAGCGTCGCTTATTGAAAAAATGATTATTTGTCAAATAAGAAACAATATCTTAAACTGCAAACAACGTCGATTAGCATGTGGAGAACCGGAATTAATTGTAATTTTGTTTGACTATTAGGCCCTCCACTCCACGTTATTGGAATATTAATATTGCATGCACATCGTGTTTATACTATACAAGTATAATAAGAATCTTTTTCTTTTCTTTTTTTTTTACTATAAAAGGGTCTTTTTTGGAAGGAGATTCATAATCAACCTACAAAACTATCTCTCTAGTTTGGAGGCTTGAAATCCAGGAAAAATGTGGCTAAGTCATGGCTTTAAGCTTTTGTGTTTGGTGATGGTGAATGTTGTTGCTCTTTCCATAGCTAAAAGTGAAGTTCGTACTCTAGATTGGGTGGTAAGCACTCTTCTTAATTCTTCCTCTCGATCACGGAGATTGACTTTCATATATGTAGACTGATCGAGTATAACTATAATGTAATAACGTCGTATATATATGAATGTAAAGATGTTTGTTTTAATGTCCAGGGTAAGTTACTCCTTCTATAGAATCTTAAATAAGTTTATGTGCAAAGTATGGATATGACGGTGCATGTGCGTTCATATATACATTACCGGGTCGTTTACCAGTCAGATGAACTTTAACGTAAAGTTGTGTTTATTTGTTTGTAGCTTGAAGAGACTTCGTTCACAAAGCTATGTAGCACAAAGACAATGTTAACAATGAATGGAATGTTTCCGGGGCCAGCTCTCCATCTTCACCAAGGAGAAAGGATTAAAGTCAACGTACATAATCAGGGAAAATATGGTGTCACAATTCATTGGTTAGTATAACTTCTATTTTTTACTATATTTTTAATCTATAAAACTTACTTTATAAAATGAATCACAAATCATTTTGAAAATTAAACAATATAGAAACTAGATCGAATGATTCTATTATTTTTAGACCTAAAATTTTATTTTATAATCTTTAACAAACATCGTGTTTAAAATTTTGAATAAGTCGTCATTCATTATTCTATGTAAATTTCCGATTTGAACTCTAGTTCCTTAAAGTTTGTGGGATGCAAGTCAGTAGTACGTGCATAATATTTGTTAAAGCTTAATGTTATGAATATAAAATAAAAATATATTTATTTTAAAATTGTTTGTGATCCGGACATTTAGATTATTAATCGCTGTCGGGGAAACTTATGATCCTCGGTTTTAGCTGGCCACATGCAAACATTTAAAAACAAATTAATCATATTAGCAAATCTCTAATCTTAACCCTATTAATTAAAATATTTCGTACAACCGTCATTTTTTTTTCCTAAACAAAATCATCTTAGCCAATCTCTAATCTTGAACCCATTAATACGAAAATATTTTATGACAGGCATGGGGTGAAGCAACCAAGAAATCCATGGTCCGATGGGCCCGAGTATGTGGCTCAATGCCCTATCAAGCCAGGGGCTAACTACACTTACGAGATTATACTCTCCGACGAGGAAGGAACTCTGTGGTGGCATGCTCATAGTGACTGGACTCGTGCCACCGTACACGGTCCAATCTTTATCTACCCTAAGCATGGAAAAGGTTACCCGTATTCTAGGAAACCTGATGCAGAAATCCCTATATTTCTTGGTAAGTAAATGTGTCATTACGTCATATCGTTAGGAAGAATGAACCCATCTTGGAATATATATGTTTTCGTAAGATTCGAAAGCAAGTTACAATAAGAGCTAACTGTGAAGGATTATGGTTCCCACATCGACAATATTGGAATAACAAGTCTAGTATATAAGGCTAGTGGGCTACTCCTCCTATTGTCAATTGGTTTTAGGATGAAACCCTGTTGGACTTGTGTGCTGGATTTGGGTCCAACGCGCATATGCGCTCGGACGTGCAATGGACCCCACGTCCGTTCTGACCCAACAAAATCTATCACTAACAAAATTTTTAGAATAGGGTTGCTATATGAGTCGAACAACATAAGATTATAATAACTCGTTTACAATTTGAGTCAAACTTGAATCACTCGAGTATGACATTTGCCCGAGGTTAGCATTGAGCTTATAGATTTGATTCAAGCCAAGTTTGAGCTCTATCTATTCTTTTTTTATTTCTTACCTTTACAAAATTATCTAAACGGGCATTTTTTGTGAAATATTTTCCCGAACAAGATACTTTGTTTAGGATCATTACAGAACCTAATATGACACTAGCTCGACATTGTGTTTATACTCGACTTGTTTTGAAATATGAGTGACCCGTCCTGATCCAATCCGAATTCAAGTCCATTCGACTCACCTAACAACCCTAGATAACAGTGAATTGTATACGTATGTACAAGAACTAATTGATTTTTGTACTATTTTATAGCATCATGGTACAAGGGCTCTGTCATGGAAATTATCGAAGAAGCATTAGCAAGTGGAGGAGAAGTAAACAAATCGGACGCATTCACAATCAATGGACAACCTGGGGACACACAACCATGCTCTACAAAGGGTAATATATCAACGTTAATTACCTACATATATGATAAATATAATTTGTTGGTTCTTCTAAGTTTAACGTTAAAACCTACTATTTTTCCGTACTTCCATTCAGACATGTTCAAAATGACGGTTGAACGTGGAAAAACCTACCTCCTACGCATCATCAACGGCATCATGAACGAAGAGATGTTCTTCATGGTGGCCAACCACAAGTTGGTAGTCGTAGGTATTGACGCCGCCTACGTGAAACCCATCACCACCAACTACATCATGATCACCCCGGGTCAAACCATGGACGTCCTCCTTGTCGCGAACCAAGAACCGAGTCACTACTACATGGCAGCTCATGCGTTTGGTGAGCTTGTGTACTCAAACGCCACCACAACCGCCCTTGTCCAATACACCGGAAATTACACTCCCCCGACGAACGCCACATTCCCCACGCTTCCCGATTACAATAGTAGTGCAGCAGCCACAGCCTTTACACGACGTTTTCGTGCCCTAGAAGACGTTGTAGATGTCCCAAAGAGTGTACAAAGGAGAATTGTCATGACACTTGCAGTAGGAACCCTACCTTGTGAGGAGGGAAAAACTTGCTCTGGCCCTAGCAACAATAGTCTCTCGGCGAGTCTCAACAATGTAACGTTCGACGCTCCTAAAACCGACATTCTCCAAGCTTATTGGAAACACCTTAAAAATGTCTACAAGACGGATTTTCCTGATAACCCGCCAAACGTGTTTAATTACACAATGTCCCCTATGGTAGATAATTATACAATGTCGGATTTGAATGGGACTCGGGTTATCGCAGTTGACTACGATACGACGGTGGAGATTGTGTTCCAAGGAACGAATGTGATGAATGCAGCCGAGAACCACCCGCTGCACTTGCATGGTTATAGCTTCTATGTTGTGGGTTGGGGAAATGGTATATTTGATAAGACTAATAGTCCTAAAGGCTACAACTTGAAGGATCCACCGGAGCTTAACACAATTGGTGTTCCCAAGAATGGCTGGACCGCTATCCGGTTCAAAGCTAATAACCCCGGTTAGTTCAATCATTCCTTAGTAGTAATTTATTGGGCCTTTGAAATTTATTATTGGGCTTGACTAAACCTATTGGGCCTTTTCTTTTTCATATTTGTACAGGCGTTTGGTTCATGCATTGTCATTTGGAGAGGCATGCTAGTTGGGGTATGGACACGGTGTTGATTGTGAAGAATGGACCAACTCGTGCTACAAGTTTAAGGCCTCCGCATTACATTAATCCATGCTAAGATGGTATTGATAATTTTGTCGAAGGTAGTCGACTATGAGCCGGTTATGATGATAATAAGATTTATTTTATTCATGATGAGTATGTATCATTCTAAGCAAGTTATGAAACTTGTATATTGTATCGATCCTACATTATTTCGTGTATTTTGTATGAGTTGATTCATCACAACCGATATATTTAATTGTGGAAAGAAATATAAGAATTTACTCAAGTGCTGTATGTAATAACTCAAGGTGGCCTCTTCTCCTCCTCCCTACCGGCACAACCGTTGGAGTAGGAACCTAAACAGCCTACTTCGCCGGGGAGAAGATTATCCCCTCCAAGCTCCTCCAACCGGTTTTGAACCCTAGCCTGTACCTGGTGCTTACCTTTTCCCTGCCGCTTTGCCGCGTTTTGCTTTGGCGATGACTCGAACCCGAGACCAAAAGACCCCTCTCTCAGCACACTCTTAATAGACCGGATATGTTGCTCCTGAGATTTGAACTCCCGACCAAGTGAGATGCCAATTCCTTGCCGGCCGCTTTTCCTGAGGATCAAACTTTTGACTACAAGGAAGCCAACGGTTACTTCGGCGCTTCTATTTTGCTCCCGAAAAGTCTCGAACCCGTGACCAGTTTACATTGAATTATTTTCCGCCCAGTGTTGTTGATACAGCCCGAACCTTGCCTTGCCACTTGACGCCATCCGAAGCCGCTAAGCCTTGCAACCTAGATCCGATTTCGGTTAGCCCCGAACCCATTTTATTTCCGTTAAAATAATTTCCGATAATAATTAATGATAATTTATAATTTCTATATTTAATTAATTTTGGGTGATAATCTAGCGAGTTAATTTTAGTGTATGATATTGAGTTAAGTGATGAAATGTTGAGGTAAATTGTAATTGCGGAACTAGTTTGGAATGCTATGAATGCTGGTACTGGAACAAATCGTGAACGGTTATGTTGGTGGAATCAGAATGAGAACTATGAATAGTTATGTGGATCGATAATGTTTGATGAAATACGGGCCTCCGAGTTAGCGAGATTATAAAGAAACGATTGTGTTGATAATATGAGAATTTGGAATGGACGTCTACGTCCGTAAACCTAGGGCGTAGAAAATGTCAGGGTATCGATGCTAGATATCATACCCTGATTGATTAGAATGAAAATTCGAGTAGTTTTAAGGGTTAAAATAGTTATAAGGGTTGATAAATATTTGATCAGGGAAATCGGATCTTTGACTAGCAAGATCGCAAGAAATGTTGAGACCAGTACTGATAAGGTGAGTTCATAGGACTCACTTATCTACATTTTTATATTAAGTGTGCACTAGAGTAGTGTGTGTTATGATTGTGAAATAAAATGAACGAACTAGATCACTACTTTTAAATTTCTAAAGAGAGGCACAAGTGTATTATAACGTGCCGTAGCTTTTGGTCCGGGCCGAGGGTGCCGGAAGAATTCCCCGCGACCAGTCCAGTAGCGTATACGGGAGGATGCATTAAAAAAGTCCTACTGGTTAACGGGTACAGGGAAAAAGTCGGGAGACTCTTGCGCTACCATGAAAAGTTGGAAACTATAATGACAAATTTCACTAAAGAAAAGATAATAACCGGGATATTGTGTGTTGCATGCTGATTGATTTACAATATTTCCTTGGATGTGTGTGTGCCTTAGTGACCTTAGTATTAAAATTGTAGCTAACGGTTGTACCGTGTTAATAGGATTTTGCAAGTTACATCCCTACAGAGAAATCGGGAGTGGAGTGGCCAACCGGAATTCCGTACTAGGAGTTATGGGCGTTGGGTTTGTTTAGTTGTAATATCTTTCTTTATCATAACAGAGTTGTTCTTTTTGTTGGCTGATGTACAAATTTGGAGCCTGTAGAGTCTAAATACATAAACTTTGAAAGGAATTGAATTTTAAAATATTTGTGCCTTTTTGCAAGATCCGACGTTATTGATGTCAACCTAAGACCGGGGCCCACTGTGAGGTCCTACCTGGTAACGCTGTAAGTTCTCATAATTCGGGGTTTACAACTTCATTAGAACAACATCTGATTGGGCGTATGAGTTCGCTTTCTTTCTTTTTTCGAGATCGGGAGGAAAGAGGGACGGGAACTTGAAGTTCCGATTGACAACCGAGATCGAGATCGAGAACGAATGAGAGAAACAAAGAGACAAAACGGGATTGTGGCCGGGAACTAGATCAGGTTTGGGATCTATTCCTTCGTTTTGCCTGATTCTTCAATTGGCTTCACATAGTTCCTCTCTTCACTTCGGTCGTCTTCATCTTCCCTTTACCCTTATCAGATCTTCTTTCTTGAGTTTCTTTTTTGTTTCTCTTTTCACTTTTATTTAATTTTTTTTATAACTTTTCCCGAGATACAAATTTTTAACAAAAATTACTAATATTTAATAATACTTAATGGAATTGAAAAAATCCAGAAAAAACATAAATTAAAGGACATCATCCGAACTGCAAAAAAAAATGTGGTGAAAAAAATCTAAAAATGTCTCAAACTATAAGGGTCCCGATCGAAATTTTCCATTATTTTATAACACAATTTCTTTTTAAAATCGTTAAACAATTAGCATGTCATATCATCGTTACCTAATAATTTAATAAACCTTTAAATGTATAAATCAAATTAATTTTAAAAAAATCAAAATTTGTATTTAACTCAATTTTGTTACGCTTGACCTAATTGAGCAAATTGTCCAATTGTTCGAATTTTTAGTTTAGATCTATTATGATAAATATTTATTACTATAATTATTGTCACCCTCCATGTCGAACTCCGAACATCATCCCTTGAATTTCTCACTCCTATTTTGTGCGAATGATTTACAAAATCAAAGGAAAAAAAAGTAAAAGATGAAAGGTTTAATTGCAATTGAAAGAATTTGCAAAATATATCTAAAATGAAGTGTTTTATTTTCAATATATGTCCTTTGTTTTTGCCTAAATGGCATATCTCTAGGGTTTACGTAGCACCGAATCCTGTGCAAATCACAGCTAAACGTATCAGTGCCTCACATGGCCACGTAACCAAATTCCAAGTGGGATAAGGATATTTTGGTCATTTTCTTAAATGTTTTTTTTTTCAAACAAAAGCAATTTTTTCAACTGCAAACGTCGATTAGGTTGTGGAAAGTAATAAGAAAGTTAATAACATACAAGATTATTTTCATAAAAAAACAAATACAAGATTACACCGCGTTTGGTTTGAAATAATAAAATGCTATAATTTTATATATAAAAAATGAACACTGCATATATTTTGGACAAACGTGATTTATTGTCAATTTTGTTTGACCATTAGGACCACTCTCTACATTGCTGGAATATCAATATTGCATGCAAATCGTGTTTATACTATACATATATAATAATCATTAGTTTTGTGAAAAAATAAGGCTACACATTTTATAATAAGATTTCTTTTTACTATAAAAGGGTCTATTCGGTAGAAGATTCACAATCAACCTACAAAACTGTCTCTCTAGAGAAAATGTGGCCAAGCCATAATTTTAAGGTTTTGTGTTTGGTAATGGTGAATGTGCTTTCTCTTTCCATAGCCCAAAATGAAGTTCGTACCGTAGATTGGGTGGTAAGCTCTCTTCTTCTTCTTCCTTGATAAGCCATAGCTTCAAGCTTTTGTGTGTTGGTGACGATGAATGCACTTTCTCTTTCTATAGCAAAAAAATGTGGTTAATCCAAACCGCTATAGACATACCGTATAATAGTCTACCGATATTATATATTAAGCCTGAATCTTCTTAATTAACACTTTCCCACCAAGAAACTATGAGGTATTTTGGTAGGAGAAATGATGTTATATTAGTAGGAAAATAATAATAATAATAATAATAATAATAATAATAATAATAATAATAATTATAGAGTTGTGTTTGTTTGCAGCTTGAAGAGACCTCGTTCACAAGATTATGTAGCCCAAAGAAAATGTTAACAATGAATGGAACATTTCCAGGGCCAGCTCTATATCTTCGTCAAGGAGAGACAATTAAAGTTAATGTCCATAATCAGGGAACTTACGGTGTCACTATTCATTGGTTAGTATAACTATTTTATAATTTTTAAATGCATTTAATTTGATCGATATCTTTTTTCCCAGGTGATATAAAAGCATAAATTACATATTCACAAAAATATAATGATAAATTTATTCTTATTGATTACGACTATTATTATTAATATTAGGAAAGTAAACAAAAGCATTTCAGTATTAGCATAATAGATCGTTAAAGCTTAATATTATATAAATAAAAGCATAAAAAGATAATTATTTTAAATTTGTTTTAGATGCAAGCATTCGAGTAGAAACATAATTATAATTTATATAATATGGAGACTAGCTTATTAATCGCTGTCGAGGAGACTTATGTTCCATGGTTTAGCTGCCCACATGCATCCATTGAAAAGCTTAATCATATTAGTCAATCTCTAATCTTGGCCCTACTAATTATAATATTTCGTCCAACCATCATTTTTTTTTTCTCCTAAACAACAGCATCTTAGCTGATATGATGATATCTAATCTTGGCCCCATTAATAACAATATTCTGTCCAACCATCATTTCTTTCTTTTTCTTTTTTATTGGCCAAAGTCTACACACCCTTGAAAATTTAGAACAAGTAAAATAAAGAACACAAATACACTTAGGGCCCGTTTGTTTTGAACTCCGGAAACGGAAACGAAATGAAAACGTATCTAGTTCATATGTATACACTAGACCTGTGCAAATCCGGGCCGGCCCGTCCAGCCCGCCCAGAAAAAAACATGGGTACGGACAACGAGTTTGGCCCGTTTGAGCCCGGCCCGGATTTTGATGGGACGGGTATGGGTAGCCATTTTAGTCCGTGGGTTGGCCCGACCCGTATATATATATATATATATATATATATATATATATATATAATTCTAATTATTTTACATAATATATTTTATTAAACCCTAACAATTTTTTCTTCCACCGTTGCTTGGTTAATTTCACTCAGCTGTTTTTTATTTATTATTGTTGTTTGTAACTTATAAGTTGTAATGCACCATGCAATGTTACATATTTACAGGTATCGGTATCAATGGATTAGAAATTGAAAGTTTGTATTAAAAGGTTTAAGGTTTTATCTATACAGTTTTTATCTAACAAATCTAGGGAACAAAATAACAAGCTACACAAGAAAATAACTCGGGCGGGCAGGCCGGCCCGCCCGAGTTTTACGTGGGTGGACATGGGCAGGCTTAGAGGCCCGCACAAGTCGGGCCGGCCCGTACATTTCGGGCAGATTTTTTATTTTGGCCCGGCCCAAGCCTGGCCCGAACCTGGATTTGCACGGGTCTAGTATACCCATGTTCATAAAGTTTTTGGGAATCATTCTTTGTGGTTTGAAGTACTTGTAGTAAAAAATTGATTAGTTTTGATACCCTATAGGGTAACAATGGGGAAAAGAAATGGCATTTTGCATGAAACCATATTGAATGATTCCATAAACAAGATATCAATGTTAACTAGATTTATTTTCATTCCGTTTTCGTTTCCGGAATTACTGCCAAACAATAGATTAGAATATTCAAACCTTATGAATTTTGAGTCAATATATTTTTTATTTGTACGTAAAACAAAAATCAACCAACATATAAATAGCCCGATAAACTCATCAAATTTCTAATTTGAAACAGATCGAAGAAAACTATTTCTATACTCTTTTGGTGATTATATTAAATATTATGCATGATTTTATCACTTAATACGAAAATAGACAACTTCTAACGAGTAATACGTGAAAATGATGAATTTCAAGATATGAGTTTGGTCACAAATTGGAATGCATAAAAGTTAGAGTTACGAAATGCAATTTCTGAAAATATGTTATAACAGGCATGGGGTGAAGCAACCAAGGAACCCGTGGTCCGATGGACCCGAGTATGTGGCTCAGTGCCCTATCAAGCCAGGGGCTAACTATACTTACGAGATTATACTCTCCGACGAGGAAGGAACTTTGTGGTGGCATGCTCATAGTGACTGGACTCGCGCCACCGTCCACGGTCCAATCTTTGTATACCCTAAGCCCGGGAAACAATACCCATATCCTAGGAAACCTGATGCAGAAATTCCTATATTTCTTGGTAAGTAAAAGTGTCATTATATATGATATCGTTATAAAAAAATTACCTGATGCTGAAGTTACTATATTTATGCGGGTTTAACATTTGGCCAAGCTTTAATCTTAAGCTTGTAAATTTGTTTGAAGCCGAGCTTGAGCTCTTTTCTTTTCTTAACAAAATTATATTTAGGGGCATTTTTGTAAAATACTTTCTAAAACGAGCTATTATTTTCGGCTCGTTAAAGATCGAATTTGACAATAGTTTCACATTGTATTTATACAATTATACTCGGTTTGTTTTGAAATCTTAATGACCCTGATCCAAACCGAATTCAATTTCATTAGGCTCCCCTGATAACCCTAGATAGCGGTATATGTATATACAAGAACTAATTGATTTTTGTACTATCCTGTAGCATCGTGGTACAAGGGCTCTGTGATGGAAATCATAGAAGATGCATTAGCAAGTGGAGGAGAGGTTAACAAATCGGACGCATTCACAATCAATGGCAGACCTGGGGACACACAACCATGCTCTACCAAGGGTACTCAACGTTAATTACGGACATATTTACTCCGTTCACAAATAATTGTCGTTTTAGTCTCGTACTTCCATTTAAAAATAATTGTCATTTAGCTATTTTGGCCTTTACGTTACACATTTATCATTCTAATTATGGTATAATAGTATGTTATATATATATATATATATATATATATATATATATATATATATATATATATATATATATATATATATATATATATATTCTTGTTAAACGTTAAAATTAAAACTCCTATTTTTCCGTACATCCATGCAGACATGTTTAAAATGACGGTTGAACATGGAAAAACCTACCTCCTACGCATCATCAACGGTGTAATGAACGAAGAGATGTTCTTCATGGTGGCCAACCACAAGTTGGTGGTGGTAGGTATCGATGCCGCCTACGTGAAGCCCATCACCACCAACTACATCATGATCACCCCGGGTCAAACCATGGATGTCCTACTTGTCGCGGACCAAGAACCTAGTCACTACTACATGGCGGCTCGTGCCTTTGGTGAGCTAGTCTACTCAAACGCCACCACAACCGCCCTTGTCCAATACGCCGGAAATTACACTCCCCCGACAAACGCCACATTCCCCACGCTTCCCGATTACAACAGCAGTGCAGCGGCCATTGCCTTCACGCGACGGTTTCGTTCCCTAGCAAATGCCGTAGACGTCCCAAAGAGTGTAGAAAGGAAGATTTTGATGACACTTGCGGTAGGAACCCTAGCTTGTGAAGAGGGAAAAACTTGTTCCGGCCCTAACAACAATAGTCTCTCGGCGAGTCTCAACAATGTCACATTTGATACTCCTAAAACCGACGTTCTCCAAGCTTATTGGAAACAACTTACAAACGTCTACAAGACGGATTTTCCGGATAATCCGCCATACGTGTTTAATTACACTATGAACCCAATGATAGACAACTATACCATGTCGGATTTAAACGGGACTCGGGTAATAGTATTTGACTACAACACGACGGTGGAGATTGTGTTCCAAGGGACGAATGTGATGAATGCAGCCGAGAATCACCCGATGCACTTGCATGGTTATAGCTTCTACGTTGTGGGTTGGGGAAATGGAACATTTGATAAGGTTAATAGTCCTAAAGGCTACAACTTGAAGGATCCACCGGAACTTAACACAATTGGTGTGCTAAAGAATGGATGGACCGCTATCCGGTTCAAAGCTAACAACCCGGGTGAGTGCAGTTGTAACTTGATAGTTTTATTTAGGCCTTTGAAATTTATTGTTGGGCCTGACAAAGCCCATTGGGCTTTTTTCTTTTTGATATTTGTACAGGTGTTTGGTTCATGCATTGTCATTTGGAGAGGCATGCTAGTTGGGGTATGGACACAGTGTTAATTGTGAAAAATGGACCAACTAGTACTACGAGTTTAAGGCCTCCACACTACATCAATCCATGCTAAGATGGCGATTGACAATGTCGATTAAGACAGTTAATTAAGATTCAGTTTTGAGGATGATAAGATTATATTTTTCATGAGGATTATGTATCTTTGAAAGCAAGTTATGGAACTTGTAATTTGTATCGATCCTACTTTTCTATATTTTGCATGATCGAGTTGATTCAGCACAACCGTTTATATGGTTTAAGAATGAAATAAAAGATTGTGTATGTGAAAATTAGATTGCTATATATTGTATCAATCCTAATTTATTTCTGGTCATTCATTGAGCCTAATATTGGACCATTTTATACTTGGGCGTAGGGTTGGGCCCGGTTTGTTTCAAACCGGCGAACCGGCGGTTTAGGTTTGGCCGGTTTAGGTTTCCGCCGGTTCAAGGTTTAGGTTTTGGTTTGGCTTTTTCGAAAACCTAAACCGGCGGTTCAAGCCGACGGTTTGGCCGGTTCAAACCGCCGGTTTGGGCCCAACAACATTTTCTTTTTTTTTTTTTATAAACCCAACGGCTCTTTTAAAAGAGCCGTTGGTTTAAGCCCTCAACGGCTCATTTTTGAGCCGTTGGGGGTATAATATTAAAAAAAAAATTTAATAAATCCCCCCCACATTTAATCCTAATTTCCTATAAATACCCATACCCTCTTCCTCCACAAATCACACCATCTACAACTCATCTTCTCTACTCTCCTAATCTCTTATTCTCGAATTCTCGATTCCTCGTATTCTCGATATCTCGATTTCTCGTAATGGCAAACCCAAGTGATCAAATTCCCTCTTCCCAATACTTTCCTAGCACCCAAGAGAGCGAAACACAAATGCCCGACAATCCCGATGTTACCGAAGTTCCACGAAGAAGTCTCCCCCCTCCGAAAATGCTTACATCCGAAATATTTACGAAGCATTACACTAGGGGGAGCCGGTGAAAGAGTATTGTCAAGTGGCATGCAACTATTGCCCGAAGGTGTACAAGTGGAAGGTGAAGGGCGGCTACGGGACATTGCAAACTCACATGGCAAACGTCCATCCGGAGAAGCTCGGGATTTCACGGGGACAAACACAATTGTCCCACGGGTTTGCATCTTCTACCTCTCATTCTCCTTTATTTACATATAATCATAGTGAAGAAAGTCTAGGATTAACCGATGTTATTTGTTCACATTCATTACCGTTTTCTTATGCCGAATATGAAGAAGTTAGGGAATATAACACTAGATATCTTCAACCTTCTTTTAAACCAACTTCTAGGAAAACCGTTTCAAAATTAGTTAATAAATCTTACTTAAAAAAGAAAGAAAAGTTTTTCTCGAATTTGGCTAGTTTTGAACATCAAGTTTCAATTTTTAGTGATATTTGGAGTACACAATCACAACAACATTTTTACATGGGCATTACTTTACATTTTATTGATAACGCTATGTTTTTGCATAAATATGTTATTGGTTTTCGGCATTTTAATCAAAGACATAATGCACTAGGCATTGCCAGCATGATTAAAACGGTTTTACAAGAATATAATTTACAACATCGAATTTTTTCATATTCTTTTGATAATGCATCCGCAAATACCGCCGCCGTAAACCATTTGGTTGAGGATGCGGGACAATATATAAAAACTCCTTATACTCATCAAAGATGTGCATGTCATATTTTAAACTTATGTGTTCAAGATGGACTTAAGGTTTTAGGAGATATGCTAACCCCAATCAAACTTGTTATTGATCATATTTGGCATGACTCCGATTTAAGAAGAAAATGGAGAAATTTATGTTTAAACAAAAATGTTCATCCTATTGATTTTTCAAAAGATGTTGGAACTCGTTGAAACTCGACTTACAAACTACTTTGTGAAGCCGTACGTTATAAAGTTTTGTTACAAGAATTTGCTTCAATTCATGTTCCTTGGTCAATTTTAGATGATGAAAATGTTTGGGAAACTTGTGCCCATATTTGTAATGTTTTAAAAACTTTTAATGATGCAACTAATACCATGAGTTGTGTTTACACTCCAACATCTCATAGATTTTTAGAAATTGCCGTTAATGTTTCCGAAGCTTTTGTAAAATGTTTTAACATACCTTGCCTTCTAGAATGTATGCTTGATATGAAAGAAAAATGGCTTAAATATTATAAAAACATTCCCATGATTTATCTTGTAACCGCCGTTTTTGATCCTAGACTTAAACTAGATGGTCTTTCCGATTTATTGACTATTTATTATGATTGTTTGTGTGTAAACTTAACACAAGAAGACTATAATGTTCCTAACATTGTGCAAGAAGTTAATACCGAAATTTTACAATTACTTAGTACATTTCAATCTAGTGCTAGCTCTTCTTCTACCGCACCTAGTTCATCTCCCTCTTCTACTACTTCATCTTCTTCTCTTTCACTTGCACAACAAGTTTTTGCTAGAAGAACAAAAACACCTAGACATTCATCTTCAAATGCGGAATATCAAGATTATCTTAACACTTGTTTTAGTTTTGATGATAATGTTGAATTTGATATTTTGGATTGATGGAAGAGATTAGCTCCCAAATATCCAACCTTAGTTAAAATTGTACAACAAATCATGGCCGTGCCCGCATCAACGGTTGCGGTGGAGCAAGCATTTAGCCGAGGCGGGAACATTCTCGGTCACAACCGAACTCAATTGAAGCCCGAGAAGTTGGAGATGCAAGTTTGTATTCAAGATTGGATAAGGGCGGCTAAGCGGAAACAAAGGAATGCACCGGTGTACGACTCCAAATCGGATTCCAACTCAGAAGACGCCGGCACTACTTCCGAGTCCGACATCGAAAGGTAAGCGGGATTAAAAAAAAACTCGGAAGTTCGAAAAAAGGTAAGTCAAGGTAAGAGAACTACGTGGGCTTTGATTCCTCTTAATCCCGAGAGGATACGTAGGCAACCGGGAAACCGGTTCAAGCCCTTTAATTTTTCCGAGTTTTTATTTTTTCAATTGGTATAAATTTTTATTACTAGTTTTTATACTAATTTTTTTTATAATAAATTTTTTTTTAATGTAATATTAATTTTTTTTAACATAATAATTTCTCTTTAAATTTTTTTTTTTTTTATAAACCGTGCTAAACCGGCAAACCGGCGGTTTGCCAGTTTCAAGGGCCCCGGTTTCGGTTTAGGTTTGCAGCCCAAACCTACTTGGGCATAGAGCCATCAATATTAAACCTGATCCGAAAAAACTGTTCAATTTGTCCGACTCAAACCCTTCCAATGACAATTTTTTTAAATGTGTATACATCTATTCGAAACCTGAACCAATGCAAATCGACTATACCCGAACCGTTACAAGTTAAACCCGAAACATGACGGTTATCCGATTATACGTGAATAAGACAATTATAGCCGAAACAACAAGTATAAATATTTAAGGCAACTCAAAAGTGATCAAGCACCTTACCCATTAGGTGGGAAGGTAAACAAGTCTAATTCTACAAATATCGAAGGACATGAAGGGACCATTATTCCTATATCTTCATCTCGTGACTTAGTAGAAGAGTCTGAGGACAATTGCATTTGCTAGTCAAAATGTTTTTTTTTTTAAATGGAAAGCGGTTAGATTGGTCTACCTCTTAGAGGTAGTCAAACCTAAAACATTCTTGCGGATAAGAACACGAAGTTCGGGATCTTCAGAAAAATTGGTGTTGGGGATCGAGATTCCCAGATGGGTAAATCGGTCAGCAACACAGTTTATCTCTCTGAAAATATGTCTAACGCGGATCTCGTCAAAGTAACGAAGATCTAATCTGAAGTCGGATATAAACATCGTGACTTCCCACGGACAACTCCACAAACCTTGCAGTGTCTTGATTACACACAGGTTATCACATTCGATTTCGATCTTTTTAATTTGTAGTTTGATTGCCTCTTGTAACCCAGTTTTGAGGGAAAATGCTTCGACTTTTATGACCGAATTGAAAATATATTTTTTTGCGTCGAGGCTAACAATATCACCATTGTGGTTCCGAATAACATATCCAATAGATGTGATTCTCGAATCGAGTTTTGATCCATCAAAGTTAAGTTTAATACTGTGTCAAAATGATGTTGCATCTACATTTCATTCTTCTATTGTTTTTATTTTTTGAAAATGGAAAGCGGTTAGATTGGACTATCTCCTCGGGTAGTCCAACCTAAAGCATCCTTGCGGATGAGAACACGAAGTTCTGGGTCTTCAGAAAAATTGGTGTTGGGGGTCGAGTTTCCCAGATGGGTCAATCGGTCAGCAACACAATTAATTTCTTTGAAAGTATGTCTAATACGGACCTCGTCAAAGAAACGAAGATCCAGTCTGGAGTCGGATATAATCATCTCGACCTCCCACAGACAGCTCCACAAACCTTGGAGTTCCTTGATTACACACAAGTTATCACCTTCGATTTCGATCTTTTAATTTGTAGTCTAATCGCCTCTTGTAACCCGGTTTTGAGGGCAAAGGCTTCAACTTTTATAACCGAATTAAAAAAAAAAATTTGCGGCGAGGCTAACAACATCACCATTGTGATTCCGGATTACATATCCAATAGATGTTATACCGAATTTAATCGAGTTTTGAACCATCAAAGTTAAGTTTAAAGAAGTCGGGTTTTGGTTTATCTCATTTAATGTTGTGTTTTTTCCTTATGTTTGAGTTATAATTCTTTGGTTGTTGTTTTATGTTGTAATCTTCCTCATCAATAATGTTTGTTTTCCAGTTATGAATTTGGTTTTTAATGAAAGTAATTACTGTATTATCCGAGTCCATAGGTTCATTATTAAAGATAATTTTGTTCCTGAAGAACCAGATGCTCCACCATATAGTTGCGAGACACGCGAATTTGTTTGTTCCTATTTTGTTTTTAATATCTTGTAGGATGGCATGAGCTTTTATGTTTTGGAGGTTAATTTTGTTAAGTTCGGTGAGAATTTTCCATCGATTTTTACGATAATTTGTTTAGTGCGAGGACATTCAAAGAGCAGGTGGACGAAGTCCTCAAGGTGATGGTTGCAAAGTTCACAGTGCCTTGTGACGGAAATCCTTCTTTCATCGAGTTTTGCTTTTGTTGGAAGCCCGTTAATTGAAATTTTCCAGATAAAGTTTTTAATTTTGGGTTGGGTATCCAATTTCCAAATCCATTCACATAAATAGTTTGGTTGGGTATTTGATTCCTCTTCAATCATATCGGAAACCGATTTTGTAGAAAATCATCCATTTTTACTACATCTCCAATATAGTCTATCTTAGATCTCGTTTTTAGGAATAATTATTTCCTTAATCATTCTCCTAATATCGGGGTTTAAGATATTTTGTAGCTCGTTATCAATTTTGTTGTTATCCCAATTTTTTGAGTTATTTTTGAAGTGACTGACTTTAATACTTGTATCAATTTGATTGGTATTTTCGACCATTTTTATTAGTGGTGTCGCAGACACCCAACTATCGTGCCAAAAGTTTATGGTTTTCCCATTTCCGATCTGCCAAATGATACCTTTTTTGAACTCGGATTTAAGTTTCATAAGATTGTTTCATTGCCATGAAGCTCCACCATTCAAATGGTAATGGAGGATGTATTTATATTTTAAGTATTTTTTCGTTTATAATTTTAACCCAAATATTGTTTGAATCAGCTAAAAATTTCCACAAGAGTTTCATTTGTAGCGTTTTGTTTGTGATTACAGACTTTCTTAATCCTAGGCCACCATTCTTTTTTAATTTGCAGATTGTGTCTCAACTAATGATAGGTCTATTTTGTTTCATTCTTCTATTATTGAACTAGCTTATAATCAGCTAACTAGAGATAGAATATTTCCTCAGGTTGTTATACCTAATCCCAAATAGGGACAAAGTAAGTTTGCTTGTCTTATTGTTGATGTGATTGCTATTTCTTATTTACTCTTGATTTATATTTGACAGTAGTAAAATGTGAGCATGCTAAAAGAAAAATCAAATCCATACATGCTAATATATAAACACATGACATTGACTTAAATGTGAGCATCATTTCAAGATCCATTTATGGTATAAGGGTGATCAAGATCAAAAACAAAAAGATTGGGGTAATGCTTTAATTTATTAACTATAAAGCTGAAAATAATCATTACCAAAAAAAAATAGAAAAACCAAAAATAAAATAAACAAAGAAATATAAAACAAAACAACATACATATAGAAACAATGTATAAAAGAACACACCTATAGACGTTTTGTAACAGGAAAATAATCATCACTGAACAAAATAAGTCCAAGATGAATGTCACTTCTATACAAACTATGTTTGGGTTCACGGTGATTGCAAAACTATCAATTTCTGGCACGACAGTTGAATAACAACGATACCACTAATTAAAATGGTCCAAAATGCTAATCTAATTAACACAAATATAAAAGTCAGTCACTTTATTAACTACTCAAGAAACTGGGATACCAACAAAATTGACACAGAACTACAAAATATCATTAATCCAGATATCTTGGAAAAAATAAAAGAAACAATTATTTCCAAAAACGAATTGCAGGACATACTATATTGGAGATGTAGTAAAAACGGTTGGTTCTCTACTAAATCTGCTTCCGATATGATTGAGGACAAATCCATTTTACAACCAAATAATGCTTGTGAATGGATCTGGAAACTCGATACTCAACCCAAAATTAAAAACTTTATTTGGAAAATGTCTATCAACGGAATTCCTACAAAAATAAAAGTAGATGAAAGGAAATTGTTGTAACAAGACATTGTGAACTCTGCAACCATCACCAAATTCGATAGAGCAATTTTGAATGATCTTTACAACATAAGAATCCAAAATAAAAAAGCTCATGAAATACTACAGGAAGTAAAAAACTAAATTGGAAAGAACAAATTCGAGTTTCTCGCAACAATTTGGTGGAGTATTTGGTTTTTTAGGAACAAAATTATCTTTAATAATGAACCAATTGGACCTGATAAAAAGGTAATTATATTCATTAAAAACCAATTACATAATTGGAAAACTAAAATAACAAACGAAGATGATTACGATATTAAAAAACAACAAAAGGACACTAATGCGATAACAAGGAAAAAACACAATATTAAATGGGAAAAACCAAAACCGGGTTTCCATAAACTAAATTTTGACGTATCAAAACTTGATTCGGGTGTAACATCCATTGGTTTTGTAATTCGAAACCATAATGGAGATGTTATTAGCCTCGATGCAAAGAAAAATAACTTCAACTCAGTCATAAAAGCTGAAGCATTCGCTCTTAAGGCAGGTTTACAAGAGGCAATCAGACTGCATATCAAAAAGATTGAAATCGAAGGTGACAACTTGTGTGTTATTAGGGCACTCCAAGGTTTTTGGAGTTGTCCATGGGATGTCGAGATGATTATTTCCGACTCCATACTAGATCTTTGTTTTTTTGACGAAATTCAGATCAGACATGTTTTCAGAGAAATCAACTGTGTTGCTGACCGATTGACCCACTTGGGAATCTCGACCCCCAACACTAATTTTTCTGATGATCTCGAACTTCGTGTTCTCATCCGCAAGGATGCTTTAGGTTGGACTACCTCGAGAAGGTAGTCTAACCTAACCACTTTCCATTTTCAAAAAAAAAAAAAACTTTGTTTGGGTTCAAGAATAAAAGTACCCACATGTACGGTGTACCCCTTGGCTCTGAATTATTTAGACTTTCGGTCTCGTTTTGAAGTGCTAATAATTATTTTTGGTGAATAATTTTGAATCAATTAAAATCTATGTTAGTTTAGAGGTCTTTTAATACATGAAAGTATCATTTCCTTTCATCTCCCTAATCCGATTCCATTTCGTTTCCATTTTACCGCTCTAACCAAAGGGGCACTAAATTATAAACATGATGCACCTAAGTAGGATATGCATAATGTTGTATATTGCTATGCAAAAAATGATTGCACAATGGCAATCCGAATCATCAAAATATGCGTATGTCTCGAACAAGTTAACCATATGCAAAAATCAAATTTCTCATGGAATACGTATCTAAACTTAAAATAATAAATACAAGATTACAATGGATCGAAGTATCGAACTGAGAAATGTGCTACAAAGACAAGACCAAAATGTAATGAAAAGTACACAAAATGACCAAAATGCTTTGAAAAAACAAAAGGAAACTAGTCATGTCATCCATAGAAAATATAAGAGACTAATTTTCCACTCAACTGCAAAACAAAATTTAATTTCTCTAATATCAACTAAAATAGGAGTGTTGGTTGGTTTGGTCTTCATAAGTGAACAAATGAAAAATATAATTGCTTAATTTCTTGAACAATATTGAGTAATTTATGTCTTTTTTGAACAAAGTTGAGCGAGAAGCTCCTTTTTGAATAAGATTGGGGTTCGTTGAGGTGAAACTTGGCATGCTCGTGATTTTAATCTCTTCTACCGATCTCGGTGTATGTTTAGAGTCGTGTCTGGATCAAGGTCCTAGTGGTGTGTTTTCATAACGGTTTCTTCTTGAAGGGAGACACTTCCCCAAGATCTCGTCATTCACTTTCCCATGAGTTCGAGTCTTGTTGTACATGCTTTCAACGGTGCTACTCTTATAGTGCTTGGCTCGTCCATTACCCGCTTCATATTTGGGAAATGCTTCTCATCATCATGCTCATTCTTGTTATTGTCTTCCTTCACCTTCACCCTTTTTCTCCTTTTTTTGCTGGTTTGTTTGTTGTCTCTTTTGACGTTAATTTGTTCTCTTTGACGATTAGGTCTGTCCGCCGATTTCTTTCGGCCTCTCGTTTTACCGTTTTGTTTATGCGGGATCAATTTCTCACCTTATCTCTAAAAAATGTAGAAAATAAATAAAAAAGCATAAACACAATGTCGGTCGAATCTATTTACGAAATCAGTCGACTCGATAGGAGAGTAATAAGGGGGAAGTATAGGGTTTGTATAAGTTAATCTAGTCACATACAAAACATAAAATGTGACAACAACATATATGAATAATAAAGCTCATCTAGAACCTGAATCATCACAACAATGCCGGCCTAATAGAAACTCAATTTATGATAAAAGAATATTTAAAATCATATAACATGAAGAAAGCAATCTTACGCAACTCTAACTACTTGCATGATATTAAATTATTGATTTAAGTAGCTCTCACATCTTGTATACAACACTTAAGAGAACAAATAGAATCAAAGAATATGCATGCACAACTCTTGCATCTAGTGTCAAAAGATTATTGGACTACCATAACATATGAACTAGGAGTCTAAGCCATATAATCAAAAGATACAAACAACTATAAACACATCATGCTAAATCAGACTCTCCAAACCCCAAAGTAATGAGAAACTAGCAAGACAACTTAATTACAACGAATTCTTCTTAATTAATCCGGGCACTAATTGAGTTGATCTATAAGGGAGAACAAGTCAACCGCATATGAAAGTTCAACGCCTATGAAGGTTGTCAAATCTAAATTAAAAAAATCCATAAACTAATGGTCAAAAAGCCTTATTTATAGGGTTAAAGGTAATACTACTAACCTATATCTATCAAGGAAATTAATTTAGTAAGTCTAATCATATCTTTGAACTAGCTTTATCTATAAGGAAAGATATGAAAAAGAAAAAAAAAAAAAGATAAATCTTTCAATATGACAAAATTACCTAAGTAGACTCGATCAAAACACACGCAAGTCACCGACTCGATCAAGTGCAAAACACAACGTATGGGCTTAAAAGATAAACCCGGCTCTAACAATTTGATTATATGTTGAAAGTTCTAGATAGGTTTTATTTTAAAGAGGTCAAACCTACTACTATCCCTTTAGGAGGGCACTTTGACCTCACTAGAATGAATAACATGACTGCAATTGGAAAAAAAAAAAAAAACATGAATAAGATATGTTATGATGTTGCAATCGATTTTGTTATGTATGTTATGATCTATTAATTATAAGCTTGATCTTACCTTTGCTATAAGTGCTTTTAGTAGTCTCATGTCAAACCCTGGTGAAAAATGGGATGCTATGAAATATATAAATTTATGGAATGTTATATGCTAAACATAACTTGAACTTTGAGTTGAATGGTTACGTAGATACTGATTATACAAGTAAAAAAGACGTACACAAAGAAATTTAGAACTTCCTATGTTTATACTTGTGATCTTTCAACGAGTTACTTAATAAATACAACTCTACATCTATCTATTTATAACCATAAATAGATAGAATCCTCTATAAATAGATAGTCCTATAAATAATAGAATCCTACAAATAGATAGAATTCCTTATAAATAGATAGGATTCTATAAATAGATAGAATCCTCCGCGGGGAGTTCCGCCCCCCGCACCCCCTGTCGCCCCGGACCCATTAATCCATGAGCCCAAAATATGTTTCCCCTGACTCATTGTATCAGTATACCTAGATTTATTGTCTTATTATAACAATCTCCACCTAGACAACATAATCTAATACAAATTTTGGAAACACATATACAACTCCAGGATCTTGTTGCCAGATCCTTCTTGTTTCTCTTGACATGGGGCTTTCTCACTCATCCAACACAAAGACATGACCCCAAAAACGTCCCCGTCCTATAATGTACGGAGACCCCGGCTGTCCACTCCTCCATCTCACTCGGCGGCGTCCCTAACCTGCAAGACATTGTTGAAGAAAACGCAGCCGCGGAGTCAAGCTGGCGCCCCTGCGGATCTGTCACCGCCCCCGCGGCCTCCTGGCGCCGCCCCTGCGTCTCCTGGCGCCGCCCCTGCGTCTCCTGGCGCCGCCCCTACGTCTCCTGGCGCCGCCCCTGCGGTTCCTGGCGCCGACCCTGCGGTTCCTGGCGCCGCCCCTGCGGTTCCTAGCGCCTCTTGGTGCCGCCTGGCGCCGACCCTACGGTTCCTTGCGCCGCCCCTGCGGCTCCTCCTGGCACCGCCCCTGCGGTTCCTGGCGCCTCCTGGTGCCGTCTGGCGCCTCCTGGCGCCGCCCCTGCGGCTCCTAGCGCCTCCTCTGCGGTTCCTGACGCCTCCTGCGCCGCCCTGCGGTTTCCTGGATCCGCACCCGCGGCTCTATTGATCCACCCCCGCGGTCACGCTGCAGAAGCTCGTCTTCTTCGTCTTCAACATTCCCTGCTGCGTTAGTAGATCCTTAACTCGTCGCTTTCAAAGACCGAAGTTGTCAGTTCCGTTGAATCGCGGAACCTCAAATTTTGCAACGGAACTCATCGACAACCTTGCTCTTGATACCAATTGTTGTGATCTTTCAACTCGTTACTTCAGAAATATAGAGAAGAAGAGAAGACAAAACGTTTTGTGGTTTTGCTGCACAAACCTTGCAGTTAGGGTTTTCAATATACTTTGGTGGATAATGAATACAACCCTACACCTATCTATTTATAACCATAAATAGATAGAATCCTCTATAAATAGATAGAGTCCTATAAATAATAGAATCTTACAAATAGATAGAATTCCTTATAAATAGATAGAATTCTATAAATAGATACAATCCTCCGCGGGGAGATCCGCCCCCCGCACCCCCTGTCGCCCCGGACCATTAATCCATTGGCCCAAAATATGTTTTCCCTGACCCATTGTATCAGTATACCTAGATTTATTGTCTTATTATAATAATACTTGTGTGGCAATTTTGTTTCTTGGAAAGCACGATAACAATTTATTATTGCACTCTCCTCAACTCAGCTAGAGTATGTTGTTTCCACTAAGGCATGCAATGAAGCCATTTGACTACAAAATCGGTTGTTTGAAATTGAAAGAAAACCAAATATTGCAATATTACATATGGTTAGTCAAAGCTCGTTCTCTCTCTATATATATATAAATAAAGACCTTGTGTATTGTGAATGGACAAAACATATTTATGTTGTGTTCAACTTTATAAGAAATGAGCTTGACAAGAAAAAGGGTTTTTGATCAATATTTCATTTTCACATGAACTGTCTTCATGTATAGGTTTACAATAAGGAGCAAGATAGGACTGGCGACGGACTCAAATGATCCAATCTACACTAATGTGTAGCAATACACACTCAAAATTAGAAGGGCGAATTATTAGGATTGTATAATTTTAGGTGTTTACCCAACTTAGAAAAAAAATATATATATATATATATATATATATATATATATATATATATATATATATATATATATATATATATATATATATATATATATATATATATTGTTATATTGTATAAGTTTTTATTCTTTTGGGTTTTATGTCTAATGACTTAAGGTTCGTTTGGTATCGCTAGAAATCATTTCCGGTAATAGAATAATTTGAATCAATCAAAACTATGTTTGTTCATAGGTTTTTTTACACATGAAAGTAATCTAATCAATTCCATTTTCATTATTTCCCTTTAACCGATTTTATTCCGTTTTCATTCCACCACTCCAACCAAACGGACACTAATTGTGTAGCGATTTGGATCGAGGAAAAAGGATGCAGTAGCACTCTCACTAAGAATTCCACTCCTTTTTCCGCTAGAACAATCGCGGTTTAAGTTAGGCCAACATAAGTCAAAATATTGAACGCATCGTTTTGTTTACAATTTTTTTTAGCTATAAAACCTCTCTAGCATGTAAGAAACATAATTCACTATTCATATCATCTTTACAAGAAAGAGAGAATGAGAATCAAAAGAGAGAGCATATCGAGGGTTATCTTCAGCCTGTAGATGTTCAAACTATGAAGAAGAAGTATTATTACACTAGTCTCACGACTACGACCAAGTGATCACTATCACTCCATGTATGGCTAAGTTCTAGAGATTTTGAGGATTAATGTGTTCCTTTGTGTTTCTGACTCTAAATTGTTGTTTTCAATTCGTTCCCTTAAAATTCCTTATAGTTTACCCTTCGTTGTAATTCTCTCTAGTGGATTTAACTCGAATCTTCAAGTCCTGGGCATATAGGTCTATCGACCGAACCCCGTAAACAATACAAGGGCTGTACAAACGGTCCGGAATGGACCAAACTGAACCAGACCGTTTCATTGTTAGTATGAAATGGTCTACGTACACGGTCCGGCTCCTATTGATTTTTTAAAAGTATATTTTATAAGTGATAAATCCGGTCCGGTTCAAATCTAAACAATACTGGACCATTTAAAAATATTGTTAAAAGTATAAACATACGATCTACTCCGATCAGATTATGCGGATTATGCAAAGTCCTACTCCTTATGTCATGTTGCTAGCTAGGATTGTTAGGTAATTGAATTACACAAAAGTTAGATATAAACCGAGCTTCGATACCATTATCCTATGTGGATTTTAAAAACTACTAGAAGTTTATCCTAAACTCAAGCATGAAATGAAGAACATCGAGAAAAGTGAACTAAGGAGAGAGTTGTAGGACTTCATAAGTCAGATATGAGGGGATTGTTTATAATTAACCAAAATGTCCCGGTGCCACTTTATAAAAAGAGTTGTAACAAGAGTAAATTATTTAGTTCCTATGCAAGAACTACATTAGTTATGTTCTAAGGGTGTAAAACGTACTAGCCGTAGCCGTAGCCGTAGCCGTAGCTGTACAAGTCGGCTAAATTTTATACAAGCTTTAAAATGTGTTTATATTCGGCTCGTTTATAAAGTAAACAAGCTTGAGTCGAGCTTTTAATGAGCCGATCTTGAGCCGAACCCGAATAGTTCGGCTAAATTTCATATGAACTTTAAAATGTGTTTAAAATTGTAAGAACAGTTTGAACAAATCTTTTAAGCATAAGACGAGAAATCAGTCTAGAGCGACTGTTTAGCCAAACACAAAGCATCAAACAACAAGAAGATTTGTTTACGAGGTTCGGAGCAAGTCCTACGTCCCCGGGATCTCAGAGATGATCCAATCCACTAGAGAACAAACCAAATCCAGACAAGAGTTACAGATACAGTAAATCAGGAGTATAAGCCAAGAACAAAGAATAGAGAGAGTAGAAAGAACATCAAACAACGACAAGAACAGATACAAAACTGTCTGCCGACTCAGGATGCTTTCAAGCAGAGAACCATAGGAGGAACCAGCGCTCGATCTCACTATATGTTGGTGGAAACTCTCAGATGAAGCTTAGATCTCAGAAGGAGAAGAAACTCTTCGCTCTCAGTCAAGATCTAGGGTTTGAACTAGAGAGCGGCGAAGAAGACAAGAAGAGATCGAGGAGAGAGAAGCTCATCTTTGGCCGGCTAGGGTTTTGGCTTATGTAGTATAGGCTAACACCAGAACGATGTCGCTTAGTTTAATGAACCAACTCTGGTTTAATAAACCCGGTTCACTCTTATAACATAAACAAAGCTTCAGACCCGGTTCTGCCAAAAGATCACAAGTTCGATACTCCTTAACAATTCACCCCTCTAACTCTTGTGGTTCTGGCACATTCAGACTAGTGGATTTAGACTCTATATCTTCATCATTGATCCAACAATCATCTGCTAAGTAATTTCAGACAGATGAAGCAAGTCCCTGCAAAAAACAAAATTTTCATTAGTTACAATTTTTGTACCAAAATATGCAGGGTTTACCTCTCCTCTTATCTTTTCAACAATTAATTCTTTGTTATCAATCTTCTGTCGGATGTAATGATATCTAACATCAATGTGTTTAGTTCTTTCATGATAGACAGGGTCTTTACATAAGAACAAAGCACTTTGACTATCAGTATATATAGAAACAGTATAAGATTGATTAAGAATTTCAGTTAGAATCCCTTTCAGTCACATGGCTTCTTTTGCTGCTTCAGTGACAACAATGTACTCAGCTTCTGTCGAGGAGAGACCAACAATAGATTGTTGCTGTGATTTCCAGGAAATACAATTTCCACACCATGTATACACATAAGTTGTAGTAGATTTTCTAGTATCTTTATTACTTGCATAATCTGAGTCAACATAACCCACAAGATCATTAGAATCATAGTGAGCACCATACTCTAAAGCAAGAAAAGAAGTGCCAGATAAGTATCTTAGCAAAAATTTCATAGTTGACCAGTGTTTATAAGAGGGGTTAGACATATATCTACTCAACACACTAACAGCAAAAGCTAAATCATGTCTTGTACAGATCATGACATACATCACAGAACCTACAGCAGCATCATATGGTATATTTTTCATATCTTTACATTCTTGAGAAGAAAGATAAGAAGTCTTTGTCAAATCAAGATGAGCACCAAGAGGTATAGAAGTAGATTTAACAGATTTCATATTAAATCTATCCAACACTTTTAAAATGTAATCATGCTGAGTTAACCAAATCTTCCTTTTATTTCTATTTCTAACAATAGTAATTCCAAGGATTTTCTGTGCAGGACCAAGGTCTTTCATATCAAAAGTAGATTTCAGAGAAGTCTTAATGTCTTTGATGTTACTCTTAGATTTGCTAATTATTTAGCAAACAAACATGATTAGGAAACCTCTCATCAATATATCCTTTAGGTTGACTCGTGTATATAGTTTCATCCAAGTTTCCATGTAAGAAAGCTGTTTTAACATCCATTTGATCAATATCATAGTCAAACATAGCATCAATGGATATAAGCATTCTCAAGGTTTTATATTTCACCACAGGAGCAAATATAGTCCTCCCCTTCCCTTTGGGTAAAACCTTTTGCTACTAATCTGGCTTTAAACCTAGGTGGATCAGTAGAGTTTTGACTTTCTTTTACCTTATAAACCCATTTGTTCCCAATCAATCTAACATTTTTAGGTTTAGGAACTAGAGTACAGGTATTATTAACTTTCATAGACTCAATTTATTCATTCGTTGCATGTTTCCATTCATTATAGTGTTTAGAATGTATAGCATGCTCAAATAGCTCAGGAGTAGGAACATAAATCACCTCAGCAATTAAGAAAGCATATTCTGTAACATACTTATGTATATCAATTTTATTTTCAACTAAACTCACATACTTAGCATTTGGTTTCTTCTGCCTAGGTTCTCTATCCCTAGTCAGCTGATAATCAGACAAGGTAGGTAGAGAATCAATCACATCATCATTATTATTAATGGCAGGCAACTCAGAAGAAGACCAAGTAACTAAATTAGAAGAAGAATTTAAGTTTGAGGGTTCATAATTGCTTACTGTCCCTCCTAATTGTGGAGGAGTTATACTGTCTGAACCTCTTGAAATGGAAGAAGAAGTGTTTATCGAGGAATTTGAGTGACTAGTACTGAAGGTAGTAACTAAATCTCTTGACAAACACTCCTTTCCCCTCGAGAGATTATAGTAAGCATATCCATTGTCATCATTTTCTTCAATAATATCTGCACTAACACTTGGATTATAGAAAGATAAATCTGCATTCCTGTCAACATTCTCAAAATTAACATTAGTAGTAACTTTGAAAGGAAAGTCATTTTCAACAAAGGTAACATCTCTGCTTATAGTGATTTTATAAGCTCTAGGTTGTAGGATTAAAAGTTTATATCCTTTAACACCTGTAGGATATCCTATCATAACACATTTTTGTGCCCTAGGATTAAGTTTACCCTCAGATTGTTTAACATAAGCAGCACATCCAAACACTCTTAAGATGTGAGAGATTATGAGGTTTTCCAAACCAAAGCTCTTGAGGTGTTTTAAAACTTATAGCACTGGAGGGAGATCTATTAATGAGGTTGGCAGTTGTTGTCACTGCTTCACCCCATAGAGAATGTTTTAGGCCAGAGGATATTAACATGCATCTAGCTTTCTCTAATAGAGTTCTATTCATTCTCTCTGCAACACCATTCTGTTGGGGTGTGCCCGGGACAGTTAAATGTCTTTTGATTCCATTTTCATGACAGAATTTATTAAATTCTGTATTACATAATTCCAACTCATTATCAGTTCTAAGGCATTTCAGTTTATAACTAGTTTGACCTTCTACTGTATTTTTCCAGTGTTTAAAGCTTCCAAAGGCATCACTTTTATTCCTAAGGACATACACCCAAACTTTTCTGAAAAAATGATCTATTAAGGACAGAAAGTATTTTCTACCCCCAATTGTATCAACCTGAGCAGGCCCCCATAAGTCAGAATGAACATACTCTAAGGGTTCACTAGCCTTAAACTCATATTTGTTGAACACTTTTCTAGTGGCTTTACCTAGCATACATGTCTCACATGACTTAAGATCACTAGGTTTATTTGATAAGCTGTCACTTTTAAAGAGATAATATAGGCCTTTATTGCCTATATGTCCTAATCTAGAATGTCAGGTTAGAGTTTGCTCATCTGTTAGACAAGTAGGTGAGTTAATATTATTTAACTCAGGAGTTCCAACAACATGATAAAGGCCATTCTTTTTAATACCTTTAACTAGAACTTTGCCATTTTTAGTGATAGATCTTATTTCAGAATGTGTATTAATATCACAGTTTAGATCATCAAACATGCTTTCAGATAACAGATTTCTCCTAAGTTCTGAAATCCATCTAACATTCTGTATAGTTCTAATTTTATTATCATGCATTCTAAAGGGAACTGAACCTATACCTTTTATAGCAAGAGAAGTATAGTCTCCTAATCTTACTTCTCCTTCATTATTTTTATGTAAAACATCAAAGTGACATTCATGAGGAGTTGCATGCATTGTACATCCAGAATCAAGAATCCAAGCATTTGAAACAGAATTGCATGATGTATAAAGGATATCAGAACAAAGCAAAAGTTCATTATTACAATAAGACACATTTTCACACAAGGCAGAAGTTTCATTTTTATTTCATTTATTTGCATCATCATTTTTCTTTTTCCTGCATTGTGGAGTTTTATGCCCCTTTTTACCACAGTAATAACATGTAATAACCTTTTCTTTGTCCCTTTCAGAAACATTATCTTTATCTTTATGAGCAAAGCTTTCAGTATTTCTATTTTTAGCTTTAAAAATATTCTGATTGCTTTTGTTTCTATCCTGATTTTTATTTTTAACATACATGATTTCATTTTTAGGTTCTCTGGAACTGGTTTTGACTTTGAAAATTTTCATTTCTTCATTTTTCTGTAAAATAGCTTCTAGTAGCTTTTTCTTAGTTAAGTCCTGATGACCATACTGTATAACATATTTAAAATTGTTAAACTGAGTAGGTAAAGAATTTAAGATAATGACAGCTTGATGTATATCATCAATTTTATCACCACAACGTTCCAGATCAAGTGTCATCCTAATAAAAGCATCCAGATTATCATTCAAAGTCATATTAACATCCATTTTAAAATGAAATAATCTGCACAACAAGGAAATTCTACTAGGCATGCTTTTTACTAAAAATAAAGATTCCAAAGTATTCCAGAGAGTTTTAGTTGTAACCCGAGTTAGGACTTGTCGTCCTACTTCATCAGTTAACCTCAACATAATCTCAGAGTGAGCTATCTGATCCAGCTCTTCCTTTTTCTCCTCTTTTACATTTTCTGGAAAATCCTGAGTGACAGCTTTCCAACATTTTTCCCTTATTAAAATAGCTTTCATTTTGACCTGCCACATAGCAAAGTGAGGTATTGCCATCAAAAGGTTTAATTTTAGTTATAACAGTCATTTTACTCGTCACAATCACTTAACAGAACTTGACAACTATCCTGGAAACACTTTATACCAGATCTAATCTCAAGATAACACAACAGTCTCCAGAAGAGCGTCAAGAATCAACTCTTGCAAGCACTCTTGGAATCTGTTGGTCTTTCTAGAGATTTAATCAATGGATTGGTGATCTCCAGAGGAAATGAAGTCAAAAATAAGTGAGGACAAGAGATTTTAGACAGCAGTAAAGATCAAGGCAACTAGCTTCTATTGGAAGCGTAGCTACTCTTAAGATCTAACATACAAGAGAACTTTGCAACGGAAGTAGAAACTGAACAGAATATTAATCTAGGTTTATCTAACTCTCTGAAACTTAGAAGATCGCAAACGTTTCGAACCTCCGGTCAAAGGACACACGGTTAACGTCGATCTATGTTCAAAAGAGAGTCAAGCAAAACACAAGATTCTCAGGAAGAGTACAAAACCAAAGAACTAACGCTCTGATACCAATTTGTAAGAACAGTTTGAACAAATCTTTTAAGCATAAGACGAGAAATCAGTCTAGAGCGACTGTTTAGCCAAACACAAAGCATCAAACAACAAGAAGATTTGTTTACGAGGTTCGGAGCAAGTCCTACGTCCCCGGGATCTCATAGATGATCCAATCCACTAGAGAACAAACCAAATCCAGACAAGAGTTACAGATACAGTAAATCAGGAGTATAAGCCAAGAACAAAGAATAGAGAGAGTAGAAAGAACATCAAAAACGACAAGAACATATACAAAACTGTTTGCCGACTCAGGATGCTTTCAAGCAGAGAACCATAGGAGGAACCAGCGCTCGATCTCACTATCTGTTGGTGGAAACTCTCAGATGAAGCTTAGATCTCAGAAGGAGAAGAAGCTCTTCGCTCTCAGTCAAGATCTAGGGTTTGAACCAGAGAGCGGCGAAGAAGACAAGAAGAGATCGAGGAGAGAGAAGCTCATCTTTGGCCGGCTAGGGTTTTGGCTTATGTAGTATAGGCTAACACCAAAACGATGTCGCTTTGTTTAATGAACCAACTCTGGTTTAATAAACCCGGTTCACTCTTATAACATAAACAAAGCTTCAGACCCGGTTTTGCCAAACGATCATGAGTTCGATACTCCTTAACGGCTATAACTCCTTAACAAAAATTGACTCGGTTAAAAAAAAAATGAACGAACTTGAACTTTTGACGGATTGAAATCGAGCCGAGCTGGGCCCTAATTATTTGGACAATGGCCACTTGTAGCCAAATTCCGTGTGACATAAGGCTATTTTGCTCATTTTATTTATGAAAAATGAATATTATTCAAATGGAAACATTTTTTTCAACTGCTAACGTCGATTTGCTTGTGAAAGTTAATAAGAATACAAAACTACACTTCTGCATATACTTTGGAGAAACATGAATTATTAATAGGAGCAGTACGTACTCCAACTTGCTGTAATATCAATATTGGATGCAAATCGTGTTTATAGTATACATATATAATAATCATTACTTTTTGAAAACTAAGGATAAACATATTGTAATAAGAATTTCTTTTTACTATAAAAGGGTGGGTTAACCGTTAATGAAAGAATCACAATCAATCTACAAAACTCTTTCTCTAGTTAGAGGTTTGAAATCTAGAAGGAAAAAAAGGTTGCGGCTAAGTCATATATTTATGTTTTTGTGTTTATCTCATAGTTTTTTTCCTTGAAACATTCAAATTTATTACTATCGTTTGATTTATAGATAGAATATCACTAAGTTTATGTTATATACACGGCTTTCATTCTACGATCTACATGTACTGAACTTTAATGTGGTGTTAAAGCGGTTTGACCTGATCATTTTAAAAAAAAAGTACATTCACCATTACCAAACACAAAAGCTCAACACTACGGCTTGGCCACATTTTTTATTATTTGGATTTCAATCGACAATATTAAATAAGAAGACGAAGACGAAGACGAGAGCTAATTACCACTCAATTTATGGTACGATTTTCACTTTGGGCTGTGGAAAGAGCAAGCACATTCACCATCACCGGCCTATATTCTGGTCGGAGAAATGATCACAAGTTAATACGGAGTATATATATAACTTGAATGTAATGTTATATGAATGCAAGATGTTATAATACGAGTAAATGGTCTCCAAGTTAAATGAGCTCTAATATAGCTTATATTATAGGTCTTTTTCATTGTTTTGTCTTTCTATACAATACATTCTACAGAAAATAGTTAGTGTTTAAACATTTTACACGTTTATTTTTAAGTAGTATATAGTTCTTTCTATGTATTTTGCAGCCAAAACAAAATATCATAGTACTCTTCATTTGGATAATTATAAAAAGAAATGAGTTCGTGCTACATTTGGTGAATACTTGTTTTTGTGGGCAAGTGATAATTATAAAAAAGAAGAAGAAGATTTATTTGTGGGCAAGTGATAATTATATTTATTTCCAACTTCTAAACAAAATCTCTTCGAAAGTGAACTTAATTATCTTCAAAAAAGCCATAAAAATCCATTTTTTTTTTCATTTGCTTGTATATATTCTTTCTCAATTTGGCACAACAATTTACCCTTCGATTAACAAAATGTTAAATTTTGTATTTGGTCCCTTACCTAATGTGTTTTAAAGAATAAAAATGGTAATGATCAATATCATAACGCATTGTTTAAGAGCCATTAACGGGATTACGGGAACTTTAATAACCACTAAAAAAAATGTTGTTAGTAGAGTAGGGTAGTCTTCGACAAAACGTTAATCACGAGGAAACATATTGTTGCAATATAATAAAAAGGCAAATAAACTATTTGTATATGGTCATGGTGCCCTTCTACCGACATACCTCAATAATTGTCCCGCATTATCAAATTCCGACATATTTCTAAATGTAGCCTACAAAATATGAACTTCTGCACCAAACTACCATTAAAAGTGGCATGTTAGTAAGTGACACAAATTTTCCCTCTCATTTAAAAAAAACCCCAAATCACCCAAATTAGGTCTCGTTTTGGTTGCCGTGTTTTATAATATGATTCACAGTATTGTGTTTTAACAGTAAACTAGGTAATATCGATACAAAATGTAAGTATTAATGGTGAGATACTTCGATTTTTTTTAATAAATATATCGACGATGTAGAATTATAAAGTAGACAGGGAAGTAGAAGTATTTGTCAAAATAAATGAATGGGTCTTTCTCTTCTCTCATGTATCCTACATGGTATTTCGATATAGGCACAATATATCACATTACCGGTGATATGAGTAAGCTATCGATTGATTCCGATTACACAAATTATGATCAAATCATGTGCAATAACATTTTACATAAGTGACAAGCAACTCAGTTTTTTTCCAATCTTTTCACAAAATGATTTAAACATAGTTTCAAATTGAACTTTAAAGCTTCCAAATCAGACGGAGAGGGCGAATTTCGAGCTTTAGAACAAATTTTACCTAATCATGATATACAACAACAAATGTCTTGCTCACATACTCCACATAAAAATAGAGTAGTAGAACATATCTTTCGCACTGCGATAATTTATCTATCTGAACGCTTACACCAACTCTACAAAATAACTCGTCTTTTACATCCTTATATAATAAAACACTTGACCACAAACATTTACGGAGTTTTGGTTGTCAATGATACCCTTTTATAGGCCCATGTCACATAACAAACTCAATTTTAAAACAATCCATTGCATATTTCATGATTATAGCTCACCACATAAAGGAAACGTGTGCTTTCATTATCCACCAAAACACACTTATATTAGTTGTCACGTCATCTTCGATGAAGCCACGTTCGTTTCCGTATCATCACTCATCACATTGTACACCATATCACCTGAGCCCCCCATGCCACCTCCAAACTCCCTTACCTCCTTGCAAGACCAACAAAACATCAAATGATTTACCTCTGTCGCCTACTTTGAACTCTTATTCCCACTCACACTTCCATGTCCTCTTCAAATACAACTCAGTTCGCCTACTTCCCATTCTACAACCCCTGCTCACCGAACACACGCCCAACTGACTCCTCTCAACATCCTTATGTCCAATTGAGCCCAAAACGGTCACCTTAAACTTCACATTCTAATGACCACTAAACATCCTATCTTTTAGTCAAACATCACTACTAACGAACTAACAACATATTACAAGAAACCAAGTTCCCTCATTGGGTGGGTCATTGTCATGACATCCGAATACGCAACCCTCCTCTAAAATAAGTAATGGTGTCTTGTACCACGACCACTTGACATTAACTTTGTTGTTTGTAAATGGGTCAAGATCAAAACAATGTTGACGGCTTTATCCATATATATTGTGATCAAAGGGTGTTACCAAGAAGAATGTGTTGATTATCATGATATATCTAGTCTTGTTATTTGTCCAACCACCATTCATTTTGTTCTCTCCATATCTATCTCTCGTGATTGCCCTTTTCCGATAACTTGATATTCACGTTGTTTACGGCTCCCTTCAAGAACAAGTATTCATGAAGCAATCATATGGATTCATTGTTTCTCATAACCCCTTTTTTGCTTTATACTACACAAAGCTCTATATGGTCTCAAATAAACTCTGTATATTTCTCTTTACTTTGGGCTTTGAGGCTTGCAAGAGTGGTACATCTCTCTTCATACGACACAACTCAATAGTCATTATCTATGACCTCATCTATGTAGATAACATTATTGTCACCGGCTCTTCATCTCCAACTATTGTTCAATTCGTCTCTGAGCTTCATGCCAAATTTTCTCTAAGGGATCTAGGTAACATACATTACTTTCTTGGCAATGAAGTCTTGTGAACATCCACTAATTAATCTACACCTACTAGCATGAGTAATCGTTTCAACAAATCAACACTTACCACAACTTCATTGAAGCTTTGTGGTATGTCACAATCAATTTTCCGGAGATAACTTATGTTGTCAATAGATTTTATCAATATATGCATCAACCAACCACTATACACACTAGGTTACAGTCAAGCGGTAACTATTGTCACGGATCAAGTTGTTCTCCAACTAATATCGTGCGGCTCATAACTATATTGTCACCCCGACAAGCTAAGATCAACCTTACTCCTCGATGATCCTTGACTATGAACACTTCGTCTAGATGGCTAGGGATGCTAGGAGACTTGTCGGCAAACTTGCCTTTATATTACTCAATGAAAGCATTACAAATTAGAGCTTTACAAAAGATCTTTGGATGCTTGGTATTTGGTGGTTGATGGAGGATTTTGTGGGATGCACCAAATGAGGGGTGACCACCCTATATATTGTCATGGTCACCTCTTTCCCGAAAGGTCACGGAACTCAATTTTACCAGGTCTTTTCGGAGCGTTCCTCTCAACCAGTAAGCCTAGGCTTCTACACTTCTAGACTATTCCATCGGATTCTAGTCAATCCTTTGGGATTCCACACGATCCTAGAGAATATTGACGTTCTTTATAGCAGTCCACTTTGTTCCAGAAGTTTTCACGTAAGTCTAGAGACTTCCACTTTACTCTGGAAGGTTTTGTCTCCTTCCGGAATGTTTTGTTTCCTTCTGGTTGACTCTTCCATCTTCCGGAATGTTTTGTCACGTATCTGCCGGATGTTTCATCATCTTCTTGATTATTCTACCGTGTTCCGGATTCCTCTTGAGTATTCCGAATCATTCGTGATTATTCCGAATCTTTGCGGAATACTCCTTGTCTTCTTTATGAAATATTGACAAACCATATATGTCTTTACCTTCTTCCATGCCATGGCTCCTTGTTCATGTCAAAACGGTGTTTTCGCTTTGTCTCGTGACAAGCAAGCTCGTCATACTAGCCTTGACATCGTCACGGATGAGCTTTCCGTATTGCAACCACCGAAATTGTCCGGTGACTACTATTCCTGCACAAACTACAACAACCAATGCATAAATATATATCCTATTCACCTTGGTGATAATCCAGTGGTTACAACTTACAACTCGCTCGAAACACATTTCCCTATTTGTTCACTTCATCAGAGAATGAATTGTGGCCAAGCAACTCCTCTCTAGAAACTGCAAACATATTACCGAAGCACTCGGTTGAGACGAATTCAATGATCTCACAAGTCACAATCAAGCTTCGTGTTCACCGCCCACCTTCAGCTTGTCCGAAGGTATTAGAGGAAGAAGACAACACACCTTCACAGAATAACATTATACAATATTCTCTATTATATTCATATTTCACTCATTAATATGTTTTCTCTCATTGCCATCCCCATCCCCCCCCCCCCCCCCCCCCTCCCCCTCTCTCTCATATATATATATATATATATATATATATATATATATATATATATATATATATATATATATATATATATTTATTGTAACTCATCTCAACATCAATACATTACACACGATGGTAATCAATCCCTAAGGAGAAAGAAAAAACAAAGAATTGGACTCAAACAAAATTTCATGATCGCCAATATAGCCATTATACAAATATAATAACTATAGAAATGGTGATTTTATTATAAAAATATAATAATCATAAAAACAGTACTAAAATAAGAAATATTTTTCTAGTATAAATGGGTCTTTTAGGAAGAAGATGCATCTACAATCACTCTACAAACCTCTATCTCTAGTTAGAGGCTTGCAACCCAGAGACAAAATGTGGGCAAGCCATAGCTTCAAGCTTCTGTTTTTGATGATGGCGACTGTGTTTGCTCTTTGCATAGCTAAAAGGGAAGTCCGTACAATTGATTGGGTGGTAAGCTCTTTCCTTCCTCTTCTTTCTTCGCCATAGATCTACCTGTAAACTTATTCAGTTCAGCCAAATGATTGCTAATTTCACTTGGATAATGACATCATATATATGAATGTAAGTATCTACATCAACCAATTTTATCATACAGACGAAGGCATAATTTGATTGTATATAATTTTTGTTTTTTATTACTAATTAAGAAATTATAGGATTTAACTTCTAAATTTTTACATTTATGATCTTTAAATATAAATTAAAAGTATTATATATTTTGACGTTTGACCTTGAAATGCAGTTGATATATGCCCGTTTAATTTTTTTTCGAAGCAACATTTAAAGGCTATTAAAGTAATAATTTAATTTTAATTCTTTTTAGAAAATTTCAATTTATTATTAATAAACCCCAATCAAAATCTTAACCATTTTACATAATTTGTGTATGTTTAGTTGTGATATGAAAAAAACAACAACAACAAAGATATGCATAGATGGCAAGAAACAATTATATACTAACATATATATTGAATTAAAAGTTGTTTTTAATATGTATGCAGCTTGAAGAGACTTCATTCACAAAATTATGTAGCACAAAGAAAATAGTGACAATGAATGGAATGTTTCCAGGGCCAGCACTATATCTTCACAAAGGGGAGAGGCTTAAAGTAAATGTATATAATCAAGCCAAATATGGTGTCACCATTCATTGGTTAGTATATCTAATTAAGTTTTTTCAAAATAAAGAAAAGAAACAAAGAATTTTATTTCAAGAAATTCCAAAATCCATTTTAACAAAATAATTCTTTATAAGGCAATAATTTTGCTTTTTTTTATTTATTTTTTATTTTAGTAAATCTTTAATGGTGGACCCTGTAAAAAAACAAAATCTTCAATCTAGCCCCACTAAATATTGCATCCACTGAAACAATATCGATACTGCAACTAAATTATGATTTTTAATAATATTATTTTCAAGAGATAAAGGTTAAACTTTATTGATGAATTTAAACTAGTTATGAGTTTGATAGTTAGTTTAAAGAAGTCTAAAATATAAGAATTTGTTTAAACTATGTAATAGTTTCTATTTGAAATACTTTTATCCTTGGTTTTGGTATGATGACCAAATGGTTTGTTTTTTAAGAAATTGTTTAAATTATATAATAGTTTTATTTAAATTATATAATTTTTTTTTTACCAAATACTACTTATATGTTTGATTTCTATAACGTTTACTTTGCTAAGCACATAATGTGTAAAGCTACATTTGTGTACAAGTGTTGTTTAAACCTGAGCTCAACTATGACAGGCACGGGGTGAAACAACCAAGGAACCCATGGTCGGATGGGCCCGAGTATGTGACTCAGTGTCCTATCAAGCCGGGGGCAAACTATACTTACGAGATTATACTCTCCGACGAGGAAGGAACTCTATGGTGGCATGCTCATAGCGACTGGTCACGCGCCACCGTACACGGTCCAATCTTTGTCTACCCTAAACCTGGGAAACAATACCCTTATCCTAAAATGCCCGATGCAGAAGTCCCAATATTTCTTGGTAAGTAATATGAATCATGGTAAAGTTACTAACTTTCATTATAATACATAGAGCACTATCAAAAATGTATCTTAATTTGAAGAATTGGCCATCATATGTTAAATTTGAAAATGGCTAGTAGATATAGCAAGACAATAAGATTATGATTGATTAACAACTAGCTATTAAAACAAATCCTATTGGTCAATTCTTTCTTTAGTAACTAGGGTAGGAATGATTGTGGGTCCAAAATTGGATCGGATTAAATTGTTCAAATCAGAAGTAATATAATCATTTTCATTTTATTTTTCTTAACCGTTTTTATTCCATTTCAAATAACAAAACACACCTTAGTATATTGTCTATCCACTTTCATATAGCATCTTGGTACAAGGGAGATGTGATGCAAATCATCAAAGATGCATTAGCAAGCGGAGGAGACGCAAACAAGTCGGATGCCTTCACCATCAATGGCCAACCTGGGGACACACAACCTTGCTCCACAAAGGGTAATCAATCTTACTTACCAACATATATGTATATATAGAGAGAGAAACTCAAGAGCATATATACATATGTAGACATGTTTAGAATGACGGTTGAACAAGGGAAAACCTACCTCTTACGAATCATCAACGGCATCATGAGCGAAGAGGTGTTCTTCATGGTGGCTAACCACAAATTAGTGGTGGTAGGGATCGACGCCGCCTACGTAAAGCCCATAACCACCAACTACATCGTCATCACCCCGGGTCAAACCATGGATGTCCTCCTCGTCGCCAACCAAAAACCTAGTCACTACTACATGGCGGCCCGAGCCTTTGGCGTCGACTACTCCAACGCCACCACCACCGCCATCGTCGAATACGTAGGAGATCACACTTCCCCAACTAATCCCACCTTCCCCGTCCTCCCCAATTACAGCAATTCCGTCGCAGCCAATGCATTTAGGCGACGGTTTCGTGCCCTAGAAAGCGTCGCTAATGTGCCAAAGAGTGTCGATAGAAGGATCTTAATGACACTTTCTTTAGGAACTCTACCTTGTAGAAAAGACAAAACTTGTTCCGGACCAAACAACAATAGTTTATCGGGTAGTCTTAACAATGTAACATTCGTTCTCCCTAAAATCGACGTTCTCCAAGCCTATTGGAAGCATCTACACAACATCTATAAGATGGATTTTCCGGATTATCCACCGGAAGTGTTTAACTATACGATGACGCCGATGATGGGGGAGAATTTCACAATGTTTGACTCAAATGGGACTAGGGTTATTATGGTGGACTATAATGCGACGGTGGAGATTGTGTACCAAGGGACTAATGTGATGAATGCTTCCGACGATCATCCAATGCACTTGCATGGCTATAGCTTCTATGTTGTGGGATGGGGAAATGGTATATTTGATGAAGTTATTAGTCCTAGAAGCTACAATTTGAAGGACCCGCCGGAGGTTAAAACCATCGGTGTGCCTTGGAATGGTTGGACGGCTATCCGATTCAAAGCTAATAATCCCGGTGAGTTTGTTAACCTTATATACTAAATTAATTACTTGTTTGTTTATAATTGAACGTGCAGTTTGGTTGAGACTTAAAATATATTTTAACCATATAATCTTGTATGTTATGAATATCAGGGGTTTGGTTCATGCATTGTCATTTGGAGAGGCATTCCAGTTGGGGTATGGGCACGGTGTTGATCGTGAAGAATGGTCCAACTCGTGCTACAAGCATGAGGCCTCCACACTACATTAATCCTTGCTAAGATGTCCGCTAATTCATCCTTACGTTATTTGTTGTTAATTGTTTGCTCATGAGTCATGACGTACGGGGATTGTGTGCTCATAACTGAACTTAAGAAATTTGTATCGTGATCGACGTTATGTTATATTTCTTTTGAAGAGACACATTCATATTCGACCTAAGTTTGTTCGATCATTCAGTTGTTTCAAAGACGTAAAATTTGCAAATCCGGATTTGTAGGTTTGAAAATCTGAAATTCGAGCAAAAAACGAACGTCGAGCGTACCCAAAACACATTTTTGGAAGGATCATCGTCTATTATGATTTCGATCCATTTGCCTGCAGTGAATTATGTTAATTTTTGGTTGAAATCGTTTCGGGTTTTGGTTTTGAAATAACAAGCTGAATAATAAACTTATATTGATTTTCTAGACGATATGAAAAATATTTATCTATTTTAATAAATTTTTATCTCAAAAGTTTAATTTAATAATAATTATTATTATTATTATTATTATATATACATAAATTTACTATATATAATAATATTTAAACAAGAAATTGTATATTTGAATCTTAAATTTACTTTTTGATACATGACAATAAATAGTAAGACCTTTGGACCGGGCAAAAGTACCTAATATGGCAGGCAGGCCCCTTGCTCATTTTACCTATGTGGGCCGGTCCGAACTTGTTTGGGTCCATGTTATGGAAAGCCTCGTCAAAATATTCGAATGTAAAAGTGATAAAATTGTAATATCAAAATGATAAGTTTTGTGAGAAAATTATAATTGAAAATGACGATTACACATAAGTTTCCCACTCATTGGTCCCTCTCTTCATGGATATTATTATTTATTAAGGATTAGTTTGGTATAATTGTATGAGGTTAAAATTAAATCAAAAATTGAATTGGAATAAAGAATTGAAATCGGTCATTCCTCATAATTTGTTTATAATATGAACTTAAATCAGCCATTTGATACATTTCTTCAAATAATCACCAAATATAAATTATTTAATCCCCACTTATATTTTTTTTAGATTGCTATTGTTTTCATAGTTAAGATATTTAATTAGTGTTGGGCACAAATCCCGGGCCCGTCCCAATTCCGGTGGTTTTTCATCTAAAAATTTTAAATCTCGTCCCGTCCCGTCCCATCAAATATTGCGGGATGGGATATAGGTCTTACCTTCCTCATCTCGCAAGGCCCGTCTCATCCCGCATATATTAAAATTTAAATATAAATTGAATAATTAAATATATAAACCTAAGGAGTAGTAATTATTATGTAATTTTATTATTATAAATTAACAATTGTCTACATTCATTTACATAGGGCAAAGGAAAATAGAACTCATGTGCGACATTGTTTAAAGAATAATGATATATATGTAATATTGTTCTTATATTTTATTTTGGATTTTAGATTTGACAAGTTAATTAAATATTGTAAACCTTGTTGCGACATTCTATTTTAATGTCTTTCGTTTTAAGGATATCAATGAATATTTGCTTTCGTAAATTATTAATTTTAAAACGAAAAGGCGAAAATAAATTTTATATAGATTATGCGGGATAAAGCTCGTCCTATCCCGTCCCGTCCCGATCCCAACCGGGATAAGGCCCAATGGTTTTTAGAAAAAAAAAACTCAAGGCCCGTCCCGGTCCCGTCCCGGTCCCGTCCCATATATAATGGCCGGGATGGGACGTGGGATGACCTTAATCCGTCCCGTCCCATGCCCAGCCCTATATTTAATGGATAATTGTAAAATCATTTTTTAGAATCAAAAATATTATAATGTTAGAAATGTATGTGTCAAAAAACCATTTTCATTCCGATTTTAGGTTTTACCGTATACGAGCTACCTGTCATTCCGGTTTCGAATTCCACGAGAAATGTATCAAATGAGACCTAAAATTTATCTTATCAAAGAGGACTCTCTGACGTTTAGCCGATGTCCAACAAACAAACATATACACTTTGCTAGGTATCAAATACAATCTCTAAATCCAAAATATGATCATTCACAAACATTTTATTATTTTCTTATACCAAAAAATAGTATTGCAGCAAAGTTGTTATCATTTGCATACCAAGGGCTAGCTTGTCAATCCAGCTTGAATGGAAGCATGCGTTTTTCCTGCTCAGTAAAGGCATGACGAAAATGGCATCGGTGTCCATAAGGACAAGGATCACCTGCGAGAACCATACGACAAACCTCAGTCTTGTAACGAGGATGACGAAGTACAGGACGCAGCTCCTCGAGTCCGTGAGCAAACTGGCAATGCTCACCGTATGGACAAGTTCCAACCTCTTCCCATTTGTTGCAAAGCTCTGTCTTGAACATTCCCTGGGTATGCACTTCAAGTTCTATTGGTCCGTCTTTCTTGTTTCCTCCTCGAACGTACACTTTTTGCTGCAATTTCAAGATATCTGTGGTTAGCTGCATATATGAATTCTCATTTTGGAGCAGCTAACCGAATTGGTAGCAATGGAATGGCTAACTGACTCCATTTTTTTTCATGTTTTACAACAATCAATTCTTCAAGTGATTTGAAACAATGATTAGACAGTTGTTAGTCCAATCAATGTCATAGAAATTTGAAAATTGAAAAAAAATTAAAAATCAAAGCAGCGAAGATGACCTAGAACTAGAAGGTTCCGCGGTTTGGATATGATAGAACAGAAAAATAGAATGAAAAATGGAGTCAAATTTCAAGAGGAGGGGATCATGCCACGCTTGATAAAATCGAAGTTCAAAGGAGTTCATACCGGAGCATCGACGGGGACTGAATGTCCGTTCCGGCTGGATCCACCACTGGTACTGCTGGCAGTAACCTTTGGAGCAACTTGATCTGCAAATTTCAGGAATCCAGTGGAGCGAACAGAAATACTCTTCGGTAGAGTTACGCGATCTACATCCCTTTCACTTCGATCGCTTTCAAATACGCTGGTCGGACTCTTGCCGGTTTCCCTGCGAGTAAAGTATGTGATCTTCTCACCGACGCGTAGACCACTGAATTGCTCCGTAACTGAAGGTTGCGGAGGTGGAGTCACGATTTCAGTTGAAATAGATGACGACGAACCACAAGACATAATCATCGGATCGAATTGGTTTGGAAGATAGCCATCAACGAGATGGCTTAGCTGGTTTCCAAGGTCTCCATTGGCGACTCTAAGGTTAGTGTTCTCCTGCCGTAGAGTCTCGGCTTCTCTGAAGGTTTTCTGAAGTTGCGAGAGGCAGCTCTTATAGCGGCTGATGAGATCTTGATGCTCTAGCCTCAGGATAGAGAGATCAGAGGCGGTGGACGTGGTTCGGATCGGAGAATTTGAGTGATCGGAGGTGGAAGGAGGAAAGAAAATCGACGAGTAAGGGAGTGGATCGGTGAAATCTTCCACTGCTGAAGAATTGATCCAGTTTCGATTTGGCGTTCGATGGAAGAATTGCATCGTCATCCTACCATCGCTATTCATTTCTGGTGTTCTTCCGACAGAGTTAAAATGCTGTCAGAAAACAACGAAACAATCACAAACTCCATCCAAAATCTGCAATAAACGCGAAATCCAAACAAAACTATCATAGATGCATTAAACAGAACTGCATAAGTGAGAAATCTAACCTGAAATGAGCTTGATTAGCTATGTTAGGATATGAGAGTTTTAGAAGAAAGTGATCCAGAGGAGCCGAAGGAGATGGCGGGAAGGAGAGAGTGACAAATTATTTGAGTTGTTCCAATAAACAGAGTGTGTGGGTGTTATATGCACACCGCAGGTCAGTAAAATAAGGAAAATTTGTACAAACTCTCCCTATATTCCGAAAATTACAGAAAATAAATGAAACTTTTTAGTGTCGTGGAAATCAGTCTCATAAATCTTAAAGAAAAGGGAATAATTATTTTAATTCTACAATAATCTTAAACTACATGCCTTATGTATGTGTTATATGTGATTTTTCCACACTTTACAATTTACAAATGGTTTTTTCAGTGTGTATGTCAACTACACATATGTTCATGTACTTTAGATCGTACAAAAGCGGACATGGATCGAGTTTGGGCCGGGTGAAATATAAAAATTATCTGAAATATACGGACTGATCCGTCTTTGTTACATTACAAATGATATAACTCGTCAAAATACTCATAGCAAATTAAATGATAATCAATAGACGTGGCTAACCCTTTTAGGATTTTAATAATATATAATTATTTACGGGTCATACCAATCTACTGATCAAAACGTTTACCCATATCCGTCTTATTAGAAACAATCGGATTCGAACAGGACAAACTAACTACCCATATCCACATTTGTTCTCTCAGGCGGACAGATCGACCTAGATTTATACATGTCTAATGTACATCAACATATAAAAGCCTTTTTGTGTGAAGTTGTTACTCTTTAAGTGATTGGGTTGGGAGGCAAAAGGCAACAAGTTAATAGTGCAAAAGTGCAATTAAGGGCAAATTATGGTACGAAATGGATTGGGTGCTAATGTTAACTTGTTTTTGAAGTTTAAAATAGAATGAAAACACCTATTTGGTTCAAATGTAATTGATTAATTGGATCGGAATTATGACATGTAAAATGAGATTTGTTTGGCAAAGAAGATCTATCATTTGTTTTTGCTTCCTTATTACAACTTTAACTAACACTCATTTGTTTGGTGAGGATACATGTTGTAAGTGAACATGGCATTAACCATAATTCCAATTATGATTCAGTCACTTTCTCAAGTTGTTAATACATTATTGCTCACACTATCATATCATAACTTCTCGATTGCATTCTAAATTATTTCACATTTGGACAATTCTAATATAAAATATATTTTTTTCGAATATATTCAATTGAAAAAAGTTTAGCTTTTTTCAATTGTCTAGATTTTTTTGCAAAATAGAACAGAAAATGTACGTTTATAAGGTCTAATATCAAGTCGGTGTTTGGTAGCTTATTTATAAATCATTTTTCATTCAAAAATTATGGATATAAGTAGTAAATATTGAGAAGGAAAAAAAACTGTTTAGAGCTTAAAATATTATTATTATCTTTTTCTCTAAGCGATTCTATTTACTGTTGTTATACGAAAGTCAAACAGAGGTGGATCTGATGGGGGACATAAATTAGTATTGAATACTAAATAAATTGAAATATATTAAATAATATCGTTGAAAATAAACATGTTCATAAGTTTTGCTTAAATTGTAAGAATGTCACAGGTTCAAATCTCAATTTTGCTCCTGTGGAAAAAACTTTTAGCTTGTTTATATTGGGCCTCATTTAAAAAATGAAAGAGATAAGTCCGAGTTTTTTCTTTTCCTAAATTTTAACCGAACTTTAAAATACATTTATTTTCTGATTGTTTTAAAATTAAAGGTTGAACCGAATTCGAGTAGCTCGGCTCATATGTTCAATAGTAAAAGTATAAAGAAAAACAATAGGGTAAATTTTCATTATTTGTCCATTTTCTAGCATTAAGCTTGTTTTCATAATTAACTGTCTGCATATGAATCACTGTTAGATCAAAGAAAGGAAAAAAAAAATACTACCAATAATTCAGAAGAAGATCAAATCACCATCCTCTAGCCAAGGAAAAGCAAACAAGTCTGAAAAAAGTTAGCAACAAATCAGTTGATTACATTGAAACAAAGTTAGAAAGAATGAAGAGAAATCATAATAAGCCTTCAAATACAAACAAGTCTGTACACCAAACTGAAGTTCAGCAACTTCTGGTTGATTTCATGCCATGATTCTTTCCGCCTTTAACTCCTCTATTTGCTTCTGCCTTGTTCTTCCTTGGTGACAACTGAGTTTGTTTGTGCCTAAAACAAATATGACTATCTCTTAACCAATTCATGATCAAACTCACTGAATTCTTTAAGTTATATTAGTTATACTCACAATCTTGACTTCTTTTTGTCTCTGAATCGATTGCCTTGATTGTTTGAGCTTGAATGTCCACTGTCATGACAATCACTGCTTTCTACACTGAGATGAGAAAAGGAGTAAGAATATGAATAGGTTGGTCTCATTATAGTGTTTTGATTCTCGTTGCTATTCGTCTTGTCCAAGTTCATTGAGATTCCCTGTCACAGGGAGAAGATAATGTTAATTTTATTGTAAGTTATCGATGTGAGAACAGATAAGAAAGAGAGAAAAAATCAGTTTGAGTCATTTGATTGATGATTGCACTTACAGTGACTTGTGGTGAATGTGGATCATTTTCCGAGCAGAAGAAGGCGGTTGAGTTATCTTCGAGTAATGCTTTGCTTAGATCATGATCACCCTTAAGAAGATCTTCAAAGTTGGGAAATGTTAAGTCCACTTCAGGCATCTTGAAATCATCCAAGCCATGAATTTCCTCAGAAAATCTCGGGTCTTCCAGATTTTGAGGCCAGAACTGGCAATCCATCAATCAATGGATCAACTCGATTAAACTAAATATGTAGAAGATTATCAGAAGAGTTATTATGGTAATACTTAATACACCTGGTTACTGTCAAGGGCAGAAGTTGAAGTGTAAGATGACAAATAGTCAAACTGTGAGAATGGAGAAGGGAGAAAATGGTGATCTTTGAATGCGTTAACATCTTCAGCTGGTCCATTTGATTCGCGCATTGTTGCGTCTTCAAGGCATTCGTCGATTCTTCTTAGAGAGTTGTATACGCATGAAGACGACGAGTGAGCTTGTCCTCGCTCTTGTATTGCTGGCGATGGATTGTTGTTTTCATTCAGCTGAAGTCTGTTCAAGTCCAGAATCTGTTGCATTATTAAGCTGGATTGCTGTTCAGCATTGCCTTCCATCTGCAAATAAGTGATTAGAAGAAATCCAAACAAAATTTAAAGCTAACTCAAAACTACAGTATTTTACATCTTAGCATATGATTTTCATTACTGTCTACACCTAAACATGGTGAAATTCACTAACATGTCGAGCTTGTATAATATCTTGTAAAGACAAAGACCTAATTTAGTTACATAAAAACTTGGATAATTTGTTGGTTCTCTTTTTTATGCGGGGTTATTTAAATTCCTGGCCGGAAATATGGACCGGACCTAGATTTGGACTAGACCGATGAACCTTGACTAGACCAATGAACAACCCTAGTTTTAAGTGGATGGACTCACTCCCTTTGATCATTTCGCTTACAAAAGCTCTCTTAGATGCCTTATTATTCTTCACTTACTCCCCCCAAGAGTCTACAAACTTCACTAGAACTCTCCAAACCCGTGTAGACTATTTCGATACTTACTACATATGTTTTACACCATTCTAGATAACTCTACAAGAGTCCGTAAAGTTCCTCCTTTTACACTGCTCTAAACCTTTCCTCGAGGTTCATCCATCTTCCAGAATGTTTAAAAATTCTTAGATTCTTCCGAAATGTCCGGAATCTTCTCAAAGGTAGACCCTTATGTCCAAAGTTTTTAATGTTTCTTATATCCATCTTGTCCAAACAACATGAAGAGTGATCCACGCACACAAGTCTCAAAGTTTTATCCTAAAATTGATAATAATAGTAACTAGTAATTCATGACCTTACGTATATGAGAGTATCACACGATATGGACAATCCTATCAGCTCAACAAAAGCTTTATAACTTGAAAGTATAAAATATTGGTCTAACAAAACATAAGTAAAACATATGAGATATCTACCTTATTTTGTTCAGAATGACTAGACCTCAACGAAAAGTCAGTACTGACAACAGAAGCAGCAGAAACCGATGATGCAGATGGGCCAGTAAGCTGATCATCAAAACCCAGACGATTGGTGTTGAATCCACACAACATCGCAAACTGTTTAGCTGAAGGAGAGCCACTGAAACTACTCACCATTCTCCTTTGATGCTGATTAATCTATCAAAGAATGACAAGATTTCACACCACAAACACATATGACATAACAACAAAGTTAAAAAACCAAATCCTTACAATATTCTCATGAAAGTTGACATCACAGGCACGACACAAGAGCATTCGATGATCAACACACCGAATATGAGCCTGTTGTTCCCTGCAAGACTCACAAACAAGGCATCTAAAGTGCCTGTTGGATAGGGCGTTCGCTGAGTGGACTTTGGCATCACATGAGAGACATAGAAAGGCTGAATCCGCCTTGCAGAACACAATGGGTCTCAAAGCTGAACAGAATTCACATATCTTCTCCATTTTTTGTCCTTTAGTTGTCTTTTCTCAATGAATCTTTCCTAGTCTATTATGCTGTCAACAAAATTAACAGTTTTTAGGTGATCTACAGCAATAATGAAGAACTAGCTTATACTTAACAAAATTTCATCTCTCTTGTCTATTCTTTACACAATTATAATGATCTCAGCTAAAACCAAATAGATCTTCAGCTATAAAGATTTAGATAACTGAACTATTCAAAAAGTGAAAAGTCAAGGAAAAATGAAAGGAAAAAAAACACACACAGATGAGCAAACGATGAATCATAGATTATGTTTCCATTCAGTAAATTAAAAACCTGAAAGTTTGAAGAAGCCATTGATGAATTCAAAGCTTGGAAGAACTTCTTGACTTCATTTCTGTTTTCCTCTACTTATCTACTTTCTTCTACACTTGACTCTCTATTCTCTATAGCTTTTTTTCTTCCTAATCTCTTTTGCTTACTTTTTGGTGGGTGACGTGGGAGTAAATGAGAGAGAGGTGGGCCAATGTTCTGACGTGGACAGGTAGGCATGGGCATGGAGGTAGTCGTCTGTCCCACTGACATTATCCTCACTTCTCTCTCTCTCTATCTTCAGTCTAACTTGAGTTACATGTGAAGTGGGGAAGTGGGGAGCATCTCTTTATGTGATCCAAAAGTTCACCCGCTTTCATCCAATTAGAAGCTTCCACGTCATCATTTATAAATAGTAACGCTTTATTGCTAAATAAAATGAGTATCATGGGATTCCTTTGTGTCAACCCGTGAGTTTCAAGAAATCCTACCTACTAACAACTACTTAGGTCGTGTTTGTTTTCGTGGCTTTCGGATATCAGAAATTTGGCCAGGGGATCTTTGCTTTTGATAATTGACATCGCTTGGAATGTTATTAAGTGTCCCAAAAAAAATTTATTTTTGTAATAGATCTTTTCAAAGCTTAAGTACTTGTTTGGAACTGAAAAAAAAAAAGAAGAATTAATAGACCGTTTTAAAATCTTTTGAAAAAAAGTTAAAAGACTTGGGTGGCATTCGGTTAGAAAGGTAGAAGAAAAACGGTTAGAATCTAACGTTTCATTTTAGTTGTTAAACAAACATGACTTATAATTAACAAGAAGGGAAGTCATCCTAATATCTATACCGGAGAATGGGGAAGGATAAAATTCCTCATTAATGACACACACCTAATATGACCAAAAAAAAAGAAAGTGCGCCTGCAAAATAGAGTAGAGGGAACATGAAGTATGGAGAAGGATACCAAATCCAATCATTCTCCTAAGAAATTGACCAAAAGGCAAATTGTACCCAAACTAAGTGGTCGAGAAGTACGTAGAGAAGATTTGATCGACAATAAGATAACCCCAAAATATCTACTTTTCCCATCCTGAAATTTAATATTAAAATACTTCAAACACCAAATTTTCTATAAGTTTGTCAGCCCATCCCATTCTGAATAAAATGGCCTCAAATATATATGAAAATGAACTCAAAATTTCACCATGGTGAAAACTCAGGTCCAACCGTGCAGTAAAAACATTTCTGCATAATTTTCTTTGCCCACTTATGCGCCTTCATAGTAAGGGCAAACAATAGGATTTACTTTTCTTTATCAAACACAGGACAACTATAGAGGTTGTATGTGTGTTAATCTAGCAAGACTGTTGAAGAATGTATTTAATTAACAGAGACCTCGTATTCATGGGAAAGTTCCGAAACAAAAAGGCGAAGATGGGCAAAAGCAAGTATCTCCTGGATAATTACTTGAGCAGCTGTTTAGGACATTCGCGTTATCATCATGACACGAAATGTAAGGCATGCTTCAAGTGAAAGGGGTTTTCACACCTGCCAAGTTTGAAGACAAAACAAAAGTACAAAATCCTCGTTTCCTGTAGCTATTTGACCAGTTGGACATAAAAATTCAATACTTCTTGCATTGTTGAGCTCAGAATTGAGTTTACACTAGTCCTGCAAAAAAAAGGATCTTTGATGTTAGTGTTCCTATTTCAGCCTTCAGGACAGTTTATAAGGAAATCAATATTTAGTCATTGCTCTATTCCAACACAATCATTCAATGCCACAAAGTAGTTGATCGATCAAGGAAGCTTGTAAGCAAATTTTGGAAATGTGGCATATCAGCAATTCAGCAAACGCTATTTTAGGTGGATAAGGCATAAATAAATAAAAAAAAAAAAAATTGAATCAAGAAGTAGTGACTTCTTACCCTCATCATCTTGACTTTACATGAACTTCAATTATGTCTTCATCCTCCATGTCAAGGCATGCAGGAGTTGATGAAGGACTAATCTTGTCACCATCAAAACAAAAGGCTAGCATTTGCAGATCAACCTTTACTTTCTCTGCATACATTTTGAAGAGGCGCTCAAACTTGTCATCCTGATAATTTATACAAAAACAGGTTCAATTAAAGAAAGACATACCCTTCCATGATGAATTTGAGAATACAAAAATCCAGCATTTAAAATGTAAAGTGGAAACCCATCAAATCTCCAATTATCAAGATATATGATGCTTTTGCATCAAATTTTACAAAAAATACTAGCATAAAATCATGAGAAAACCACGTCCCATCTAGAATGATCTATTTCATTCCACAATGAAATATTTAAAAGATAAAAGAGATCTTCAGAAACAAATCCTCTGCTACAAATTGAAATCAAAAATGCTGATTTAGCACAATAATATCTAAGCCGAGCTGGAGTAAGAGGAAAATAAAGTACCACAAAAATTCGAAACTGCTTCTGTCCATCTTTGTCTTGGATAGATATAACTATTTTAGCTCTTTCAGATTGAGGTTTCTTCTCTGATGGTTTCTCTATAACTTGTTCAGAAGAAGACTGAAATGATAAGTCGGCTTCCTCTTTTTCTGGCTCATCTATAGGCTTAAAGATGTCCCCAGTAGACTCGGCAAATGATGCCAACTCCTCTTTCCTTTTTCTACACACCAGAGCGAAAAAAACATCAGAGAAGCTGATGTTGAAAAACTCGGAAGTGGAAACATTCACCACAGTATAATACAAGTAACAAATTTCATTTTTAAATGAGAAATGGTGTTACACGAAACAGTTTGATTATCATCATCTAGTAGAAAGACTTGATGATTAACCTAAATAATTTCCGTTCTTTCATCTCCAAAATTTCAGACAAGTAACAATGCAAGCAAAGTGATATATGAAATTTCTACATCATCAAATAACCATCTTTCGGCTCAATTTCGATATTGATCATCATTCAAATCTAAATGAAACTTCCCATCACCCTTTCATCAATTCAACTCTGAATCGTCACACAAGCTAAACTTTAGCAGTCTTAACACTTCTTCAAGGAGACAAACTATATAATTGTCACGAAATAACAACTCACAGTCAGGAATTTATACCTCAATTCCTTGATGAAGGAATCTTCAGAATGTAACTTAGGGAAATCTCCCAAAATCATAGGTGCAGGTGACAACAACAATATATCATCCTCATCTTCCTCGTCGCAATCAACCACTTCAACCCCCGCCTTAACCTTATCCTAGGAAACCAAAAGGAACCGGCATAAATTCGCAAACCAAACCAAACCAAACCAAGGTAGCAAATAGGAGTATATCGAGCTTACAGTTTTACTAGAGACCTTCCTCTTTTTAGGCGTATTGTAAGAAGAAGAATCGGAATCATCTACACAACATCAGATTAAACTATCTTATTTAGCAAAGAAAGAATAGAGATATAAATATGTACTCCTCATAGAAGAAGATAACTCACCGTCGATACTGACGAAATTGAGCGGCTGAACGCGTTTGTAATCGAACAAAGAATCAAATTCTTCATCTGGATCGACCTACAAACACACACAAAAACACGAATTTGTTGATGGAAATTGAAAATATGAAACCCTAGATGATGATTTGCGAAGAAAATTGAAAGAAGTTTCATACCATGGTATCGAATCAATCAATGGGAGAAGGAGAGAGGAAAGAGCGGTAAGTTGATATACGTCGCGGGGGAATTTGAAAGCCCTAACGGAAGAAGGTTTTGAAGCTCTACACAAAGATGGCGGTAGGACGATTGATACTTGCCTAACAGAGTAAACTGAAGTGTATGTGCGAAGTTATTCAAAATAAATAAACAAACCACCTTGGAACTTATTTTTAAACGTAACTAAGAGTCACGGCCCGACAAAAACAAATTTTGGTTTACTTTGAAGTTTGAACCATCCAACATTGAATTTCATCAAATTTTAAACCCTAAAATTCAATTCAAAGATTCATTTAGAGGAAATTTTATAACTTATTTTGTAATTGTGGTAAAAGTTACGTTGTATTTTCGTTTTTAAGTTGTTGCGACTTTGATGTCCGTTTTTTTAAAATCAATAATATTAGGGTTCGTTTGATATGATTTTCGTAAAATTAGAAATTGGATTTGAAATCAGGCTAATTGTTGGTGGTGGTTTTATTTGGTCGGCTACCGGTGTGTAACAAGGAGACTTTTTGGAGCCACTTCTTTTTTCTCTTGTCTTGCACCCACTTCTTCATCGGATCATAGATAGTTGCAAGCCTCTTCTGCATGTTTGGTATCTTGATGATGGTATTATTATTGGCCAGACAGAGAAAGTGGCTAGAGCGCTTGATATCGTTAGAGAGGTTGTCCTGAGTTTTGGCCTTGAGGTGAATGTTTGCAAGACTGAGCTCTTTTGGCCTTCGTGTGATGGATCGAAACTTAGAGAATGTTTATTCCCTCATGGTATTGTTAGGCCGGTTCTGGGTGTTAAGTTGTTGGTGGGGATGTGAGTAAAGGTGATGGGTTTATTAGAGAGCTAGTCATAAAAAGAGTTGTTAAGGTGGTTCAGTTGATGCACCTTCTTCCGCAATTGAGGGATCCGCATAATGAGCTTCTTTTGCTTCGTTCTTGTATGGGTGTTGCTAAGATATGGTATAACTTGAGGACTTGTCTATCGGAGCATGGGGAGGGAGCATCTACTTTTTTTTATTTATTTAGGACTCCGTGTGGTTTGTGGAGTCCTTTTTTGGCGCTCTTCAGTTGCGACTTGCTTGTTTGCCGATTCGATGTGGAGGCCTTGAGTTATACTCAGTTATGGAGAATTCTTCTTTTGTGTTTGTGTCCTCTAGATCTCAGTCTAGCTTGGACCCTTCAAGACCACATGTTGCGGGACCGTGAAGTTGTTGATACGGGCTTCAAGTTTTTTGGAGCTTTGAGCAATCTTCAAGCTTCTATTCCTAGCTTTGATCTTTGGTTTTATAGTCAAGAGCACCGTCCCCTCTAAAGCCCAACATGCTTTGGCGAGTGCTCTTTTTGGTAAGACAATACATGTGATGGAAGAAGCTTTTGATTTGACCCCTAGACAAAAAGCGGGTTTTAAGTGTTTACAAGCAGCGCATAGCCAAGATTTCCTTCTTGTCATACCTATTGATGGACTTGGACAATGTATGTCTCCCGTTGAGTATCACACGATTCTCAAGTATCGCCTTATGATTCATTTGTTCCAGTCTGATGTGTTTTGTCCTATGCCTAATTGTGGGAGGGATTTGGATGATTTTGGGGAGCATACGATTCATTGTAAAAAACTACCCGGCTTCAAATATAGGCACGATCTGGTTTGTGATGTTTTATGTGACGTGTTTAAGAAAGCAGGGATTTCGGCCAAGAAAGAGGGGCATGTATCTTTCTTGGCTGATCTGCGTGAAGGAATGTCTACGTTGAGGCCGACAGATGTGTTAGTGTTTGGATGGGTGGGTGAAAAACATGTTTGTCTTGATTTGACAAAAGTCTCTCCTTTGGTTGGTTTGGGTAACGGGCATTTTGTGGTGGGTTAGGCAGCCCTCAACGCGGCCTCTACGAAGGTGGCTATGCATGAAAAGGCTTGTATTGAAAACCAACATGTGTTTCTTTCGTTCGCATTTGATACGTTTGGTTTTCTTGCGCCCGATGCCATCGAGATTCTCAAGAGGGTGTAACGGGTCTTGCATGATAATTTTGTGTCACCTAAGTCTTCAGATGTAGTGTTTAGGAGGATCGGATTTTCTGATTACAAAAGAGTTGGCGGCACAACTTGTTGCCCGCCTAACTTCTAACTTGATGTAATTTATACTGAGATGGTTTTACAATATAATTTATTTTACACTTAAAAAAATAAGAAAGAAAAAAAGTAATCGGTTTTATTCATTTTAACGTGGTTTGCATGAATTTAGATCATTGATTTATTATTTACAAATTGGGAGTATCTAACATTATTAATGTAACATCCCATATTTTAGAAACCTAGGATGTCACAAGCTAGAAACTCATAATGGGTTCCGATCTTAGCTTGACAACAATTTTACTTAATCTTACTACAAGACACAAATGTAATTAAAACAAATGAAAAACGTAATAATAATGTCATGAATGCAACATGAGGCAACCTTTTTAACAAAACTACTAGCATCCTAAAACAAAAGATTCCTATATGAATGCAACAACTGAAAGGTTACCTGAACTACATAAATACGTGGATTTGGCTGACCATCTGTTCAGGACCACCCTGCAACTTTCTAGGCCCCTACAAAAAATCTAACAACATAATGGTAAAACCGTTAGCTAACAATCCTAGGTATTAGGTAATACTACTATAGCAAAAACACACGCGTCAATGCGCAAAATAAACACATCAGCATGCTTACACTCAAACCGCATTATTATCTTTAATTAGGCGATTCAATTCTAATTGTTCAATTTATTGTATGGCACGAGGGTCTCCCAACCCTCTCCCTTGTCACCATATACTAATAGGAGTGGATCTCATGCATCTCACTGTATACTTGTATGGACTAGTCGCAGAGAACCTCCTAGTCTCATGGCAGAGTTGGGAAGTGATGCCACAACCCATTATACATACACTTGAGTCTCATAATATAGTAACGTCGTCCAAATCAAGTTTATTATTATAATTCATACATCACACGCCACCATAATAACACAAACAAATACGAGAAAAGCTAGCTAAGTAAGTTCATCAGACTTACCTGAACTGATCGACGATCAGTCATTACCCGTTATCGTCTAGACGATCGGCTATTACTCGTTATCGTCTATATGTGCATACGATATCCAATACCTGATCAACGATGAACATACCTATCAATATACTTGTCATATTACATGAACGATCATAAGACTATCTTAGGACATCTAGGAGTGAAAAAAAACCCTTATTGAACTTCTTAAGATTTTACTTAACTTTCTAACGACATAAAAATTCATATACCAAAAATTTCGAAACTCATTTAACATGCTTATCCCAAACTAGGTATAATAATAAGAGCTTCTAAGATATAAAGATCCCAATATATTTGATATATCTCTTATTGTATTATAGGGACCCAACTCGTTACTCAGAAAATCCACCAACTTAAACCATGATGTCTTCAAACCTTAAAATCTATCCTTAGTCATTTTCTGCTTATATTGTATGTCAACAAAAATATTCTATCCCTTATATGAATAACAAGAACTCCTAGAAAACAAGAGGGTCCCTTCTACCAACTTAAACACTTAAAGAAATTAACTTTCCATTTGCTAATTAAGATAGTAATTCACATCCTTAACTAATACCCGTCTTTTCCCAAAGTTAAAAGTTTGGGTACTAACAGTATATATTTTCATCTGGGCGCAAATTTAACTTCCAAAAATTACAAGTTGCAAACTAAATCACAATATTGGCTCTTCCTTGTAAATACCAAAAGAAAGGGGAAAAAATATGAAAATGCCAAAAATCCGAACTAATAACCTAAATAACTAGTTGGGAGGTTCTAGTAATATACCAAAAGTGTTTAATCCCGATTTGGGGTTTTCCGGGCAACAACGCGGCAACTGATTTCCTCCGGCAAGATCAAATTGTTGGCTGCTTCCCGGCAACGACGATCCTCTCGTTCTGGTTTCCTCTTATTCTCGGCGTTGGTTCGGATTCCGATCTAGCTGGTTGTTAATGCGTGAAGACAAGGCTTGTTTCGTTCATGCCTAGGAGGAAGTTGTGGAGACGACTTGCTCATTCATCTCTCAACTAGGACAAACTGTAAAAAGGGATAGTATATTATGCACATAATATTAGTTACCTTTGTTAGTATTACCGTTATATCGGTATTTCCTTTTCTTTACGTTACCGTTATAAGCTTTTGTGTATATATTAGCTGCTTTTCCTATTGAATAAACAAGCTGATTTAATATATTACAAGAACAAAGTTCTTACATGGTATCAGGCCTTTAAACGATTCCTCAAAACCTAAAACACTTTTCCGCAAACTTAGAGCATGGCACCAATGGCTGCTCTCGAAACCACGAGTCCTTACTACTTGCATCCTTCGAACCACCCCGGAATCTCTCTCATCTCGGTGGTCCTCAAAGGGGAAAACAATTTCTCGGAATGGAAACGAAACATTATCAATGCGTTTTGAGCCAAGCGAAAGCTTGGTTTCATCGATGGCTCGATCAATTGTCCAGAGGAAACATCTTTGGAATTTCAACATTGGGCCCTGTAAACTCCATGATTGTGGGTTGGATCTTACAAACAACAGACTCTTCGGTTCGATCATCAATGTCTAACCTTGAGTCCGCTCGGGATATATGGCTTGAGATCGAGCAAAGGTACTCGGTTGGCAATGGACCCAGGATTCTGAAATTGCGAGCAGACATCGGTCAATGCCGTCAACAAGGCCAAGCCATCTTGATCTACTTCGGGAGACTTCGTCGTATGTGGGACGAACTCAGCGCAACACTGCCATCATCAAAATCGATTTGTGCGCCATGTTCAAAAGTCCTAGTTGCTGAAAGAGATGATGAGCGTGTACACCAATTTTTAATTGGACTTGATGACTCTTTTCATACACTTAGATCTCATGTCATCTCTAAGGAAATTCTACCATCACTAAACAAAGTATATTCATTAGCCATACAGGAAGAATGTACACATCTGGCGCCGAAAGAAGTCGAAACTCGACTAGATGCAATGGCGTTGGCTGCTCGCTCTTCTCAACCTTCACAAGGTAAACAGGATAAATCTCACCTGTTTTGTTTTCACTGTAATAAATCAGGACACCTCAAGGAGCAATGCTTCAAAATTGTCGGATATCCCGACTGGTGGAACAACGGAAAAGGCGCATCAAACTCGTCTTCTGGTTCCAATAACCGAACACAATCACAGGAGGCCACTGGCGGTTCTAGAACCCAAGTTACCAAAGGCAACAACAATGCTGTGCAGGTTTCTGGTTTGGCGTCTGCTGCATCTGGTGGTCCGTTGAATGACCAAGATAGAGTAACTATGGGTACCACTCTCACAGATTCTCAGTGGATTGATTTGCTAGAAAGGTTCAAACACTTTCATGCATCGTCTAACGAATCCATGGCAGGCAACAAATCGAATTTGTGGATCCTAGATAGTGGAGCCTCATTTCATATGACTGGTAACATTAATTTGTTTACTATGTTAAATAAAACCAATACATATATTATCAAACTTCCCAATGGTAATCTACAAAATGCATCACAAGCAGGAAAAATAATTCTTAGTCCTTATTTTCAATTGTCAAATGTTTTATATGTTCCAGGTTTAAAATGTAATTTAATCTAATTAGTTTGTCTAACTAATGATTTTAATTGCATAATAACTTTAACATCGAAATTTTGTGTTATTCAGGACCTAGCTTCGCGGATGCTGATTGGAGCGGGTGAACCTAAAGATGGAGTGTTTTGGCTACGTTTTTACAATTTTCCGTCATCTATTTCAGCAGCTGTTCGGGTAGATCAAACGCGCGAAATGTCAATACTTTGGCATAAGCGCCTTGGTCATCCCGCTTTTGAATTTTCTATATCAAATTTGGATATTAATAATGTCATTTCTAGATCTATCAAAACTTCTCCTTGTGATATTTTTCATAGAGCCAAACAAACACGTTCGTCTTTTCCAAAAAGCACATCTAAATCAGAGTCTATTTTTGATCTAATACATTGTGATTTATGGGGAGAATATCGATTTCTTGCTATGTGCGGCGCTTCATATTTTTTAACCATTGTAGATGACTGCTCGAGAATAACTTGGGTTTTTCTCTTAAAATCTAAAACGGAGGTTTTATCTATATTTCAACAATTCGTTATAATGATTCAAACACAATTTAATAAAAACATTAAACGTGTTCGAAGCGATAACGGATTAGAATTTTTAAAATTAAAACAATTATTTTCGGACAAAGGTATTATCCATGAAACTTCGTGTACTTATACACCACGACAAAACGGTAAAGTTGAACGTAAACATCGTCACTTGCTCAATGTGGCACGTGCTTTACTATTTCAATCTCATTTACCAATCCGTTTTTGGGGACATGCAGTGTTAACCGCTTGCTATCTTATAAATTGAACTCCATCAAAAAATTTCGATCAAAAATCTCCTTTTGAAGTATTTTTTTTCATAAAAAACCCAATTATAATCATTTACGGATTTTTGGTTGTCTTTCATACGCATCCGTTTTACCAAAAAATTCAAATAAATTTTCGGATAGATCAAGAAAATGTGTTTTTATTGGTTATCCCGTTAGTCAAAAAGGATGGTGTCTTTATGATATCGAAAATGACATTATTTTTATTTCGAGAGATGTACGGTTTTATGAAATATTTTTCTTTTTCTAATCCAACACAAAATAATTTTAATTCAAATAATTTCCATCCTAATTCCTTGCTGAAAATTCCCTCTACATCTAATCCTAATCCTAATAAGAAGTCAAGGGGAGAATCTCACGTAACAAATACGGAAGTTATGCTTCCTAATTCAAATCAGCCGTTACCCACAATATCTCCACAAATCTTTTCTGATTCCGAAGATTCCGCAGATTCAATATCTCCTCCTATTTCTGGCAACAGTCTATCGTCAGAGGATAATAATAACACAAATTGTCAAACATATATTCCAACGTCTGATTTGGAAATAAATTCTTCACATTCACCAACTGTTTCCTCTGAAGATATTCCTAGTTCCCAAAATACATCATCCATATTTCCTTCTACTTCGGTGCACCCTAATTCATCGTCCATACACGTAATATCATCTGATATTTCGGGATTGGATAATCAACAAACATCTCAACCTTCCTTACGCAGAAGTATCAGGTCGACAATTCCCAATTCCAAACTGAAAGATTATTTTTGTGGTTCTTTATTACCAAAACAATCGACTCAAGGTTCAACCGCCCAATCTGCACTATCAGGTAAGCGATTCTACCCGATTTCGAATTATTTGCAATTCTCTAATCTTTCTCCTTCGTATTTGTGTTATTGTAAAAGCCACAAATAATATTCAGGATCCTACTTCTTACAAAGCTGCTGTTGCTCTTCCCGAATGGCGAGCTGCTATGCGCCTCGAGATAGATGCCCTCCAGAATAATAAGACCTGGACACTTTCATCTCTTCCACCGGGTAAAAAGGCCATCGGATGTCGATGGGTCTTCAAAACCAAATTAAATGCTGATGGCTCGGTGGAGCGACACAAGGCGAGATTAGTCGCATTGGGCAACCGTCAACGTCCAGGTATTGACTATACCGATACGTTTGCACCAGTTGTTAAACTCGTGTCTGTCAAACTTTTCCTTGCAGTGGCTTCGAGTCGAAAGTGGGAGCTCCATCAGATGGACGTGCATAACGCATTTCTGCACGGTAATTTAATGAAGATGTATATATGACTCTACCTCTCGGGTTTACCATTTCCGACTCGACCAAAGTATGCAAGCTCAGAAAATCAATTTACGGCCTCAAGCAGTCACCAAGAAACTGGTTTCACAAATTAAGTCAGGCACTTTTTCATGTCGGCTTTGATCAATCTCGAGCAGATTACTCGCTTTATCAACATTCATATACTTATCTACGTGGATGATTTGATAATAACTAGTAATGATTCTATTGCTATCCTTCAATTTAAAACATATCTTAAAATGTGTTTCCACATGAAAGATCTGGGAAAATTAAGGTTTTTTCTTGGCATAGAAGTTACACACACTCCAAAGGGCATTGTTCTAGCACAACGGAAATATGTTCTGGATATTCTAGCTGAAACAGGAACTATTGGTGCACGTCCCGTTAGCTTTCCGATCGAACCTGGACATGCTTTGGCAAGAGACAATTCAACCGAATTTTCTGACCCTGAACGATATAGAAGGCTGGTGGGTCGGTTAATTTATCTCACTATAACCAGACCAGACTTAACATACTCAGTCCATGTCCTGTCACAACTCATGCAAAAACCATCTGTGCAACACTTGGAATGCTATGTTGCGGGTTCTGAGATATCTTAAGCTGAATCCGGGGCAAGGTATTCTATTATCTAATTCCACTCCTTTACAAATCAATGCATATTGTGATTCTGATTATGCTTCATGCCCTATTACTTGTCGTTATATAATGGTTTTTATTGTTTTTACTGGCGAGTCTCCAATTTCATGGAAATCTAAAAAGCAAAACACGGTGTCGCGATCATCCGCGGAAGCTGAGTATCGTGCTATGGCGTCAACAACGTGTGAGGTCAAATGAATTAAGTCTCTCCTCCTTCACATTGCTTCGAACCTAGTTTTTCACGAAAGAATGAAGTTAATTAACTTGAGGGGGAGTGTAAAAAGGAATAGTATATTATGCACATAATATTAGTTACCTTTGTTAGTATTACCGTTATATCGGTATTTCCTTTTCTTTACGTTACCGTTATAAGCTTTTGTGTATATACTAGTTTAGTACTCGTGCCTTGCACGGGATTTGTTTAAAGTGTTAAACAATCAAAGATCGTATTGTTTTAAATCACAATATAAAATAAAAACTTACATAAGATACACACAATGTAAGAAGACAAATAAATACATTGAATAATTAAAAAATGAAAATAAAAGTATATCAAAATGGTCTAGAGAAACCATAGAAATCAACCTTAAGCTTATAAACACCTCTCATCGATACAATATCATTGATATGGAGGTGTTTTTTTCGTTATATCTATGTAAAAAAATCTCAGTCAAAATTATATAGTTATAAGCAATGTAAGCTTTCTTGGTATAAAAATAAATTAGTAATGATAAAAATACGAAAATTTACCTTTATAACAGAAAATATGAAGTATTTTTAGGGTGTTCGATACATCCTCAACCACACTCAAATAATAAATGACAAAATAACATTCTCTAATAGGCTATATAAAGGATTCAATTGAAAATATTAACGTCAACTTAGATTTTTACTAACAATAATATATATATATATATATATATATATATATATATATATATATATATATATATCTAACTTATTATAATAATATCATATACCATAACTAAAATGTGTACATTATTAAACTCCTCTCATAATTGAAAATAATCCGTCATATTTCCTTAAAAATTGGTTTCATATAAAAATAGTTTGGTAAGATTAGATAATATTAGAATGAATTGCATCCATTAATTTTGATTTGTGAACTAAGATGACTTCCCATACATAAGACTTAATATTTTTTTAATCAAAAGAAGATCAAATACACCCAAAAATATCACACTTTATATACAACTTAAGATAAAATTTATGGAATGGATGGATACCCTACCTTAAATGATAAATACCATAAATGAAATGCATAATATTTGAAGGTCTATGAGTGAATATATATATATATATATATATATATATATATATATATATATATATATATATATATATATATATATATATATATATATAAAATAGGATTGTAACTTTTAAATTGAAATATTTAATAATTTTGAAGTATATTTGCTTATATAAATAATTTTGACAATATAATTTATCTATATATTATTTTATAATAACAATTATCTGATAAGATTATGTCTAATATGTTTATTAAATATATATTAGGAATATAATATATATTAATTAATTGGATAATATTTTGACTATAATACATTTGTCCTATTTAGTTAATCAATTTGGTAGAAAATATTAAAACTATTTATATTGTATAAATTAAGATTAGTTTACATATTAATAAATTCATAGTATTTAAATAAAAAAAGTTTAAATCAAATTCCATAATATTAAGATAATATGTGGTAAACTTGTAGTCCTAGAAAGAAAATCATTTAAACCAATAAAACCATATATAATTGTAATGAATATAAAATAATATAAGATCAAATTTTGTTTATAAATGGAAATGAGTTTATATTATCTCCATATATGAGATTTTTTTAAAAAAAAGTAAAAATGAGATGGCGCAACCAAAAGATGACACATGGCAAAATCATACGTGACTTAACGTGGGGAAGACATGTGGCAGAATCCGACGTGGCTTAATGTGGGAGCGACATGCGGCATTATTTACTTCTGTTTTAGTATTGTACAGTAGATAGCTGCTTTTTCTATTGAATAAACAAGCTGATTTAATATATTACAAGAACAAAGTTCTTACAGAGACTCTTATGCTTCTTGCTTGTTATACTTGGAGAAGAAGAAGAAATCCGAACTAGTTATTGTTGTTGTGTTGGAGGGAAGAAGAGGAGGACGGCTCGGCTGCTGTTGTTGAAGAAGAGGAGAAGGAGTCTAGATGCTGCTCAGTTCCCGTTACTGTCGTGTGTACGCATGAGGAGAAGGGGCCGTGGTCTACTAGTTAGATCCAAGGTGGGAGGGGAGCATAGATCTCAATTTTGTTGTTGTTCAAGGGAAGAGGAGGAGGAGCATATGTTTGTTGTTGTTGTGCTCGAGCGGAGGAGAAGAGGAGCATTTGCTTGTTGCTGTTGCTCGTGGTTCCGGGAGGATAAACAAATGAGGCTTGCTCGGTGGTGAGGGCTACCGCGTACAAGAGGGGAAGAAGTAAGACCTCCTACGGCTATCATGGTGGTGTGGTAGTGTCGAGAGGTTGTGTGTTGTTCTAGAGAGAAAAGAGGGATGTTGTTTCCGTGAGAGAAGGGAGTAAACCGTTAAGGGCTCGTTTGGTATCGCTAGGAATCATTCTCGGTAACGGAATGATCCCGAATCAATCAAAAACTATGTTTCTTTATAGGTCTTTTTACACATGAAAGTAATCTAATCATTTTCATTTTCATTCTTTTCCCTTAACCGATTCCATTCCGCTTTCATAATAAGTTTTAATTATCAGCTATTAATTTAAAAATAATGTTTATCTTAATAGTTACCTAAATTTACTCCGATAAAAATTGTTAAAAAAATGATAGAAAAAACCAAGCATGGTCAAACATCACCATAACAAAATAAATTTTACCCTTTAAAATACTTGTAAAGTGTGAGAACTAAAGCTAATCAGGGAGAAGACGCTGTGATTCGTGAATGTCCGCCGCCGAATACATGTTTTAAATGCGTATATTTATGTTCCATTTCGTGACGATTCTTTCTAAATATGTATATTTTATACTGTTAATTTTCATGATTTATTATTAATTGATCAAGAAAACAAGTTTATTAATATGGTGGTGAATAATTATTATCTATAATAATTATTATATAGATATTTAGTAAAAATATATTATTATCAATATATTTGCTTATATTATATTTAATGAAATTGATATTATTTTCAAAAAACCGTTAAAACAAAAACAATGAAAATATTAAATAAAAAATAATGCTTTATACAAAAATAAATAAGAATGACAGCTTTCAATCATCTTATTTATACATATTACTACCCTATCTATTATATCAATCATCTTGACTAATCCGCGTGAACGAAGGTCTACGTTAAGATCCGCGTGAACGAAGGTCTACGTTGAGGCCTGCAGATGTGTTGGTTTTTGGATGAGTGGGTGAGAAGCATGCTTGTATTGATTTACAGGAGTCTCTCATTTGGTTGGTTTGGATAACGGACCTTTTGTGGTAGGTAAGGCGACTCTCAACGCGGCGTCTTTGAAGGTGGCTAAGCATGAAAGGGCTTGTCTTGAAAACCAACATGTGTTTCTTCCGTTCGCTTTTGATACGTTTGGTTTTCCTGCGCCAGATGCAGTCGAGATTCTCAAGAGGGTGCAACGGGTCTTGCATGGTAATTTTGTGTCACATAGGTCTTCAAATGTAGTATTTACGATGATCGGATTTGCTATTCATACGGGGTTGGCAGCACAGCTTGTTGCCCGCCTAACTTATAACTCGATGTAATAAAAATATATTACCCTTAAAGATTTTTTTTAAAATAAAATAAAATAAAAATATTTCAAAGCAAAAAAAAATTCTATTATAAAATACAAGAAATTACTAGTTATTTAAAAATGCATTTTTATCTTGTTAGCCGTACCACATACATTTTTTATCGAAGTATAACCTATCTTTAAAAATTTTGTATAAGGATAAATATTATACGGAATCAAAAGAAATAATAAAAATTAGAATTTTATTATTGTACATTCAATGTCAAATTCATGAATTTGAAAAATAAGTTTATAAAATTCACATATTATAATAGAGACAGACAACCCTTAATAAATTGAATATATTATGCTTCCTCTTATATATACACTTTTTAATTAGACAATACATTGAATGATGCATATTAGAGTGCAAAATTGGCAATTCCTTTATCAAGTGAGTTAACATATGTAAATTACTAAGATCAATGTGAATTAATGTTACTATTTCATTTGACCATTGACCAATAAACATATATGAAAACAAAATAAATTATAAATTATTAATATTCATATTCATATTTCTCGACCAAATAAGATAATAAAATGTCATAAAATCCACATTTTTGTACTAAAACATTTTTTAAATCTACATACGAAATATTAATATAACGCGCAGATTATGTTCATTTAAAAAGATATTATGGGATTTTTTTTGTTATAAATACATCACTTGGCATTTTTATTTATTTATCACAACCCTTTTCTTTACATTTTCCTACCTACTTATTTTCAGTTTTGGTTTATTCCCTTCATTTTATTGAAGGAAAATTGAAAGAAAAGAAAGTAAAATTATTGAGTGTTAGGCTATGGGATCAGAAGAAGTTGAATCTATTCTTCAACTTCCTCTACAATTGAAAGGAGTTCGTGTTCTTTTGGTGGATTATGATCAAAACTCGCTTTTAAAATCTACATTAGTTCTTCGAAAAGCTTCTCTCAAAGGTATGTTGATTTATATATACATATACGATGTTGTGTGTAAATGTTTCTTTGGATGTAACGTATTCGATCGCATGTTTCTCGTTCACTAATAGACAAAACGAGAAACGGACGCGGGGGAGGGGGTCGTTGTTTTTCTGTTAATCGGTAAGATCAGAAGTGTTCGACTATTCGATCGCATGTTTCTCGTTCACTAATAGACAAAACGAGAAACGGACGCGGGGGGGGGGGGGGGGGGGGGGGGGAACGGTAAGATCGAAAGTGTTTGTATGATTCTTGAATAATTTTATCATTTATTATTGAAGTTATAATAAGGTTTGAAATTTTTTTGAAATTTGTAATTTTTTAAATTCCGATCCGTGAAGTTGTTGAATGGAGTTGGCCGGAAAGATTACACTCCTCTTTCATGTTATTCTTGTGTGATAAAATGATGTTCATGTGTCAGTGCCTTGTGCTTATTGCATTTTCTAAAAATTTTTAGAAAATAATTTTGTAAAAAAATTCTACATACCGGAAACTTATTATTAAAGTTTCTTGTTTTAAACTTTTTATATTTAAATTATAACTCATATAATTTTTAAGTAAACAAAATCTCTTTCTCTTCATTCAAATTTATATTTATTTTTTTAAAAACATCATATATTTTATTTATTTATTTGAGTACGTTGTGGATTATTATTATTATTATTAAAAAAACTTTTTTTTTTCCAATTTTTTGACATAACTTTGTCTCTTTTTTTTTTTCTTTATTGCAAATGAAAAAAAAAACAGATATTGTACATTAATATTCTTATTTTTAGGTTGTGGTTTCTGATATTTTTTTTAAAATATTTTGTAAGTATATAATAAAATAAAATCAATATATAATTTACCTAACAAGGTTTAACCTGAAATGGTACAATAGAATGCAAATTCTAGACAAATCTTTCTTTTCCACTAACAACGATCTTACAAAACATACCTTTTCTTTTTTTTTTTTCTTTCCTTTTCTCCTTCTCCTGCACGTTAACTAAATAAGATTATTTTTTAGAGTTCTAATTATAACCACTAATTGCTCTTTCTTATTGATTTCGGTTATAATGGTAAATTGGTAATTAACTAGCCATTTTAGGCAATGCGGTTTCGGTTATTGTCGAGTTATTCATTCATCGATAAATGGTCAGGTTAGGTTGCATTGAATTTCTACAACATCGATAAATCATGCATTTAGTTTACATGTAACTATTTAATCTTATTTCGTTAGCTGATTAATATTTTTTTAATATTAGATTCCTTCTGTTAGTAATCTATATATATAAGGATCTCTAGCTACGGTCAAAAATGAAAAATTTTCTCCATCAATGAAATAAATTAATCATCACCCTTTGGTCATGTTTAAGGTCATGCATAATTTAGACATGTATAATGGTTGACCGTTGACCGTTTAACATTAACAATGAGTCTTGACTGGTCAAACAATTAAAATGTTCAAATACATTGATATTTATGATATTTTGTTGAAAAGAACAAATTTTCTCGATTCTTTCAACTCTAAAATTTTAATTCGTATAATATTTGACCTTATAGGTGTTATTAATACTTAAATTTTCTAAAAATATAATTCTAACTACTTTTCAATTATTTTCAAAGCAATATTTCACATCTTTCTACATTGTACTATCGTTTTTATACATTTTTTAAAATTATTATCCATCATTAATTTATTATAATTTTTACTTTTAGATTTCTTAATGTGTGTTTTTATCCTAACGACGTCCATTGAAAAACGGAGAGAGTACGTGTTATGTTTTGAACAATTGTTATTTTTTTATCATAATGAAAATTTTTTTACCTCAAAAATACTTTGTCGGTCTCATTTCTAGTAGAATATATGCTAGTTTTAATTAAAATATATTACAATAGTAATAGTAATAGTAATATAAATAATATCATGACTTTGTAAAATGATAACTTGTAATCATTATAAATAACTGTTATTTTCATATTCTTATTATATAAATAAAATAATGATTTTGCTAGCTAGTGTGAGATGTTAGATCAAGAAATAATATTTTTTGTTTTTCTATTTTTGAATTGATGTTATATATATTAAAACATTATTTTGATTAAAATAATAACTTGTTTTAACTTATTTTATATATATATTTTTAATTTCCAAATAAATAATAATTAAAAAAAAAATCAAAACTCTCAATCTAATCCCTAGAATGTAACAACGAGGTTAAATGAGAAATGTATTAATCTCTGTTACTTTATCACTATTGAGAATAGATCCTTCCACCAAAAAAAAAAAAAAGAAATCCTCTCCACCAGTAAAGCTCTTTCATCATCTTATCTGATCCACCGAAAATATCTAAAAAATATTTTTTTAATCTTTAATTAAGATCAATTTAAAAACTATAAAATATATATATTTCACTATTTCACCAGAGTATACCAAAGAAATCTTATTTGGCAAATGGTCACTTACACTTTTTATTAAATTTTTCGAAATTTTAAGAGATTACACATTTTTTTATATAGTCAATTATCCTCGCACAAAGTCCAAGTGGTCGGACGTACTATTTCTTGAAAAGCATGAAATCTCAAACATGAATTTCATCGAAACACATGTAAAATTTCCAACATTTGGTTAATTTTTGTTTGTGCAGTAACACCGACCAAGATCCAGCAAGTAGCATTGACAATTCTCCAGGAATTCAAAGGACAATACAGTGTGCTCATCATCAGCGACCAAACACAAGAGATGGATTGCTTTTCGTTCGTCCAAAGAATCAAATGCATCCAAGAAGACATCCTCATCATTGGCAAGTTTCGATTTCTCCTGTGTTTTTTTTAATTCTGCATTTTTTCATCCATGATCATGTTTTGCTTAATTTCTAGATATTCTTGATGCATGCAGTTGTTTCATCAATGGAGATCGATACTGATCAAGGGCTGAAAATTTTGAATGACAAGACGTGCTATTTTGTTAACAAGCCGATAGATGAGAACGCGATCATAAACGTATGGAATCGACACCAAATGAGAACAAACATGAATGTAACAAAAGAAGATCATAACAGAAAAGACAAGAAAGTGATTGAAGACATTGCAATGGACCCGAGTTTCATGGGTGGAAGCTCTTTAACAGAAATGCTCGACAAGATAGTCGGAAAAGACCATGAAATGCAAGTGGGACTTAAGAGAAGTCAACCATGTGATGATCAAGAAGTTGCAAAGAAGAAAGGTAAACGAGTTCTAGAAGAAACCAAGACGTATGGGTTTGAAGCTATGAAGGGAAGGGCTCGGACAAAAGGGTCTTCTTCGGGGAAGAAACCAATCTTTGATCCCGAGCAACACAATAAACTCATGGAAGCAATTGCTTATAATGGTAAGACTCCAACTCTGTAAAAATTATCCCACATCGATTATAAAATACTGAATGAGCTAATCCTCACCATTTTTCTCTCAGGACCTACAAAACCAATAAGTATAAGTCATTTTCTTCCTAAGAGGCAAGATTTTGCATTAGGCCTACAACAAGTACCTGAGATAGCCGAGTTGTACCTAAAGGAGAAGACGATCAAAGAAGCATTCGCTACTACGCCACGCGCGCCTTGGACACAATATCTATATCGGAAGTTTGTTCAAGCAATGTCTCTCAGTGAAGTACCAGGTAAACAATTAATGATCTCAAAGATAGTGCAATTGTTCTCGGATGTTATGGCAATAGTACGTATAAACATATTTCTTTCTTTGTAAAGAAGGCGTGTTTCTAGGCATGAGAGGATATGAATACGGATATGGAGCTCCACAACTCCTTAGATATCAGATGCCATATCAAAGGCTACCTCCGACTTGGATGTCTACACAGGACTGGAAAGCGCAAATGAGCTCAGAATTTCTAAGTAGGGCGACAAATGCCGGAACGAGTACTTTTCCGAGGCTTGGATTGAGTGATCAAAACATCAATAGAGGATTAAGCATTGGTGAACGTCAAATGCAACTGAATGTAAACATGGTGAGTAGGCGCAATGCTTTTATACTCGGGATGAATGACGTGTGCAAAAACGGAATGGATCTTGGGACAAAATCCAACCCCATAGTACTAGATGAAGGTAACACAAGCAATGCATTGGCTTCAGATCACCAGGATACTCATTTAAATGAGGGAACAAGCAATGAGTATTTTGGTAATTCTCACTCAAGTCGTTTACCTACTGAAGTTCAAAATAGAAACAACGGGAGAACAATAAATGGATTGACTTCGGATCATCGTGATACTCATTTTCTTGAGGTTCCGAGTAATGGGTATTTCGACAATTCTCATTCTAGCTATCAACAAACTGGAGTTCCGAACACAAACAATGAGGTAACAAGAAATGCATTGGCTTCAGATTATCACGATACTCATCTCCTTGGAGTTCAGAGCAATGGGTATTTTGGTAATTCTCACTCAAGCTATCAATGTACTATAGCTCAGAACATAAATAATGAGGTGATAAACAATGCATTGGCTTCGGATCATCAGTTTCTTGGAGTTCAAAGCAGTGAGTACTTCAGTAATTCTCACTCAAGTTATCAACATATTGAAGTTCAGAACATAGATAATGGGGTAACAAGCAATGAACTGGCTTCAAATTATCAGAACACTCAGTTTCTTGGAGTTACGCAGAGCAATGGGTATTTCCGTGATTCTCTCTCAAACTACCTACCTACTGAAGTTCAGAACAAAAACAATGAGGTAACTAACAACTATAGTCTTCAAACTGAGGTGGGAAAAATGATGAATGAGTTGATTGACTATGGACAAAACATAGGCAGTCACGAGTTGCTTAATACCGAGTTTGCATCACTAGACTATATTCCTACAAGGACTAGTACTTTTGACACCCTGCAAAATCCAACTAATCTTTCAACAAGAAATGTTGATTTACCAATGACCGGGTTTGCTCCTCCATATAGCTCAGTGAATGACAACCTGGATTTACTTGAGGTGTACCGACACCAACTTACTTCAGTTGGAGCTAATGGACAACTTGAACTACAAAATGCAAGTAATTATCAGATCCCATGTTCGGGTTCATTTGATGTTGTGCAAGATGACTCTTTGCAGGCTATACTTCAAGGTTCAGGTGGTATAGAATCAGCTGGATCACAAGTTAATCAATCGCCAATTTTTCTTCCTGAGTGGCTTGATTCGTTTCCTCCTATAAGAGAATATGTCAATCCTGAATATACCAATGAGAAAAATGCTGATCTTAATGCCATTTTCTTGGCTGCTACAGAAAATCCAGGTGAGACATCAAGAATTGCGAATTTTGATCCTAATGCGGATTTTTTAGCTGCAACTATGAATCAAGCCGATACATCAACAAATGGGATGAACAACGAGGCTTCGCAGGAAGGAGAAAACATACTTCTAAACTCTCAGGAAAATGATTATGACTTTGCTGAACTTTTTACTTACCTTGATACAAGTAATGAAGGAACAAGTTTGGGACCGGATCAAGTTCAAGAGGCAAACTCAAACAACGTCAATGTAGAGGTTAGTTTATAAAGATTTATGTTTTTTTCAAGTAAAGTTTTTTTAGATCATTTGAATGTCATTTCTGAACCAGAATTTAACTGATTGTAGGTGGATTACGAGAGCTACTTTGACATTGATAGCTTTGATCTCTACAGTGCTCTCAACGATTAAGAAAAAACTCCACTTTAAGTGTAGAGTTTGGGGAAGAAACTGCAAGGAACTTCAAGGGATTCAACATGTTTTTTAGTTTTCTGGTTGAAGTTATGTTGACTGTTTAAATGACATATGTTTTGCTTATCGTATTTGAGGATTGTTCCTAATTGCATGTTTGAAATTCAGAAGACATTTGTTTTCCTATGAATTATGAAGACATTTTTAATATATCATGAAATTTGTGGTGATATAAGACATGTAAAATGTCATCCCAAGCACATATATAGGATGATAACGGGTAGGTGATGGGTGGAGTACTACTTTTGTCACCCGATTGCACATCCATTGGAAGCCTGATAAGGTACATATGCTACCTTTTTCTGTATTGGAGATCGATCGAAAGCCATTCATGAAACACTTTTGAAAAATAAGACAACAAGTCTGTAAAAGTGCAAATTTTAGAATTGGAACTTCCAATTTCAGAAGTGACGAACAACCATGGATGCGCACTAATCAAGCTCCTTGAACTTCAACATGAATAGAAAAATGCTAGCTATACAAAAATGAGCAATTCATTAATATAACAGCTGGAAAGTCCAAATTCAAAGAAGCCATATCTTCCAGCAGAATCTCGTCTCGTCTTTCGTTGGGACGGTGATCTGACAAGACGCGATCTTTTTGTTGGGATTGTTATCATCAATTGATGACAATACAATAAACTTGTTGCATTAATTGAGTTGGGACAAATTTTATTTTCAAAAATTCACCGTGACCAACTATATTTTCAACAAACTAAAATATTGTTACCAAAATTATATTTTAATCGAATCATTTTATTAAACCCTTTTATGTACATTACAAATCAAAATTCTTTTAAGTCTATATTTGAATGATAAAGATTTCATATTAATCGATTCGTTCTTCAAGATAGATTAATTAAGAGAAGTACAAATTATATTATCAAAGTTACAATAATTGTCAAGGAATCAAACCGAAATCAACATTCATCACTGTCGGATATGAATTAGATTTTTAAATGATATATGCATCCTAATAATATTGATTTTGAGCCAGGTGACCATCAAAATTTCACCGGATTTGTAGGCATTATTTGTATTCTATGATGCACGGACATTTTTAGAGAGTGCCGTTTCCCGTGTCCTCCCGTGTCGGAAATTCGGAAGCTTCCAGAAACTTCTCGGACACGGTCAAGACACGTTTCCAACACCGGGAATAGGCCGGACACATCCAAATCATGGTCATAAATGATGGTTCAATGTGGGATCAAAGAGGAATACAAAATAGATGAACAATGCATCCATGACCACTACATTTTGATTTATTTTTTCGAATTTAGGATGAATAAGACATTCATGATTACTACCCAATATCACTTAACGCAATCAATATTCTTATTTATCAATACTTCTACGATTAATGACGCATTCATGTGTCATTGGTTGTATCATATATGCATCTCTTCTTATCATATATAAATTTCTCTTCGCAAGAACTTCAAAATGATATATTATTTATATTTTTTCGCCGTGTCCCCGTTTCCAACGATTTTTATGATTGCCGCTTCCCCGTTTCTCGCCGTGTCCGTTTCCCGTATCCGTGTCCGTTTCCGTGCAACATAGAATTGTATTGGATGGTTGAATATCCGTATAGTGCATGTGAGATTTGTATCTCTACAAACACACCTCCACAATGCCTATGTATTTGTATCTCGTCATTTGTAGGTATTATATTATTTTCAAGTTTGCAAAGTTTCCTGAATAAATGACTTCACATACTTGAAAATGTGCGTGACCAAGAGCCATGCTAGCAACATACTGAAAAAAGGGTGGAAAATTGCTGTCAGACAGAATACATAAGTGTAACAAATTGAAATTTTTTAGAGTAAAATCATTAAACAAAAGAAGATGTGACAAACGATCCAAATTGGTCAAAAGAATAAGCATATCCTGTTGATTTAGTACATAACATCTTCATGCTCACAGGATAAACATATCGTACATCAGGTTTTTATTCTTAAGAAATTATCTACAGGTTAAGCCTGTCCAAGGAGGGAACTAATAATGCACGACAAAGTAATTTATGAGAACGCCCTTATTTGTGGTTCTATGGTTTAGGATATCATTTATATACTAGAGAGAGTTGGTACTCAAGTTTTTAATCTTCTTTATGAATTTTGACTAAATAATTACCGTTGTTGCTTTTTTTTCATTTGAAGTATTTCATAGGCTGCACCATATTTTCTTGTTAATTTTTTTTTTTTTGATTTTTAACGATATTTTGCGGAATTTTTTTAATGATATATTGTTAGCACGTACATAAAAGGACTAATATTATGTAAAAAAAATAAATAGTTTTTTTTTTTCTCTTGGTACGCCTGTCTTTTTTTTATCTTTGTATTAACAAGGTTTTAAAATTACTCTTGGTTCCCTCAAACTTACGAAACATTTCTCTTTGTGTCCTTTTTCTAATTTCTCACTCAATTATATAACACATATTTGTTTAACAATTTTTTGTATGGAAAAAAAATTACAACTTTAATCTATTTTTAATAGTAACAAAAATCAATTAAAATTCTTTTTTTTTTAATTCACCTTCTTCATTGTGATTGTTGACAACTCCTAACCAAAGGTTCCGTTTTGCTCCTCTCCCCCTCCAGCCGAGTTGGGCAATTTCCGGTCCCTCTTCCTACTCAAATTTAGGGTTTGAAATCGTACATGCAATCCATCATTTCCGCATTTTTTACCCTCACGAAACCTTCGTTTTCCTCCTCTTTTTTCTATCTTCTTCCGCTTTGTCGTCAGATCCTCTTTGTTTATATTAGTAACTTAATCGACCTTAATTTCCTTCTCCTTCCAATTCACTATCCTAGTTCCATCAATGTCCAAAATTAATAAAAAAAAAACTAATTGTGTTTTGGTGGAGAAAATAAATAGCAAATATGATATTTTGGATAATTGAAATTTAATTGGAAAATACTCTCGCTTCAGAGGAGAAAATACGATCAATATAATTGAAAATTTTATATTTATATAGCCAAATGTTTTTGTTCTGTCCTTGAAATACCAAAATTTCAAGTGATGCATTGAAGCTGACACTAGTACAAAAATAATGTTTGATCACCCTTATCACTGTTATACATTTTGTGTCTTAAAAAGGATTTATAAAAATTTTCAAACCCGGTTAAGAGTATAATGCGTGATAAAAGGTGAAGTTAAAAAAGTATGTTCACTTAATATCACAGTTTATTAGAGTGAGATAAAGAAAAGGTCGGACCTGTTCACTCGATTAATTAGGGTAAGTTTGGAAAAGATTAGTCGTAAGTCGATAACTGATGAATGGAGAAAATTTCTTGAGGGTTCTCGCCTCCCTTTACGTATATTTATATCAGAAAGTATTTACAAGCCAATAAATATATATACAAAATATAAAAAGATTATAACAACTTCGTATTATCTTTAACATCCTCCTTCAATCGAAGTCGGAGGTAATCAGAGAAAGTGTATGTGAAGTCGTTAAACAGTGGAGTGGCGAGACCATTCATAAAAATGTCGGCATACTGGTGAGCCGAAAGAACGTGTAGAACTTGAACTTGGCCCATGGACACCTTATCTCTAACAAAGTGAATGTCGAGTTCCACATGTTTAGTATGTTGGTGTTGAACCGGATTGGTGAAAAGGTATACTATTGACACATTATCACAATATACTAGAGTTGTGGCAGATAAGGTAAGTCCCAGTTCCAACAGAAGGTTACATAACTGGCAGGTTTCAATAACAACATTGGCTACCCCTCAATATTTTGGTTCGGCACTAGAGCGATAAATCGTTTCCTGTCGTTAAGAGGACTAGGGAATGATGTCGTCACCCAAATACACAAAGTACCCAGAAGTGGAACGCCGAGTATCCGGACATCCTGCCTAGTCGGCATCAAAATATGTTGTTAGTGAGGAAAAGGGAAGACATGTGCGTATCCATTGGAGGAAAAGGGAAGACATGTGCTTGCCTAAAAACTTAGTGGTTTGGGCTTTAGATATTTACGTATTTTAATATGGCTCTTTTGGCTAAGCAAGTTTGGCGCATCATCAACAATTCCGACTCTTTGATTAGTAAAGTTTACAAGGTTTGGGAAAATCCTTGGATCATTAGCGATTTAGGGAAGGCTTTACGTCCATCTTTAACTAATATTATGAACCCTGGTATTCCTCTTAGGGTGTGTTTGGCAAGTGTGAGTGTAAATGAGTGTTTTGTATTTGGGGTTGTTTGGTACGAGTAGTGTATTGTAGTGTAACGTGTTTTTTTTTGGCTGTTTTTGAAACCGTAAAAATGATCCCGGTTTGTATTTTTGACGAGTGTATTTAAAAAAAAAAAAACCTTGATACCCTTATTGTTCAATCCATACCCGGTAAATGTACCTCCTTCCACACGCTGAAGGTGAGAGAAGTGAGAACTGAGAAGCGAAGCGTTGAAGCGGCAATAGGCCGATTGGTTCGGCGACCTCCCTCGGCGATGGGTTCCGCGGCCTCCTTCTTCCTCGGCGACGCGTTGAAGCGGCAGTAGGGCGACTGGTTAGACCATATTGTTGTTCTAATTCATTGCACAACCGCAAAAGGACTTCAGAATCCATTCGAAACATATTGATAGTCCGAATGTGATGACCCTTCAATATGTCATCCATCCACAACTTCCCACGGTCGTACTCGGTGTAGCAAGACTCCTTGTGCATGTGTTTAAAAGTAATGGTCGGCCACCAAAGTATTTTTCGTTTGCAACTTTTGCCAATAGGTGAACATTTTCATGTGCCGATGACGTTTCTGCAATTCTTGATCATTTTCTTCGCTCCCGTTTGACATGATATTCAAAATTCTTGTTGTGGACCTGCAAGTATATAAATAAATAAGTAGATGATGATCATTGGCATAAGAATATGATAAAACACACATATCCTTTAAAAAAAGGTCAAACAATTACAATAACATAAATATGAAATGTAAATGTCAGACAAGAACAACGTAACACGCATTTCAACAACTTAAAGAAAATAACATAACTACGAGTCTAATATGCTGCACCACTCTAGTTTATCAAACTCCCATTTCAACAACTTAAAGAAAATAACATAACTACGTTGCAAATCTATCATCAATCAACGATTATCAAACTCCCATTTCAACCACTTCACTTTCTTCTCGTCATCCACCACTTTTTTCAAAAAGTCTCATATCCTGCACCACTCTAGTTTTCGAAAGAATAAAACACCAGAACGGCGAGCCATCCTCAACTAAATTCTTCAGCACAAACCAATCAAGCATTTCTATTCCTCCTGTCATCAATCTATCTTCCTCTACACCCTTGTTTTTCATGTCACCTTGAAATAGTGCAAGCATTTTGTCACCTTGGTCCCTTGTGTGTGATAGATGATCCTCTAACTTAGAAGAGCCCCTTGATTGTCTTCTTTTTCTCTTCATTTGAGCCTTCTCCTTTGTGTTTGTATCACCGGAGGTGGGGTAGGAGTTGCTGTTATCTCAAATAGCATATCGGTTAGGTCTTCCCATATCCCAGAGTGGCTAGATACTCTTTCATCGTTGCAGCTATCAACAAAGTTGCGAAAGAAATCATCATCACCTCCAACCTCATCACCAGCTGCAATTGACACATGCTCAAGACTTGTTTTGGGAGCCATGGTAGATGACATGACGAGTCGTCCTGTTGCTACATTTCCAGAAAAAAGCGAACGCAATATCTCTTCATACCCAGCATCCATTCCTTTATTCCTATATTTCTTACAATTCACATCTTCCTGCAACATTAACAAATACATAAGTATGATATACATTTTTCCAATTAATTCTAGTAAATGAAGTTAGTAAAAATACCTTTATCTTTCTATTCACCATTCATTAGAGACCGTGATCATACGAGTACTATCGTTCCAGCCAAGACCAGTCTCTGAATTCATAAGCAAATTCCATGCTTTGTATTCTTTTTTCATTTCCTCGTACTTATTCCTACAGACATCCTTCACACCACTCTTTCCGGACATCGTACTGAAACTAGCAGTTATGTCTTTCCAATTGTATGATTGTTTGCTACCATTTTTCTTTTGGTAATCGAAAAGAATCTTCGCAAGAAGTCTCACAATCATTCCAAGCAAAGTTTGACCTCCAGACCGACTCTGAGAAACATTATTGTCCATCTAAACTAAACGACAACAACAATAAGTATAATTAGTTATCCAAACTACGTACAGATTCTTGATCTTCAAGTTAGCTGAGCAAGTTTTGTTGAGAGTAAGGGAAGGTTTACCAAGAAAATAAGAGTCAAAAGGATAATGAGAAAAAGAAAAGATTATCCCACTGTATGAATAGCAAACTTGATCACAATGCATAAGGTCCCTGTCGGCATAGCAAATCAGATCAGAATGTTTACTCTTAACTAATATTTACTCTTATATTTTCACTGTTGGCATAGCAAATCAGATCAGAATGCTCAGCACCCCTTCAAAATCCTCAGATATTCTTCTGTTTTTACCAACAATTTGATTAAGTTGAAAAACGAATTCCTTTGATGATGTAGTCTTCAGAAACTGAGTCAAATAAGGGCATTAATTTTCAATGTGTCTGTCACTGCTTCGTATCAATATCCTCCAGTGAAAAGAAAATCAATTATGGAAGAGAGCTGTGGAAAAACAGAAGTATAAGGGCTCATTTATTTCTTTAGATTTAAACAAATGGTATAAAAACCTTTGGCATAATATGAAGCAGGAAGAAGCAGTTGAAAGTACTCTCACAACTCAAAATTACGTATGTGGCCATCTACCCTAGGATTTATAATCGAGTAAGTGAACTTCGAGCCAGAGGACGTAATGTTCAATTAAGATTCCCACAAATCACAAGCAGGAAGAAGCAGTTGAAAGTACTCTCACAACTCCGAAAATTCCAGCTTTAGCTGTTACAAGTAATGTTCAATTAAGATTCCCACAAATCACAAACAATTACACGTTGACAAGATAAGCAACCAGAGGACGTAATATTTAGCAACCAGAGGAAAGTAGTGATTCAGAGGACATCACTTACCTGGCTGCAGAAGAGCGGCGACCGGTGGCGTTGAGCGGCCGGTGGAGATGTCGTGCCTCTGCAATGAAGACGACGGCCGGTGGCGTTGACCGGAGCCAAGAAGTGCGGCGGCAAGGTGAGATCGGCGCCGCGCAGATCCGTCGGCTGAGAGCGGCTGCACTTCTCCAAGGGTTATCGTGAGATTCGTAGCTTCTCTCAGGATTGTATAACCGACGCAATTTTATAAATTATGTAAAAAGTGGGGGCAAAGTGATATTTTCGTAACAAAAACACACTCTCAAAATATGTACACTACTGCGTACCAAACATGTACCAGTGTTTCTACAATCACATACTATACAAAAACACCTTACACTCCCACAAAACACTATAATACACACACTACGGTTTTTTTTTTATGGTGCCAAACACAGCCTTAGTTTGAGAATGCCTGAAGATTTAAAATTTTGGTGACCTGGAAAAACTGGATATTTTACAGTTCTTAGTGCTTATAGATCGGGTAGATGCAGTCATATTGTTAAATGCAAAGCCAGACTTTTAAGGCAAGAAGAGAGTCACTTTGGAACACTCTGTGACATTTAAAAATTCCTGGGAAAGTACTTCAGTTTGCATGGCGATTATGCTCCAATGATTTAAGTGTGGGATCAAACCTAAAAATAAGAAGAGTCACCACAACTCATGTCTGCATAAGATGTAACTTGGAACCTGAAACCATTCTTCATGCTGTTTTTGGTTGTCTACACTCACAGGAGGCCTAATGGGGCTCATCGGTTCTACAATATATTGAGTTTGCAATATATTGTAGAAGATGTAACTTGAGTGTAGACAATGTGTTTTGCTGCACAAGGTCCATTGTCTATGTTGTATATGCTGCCAAAAAGAGTTAGTATTTCCTCTTTTATCTTTTTTTTAGTGACTGTTTGATTTACCTTTCAATGAAATGGGTTTGTTGAAATTCGAACTATTTTTCAACCGTTTCTCTTATATAGGTATATTGATCGGTTCTCTAAGAGTCTATACGTTGAGTACAAGAAGATGGGGATTGATGTTTAGTGTAGGGTAAAAGTTCTCAAAAATGCACAATTGTTTGCGAAAATTACTTATGTTCCTTGAATTTGTGCTCCCTTGCTGATTTATCCGTAAATGAATCAAAGGTTTATTTTTGTTGTCTATTTCATACTATTCGGCTTATTTGATGAGGAAAAGAACCCAGATGAATTTACTAAAGACGTTCTTAATAGCTATACTGCCAATAATCAAATCATCAAAGGAAAGACTGACTCTTTGAAGGTAACATATTACTGTTGTAAAGCTTCTGTTTTATTTGATGGTGACATCTTCATCTTAATAATACGAGTATGATTGGTCTTGTAAATGATATCGACAATATTGTGACTTTCTCAAGCAATGTGTATTAATATTTCGTGTAGAAGCCTGGTAATGAGTTGTATCTCAAGTCCCTTGAGATTGTTGCCAATTTGTATATATAACAATGCAAACATATATAAATGATTGTTGTACTTGGCCACTTACTAATATTGATCTGCTGCAAGAGCTCTCAAAGCAAAGAATAAAGGTGGTTTTCTAAGAGTGAATTGTTGTGTTTGATACTTTGGCATAAGTGAGTTGCATTACTTTCATTTGCTCTTTCTTTATCCTATTATATGAGAGCGAGATGCCATTTTTCTTGCTTTTTAGCGGGCTTCTAACAACGAACATGGGTGGTCAATGGCTAATGATTATAACATAAGGGTGATTAAGTGCAAAGTTGAGTCTATAGCGTGGAAAATCTTGAAATCTATATAGCTTTCAATCTTTGTGATTCTTAATTGTTTTGAATTAATGATTATGTCAATCTTTTGCTTTATGCACTGTTATAACTCTGATACATAATGATTCATGTTTGGCTGACTATTTATCATTTCAAAACTGGACATGGGATACCAACTTTTCTTACTCTTGTTGTTGGACTTATACCCATCAACTTTTGCTCAACAAATTGTGAGGGAAATGTGGTTGTTAACGGAAGCAATTCAACCTCTGAAACTGAAACTAAAGAAAACTTCATATTAACTTGTGGCCTCCTGACAAGTGTGATTACAACCAATGCCCATGAGGATATTCATCTATTATAACTTTGGTATAAAATTATTAATCTACTTATTGAGGTACCTAAATTTCTGTTTTTTTTTCGAGGGTCGAAATGTCATTTATCATTGACATATAGGGACCAGATGATAGGATATACCACTTTGGCATTGAATAAACATCAAGCACTGTATTATCTTTATCTTTGCAATAACCTAACAACTCCATAATTAACACTTTAATTTGTTTATACTTATAAAATTAGAGGGCATTTGACAAATTTCGGACAAAGTTTGTGTTCTTTAGCTAAAAGAGCTTCAATTGCAAGAGGACCATGTAGTATTTATCTATAAATTTTCTTCCATTTGTGAAACTATACCTTCTTCATTTGTTGCTTTGACTAGAACATATCACAGTCTCTTCTCGGAAAGGCTATTCAAGGTCCGTAGTTTATATTCTAAGAGTGACATCTGTTGTGTCGCCCTTTGCTCCTTTTAATTAGGACAAGGGATAGATATTGTTCTCTTCAACTTTGTCGTTTTGATATACTGAATTCTTAACATTGGCTAAACCCGCTAATTACCCTCTTCGCTAATCATTGTGTCACAATTTTTAGACATTTGAGAATAAGAATTGGAGGTTCTTTGCAAGATCAAATATTATACAACGTACCCGGTTTTAAAAAATCATGTCATGTAATGTTTAGTACATTATGTATTTAGGACTTACTGCATTCGCCGTTATAATCTCTTTGTAGTAATATACCGAGATGATAAGCGAATAAATTTTTCGTTATCAATTTGTTTTTATCTACTAGTAAATAAATAAGGGAGAAGGACATAGACGAAGATAAGGGGTAAGGGAGGAGAACGTGTCCTCCAACCAAAGGCGTAGGTAGGAGTGCAGGGCGTACTCGTAGTGGGAGTGCACCCCGGTCCCCAGATGCACTTGTAATTCGTCCGGATTTTTTATTCTCAAAAAAAAAAAATTGAACCCCAGTTGCATTCACATTGCACCCCTTTTTTCAAAATTAATAAATAAATAAAAAGTTGAGTCCCGGACTCGCATTGTGCGTGTGGAGCAGATGCCAAATGCATCCTAAAGGTGCACTCACAATGCGAGTGCAATGCTTCCTTCCATCTTACTGAATACCAATCCCGTTCTTATATTTATAGAATTAAATTAGCCTCAAACTTTTTGTTAAGTATTTAGCTTTTATAATTGTAAATATTATACGCAATCAAAAGAAAAAATAAAAATTAGAATTTTGTTATAGTACATTCAATGTCAAATTCATGAATTTGAAAAATAAGTTTACAAAATCCACATGTTTTTTTTTTCTTCTTGTACTCTATTATCATAATAGAGACAACCCTTAATAAATTGAATATATTATGCTTCCTCATGGATATATACTTTTTAATCAGACAATACAACGAATGATGCATATTAGATTGCAAAATTGGCAATTCCTTTATCAAGTGAGTTAACGTATGTATATTACTACAATAAATGTGAATTAATGTTACTATTGTATTTGACCATTGACCAATAAAAATATATGAAAACCAAATAAATTATAAAATATTAATATTCATATTTTTTTCACTATATAAGATAATAAAATGTCATAAAATCTACATTATTGTACTAAAACTTTTTTTAAATCTACAAATAAAATATTAGTATAACCCGCTGATTATGTTCCTTTAAAAAATATTATGAGATTTTTTGTCATAAATGCATCGCTTGGCATTTTTTATTTAGTTTTTCTTTATCTCAATCCTTTTCATTACATTTTTTCTACCTACTTATTTTCAGTTTTGGGTTCATTTCCTTCATTTTATTTGAAAGAAAACTGAGAAAAACAAAACAAATTAAAATTTTTAAGTGTTAAGCTATGGGATCCGAAGAAGTTGAATCTATTCTTCAACTGCCTCATCAGTTGAAAGGAGTTCATGTTCTTCTGGTGGATTATGATCAAAATTCGCTTTCAAAATCTACATTAGTTCTTAGAAAAGCTTCTCTCAGAGGTATGTCGATTTATATATATACATATATGATGTTGTGTGTGTATGTTTTTTTGGATGTCATGTATTCGATCGCATGTTTTTCGTTTACTAATCGACAAAACGAGAAACGGCTGGGTGTTTTTAAGTTAGTCGGTAATAACGGAAGTGTTCGACAGAACTTATTATTATATATTATATGTAGTATTAAATGATTCTTGAATCATTTTATCATTTATTATTCAAGTTATAATAAGCTTTGAAAATTTTTTCAAAATTTTCATAATGAATAACTTTTTAAATTTCCGATCCGTGAGGTTTAAATCATGTGTTGAATGGAGTTGGCCGGGAAGATAACACTCCTCTTTTATGTTATTAATGTGTGATCAAATGATGTTCATGTTTCGCTGCCTTAAATTTATTATATTTTTGAAAAAAAATAGCAGAAGTTTTCATATAATTCGTAATCATATCTACATATCGTAAACTTATTAAAGTTTTGTTGTTTTAAATATATTTAGATTTAAAATATTTACTTATATAATTTTTAATTATACAAAAACTCTTTCACTTTATTCAAATTTTATATTTATTTATTAAAAACATCATTTTTATTTATTTATTTGAGTGCGTTGCGGGTTATTATTATTAAATATATTTTTTCAGTTTTTGGAAATAACTTTTTTCTTTTTTTCTTTTTTTCTTTATTGCAGAAGAAAAAACATATATTGTGCACTAATATTCTTACTTGTAGGTTGTGGTTTCTTGATATTTTTTTTAATATTCTTCAAGTATATAATAAAATCAAATCAAATCAAATCAAGCTAATCAATTAATATATAATATATAATTTACCTAACAAGGTTTAACCTGAAATGGTACAATAGAATGCAAATTCTAGACAAATCTTTCTTTTCCACTAACAACGATCTTACAAAACATACCTTCTTTTTTTTTTTTTTTCTTTCCTTTTCTCCTTCTCCTGCACGTTAACTAAATAAGATTATTTTTTAGAGTTCTAATTATAACCACTAATTGCTCTTTCTTATTGATTTCGGTTATAATGGTAAATTGGTAATTAACTAGCCATTTTAGGCAATGCGGTTTCGGTTATTGTCGAGTTATTCATTCATCGATAAATGGTCAGGTTAGGTTGCATTGATTTCCTACAATGTCAAACATGAATTTCATCGAAACACATTTAAATTAAGTAATATGGAATCACCCGATTTTAGAAAAAGGTAACAAAATTTTAGAAAATATCTTTCATCATCTGATCCGATACATCGAATATGTCTAAAATTTATATTTTTAACCTTTATTTGAGATTGATTTAAAAACTATAAAATATATATTTTACTATTTCACCTAAGTCTACCGAAAAATTCTTATTTGCCAAAATGTCATTTAAAATTTTTAAGAGATTACACATATTTGTTTTAAATATAGTCAATTATTCTAACACAAAATCTAACGGACTTTTCTTGAAAAGCATGAAATCTCAAACATGAATTTCATCGAAACACATTTAAAATTTAAAATATTTGGTTATTTTTTGTTTGAGCAGTGACACCGACCAAGATCCAGCAAGTAGCACTGACAATTCTCCAAGAATTCAAAGGACAATACAGTATGCTCATCATCAGTGACCAAACACAAGAGATGGATTGCTTTTCGTTCGTCCAAAGGATCAGATGCATCCAAGAAGACATCCTCGTCATTGGCAAGTTTTGATTTCTCCTATGTTTTTTAAATGAATTTTTTCATCCATGATCGTGCTTTGCTTAACATCTGTGTATCCTTGATGCATGCAGTTGTTTCATCTACGGAGATCGGTACTGATCAAGGGCTGAAAACTTTATATGACAAAACATGCTATTTGGTTAACAAGCCGATAGACGAAAACGCGATCAGAAATGTATGGAAACGACAACAAATGAGAACAAATTTGAATGTAACAAGAGAAGATCATAAGAGAAAAGACAAGAAAGTAATTGAAGACGTTGCAATGGACCCGAGTTTCATGGGAGGAAGCTCTTTTACAGAAATGCTGGACAAGCTAGTCGGAAAAAAACATGAAATGCAAGTGGGACTTAAGAGAAGTCAACCATGTGATGATGAAGAAGTTGCAAAGAAGAAAGGTAAACGAGTTCTAGAAGAAACCAAGACGGACGGGTTTGAAGTTAGGAAGGGAAGCTCGGATAGAAGGGTCTTCTTCGGGGAAGAAACCAATCTTTGATCCCGAGCAACACAAGAAACTCATGGAAGCAATTGCTTATAATGGTAAGACTCCAACTCCGTAAAAGTTATCCTACATCAATTATAAAATACTAAATGAGCTAATCCTCTCCATTTTCCTTCAGGACCTACAAAACCAATAACTATAAGTCATTTTTTTCCTAAGAGGCAAGATTTTGCATTAGGCCTACAACAACTACCTGAGATAGTCGAGTTGTACCTAAGGGAGAAGAAGATCAAAGAAGCATTCGCTACTACGCCACGCGCGCCTTGGACACAATATCTATATCGGAAGTTTGTTCAAGCAATGTCTCTCAAGGAAGTACAAGGTAAACAACTAATGATCTCAAAGATAGTACAATTGTTCTTGAATGTTATGGTTATAGTATAAACATATTTTTCTTTGTACATAAGGCGGGTTTTCTAGACATGGGAGGATATGGATACGGATATGGAGATCCACAACTCCATAAATATCACATGTCATATCAAAGGCTACCTCCGACTTGGATGTCTACACAGGACTGGAAAGCGCAAATAAGCTCAGAATATCTAAGTAGGGCGACAAATGCCGGAATGAGTAGTTTTCCACGGTTTGGATTGAGTGATCAAAACATCAGTAGAGGATTAAGCATTGGTGAAGGTCAAATGCATATGAATGTAAACACGGTAAGTAGGAGCAATGCTTCTGTGCTCGGGATGAATGGAGTGCGCGGAAAGGGAATGGAGCTTGGGACAAAATCAAACCCTATCATACTAGATGAAGGTAACATAAGCCATGTATTGGCTTTAGATCATCAGGATACTCATTTGAATGAGGGTACAAACAATGAGTATTTTGGTAATTCTCATTCAAACCATTTACCTATTGAAGTTCAAAACATAAACAACGAGGGAACAAGCAATGGATTGACTTCAAGCTATCAACATAATGAAGTTCAGAACACAAACAATGAGGTATCAAGAAATGCATTGGCTTCAGATTATCAAGATACTCATTTCTTTGGAGTTCAGAGCAATGAGTATTTCGGTAATTCTCACTCAAGCTATCCATGTACTATAGCTCAGAACATAAACAATGAGGTGACAAGCAATGCATTGGCTTCATATCATCAATTCCTTGGAGTTAAGAACAATGGGTATTTTGGTAATTCTCTCTCAAACCATCTACCAACTGAAGTTCAGAACGGAAACAATGAGGTAACTAACAACTATAGTCTTCAAACTGAGGTGGGGAAAATGATAAATGAGTTGATTGACTATGGACAAAACTTAGGCAGTCACGAGTTGCTTAATACCGAGTTTGTGTCACTAGACTTTGTTCCTACAAAGACTAGTACTTTTGTCACAATGCAAAATCCAATTGATCTTTCAACAAGAAATGATGATTTACCAATGATCGGGTTTGCTTCTCCATATAGCTCAATGAATGACAACAACATTGATTTACTTGAGGTGTACCGGCAAGAACTTACTTCAGTTGGAGCTAATAAGCAACTTGAACTGCAAAATGCAAGTAGTTATCAGATCCCAAGTTCGGGTTCATTTGATGTTGTGCAAGATGACTCTTTGCAGGCTATACTTCAAGGCTTAGATGACACAAAATCAGTAGGATCACAGTTTAACCAATGGCCAAATCTTCTGCCTGAGTGGCTCGATTCGTTTCCTCCCATAAGCGAATATGTCAATCTTGAATATACCAATGAGCAAAATGCTGATCTTAATGCAATTTTCTTGGCTACTATAGAAAATCAAGGTGAGACATCAGGTATTGGGATTTTCGATCCTAATGCGGCTTTTTTAGCTGCAACTACGAATCAAGCTGAGACTTCAGCAAATGGGATGAACAACCAGACTTCACAGGAAGGAGAAAACGTACTTGCGAACTCTCAGGAAAATGATTATGATTTTGCTGAACTTTTTGCTTACATTGATACAAGTAAAAAAGGAACAAGCTTGGGACCGGATCAAGTTCGAGAGGAAAACTTAAACAACGGCATTGTAGAGGTTAGTTTATAAGGACTTATGTTTTTTTTCAATTAAAGATTCTTAAAATCATTTTAATGCTGTTTATGAACCATAAATTAATTGTTGGTTTATTTTTTGGTTGTAGGTGGACTACGAGAGCTACTTTGACATTGATAGCTTTGATCTTTATAGTGCTCTCAACGACTAAAAAAAAACTCCACATAGTGTAGAGTTTGAGGAAGAAATTGCAAGGAACTTCAATGGATTCAACATGCTTTTTATTTTTCTGATTAGATTTATCTTGACTGTTCAAATGACAGATGTTTTAGCTTATCGTATTTGAGGATTATTCCAAATTGCATATTTGAAATTCAGAAGACATATGTTTTTCATGAATTATGAAGACATTTTTAGACAAATATTTGCTATTATTGCCTATATATATCATGAAAATAGTGATGACATATGACATGTAAAATATAATCCCAAGCACATAAGATGATAACGGGTAAAGTGATGGGTGGAGTGCTATCGATTGGACATCGATTGAAAGCCATTCATGAGATACGTTCAAATAAAATGGGTCGGAGTTATTATTCAATTTCAAACTAATGATAAGGTACAAGTGCTACCTATTATGTATTGGACATCGATTGAAATCCATTCATGAAACAGTTGCTACAAAATAAGATAGCAATTTTGTAAAAGTGGCAATTTCAGAATTGTGAGGAACAAATTAAGCACTAATATCATATCTCAAATTCAAAAAACAATCGATTTACCTACAAAAAAGAACTAATTCACATTTAGAAATTCGAACTTAACAACAATGGATGCACACTTATCAAGCTCCTTGAACTTCAACATGAATAGAAACATGAGATCGATAATATTGAAGGTCCAGAGAAAGAGCAACTTTACGTTTTAAGAACATAAGCTTTTTGTTTATTTTCATAAAAAAGTAGGTAGACTGATACATCATGTATCAATACACTAGATGAAAGCTGTAATGTCCAAATTCAAAGAAGCCATGCAGGGAAGCCATCTCGTCTCGTCTTTCGTCGGGACGGTGATCTGAACAAGACGCGATCTTTTCGTCGGGATTGTTATATCCAACAGACGAAGAAAGTCACACTGAACAATAAAGGATTAGCCGTTATGAGACAGACAGTAACGTGTCATTCATATATGGCATTGGCGGATTACACAAATCTTGATAAGACAAAATATTGTGGGTAGACAAGTTCCCAACACAAATAATTGACTATCTCAAACTATATTATTATTATGCATACTTAAATTTAATTACTCAGAGGAGCTTGAACAGTTGCTCCATGTGAGGACCAAAGTTGGTCTGGAACATCTGGGCTCGCCAACACAAATAAGAAGAGTAACAAGAGAATTATGATCGAACAAAACATCAAAATTCGTTGATGACCTTTTTTTGAGCACATACCCTAATTTAGGGTAAATTGCAAAATACCTCCTATATTCTCTAATTACATTAATAGCCCATATTTTTCTAATTAAAATCTGCCCAAACAGGGATAATTACATAAAATTGTCCAACTTTATAATTACATGGAATGATCCGAACTTCTGAATTTCATATTTTGTTGCAAAGATATAAATGGTAGATTTTGCCCCAATATTATCATTAAGGGATTTAACTTATGCTTTTTATCATTATATTTTATGGTTCAAGTTTAGCAAACGGAGTTAAACTTGTGTACATGATCCTATTTACCTTTTGTACACCTTGGATGCACTTTTGGACCTGTAAAGAGATCTAAGACGACATCGCTACACACCATTCTACATTCATTTGACTTTGATCCGTGAGCCTCCTAAAACCTTCCTTATATATCGCTTTGCTTGAGTGTTTGTTGTAGGTTTGAGATTCTTTCTTGAGTTGATTGGTTATACATCTGTGACATTACTGCTAGGTACTTGATTGTTTGGAATATTGAAGGGTAATTGTAAACCCTAAGTTATCCTGCAACCCACGTTCAAGTTGGGATTAGGTAAGTTATTCTTACACCTATTAGAGTGGTGTTTTGTGTTGGTAAAATAATAGTAGTATATATATGTTGATTTGTGAAATAATTGTTTTGTTTAGGTTGTTTGTGAGGATTTGACGAATCCTTGTTGCTTAATTGTCGCTTGCGGGTATTTGTGTGTCGTTGTGTAAGCATATCAAGACAAGTACTTGTGAGCTTTTACATGAGCTTGATTTAAGCTTTAACATCATTTTTATGTTACACTAATGACCTAGCTTGATGCTTTTTAAAAATTGACCAATACTCAGTCGGTCTAGTGGGATGTGGTGCTAGACTCCTTAAGTGGTTAGTTTGGAGATTCGAGTTCGAATTCTCCCGGCAGCATGTATGGAAAAACTGATATTGGGAGGGTATCCCCCAGCAATGGGCCACGATCTAACTACCCGATCCGAATGTAGATCGGCAAAGCCGATCGAACCGGGTGATCTACGTACCTCTTCAAAAAAAAAACCTTTGAAATTGATCAATTTTACTTGAGTGTCATTTTTTCCAATGTCGATTTATTATATCTTTACATTGCATTTGTAAGCTATGCATTCATGATTGCAAAGAAGTGAGATTGTTGATGTTGATTATATAATCGTTGATTTGGTCTGACCTAAGTGAGCAAATTTGTAATGTTGATTGTTTTTGAGATTTTCTCTTTTGGATCCTCGATTTAGGTAGGCCATGTTTACCGAAGGTTTTATGGTTTGTGCGGGTCAGGGTTGTGCCTGACCATTGTGTGTTGAACGAGGATTTACAGATCAGTGTTTGCCGTGTTCTTCTCATGGTTGGGTTAGAAGGTACATTTGTGTTCAAGAAATAGGCTTGAACATGTTTTTAAAAAATATTCATTTTACAATTGATATTTGAATACAATTTTTGAAATAAAGATGCTCGAGTATGTTTTGAAACTACTTTGAAAAGGTTCTTTGAGACGACTTTCAGAAAGGAATTCTTTGTAATTATGTTACTATAGTTGACAATTTTGATAAAGTTACATGCTAATTGTTACCATCATTAGTCTAGTGGAAGACTAGCCCCACCACGGTGGGACCGGTTATGTTAGAATGATATTTTTTGGATCGAGGTTTTGAGTTTGCTCCTAAGAATTGTTATTAGTTGTATCATTTCTTTAAAAAGCCTGAAGAGATTCTTGTACGGATTCCTATGGTGTAGCGATCCATTTTAGTGTACAAACATTGATGATAAACTGCAGCAAATATTTCGGTAATTCTCATGTTTCAAATTTTATCCTTTCCACTTCATGAGGTGACTGTTTTGATGAGATGTCCCTTCTTGCCTTAAGCAGACAATGTTAATGCTCGTGTTGGTTGGACTTGTGATTTTATAACATTGATCGTTTATGTATGACATATGGTAAAATTGAAATTGTATGTTAATGCTCGTGTTGTATCTACGAATACGTTTTCATTTGGTTCATCTACGAGTAAAATATCCTAACATTTCGCTGTACGTTTTCACCAGGTCGACAAGTGTGTTTCACGTACTACCGAATGTTGATTTCTCGCCAATCGAGTTCTTTCCATATTTTCTACGCTATAGCATTGTCCTTCTCTAGGTTGTTGTACGGTTCAAGTGTTGAATTCTCGCCAAGGATGAATTTCCAACAATTTATGCTTACCTTGATACGACCATCTTCAAAGAATGAAGCATGCCACTTTCTTGCGCTAAGTGTCCTTAGGCTCCGTCCCTTTTCTCGTTATTGGGCCCTACTTGACGAATATAATATTAATATCCGGTAATAGGTGGTTGATTGGTTCAATTGTATGTTAATGCTCGTACTAGTAAAAAAAATTATGATAAATATTTCTTATTAAAACTAAAATTTCATTGTTCCTTTGTTTTAATGCTATTTTTTTTCCAATGTCGATTTATTATATGTTAATGTTCGTGGTGGGTGTTGGACTTGTGACATTGGACTTGTGGCATTGCGTGTAGGTATGGGGCCGGTTCAAACCTAACCGCCGGTTTGGCAAACCGCCGGTTTAGGTTTGGCCGGTTTGACGGTTTAGGTTTCGGTTTGAGGTTTTCGAAAATCTAAACCATCGGTTTGGCCAGTTTAAACCGTCGGTTTGGGCCTCAGACCGTTTATTATTTTATTTTTTTTTAAAAAAAACCCAACGGCTCTTAAAAGAGCCGTTGGTTTGCTGAACGTCTGAACCGGCCTCAACGGCTCTTTTTTGAGCCGTTGGGGCTATATTCCTTTAAAAAAAAATATTAATACTCATCCACAACTTATCCTAATTTCCTATAAATACCCATTTTCTCTTCCTCTCAAAATCACACAATCTACAACTCATCTTCTCTACTCTCTTATTCTCGATTCCTCGTATTCTCGTTATCTCGATTTCTCGTAATGGCAAACCCAAGTGATCAAATTCCCTCTTCTCAATACTTTCCTAGCACCCAAGAGAGCAAAACACAAATGCCCGACAATCCCGATGTTACCAAAGTTCCACGAAGAAGTCTCCCCCCTCCGAAAATGCTTACATCCGAAATATTTACGAAGCATTACACCAAGGGGGAGCCGGTGAACGAGTATTGTCAAGTGGCATGCAACTATTGCCCGAAGGTGTACAAGTGGAAGGTGAAGGACGGCTACGGGACATTGCAAACTCACATGAAAAACGTCCATCCGGAGAAGCTCGGGATTTCACGTGGACAAACACAATTGTCCCACGGGTTTGCATCTTATACCTCTCATTCTCCTTTATTTACATATAATCATAGTGAAGAAAGTTTAGGATTGACCGATGTTATTTGTATGCTCATGATGGGAGGTGCATAATAAGCTTTCCAAGGTGATAATCACATGTTTGTTCAATATTCATTATTCATTCATTAAATAAGGAAATCAGATTTTTTATTTTTGGGGTGAATATATTATTATGACTTCCAAGCTATCCCAAATTAACGTTCAATTAATTGCTTCCATTGACTAGTTAAAATTTTTTTTGAAGAATCACAATATTCTGAAATTTGTCTATTAATATAATCGTTAATATTTGGTTCAAATTTGTACTACATCGTTAATATAGTGGTCGTTATTTTATGATTGATAGTAGTTGTTAAGTGTTTTAGTATTATACTCGTTAAAATTCGTCTATTGATATGGTCGTTAAAATCCGTTAAGTGTTATTATAGTGGTCGTTATTTTATGATTTATAGTACTCGTTAAAAATTTTCATGTATTATACTCGTTAAAATTCGTCTATTGCTATGGTCGTTAAGTGTTTTAGTATATACCCGTTAAAATTCGTATATTGTTATGGTCGCTAAAATCCGTTAAGTGTTATAGTGGTCGTTATTTTATGATTTATAGTAGTCGTTACATTTTTTCATGTATTATACTCGTTAAAATTCGTCTATTGTTATGGTCGTTAAAATATAAATTAATCAGTAAAATATTAAAGCAAAATATTAAGATCTATTATAGGAAATACAATAACTTTATCAATGACAATATCAAAATTACCATATATATTGTTTAATCTTGGACGTTCATACTTATCAATCATACAGTTAATAAACGTTCTTATTCCCTACTCTAAGGGAGGTTCCTATATGATCCTAACTATATATATATATATATATATATATATATATATATATATATATATATATATATATATATATATATATATATATATATATATATATATATATATATAGGGTCAGGATCCGGTAGGAACCACTCTTAAAGTAGGGAATAGGAACCTCTAAGATCCGTTGGATTAAAATTTGAACGGACATGATGGAAGGTACATAATAAGCTTCCATAGGTTAGATTCATATGATTGTTCAAATTTCACAAATAAATCATTAAATATTATACATATTAGGAAAACAAATATCCTATTTTTGGGCTATCCCAAAAATAAACGTTGAATGAATTGATTCTCATTGACTAGTAAATTTTTGTATAGAAGGATGCTCGTTAATTTTATATTATAAGATTGATCGTTATTTTTTTTTAGTCGTTAATATGTATAATACTATAAATTAACGACCAGAATTATAAATAAAAAAAACGACCAGAATCAAACAAAAAAAAAAAATTAACGACTAAAAAAAATTTAACGATCAAAATTTGTGTTTTATAAGAAATTTGATCGTTAATATATTTTATAGAGAAATTTGATCGTTAATAAATTTTATAAGAAATTTGATCGTTAAATTTGTTATGATTGGTCGTTAAAATTTGTTTTGGTAGTTAAAATATGAAAAAAGACATTTTAACCTCCAATTTTTCTCTATAAAATTTTAACGACCCACAAAATTTTAACGATGACTATATTAATGATATAAAAAACATTTTAACGACCAAATTTTCTCTATAAAATATAATAACGACCCAATATAAAAATAATGTATTACCATAATTTGGTCGTTATTATATTTTATAGAGAAATTTTGGTCGTTAAAATATTTTTATCATAATTCTATTAGAGGCAGTATAATATTCTCATTAATTATTACCATAAACAATGTTAAATCTTGGACGTTCATCTATATTAATCCAACGGATATTATAAGTCCCTATTTCCTACTCTAAGAGAGGTTCCTACATGATCCTAACTCTATATATATATATATATATATATATATATAGGGATATGATCAAGTAAGAACCATAGTTACGGTAAGAAATAAGAACCAATCTAGACCACATGATTAAATAAAATCAACGATCATGATTCAATATTATTTTTGCATATTAATTAGATGATTGATATTTTAGGATAGATATACATGGTTACCTTTTAAACTTCAAAAGGTATTTACTACCATTATATATAACTTGACACAATTAAGATAAACTATTATTTGATTTTATTTATTTTACCCATTCCGGTGTCTTGTTCATAAATTGAACTTAACGTGCATGATACATATCATTTGATCGTACATTGTGTAATATTATAATATATGCACGAAATGTACATGTGCACAACCAATACATGCACATGCACATAGATGTTCATTTGCACTTACTCGTGCATGCTTTCAAAAAAACATAAAACGTGTAATACTTACTAGTGCACTTACTCGTGCATGCTTTCAGAAAAACATAAATCGTGCAATACTTACTAGTGCACTCAATGCAACTTGTGCATATTATCTCTCATTCATTTAATATTATATTGCACGAGTAAGAATTCTATTTATATCTCTCTTTCATTTACTTAGTGCATGCTTTCAAAAAAAACATAAAGTATACGTGTAATAATAAATAAAACAGTAATAAAATGTGCAATATTTAAATTACACGTGCAATAGTATTTAATTGTGCATATTTAAAAAAACATACTCGTACATGCTCTTTGTATAATACTTGATAGTAAATATAAATTTATAAAAAAATGTAACCTGGATATATATTTAATATATAAACACGAACAAAGAAAACATTAATATTTCTAATATATATTCATAATAAAATTTACTAAAACAAATTTGAAAAAAACACAATAACAATATTTTGTTTCTTAATTGGTAATGACTTTAAATGTCATTTATACTTAATTACCTAATAAATAAATTATCTAATCAAGACAATGCACAGTTACCTTATATAATTCATTAAATCTTGGACGTCCATCATATAATCCGACGACTCATATGGGTTCTTATTTCTTACCGTAACAATGGTTCTTACTTGATCCTATCCCTATATATATATATATATATATATAAGAATTCCAACAGACTCATTACGAGTGTAAGAGTTACACAAATCTACAACCGATGTTGTGAACCTTACTTTAACCTCGAATATATCTCATTTACTAAACCTTAATAATTCCGGAGAAAATCCTGCATCACAACAACAATCCTTACCTTAATCCTAAAGATCAATAGGTCTAATTATCGATTCACAAAGTCCATAGGATTTCACAATTTAACAACATATAACTCAAGTTTCAACCTCAGTCACATTCTACAATTCTTAACAACAAAATAGAGTTCTAACTTTGTGGCCTTATAACTTTCTATCTAACCTTTGTATCGTTCCAAGTTTCTAATATAATCAACTACTTAGCATCATCTAAAACATATTAATAATTTCAACGGAAAAGGGTTCTAACGGAAAAGGGTAGGTTTAGAGTACCTAACGACGTCCTCAAAGTCGACTACTCGAATGAACAATTTCCGAGAAAACTACACACCCTTGGTCGTGGGTTCGATCTCCACAAGCAACAAGGAAGGCCGGCACAAGGAACTTGGAGGTTCCAAGTTCGAAACCCATCGGGAGCGCACGGATCGAATGGAGTTCCAGAAGGGGCAACTCTACGTGCAGAAAGGTGGTGAAGTAGTTTGCACAAGAAAGGAGGTCAGCCATGCTCTCTCTTTTTTTCTTTTCTTTTTTTAACGCTCTTGTGTAGTAAATGCTTCTTTAATGCCGGTCTTCAAGGCAGTTAATGCTGATCTCTAAGGCAGTTAATTCCGGTCTTCAAGGAAGTTAATGCCGGTCTCGAAGGCATTTAATGCAGGTCTTCAATGGTGTCAGATAACGTTTGCATTGATGGTGGTCTCTTCAACTCCGATCGGCCTTCAATGCCCATCTTTAATGCTAAGGAGATGAAGAAGCTGACGTGGAGTTGTTGGCCGGCTGTTGCTCATGGGTTTAAGAGCGGGTTTGGGTCGTAGGTTAAGATAGAAGTAAAATGTGACGCCCAGAAGCTAGGCGGTCCATCTCAAAGTGTGGTGGTCTTGTACAATCCAAATAATCTGGTAACTTCAGCTGGACTTCCGAGATATTAAAAAAAAAAATCGGGTCTTACATTAACTTCCTCGTCAGCTGAAAGGAGTTCATGTTCTTTTGGTGGATTAAGATCAAACTTCGCTTTTAAAATCAACATTAGTTCATAGAAAAGCTTCTCTCGGAGGTTGATTTTTGGCCTCCTTATGATCAAACTCAATACCAACTTGGTAAGTGAGTCACAATATGACCCAAGAAAAAAAAAGGGGAAGAGGGAGAAAAAGACTTTCTCAAATGAGTTATAACTAAGAAAGGCTTTCTAAAAAACATATTCAGAAATCAGAACAATTGGTATGTGAGTCACAATATGTCAATCTACCGCCCTGGATGTTAATTTTCAATTGAATAAAAGAAAATATCAGTCGCGTGAAAAACTAAACTCTACAAAGAGTAAAACTTGAGAGTCTTTACAAAAGTATGTATTGCAATTACACAGAGATCCCTCATCCTTATCTCCTGGTCAAGTTTCCAAAAAAAGACTTAAAAATGACTAATCTAAAAATTGGGCGGATCATAATATACATATAGAGCTGTAAAAAGTTGGCCCGACCCATGAACCCGACCCGTGAACCCGAATTCGAACATGACCTGGTCCCGAAACTTTTGAAAAAGAGAATCTCCGGAATCGACCCGCTTGAAACCGATTTAACCCGAAGTAATTTATGACCCGAAGTAACCCGATTGTCCGATTAAACCGACCCGAACAACCCGATAGCCCGAAGTAACCCGATCCGATTGACCCGGTAGCCCGAAGTAACCCGACCCGATAGCTCCAAGTAACCCGACCATAAATGACTCGATAACCCCGTAACTTTTAACGGATACAAATAGGGTATTTTAGGTTACATTGATAATTTTGAGTTAAATTGATAATTTTTTACATGATTTATTAAGACAATAAATAGATAAAATTTTACCTAAAAATAGGGTAATTTAAAAAATAAGTTAATCATACACCGACTATTTTAATGCATACATCGATTATACAAATTCAACCTAAATAACACATCACTAATTAACATAAAATTAATCTGATCAAACATAACGGATGACTCGGATATCTAGATCCGGTTAAAGTCATTTTCAAGCAAATGGATCGAGCTAAAATCATTTTGATCAAACATATCACTCAAACGGATTACATAATCATACTATATGTCTATAATGACATAAGTCATACTATAAGTCTATAATTGATCAAACGGATCAATCGAATATCCACGGATTATTATCCAATTCGGCAAAAGATGATAAATTTATTATACATTTTATAACAAACAAAATAGGAAAAACATATATGGATCGGTCAAATTAGATATTTGGATCAAACATATCAGTCGGATATCCAGATCCGGTTAAAATCATTTTCAAACAAACAAATCGGCCTAAAATCATTCAGATCAAATATATATCTTTGTATAACTTTTAGAGTAAATTACATAAACCCGAACATAAATTGACCCAAATCAAGATGTTAGGCAACTCAATCCGGTTTCAAGAACCGAGGCTATCCAATAAGCCAATTAATAATATTGACCCGAAAAATTAATACCCGACCAAAACCGGCCCACCCCGACCCGAAACAAACCAGTAAAAAGGAGAGATTTGTTTGATCCGACCCGTTTCAACCAGAGTCTGTTATGACCGACCCGATTCCGACCCGTCCCGTTATGACCCGAGAACCGAGACTACCCGATAACCCGTTTCAACCCGAACAAACGATACCCGACCAAAACCGATCCGACGTCCCGAAACAACCCGATTAATAACCAAGCCTTTTTTTTTTTACCCGACCTGTTTCAACCCGAGCTAGTTAAGACCCGACCCAAACCCGACCCGTTAGCCCCGTTTGACACCTCTACATACATATACACATGAAATGAGTTATAAATAAGAAAGAAAACATATATACAAAGAAAATAGAATTTTAGGTTCATGGGTTACCTATATTCGACACGAATGGCACAAGAATCCTGTCCTTAAAGGAGGTTTGGGGTACGAGGAAGTTTTTGTCGACTCCAGGAAGCCCGTTTTCGAGTGAGTTTGGCTCCTGGCCTTAAACAATGTATTATAACCCGGTGATATTCATCCGTTCCCCTTTCGAGTAGTCTTAGTAAGTGTCTTCAGCATAAGGAGTGTATATAACAGGAATAGAAATGACTTGTATGTAATAAGTTATATAATAAAACCAAATCAAACCTTACCGTTGGGAATTTGCTCTATGTTCTCACCAGAAGACTTGCCTCCTTTTTACTCAACTCCATTAATATTTTAATGTTTTACCCTTTTACAATAAATTAATATCACTATTGTATTTCACCAAATAAACATATATCAAAACCAAATCAATTCTCAAAAACTCAGGGCTCCGCAAACCCTAGAAGCGATAGGTCTCTGCGGTGATTAACAACGGTTTTTTCTCCGAGATACAAGCTCTCCCTCCAGCGTTGTCGTGGGGGCTAGGTAACTATCACCAGCGGTGTGGTGTGTTTTTGTTGAGACGATGGAAAGTGTGCAGAGAGATAAAGGCAAAGGGAAGTTTCAAATACACTTGACAGACGAGGAGTGTGTCGTTGTTAACAGTTCGGGAGAAGGCTAGAGATCACAATACTACAGGGGCAACGAACGTTCTGATAGGGAAAGTGATGACTAGCAAACCTTTTAACGTCTACACTCTACGTGCAACTATGAAAGGGGCGTGGCGGCTAAAAAGTGGCTTCAATTTCCGAGAATTGTAGAGGAACTTATTCATTTTTGAGTTTGCCAATGCAACGGACAAGGAAACGGTTTTGAAAGGGGGTCCATGGAACTTCGACAAATTCCTTTTAGCATTGCAAAGTCCAGGGAACACCCAACCGTCTCAGATAGTCTCCCAATCTGGGTTCGGGCATTGGATCTTCCCATTGGCGCTGCTAGTATCACAATGGCGAAGCAATTTGGGGATCTGATAGGGGGCACATTGAGACGGATAATGACAGTTTCACTCATTCTAGTAGTTTCTTGAGATTTCGATCCAGTCTTGATATCACAAAGCCGTTAAGACGTGTGTTTCTTATGACGATAGGAGGGGCAAAAATCTGGGTACCAGGACAATACGAACGTCTCCCGAATTTTTGCTATACGTGTGATAGAATCGGGCATGTCGAGGGCGATTGCGAGGATGAGGAAGCCAAAAACTATAAGAATGAATATTGTGATGAGTTACGGACACCTATACTCAAGATGCAACAACGATCGTCAATGGAGGGATGGGAAGAAGGATGACAACCCAGGAAAGGATCCGAGATTAGGAAGGGTTTTTACTGATTTGCTTGAGGACTTGGAGGGGAAGGAAATCAATATAGAAAAGGAAGTAGAAGACTCCATGAATAAGAATATTCAAGGAGTGCAGATTACTACAATGTCGCTCAAGGGGATGGCGAGTCACAAAGTTGAGAGGGTAGACTTAACCAAGGAGCAGACTACATTCTTTCAAGAAGAAGCACATACGCCTACTCTAAATAAATCATGAAAACGAATTGCGAGGGACAATATGAAAGTTTTTGGGATAGCAGGCCATGAGAAGGAAATAGGCCAAAAAAGGGGATTTTCAAGTGCTCAAGATCTGGAGGAAGCTTTGGTAATCCAGGAGAAGAAAAGTAAGCTTATAATCTGCGATAAGATATCGGCGGGGATGACCAAGGGTCTCTCTTGCCGGGATCAATGAATCTGATCAGTTTCAACTGTCGGGGATTGGGCAAAGGCCCGGCGGTTGCGAAACTAGCACAGCTAGTTAAGGATCAGGAGCCCGATTTGTTGTTCTTGATGGAAACCAAGTGTGATAGGAAACGCATGGAAGGGATTAGAAAACGGTTACATTTTGAGGGTTGTTTCGTGGTGGAGAGTGTCAGATCGGCAAGAGGGCTATGTTTGATGTGGACTTCCGGTTGAATGTCTCGATTCAATCTTACACGCAACACCATATTGACGCAAAGGCTGGGGTTGGAGGTTTACAGGTCTATACGGATGGTCAAAGACAAATGAGAAGCATTTCACAAATGGGTTGATCAAGCGTTTAAGTGAGGACGGGAATGACTCATGGCTTCTTGTGGGGGACTTTAATCAAGTCTTGTCTGGTGGAGATAAGAGTGGGGGTCAGCCAGTTAATTTAAAGATGCTAGAGCAGTTTAGGGACACAATGGAACATTGTCAACTTGAGAATGTGGGGTATGAAGGCCCTCCTTTTACATGGGATAATGGACAAATGCAAGGATGCTTCATTAAGGAGAGACTATACATGGCTTTTATTTCTCCATCTTGGGCTTCGGTTTTTCCAGAGGCACGGGTCATACATCTGGATAGATGTATGTCAGATCATATTCCCATTATGATGGCTACAAATGGTCTTGAGCGTTCGTTGGGTGATCGTTTTGGTAGTCGTCCTTTTAGGTTCGAGGCTTTCTAGACGATGGATGATGGGTATGATTCGGTTGTGTGCAATGCCTGGAATAACCCAGGTTCATCTTATTCTATTCATGGATTTGAAGGGAAGTTTAGAAGGTGTTGCTTGGATCTCAAAGATTGGAGCAGTTTGATTTTTGGCCATGTTGCAAGAGAGTTTAAAGGCGTTCGTGATGAGTTGAAAAGGCTACAGTGTCGAGGCATTATGGCTGAGCAGGTTGATCGAAGAAGAAGGCTTGAGGCAAAGGAGAGAGAGTTGATGAAGAGAGAGGAGGTTCTATGGTTCCAAAGAGCTAGGGGGAATGAGTTTAAGTGGGGGATAGAAACACGTCTTTCTTCCATCAGAAAGCGAGTGGTAGGAGAAAACGAAATAAGATTCATCGGCTTGAGGACGAGAATGGTCTGTCTTGGAGATCAAGCGACGGTAAGGCGAGGGTGGCGGAAGCTTATTTCCGCAAGATTTTTACTTCTACCGCAACTATTGCTTCCTCCCATAGCTTGAGGCCATCATGCCTTCTTAGCAATGATGATAACGTTGAGCTTCTTTTACCGTGTTCGGCTGAGGAAGTTCGAGAGGCTTTGTTCAGTATGCATCCTACTAAGTCTCCCGGTCCGGATGGCTTGCCCGCTATATTTTATCAGAAGCACTGGGATGTTATAAGCCCGGACATCACGCGGCTCATTTCAGATCTTTTTGATGGTATTCCTTTTCCCGAGTCTCTTAACTTTACTTTCATCTCTCTTATTCCCAAGGTGAGTTGTCCTTATAGGATGACGGATTTGAGGCCAATTAGTCTTTGTAACGTCTTGTATAAGATCTATGCAAAGGTTCTTTCTAACAGATTAAAGTGTCTGGGGAAACTGATATCACACAATCAAAGTGCATTTGTTCCCGAACGTCTTATTACCGACAACGTCCTTGTGGATTTTGAGCTTTTTCACTACATGAAGACTAAGGGAGGAAAACAAGGGTACATGGCCCTTAATCTCGATATGGCCAAAGCTTACGATAGGGTCGAATGGTCTTATCTGGAGAGTTGTATGAAAACTATGGGATTTGCGCAAAAATGGATTGATCTTATAATGTGGTGTGTTTCATCGGTCTCTTTTTCGTTGTTATTTGATGGAATTCGGACTAATAGGTTTTGGCCTACTCGGGGTCTAAGACAAGGAGACCCTCTATCTCCTTTTCTTTTTCTTATTTGTGCTGAAGGGCTTTCCAGTATGATAAAGGAAAGCAAGTTGAACGGTCGTCTTTCTAGTATTAGAATTGCTCCTACTGCTCCACGTCTTTTACATTTATTTTTTGTTGATGATAGTGTCATTTTTGGAAAGGCATCCTGTCTACATAGCTTAGAAATCATTGATATACTCCGGAGATACGGAGAAGAGTCAGGACAACAGGTTAACTTTGCAAAGTCTGAACTGTCTTTTAGCAACAATGTTCCCATGGAGAGAAGATCAGAAATTCAAGTTAGCACAGGAATTAGAGAAGTTGATAAGCATGAGAAGTATCTTGGCCTTCCGACAATGGTTGGAAGATCAAAAAAGGTTATTTTAGCTTCGGCCCGGAGAGCGGATCTGGAAGAAATTCAAGGGTTGGAAGGAAAAAACGCTTAGTAGGGCGGGTAAGGAAGTTCTTTTAAAAGCAGTGGTTCAAACGATACCATCTTATACGATGTCGTGCTTCGACATCCCAGAAGGGGTTTGCGACGACATTGAGAGGCTAATGTGCCAATTTTGGTGGGGTACCTCTGAAGGAAACCGGAAAATACATTGGGTAGCATGGAAGAAACTTTGTAAGTCCAAAGAGGCTGGTGTTATGGGATTCAGGGACATGAAGGTTTTCAATTTAACAATGTTGGGAAAACAATGCTGGAGATTGATAACCAATCCGGGCTCCCTTATTGCACATATTCTAAAGGCAAAATACTTCCCGAATGGAGACTTCTTGAACGCGGAGGTGGGATATAGGCCTAGTTATACATGGCGTAGTATTCTGAAGGGCAGATCCTTGCTTCAGAGGGGTATGTGTTGGAGTGTCGGAAATTGGGCTTTGATTTATGTTTGGAAACACCAATGGATCCCGCGCCCTCATTCGTTCAAACCTGTGATCCAGACGGCGAACTTGGATTCTGAACTACGTGTGATCGACTTGATTGATTGGAGTTGTGGACAGTGGCGTGTGGACTTGGTCAGAGAGGTGTTAGCGGATCTTGATTGCGAAGAGGTTCTCAATATACAATTAACGGATCATGCTATCCAAGATGAGGTTTATTAGTTTCATTCCAATAATGGGTTTTTTTCAGTTAAGTTTGCGTACCATTTGGCAATGGATTTTAATGCTCGACTGAAGGAGGAAAGTTGTTCCACGTCTACTACTGTAAACGTTAATATTTGGCAGAGGCTATCGAAGATCAAATCGGTTCCGGCTGCAAAGAATTTTGCTTGGAGGGCCTACAAAGACATTATTCCCTGTAAATTGTCTTTGTGTACCCGCGAGGTGGATATCGACCCTTGGTGCGATGTTTGTGGTAAGCTCGAAACATCTATGCATGTGTTGGCTTAGTGTCCTTGTATTGCTAAGTTATGGCGTGTTGCTCCGAATTTCTATTTGCATGGGGCAAGGGCGGCTGCAAATATTAAGGAATGGTTTACGCTTGCATTGGAGAAGGCTTCAATGAAAGAAGCCCAATTTTGGGTTGCTCTCATCTGGTACATATGGAGAGCACGTAACAGAAGGAATTTCGTGTTTATGAGGAGTTAGTCAACAATGCATGGGATCTTGTTGATGAGTGTAACAATGGTAACGCTACATCAATGGTGGAGGTGCGGGGTCGGACTGCAGGGGGTTTTCGTTGGTTATGTCCGTCGCCGGGAGTTGTTAAGCTTAACTGCGATGCATCCATCATGGCTAGAAAGGTTGTGGTATTGGGGTCATTGCTCGGAACGCTGTCGGTTTGGTCTTGCTAACGTCGTCTCGGTCTTTATACGGACTACCTTCTGTCGATGGTGCTGAAGGTGAGGCACTTTGTTGGGCGTTACAGCTGGCACAACAAATGGGCTGGCGAAGGGTGGTGTGTGAATCCGACTCGACAATCATGGTGAGAAGGTTGACACATACCTATGACGAACGAGGACCTACTGCTGGCTTGGTGGGACTGTTGAAGAAGATGGCGCTTACTTTCGTTGAATGTAAGTGGAGTTTCACTAACAGAGATAGAAATAGGGCTGCTCACACTCTTGCTAGAGTTATGCATGTGGATACTATGCACTTTTCATGTTTACATCTTCCTTCTGAATTGCAAACTATTTAGGATTCTGACTTAGAAGTTGAATAAATTGTGTTTTATCAAAAAAAAAAAACCAAATCAATTATAAAATATTAATATTCATATTATATTGACCAAATAAGATAATATAGTATCATAAAATCCACATTATTGTGCAAAAAATATTTTTTAAATCTGCAAATAAAAAATTCCTATAACAAGCCGATTATGTTCATTTAAAAAATATTATGGGATTTTTTTTTATAAATACATCACTTAACATTTTTTATCTTAACTCTTTCATTACATTTTTCCTACCTACTTATTTTTAGTTTAAGTTCATTCCCTTCATTTTATTTGAAGGAAAATTGAAAATAAAATAAAATTATTGAAGAGTGTTTAGGTTATGGGATCTGAAGAAGTTGAATCTATTCTTCAGGTTTCTTGTTATTTGAAAGGAGTTCATGTTCTTTTGGTGGATTATGATCAAAATTCGCTTTCAAAATCTACATTGGTTCTTAGAAAAGCTTCTCTCAAAGGTATGTCGGTTTATATATATATATATGATATGATATGATATGATGTTGTGTATATATGGTTTTTTGGATGTAATGTATTCGATCGCATGTTTCTCGTTTACTAGCTAATCGACAAAACGAGAAACGAGGGGTTCTTGTTTTTGTTTAAGTCGGTAAGATCGGAAGTGTTTGACGGAACTTATTTTTATATATTATATGTAGTATTAAATGGTTCTTAAATCATTTTATCACTTATTATTCACGTTATTATAAGCTTGGAAAAAATTTCGAAATTTGTAAAAGGAATAACGTTTGAAATTTCTGATCTGTAAAGTTTAATATATGTGATGAATGGGGTCGGCCGGAAAGATAAAACTCCTCTTTCATGTTCTTCTTATGCGATAAATGAGGTTCATGTGTCGCCGTCTTATCTTTATTGCTTTTTCTTAAAGTTTTTATTAGAAGATTCAACAATCCGTAGAAATATCTACATACCGGAAACTTATTATAGTTTCTTGTTTTAATTTTTTATATTTAAATTATTTACTTAAATAATTTTTAATAATGAAAAACACCTTTCACTTTATTCAAATTTTATGTTTATTCTTAAAAACATAATATATATATATATATATATATATATATATATATATATTTATTTATTTATTTATTTATTTATTTATTTGAGTACGTGTATGGATTATTGTTATTAAAAAAAAACTATTTTCAGTTTAAGATTGTCCTTTATCTTTGTTTATTTCAAAAAAAAAAAAAAAAAAAAAAAAAAAAAAAGAAAGACTGTGCATTGATATTATTATTTTCAGGTTGTGGTTTCTGATTTTTTACATATACTGTAAGTATATAATAAAATAAAATCAAACTAATCAATTAATATATAATACACCTAAAGGGTTTAAGCTGAAATAGTAAAATAGAATGCAAATTCTACCCAAATCATGCATTTACTTTACATGCATTTACTTTACATGTGACTAATTAATCTTATTTCGTTAGTTGATTATTTATTTTTTTAATATTAGTTTTCTTCTGTGAGTAATATATATATATAATTAATGAAATAAATATCATCACCCTTGGTCATGTATTATGTTTCATCACCCTTTAGTCATGTATAATGTTTGACCGTTGACCGTTCATTATTAACCATGAACGTTGATTAGTCAAATAACTAAATGAATGTAAATACATTGATATTTTGTTCAAAATATAAACAATTAGTATTTTAACAAATACATGAACAACCATTACATTTTACTACAAGGATATTTTTTATCGCAAGTCATTTCTAGTAGAAACCGACCATATATATATAATATTTATATCTTATATGATAAGATTTTTATTAAATATATGCTAATTTTTTTAATTAAAATATATTACAATAGTTAGATCATTCTAGTATTGTTACAATAGATTTCTATACAAGTTATAAGTATAGTAAGATTATATGAGTAAAATAATTAAAAGTGGGATATGTGTGTTGTAATAATAATAATAATAATAATAATAATAATAATAATAGGATTTGTAAAATGATATATTGTAGTCATTATAAATAACTATTATTTTCATATTATTATTATATAATTAAAATAAGGATTTTGCTAACTAGTGTGAGACGTTAGATTAAGAAATAATCTCTTTTTTTTAAATTTCTATATTTGAATTGATGTTATATATATATATATATATATATATATATATATATATATATATATATATATATATATATATTTAAGATAGTATTTTGATTAGAATATATTATATTTTATTTTAAAATTTTGAGAATTGAAATTTTAATTATAAATAAATAAGGATTTTGCTAACTACAGAGGAACATTTCACACCACCTTCTAACAACAAAAAATGATCCTAACACCACACTTGCATAGTCAATCATCATAAATTGAAGCTCAAAAACTAGTTTTCAAAGAAAATTAAAAGCATGTAACCTGAAACATGAATTTCATCGAAACACAGTTTAGTGGTTGCAAATTTTCTAACACTTGGTTAATCTTTGTTTGTGCAGTAACACCGACCAAGATCCAGCAAGTAGCACTGACAATTATCCAAGAATTCAAAGGACAATACGGTATGCTCATCATCAGCGACCAAACACAAGAGATGGATTTCTTTTCATTCGTCCAAAGAATCAAATGCATCCAAGAAGACATCCTCATCATTGGCAAGTTTGATTTCTCTTATGTTTTTTTCTGCATTTTTTCATCCATGATCATGCTTTGCTTAACAGTTAACATCTGTGTATCCTTGATGCATGCAGTTGTTTCATCTATGGAAATCAATACTGATCAAGGGCTGAAAACTTTATATGACGAAACATGCTATTTGGTTAACAAGCCAATAGACGAAAACGTGATCAGAAATGTATGGAAACGACACCAAATGAGAACAAATTTGAATTTAACAAGAGAAGATCATAAGAGAAAAGACAAGAAAGTGATCGGAGATGTTGCAATGTACCCGAGTTTCATGGGAGGAAGTTCTTTCAAACAAATGCTCGACGAGCTAGTCGGAAAAGAGCATGAAATGCAAGTGGGACTTAAGAGAAGTCAACCATTTGATGATGATGAAGTTGCAAAGAAGAAAGGTAAACGTGTTCTAGAAGAAACCAAGCCAGACGGGTTTGAAGTTACGAAGAAGAAACCAATGTTTGATCCCGAGCAACACAAGAAACTCATGGAGGCAATTGCATATGATGGTAAGACTCTAACTCTGTAAAAATTAACTCACATAATTAGTAAATCAGCTAAGTTCTCTTATTGGCTTTTTTCTCTTAGGACCTACAAAACCAATAAGTATAAGTGATTTTCTTCCTAAGGAAAAAGGATTTGCATTAGCCCTACAAGAAGTACCTGGACTAGCCAAGACGTACGTAAGGGAAAAGAGGCTCAAGGAAGCTTTCTCTACTACGCCACGAGCGCCTTGGACACAAAATCTATATCGGAAGTTTGTTCAAACAATATTTCTCAGGGAAATACAAGGTAAGAAACTAATTATCTCAAATATAGAACTATTGTTCTTGGATGCTATGGTTATAGTATAAACACATTGCTTTCTTTGTAAAGAAGGCGGGTGTTTAGGCATGGGAGGATATGGATACGGATATGGAGCTCCACAACGCCATAGATATCAGATGCCATATCAAAGGCTACCTCCGACTTGGATGTCTACACAAGATTGGAAAGCACAAATGAGCTCAGAATTTCTAAGTATGGCTACAAATGCGGGAACGAATAATTTCCCGCAATTCGGATTGAGTGATCAAAACATCAGTAAAGGATTAAGTATGGTTGGAAGTCAAATGCATATGAATGTAAACATGGGAAATGTGAAGATGTGCAATGATGTTATGCTCGGGATGAAAGGAGTGCGCGGAAATGGAATGGAGCTTGGGACAGAATCCAACCCCATAGTAGTAGATGAAGGTAGTACAAGCAATGCATTGGCTTCAAATCATCATGATACTCATTTGAACGAGGGAACAAGCATAGGGTATTTTGGTTATTCTCACTCAAGTCATCCGCCTACTGCTGAAGTTCATAACAATAACAATGAGGTAACTAACAACTATAGTCTTCAAACTGAGGGTGGGCAAATGATGAATGAGTTGATTGACTATGGACAGAACTTAGGTAGTCATGAGTTGCTTAATACCGAGTTTGCGTCACTAGACTTTATTTCTTTACTGCAAAATACAACTGCTCTTTCAACAAGAACTGATGATTTACCAATGACCGGGTTCAACACCGAGTTTGCTCCTCCGTACAACTCAGTGAATGACAAAAGTCTTGATTTACTTGAGGTGTACCGACAACAACTTACTTCGGCTGGAGCTAATGAACAACTTGAATTGCAAAATGCAAGTAATTATCAGATCCCAAATTTGGGTTTGTTTGATGACTCTTTACAGGTTATACTTCAAGGTTCATGTGGTATAGAGTCGGCAGGATCACTAGTTAACCAATGGCCAAATCTTATGCCCAAGTGGCTCGATTCGCCAATAAACAATTTTGTTAATCCTGAATATGTCAATGAGCAGAATGCCGATCTTAATGTAGTTTTGTTGGATGCTATAGAAAATCAAGGTGAGACATCAGGAAATGGGAATTTTGATCCTAATGCGGCTTTCTTAGCTGAAACTACGAATCAAGTTGAGACATTTGCAAATGAGATGAACAATCAGGCTTCACAAGAAGGGGAAAACATAATTTTGAACTTTCAGGAAAATGATTTTGACTTTGCTGAACTTTTTGCTTACCTTGATACAAGTAATGAAGGAACAAGTTTGGGACCGGATCAAGTTCAGGAGGCTAACTCAAACAACGGCATTGCAGAGGTTAGTTTCTAATGATTTATGTTTTTTTAATTAAAAATTCTTAAAATCATTTGGATGTCATTTCTGAATATGAATTTAATTGTCGGATTATTTTTTGGTTGCAGATGGATTACCAGAGCTACTTTGACATTGACAGCTTTGATCTTTATAGTGCTCTCAACAACTAAGGAAAAACTCCACTTCAAGTGTAGTGTTTTGGGGAAGAAATTACAACGAAATTCCAAGGATTCGACATGCTTTTTAGTTTTCTAGTTGGATTTCTGTTGATTGTTTGAATGACAGATGTTTTAGTTTATCGTATTTGAAGATTGTTCTTAATTGGTCGTTTGAAATCCATAATGAATTATAAAGACATTAATGTTTACTTTATTGTCTATTTATATCATGAAAAGTGTGTTGATATAAGGCATGTAAAATGTCATCCCACACACATAGGATGGTAACGGGTGGAGTACTACTTCCGTCACTCGAACCAATTTAGAGAATCACTTATCCGACACATTGGACGTGTCATTCAAATTCGTATTGTAAACAAATGGAAAGGACTTGATCCGGTAGAGTTACTAACTTACTACTCGGTTATGTTTTTTAGAATCAAAAACAAGAATCGATAAACTCTAAAAACAATTTAGCCTCCGATGGAGTTAGATCACAAGTCACAACTCCACCGGATTCCAACCCACAAAGTAGTTGTTCTCCCAAACTCAATACCAACTTGAGATAGATTGAATTTGGTCTCTTTATGACCCAAAATAAAAGAAAGGGGGAAAAAAGCTCTGGAAAACATATTCAGAATAATTGGTAAGTGAGTCACAATATGGCAATCTACCGCCCTGAATGTTGATTTTCAATTGAATAAGAGAAAACATCAGTTGCGTGAAAAACTACTCTCTCTACAAAGAGCAAAGGCTTGAGAGTCTGTACAAAAGGCATGTATTGCAATTACACACAGAGATCCCTCATCCTCATCTCCTGGTCAAGTTTCCAAAAAAGACTAATCCAAAAATTGGGCGGATGATAACATACATATACACATGAAATGACTTATAAATAATATATACAATACAACAACACTAACAAAATACAATTTCAGCTTCATGGGTTACCTATATTCGACACGAATGGCACAAGCCTCTTATAATCCTTCTTTCTGCCAAGTGCACAGTTATCTAACACCCGTCCGAGAATCAGCTTCGTGTTCTGCAACGCGACTTCTCTTGAAGGCACCCCGGATTCAACTGGGCTCTGTTGTGATGCCACTGATGGAAACGTCCCGAATGCTGAACCGTATTGTAACGGGCCACTCCTGGCCTTAAACGAGGTTTGGGGTACGAGGAACTTTTCGTCGACTCCAGCAAGGCCATTTTCAAGTGAGTTTGGCTCGTGATTATTATGCCCCGACAACGAGCTGCAACTCTGTAATAGGGCTTCGAGGACGCTTAATGCGTCACAGCCCAACGAGCTTTCAACGAGCTGGGATACAATTGCATACATATGCGGGTTCTGTGCAGCATCAACTGGAGTATGTTGGAGAAGCTCCTTGAGCATAAGGAGTATAACTCGGTGATATTCATCCGGTCCTCTTTCGAGTAGTCTTAGTAAGTGTCCGAAAGCAAGAGCTGAGTGCTTAGGAAACCATTCATGGCATAAGAGCGGGGCCACGCACGCGAGTAAGTTGTTGATGCTCTTGAACTCACCTTGCGAGTAAGTTCTAAACACAACTGAAAGACCGTCGAGTGATTTTGTTCTACACCAGACGGCAATGTTGGAAGCAACAGAGCACGCTTTTTGATACTGTCGGGGTTCTTTGCTAAGTTGTAAGCAGAGCCAGGGTAGTAACCCGATTATATGCATTAGAAGCCGTGTGTCTGGATCCCCGAATATTGAGTCACAAGAAGGAAGCGTGATACGCGAAAGTACCTCAATGGAGACTGTGTGACTTACAGTAGACATGAGACCTTTTAGTACAAGAGGCTGTACTCCTTCAAATGCTGGAACTTTTCCGGTTATTGATGGCTCGGACTTGGACTCCATTCGCTGATGATATGCGCCAATTTCAGGAGCAGTGTCGAGTTCATCACGAGGCATGCTAGAGAGAAGGACATTCTCTGTTGTCTTGTCTCTAAATGATAAACGGTCAATGACGCGGAGAAAAAGATCGAGAACCTGACAGTATACGTGGACAAAATCGGTATGCATAATGGCTACACAGCCCCAGAAGAGCTGCGGATAGAGTATCACCTTTTCCGGCTCCATGTTTTCGACCATTACTTGCAATGTCAATAAAATCTCCATAATGAAACCGAGAACTTCGGGAGCTGGGTTGGTCAAGCAGCGGTGGAGACACCTGAGGAGAGAGACACAAGCGTCACTAGTGACCTTGGGTCGGAGTGCACGGTATATCTGGTGGGACCGACAAGCTAGGTGTCTAGATGTACACTCCATAGCCCACTTTAAGGCTTCGTTTCCCCAGGTTTCACGGAGATCTCCTTGAAAGAATATGGCATCGACCATGCTCTGAACTAGAGCTGATAAAAGTGCTGCGCTTGGGAGCTCGGGTTTTATAACAGTCGGGTCTTCGTTTTCCCACATCATGCTCCCGCGCTTTGACTGCACGTATTTGATCAGGCTTACAACCTGTTGCTTGTTCTCTCCGTCGCTGTTTTCTACCTCGTAAAGCTCCAAATGTCGTCCTGCTAGTGAATATAACAAATTCACGAGAAGATGCTGGCAGTGCTCGAGAACAATGTCCTCTGAGCTATCCATTGAGACAAACGTTACGTGGAAGAGTAAAGGCAGGTATTGCCTGAAGTCCTCGTCGTTTTCATAGGCGATTTCAGCAAGTAGAATCAAAGCTATGTCTGCTTGAGTAAGTGAATGCTGTTGGTGCCCCTGTAATGCTGATTGAAGCTCTTTAGCACTAATACCATGCATTGCGACCGAATGCAAGCCATCTTCACCGGAGTTTGGAGTGTCGATAAAATAATCTCCACTGTCCCTTGATACGTGGCGGCTACGTACACTTCCTGTTGAACTGCGGACTCCCATCAAAGGACCGGACATGTTGACCAAAGCAGGAAGAAGCTGGCCTGAACGACCAGCTGGGGTTACAGGAACAACATTCAATTCAGGAGGCATTGGACTCAAGGGTCCTGAGGCACTACGACCACCCACAGCAGCAGGGCGCCAACTCAAGCTCCCACTAGCATTTCGTAATGGTACATCAAGAGAACCTCTCACAAGCAAGGGTGACATGTGCGGTTGACTATCAACAATGGATGCAACCTGAGCAACCGGAGGACCTTGTGAAAATTCCAGTATAACATTACTATTGACCTCACCCTTCAGCCTGAGGGGTTCCACACTGTCCTCTAGCCTCCGCTGAGCTAACTGACAGACCAGGTGATCAATGGTCCCCTGAGGACAAATTCGTGCCAGGTACAAGCTCACTCGTTTCGCAACAGAAAAATATGTGGCGAATGCACCACTTATTTCAGCAGAAGCATTTGAATCACAATCTTCGATACCTTTTGTAATTAGAAAGTCAAGAACTGGACTAATATTCCTAGATTTGCTAGCAATGGTGCTCCAAAGCTTCTCGATTTCGTCAGGAAACTGGTCACCATGCCGCCATGTAACGTAATAGAGGGACTTCAACAATCTTTCAGTCCAACCATCCTTCAGTTTCCAGAAATTTAAGTTTTCAATCCATGGAGCCATGCATGTTAACACTTGGTGCTGTGCAATTATGTCAACGGCATCAAGTTGCCTCTGCATGATCTCCTCACAAAGAAGTTGGCTCAACTCAGGGTGATCCTTGGCAAGTTTGCACGAGAGCTTGTATTGGAATTGCTGATAGGAATCAGGGAGATTACCAACAACTGCAGCTCTATAGCTTCCTGAACCATCAACTCTATCTTCTGCCCATTCACGTACAGATAGTGTCTCAAGCATCTGAAGAGCATCATCACGAATTTGTCTTGAGGGGTCCACTACTTTGTACAAAATCAGGCTAAGAAGTCTTTGAACCTCACACTTGGGTATCTCTTGGCGCATGTAGACCTCAGCCAGTACGCTAAAATAACCATCTGCTATGGCAGCATCTGAATAGTAGCACTGCAACAAAGGAACCAATCTAAATTTAGTAAACATACACCATATAAATATATCCATTTTTTAATATCACCCCGTAGCTAAAGGCAAATATACGAAAGCGAGACAAGCACATCTAGTAAAAAAAGGCCAAAATGAAATGGTGAAAAGGGAAATAATGATAACATACCATCATCTTTCTATTACCCAGGTCAGAGCTTATTGATATGTGAAGGCAAATAATAAGAAAAGCAAATAATAGTTACATACCAGCATCTTTCTTTTACCCAGGTCAAAAATCATTGAAATGAAGGCAAATAATACACAATCAGCCATTCATATAGGGTCAAAGATTTAAGGACGCAATGATTCATTGATAAATAATGCTAACAAAAAAAAAAGAAAAAAAAGGGGAAAACCAGGGAAAAGATGAGACCTGATCGATACAGGCAGGAAAGAGGTCCAAATTAGTTAGGAGAAGATTCTTCAATGCCAACTTTGCTAAATAAACACGATGGTGACCACCTTTGTGCCGATCGCGACCTGCAGCTCCACGTCCACCTTCACCAGCATACTTTGAATAAGATGGAGTTCTAGGATCTGCTGGTGAATAACCAAAAGGAGCCCTAGGAGCAGGTTCAATGAACAAGCTGTTAATCCAAGATATTACACGCCCGCTCATTTTTCTTGCATTATCATCAAAGCAAGGCCCATACAACAGTGAGGCCATAGCATTCATAGAGGCCCACTGAATTGCCTCTACTTGTTCATTTAGCTCCTTGTCAAATGAAAGTTTATCTACTGAATCCTTCGAGCGACCATGCTGAGAAGACTTGTACCGTTCCACTTCCCGCCGGTAATCACTCACACCATCTTGACTCCATGCACCGCTGCTATCATCACTCCAGGAAAGAAGAAGGTCAAACAACCTTTTCCTAGTTCTCAGATCAAACTTTTCAGATTTTGTATCAACAAATTCTGGAGCAAGATATCTTAAGACAGAAGCAAGGGCATAACGAAGAGGTTGCATCTCCTGAAAGCTTTCAGCAGAGGCAGTTAAGATTTGTCTAGTTGTGTCCTCCATTAATTTTAAGAAATGAAGACGAAAAACTGGTTTCTTGTTGAGCATGCCAGGCCAAATTTTCTCTGCAACCATTCGATAAATATTTGCAATATGACTCCGGAGTTCTTCACGACGAGACTTTTGACTCTGCAAATTTGGGTCCACAAAATGAGATTATTTTCGTTAATCTTTATTTAAATAATTATAAACAGGAAAAGAAATGTCATATTCTTTTTCTAGCAGTTCAGCATATATGAAGATTATAAAAGCAGATATAGTGCATATCCGGAGTCCAAACAAACAAGAAAAATACCTTCCACTTTGGCTTTCCTTCTGTCTCCAGGGATATTTCATCAATAAATGATGAGAGCTCACTAAACATGACTTCACATACTTCAAAATGTGAGTGACCAAGAGCCATGCTGGCAGCATACTGAAAAAAGGGTTGAAAATCGCTGTCAGACAGAATACAGAACTGTAAATTACACCACCAGAATTGAAATTTGTTCAAAGTAAAATTATTAAACAAGAGAAGATGATAAATAATCCATATTGGTCAACAACTCCATAGTCTTATAAGTATAAGCATATCTTGTTGATTTAGTATATAACATCTTCATGCTCACAGGATAACTTATCATATATCAGCATATCTCTCATTATTCTCTCCTTATCCCCCGTTCATAAGAAATTATCTGCAGAATTAAGCCTATCCAAGGAGGGAAATAATAATGCACAGATTCTACCAACAAAAGAATTTATTCTTGTAGGCATGTATACTTACTACTTGAGTTTCAGATCCTGTCTTCAGGGAGGGAAAAATACATCGGAAAAGAATTTTAGTAGATTTGAAATTGCCAGGTTCCCTACTGTCTGGGGGGCATGCGCATGCAAACATTGAATACATGAGCCATTGATCCAGTTTGCTATCACCATCCTGGGATTGATTAGCCTTACCACCTAACTCAAAAGGAGTGATGTATTCAAGGCGTCGGATAACTTCTGACCTGTAAATTGGACCAAAAATATCAGCTTCACCAACATTGTAATATCCTTCGTATGTTTTTATTTTTCATTCCATTAAAACGGATATCATCACCAAAAATCTCACTTTAAAGAGTACATATATTACAGTGATAAGATGTAATTCTTTGTCCATGGATATGCCAAGCATAGGATACACAAACAAGAACTTGTACAAAGTGGAACAATGAAAAGGAAGAAGAATGGGCACATCCGATCTGACTATGGATACATCTGAGATCTAGTGATAAGCATCCACTAGTTTTCACTGTTTTTGTCAACAGATTTCTACTATTGTTATTTCCACAAAGTAAGCTAAAAAGGAGTTGATCAAAACTAACAGAGAAGTTGCATACTTTGCTTCTTGAACAGATTTTGGACAAAGCTCGGCAGCATACTTCACAAGCTCGCTTAAACAGCGTGCCCATCTGTTTTTATCTGGACTCTCAATAAGAAGGTTTTGGATGGTTACATCAGGAGGAATATCAGATTCCCTCCTAAGGTCAAAAGGGCGACCGGAATCCCAATAACAGCTATGAACAATGTCATCCTGCAAAAAGCACAATTTAATTTACATAATTTGCAAAGACATGGACCAAGGGATTGGAAATGAAATTAAAAACCCACCCCATGCTCTTCCAGAACATCGATTATAAAGATAGGTTCAGCTTCATTTTTCAAAGAGTAATCTTCTCTCTCAAGCAGAGCACATTCCTTAATGTCGTATCTCAAAGCTCGGACACAACGCAATAGCTCTATTGCTGTATGTCGGATCTGACTATCCACTGAGCACAGAAAGATAAGACCAACAGCGTCAATTTCTGCTGCACGAAAGTCAACTGCTTCTCCTGATTGATGAACAGAAGGTTTCCTAATGACCTTACTACCCGGCGTAGCACACTGGGCATCCTGTGCGCCATATTCCTCTCTCTCCTCGCGCAAACGAAGTCTCCAAAAACGCATTAGGTCCAACAAGCGACCTAAAGATGTCTGGATGAGGAGCGGGAAGTCATCAGGAAGATGCAAAATGAAGTTGGCCATCCCCTTCATGACTGCAAATCGACGATGGGGCAGAGACTTAACAATTCTATTAAGAACTTGTACAGCCTCTTCTCGAACACCGGGATCTATACTTATGCCATGTTGAGGTATTATTTCACTTATTTTATCACTACGACCCACTTCTTCAATCAAGTCTGGAATGCATTTAAGCACTGATCGAAAGAGGTAGCCTTGAGACTTTTCCTTGACAACAGAATCTGGGAGTGAAATCATTGGGAACAAGAAACATCAGTGTTTTAAATCATAAATATCAAGAAAGCAACTACACGATAAATTAATGTGGGAATGGAAAACAAACCACAGGAAACCAAACTCCACTTCGAAAATCAGGCTCACTGACGTGACCTCAGATGGCAAGTGGAGAAAAATATGAAAGGCAAGGAGTAAATCTAGAGTAAGCATTGTTCATAGCTTCTATTGAGATCAACCAGCTGTATATATAGATGCCTAGAGCATCCAGTCACCGGCATTAGGCAAGGCAAGAAGTTTTCTTCTAAATTTAGTAAATGCATGACAAGATCTTTTCATTTTATTGATGTATTATGACTAGCATAAAGTAAAAAGCATGAAAACTAGACAGCAGAATATAGTTATTAAGTGTATCCAGTAATGATCTTCGTATCGAAATTACCAATAGCAGTCCTCGAAGAAGTAAGAAGTGCCTGACTATACGTTCTATGGCAAGATCTTAGAATGGCTTCAATGGCAGCCTTCACTTTTGGAATGTAGTGACCAATCTCATGACCTGTTAATCAAATCAATTTCAAACAAAGATACGATGTTTAATCTAGAGAAAACCATCAGCATGTCCAGAAAGATCACTGATCATAAATCTGGCATCAATTACCTTGGAAAATCTCTAAACCGTTGTATTGACTTGAAGGAGAAGCAACAATTTTATGCAAAGCCTTGAGTCCAATAACCTTTGCTTCACTAGGACTATCTTGTTTCAGTAATTCCAATATCAAATGATTGATTGAGAAGTCTAGATTACTTTCTGCTATGGTAACACAGAATTCAACAACTTTGTCATGCTGTACATCTTGAGTAAGCATTCCCTTCCTTAATATTGTTAGCAATTGTGATGTCACGCTATCCAGATAATCCCAGACGCGATTTGGAGGATGATTAGGTGCATAAACACTTAAATAGAACCTCACAACACGATGAAGACAGTCCAAAGCCATGAAACGATGATTCTTGTCCTGAACAATAAAGGAGTAGCCATAATGAGACAGACAATAACGAGTCATTCATTCTTGGCATTGGCGGAATACAGAAAGAAATAATTGACTATCTGAGTCTATATTATGCAGACTTCATTTTACTTACTCGGAGAAGCTTGTACAGTTGCTCCATGTGAGGACCAAAGTTAGTCTGGAAGATCTGGGGCTCGCCAAGACAAAGAAGAAGAGTAACAAGAGGGTATCCCACCTATGCGAAAATCAAGAGAATTATGATCGAAAACATTATACAGTGAAAGATAAAAGTCAACAAAATTAACTAATGTGGCATGTTAAAAGGGCAAACAGGGTGCCAAAGAGTGAGAACATACATTTGTGAGAGTATTGTTGCTCCAAAGGAATGTATGAGCAAGCAAAATATGATAATGTGAGTGTTCAAGAGTCAAAACAACAATCACAAATTTCCTTTCACAATATGACATGATAAAAAAACAAGAAATATAATTCATTGTAGGCTGTATAAAATACGCATATGCATTTACACATGAAACCTGAACAGATAAATTGGACATGGTGTGAGTAAAGCAAATATTGAATATTATTAAATGACCACTTTCTAACTTCTCATACTCTCAACCACCACCTCCAATGTGCCAGGGGACGGATCAACTGCAAAGTTTTGTTTACCAATACCATCGAAGCAAAACCAATTTAAGACCAAATGAGAAGCTCGTTCAACAGAATATACATTTAAACAGATACTAATATATATATATATATATATATATATATATATATATATATATATATTACGACAAGACAAACTCCTATGATGGGCAAGCATAATTCGAACAGGATTCGATAAGAGCATTATGGAGCCTCAATATCTAGTCTAGGGATAGATATGCATAATTCCTTCATCTTGTCTCCACTTATTTTTGCCCACAATAGGTATATTCAATCAAAGCTGAACATCAATAGCAGGTATAAGGAACAGGAAAACATAACATCACTTACAGCTAAGTGTTTGCTTTGTTTGTCCATCCAGTGTATAAGCTGCAGCCTTATTCGCCCAACTGCGTCATACCATACATTCAACGCAGGTTCTACACCAGATGGAGGCCACTGACTTTTCCCACCATCTGCTAATGGTGCTAGGATATTTGAGAGCATGTTGCAGAGAGAATGATGAAGTTCACTTTTACGTTTATGTGGAGCACGGTTAAGAGGATTTGCTTTGGCCACAAAAGATGCTGACGCATTCAAACCACCCTCAGTTTTAACCTGACAATAACTAGCTAGTTAATGGGCTATTACTTCACCGTTTATGTGAGCAAAAGATCTAATTATATATACCCCAAGTTTTAAGTAACGCATGCCATGTATGATACTTAATGTCTCACTTCGGGCAACACTAGTATCAATACGCCGAGTATTTAGCTCCATGAAGAATCGCTCAGTTACAGAACTAAATCTGTAATACAGGTAAAGACAATCAATTAGAGACAAATGGAAATAGCACATACAAAAAGAACAAACACAGATGAAACAAGGAAGGGCTGTCTAATAAGATTTAATACTAGAATCTATGATGAGATATTAGTATTACCTTATACGAGACAAAGCACCTAAGAGTTGTGCAACATGGTCCAAGAGCAACCCCCTCAAATCCACCAATGACGGATACTCAACCTGGCTAACAACCCTGCAGAAGTAATACAAAATAGTTAACATCTTCACAAATGCATAAGTCACCAATTATAGCTGCAGATATGAATTCATGAAAATATTAGCATTGTCCATAGTGAAAATGATACCACAAATTTAATTGACTAATAAAAATGTTCCTATTACAAGCATATCATGTCATCTCATCGAGCCTGAATACTTTCATTACCTAGCCTTACTTTTCTTCTCACAGAACATCATTACTCCTCTGGATACCAACATATTTATAGTGCATATACTTAAAAATGTCAAGAGACTGTGAGGGAATTAGTTAAGGTCACCTGTTGTGACCTTAGCATTAACATCTATAAATAAGGCAGTAGGGTTCTTTTCTAACCATCCAGAAATATATATGTATTAGGCTTTTGCCTTTGGCTCTTGAGAGGTCTTCTCCTCTGATATTGGTTTGGGTGTTGTTTCTCCCTTGAGTGGCTTAGTGGATTCCTTTCGGTTTCCCTAATAATGTGTCTACTTTGTGTACTAATCTACTGCTTTATGTGACTTGAGTTTGATTCCCGGTTTAAACTCTATCATACTTCACTGAATTTTCTGTATGTATAGATTTCAGATAATAATTACGTGTATCATTACAAAGAAAAATGAAGGTGAACAATCTTCTACTAACCAATCTTACCTGTCAGCATTAATTAGCCAGTCAAACACAAAGTTTTCAAGTCCAGACCACAACTTTTCTGCATCAAATGTCAAGATCATTTGCATCAATAAAGCAAAATTCATATCCAAATGAAATAGAATATGATATCAATACAAACCTGTGAGTCCTTCCTGAGGGCAACACTCCACAAACCGGATACAAGCTGAACAAAATATGCACTCCACTGCAAGCTGCACCAAGAAGAGGATATAGCACTTTATACAATGAAATCCATAGAATTTATTCAGATAGTTATTGTGAACATCATCCTATAATGCTCACAGACCTACACAATAGTCAAAACAGCCCATGACCAATATTAACAAGATCAAGATACTATTTATCAAAAAAAAAAAAAGATCAAGATACTAACTTTTATTAGTAAGGGGTCACTAGGGGCACATCATAAAATCGAAAATTCTACGAAATTTAAAAAAGTTATGGTATATTCAGAAACTTAAGGCTAGCACACTGAAGCCTAAGAATTTTTTTTATTTTTTTTAAACTCACAGAAAAGCAGGTAGCGTAACGAAAAATTTATAAAAAAACAGCATTATTGAGTTTATGTTCACAAACTGCACCTTTCTCTGAAATGTGGATGCATCATTGCCAACCTTTGGGGATGGTGATTCGCTGAATAACACATGAAACCCAGTATTTCATTAGCAACAAAGATTTAACAAAACGAAAAAATGATCCATAAGATAGAGCTACTAATGTTATGTGTAATCTCTACTTTAAAATATGCACTTCATATAATCTCCATCTTGGCATTACAAGGTCTAGTCCAACTGAAGCATGAGGCTAGGTGGATGACTCAATGCTGTGAGAAAGGAATATTATCTTATAATTTTACAGTCAAATATGCCATCAATGAGCAAGTTCTTAAGGATAAAATCAAAAGCAGCATTATATAATCATGCCGGGGAACCTGATGAAAAAGAGGATAACACAATATACAAGCACTACGCCACTACCAATGATATATCGAATCATATTAGAATATAAAGCACAAAGTTTAACAAGCTTAAGTAAAATACAAAGTTGACATACAAGAAAAGGTGTTAGGCTTAGGCAATTCAAAACCACGCCCATACCAAGAAATAACAATAAGGTTTTACCTTTCTCTCCATCTAAGAAGAGCTTCTAGAAGTGGTACTGGTGTATGTCGTGCCACCATGGCCAATGAATCCAATACTTGATCATAGGTTGGATCAGATGGGCTAAGGTATTGACCATCCTATACAGGTTAAGCAAAAGAAACAAGTAACCATGAGCAAAAACGCCAAAAAGACAATAGAGACAGAAAAGAAAGGACAAAGAATGAGAAACAAAGAATTACAGCCCAATTACATAGTGTTAAAATTATAAAAATATGCAACCCAATCCAATATGGTGTTCAAATGTCAATGCTAAACATAGCACTTTTTCCAAATAAATGCAAAAGATCACACATCAATTCGAAAAACCAAAGACTGTTGCATCCAAAGATAAATTTTAAAACAAAAGAAAATGAAAAAAATTCAGTGAGACAAGACCTATAATTAGCAAAATGCTACCCACTGACAGATGCTTGGATACAAATAGGAGGGAAAAAATGCTTTACATATATAACTAAATTTTTAAATAATGAATTAGTCTAGTCATAACACCTGTGCTTGAGCTGTTTCAATCCGGCGCCTGGCAAGGGGAAGAAACCGCAGCAACAGTGCATCAGCAATCAATTTTGGTGCACTGCCTGACTTCATTCCTTTCACAGGAAACTCAACTAAACTTCATGGGCTAATCAACTCTAGTGAACTGCAAATGAGCATAATCAACATGTCAAAGCTATTTTGTAGTTTTTTAAGCATGTATAAAAGACATTAAAATTTTGATAACTTATTACACACAAGTCATTTACAAACCACGTGCCCTTTAGGTTTTCTATTAGTCATCAAAAACTGTGTGGGTGTATATATTTAGTCATATGTATGCACCACTCGACCCGCATAATTTCCAATCCTATTATAGGTTATGGATATCCAGAAGAGGATAAAATTGCACACTACTATGTTACTGATCCAACTTGATTTCTGCTTAGTTTGGCTGCCTTGGATTTTTCTAAGGATAATGTCATTCCCTTTTTCTTTCAGTTTCCTATTTGCAAGGTGCTTCTACGATGATGAAGGTTTTTGGACAAAATTGTTGTCTAGATTGCCTCTGTTGCAAGTCATCAATTCCATAAACAATCATTCTAATGATACTCTATTCAATCAGGGCAATGAAGATTCAACGAATATCCCTAAGAGGCATTGCCAAATAGAACTAAATAGTAAAATAAATCCAATGTAGAAAAGAAATGTGAGCCATCTCAATTCAATAAAGCATCACGTGCTATAGATTGAATTATAAAGTTTCTTGTGTTTGACAACTTAATGTTCACCGAAAAATCTAGTATTACTTTTTCGGGGGAATCGGGTTACTGTTTTGAGCAAGTAACATCATCTAATAGACTTGGAATTCATTTTAGTCCACAAAGGGTAGAAAATTGACCTTGCACATGACCTAAAATGTTCTAAATACTATTTTGAGCTACACTTCTCACAACAATTAGGGGTTAACCAAGGGAAGAATCACAACTAGGCTTTGTCACAGCTACCGGGTGGCTCACTTCAAACCGTCAAACAGAGTATATGATACTGAACAAAATAAGAAGATGCTACGAAACCAAACATAAGGCCACATAACGGTGAACCCGAGAAGAAAACCAATTGATTTCTTGTAACAAAGATGCAGAATGATTAAAACCTTGTGACTAATTAATTTTAACATCCAAATCTGTAAACGGAGTCCAACTTTTCAAAACTTCACAAGCAAGCATAGAAAGAAAATTAGTTCGCCTGTATCATTGTGAAAAAACTGCTTCTAAACTAAAGCAACAACAGGAAGATATCTGTCATGCAACTAGAGATCCCAACATCATTTCAAAATACATCACAAAGACATGGAACATCAAAGATCTCCTGAATACGCAAAAACTACAGCAAATCCTTACTTTCACCAACCATAAACCTATAAATTTGATATCAGCAGCTCAATTACTTAAACCCTAAACCTTGCTTACCACCAGTAGATGCGATCCCGCAAGTCAAAGGACCCCCTCAGAGACCAATTCACAGAAGAAACTCAAATTTCACAGCCACTTAAACATGGAAACCCTAAGAACTAGTTGATCAGCAGTAACTTTGACCTCGTAAGTGAAATAAGCACCTTTAGAGACCAATTAACGATCAAATCAAGTCCACAGGCAACAAAATCAATGAGAAATGAAATGTAAGTTGAAACGAAGTGACATTAAAAGCTTGAGATTTGGAACGAAATGCTACACGTACATGTGCAAATCAATGGGCGGAGGACGAGCACGGCGGCGGTAGTGTCGCTCGACGATTTCCGCAGCGCGCTGGCGGTTGATTTGCTTCCGTTCCGCGGCAGTGAGAGAGGAAGGAAGAGTTGGGGGTTTGGGCTCCGATGGTATCCGACCAGCCAAGACCCAGTAAGTTGGCGACTTGAGAGCCTGGATTAGTTGTTTTCTCCTCCTTTTTCTAATATTTCACTTTTTTTTTTATACAATTGATGTAAGATACTAGTGCTAAAATTATGTAGGATGTGTTTTTTCTGTCGAGAAAAATAAAGAGAATCTTTCTAAATTCGTAGAAAAATAAAATCTAGACCCATAAGTGATGACATATATAGTTGTTTTGTTTTTTCAGGAGAATTTTGGATGCAAATATGAGGCGTTATAATCGGATTTTTAAGATTTTTTTCGCATTTCGGCGTTAATTATTTGTTTTTTGTTTTTCAATCATCGGTCGTTCTTCTATTCTTTAAGGTTGTGATCTTGTGGATTTTAATTTAATCTATTATGTCTTCTTCATGACACGTGGTTCATATGTTGATTTCTTACGGCCTTTTTGATCCATTAGATAGTGGTGTCGTCTTGTATATCGAGTCGTTTTTCATTATCAATAAAATGATACTTGTTTTGTCAACTATTTTGCAAATAATAATATGAGTTTTATAAAGAAAGAAATAATATTTTGAAACCATTTTTTAAGTGAAGAACATGGTTTTATTTTTATAAAAATTATAAGATACAGTTGAGGAATTGTTATCGTGAAACAAGATGTTTCAAGTCGATTGACATTGTAAAACGTAGGAGCGAGTAAATATGAGTTTGTAATGATTTTTTATTAATTATTCGAATCTGGTTTATGAAGTATTCAAGATTGCCAAATTAAATGATGATCAAGGATTTGTAAAATAGTCGGATTAGATATCGAGTCATTCGAAGAGAATACATCCGTTTAACAGGATAACAATTACTTGGATCATATTTTTGACATATTCATCCACTCTGAGTATTGGTAAACGAACGACTCTTCTTATTTTCCACTCCCCCTTTATTAAGGCCATTTTCCCAACAAATTATCAAAACAAATGTATATTTTCGATCAAATTCACTAATGAAAAAACTAATTAGTATAAATTAACATCAATTCATGTGTTTTTGTAACATGATTAAGCTATCAGTTTATTAATAAAACAACAACAAAAAATTTTAAAAAGCAAGTATGATACTTTAAATGCTAATAAAACCCATTAGATTGTTCGGTTATAAGATAAATTATAAGAAAATTATGATTTTTCCGACAAACCGGTCTTTTATAGAATAGAGAAATAAAATGAAATCATGGAAATAAAGGGATGAATATTTGTTGAGCCGAACGAATCAATTATAGCATAAATCATTCGTCATGAAAAGGACAATAGAGCAATTACCCATGAATTTCATCAACGAAGGACTAAATAGTTTTTCGATATAAGCATTCTTTTTTTCCTTTAATTAGTTGTTTAATAATACAAGAATCTTTCTCATTTTCCCTAAAAAAAAATTTTAAAAGCCAAAACAAGAAATCTGCATCTAACACTTCAAATGTGAAGACTCTAAGTTCTCACATTGTTGTTTTCTCCTTTCTTACCTAAACAAACTTGAATCCAAAATAGTCATTTCATAACACATTATAAGTGTGAAGACTCTAAGTTCCAATTAAGTTTTTGTTCTAACGTATTAATCTTAAAACTTTCTCGGATCCTTTTCACATATGAGTTAATATACAAAAATCTCTTTGAGAATTATGCTTTGTAGTTGTCATTTACGGTATCATCTACATAAAAAATAAAATAAAAATAAATAAATAAATAAAGTCAAGATTCTGGAACTTGTACTTGCCCAAATTTGATAACATCTACATAAAAAACTCGTTATTTTATCCTAAGATCAAAAATAACTTTTGGCAAAATAAAATCATGATTTTGGATTTATGTTAGTATACAAACAAATTTGAGTTTATTTACATTACATCTAATGATAAAGCCCCACATTAAATTTCTTGCTTTCAGTCTTTCACCACTTGGAATATGAACGAAGACTTCCCACCAATATAATGATTATTAAGTGTGAGCAAATCCGGATTCTGTCCCGGTCCCATCTCATCATGATCCCAATGGGATTTCATCCACAAATAGAAATTTCGTCCTGAACACATTGCGATAAAAAAAATCCATGACGGAATACAGGTCTTAACTTCTTAATCCCACTAGACCCGTCCCATATATAATAAATTGAAACCCTAATTAAGCCCAAAACATTAGTCGTATATATATACAAAAATAAACTTCAAGGCCCGAATTGAAAATAGCCAAATGACCCAAATTCATTTTGGATTTTTACGGTTTCAATTTTATTTTGGATGTTTAAACAAAAGTTAATTAAACTTCGAAGAGAATATGTAATATGTTATTATAGATTATTGAAATTTTGAATGTCTTTCATTTTAAGTATGATATACAAAAATATTTTTAAATGTAAATCGTAAAGTTTAAACACTATAAACAATTATAGGTCAAGCGGGATTGGTCTCATCCCATCACAATCCCAACAAGGATAGGGTCCGACGGGACTCATATAAAAACACAATGCTTGTTCCGATTCCGCCTCATATATAAGCCGGGATGGGACATGGGATGACCTCAATCGCATCCCATCCCATGTCGTGCCCACCCATATTATTATGATGACGTAAATAAGGACAATACAAATGAAAAGGATTGGTTCAAAATCGATTATTACTAGCCCTAAACCGACGACTAATATCATCCTCAGTCATTGACATGATCATTTTTTTAATCGAATATGGAGATGAGTAGTAAAAGAGGAAGGATATATAAGAACATTGAAAGGTATTAAATTAATGAATGGAGATTATAGGTAACCGGATTGAATTCTTTGTTCTCATAACAATTATATCTCGTATGATTTCTTACTTATAACGCAAGATATAATACTTGTCTTTTATATTTCATCGTTGCTCTAACATATGCAATTAATTAACGCCCTATATGCATCATTTAATAAATTGGTATAAATTATGAACATGATATCTACGTACATATGAAAGACATTAGCTCTCATTTTGTTAATTATGATTAATAAATTTATACATGCTTAATATTGACGTAATTCATAATTCGTATATGAATTGTTGATTTGATACCATCAAAAGTTAATTCAACCTAATGACCTTATCTGATATTGACCTAACCATAGAAAGAGTTCAACCTCTTTATTTTCATATGTTGAGAAATGGTGTTTGTCATAAGAATATAAATAAATTAGTTTCTACATACATATAAAAAAAAACTACTTTTGAAAATTACCTACAATTGATTTGATTAACGTTCATAATGTTCACATACATCGTTATTTGTTAATTTATTATCGTGATGATACATATTCTTTAGATTTCATCTCATATATTATTTTCTCATTTGAAATCTCGTTTGTTACTTTACAACACAAATCTCAAAATACAAGATTTTCTTCTTTTGACTTAGGTAATTGTCACGTTCATTTAAGTTTTTTTTATGCTTTGAAGCTACTTGATGTGAGTTTTGATTGTTAACTTTCTTCTCTCTCTTTTTTTCCCCCGGTGCTCCCGATTACACGAACAACAATGATCTCATAGTAAGGACATAACTCTTAAAGATAATTGGGATTGACCTTATTTTATGTCAAGGGAAACAAGGATGGGAAACAAGAAGAACGAGAATGGAGAACATTTTCTTATGCCTAATCCGAAATTTCCATTAAGGAGCAACTATTGAATAGTTTATGAACTTAGATTAATCTCCAAAAAAAAAAAATTGATTGAGAATGGAGAACATTTTCTTACGTCGAATCCGAAATTTCCATTGAAGATCAACTATAGAATAATTTAGAAAATTACATTAATATCCAAAAAAATTTGGTTGAGAGGGGTTAAATTTTGGTCTTTCTTAAGGTCCATATAAACCAATCTTATAATCTCATATACAAACAAACACCTACAAAAAATATAACCCCCTCGAATATAATACAAAATAACCCCTCCAACCCCTACAACCCCTACCAGACACACACTAAGAATGTGCGGTGAAAACTCGAAACTGTAAACGAATTTTTCATACCAAGAGAGCCTCAATTGCATCAAGCTCCGCCCATACATCGAAAGCTGCTTGTGCCTTGTCCAAAGTACACTTGTGCAATCTAAACTTCAGTGATAATCATCAACAGTTTTTAATGATTGACACAGTCACAGTTGGGATGTTCTGTCCATTTGCCAGTTAAATAAGAACAAGAGGGAGATGCATTGCCTTTGGTTGAACACATAGATTCCAGCATAAGACATCAATGAGATTTCTACAGATTAATGTGTTTGATGTGAGAAAAATCCTAAGTTTAAGTAGAACTGCAGAAACTTGAATATAGATTCCTAGCCAAACCCAGAAAAGATAATACAAAACCAAAGAGTTGCAAATTGTAACCTATTATGTGTAAGCAAACTAAACAAGAAAGACATTTACAGCAAAAGAAAGATCACCATCTCCTCCCCCTTTCTAGTCCATCCAAAATTGAGCTTGAATCTCGCGGATTATGGCGGACACTTGCCATTTCAATAGCTTCTTCGGTTGTTTGGTTGTGTATCCCTGGAGGTATTGATTGGGTAGTAAGAGACCTCGAGTTAGCATTTTGTGCTGAATGTTGTGAGTCCGCCAGCATTTGGAAGTAGGCGTGAGGTCCCCAACCTGCGAGAATCATGAGCCAAAGAGTATGAATACAACAAGAAAATAAGACAAAGGAGTTGTGTACTGCGAAAATCGTACTCAACATGAGGTGTTCATATCTAGATTTCCAACTGGATAAAGAAGAGGTTTCGTAGTTGATCTAACCAGATCTTTCTAGAACGGTTATGCTAACCGATCTGATCAGAAATAACGAGATAAGATATCTGTTTGTGCACATCCATTGGCTGATTAAGTTTTAGCCCCCATTTGGTTGTAACTCCGGAAACGGAATTATGAAATTTGTAGGAATCATTCCCTGTGGTTTCATTCAAAACTTCCCCCAATTTTTTTACTCTGGGGTATCAAAACTAATCAAATTCTCCTGCAACTAACTTAAACCACAAGGAATGATTCCAAAAATTTTCACGAAGTATACATATGGACTAGATTTGATTCCATTCAGTTTCCATTTCCGGAGTTAAAACCAAACAGGCCCTTAGTTCCTAATCCGGTTCGTCTCTAACCAACAGTCTATAATTTGCTGATTTTTATCTTTTTATAAGTAGTTTCTCAACCTCTTCTCGAACATATATATTGAATTCATTTGTAAGCCGAGGAAGTACATTGTTATATTCATATTTTTAACCCATCATTCCATTTTCCAATAGGTAATGGCAAGTTACTAGGCTAAACTAATCACGTTTCATGCCTTACAAACGATGTTATCTTTCACTGAATTCAGACAGCACAACAGTTCATAATATTAAAAAATAGAATCATAGATGTAGCCATATAATGACATAAAACAAATATGCAACAATAAGATGTTTTGACAAAAACAACAAAGGCTTACCATCTTCGTCATACGGAGGCGGAAAGAATTGCAAGTAACAAAAGAAGGCGATTATTGAACCTGTTGATGAGAACCGGAAACGTTAAACAACTAAGAGATAGAAATGAGATAGTAAATAAGAAACAAAAGCCAATTGATCATGTTGACCAACCTAGAAGACCTCCGGCAAATACATCCTGCCAGTGGTGCCAATAGTCATCAACTCGAGAAACTCCGACAAGAGCAGCTGCAAGAATCGGAGTGAAAACAAGGCAGAGTTTTGCAATATGACCCCTCCTGTCAAAAGCCCGAACCTTTCCGGATATGTAGAGCGAGAGGAAACTAAGACCAGCAAAGCTCCCTAGAGAAAAGTATATGCACAACTTTAACCACATATTGGATGGTGTTGATTAGGAAGGAAACTTGATAAACAGCTTACATGAAGTATGTCCACTAGGGAAGCTTTTATAACCTTCTTTGACAACACTCTTTATCCCGGTGCATATAACATCTCCAGCACCCGTATCGAAAATCTGATTTTTAATAAGTGCACCGTGGACAAGTCGAGCATAGAGCTTAAAAACAATCAAGGAGAAAAGAATAGGGCTGAGCATGTTAGGTTCAAGTGATTTCGGTCTAGACCGATCTGACAATTTAGGTTCGGTTTTAGGTCTGCATATTTTAGAAAATAGGTTTCGGTTCGGTTTTCCGGCAATAATCGCAAAACTGACGGTCTAAACCGAAAAAGCGATTTTTTTTAAAAAAAATGATCAGTTCATATTTGTTATTTTAATCGAGATATATTTAGATTTGGATATTTCATATTTTCTATTTTTATCGGGATGGATGAGAGTGACTATATTTGTACTTTACATTGTAGCTTTTTTTTTTTTAATATTATATAAATGTTTGTAACATTTTCTTTTTAGGTCCAAAACCTAAACCGACCCTAATAGGTTCGGTTTTCGGTTCTAATATTTCTAATTTTCGGTTTCGAGGTCCAAACCGAAATCAAACCTGCTTTTATAGGTTTGTTTTTTCGGCCCAAGGTTTCAAGAAAATCGGCTTTAGGTTCGGTTCGATTTATTGCGGTTCGGTTCGGTTTTGAACCTATGCTCACCCCTATAAAAGAAGAAGAGGCATGTAAAGGAGGCTGACCGCTTTTCCATCGGGGAAGCATCGCCAAAAGAAATCAGGACGAGGCCGACCAACACCATCTTTGATTGAATCCGTCATGACAGCAGTGATAAGCACAGAAAACAAAAGACCTACACATATGCATGTAGAAATGATTAACCTGGGTCAACAGCAGCTAATCGAATATATGCAAAGAACAATATAGTAATACCTAATGTAGCTTGATGAAAATCATAGACATCTTTTCTGATGAAATAGTAGACAAGAATGACAGAGAAAGGCAACAACACTGCAATGAACTGTCACAAAAAAAAAAAAAAAAGTTTGCTATTGTTCCTATTGTCGGAAACGCATATAGTTCATACTTGACCAATCTCAAAGCAAACCGGTGTGAAACTACATACCGGAACTGCCCAAAAGGGGACGGTATTGCCTTTCAAAGGATACATGAGGTCTTCCATCATCCCCCTTCCAACGAATCTATGAAATGGTTCGATCACATTCAAGCCAACGTCAATTGCAGCAAGAAGGAAAAGGATCAGCCAGTCGCTCATATGTATCCTTGCCACTTGGACACCATGAGATCTTAAAGTGTGAGCACCTAACTGAATCTCTGGCATTTTCACGTCTAATACCTTCAAGAAAAGAGGACTCAGTCAGTAGTGCAAAAATAATTGTAACATTTCAATGAAAGAATTAGAACCAGGATAAGTAAGCAAGTTCTGTATATGTAAACCACTATTGTATAAGATAACAAAATATGAAAAGTAACTCATAACATATATATTATGAGTTACTTTTCAATGAAAGTGCGAATGCTTGTTGTAACATTTTACCAGCAACTACCTTAAACATTGAAAATGCAGGCATATAAACTATCTGATTTTACTGTTCAGAGGACGCAAAACATAAAGCATAAAACTACTCCAGAAAATAGTACTGAAGAAAAGAAAAGGGTTGTAGCAAAATAACCAACCTAAACATTACAGATACTTAAATGCAAGAGAAAAAACATGCACATCTGAAAGAGGCTTATATTACTAGCACGTAATTCTGGAGAAAGACGGGTATTTTGGGAAAAAACTGAGTACCACAACTTGATTCAGCAGCTCAATAGATTAACAAATATGATTAGAACTCAAAAGAGGGCAAAATTCATTAGATGTATCAGCCTCAATGGGAAACAAATAATGAAATGGAAAGAAGAAGAATCAAATATTGAGTGACTCAAAACCCAATCAAGACAAATTATTAGGAATCTGCAGTCTTGATTTGCTTTCAAACTCAATTGATTCAGAAACAACCAAAATCACCGCCAATTCACAAATATGGAGTTTATCCCTGACCAATCCATTGTCTTTCTACAATGTGTTCCAAGAAATGTATCAGTTCCTACTCCCTTCAGGAGCTACCTCGTAGCAAACCTTAAAACTATCATCATTTTCATCAGAGCAGCACCAAATCTATTGTCTACCCTAACTTTTTACAAATTTCAAAATTAGTAAAAAAAAAAACATTTCTCGGTTGTCTCTCTGGTTCAGAAAACAGAATAAAATCAACAAACAGGTAAAGTGTTTTTTATTTTACATCCATTGAGGAAAATTAACACGAAATTTCATTCGTTGTCTCAATAATGTGAGAACGATTAAAACCAAAAGCATGAATATTCGCAGTATAAAACCAGATTCACCAGTAACCTAAATCACACGGCATACATGCAAATGAAAGAAACTTCAAGATTGTCTAACTTAAGTTATCCTTCGAAAATACGCAACCCATTAACATAAAAGTATAAAACCAACAGAATGAACTTCGAAGTGCCACAAAAGAGACGAAAGCAGGGGAAGGGATAGGAAGAGATAAGCAAACATAAATTCAAAGTGAAGAAAGAAAGCAAACGATGGGTAAGAGAAATGAATTGGGTACCTTCAAAGTGAAAAGGGTTAAGGTGGGGAGTTCTTCGAATTTTGGAAACCAAACGGGAATTCGGAAGATCCCGGAGAGGGAGAGAACAATTGAAGTACACTGATAACTGTGAACTTTTTTATGCACAAAAGGACAAAAAAGTAATTGCCAGCAAGTAAAGAACAATGCTTTACCAAATTCATGCGGTTTGACTGCAAAATTCATCATCATTCGTCAATAAGGAACAATAACGAAATTAGATTTGTTTTAGTATTAATATATTTATTTTGTCAAAACATAGCATGTATAGAGATTTTCTTAAAACTTGTTTGGAAAAATTAATGGAGTAAGACCCGGTTCAAGTCATGCAACCAAAAAAATAAACAATGAATAAGTTAAGAGCATTATAATACTTTAAGGAAACTTCCATTAGTTGGTGTGTTTGGTATCAAACATAAATTCATTAGAAGACTGGCATAGATATAGATTATAATTTATAAGAGATTAATCTTCAATGGGTAGAAGGTAGGATTTTTCATTTTTTATTTTACCTGTTTTATATCCTTCAATTTAATTAAAATAACTTTCAATAATTTCTTACCAAACACACCATATTAAATGTCTCATGTAAGTACACTGTTTTAGAACGGTTTGATATGTGTTATCGTCTATCTTTTTATAGAGATTATGTTTAAAAAATATGTATTATATGGTATGTCAAGATTTTTTTTACAAGAGTAGCATTTTCGGAATAAAGCCTATTGCATAATTTATCATAATTTTTGAATGATTGACTTTTTGAGATTTGTAGAAATTAAAGTTGTGTTCATGTAACTCCCTTAGTACAAAGTTTAGGGTTTGTTTGGTATAGTGTTGTTGAATGGAATAAATATAAGAATAATCTGTTTTGGATACTCATACTTCATGAAAATTAAAATGTCAATTATCATATTGATTTTTGGGTGACATTCTGAATCATTTCAAATCTCAATCATTCCGTCGACTATCTACTACCTAAATTAGGACAAGCCGAACTCGGGATGGGCTTTAGAAAAAATCACGCGTTTTTCGGGCCAAATTTGGAACTCGGGTCTAAAGCCATGTCCATATACGCAGCGTGCCGGCTTCGGGCCGGACGGGACCCGGATTTTGAAAAGAAAAAAAAAATTCCTATTAGATTTTTTTTAAAATTAAAGTATTACACAAAAACAAAGTAGTTCAATGTTTGTAGATGTTTGAAACATATTATGAGGTCTCCTGTTTGATTTATACCGTTTTACCCTTATATTTTACAATTTAATTTGCTTTTTTAAAAGGGCTTTTGGGCCTCACTATAGGTCCGGATGTACCATTATCATTGCTCGTACATGTCCGTTTATTCAGACGGACGGCCGGACCGACTATGTCATGGTCTACTAATACCATATACTAAGTGTAGTTGGATTAACCATCATGTTTTTAATATGTATTAAAACTTTTTATGTCAAAATAATACCCTACCCATAAATATTTGATGCGTTGACAAACATAATCAATCAAAAGACCATTAAGTGCAGTCGAACTAAATCATGTTATTAAAAAGACCAAGATGATAAAGATAGGCATTGAAGGTGAGAAAAACAAGCTACAAGGATCCGACTAAAGAGAAACACGAGAAGAAAAGGAAGTAAATTGAAAAGAAAAAAAAAAAGATGATTGTTTTTTTAAATTTTTTTTTTGTATAACCTTAGTACTAATATATATATATTCAATATTTTAATATAAAACATACGTTCAATACAAAGAAAGTCATATCAAATAAAAAATTTAAAAATAAGCCTTACTAACAAATACTTTTATATAAATATTGAGAAAATTGGGTGCAATAAAACTTTTTTATATATATAAGCTACAAATAAAACTTTTTTTGTATGTGAGTCCATTTCTAGAATCGCGTGCCGATAATCACTTTTCCACGCTAATCGAAGGTCATGATACACTCCCCATGACTTAGCCATGGGACTGAACATATCCCAATGTAAGTCCCAACACCATGTAACCAATTACCTTTATGATCCCTAATAGCTCCGCCTACAACATAACCATCATTATTTCGAGCTCCATCGGCATTGAGTTTGACGAATGGGGGAGTAGGCGGATCTCAATTCACCGGAATAGAACATCTCGATGCCACCGATGATACGGGGTTGAAGATGAGTTTTCCATGTTGAAATGTACTCCAAAGTACGTTCCCGAACAAGTGTACTCCTACTCCCTTGCTCAAAGCGGTTCTCAAAAATCTCCATATTCCTCCACCTTCACGTCCACCTAATGGCTACTACAAAAACCTCACTTCAAAAACAATTAGAAGTAAAAAAACCGGGTTGAAGAAAGATTACCTTGAATCCAAGCAGTGAAGGATGTAGATAGAAAGGCTCGAAGTAAATATCCGCATGAAGCTGGTACCACATAAGCCGGACCTCAAATCAATCCCGGAACAGATGAGTAGCAGACTCCTGAGCATTTCCACGAGTCAAACATCTACTATCAAAGGACAAGTGCCGACGTACACGCTCAGTCTGAGAGAGCACTCCCCTGTATACGTAAATTCCGAACAACCTTGAAGATAGAACAATCGGGAGAACTGATTATTCATTTCGGAGACAACAAACTGTATGCCGAAGATACCGAATAAACACCATCGAGTGTAATAGACCAACAAATCTCATCCTGCAAGACAAAAATAGTAGAAGAACTAGCAATAGTGGAAGAATAAATACCTTCAATAGGTTGCATGGCTATAAGGCGTCTAATAACAACATGTGGGAGTCATCGGCGAAGCTCCGGAAGCATCCAACCAGCCGACTGTGAAGACCAAAAATCACAAACCATCATATTTGAGGAAAGATGATCGGAATTTTCAAAACACAAAGCCACAAAGGATGATCGAGTAACCAAAAATCATCTCATAACCGTATAGCTTGACCATTCTCTATAACTCATTAACAACAAAAGTACACAAACCCTCGAGGATAGATGACCACGTAGGAGAAGGAGCATGGTGAGAAGTCGAAGTCGAGCGAATATATTTACTGCGGGAAACCGAAACCCATAGATTATGTTCATTCTGTAAGAATCGTCAACCAAGCTTACCAAGAACAACTTTATTAAGCGTTTCCATTCTACGAAGCCCCAAACTCCCATCTATTTAGAGCAATTGAACACACTCCAAGGAATCTTGTGAAGGGTGCGAGAAAACTCGTCATGGCCCCAAACAAAATAACGGATAATCCGGTCCATAATGTCACACCCCTCTCTTTCTTAGGTATAGACAAAGTATCCACAACATAAACGGGTAAAGAAGATAAAACTGATTGTACGTGCCAAAGTATCTCTTCTCGCAAAGCTGAAAGACTTACTACGCCGTCCACTAAGATGGTCATTCATTTTATCAAGGAGAGGAGCAAAAGTATCCTTAAAAATCCGTCCTTGCAAATTTAGAACTCCTAAATAATTGCCAAGATTGCGGGTATCTTGGACCCCACACAAACCATCCAACTCATTACATAATTCCCTATGAACATTAGGAGATACGTAAATTTTAGATTTATAAATACTCACCTTTAAACTTGAAGCATGACATAACAAATCAATGCAGTCATAACAACCCGCATTTGAGCGACAAAAGCTTCAACAAAAAGAGTGATATCATATGCGAAGAATATACAACGGTCCCTCGGGATAGAAAATTAGGCTTACACTACCCTTGATCCACAACATCCAAGATAAGGTGACTAAGACGTTCTACACATAAAACAACACAAGTAAGGAGGAATGAGATCCCCAGACGAACCCCCTACTAGTCATAAACTGGTCCGTAACCTTACCATTCCAAAGAAGCTGCATCCGAATAGTAGAGACACGCTTTTGTATCATAAGAACCCAACTACTAGGAAAACCAACCATAGTAATAGTATCCTCAATGAAGTCCTTCCTAATACGGTCATAAGGCTTTTTCAAGTCTTACTTCATAAGCATCCACCTCTTTCCCGTCTTCTTGTGCCTCATAGCATTAACTACTTCCTGCATCAAGACAATATTAGGGATAAAGGTCTCTGTGTCGGTCCCACTAAAGAACCCATAATGCCTTGCATTCGCATCACCATAACCTTAGAGATAAATTTATAGATAACATTCCAAAACGCAATAGGCCGGAACTAGGAGATCCGTTTTGGTTTGCCAACCTTAGAAATTAAAGAGATAAGTGTATCATTCATACCTTCCGGAAGGCGTTGAGTATCATAAAATCGAACTACCTCCACTAGGACATAATTTCCCACCGTACCCCAACAACGCTAGAAGAAAACTGGTTGGAAATCATCCACACTTGGAGATTTATAATCTCCAATACTCTTAACCGCCTTGCGACACTCGTCCATGGTAATCGGTATTGCAAGAGAAGTCAAATCTCCGACATCAATTATAGGAAAAGAAACAATAATCGTTCTTGGAACAACCGTAGTACTAGGACCAATCGCATGTATGTTATAAAGATCACGAAAGAAGGAGATTGCACGGACTTTAAGCAACTGGAAATCCTCGACCCAATGTTAGTGTTGATCATCAACAAACCGCCCCACTACACATTTTCGTCGTCGACGGATAGAAGTAGATTTATGAAAATAGGAAGTGTTACAATCGCCGCAACTCAACCATTGTTCCGTAGACTTCTGGAACCAATTCTCCTGGTGCAAGCTAGCTCTAATTGATTTTTAAGCCGAGCCCCACGAGCTATTAGACGGCGAGAAAAAGCAGCAGTCGGATTTTGTTGGAGAGCAACAAACTTACTAGTTAAAATATGCTTCATGCGGTAAATATTTCCGAACACAAAGCGATTCCCCGTAAGTAAAGAAAGTTTAATAGAAGGGAGAGCCTTACCTACCTCTAGATTAGTAAACCGTGGCCACCGGAATCCTCACTTATTGTCGTGCTCATCCCGTATTGTCTTCATCGCTCTCATATTTCCTGTTGTTGTGCTCCTCCCCTAGACCCTACTGTTTTCGCCTACTGTCGTGCTCCCCCTACTGTCTTCGCCACCACCGCATCTTATCCACTGCCGGATCCAGGTTTGACAAGTTATCCTCTCGCCTTCAGCTAACCCCGATCTCACTTACAACGCCGCCTTACTACCACCAAGTTCGCCATAACCACCACTAATCTCAATTCGTGACCTAGTTTAGTCAATTCCAACTTAATTATCTTCATCTTCCCTCTTTGGTTGATTTTTCATTTCTAGAAACAAAAAAAAAAAGAAGCCCAATTTAGTTTGTCCGTGACCTAGTTCAAATCGGAGGAATCTCCGATTGGGTATTACGAAATGCTTTTCATCTTGGGTATTCGTAATCATGGGTAGTATTTTAGTAGTAACCATGAGTATTGGTAAATTGGGTAATTAAAATTTATAGGTATTATGATTGAAATTGAAAATCGGGTTTAAAATAGGTAATTAAGGGTATTCGACTTGGGTAATTGAAATTGGGGATCACGTACAATCGAAACCTAAGAATTACCATATTTTTTTGCAAAAGGCGGCAGCACCCCAGAGTACGGAATTGGGCGTCAAGTATTATCTTTAGGCTTTCATTATTTTATATATTGTATCATGATCTCTATCTATACATGGGTTGCAAACCTAAACCCAAACCGGCAAACCACCGGTTTAGCGATGACATTATAAAATAAAAAAAATTAAAAAAAAGAAATAAAATTAAAAACCGGATATGAAGCTAACCGTCGGTTTAAACCGATGGTTTGGGTGGTTCAAACCGGCGGTTTGCGTCTATTGGAATGTTTTGTTTTTTTTAAAAAAAAGAGCTTAAACCGACGGTTTGACTCGGTTCAACCAACGGTAAACCGTCGGTTTAAACCGATGGTTTTGGTTGGTTCAACCGTCGGTTTAGGTTTTTTATTTTCTCAAACTTAAACCTAAACCGTTAACCGACCGGAACCTAAACCGGCAAACCTAAACCGCCGGTTTGGCCCGGTTTGAAAACCGCCGGTTCGACGGTTTGGTTCAAACCGAGCCCATCACTATCTCTATCTCCGAATTATTTGTTTCATATGTACTCTGAAACTACACAATAAAATTTTCTCCAAGGATATAGTCAATAAAATTTTGTATTCTAACAAAAAAAATATATATTGTTTTTTTTTTAATTTTATTTTTTCTCGTATTTCCCACAAAGATATTATAGGAAAATCCAATTTTAAAATACATGGCTTTTTGATCGAAGAGCAAACAAATCTTCTCATCAATCACAACAATATATGTTCAAACTTGTCGATGTTCAGAGCATATAGTTTTGACTCCTTTAAAGACTAACATCTAGGGTCAATGTTTAATGTTTTTTTTTGGTGGTTTAAGATACTTTCTGTGTTATTTATTTATGGTCAATACTATTTACATATTGTATAACAAGACCATTATAAAAAGACCCCACAATAAGTCTATTTGGTACTATATTTTAGGTTTTCAACTTAAACAATGGATTATGGAATTGTAATATTGTATATGCTTCTTTTCCATTACAAGACAAAATGATGATGAATAATGTGGTATGTGATGCTCCCGATCTCACGCATTGATCCAACTTTTGAGCTGTGTATACCTTTCTTTCTGATCTTCCAATCCATCTTTATATTTCTTTATCCTTTTTCTTTTCTTTCATTTTATATATTGTAATTATTTTTCCATTGGCTAGGGTTTGGTTTAGAGACGTTCAACGCACTCACTCGCAACTTCATTGCATTGACTCCTCCTTTTTGAATCTTAATTATATGTTCAAAATTATACGATTGTTGATTATACCCCAAAATTTTCAAATCAAAAGAGGATTATAAAATATATGTTATTATGAATTACTAGAAATGTATATGGAGTTGCTCATCGATGTGTAATTATGGCTAGGAGTTTTGTTTCGTATGTTTGAGAGAAATTAATTATGTTATGTAACAAGTTATTATGAATCACTGAAAATTTTAATATCTTTATATTTAAGAGCGACATGAACAATTATTCTTGTACGCAAATTATAAACATAACACGTGTTAAAGGTTTAGTGACAATGATCGCGTCCTGATTTCAAACAAGGTACAACCCGGAAGAGTTCCTCATAAAAACACAAGACACCTCAAATATATATTAACCGGGATGAGACGTGGAATAACTCAATCTCGTCCCCTCCCCTACCCAATCCTATGACTTTTGTATGCCGACACCTTAATTACAACAACATTACAAAGAACAAAAAAATAATACAAATATTTAGAGGAGCGAACAAAACCTAATAGATGAATGAAATAGAAATGGTGTTAAATATAGGTTCCATTAGCATCAAGGGATTATCAATCATCGTGGTTAAAGGGGTTATTTGGGGAGATTATTTTGACCACTTTTTCCTAATCCAACTCAACTTGGATTATCGAGCAAATACATCTTTTGGATAACCATACTCATGATTGTATGATTTGGTTATGTGAAAGGATGGTGTGTTTTTTTGTAAGTTCATGTTATCATCTACTTATGGAAGTCGAGCCATAAGAGAGGTCCTCTAGTAGTTCTCATGTTATATAGTTGTTTTGGCGCCTGGATATTTCACCGAGAATACGTGATTTTTTTGTGGAGGTTATGTCGAGATGTTCTGCTTATAAAGGCTAATCTATTCCGGCGTCAATGTACGGCGGATCCATTGTGTTTTCACTATGGAAGGGAGGATACAAAATCACACGTCCTTGTCACATGTTCTTTAGCTGCTCAAGTGTGGTTTTCAATGTGCGGGACTGGGTTTTCCGGTTGTTATCACATTCTGCGAGGGAAGAGGCTGAACAAGTGTGCACTTTATCATATGCTATTTGGATTGCTAGAAATGCTTGATTGTTTTGCGGGGTCCAAAAAGAGCCTCTTGAATTGTCGAAGACTCGATAGGTGAATTATTGGAGTAGCGAAGGTCACTAGTGTTAGGAGGAAAGATTTAATTCCTTATGTTCCTACTCCGGTAAAGAGATTTGTGAACCGAAGATTAGGTAGCATGGGGTCCGCTGAGGAGTTATTTTTTGGGGCGAGATTTAGGTTAATAGGTTCCGTTTTTGCAAACGGAAATATGTTCTCATAAAAATGCGCATCTTGTGTTGTAAAAATTTCTCTAGTATATAGATCCAACATTTTCCACCCTTTTTGAGTAGATTGATAACCTATGAAGATGCACTTTCTACCCCGAGATCAAAATTGATCAAAAGATCGAGGGAGAAGGAAATAATATGCAAGACAACCCAACACCAGTAGATGTTTAAGACAATGTGGTGAGCCTTGAAGAAGCTCACAGGAAGTTTTGTGGTGAAGGACGGGTGTAGGAATTCGGTTGATAAGATAACAATAAGGATACATTCTCCCCAAAGCAAGATAGGTAATTGCCCTTGGAACATAAGGGATCTACAATATTAAGGATTTGACGATGTTTATGTTCTACCATACCATTTTGTTGTGGTGTGTAGTTAAAAGAGGTTTTTAAGCGAATGCCCTTGCCCTGAAGAAAAAGGTCTAAGACAAATAAAGTATTTTGCATTATCACTACGAAAGGTTTTGACACATGTACTTAATTGAGTTTTGACCATGACATTTATATTTTCCCTTTAGAAGATAAACCCAAGTATAACGAGAGTAATCATCTAAAATGGTCAAAAAATAGGAACAACTGGAGGTAGAAAGGGTGTGATAGGGACCCCAGATATCTAAATGAATTAAATCAAACATCGACGAAGCATGAGAAATGTTACTCGGAAAAGAAGATGTAGGTAGTTTGGCCCGGAGACAAATCGTAGGGAGATCCGGTGTCTGGAGAGGAAGGATGACCTAGACGTTGGTGGTAGAGGAAGGTAAGGTCGAAACATATTGGACACGACAAAGGTGGATAAATGTTTGTCATCCAGCAAAGCTAATATATTCAATTGCAGCTTCATCTACTCCAATCACCGTCCTCTTAGTATTGTCCTGTATTACACAAAGTTTATTAGTGATCATAAAAACACAATTAAAATCCGTAGTTAACTAATTTAGAGATAAGAGATGACATTCTAATCCCGGAACAAATAATACTCGAGGTAGGCGAAGGAGGACATTTATTTGAAGAGCGCCTGCGTGTCCAACGGAAACCAAAACACCATTTGGAAGCTAGCTTGATCCAACATTTGGTAATCGGACTTATTGAGGATAGTAGCGAGCGATCCCCTACGGTGAGCGCTTGCCTTACTTAGTGGGGTAGCCGATACTATATGGAAATATGTTAAGGGATTAGGGGAGACATAGTTAGCTTGTCCCGTTGTTTCAATAACTATGGTCGTCATGGTACTGGCCAAAGTCGTTTCTTATACCGGTCAAAGTCTTCTGTGATACCGATCAAAATTTTCTCTGATACCGTGACAGTGGCAGAAAATAATCAACTTTGACACATGTGTTGAATTGTGTTTTTGTATTGGAAGCACCTAGACCTGGGCAAACGCGAGCCGGCCGGCCCGCCCGCGAAAATGGGCGGATATGGCAGGATGACTAAGCCTGGACAAGACGCTAGGTCCGGTCCGGTTTTAAAAAATAAAAAAATAAAACTTCTGTAACCCTAATCCATCCTTCAAACTCCTTCTCTTTCTCCTCCCGCCGCCCAGAACTCAAAAGCTTTTGGCTTCTTTTCCCGCTTCTCTTTCTCCTCCCGTCTTCTCTTCCACGCTTCCCGTCTTCTCTTCCCATCTTCTCCTTCTATCTTCCTCGGCCTCGGCATCTTCCTCCGCTGGCAGTTCGTCTTCTCTTCCTCGACCTCGGCATCTTCCTCGGCCTCAACATCTTCCGCTGGGAGTCTGTGCAGACGCTAGACAGGAAAAAAAAAAGAAGAGGGCTGACGGGTTGTCCGGGTCCGAGTGGATCCAGACATACTTTCCAGCCCGGAGTCTGGCCCGCATAAACGGGCAACTTTCGAGCTAGGGTCAGGCCCGTACCCGCCCTTCTACCGAATGCGCCCATAATTGAAGAAATAGTTAGGTTGAATAAATATTGTGACGAAAACTTTAACAAATTTGAGATCGGTGAAGTAATCGATGTTGGGGTAAATATACCTTTAAATATAATAATATTAAGCTATTTTGTTTATTTTAAACGAATATAGGGGTAAATTCAACTTTAAGTCGTCCGTTTGTTTTTAGAGGGGTGATTTTAAAATGGTTAATGAAAATGATTATGTTATTTCAACTCTTGTTCTTGTGTTGCTTCAACTTCCACCTCATGTTGCTTTAACCAAACAGGTTTTTTGTGGTAAAAAATCTCTAACGTTTCATTTTAGCTGGTAAACAACATGATTTAATAACAATTAAGTAATCTTCCGTTTTCGGTATGACCGTTCAAATTGTGGTCTGGACCGGTTTGGACCGGACATGAACGAAAATTTGTAATTGGACCGAAACAATTTGCCAATTTTGTAAATGGCTCAATTCTAGGCCCAAAAATATAAAGAAATTTAGTCTGGACCGGATATTCAGGTCCGATCCAAACACGTCGAATGAACAGTCTTTCGGTCCAGATGCGGTCTGGTTCAGTCCAGATCCGGATGATGAACAATACCAGTTTTTGGCAATAATTCTTAGCAATTTCAAATATTCAATATTATGTTTATTTTAAACGAATAAAAGAACTTAATCAAGAGAAATCTTCCCTAACGCATCGAAATTATTTTCCCATGACAATAATCATCGATTTTTTGCAAAATAAACATCCATTACTACACAGACACACAAAGAAAAATTGACAAAATCTTTGATTTAACTACACAAAATTACTACAAGCAATTTTACCAAGAAACAAGCAACCTACTGAACTAGTCTATCATACATAAAAATCAACATCAAGTTCAACAATCTTCTCTATTCACCTGATGATCAAACCTCGTCATGACCAACATTACCGACTTCATTTTCTGCTCGAGTTCGTTCTTCTTCTGCATGCATCTCTTCCATTGCTCGGAAATATGCATAAGGTCCTGAGCCTGGAACCCAAAAACCATAAACTATTCAAACTAAAAATCTAAGTTCAATATATGTTATATCATCAACTCATAACGAACCTTTGATATCGTATGGTGGAGGGAAGAACTGGTGGTAGCAAAACAAGGCAACTGTAATTCCTGCAAACACAAGCAACATACTGATGTTCATTAAAACCAACAAAAAAAAACCCAGAAAAACGACAGCTAAACAAACCTAATAAGCCTCCAGCGAACACATCTTGCCAATGATGCCAATAGTCATCAACCCGAGAAACAGCCACGAGAGCTGCAGCAAGAAGCGGTAGAATAACTAGACATAGCTTTGCAACATGTCCTTTCCGATCAAACGCGTTGATTTTTCCAGATATGTAGAGTGACAAAAATCCAAGACCAGCAAAGGACCCTGTCCAAAACATGTTCTTTATAAAAACTCAGTTGAATATTTCCTGCACAAGATTTTGGTTTACTGAATACACTTACAAGACGAGTGACCGCTAGGAAAACTCTTATGTCCTTCCCTGATAACGCTATCTTTACCGTGACATATGACATTGCCTAGACCATCATACTCCTGAAAAATCAAGAAAGCCATTAAAAAAAAATATCATATTGAAATTTTACAGAATATGTTACATAAATGAGTTTTTAGTTTTAGTACATCTTTGCCATCAGGAAAGCATCTCCAGAAGAAATCAGGCCTAGGGCGACCGACACCATCCTTAATAGCATCAGTTATGACAGCAGTGATCAGTATTGCGTACAACAGCCCTGTTATCTCAAACAGATTAGGTAACTGATTTAACTGTCATAGCTGCATTCCATTGATTTGGTACTGTAAGAGGAAAAGGTTACCTACCGAGTGTGGCATGATGCAAATCATAAACGTTTTTCTTCCGATAGTAGAAGACCGAAAATATGACAATAGGCAACACTACAGCATACAACTTACCAGTGGAAAAAAAAATTCCAAAAGCCAAATCTCAGTTCTGGATAGCTGAACAAAATGTAACTGAATAAAGGTGAAATTTCTTACAGGGACAGCCCATAAGGGAACTGTGTTATCCTTCAAAGGGTACTTGAGATCAGTCATCATATCCTTGCCAACGAATCGATAGAAAGGATGGATTACAAGGAGAATCGTTTCTAATACGATGAGGAGGAGAAGAATGAGCCAGTCATGGCGGTGAGCTCTCGCGAGTTTGTATCCATGATCTTGAATGAAGCATGTTTCTTGAATTTCTGCTGATGCCATCCTGCAAATTTCAACATTTGATGTATAATTTTGAGCCAAATTTCAGCATAAGTAAAAAAAAATCTCTTAAAGAAACTTTCAACATTTAGGCTTTGTTAGAAAACACAGTTCATTCTTCACATGCTTCAAATTCCTTCAATCATTGATCAAAATTCAAGACAGATTCCAACTTACAGCATGATATTTGCGTTGTAAACAAAAAGGGCAAAGATTAACGTAAATTACTATTCAAAATTCAAAATTACAGCCATGGAATTAGATTTTACCAACCTGAAGACAAACAGGCGAGGCTAATGCAACAAGAACCCAAAATTAGAAAGACGGTTTAAGTAATTACAGTTTCTGCTTAGCCAGCCATTGAAGAAGGTCAACGTATGAATGATTGACCCAAAGGATTAATTAGCGGTTATTTGGTTGGTTGAGGGTTTCAGTTCAGCCAATGGCAAGGAGAAGTAAGAAAGGTTCATCTTATCTAACTATCCCACCTTGTGAATCAATCAATTCCAAGCTTGTGACTTTAATTTGGAAATGATAAAGAAAAAAGAAAAAAAGCAAAGTCGAGAATTTGTACATATAACCAGCAACGACAATAATAATGGAGGGTTGAGGGGTCCATGCAAACGCGGAATTGAAGAGAAATTTGTGAAATAAGGTAGAAGATGAAATGCAAGTTGAAGACAGAAGGGACCTTTTTCAGATGGGGACTAGTGGTCGCCGGAGAAGGACGACAAACTTGTCGATATCGCCGGTGGAAGAGAGACGAGTGGGAGTTTACGAAAGTTCAACTTTTAAATGATATATACTTAGTGAGTAATTGCGTTTAGTGAGATGATAATCAATTTGACAGTTGAAAGTAGCAATCGGTCAATGGGCAATAATTTTCTAATTCAAGTTGAACCGTCTGCAACTTTTTTGTGGGTATTTAGGATGTGTTTGGCGATGTTAAAAATTGTAGATATACACGTATATCAAGTTAGTAAAAATTTCTTTGTGTCCTTTCAAAAAAAATTTTCTTTGTGAGGTATGTGAGGAAATGAAAACGAAAAAAAAAAACGTAAATATTGATATGTAACCCTAACTCATAATTATTAGGTGGTGAATATCTCCGATAATAATTTATAAGTATATAACATCTTTATTGATTAGTGTCATACTTTATCATTACTTAATATATTAACTTAACTTTGTTTAATATGTTACGAGATTTTGTATTTATTTATGATATATATATATAAATATGAGTTTTAGGTATAATAAATAGTTAAATAATTTGTGTACAAGAAAAATAATCTAATAATATTTTTGAGTTAATTTATACGAAGCAAAAATCGTGTAAAAAAATTTAGTTACAATGATTCTTGTACAAACAATTTAGTGTACAATAGATGCGTCTCATTTACAAGAATAATAAAATTAATACGTCTCATTTATAAGAATAAGTTACTGAAAATATGTCTCATTTACAAGAATAATCAAGTTACAAATGTTTCAATTAGTATATAATTGATTATATTGATAAGGGTAAATCAGTCTTTATATGTTTTATTATGTCATTTACTAATTAAATTATAGGAGTGAGATATACATTAACTCATAATAGTGAACTAAGACACTTTGTCCAATTCTCTCTAAATATAATAGTAAAAATGAACAAAAATAATACCAACTTTGAAACATGGAAAAAAATACAAACCTTAAAAATTACTAATTGATATACAAACATTAAATCAATTTTGATATGTAGTGAAATTATGTCAATTTTATTACAAAAACTGCTCATAACTTTTTAAATCACATAAAATCACCCTACATTATATTTTCGTTAAAAATCACCCATATCATTTTTGTATACCTAATGAATTATATAACAACTGTTATTTAACCTTCTTATTCTTAAATATTTTAGTTCATTTATTAAAAATAAAACTATAAGAATGATCGAAAAGTTTTAAAATTTTAAAATAAAATTTTGGTTAAAAGAACTATACTTGATGACATTCTCACAAAATTTTAACATAAAATAAGATTGATTTCAAACTCTTAAAATTTTAAAACATGAAATGAAGATCTTTTCCACAAATTTACGTTAAATATATAGATTTTAAACTTTTAAATTAAACAAAATTTTCAATAATTCTTTCATTAAATTTTACCTACTAACATGATTTTTTCCTTTAAACTACCCATAAAACAATAATAACACCAAAATTAGTCCAATTAACATAAATTTTAATGTATAAACTACCTTAAATTTAAGAATAAAGTGATGACTAAACTTTATTACCTATTTTGTTAAAAATACAAAAAAGAAAAATAAATAAATAACATAGGTGATTTTTAAAAGAAAATAAAATATAAGAATTATTTTTTGTGATTTTAAAATATATAGGTGGTTTTGTAATAAAACTTATTCACAAATTCACCCCTATCAACGCTACTTTCTTTAATTAGAAATAGTTTATATATTAAATAATAATTTATAATGTTTGTTTTATTTTTTTATACCTTATACTATTTTTGGTCATCTTTCAATATAATATAAGCACTTATCATTAAAATCATCTTTATCATTTTATTTAGAGGCTAATCAAAATATATTTTTAGACTAATACTACTCCGTCTTTAGTGATACATCAATAACTTTTAGTAAATAACAAGTTTCAATAATTATTGAGCTACTTAATCTACTTTATTTCAAAGAAAAGATTTTTAGTTATTTGTATTTGTTATGATTTTTTCTTATTTGAAAAAAATAAAGTAGGACCTGAAATCTAGATCGGACATATACACACAAAATTTTATATTTGAATTCCGGATTCGATCCATATTTAACCGAAAGTAAAAAAAAAAAAAATTCTTGTCCTTTTGTCCAACCAGAGTTTGATCCGGTGTATTAGTCTCCATCTATCAGACCGTATTACTATGTATAATACGATTAATTATTTATTATATATTAATGTTAAATTTATAAATACATTTATATGGTATATATATATATATTTATTTATTTATTTATTTATTTATTAAAATTTAGATTAACCTTTATAAGTTTATCATGGTGAATATTTCAAATAGATTATCCTACTTATAACAGGGAATATTTCTAACTCGGACCAGCTGGCCGAGTCCAAGAAGTTATTTGCAAGTAGTTAAAGGTATTAGTATAGCTAATTGAAATACCTGTAGTAATAATAATAATAATAATAATAATAATAATAATAATAATAATAATAATAATAATAATAATAATAATAATAATAATAATAAAGTATACCGACAAAGTAGATATTTGTAAAAATTATGATGATTTGACGTGCCAAAATAAATTCCACCACTGACTTTATGTAACACTAAATGTGAGTATGTACCATCTTTCACCTAACTCTCTTTAGTGATGTCGCCTTGAAAACCAATGAAAGGTGAATTTTACTTGTTGGTCTATCAAAGCTTAGATCATGGAGGATAAATGGGTCATGGGCCTACACTCCTTCCACAACAAATTGGGCCACCGGCCCCATGGGCCCGAAATTACTTGGGCTATCAAAGCCCAAGTAATCATGACTTGATCGAACTTTGTAGATTATAGGACTTGCTATATGGGACGAGCTACGCATACTCCCGGTTTAAGTTCATCCCACTTTTCAAACGAGTCGAATTTGAACACATTTTAAAGCGGTTGAAATATAGCCTCTACGCGGGCTCAAGTAGAATAACATAGTATGATTGTTATATTATCCGAACTACTTAACTCGAAAAAAGCTTGAACTCATTTCCTTTCTGAACGAGTCATATACAAACAAATTTTAAAAATCGTATAAAATTTAGGTTATTATCAAACATGTGTTACGGCCTAATAGAATAGGTTTCATTTAAATCATATTCCAATCCACTAAAATTTTGGCACTAAATAACTTAGTTTAATTTTCAAACAAGATATGAAAACTCATTAGGTTTGGTTCGGGTAACAATCATGCTAGATTGTTTGAAGTCCAAATCTATTTTTTTTACAAATTTTATGTTTTTGGATAATTTTTGGAAGACTATAAGAGTAAGTTTAATTTTGCAACAACATAACAATTTCGAATGTAATGTAATTTTCTAATTTATTTTAGATGTTTAATTGAAATATATATGTTGATAAGTAAAAAATAACAATTACTAAAAATTGGTATATTCAGTTTTCCATTCCCATTAGTAGTAATGTTATGAACATTGATCCAACGGCGAAATGATCTCCAAAACATTACGCATTCATGACTATGTCCTAGCAATCGGGTTACGGGTTCTTACTGATTACATAGAAAAACGATTTTAAACCCAAAATTGTACATGAACAACAAATTAAAAATAATAGCATTTGAATGTGCAAAGACGGAAGAACAATTAAAGTCATCTAACTTTTCGATTTCATAGAATAAATATTAAACAACCCAAAAAAAGAAGACCAATAAGCAAAATAACCAAACAGATTTCCCAAATCAATGTTTTCACGGGTACGAAATATCAGCTACACCGTTACGATCAGTGCCGGTAAATGCATGTTTTGAAGCCGTCCATAAACAAACATCTGAACACTGCTCTTGATCCCGAGCATCGCTATAACCATCCCAATCAATCAACCCTTGGCTACTAGTACAACTGCAATGGGTAAGAGCAGTTCCTTCGAAACCGTAGGATTGTCCATCGGGGAATACATGTACGCCTAAATCGCCGGTGGCCGATTGACAATGTACAGTAAGGTCGGATCCATCTCCCATTGCGTTCTTGATAATCACATGCTTACCAATAGAAGAAACTCCCCTTGTTCCATATGTTGTACAAAGGATCATAACAAGAACAAAAAAACTAGTACCTTTTAGTGTAGCGCTCATCCTCAAAACAGATAAACTCAAATATTGATTTTTTAGACATTGTTAACCTATATATATAATTTATTTGAGCGTTTGAATCTTGATTTGAAAAAAAGTTTTTAGTAATAAATTGAGTTATTATTGATAAATATTTAATGAATATTCTATTTTAAATTCGCGAGATTCATGAAAATAGTGGAGAGCAAATCTTTTAGCCACCTGCATGATCTTCATTCATTCTATGTCCAATCATTAGTTATCATTCTATGTCCAATGTATATTACTCCTTACAAAGTAAATTATTTTAGCATTAAAGTGGAAAATATTACATGAATCGTAGAAAATAAATGGATACAGAATTTCTTTTTGATGATTGCTTACCGATTTAAGTTTTTTCATTTATGGTGTTAGCAAGAAAATTGTATAAATATTGACAATTATATTCAATATTTATAGTTTATATCGCAATTAACGTGATTTTAGAGTATAATATTTGGGATAATTATGTATTTTTAACTTTTATTAATAAATAAATTTTTCAATGATATCTCTTTTTGCAGTAGAGACGGGGAGCCTTGATCTAGCTTGTCCGTGAGATTAAATTAACTTGTGAAAAAAAGGCTAACAAATGATAAGTATTTGGGTCGCTACTACTCAAACATCGGTTTTTTAAAAAGAAACTAAACCAGAAGGCAGTGAATGAAAAACATGTTAAACTAAAGGAAAATTAAACGTGAGAGAAACGAGGTGATCACGCAACTGCGCTCGCTTCTCTAAAAATGTGACGAAACTGGATAGTTCAATTTCTAGGAGTCTACGTAGGAAGCCTTGACACCTTGATACCATACTAAATAGTGGATGCGTGTTCGGAATCTCTTGGCCCACCATCTTAACAACTAATGCCGAATCGATCTCGATAAGAACTCTATATGTGCCCTTATTCCAAGCAAAATGTAAACTCATGCATATTCCCTATAGCTCCGCATTTGTACACCGGGGGAACCGATGCTACAGGAAAAAAAAATCCTCCCGTCATTGCCCATACTCGTCCTAGAGTAATGTTCCGGCAACAACAATGCCTTCCTTGATCTTAACGGCACCATCAAAGTTAAGCTTGAACCACCAGCTGGCGGCATTGTCGATCTAACAAACGTGAGACCATACCCTATAAAGGTTGCAACTTAAATAGAAGGGATACTAGAGAGATGTACCTCATTTGATTGGCTATGAAAATAGTCATATGGTTAGGAGGAAGCGAGTCCCGGAACACATTTACATTCCTCCACTTTCAGGCCCACCAAAACTAGACAACAAATCAACAATTTCATGGTAAACTTTCTGCATGCTCGAAATTGGAAGATAGAATAAGCAATAGTCATTCCGGGTCATGAAGAGAGAATAAGGGTCCCGTCATGTCCGGCGGGATTAAGGTGCCCCACAAAGCACAAATACTAGTGCAGTAACCAAGGAGGTGCACGGTAGTTTATAAGTGAGGATCACGTTTTGAACATATGTTTGAAATTGTTCAAATATGTCAACTACTCAACTATATTTAAAATTGTTTAATTATATGATCAATTGTTTAACTATATTTGAAATTTGTTCAATTACCTGACTAATTGTTCAAGTGTTAATTTATATGTTTAATTGTTTAACTATATGACCAATTTATATGTATAACAATTTTTAGTTGAACAAATACATGCTATATTTGAACAATTGTTTAACTATATGACCAATTTATATGTATAACAATTTTTTAGGGGCAAGATCCGGTGAGAACCTCTCTTAAAGTAAGGAGTAGGAACTACTAACATCCGTCAGATCAAATATTGAACATCCATGATGAAATGACCATATTAAACTTAAATAGGTGAGTTTTATTGGATTGTTCATATTTAATTCACTAGCATATAATATATCGTTAAAATAAGAAAGAATATATATTTATTTTGACTAACAAATCTCCAAATTTATTGTAACAAAATATAAACGGTTGATTTTATCATCACGAACGTTAAATTATACATGTGATGATCGTTAAAATATAATCAACCGATCGTTATGTATCAACTGGTCGTTAGGTATTAAAATTACATTCGTTAATTTGTTAGGTCGTTAAAATTATTGTCGAAATTAGTGGGATATTACGGTCGTTAATTTGTTAGTTTGTTATAGTTTTAGGTCGTTAATTTGTTAAGTCGTTAAAATTACGGTCGTTAATTTGTTAGGTCATTATAAATTTAGGTCGTTAATTTGTTAGGTCATTAAAATTATGGTCGTTAACTAGATTAATAAAGTTTCTCCGGTGGTCAAATATGTTTTAGGTTGTTAATTTATTAAGCCGTTAAAATTACGGTCGTAAATTTGTTAGGTCCTTATAATTTTAGGTCGTTAATTTGTTAGGTCATTAAAATTACAATCGTTAACTAGATTAATAAAGTTTTTCCGGCAGTTAAACCGGTTTCACCGGTAGTTAAATATATTTTAGGTCGTTAATTTGTTAGATTATTAAAATTACGGTCGTTAACTAGATTAATAAACTTTCGCCATCGGTTAAAATTATGGTCATTAATTTGTTAGGTCATTATAAATTTTTTAATGATTTAACAATCGTTACATATTTTAGTTTGGTTTAAGTAGGTTATGAGATGAAATAATTGTGAATATTGAATATAACATATATTTTTTTAACTTAATTGGTATATTATTACACATCTAATTTAGGCAATAGATTCAGGAAATTCAGCCTATGGGTTCATCCTACGAAATCACGATGCTACGACAGTTTCTCTTGGGTATGGGAGATGTGGTAACATATCGGCCCAACATGCCGAAGCATGTGCACTTAGAGAAGGTTTGGTCATGGCCTTTGATTTGGGGATTAAAAATATTGAAATAGAAGGAGATTGTCTATCTGTCATTAATTCGGTTAAACGGATTTGGAAACCTCCTTGGGAGCTAGACCTTATTTTGTGAGATATTTCTAATATTCTTGTTGGTTTTTGTCAGGTTAGGATTCGTCATGTGTTTAGGGAAGTTAATGGTGTGGCGGATCAGCTTGCAACGTTAGGTCACGATTGCCTGCTGCCGGCCGTTTCATCCACGACCTTGGTTGACGATCTCATCCGGAAGGATGCCCTAGGGTGCAGAATCTCGAAAAGATGATGTACCCTAACCGATTATCTTATAGTATCAAAAAAAAAAGAAAAGGCAATAGAGTATGTTGATCAATAATTATTCCAACATTACCAAATACAACAGTTAATCAGGAACGTTCACACAAAACAATCGTACGGACGGTAGAGGTTCCTACTCCCTACTCTAAGAAAGGTTTCTACATGATCCTAACTATATATATATATATATATATAGGGTCAGATTCAAGTAAGAACATATTCTGGAGTACGAAGTAAGAACATCATAGAGACATCTTATTATAAATCAATGTTCAAGATATTGGTCAACTATAAATATAAAAAAAATCCACTTTCAATAAATAAAATAACATATATGGAAACAAATTTATTTGCTTTAATCGAATTTTAAGCATTCCGATCAAAATTAATATGTTCATTCCGATCGAAATGGTGGTTTTTTCTAATGATTTCGGTCGTAATAGTGAAAGTTCGATCTAAATAGTGCTTTTTACTACTAAATTTGGTCGTATGTCAAATTTCGAATTCATTCTTTGAATTTCGATCGAAGTATGTTCATTTCGATCGAAATAGTGCCTTTTCTAATATTTTCGATCGTGATAGTGAAATTTCAATCGAAATTATCTATCAAAACTTGAGCATTCCTATCGAAATATGTTCATTTCGATCAAAATAGGGCTTTTTTCTTCTAATTTCGACCGTGATAGTGAAATTTTGATTGAAACTATGGATCGAGTTTGTAACACCCCAAATCCATAGGACTCGGAGTGCTACTGGGCTAGGATCTCACAATGGATCCTGACCCTAGCCTGACAACAACTTCACTGAATCTTACAACAAGGCACTGATAGATTAAAACAAAACATAAAACTGATGTATATATATATACTGATCAAAAGGTAATACATAGTACTGCTGAGTACAAAAGTCAAAACACAACTCCGTACAGCATAAATAACCCGAAACCCCGATATCGTCCCTGTGTACGGAACCCTCAGCAGATCACCCCTCCGGATCACTCTGTAGTTCTCCTAACTTGCAAAGGATCTACAACACGGTATAAAACCGTTAGCTAACCATACACAAATATAAGATAGGCAAGAGCACAACCACACCTCATATAAACAATAACACATCAACATGATATCACACATTTACCCGGTTTATTATCTTTATAACGTTAGGCACGCAAGAGTATATAAATCAGTATATGAGAATAGGTGACACGAGGAATATAATCCTCGCCTCTGCGTGCAATAGCTAGCTGGAGTGGTATCAGCGCACCTTCCCGTATACCGTAAGGAGTGGTATCGGTACCTTTCCCGTATACCAAGTCTAGCTAGCGTACAAAGAACTTCCCAAACTCCACTACAGGATGAAAGGGTAAGTTATCACAGCCACTACAATGGGCGGTCAATATAACATAGGTCGGTGACCATAATAACACATGCTATACAACATATAACACACACAACTCAAGCACACATCCAATATAAGGACAATAGCTAAGTAAGTCCTATGGACTTACCTCAATCTCAGAAGTATCTCCCTACGAGCAAATCCCAGAAACGTCCACTCCAACTGGAGGACAACACAGACAACACAGCCTATACAAGGCACACATATATATATCACAATCCTATCACACACAAAGGGTCACACCTAGACCCAAGGGATCCATAAGGGATCAAATCCAACTCGCAACCTCAAGGCCATAACCGGCATATCTATATCATACTCGTCATAAACCGATACCTAGCATGATACTAGTTCCCTCGTACTAGAAAGGAAAGGAAACTACTTGACTATAAGTAGTTCCGGGACAAAACGCACCTGCGTGAACTAAGACCGCAGGGGCGGAAGAGGTCACCCGCAGATGCAGAAGGTAGAAGCCGCAGGGGCGGTGACACGGAAAGCAGGTACGCCGTTGGCACGACGCAGGCGCTGTGGCATGGTAGCCGCGGGGGCGGTGGCTCTTGGCCGCGGGGGCGGCGACAGTGCAGAAGACAACTTCGCGGCTTCTCTTCGGTTCTTCACGTGATCAAATCACGTCTATACTCTTCCAGATTCATACACATACACATAAATACACATTCAACAGTCACCCTATGATCAATACAACTAATCCTTAGCTAAAGAGAAGGAATCAAAGAAGAAGAGAAGGAAAAGAAGTAAGAACTCACCACTCCTGAAAATCCTAGGCTGCAGGGGGAGTCACAAACATCAAAAGCTAGCTTCCAAGCTCAGCATACACATCACTAGTATCAACATCAACCTCAAAGTACACTTTCAAAACCAAACTCCAAGGAAAACAAGAACAAGCTCACAAGGAAAGAAGGATAAGCAAGGTGAACGTAGGTAGGTCTGGAATGGAATGAGAAATGGAATGAAACCCTTGCTCAGCAAGGTAAGGAGTAAGAGAAGGCACACATATATATATATCACAATCCTATCACACACAAAGGGTCACACCTAGACCCAAGGGATCCATAAGGGATCAAATCCAACTCGCAACCTCAAGGCCATAACCGGCATATCTATATCATACTCGTCATAAACCGATACCTAGCATGATACTAGTTCCCTCGTACTAGAAAGGAAAGGAAACTACTTGACTATAAGTAGTTCCGGGACAAAACGCACCTGCGTGAACTAAGACCGCAGGGGCGGAAGAGGTCACCCGCAGATGCAGAAGGTAGAAGCCGCAGGGGCGGTGACACGGAACGCAGGTACGCCGTTGGCACGACGCAGGCGTTGTGGCATGGTAGCCGCGGGGGCGGTGGCTCTTGGCCGCGGGGGCAGCGACAGTGCAGAAGACAACTTCGCGGCTTCTCTTCGGTTCTTCACGTGATCAAATCACGTCTATACTCTTCCAGATTCATACACATACACATAAATACACATTCAAACGTCACCCTATGATCAATACAACTAATCCTTAGCTAAAGAGAAGGAATCAAAGAAGAAGAGAAGGAAAAGAAGTAAGAACTCACCACTCCTGAAAATCCTAGGCTGCAGGGGGAGTCACAAACATCAAAAGCTAGCTTCCAAGCTCAACATACACATCACTAGTATCAACATCAACCTCAAAGTACACTTTCAAAACCAAACTCCAAGGAAAACAAGAACAAGCTCACAAGGGAAGAAGGATAAGCAAGGTGAACGTAGGTAGGTTTGGAATGGAATGAGAAATGGAATGAAACCCTTGCTCAGCAAGGTAAGGAGTAAGAGAAGGAGTAAAGCACGGGTCAAAGGAGTCAACAAAACCGGCTGCAGCCGCCGTAAACCGCAGGGGCAGATCACAGGGCCGCAGAGGCGGGAACCCGCAGGGGCGGCATACGTGCCCGCGGGTGCGGCAAGGCCAATCTCGGCCAAAGCCAATCTCGGCTATGGTCCGATCTCGGTCCGAATGAAAGGGCTCTCACAGAGTTTTGAGCATTCCGATCAAAATGTGTTCATTCGAAATAATGCTTTTTTCCTACTAATTTCGGTTGTATGTCAAATGTCCAATGTATTCTATGTATTTCAATCGAAAAATATGCACTTATAAAGCAAAACGTATATTACCGATAAGATTAAGGATACAATTTTGTTAAATAAGGTAAGTTAATAATTGATAGAATGTTTCTACACACATTCCATTTTTAGTCACAAATCTCGGACGTTCAATTGTTTAGATCATACGGACAAAGGGTCCATGCCCGTCTGGATCAAAAAACCCAATACCGTTTTTATTTTATTTTTAAAATTAAAATGTAAAATACAAGGACAAATGGTAGGATTCGAAAAAACCCAATACCGGAAGCCCGTTTTTATTTTATTTTTAAGATTAAAATGTAAAATATAGAGATAAATGGTAGGATTCGAAATTGAGACCTAAAGGTAAGGTTCAAAGTATCCACACTGGTGTTACAATAGATTAACGGTCGTGATTGAATAAAACTTTAGCAGGCACGCTACAAACACACTTGTGTTACAATCAATGAGCAAAATATCGTCGTTCATTTTGTGTGGACATGAAGTTTAATTTTGTCAATTTGTAGTTCATTTTTATGAATATATACTTTATCTTTTGTGAACGTGTAATACTAAAAGGTGAAAATGTGAAACTCAATGTCGAATATGTAGTACCTAACATGATTGGATTTGTAAAGAAATTTAAAAACTTAACTTTAATTAGTTGTTTTTTTTTGCATTGAGTTCATTTTTCCTACACCTTGTGTTCATTTTTCATACAAAATATGCATTTTTTATATGTATCATTGCATCAAATTGTTATTGAAAACACCTTCGATCAAATATAGAATTGGCTTCGATAGTTAGAGTAATTCATTTTTTAGCTACATTGTGTTCATTTTCATACACAATGAAAAAACCTAAACTCACATTGTGTTCATTTTTCATACAAAATATGTTTATTTTTCATACAAAATATAGAATTGGCTTCGATCAAATATAGAATTGGCTTCGGCGGTTTTCAAACCGGTCCAAACCACCGGTTTAGGTTTTGCAAAATAAAAAACCTAAACTGACGGTTTGAACCGAGCCAAACCGCCGGTTTTGACCATTAATTATTTTTTTTTAAAAAACATTCAAACCGGCAGTTGCGATGAGCTTAACGATCATCAGACCGTTGCGTTGAGTCCGCCAACGGCATTATAGCTGTTGGTGGGCCCCACTCCAACGGCTATTAGGTCGTTGGAGGTGAATTTTAAAAATAAATAAATTACACTACCTACCCAACCCCAATACCCATTCCTAATTTTCTATAAATATTCAACCCCTCTTCTTCTAAATCTCACACCATCTACATTCTATCTTTCTCAACTCTCCTATCTCGTCTTTCTCTACTCTCCTATCTCGTCTTTCTCGAATTCATCTCTCGTAATCTCGTATATCATATTCTCCTAATGGCAAACTCAAGTGACCAATTCCCCTCTTCTCAATTCTTCCCCAACACCCAAGAAAGTTTAGGACTGCAAACGCACATGCAAAACGTCCATACGGGACAGTGCAAACACACATGCAAAACGTCCATCCGGAGAAGTTAGAGATATCACGGGGACAAACACAATTATCCCACGGGTCTGCATCTTCTTCCTCTCAATCTCCTTTATTTACGTATAACCATAGTGAAGAAAGTTTAGGATTAGCCGATGTTATACGTTTTCATGCATTTCCATTTTCTTATTCCGAATATGAAGAAGTTAGAGAATATAACACTAAATATCTTCAACTTTATTTTAAACCAATTTCTAGGAAAACCGTTTTTAAATTAGTATCTAAATCTTACCTACAAAAGAAAGATTTTTTTATTTTATTTTTTATCAACTTTGACATCTTTTGAGCATCATATATCTATTTCTAGTGATATTTGAAGTACACAATCTCAACAACCTTTTTACATGGGCATTACTTTACATTTTATTGATAACGATATGTTTTTGCATAAACATGTTATTGGATTTCTGCATTTCAACGCAAGACATGATGCACCAAGCATTGCAAGCTTGATAAAAACGGTTTTACAAGAATATAATTTACAACATCGAGTTTTTTCATATTCTTTTGATAATGCATCCGCAAACACTGTTGCCATAACCATTTGGTTGAGGAGGCGGGACAATATTTGCGAACTCCTTATACTCATCAAAGATGTGCATGTCATATTTTAAACTTATGTGTTTAAGATGAACTCTACTTACAAATTACTTAGTGAAGCCGTTCGTTACAAAGTTTTTTTTACAAGAGTTTTCTTCACTTCACGTTCCTTGGTCAATTATTGATGATGAAAATGTTTGGCAAACTTGTACTGATATTTGTAATGTTTTAAAGGTTTTGAGTGATGCAACTAATGCCATGAGTAGTGTTTACACTCCAACTTGTTGTAGATTTTTAGAGATAGCCGTTAACGTTTTCGAAGATTTTCGAAATTGTTTTGAAATATCCACCCTTATAGATGCTATGTGTGGAATGAAATCGAACCCCTTAAATATTAACAAGAAATTCCCATGATTTAGCTTGTAACCACCTTTTTTTATCGTAGACCTAAACTTGATGGTGTTTTCGATATGTGGAATGCTTATTATGATTGTGTACATGTGTTTAGACTTAGATATTATTTCTACCATTATGCAAAACATTAGTACCGAAATTGAAAACTTGCTTAATAATATTGAATCAAGTGCTAGTTCTTCTTCTACCGCACCTACTCCTTCTCCCTCTTCTTCTCCATCTTCTTTTCTTTCAAAAGCACAACAAATTTTAGCTAAAAGAAACAACCTAGACATTCTTCTCAAATGCAGAATATCAAGATTATCTTAACATATGTTTTAGTTTTGATTGTGATTTTGATATTTTGGATTGGTGGAAGAAACTAGCCCCCAAATATCCAACATTAGTCATGAGAATTGTACAACAACTCATGGTCGTTCTCGCATCAACGGTTGCGGTGGAGCAAATATTTAGCCAAGGCGGGAACACTCGGTCACAAAGAACTCAATTGAAGCATGAGAAGTTGGAGATACAAGTTTGTGTAACGTCGGAATTTTATTAATTTTATTCCGGACTTAGAGCGCCTTGGAGGTTATCCCGTAGGTCCGAGATGCCGAGTGCCGGAATTTATTCCTAAGAAAATCCCGAGCCGACTCGTCGTTTTTCCCTTTTTCCCGTGTTCCGACCTTTCGTTCCGAGTCGAAGTGACAAGGGGTCATTTCCGACCCCTCGTTCCGGGCAAAAGAGGACAAGATGACTGTTGTCCCATCTTGGCAGCCTTGTCCCCTTCCCTCTCTCTCTCCTTCCTTCACTTTCACGTTAGACATCACTTCCACTCTTCCACACTCCCTCTCTTCTCCTCTTCTCTTCTCCATTGTTGCTTGAAGCTTGCATGTGTGGACTGCAGCAAGGGAACTACAGATCTGGAGTGGTAAGCTTCTCTCCTTCCTTCCTTCCTTCTTCCCTATGGCTGATCATCCCTCTCTTCTTCCCTCCTTCATCCATTTCCATGGATGAAGCTTTTGAGAGGTTTTTACTCAACTCTTTGCATGTCTAGGTTCTTAGCTCGATTAGGTCGAGGAGAGGTGCCTAAGACACGACCGCGGGGGCGGACCATCCCGCCGCGGGGCGGCTCAGCACAGCCGCGGGTGCGGCCAGGCACCGTCGCGGGTGCGGCTCGGCATGGCCGCGGGGCGGCGGCAGACTCACGGACTAGCACCGCCGCGGGTGCGGCTAGGCATGGCCGCGGGGCGGCGGCGGACTCCGGCTCCAGGAAAAGACCGCCGCGGGGCGGCTCCCTTCCGCCGCGGGTGCGGCCGGCAGAGCCGCGGGTGCGGCCAACAGCGCCGCGGGTGCGGCCGGCAGCGCCGCAGGTGCGGCCGGCAGCGCCGTAGGGGGCGGCCTCTTGTTCCGCAGGGGCGGCTCCTGCTCCGCCGGGGCGCCAGCTTGACTCCGCGATTGCGTTTCTTCGACGGTAGGTTCCTCCTTCCTCTTCGTTCCTTCCTTAGTATTGATGTTGGATCATGTTAGTAGCATGCCTAGGATGGATCTAGAGTAGCTCGGAATGCCACTTAGTGGTTGTGAACCTAGGAGCCCTTAAGGCTCGATGTAAGTGATGGATTTGAGCATGTGAGCATGATGGACCTTCTAGGCTAGCTTGTGCCTCTTTGGTTGATGATTATTCTTGTGGAATTATGGACTGTTGTGGGAAGTTGCATGTGTTGAGAGTGTGATGAGTATTTGGGACCTAGGATGCGTTTCCTAGTTTGAGGGTTAGGTGGTCTTGCGTAGATCACTAGAGTGAAGTCTTAGACTTCTTGAGTGTGAGTATGTATTGATATGCATATCTCTTGTGAGCAGGTTGTGGGCTTCCTCCTTAAGGAAGCAAGAGTGTGGTTGACTTGGGTTTGGTGACGAGGTAAGTCTCCGGACTTACTTAGCTCGTATTTTACGTATTAGCATTGATGTGTGTTTGGTGGTGCGTGTTTATATTTTGTTATACTATTAAATCGGTAAATAGGACCACCGACCTTATATTATTGTTTGACCCAAGTGTATGATAACGGGCGGTGACAATCTGCCTGACTCGGCGTTAGTCTAGGAGATTCTCGGCGACTAGCCCGGCGGGTGATATGGTCGGGTGCATCCGTACCATTCTTTGCCGGTAAGTAGGGACCGAGGCGAGACCATTGGGGTCTCGTGTCACAAAATAAGTTGAATTAGAACGGGATATGACTAAGTAATAAAAAGTTAATAAACGGGACTTGCGTGTTTCATGTTATGTGCTTTGTATGTGTTTGTGCCTTCACCGCTTTCCTAATGCTTAGAATATGAGCTAACGGTTTTAAACCGTTTGTGTAGATGACTTGCAGGTTAGGGACGCCGCAGAGTGAGGTGGAGGAGTGGACAGCCGGGGTTTCCGTACATTATAGGACGGGGACGGTTTTTGGGTTTATGTTGTTTATGTCGCTAGTTGGATGTTGTTGCATGTTTAGACTTTCTTATTGAGGTTCTATCGTTTTGAGGACTCGGCTGAGTTTCCACTTTGTACTTCTTACTTTTGGTTTCCGCATACATTAAAATGTTTTGAGATTTGCCTTTATTTGTGCCATGTTGAAAGATCCGGTGAAATTGTTGTCAGGCTAAGGGTCGGGACCCATTGTGAGGTCTCGCCCAATAGCACCCCGAGTCCCGCGGATTTAGGGTGTTACAGTTTGTATTCAAGATTGGATAAGGGCGGTGAAGCGGAAACAACGGAATGCACCGGTATATGACTCTAGATCGGATACCAACTCCGAAGACGGTGGCACTACTTCCGAGTCCGAGGCTATAAGGTAAGTGAGGTAAAAAAAAACTCAGAAGTCCCAAAAGGTAAGGGAAGGTAAGAGAACTACGTGGGCTTTGATTCCTCTTAATCCCGAGAGAATACGTAGGCAACCGGAAAACTGGTTCAAGCCCTTTTTTTTTGTTAAATTCAAAATTTTATTTATTTATTTATTTAAAATTTTAATTTCGATTTGTTTTGTATCTTTTTTTTAACTTCATTTCCGGTTTTTAATTTTTTAAAAAAAACGTGGCTAACCGGCAAACCGGTGGCTTAGGTTGAACTTAAACCGCCGATTTTGGTTCACTAGGTTTAGGTTTAGGTTTGGTCTTGAACCAAACCTAAATCGGCGGTTCACAAACCTAAACCGACGGTTTAGGTTTGCGACCCATGTCTAATATATCTTTGTAATTGTAGTTAATTTGAAGGGATGAGTTAAATTTCATGGTTAGGGTTTGAAAGAGATGAGAGATTGAAATTGAACAATATGTTCGTTGATATGTTCGAGTTTATTGCTACAACATGAATTCAATGGACAACGCTTTTCTATTTTTAAACAAATGAAAGTCCTTATAGACCTTTTCTTAATCCAATTGTGATCGTGTTGTTCGCCGCCGATTATAATAGCCAGTAACGGCTGGTTAGGTTTTAAATTGCGGTAATTAAAGTTCAATTAATTTTGGTAATGAACTTAATAATTAAGTATGTACAGTATATTCCATGAATGGTAAATAATGTGCCGGTATAATTAAAATCTCATTTTCAATCTTCGTCGTTGAACAAATTATAATCCAACGATTCTTAGAGGTTCTCATTTCTTTTCGTAAAATTGGTTCTCATCGAACCAATTCCTATATTTATATAGGGTTAGGTTACGGCGAGAACGGGTGTTACAATAATTAATAAGAAAGAAGAAAAAAGAACACTTAATGATCGTAGAATTAAATTAAGAAACATTTATGATTAAATGATCATATATGAAAATATTAATGCATACTATATTTTCATGGTAATTGTGAACAACGTATGCACTAAATATGCATATGAAAAGGCTACCGGATATTATCTATTATATGTTTAAGTGTACACGGCAAACAGATAGATGTAATCCGATACACGCATGTTTATATTATTAGTGTTTATGATTAATCTTGTAATTAAACATAAAAAAATAAAATATTAATTCTTTGTCGTCTTGCACGTTTATAGTGTCAAATGGCACACTCTTATTTAGAGTTGGCCCCGGTTCAAACCTAACCGTCGGCGGTTTTCAAACCGGCCCAAACCGCCGGTTTAGGTTTGGCCGGTTTGACGGTTTAGGTTTCGGTTTGAGGTTTCCGAAAACCTAAACCGGCGGTTTGGGCCTCAGGACATTTATTTTTTTTAATTATTTTTTTAAAAAAAACAACGGCTCTTTAAAGAGCCGTTGGTTTGAACCGGCCTCAACGACTCTTTTAAGAGCCGTTGGGGATGTATAAATTTTTTTTTATAAAAAAAATTAATTCCCCCACCCACAACGTATCCTAATTTCCTATAAATACCCATTCTTTCTTCCTCTAAAAATCACACAATCTACAACTCATCTTCTCTACTCTCCTAATCTCTTATTCTCGAATTCTCGAATCCTCATATTCTCGTTATCTCGATTTCTCGTAATGGCAAACCCAAGTGATCAAATTCCCTCTTCTCAATACTTTCCTAGCACCCAAGAGAGCGAAACACAAATGCCCGACAATCCCGATGTTATCGAAGTTCCACGAAGAAGTATCCCCCCTCCGAAAATGCTTACATCCGAAATATTTACGAAGCATTACACCAAGGGGGAGCCGGTGAACGATTATTGTCAAGTGGCATGCAACTATTGCCCGAAGGTGTACAAGTGGAAGGTCAAGGGCGGCTACGGGACATTGCAAACTCACATGGAAAACGTCCATCCGGATAAACTCGGGATTTCACGGGGACAAACACAATTGTCCCACGGGTTTGCATCTTCTACCTCTCATTCTCCTTTATTTACATATAATCATAGTGAAGAAAGTTTAGGATTGACCGATGTTATTTGTTCACATTCATTACCCTTTTTTTATGCCGAATATGAAGAAGTTAGAGAATATAACAATAGATATCTTCAACCTTCTTTTAAACCAACTTCTAGGAAAACCGTTTCAAAATTAGTAAATAAATCTTACTTAAAAAAGAAAGATTTTTTTTTTTATCGAATTTGGCTAGTTTTGAACTTCAAGTTTCAATTTGTAGTGATATTTGGAGTACACAATCACAACAACATTTTTACATGGGCATTACTTTACATTTTATTGATAACGCTATGTTTTTGCATAAATATGTTATTGGATTTCGGCATTTCAATCAAAGACATAATGCACTAGGCATTGCAAGCATGATTAAAACGGTTTTACAAGAATATAATTTACAACATCGAATTTTTGCATATTCTTTGATAATGCATCCGCAAATACCGCCGCCATAAACCATTTGGTTGAGGATGCGGGACAGTATATAAAAACTCCTTATACTCATCAAAGATGTGCATGTCATATTTTAAACTTATGTGTTCAAGATGGACTTAAGGTTTTAGGAAATATGCTAACCCCAATCAAACTTGTTATTGATCATATTTGGCACGACTTCGATTTAAGAAGAAAATGGAGAAATTTATGTTTAAACAAAAACGTTCATCCTATTGCTTTTTCAAAAGATGTTGGAACTCGTTGGAACTCTTCTTACAAACTACTTTGTGAAGCCGTACGTTATAAAGTTTTGTTACAAGAATTTGCTTCAATTCACGTACCTTGGTCAATTTTAGATGATGAAAATGTTTGGGAAACTTGTGCCCATATTTGTAATGTTTTCAAAACTTTTAATGATGCAATTAATACCATGAGTTGTTTTTACACTCCAACATCTCATAGATTTTTAGAAATTGTTGTTAATGTATCCGAAACTTTTGTAAAATGTTTTAACATACCTTCCCTTCTAGAATGTATGCTTGAAATGAAAAGTAAATGGCTTAAATATTATGAAAACATTCCCATGATTTATCTTGTAACCGCCGTTTTTGATCCTAGACTTAAACTAGATGATCTTTCCGATTTATTGACCTCTTATTATGATTGTTTGTGTGTAAACTTAACACAAGAAAACTATAATGTTTCTAACATTGTGCAACAAGTTAATACCGAAATTATAAAATTACTTAGTACATTTGAATCTAGTGCTAGCTCTTCTTCTACCGCACCTAGTCCATCTCCCTCTTCTACTAGTTCATCTTCTTCTCTTTCACTTGCACAACAAATTTTTGCTAGAGAACAAAAACACCTAGACATTCATCTTCAAATGCGGAATATCAAGATTATCTTAACACTTGTTTTAATTTTGATGATAATGTTGAATTTGATATTTTGGATTGGTGGAAGAGATTAGCTCCCAAATATCCAACCTTAGTTAAAATTGTACAACAAATCATGGCCGTGCCCGCATCAACGGTTGCGGTGGAGCAAGCATTTAGCTAGGGCGGGAACATTCTCGGTCACAAGAGAACTCAACTGAAGCCCGAGAAGTTGGAGATGCAAGTTTGTATTCAAGATTGGATAAGGGCGGCTAAGCGGAAACAACGGAATGCACCGGTGTACGACTCCAAATCGGATTCCAACTCCGAAGACGCCGGCACTACTTTCGAGTCCGACACCGAAAGGTAAGCGGGATTAAAAAAAAACTCGGAAGTCCGAAAAAAGGTAAGTCAAGGTAAGAGAACTACGTGGGCTTTGATTCCTCTTAATCCCGAGAGGATACGTAGGCAACCGGACCGGTTCAAGCCCTTTATATTTTCCGAGTTTTTTTTTGTTAAATTGAATTTATGTTTCTTTTATTTAATTGGTATAAATTTTAATTACTAGTTTTTATACACTAAGTTTTTTTTATAGTAATTTTTTATTTTTATATAATATTATTATTTATTTATTTTTTAACATTCTTCCTATATATAAAATAAAAAAAATTTGATAAACCGTCCTAAACCGGCAAACCGGCGGTTTAGGTTTGCAACCCATGTCTACTCTTATTATTGTAAGAGTCTTAGCCTTTCGGACCGAGATTTGACTTTAGCCGAGTTTGGCTTTGGCCGAGATTTGGCCTAGCCGCCCCCGCGGTCTTGGGCGCCACCCCTGCGGGTTTCCGCTCCTGCGGCTCAAGGAACCACCCCTGCGGTTTCCGGCGGCTGCAGCCGACTTTGTTGACCCTTTGACCCGTGCTTTACTCTTCCCTCCTCTTATTCTTTTCCTTAGCTGATCAAAGGGCTTCGATCTTCATCACTTCATTCCCAGCCTTCCTACGTCCTTCTTGCTTCCTCCTTCATCTCCTTGATCTTGTTCTTGTTTTCCCTTGGGTTTGGAAGAGAATTTGTGTTGTGGCCTTGTTGAGGTTGATGATGTGCTTAGTTGTTGAGCTTCTGATGCCAACTGAGATAGTGGTTGTGATCCTGTCTTGCCTAGACCAGCAGTAGTGGTGAGTTCCTTGCTTCTTCATCCTTCCTTCCTATCTTTCTTTCTTGTTCTTCCTCCTTAGCTTAGGATTAGATGCATGTATAGATGTATGTTGATGTTAGTTTGTGTTTGTATATGGTTGTATGTGGTTCTGGAATGGAAGAGACGTGAATTGATCACGTGAAGAGTGAAAGAAGAACCGCGGGATCACATTCTGCACGGTCGCCGCCCCCGCGGTCCAGCGAAGCCGCCCCTGCGGAACCCTTGCCACCGCACCCGCGGGATCACATTCTACAAGTGCGTCTTGTCCCGTGTCTACCTAGAGTTGGGTAGATCCTTTCCTTTCCTAGTATGAGCGGTTTAGTAGCATGCTAGGTATGTGTATGAGGATAGAATGAGGTTGATCACGTTATCGTTTATGCCGGTTATGGCTTTGAGGTTTATGAGTTAGGTTATGATCCTTATGAATCCCTTGGGTCTAGGTGTGACCCCTATGAAGGATATGAGTTTGATATATGTTGTTATGCCTTGTTTAGGCAGTGTTGATCTCCAGAGTTGGAGCCGATTGGGTTTGAGACTTCTGAGAGTTGATCGTGGTTGAGTTTACTCCTGAGGTTGAGGTAAGTCCATATGACTTACTTAGCTATCATCCTTATATTGGATGTATCCATGAGTGGTGTTTGTTATATGTTATATGGTTCATTACCGACCTATATTATATTAACCGCCCATTGTAGTGGCCGTGATAACCTTTCTCTTTCATCCCGTAGTAGAGTTTGGGAGGTTCTCTGCAGTCAGGCCAGATCTGGTATACGGGATGGACCCTCACCACTCCCATAGGGTACACGGGAGGTATGCCGATACTACTCCAGCTGGCTATAGCACCCAGAGGCGAGGATTATATTCCTCGTATCACATATATTCATATACATCTATTTATACGATTGAGTGATTGGACTTATTAAAGATAATAAACCGGGTAAATGTGTGAAAGCATATTGATATGTTATAATTTCTGATGTGTGTTTGTGCTCTAGCATCTTCTTATATATGTGTATGATTAGCTAAAGGTTAGGAGAGCTACAGAGTGATCCAGAGGGGTGATCCGCTGAGGGCTCCGTGTACAGGGTTGATATCGTGGGTTATGGGGTTTTTATATTGTACGGATATATATACTCTAATTTTGTACTCAACGGTTACTTTGTATTACCTTTATATATATATATATATATATATATATATATATATATATATATATATATATATATATATATATATATATATATATATATCAGTTTTATGTTTTGTTTTAATCTATTTGTGCCTTGTTGTAAGATTCAGTGAACTTGTTGTTAGGCTAGGGTCAGGATCCATTGTGAGATCCTAGCCTAGTAGCACCTCGAGTCCTACGGATTTGGGGTGTTATGAAGTTGGTATCAGAGCCCAGGTTGACAACAATAGCACTAGTAATCTGCGATAAAGGTCGAATAGATAAATAAACAGAACTTGAAAAGGGGTCTGATTTTTCAAAAGATTTTTGTTTTGAAATGAGTAAAAATGTTTTGGGATATCGTGTACGTGAGCCATCGCCCCTCTGAAGATCTCGACAGTATATATATATATATATATATATATATATATATATATATATATATATATATATATATATATATATATATATATATATATATATATATATATATATATAGATATAAATATTATGTTGTGATTGATTTGATATATACATATGGCATATATATAGCCTGATAGGTTAAGTGTACTTGTTCTGCAGATGGCTCAGACTAGAGTTGTATTTGCAGATGGACGAGGTAGGGTATATCCCCTCTTCGTCCAGTAGATGTAGGACATAGTCAGATTCCCGCTGATGATCCATTTGCAGCGGAGGAGGTTCATGAGGTTGCTGTTGAGAGTGTTGTTCCTGAGACCGGGAACGGTATAGCTAGGAGACATATACCACAGCGAGTCCAGTCTGATGACTCGGGTTATGTCATTATGAGGGGACCAGATTTCCGCGCATACATCAGACAAGTGGAGGAGGCTGCCAGAGTAGGTAGATGTACCCCGGATCTGCCAGCACTTGGGGAATCGTTTGAAGGACTCCATAGAATTACTCAGGTGCCAGTTGTATCGGCATGTGCTGCTGAGGTTACTCAAGCTCCAAAGGAGCATAGAAGACATGGAAAGAGACAACGAACTGGACAGACTAGTGGTGCTGATGGAGTTGTTGGTTCTGAACTAAATCGGAGACGTCCAAGTTACCCCGCAGCGGCACTGGTTGTAGCTACGGGTCGACGGTGTTTTAACTGTGATGATCCTGGACATCTACGATCAGCGTGTACGAAGCCGTTAGTAACTTGTTCTACTTGTGGCAGGCGAGGTCACATAGATATTTTCTGTAGATGGGGTGGAGCTTCATCTCAGCAGGATACTGGTGGAGTTACTGGTTTAGGGCGAGGTCAGAGCCGCCAAAGTCATCCTTTATCTGCCCCAGTTGTAGATAAGGGAGTACAGTGTTACAACTGTGGTAAGTACGGACATATGCGGTCAGAGTGTCCGAGACAGACAGTGATTTGTTTCACTTGTGGAAAACCAGGGCACAGACATGTTTTCTCTAAACGGGACAAAGCTTTATTACAGCAAGATTCTTCTCCTGTTAGTACAGTAGGAGGTGAGCAGAGGCCACCTCAGCAGCAGCAGATGTAGGGACAGCAGAGAGTCCCATATCGTCTTACCACACAGGGATTTGCTCCTGGATTGGGTAGAGGCAGAGGTCGTGGTGGGAGTACCACGGACACCAGAGGACTACATGGTCGAGTGTTTGAGTTGAGAAGTGCAGAGGAGCCGGCTGCACAGACTGCTACAGGTACCATTATGATCCATGGTTTACCTGTTAAAGTTTTTTTTGATATGTGAGCTATGTCTTCATTTGTATCCGATGTATATGTTGAGTATTTGAGTTTAATTATGACAAGAGGATACTCTTTAGTATAGGGTTACATGATGGTAGTAGGGTCAGAGGTACCCATGAGATCTGTGTTTTGTCCCATTTCTGTAGGGACCCGTGTTTTACTAGTTGACTTCTTTGTCATGTCATTAGAGCATGAAGAAGTCATACTAGGTATGGATTTGATGGATAGACATTCTGCAGTCTTAGATGTAGGTAGGAGGGTTGTTACCTTCTCTACCGAGTTAGGAAAGATGGAGGTTTTCCGAGGTTGGGACCTTGGAAAGTCAGGCATGGTTATCAGTGCGATACGGGCAGCTCGATTGATTGCACAGGGTTGTGAGGCCTTCTGGTGGTATGTCATGAAGGAGGGGGAGAGTCCAGCATTAGAGGATATCTCAGTGGTCTGTGAGTTTGCAGATGTGTTTGCTGAGCCGTCTAGTTTGCCGCCTCAGAGGAGTGTGGACTTTGGTATCGAGTTAGAGCCTGGTACGAGACCGATCTCAAAGGCCCCATATCGGATGGCGCTTGTTGAGATGTTGGAGCTGAAGAAGCAACTTGAGGAGTTGGCTGAGAAGGTCTTCATTCGCCTGAGCGTATCTCCATGGGGAGAACTAGTCCTCTTCGTACGGAAGAAGGACGGATAGTTGAGATTGTGTATAGATTACAGAGAGCTGAACAAGGTGACCATCAAGAACAAGTATTCATTGCCGCGTATTGATGACTTGTTAGATCAGCTTCAGGGAGCGACAGTATTCTCCAAAATTGACCTGCACTCAAGATATCACCAGCTGAGGGTGAGAGAGCATGATGTGCACAAGACAACATTCCGGACCAGATATGGACACTACAAGTTTGTAGTGATACCATTTGGGCTTACGAATGCCCCAACAGTTTTTATGGAGTTGATGAACAACATCTTCATCGACTTCCTGGATCAGTTTGTGGTGGTATTCATAGATGATATTCTGGTATATTCTCGTGGCAAAGAGGAACATGCAGGACAGCTGAGGACTGTATTGCAGGTTTTACGAGATAGAGAACTTTATGCTAAGTTCTCTAAGTGCGAGTTCTGGATGCCAGAGGTAGCATTCCTGGGTCATGTGGTTTCAGCTGAAGGGATCAAGGTGGATCCGGCGAAGATAAAGGCAGTAGCAGCTTCGACTACACCGACGAACGTCAAGGAAATACGTAGCTTCCTTGGCCTAGCCGGTTATTACGGACGCTTTGTGGAGGGATTTTCTGTTATTGCCCGTCCACTGACGAGTTTGCTGAGGAAGACTACCAGATTTGTATGGTCTGATCAGTGTATGCAGAGTTTTGAGGAGCTGAAGAGACGTCTGACTTCTGCTCCTAGTTTGGCACAACCAGAGGGTACTGAGGATTTCGTGGTTTACAGTGATGCATCCAAGCTAGGCTTGGGATGTGTATTGATGCAGCGAGGCCGAGTGATTGCATATGCGTTTCGACAACTGAAGACGTATGAGGAGAACTACCCGACTCATGATCTGGAGTTGGCAGTGGTAGTTCATGCACTAAAGATCTAGAAACATTACCTGTATGGTGCTACATGTTAGATCTTCACAGACCATAAGAGTTTGAATTACATTTTCACGCAGCGGGAATTGAATAACTGCCAGCGTAGGTGGCTCGAGCTTATCAAGGACTTTGATCTGGAGATTCTGTATCATCCGGGAAAGGCGAACGTTGTCGCCGACGCCTTGAGCAGAAAGATGCCTCGAGAGCAAGCGATTGGGAGGCTGACAGTTCAACAGCAGTTACAAAGAGACTTGATCTGGTTAGAGTTGGACATCCAGTTTCCTGATGAGGATGCCCGGCTGAGTACTTTAGAGGTTCTACCTGATCTGTTGAGTGAGATCCAACAGAAGCAGGAGACCTGCCCGACATTGCTGAGGATACGAGATAGGATGTCTCGGGATGAGGCACCACAGTTCCTGCTAGGAGCAGATGGAGTTTTGAGACGCCGCGGTCGCGTTTGTGTACCTGCTGATATAGAGCTGAGACAGAGGACTTTTACAGGAGGCTCACTGTACACCTTACTCAGTACATCCAAGTACGAGTAAGATGTATCAGGATTTGAGACGTCTATATTGGTGGGGAGGGCTGAAGCCTGATGTGGCCAGATTTGTGGCACAGTGTGCGACCTGCCAGCAGGTCAAGATAGAGCGTTGCAGACCTGGAGGTGAGCTCCATCCACTTCTTGTTACACAGAGGAAGTGGGAGGACGTCACCATGGATTTTGTGACTGAACTGAGGTTGAGCCGAAGTTTTGATGCTATCTGGGTTATTGTGGACAGATTGACGAAGACGGCAAATATCATTCCTATTAGGGAGACGTGGCCGGTGAGCAGATTAGCTGACGAGTACACTAGGCAGATAGTGAGACTCCATGGTGTACCGAGGACGATCGTCTTAGACAGAGATGGACGATTTACCTCGAGATTTTGGCAGCAGATTCAGACTGCTTTGGGGACAAGTGTGGACGGATCATCTCCCACTTGTTGAGTTCTCATACAACAACAGCTGGCATGCATCTATTGGGATGGCTCCATATGAGGCACTGCATGGACAGAGATGTCGTACCCCATTATGTTGGGATGAGCAGAGCAGTGTTAGTGGTTTGGCACCTGATCAGATTCAGGATGATGTAGCTCGAGTAGCACTGATTCGAGAGCGGATGTTGACTGCGCAGAGCCGTCAGAAGTCGTATGTTGATAGGAGGCGTAGACCTCTAGAGTTCAGATTTGGAGCCCATGTGTGGTTGAGAGTATCCCCGACACGAGGTGTTAGGCGTTTTGACATTAAAGGGAAGTTGAGTCCCCGATATATCGGACCGTTCGAGATTCTGGATCGGGTTGGGAGCGCAGCATACAAATTAGCTTTATCTCCGAGATTAGAGGGTGTTCACCCAGTATTTCACGTGTCTCAGCTGAGGGAGTACATACCAGATCCGAGACACATCGTGAGTTATGATGATTTAGTGGTTGAGCCGGACCACACCTTTGTTGAGCACCCTATTGCAGTCCTAGAACGAGGTCTGAGACGCCTACGTTCGAAGGACATTCCTATGTTGAGGATACAGTGGTCGAGACGAGGACCTGATGAGGCTACATGGGAGACTGAGGATAGTATCCAGAGGAACTATCCAGAGTTCTATGCTGAGTTAAATACACCAGTAGGATCACGGGGTAGATCTTAGTACTATCTTGGTGAGTGTTATGTGCTTATATTCTTACATGCTATGATGTGCTTAGTTTCGTACTAGCTTTGATGTGATATATGATCTTATTAGATCTTGTTGTGCTAGTATGATTATTGTTTATAGCTGGAGATGGCTCTTTCCTCCATGCTATTGTGATACGTTTAGGATTCAGCTGGAGATGATTATTCCTCCATGCTATTTTGATGAACATAGTTTTGCTGGAGATGTTTTCCTCCATGCCCATGGTTATGTTGATGTTTTGGCTAGAGATGTTTTTTCTCTATGCCCTGGATAGTATAGTGATCGTATGGCTGGAGATGACGAGTTCCTCCATGCCCGTGCTTGAGGTTATATAGTGATATAGGTTGATACCTTATGTGCGAAGAGGTGATTCCTCTGGTAGAGAGAGTTATACCTCGACTACTGAGTTCGAGTGGTTTCAGAACTGTACAAGTTTCGGGACGAAACTTGTTTTTAGGGGGTGAGGTGTAAGAGCCTTAGCCTTTTGGACCGAGATTTGACTTTAGCCGAGTTTGGCTTTGGCCGAGATTTGGCCTAGCCGCCCCCGCGGGCTTGGGTGTCGTCCCTGTGGGTTTCCGCCCTTGCGGCTCTAGGAACCGCCCCTGCGGTTTCCGGCGGCTGCAGCCGACTTTGTTGACCCTTTGACCCGTGCTTTACTCTTTCCTCCTCTTATTCTTTTCCTTAGCTGATCAAAGGGCTTCTTCATCACTTCATTCCCAGCCTTCCTACATCCTTCTTGCTTCCTCCTTCATCTCCTTGATCTTGTTCTTGTTTTCCCTTGGGTTTGGAAGAGAATTTGTGTTGTGGCCTTGTTGAGGTTAATGATGTGCTTAGTTGTTGAGCTTGTGATGTCAACTGAGATAGTGGTTGTGATCCTGTCTTGCCTAGACCAGCAGTAGTGGTGAGTTCCTTGCTTCTTCATCCTTCCTTCCCTTCTTTCTTTCTTGTTCTTCCTCCTTAGCTTACGATTATATGCATGTATAGATGTATGTTGATGTTAGTTTGTGTTTGTATATGGTTGTATGTGGTTCTGGAATGGAAGAGACGTGAATTGATCACATGAAGAGTGAAAGAAGAACCGCGGGATCACATTTTGCACTGTCGCCGCCCATGCGGTCCAGCGAAGCGGCCCCTGCGGAAGCCTTGCCACCGCACCCGCGACCGGAATCTGCCGCCCCCGCGGCCACTGTCCCAGCGCTTGCGCTTGCCTGCGGCCTTGTGACCGCGCCTGCGGTTTGCCTGTTCCGCCCCTGCGTCTTTCCGTCACGCAGGTGCGTCTTGTCCCGGGTCTACCTAGAGTTGGGTATATCCTTTCCTTTCCTAGTATGAGCGGTTTAGTAGCATGCTAGGTATGTGTATGAGGATAGAATGAGGTTGATCACGTTATATTTTATGCCGGTTATGGCTTTGAGGTTTATGAGTTAGGTTATGATCCTTATGGATCTCTTGGGTCTAGGTGTGACCCCTGTGAAGGATATGAGTTTGATATATGTTGTTATGCCTTGTTTAGGCAGTGTTGATCTCCAGAGTTGGAGCCGATTTGGTTTGAGACTTCTGAGAGTTGATCGTGGTTGAGTTTACTCCTGAGGTTGAGGTAAGCCTATAGGACTTACTTAGCTATCATCCTTATATTAGATGTATGCATGAGTGGTGTTTGTTATATGTTATATGGTTCATTACCGACCTATATTATATGACCGCCCATTGTAGTGGCCGTGATAACCTTTCCCTTTCATCCCATAGTAGAGTCTGGGAGGTTCTCTGCAGTCAGGCCAGATCTGGTATAAGGGATGGACCCTCACCACTCCCATAGGGTACACGGGAGGTGTGCCGATACTACTCCAGTTGGCTATAGCACCCAGAGGCGAGGATTATATTCCTCGTGTCACATATATTCATATACATCTATTTATACGATTGAGTGATTGGACTTATTAAAGATAATAAACCGGGTAAATGGGTGAAAGCATGTTGATATGTTATAATTTCTGATGTGTGTTTGTGCTCTATCATCTTCTTATATATGTGTATGATTAGCTAACGGTTTTATACCGTGTTGTAGATCCTTTGCAGGTTAGGAGAGCTGCAGAGTGATCCAGAGGGGTGATCCGCTGAGGGCTCCGTACACAGGGTTGATATAGTGGGTTATGGGGTTTTTATATTGTACGGATATATATACTCTAATTTTGTACTAAGCGGTTACTCTGTATTACCTTTTGATATATATATATATATATATATATATATATATATATATATATATATATATATATATATATATATATATATATATCAGTTTTATGTTTTGTTTTAATCTATTTGTGTCTTGTTGTAAGATTCAGTGAACTTGTTGTCGGGCTAGGGTCAGGATCCATTGTGAGATACTAGCCCAGTAGCACCTCGAGTCCTACGGATTTGGGGTGTTACAATTATTGCCCTTTTCTGAATATAAGAAAGGTTGATTGTGATCTTTTGTGCACATGCAAATCTAAAGGCGGTATGACAGATTAATCGTGTATACTCAATTTGACCATAAATAAATTTAATTATTAGATGGTAACCGAATATAACTATCTAAACAGACAAACACCGTTAATGATTAATCACAAAATTTGCACGTGCTTAAATATTATTGGTGTTTATGAATAATCTTATAATTAAATATGAAAAATAGTAAAATATTAATGCTTTGTGGTCTTGCACGTTCTTCTTTCTTTCTTTTTTAATATAAGAAAGATTGATTGTGATTTTTTGTGAACATACACGTTTTTAATTTTTTTGGAAAGTAGCATGACCAAACTTAATAAACAAACTATACATGTACGACTTGTACATATACGACTTGCATATGTACGAAAAAATGGGAAAATCATACATGCACGACTAGTAAACCTTTCTGACGTCAGAACGAGAAGAATAAAGAAGGTGCGACAAATTAATCGTGTATACTCAATTTGACAATAAATACATTTAATTCTTACATGGTAACCGAATATAAATATCCAAATAGACAAACATCATTAATGATTAATCTTAAAATTTGCATGTGCTTGAATATTATTGGTGTTTATGATTACTCTTGTAATTAAATAAAAAAATAGGAAAATATTAATGCTTTGTGGCCTTGCACGTTTATGGCACGTTATGACACGTTATGTTTGTTTATTATAAGAAAGATTGATTGTCATTCTTTGTGAACATGCACGTTCTTAAATTTTTTAAAATTAGCATGATCGAACTTAATAAATAAACTATACATGTACGACTTGTACAAATACGACTTGTACATGTAAGAAAAATCATACATGTAAAACATGTAATCCTTCTGACGTCGAACGAAAAGCGACATGATCAAACTTAATGAATAAACTATACATGTATTACTTGTACAAATACTACTCCCACATGCACAAAAAAATTATAAATATAAAACTTGTAATCTTCTGTGTCAGACGGGAGAATAAAGGAGATATGAAACAAATTAATATACTTAATTTGACGGTTATTTAAATAGTCAAAAAATCATTAATCAAAGTTTGTTTCATTTCCTACCGTAAACAGTAAAACATGGTCTAACCCGACGATCCATGTATCTATATATAAATACATTGAATGAGAATTATGATCGAGATCAACTAGCCTGATAGCCTCTAATCTGATCGGTGATTTTTTTTGTTTGTCAACTGAGAGATTTTAGCTTAGTACAGCGAAGTAATCGACGAGGATACATTTGATAAGCAGCACCAAATACGGTGAATAGAATCGACAAGGAATATCACCGACCGATCGAGTGAATAACAACAAATCAAATGACAGAAGGTAGTGGGCCGACGATGATGACGAGTCTACGAACAGTTATTGCTTCCATCCATTCCTCCCCTACCCAATGTGTCATCTTCCTCGCCGGCGGTGCTTCTCAGGTTGTTTGTTTCTCTTACCCTCTATTTCTCTACAGTTCATCCGGAATTCTCAACAAGTCGTTGTGTTATGATTGTTGATATTCAGCTAAAATTGGATGAAATTAGGTCATTGGATGGTTGACTTCTGTTCCTGGAGCTTCCAATACTCTAATTGAAGCCGTTGTTCCTTATTCTCGAATGTCCATGATCCAATTGCTTGGAAAGGTCACTCCTGTTCTCGATTTTTAGTTGATTGTGTTAAATATTATCATTATTGTGTCTAATTTTATTCGGATTGGCATGGTCAGGTTCCGACCAATTTCGCAAGCCTGAAGACTGCTGAGGACATGGCCTTGGTAGCTTATAATCGAGCTCTAAGGCTCTCTAAACCAGGTTTTTCTTCTTGGACCACACCCTCTTTTTTTTCAGCTTCTACGTTACAACTTACAAAGTGTATGGGGTGGTTAATTTTCGTGGTCTAAGTTGTATAGATTTTGGGTATTCAGGCTTCGATCACGGGTCTTTCAATTTTTGACTGAATTGGCGAAGTATTTGTTTAAATTTAATGATTGTTTCAGGTTGTCCTGTTATGGGTGTGGGATTGACTGCTTCTTTGGCTACTACTAACCCGAAACTCGGGGAACACAGGTATCTGATTGTTTAATCTGTAATTGCAGCTCTTTATTCATCTGATCTTTGTAACTGTTGCTTGTTATTCTTTAAGTACGGTGCAAGGCTAATAGGCGTATGAAATGGTCTTTCTAGTTGTTGTAGGTGGTTTTCAGCTATGATCTGTCAGTGCAAAGCATTGAGTAAGTGGAAATTTTAACCTAGATGCATTTATGTTAGATGAAAAAAATATGATCTTACATGGCATTTGTCCAAACAGAGATAATTGTATATTGCACTTCGGTAACCAAACAGAGATAATTGTATATTGCGGTTCTGTCAGTGCAAAGCACTGGAATTTTCAAAAAAATTTGTTGCTTAGTCAATAGTGTCATGAAGAAAAATAGTAAAATACCAAACTCTTCTTTGACCTGATAACATGGTCTTTGCCTCTTTGGCCTTCCCCCTATCCCCACTCTTTTGGGTAACCCTTTTACAAGTTTATTTCCACCTGCTGAGGGTGTGCCTCTTTGTTCTTTCATCATAAAGTTGTTGGATGAGCTTACGAGGTTTGGCTTTTTTCTGAATATAAATATGGACAGAAGACTGTTCAGGGTTATGATTTTATATGTCCATATACCTCGTACATGATTTATTTTTAATTGGGGCGGTTTTCTTCATTTCTTTTAGTAGCTCTTAGTCCATTTTTACCACTATCGACTGATAAAATCAATCTTGACATGGACAGAAAAATGGTGAATTCGCCTCAAAATTTTAATGGAAAGAAGTGCAGATATCCTTAAATGTCAAAAATTATGGTTTGCTTCCTCTTAGTTTTAGTTTGGCCACAAGCATTGTGTATATGCATGTACCCCCATTCTGTGAAAAAAAATATGAGGCTGTACACATATAATTCCATTGTAATCATTTTAAAATGTAAATGAATTTTTTTCTTGTTGCAATATAGGCTGCATTCATGAATGGTCCGAGTTTTGTTGTTTTAGAAATTGAATGATACTTGTTGAATCTGCTATGGACATTCATCGATGCAATCAATGTTCACTTGCTCCCCACTAATCTGTATAATATTGCAGGTTTTAGGATTATAGTTCTACATTTTTCATGTATTCAAGATACTATTATTTAATATTAAAGAATATGTGTTAAATGGCTCACTGCTAGTTCTATGTTTGACTTTTTTGTACCAGGTTTCATGTGTCCACCCGAACATCTGATAGACTCTGGCTTTCATCTTTCACCTTGTCTAAGGTACACTACATTGATCTGAATGGTTTATATGGCATGTATGCATTTCCATTTTCAGTTAGTAGTTATGATCCAGATGTTTTCACATCATGGACTTTAAGATACTGCTTCCAAATTTGGTTCAGGGACTCCGGACTCGTGAAGGAGAAGAAACTGTTTCAAGTCGGGCTTTATTGAAGGTGAGTTTTTAATAGAGAGGTTCCTTTGGCAGTAGAGCTGCAGTCCATTGAATTTTTCCCAATAATTACACCTAAAAGATGTTTGATGCTTGAACCCTTGAGACCTGATTATCACAATGCAATTAAGCATCACATTTAGCTATTTTTGACATCTTATGGTTGTATGAAATTTGAAATTTAACAAATTGCTTTGCTGATTCTTGAAGTGACTTTATCAATCTATTTATCTTTCTTATCAGTGCTAATCATTCATTAGCATGTCACTTTTGGACACAGGCCATTGCAATTGCATGTAAAGTTCCTGCAGAGTTTGATCTGGGTTTGAATAAAGCAGATGCGTCTGTTGACAGTGAAAAGAACTTTAGTGAAGATGAAGAACTGGAGCAACTTCTCAATGGTCAAATCGGCTTCAAGGTTTATTCTTTTCCTAGGGGTATGACATCTGTCTTTAATGAAAGCAAGCCTTGTTACAACATTTCATTGAACCCTCTTAATCTTCATTAATGTTTCCACAGGTACCCCCATAACAAATAAAGACAGAAAAATAATTCTTCCCGGCTCTTTCAATCCATTGCACGACGGTCATCTGAAGCTCTTAGAAGTTGCAAGCAGGTAACTCCAATTTCCCTGAACTCCTGAAGATATTCACACTTGAATATAGTAACTAACATTATCTATTTGCATCTATTCTTATACATCCTTAAGATGTTATCATCATTTTCGCTGTATTCATATGCAGCATTTGTGATGGATATCCGTGCTTTGAGATATCAGCATTTAATGCTGACAAACCACCTCTAACCATACGTGAAATCAAAGATCGTGTAAAGCAATTTGAGAAAGTTGGTGAGACTGATCGATCTTTTCTGTTATAGTCCGGTGTTGTTCTGATTCGTTTAATATTGAAATTGTCATGATAAATTATGAGTGTTCAGCTGGTTTACCATACTACACTATTGTGGCTGGCAGGTAAAACGGTAATTATTTCGAGCGAGCCCTTCTTTTATAAGAAAGCTGAGCTTTTCCCTGGCAGTGCTTTTGTCATAGGTGCAGATACAGCTGTGAGGCTAGTTAATGTAAGCACATCTGTTCAACTCAAAATCCTCTTAATGCTTAGCAGAAACGATTCCGACTTTTGGGTCATGTATTTTCTTGCATGTTTACATCAGTTTAAGCAAGCTGATTGATGAAATCTTTGTTATGCTTTGCAGCCAAAATACTATGAAGGAAGTTACAAGAAGATGATAGATACACTCCTGGAGTGTAAAATTACAGGTTGCTTGTTCCTTGTGGGTGGTCGGAACGTAGATGGTGCTTTCAAGGTATGTCATGGTTTAGAAATCTCCCAGCCCTACGGGCTTGTATTATAGACTAAATGAAGTATGTCAAGAAATTGTTGATGATATAGTTGTGTAATGCAATATTATCATGTAGGTCCTTGATGATCTTGAGATTCCAGAGGTGTTAAAGGATCTGTTTGTCTCAATCCCAGCTGAAAAATTCCGAGTGGATATATCATCAACTGAAATAAGAACTCATCTTGGAAAGTGAATTACATGTTCATTTTAACACAGCTTCAAATTATTCTCCTTGGATCATACTAATCTTGTACAAAGAACACGAGATTCACACAAGAAGGGTGTATGTATCTCTTTACTGGGATTGGGAATTTATCAATGAAGTGATTCTGCTCGACTGTCATTCTATCATTTTCGTTTGCTGAGGCATGTTGTCTAGTATATTCTGATTGGGTTTGTGTTGAATATTCTGATTGTTGCAACCCCAAGTAGATTTTGCCACAGTGTCATCCACTTGTTAAAATAGCCACTGAACAATGAACACACACGCAGAAGAAGCTATTGTACCTTTACATTCTTGAATAGTGTTTACTCTTCAAGTTTTAATGAATGAAATGTTTTTTTGTTGAATGAGATGATATAAGAGATGTTTAGTACACAAGTTACTTTGGTTCAAGGTAGTAGCACATAGATTATAAACTAGCACAATTTTTACATTCAATGACAACTCCGAGCAGCCAATTTGCGTAAATTGCAAAATAAAGCCCTTGTTTTGAGGGGTCTTGTCTGTCTCTCATGCACAAAAATGCTGATTGCAAGCTTTTACTACAACTATTGACCCATTTAGAGAAATGAGTGCATAACTTACATATAGAAATGTACCAAACCTTACATATAGCAAGCCTGAAACCATACAAGTTAAGATACAAGATCTTTCAAACTAACTTCATAATATACCAAACTTTTAGCACATACTGTCATAAAATGACAGAAGAGGAAAGAAAAATCATGCCTTCCCATAGGCGTTTGTCTGATGTTGTTGCTGGTTTGCAAAGTGATCTGAATCAGCCATTCCGAGCCCTTCATCTCGCTGCTTTTCCCATCCTCCTGTGTCAGCCTTTGAGTGAGCCCAGTAATACAGTATGGAACCCACCATTGACAGCAATGTCAGTGCTGCCCCAGCAGCAAAGACGCCCTTCCTGAGGGTAGCACATGATAGGGTTTCTCCACCAAATATCCCACGGTACTTTGTGTGATATGCATTTCTTGCTGAACCAGCCAGTAAACATGATTCCGCAGCCAAGAAAGTAACCCTGTATTATTGAAAATTGAAACACTAAGTGGAAACGAGTATGCAGCAGTCAGTTCATTTGCAAAAGTTAGAATAGCCAATAGCTTTCATGTTTGCAATGATCAGTAGTGATATACTAACTAATCAAACTTCAAAATCAGAGTGGTCATTTGGTAGAACAGCCAATAAGCTTTCATGTTGGCGATTTACAGTTCTAGTCAATAACCTGATCATATACTGATAACTTCTAAAATGCCAGTCTATGCAAGAATCTCACAAAGAGGATTGTGTAGGAGAATCTCTTCTAACATTTTCTGACTAATATATTAATTCCAAAATTCCACCTTACAAACTGATTCCTGCATACTTCAAATACTGGAACAAACATCCTACTAATGCTCCAAGTGTTAGAACTGACGTGACTCATTCTACCACAATTTAGGGAAACGACAAAGACTACTAGATGACTCCCTACTTAAAGCAATTAAACTGAATTAATTAAAGTACTAAATTAATGCTCTTCTTTTTCCTAACATAAGTCTTCCATGGTCTGGCTTTAGCTGGGGTTGTATCATATACTAACTCACGTAGATTCAAAATCAGAGTGGTCACTTGAACGTTGCACAAAAAATTACACATGCATTAATCCAAAGCAGTACAATTTACAGAGATCAACCATGGATGTTCAAGGGGCTAAATTTATTTTAGTCCTCCAAGTGAAGGTGTACATAACATTTACTAGTATATGATAAAAATTATGATACTTGCTAAGCATCCTAAGCAAAGATTAGTAACACCAACAGCAGATGTGATAGTTCTTCTAGTTTGGATGGGAAACAAGTCCTTTTGGACTCTTTTAGATGGTATGCAACACACAAGATCAAGAAGTCACAAAGTTAATAGCATTTCATCAATCGATTACAAGAAATGTTACTTATAAACAACTAAAAAACTCAAATGTGATGCAAAATGCTTCCCTTTTCACAGAGGCAAAGTTGGTATTATCAATTTTGGTAAGAAAACACCCATAACCTTAACGCTGAGACATTGATACAGTATAGACATCTCATACACATCTGAACTGCTAATATTTTGCGCAATACACGAATACTCATGTACGAAATCAAAGATTTCCACAGCGGAAGACAAACTAGTCCAAATTTCCCAGCACCATAAACGAGCCAATAAAAGATGAGGGAGAGAATGAATAGCTTTGTTGATCACTAACCAGGAAAATATGAAGAAGAAGATGGCACACTTAGTGGATCCGCCAACATTTAGGCCTTTACCAAAGCAAAGACACTTGGTAACGCCATTAACAAGGGTGTGGCTAATGAGCAATAACCCGAACGCCGCTAGTCCGTACACTGTCGAGGCGTCGGAGGTGTACAGGCAGTAGTTTCGGTCGTCGTACTCATCCGGAACCGCGTGTCCCTTAGTTATCAAAAGATTCAAACCACAAAAGAGGACGAAATCGAGCAATTTAGAAACGGCAAACTTTACATACACATGTGATTGATTGTGTAAGAAATAGAGAGAAACTGAGATTCGTACGATGCTACGACGTCGTTCAGCGCCGACGGCGAAGACAAAAGCGAAGAGGTGGAGAGAGATTACACCGGCAAGAACGGCGAGAGACACCGACATTTTCGCACCTTTGCTAAAAGAGAGATTGGCAGAGTGAACACTGAAATCGCTGCCTTTTCGTCAACAGCACAGCAAAATTCGCTTTTGCCTTGCTTAAATTTTATAAGCGTACCCACTAAATATGATAAATTGCATGAAACTATCCGTTAAAATATGAAAGTTTACAAGAACTTTGTAGATGACTCATTTTTAACCCAATTTTATTAGACACCACCCATTACTATCTAAGATTTTCAATTGATCAAGATTGGATCCAAACAACACTATTTTGTTTTATTTATCGTTACATCAAACCCTTGTAAACATGTTAGATTAGTTTCTAAAATATCAAGAACCATACCTGGAAGCAGGGGGAGCAAAATAGTCCGATCAGCCTAATCCGAGTCCGAGTCCGATCCGGGAATATTTTTTGGATCATCGGATACGGATCGAGATTTTGAGAAAGAAAAAAAGTCAGATTGGATATATCCGACTAATCTAGTGATAATTAATCGGATCGGACGATTCGACCCGGATAAAAGTGTCAGATATCCGGGTACTCGCATATCGGATTTGGATCAGACTTTTGCAAAACTATCAGATCGGATATCCAGACTTTCAGATCTGTTCAGATATCCGAAAATGTTCACCCTTAGCAAGAACCTTAGTTTAAGAACTTCAATGCAAATAATCAATGGATTTAAATACAATGACGAATTAAAAGTTAGTAATATAAGAAGACACCGAGTTATCTTAAGCGTCTAATTAATTCTTGATGGTTCATTGGCATGAATGGAGTTGGAGGAACAAAGAAGAAAAGTTGTTTGGGATTAGATTTTTGAAACTTATGGAAAATATTACGTTTTATAGTTTAGATTTATAATTTAGCATTTCGTGAATTTGATGTTGGCACGCTTTAATATTTGGTGCTCTTAAGATTTTGATATTTTTTTGGTTAGTAATTACTAGTTTTTCTTTTTAAGTTTAGTGTCTTTCAGGTTTAATTTTATTCCGTTTAGTGTCTTAATGTTCGGTAATTTTCAATTGGTGCCTCCAACTCTCCAAGTTCATTTTTCTATTTGGTATCTTCTACGTTTGATTTTTTACGTTAGTGTCCTATTTTTAGCAAAAAAATGAAAAATTCAATATTTATATGTTTTTAATAAATATTTATTAAAATTTAAACTATGTTCATATAAATTTTAAATTGTATTTAAAGTTAATCGTTTTAGTTAGATTGTATGTATCAGTTTTATTTTAAAAAAATCAAATGAATTTATTTTTAAAACTTGTTATAAAATTGGATTTTTTTTTTAAAAAAAAGTAACTGCGAAAAATAGCTTGAAGGGCAAATTTTTTACGGTTGATAGTTGTATGTCAAAAAACTGATTTATTGTTAATAATTTATTTGATTTTTGAAAATACACTTTTATAAAATAAGTTTTTTTAAAATATAATCATAATTTACCTTGTTTTTTTTTTATAAAACTACAAAATTTTAATATTTCATTTGATTTAACAAAACCAAATTTTTTCACAATGCAAATAAAATAATCTAACTTCAAAATTTTGGTTCTAAAGTTTAAATGAATATAGGATAAATTGCGGAAAATAACCTAACTTTTTGGGGGTGTTGCGGTCTATGGCCTAACCTTTTAAAAATGCAACTAAAAACCCAACGTATACAAGATGTTGTAGATTTTAGCCTATGCTTGCCGCCGGTAAATTTTTCGGTGAAAGTGATGAGTTGTCTGATGATGTGTATGTGAGTCATCTTCTTTCTTTAAGGACTGAATAAATAGCGAAAAATATAAACTTTTTGAGAGTGTTGTTGTACCCAGCTTGACCTTTTATAAATGAAAATAAAAACCAACCTTTACTATTTATAACAATACCCACCCAAAAACCTCTATAACAAATCATCCTCAAGCCAAATATCCGATTAGTATGATGATAATTTCATATGTATGATATAATACATTCTCAAACTTTCATATGAATGCATGACATGCTTATCTACAAATGAGTATCGGATACAAAAATAAAATAAACCCAAATAATGGTTTTATAACAAAAAGAAACAACTTCTTTCAACTAGGATAAAATAATCCGACAATAAAATACAGAAAATTATCACCTACACTGCCACACATCAGTAGCAAGATACCATCCAAACATAAGTATAGTAAATGCAGGAAAACATCGTCTAAACAAGAAAAAATTAAACATCTTAATCGAGTGGTAGGAGGAGCGACAATAAATGATCATTGTTGTGATGACCCGTGTGCAGGGTTTATTTGAGAGAACAAAACATCACCGGGTAGTCAAGACTATCAAACAAACACATGTTAGCTATAAATTTGTTCATTTTTTTTATTTATGTATAAATGTGTTAGAATACTCACATTTACGTGTGCACGATCGGTATCATGAGTAAAATATATGCCCATGCCTCTAGAGATCGTTTCATTGTGGTGTAGAACACTATTGGTACCTTTCCTCGGTCTACCTTTCCGGGTTTTTTGGTTGTCCATAGAAGATATCTATTTTACTCATGGGAGATATATATTTTTCGCTATTTATCCAGTCATTAAAGAAAGAAGATGACTAACATACAACTCATCAGACAACTCATTACTTTCACCAAAAAATTTACCGGCTGCAAGCATAGGCTAAAATTTACAACATATTGTATACGTTGGGTTTTTAGTCGCATTTTTAAAAGGTTAGGCCATAGACCGCAACGCCCCCAAAAGGTTAGGTTATTTTCCGTAATTTATCCATGAATATACAATGTTAAATATATATTTATACTAATAAATTAATAATATAATTTTCTGTTATTTTTCTATTCTCCTTGCACCGTTTATACGAAAATAGGGAGCGAAAAGATACTAAACTTGAGGTGCATTAAACGGAAAAACAAATTTGAAGGGCATCAAGCCATCAAGTGAACGAACCAAACTCAAATGACAACGGGAAATCAATTTTAAAAGGATCTAAACGGGGGGGGGGAAAAAAAGAAAAAAAAAGAAAGAAAGAAAGAAATTAATATTCTCTTCTTCCCATATCACCTACTATTAAATTGAAGTTCCAGATTTGCTTGAATTGCATCTCTGAGTCATTCCAATATCTATATTTTTTTGGAATTACTAACAATATTCTTCTACTGCTACATGTTACACATCATCAACCTGAAGCTTGACAAAAAATAAGGAAAAAAAAAACAAAACATCGTTAATCACGAGAATATCCCAACAAATTAAAAGTGAACTTGTAACTTTTAAATCTTACCTAATTTACCACTCACCACCGTGCTAATCTGCTGCTTATAACTTGCCTCTTGGATTCTTCTTCTTCATCAGTACCCATCTTCGTGCTTCTCGCCATCTTCACCTTCGAGGGTTAGTCTTCTTCAATTTCATAGATTGTTCCTTTCCGTGATTTCGACTTCCATCTCCCTAATTTTGTGCTCAATTAACTTCAATTTCACGTATCGTTTATGTAGCATGGAACGCATTTTCGGTTGTCTAGGTATACTAGAATACACGAAAGCACGAATCATTATATTTTTACTTATGACATAATTGACGTTTTCCGTGCAACATATTGCTAATGATGATTTTAGAAACCAAGGACTTGCTATGAAATAAAACTAGCCTGGGATTTCATGAAAGTCGATATGAATGATATTCTTTGTCAAATTGAGGTTAATTGTTTGATGTTTATGTTGTTTCTATGATTTATTAATTTGTTTTAGAGATATAAAAAGGATTGATGGAGAAGCATTGTGACGATGTGATTCATGATTGTGTGATCAAGCAGGTATGGCTGATCAAATTCTCAAAACTAAGTTGTTTTTATCACTTTATGTTGCTGAAAAAGAAGAAGAGATAATTAATTTGTTTATTGTTGATCTATGTTAAACATCAGAGGGTTAATCCTCAAAGGCTAAGGGATAAAGTCTATGTTGGTTGTGGAGCTGGGTTTGGTGGAGATAGACCCATGGCAGCTCTTAAGCTACTTCATAGAGTCAAAGAACTAAACTACCTTGTACTCGAATGCCTGGCTGAGCGAACCTTAGCTGAGCGGTATCAAGCCATGGTGTCTGGTGGAGACGGTTTCGATTCACAAAGTGTGTTTCCTAGTAGACCCATCTTCATTTTGCTTACAAATTTGATTTTTCACCTTAGCTATTGACATCTTTTCGTATAAACACAGTTTCCGATTGGATGAAAATGCTTTTGCCTACAGCAGTGGAGAATGGGGTTTGTATAATAACTAACATGGGTGCAAGTAAGAAAAATTTTCTAATTATGAGTAGTTTTGTGAACTTTTCTGTAAACTAAATTTTATAAATGCTCTGATGTGAAGTGGATCCTGTTGCTGCTCAAGAAAAAGTTGTAGAAATAGCTAGCAGTTTGGGGATTGCTGTCAATGTCGCAGTGGCTCACGAGATTTCTCTTGCAAGCTCGGGTATATGTTTGAATCAACAGATGTTAATTCATGATAAATTAGAAGGAAACACGTTCTCTTATCAGTAAGTTCTGTTTTCGTTTTGTTTTGCATGTAAATATTCAGGAAACTCTCAGGGCGAATCACAGGTTCAGGAAATTCCTCCTTTCATACTTTCTGAAATTTGCTGATAACTTTTAATCAAATTTGGACTTTCTATATGTTTAATTTGAAGGGCATTAGCACATATCTAGGAGCTGCACCAATAGTAGAGTGTTTAGAGAAATATAAGCCAGGGGTAATCATTACAAGCCGTGTTGCTGATGCTGCCTTATTTTTAGCTCCAATGGTAATTATCTCATATATTATGTTTTGTTTAAATTAGGCATTGGTGCAATAAGTTCTAAAACTTACACATTTTTCTGTCACATGAGTTTCATAACAGGTTTATGAACTCGGTTGGAATTGGGATGACTTTTCGCTGCTAGCACAAGGGACTTTAGCCGGTCATCTTCTAGAATGTGGTTGTCAACTCACTGGAGGATACTTTATGCACCCAGGTTCTCTGTTTACTTGATCTTAACTCAATATTTTACCCAACTTTAAGGTTCTGAGTCATTTTTGTTTTCAATTAGGAGATAAGCACAGAGACATGTCTTTTCCACAGCTGTTGGACTTGTCACTTCCTTTTGCTGAAGTTAGTTTTTCTGGAGAAGTTTGTGTTGCCAAGCCTGATGATAGCGGTGGCCTCTTAAACTTTAGTACCTGTGCTGAGCAGCTTCTTTACGAAATTGGGGACCCGAGTAATTACATTACTCCTGATTTGGTAAGATAGATTTGTAAATTTTGCTTACAAATGAGGAAGATGAAGAGTTACCATTATAGATCATTTGTGTTTTTTTTCATGAAGGTTTTAGATATTCGAGAAGTTACATTTCAGTCACTTTCCAGCAGTAAAGTTATTTGCAGTGGAGCAAAACCATCTGTTAAATCAGTACCAGATACACTCCTTCAGTTGGTTACAAAGGTAGTTAACGCGCATCTACACTGCTTAAGCATCTTAAACCTACTGCTAAGTGCTATATCTATATGTTTTAGGATTCTGGATGGAAAGGCTGGGGAGAAATATCCTTTGGAGGTTATGAATGTATCAAACGAGCACAAGCAGCCGAATATCTGGTAACTACAACGTAAAATTTTCTTTGCTTCATTCATTTTCACTGACAGAATTTTATATCTGATAAACTTGTTGAGATTTACTCTTTGTTAGGTTAGAGCATGGATGGAAGAAGTATGTCCTGGTGTAAATAACTGCATAATGGCTTATATTATTGGAGTTGATAGCTTGAAGGCAAGCGCGCATGACAACATAGCTTCTGACAGTAGAGATATTAGACTGCGAATGGACGGGCTGTTTCAGCTTAAGGAACAAGCCATTCAATTCACCAGAGAGTTTACAGGTTTATACACAAACGGACCTGCAGGTTGCGGTGGTATCAGGTTATGTGAAAATTTTGATCTCTTTGTTCATTTTACTGTCACTGATGTTTTCATCACATCAGTTAAAACTTGTGCGTTACTGAGTTGTGTTGATTTTTCGTTCTGCAGCACTGGATATAAGCGCGAAATTCTCCTAGAAAAGCAACTGGTATTTGTTGTCTTTCATTCTTTCATTATTTTAATAAAAACTTAAAAATGTGATCATACTCACCTCGTTTAGAAAGTGAATGAGCCCTGTGGCCCTGTTTGGTAGATGCAAAAATTAAAGGAATTAAGATTATAGGAATTAAAAGGGAGAAATAATTCTCTTAATCTCGTTTGGTAAGGGAATGAAGGAGATGAGAGACATTGAATTATGGATATTAAGCAAGTTAGATTATGAGAATTGTGTAATCCTATTGAACATGAATTATAAGTATTATTGAGACTAAAGTCTCATTTTTTACCCCTCTTCCTTTTTTCATCTAAAAAATTAATACATATTTTTTCGTAGTTTTACCCACAATCATATTCATTTTACTGAACACTCATTGCACTTATTTTCATACTCATCTCCTTAAACAATTTCATCTCCTGAATTCTTCATCTAAATAATTCTCGTCGTTTTCATCTTTATCTACATAATCTTATATTTTGATAGTTTTTTGTTGCTGCAGGTTGCTCGAGATGGTATCTTTTGGAGGCATGGGGTAAAGAGCAGTGTGACAAGCTCTGATACACAAGCACATAAAACAAAACCTCTAATATTATCAAACCATGTCTCCTCACTATCAAATGAGAGTATCTCGAGTGTTCCGGCTCCTTCAAACCGGAAGATTCCGCTCCATGAAGTGGCTCATAGCAGGGCAGGAGACAAAGGCAACACCTTAAATGTGTCTATAATTCCACACTATGCACCTGATCTTGAGAGGCTAAAGAAGTTCATAACTCAAAAATGGATAAAATCTGCACTTGCTCCTCTACTGAACTCGTCTTCGTTCTCACAACCCGATGATGTAAGGAGACGAAATAAGTGGATAGAAGAGAATGTAAAGATTGATATCTATGAGGTTAAGGGGATCCATTCTTTGAATGTGTTGGTCCATAATGTTCTTGATGGTGGTGTCAACTGTTCTCGGAGGATCGATCGACATGGGAAGACGGTTTCTGATGTTATACTTTCCCAGAATGTTGTGTTGCCTTGATTCTATGGTGATGCTGTTTTACTGTTTGGACTGTGTTGCTTCAGTTTGTTTCAAGGAATTCTGTGTTTGATGTAAAATAATACAACAGATGGGAGAGCCAGCAGTGTATTATTATGAATAAAAGATTAAAGAATGCTGAGGATAGTCACAACATGTCCTTTAAATACAGTACTAGTACATTATCATCATATTAACATGCTATTAGTTGATTTATATACCAATATTCATTTGGTCTGGTGTTAAAATGGGTTCAATTTCACAAGTATGATATTGTTTTGTAAGATATATACCCATTGTCATTAAAATTATGAACTATCATTCTTCCCACTATATTTTTGTACAATAATTTTATTTTTAATTAAGTTTATTTAATAATAATATTTTTTAATCAAAAAGTTATTTTTTGTAAATAATTATTTTATTTTTTTCATGAAATAAAAATATACGGTTAGTAGTTAGTACATACAAACTTGAAGATAGTTTATAATCTCAAATCACTTAGATTGTGTTTAGTTAGGACGTTTGGGATTTTTTTTTGGATTCGGTTTGGTTAGAATTTGGGATTTTTGTTCATGAGTAGGATCGTGGTTTTTTTGGTGTGGAAACCACAATTTTGGAAACTAATGATACAAGATACTCGGGGTTTTGAAAATTTTGGAAACTATATTTGTACCCAATTACCCTTCATCTACTCTCTTCTTGTTCAAAACATCAAAGATTGATAGAAGAACACCAGAAAATCGATGAAATTAAGTTTTTCCTCTACTCTTTGTTTCTTATGTTTTTGTTCAAAAGTGAAATTTGGAATGTGAAAACCACAATTGATCGAACAAACTTTAACACAATAAAATCAAAGAAAGAGGAAAATTTTTGTTCCGGCACAAGAAATTGATGAAAGAGCATTAATGGAAGCGACGAAAGAGGGGGGAAAAATCAAACGATGGAGGCGACGAATGTGGCTAAGAACAAGAGACAACGGTCAGGTGCTAAGGCCGGAGAGAAATTGAACAAATCACCAGGAACGAGGAAAAAATTCATTAAGAGCAAGGAACAAATCTCATAAATGAAAAAACATTGCCTCCGTCAATTGCATCTTCAATCAATTTCGGCAATGTGTAGTTGTTGGGAATAATGAAAATACATTGCCTCCATCGCTTGCGTCTACAAAACTTGTTTACCACCGCAATCCTAACTAGAAATCACTACAACTTAATTTTACATTTTTTTAAGAAGTACTTAATTTTTACTAAACATACCTTAGTTAGACAAAAAAAACAATAGATATGTACTGACAATACAAGTAACATGTAAAATAAACATGCACAAACAAAGCATTACAAAATTACAATCAGCAGATTGTACAAAAATAATGAACATTATACATAATATTTAAAGTAATAACAACTGTAAATTTTATTTTGAAATAAGTTATTTTGAAGACAACCGCCTGCATATAATAAGATATGTTTAATAATGGAAGACTTTGGAAAAAATCTTATTAAAACCACATTTTTTTAAAAGTTGGAAAAAATCTTATCAAATCTAATTGCATATGCACAAGTGCCGTGTACGGGTACAACCGTACAACAACGGGTAGCCCAGACAAAAAAGAACATACAAGAACACAAGGCCCAGAAATAAAGAACAAAGCAATATGCATGTAAACATCTTTCCCCCTTTTCTTACTGAGATTTATATGAATGAAAAACTTAACTCTTGTCAGATCTGTTCTATTCAAACTTCTTTTGCCTGTTGCTTTTGCTAAACTCTATTGATTTTTCACTATTTTCTGCTTTCTTCTATAAAGTACAGGACTGAAAAATACCAACAAGATAAAAGAAAATTGACAACGATAAACCGTCTTCGAAAGGGAAAATACCGCGATTGGAAAACCAACCGGCAGTTTAAACATCCCAACATTGGTCATCTATCTCCTGGAGAAAAACTCGTAATCAGGATGAATGACCCCGAGGCGTCCAAGCCAGTTAGCAGCATTTTGTGAGAGGGATTTCACCAGCTGACGGCTAGTCCCCTTACTGGATGTCCACAAAGATCCTTTGTACTTGTATGAAGACAGTCCAAATACAGGCAAAGAAAATTTGGACAAACCATTCATCTCTTCTGAATTTGTCAAAACAGGAGGTTGTGCACCAGCAACATCTATGTTTGAAGATTTTACAGCAGCAATTGAAAGCAATTAGTGGACGTTTTTAAGAGAACTCAAATCCAAAACAGAACTGATCAAATGAAATATAAAAACATGGATTATTAATCTAACCTTGACTTTGAGTACAAAGAGAATGGTATGTCAAGAAACAGGCATCAAGTTCTCTCATTGTTGCCGCATTTGGTATTCTGTATATTGGATACCTGCAAGAGTTTCATACGAGAATAGGCCTTAAAGTTCATATTTGTACAGACTTAAGTCAACTACCACAGAGACAAATTAGTGCATACCATGCTACAGAAAACCAACTTGAAGCTGCCAAATCACAACTACGTAAATTGTTCAGATCCGGGAAACGCAAAGCAAGATCAGCTATCTGTTCCAGCCAAGCAAAAAACAGGAACGGTATGAGGACGTGAAATTTTAGCATACTTGTGTATTTATGTGTGGGGGTGGTTATTACCTTTTCGGACAATGGTTCACGAGAATAAGGAGGATCAATCTCTAGATACTGAAACAACAAGTGCCCCTTAGAGTCTCCTGATTCACCGTCATCACTAGAGAAACCTTCTTGAAGAGCAGTTTGCTGGTCAACCAAAGAAAACCTCTCCATTTTGCAAGAAAGATCAGCCGAGAACCTTTCACGTTCCGAGTCACTACTCCAATCACTACTTGAATCTCTGCTTGAAAAATCACCATCGCTGTCCTCACTTCTTCGCCTGTTACAGGAAAAATCTATAGTATAAGCTACCGTTGCAGAAGTAAAACTGTGACAGACTAAACCAACACAGATGAATCTTGGGGTAAACATTGAAGTATCATAAACAAGCTGTAACCTAACCTACTTAAGAATGATGAGAAATATTACAATTCAGAACCATCTAAAGCACTAAAAAAGCAGATTGCTGCATACTTTTGTACCTTAAAAGGTTAAGAAAATCACATAGCACTCCATTTCAACATGTATTTGCACAACACCCCTACCATAGTATTATATCAAGAATAAGCAAAAGCATTGGCATAACATTTATGTATAAGGCTTTAACAATATTCGGTTGGATATTATAATGACTCAACCTAGATGCCCCCGCCCCTTCAGTACATCTCAGGTTACTATCTGAAGCTCTAAAACCAAAATAATCCAATTTTACATAGTGTCATGTCTGAGGTGACTATACCAAAGCCATATGACATTTTGATACACCAACCCCTCACCCCCAAGATTACAAGATAACACGGGAAGAAAAAAAAGTTTCCTAGTACCCATGATCATGATTAACATTGGCTAGATGCATCCCTATGTGCCCCGGTCACCTAGCACATAGCATATCACCTCAAATAGCATTTCAAAATGAAAAACTAGTGCCAGATGATATCCTTCCCAACCAAAGTATCCATTACCTACATGTTATGAAATCATGAACTTACAAGTTTTGTTCACCTGATACATCCTCCTAAAACTTGATTTGACTGGAGGGATTCAAACCTCAAATGAAAAGCCCTGGCTGATAACCTGATTTGCACCTAATAATATAGTAATATTCTATATTTAAAGTAGCTAAAACCATCCCCAATGGTGCTTATACAGAAGAAATTGCAGCATATGTTGCATCATCCAATCAGTGAATCACTGACACAAATATGAGCATAACCTAGAATACTGAGATTATAACAATTCAACTTTGCAACAAATGGGAAAGCATATTAGTAAGCGGTTATCAAGCCAACTGGGAACATCAATTAATCCCATTTTTATCAACATGATATATGGATATACTAATCATATGCCCTAATTGCCTTTTAGCTTCAGCTACCAACAATCTAAACATTTTCAATTGTGTCATTTGATTAGAATAACCAATCCTTTGATTGTCAACTATGTAAAGAACATATCATTTATCCGCTAATCAATCAAGAACTAGCGTAACACAAAGTGTGAAGAAATGCACATGGCCAAGAAACATATATACCTTTGTTTGATCCGTGACTTCAAAGGGTCAACATAAATTTGGATTGCTGACAGATAAGGGGCATAATATTGAACAACAGACTGATTGTCATTTAGCTCAAGAGGAACTCCAGCCCCATAAAAACTCCACTCCTGGAATGATTCCCACAAGTCCGACAGCAAAAAGTAGGGTTTTTGCACCACATCACTAATCCTCCAATTGATAGTAGCTGTCTGCATTTTCAATTTACAATCACAGCAATCATCAATTATTAGCATATTATTGACATTCAAACATAAATTTCACTTCAATTGACTCATCAGAACTGACATTTAAGTTCAAACTGAAGTATTTAGAGGTGAAGAAACTTGACCTTAGAGAAAAACCGAGCAGGAACAGAAGGCGTGATTGACTCCACAAACTTTTCCACATTACTCGAAGGGAAAGTGATCGGTTCTAAGTCCGGCGAAGTAACCGGTTCAGAAGCTACTACTACATCACGATTCTCCGGCTCCTGATAACGAGAAACCGGAAACATCTCCTTACATTGCCCGGCAGTAACATCACTTTGAGCTCTCTGTAGTTGATAAGTCCTCCTCTGCTGATTCTGCTGATTCCTCCGCGATTTAGGGCTGTAGAACCGACCCTCACCCCGACTCCGATTAAACTGCATACCAGCACCCAACATCCTTGCTCCTTACTGAAAAAGGTGACTAACTTATCAGATCCTACGAAACCTAACTTTGATACCAGTAAACTTCTAGCTCCGATTTGAGGATCGAATCCAATGAAATCGGGCAAGAAACAATAAAGGGATGAATCGTGAGAGTTGGATGCTTCAAAAATCCAACAAGATGGTCGCAAACTCGCAATCGAGTTTCTGTCACCAGAAAATGATCGGCGACTGATCGAGTTGTGAATAGCACAAATGAATCCAAAACGAATCGAGAAATGGATCCAAGTGAAGAGAACCCAAATAGGAATCGAGGATGAGAGGAGAACTAAACGAGGGTAGAGGGAACTTTGAGAAAGAAACAAAGAACTATAATGAGAGAATGCGTTACGAGAAGAAAGAGAAAAAGCAAGAAGATTTCTACCACAAGAGAGAGGCAGGGAGGGGTTGGGGGAAGAGCGGGCTGTGGGAGAAGAATACAAAATAAATAGTTTTGAATAATATATTATTATTTTTAATATTTTAGAAGTAGATAATATTGAATGAGTTAAGTATCACTTATTTTGGCATATAATATTGTTATTTTCAACAAAATATGTAATAAAATATTTTGGTTTTATTATCTTCTCTCAAGTGTCATTTTCAAAAATATTCAAATTTCATTCTCATCTTAATCCTCTTTTATATTTTGATAAATATAAATAAATAATGAGGTGCAAAGAATGGTAATAAATCCCGGCTGGCAAATGGAACACAGGATAGGATCAAGCAAGTGAAAAGACTGTTATACCCTTGGAATAGGGAGGGCCAGATGTACGGTTCCTCATTTTTTGCTTTATGCATGTCTTCAAAGTGGAATCGTGGCCGTTTCAATTGTGCCCTGAGAGTGACACCGCTTGGAGTCTTGGACTTCGCAGTGTGCTTGTTGTACGCCACATCATATATTAAATACTAGGGGTTGTCAAAATTCCTGATTTCCTTCGGGTTTTTTTCCGGTCCTGGCTCGCTCAAAATGACAATTCGTTCTGTATATTACGAAATTTTCATCTCGCTACGTCCGTCCCATATATATTTAAATATAAATAAATTTGGATAGCATACGCCGGTCCAAATTGACAAATATATTAGGTCATTTGTTAATTGTTACGGCTTAGTAAATTGGTTTTAGAATTTTGAGAAATATTATCTATAACCTTGCTTAGTTAGTTGAGATGAGTTTTCATTTGAAGTCGTTTATCGGGTGTGGCTTAACCAAATGTTCCGGAGTATGTCGTAGTCACATGCCCTTCTTGATCGTGTGGTGTTCGAGAATCGAGACCGATGAAGATCCTCCATTTATGTGGGGAACGTCGTATGATCCACATTTACCCAAGAGGTATGTCTTCCCGTGAGAAGGGTTTCTATTATACTATTTTCCGGTGGCGAGACACGGCGGTATTTCAGGTATCACGTGTCATCTCCATGTTTTTGTCAGCCTCGAGTGTTCCTCGCCCTCTCTTATGGTTTGTTTGTTTCGACTTTTTTTTAGCTCTTGTCTACCTTTTCCGGTCATTTTTGTGGGCTTTTTTTTTGGTCACATTTTCTCTTTGTCTTCGTTATTTGCATGACGGTTTGTCCGTTTGCCGGATACACCAAGTATGTTTGGTATTTGTCGAACTTCTTATCTTCTTTCATAAAAAAAAAATCCACCAAGTGATTAATATATTAAAACTACATGACATTGAACAACAAATTAATTCAATAATATATGGCTCATTCTCATTTTGGCTCATTCTCATTTATGAGCTTGAGTAATTTGATATGTTATAGATCGTTGAATTTTGTTTCGGTTATGAGGGTTATGTGGGAGTAAAAGCGACACCGAAACATTGAAGGTCAAGAAGAAGAAGTGTGGTTGCGAGTAGTCGTAATTGACATGGGCTTAAGGAGTATCCCACCACAAAGACGATCATTATTCCAAGTTTACCAAAAAAAAAAAGTTCATTAAAAGCATCCTTATTGCTAAATGCACCATTAAAAATCAACCCAAAAACCTACTTTTTACCCAAAATTTTTCTTGTTAAATTATATACTTTACAAACCCATCTAAATCTCTAATAACAAAGGTTATGAGTCCTTATTGACTCATCATTTTGACTATAAAAAAATATATCAGGACATTTTTTTGGATAATATATTAGGGATTGACCTTCTTGATTAAGTTTTTTTTTTTAATCTATACACTTCTCAACTACTATAAACGGATTAGTTATGGATGATAATTGTATGTAACATACAATTTTCTATTAGTTTGTTCTTTGAAAATGAAACAATAAGTCTAAGTTAGTAGAGTGAAGCATTATAAAAATAGCCGTCCACTATATGAAATATAAATAAAGTTATAAATATTGTACAAACAAAACAAGAGTAGCCAACCCAAACGGCACAACATGCTCATAGAATTGTATAACTGCACCTTATAAGTGAACGGTGGGGGACGTGGTGATCTTTTTTTATTTTCAAAAATAATTAAAAATTGTTACTATTGAGAAATGAAAATTAGGTTAAACATCGCTATATCCTTTAAAAAAAGCAAATTTAATATTTCATAATTAATTTATATGGAGGTTAAGGTGATATGTAATGGTCTAAAAGAGATGGTGAGCGATGACCTTTTTTTGCGCCATCTAGCTAGATCCGGCAAAGTCGGGTATGTTTGTGTATGAGCAGGATCTACGTGTCCGTGTAAGCCGAAAAATCCGGTATAGAAGGATACTAGCTTAGTACCCGTGTCTTGCACGGAATTTGTAAAATATTTAAAATTAAAAAATTCATCACGGTAAGTAAGCTACTACAAAGATAATCAGATTGTAGGATTTAATTTTGTAATTTTTGTTGTTGCAACTTGCATATTGCCATGGTCGGTTTTCTTCATTTTTGTTTAAATTGAAAACCGAACCGAATCTATTTTTGGTTCAAATCTGAACCGAACTTAGGTTTTCAGTTCAGATTTTACCGATTTTCGGTTTCGGTTTGGTTCGGTTCCGATCGGTTCGATTTTCAACCGATGCTCAGCCCTACATTCGACCATCATATTGTGTCTCACAGATGATGTCTAATGCGAGGTTTCGGATAAGGATAACGCAACCAAACTATGGTTGAAGCTGGAGAGCCTCTATTGATGAAGTCTCTCACCAATAAGTTGCTTTTGAAACAATGTATGTTCAACTTACAAATGCAGGAAGGTACGCAATTTCGTGAACACTTAGATCACTTGAACCCAATTCTTCTAGATTTTGTTGGTATCTTCATATGAAAACTTTGTTTAGTCATTTGTTGTTGGAAAATATATCATTACTCTCATAGACGTCGGGTATGCCCTTCACACAAGGGAATTATGTCACAAGGTGAATGAAAGTGGTGTAAGTAAGGATGGTAAAACACATGTATACAAGTTGAGATAAGACCGGAACAAGGAAAATCAGGGAAGAAGGACAATAAGTCATCTTCTTCAAAAGGTCCTAAGCCTGACCGAGTGTGGGTTCTTGATTATAGATTTTCCTATCACATATCTCTTAACTGAGTGTGGTTCAAAACTTATAAGCAGATAGATGGTGGTAACCGTACAGTATATAAGGCGGTTGGAATTGACTCGATTAAAATCATGACACATGAAGGTAGATTTTGTACATTGAAAGAGGTTATACATGTTCCACTAATTACTAAGAATCTGATATCCTTGAGTATGCTAGATAATAAGGGATTTTGTTTCAAAGGTGAAAGTGGAGTTCTGAAATCCTATAAGGGTTTTAATGTTTATTTTAAAAGATGTAAAAATGGACACTTTATATATCTTGTAGGGTTCTACTATTTATGGGTTTGTCTCCATTGCTTCTTCACAACTTCACAGGATGATATGACTAAGTTATGACATATGAAACTTGATCATATGGGTAAAAGGGGATGCAAATTCTAGCAAAGAAAGATCAACTATAAAAAAAAACTATTCACTAAAGCTTAGTTGTGGGATGCTCAAGAAGAGTTGAAGTAAGACATCCACAAATGTACAATTTTGAGGATATGGTTGGTTATGCTCTATAGGCTGCAGAAGAGATGGATACTCATGAACCATCCACCTATAAAGAAGTTGTATTAGGGTCTGAAGCTGTACAATGGTTTGCAACAACGGGAGATGAGATGAAAGATCTGGGAGCAACTCGTAAAATTCTAAGAATGAAGATTCTTAGAGGTAGGGGTCATAAGAGCTTTTCTTATCACAAAAATACTACATTGAAAAGGTGTTGTCAGAAGTTGTTGTGCAAGGGGCACATTTATATAGAGAGAGGAGTTAATATGAGCATTGACTAATGCATCTTGTATATCTGTGATGATTCGAGTCAAGATGGAGTTTTGTTAATATGTCTTAATTAAACTTATCTTTTGTTTGGGTCAGTCTTATACTTGACGTCCAAGTATAAACTTAATATTTCGTTTTTCTATATATTTTAGCGTTCTCTTTTGTTTCCAATTATCCTTTATCTGTGTTTTGAAACTCCTCCAATCTCTTTGAAAAGTTAACGTAGCCTTTATTGAATGAACCACCATAAATTTGTGTATCGTCTTTCTTATTTGTTGAATTCTGCTCTTTCTCAGTAATTTCGCACAACAACTCCATTATTATTAATTTTATAATAAATATTAGTAATAATAGTTTTAATATTATTATTGAGTAGATTATTACCTTAGTGTTATAATTTTAATCGAGTTATAAAAATTAATATAATTTTTTTTAATATTATATTAATCAAAGATGATTACAACGGTAAATGTTGATATAATTCGTTTAAAGACGTTACGACTTATTAGATTATTGACCATGGTTTTTCTATTATATTAATCATTGCACAAATTTTACGTAAACACAAAAGATTAAATGATTGTATACATATGGTCCTAAATTGGACATTGGTTTATAGTATGGACCGATCTGAATTTGCGGTTGAATAAGTTTTAATCAACTTTATTTTGAGACATAATGTCAACCAAGCATGTCGAGAGTACGTAGCCCGTGATCAAGTCTATAAAAATAATGCTTATTTGTTTATATTATATTATATATGTGTAAACAATTATGTATTGTGAAAAAGGTCAAACCTACACTTTTCTTGATTTCTTTTTCAATATTTGATTTGTAAAAAGGAATCCAAGCCCAAACTAATCAATCTAATCCTTAACCTGAAACTGAATAATCGGTATTATACGAAACGCTAAAAAACCTAAGTTAAAAGTCACCGTTGTGACTAATATATTGTGTAATTTTTTAGATGATGTTTAGAAAGATAAATTATATATATATTATTTTTTTTGTTGAAAAATTGAAAAAGATATTAAAAACCACATTAAGAAATCATAGTATTCATGCTTTTACGAAGCTTTGTATCTAAAGGAGGAGGTACGAATGTTATGCATAAACTTCTAACCGATTTTTGTTCTCATCGACATTCTTGTCGTAAGGGAGTGGATGAACTAACTATAACCAGCCTTGTTCAAACGGTCCGGATGGTGTTGAATAATTTTTTTAAAAAATATTTTTTATATGGGTTAATTATGGTCCGGTCCAAACTATAATATGACGGACCGAAAATTGAACCGGATCTGATAATTACGATACAAAACCGGAAATATGCATAGTCCTATCACTAACGTTATGGACTTATGGGCTTGTTTTTTGGTTGCTAAATGAGGAGGTTCACGTGGTTGCTATAAGATCGGGAGAAATGCAAATGAGTTGAGCAACAATAAGATTTCATATAGAATTGGCCCGTTAAGAGAGTTGTGGGCGAATGTAAAGAAAGGGGCCGGTGACCCATTACCTTGGGTGAACCCTTGCAGCCTGTATGATAGTATTTCTTAAGTGGTTCTAGACTTCTAGTGTAGACTATTTATTGTTAGGGCTTATCTGATAGTGGGTTTTTATCCGGTTGAAGAAAGGTGAGATTTTGGATGATAGTGGGTCGGGGTGAGCGTGTCAGCGTGTGATTATCACCCGATTTATATTAAGAAATCGTTTGTCTGAACAATCACTTGTGCGATTATCTTTTTACCCTAAATTGTAATCGCAACTGATCAGATATGTCGAGTTTATTTTGGTTTTACCCTCAAAATTTAAAACAACTTCCAAAATAAAAGAAATAAAATAATCATAACATGAGTACATGACGGTTAAATCACAAACATAATATTATGGTATGCTAACTCGATAACACAAGTAAACAATTAAAAATTACATGTTTCAATATCCAAAAGATCATAAGTAATAACTAAAAAGAAAATTGTTTTATAACATAATCAACTTAGTTAACTTTCATCAACTCCTCATACTTGAGAGAAAAACTCAAGATTGTGGTCCTTCGGAAATCAGAAGGTATTACAAGCAATGAAATCAATATATATAGTTCAGAAGATATTTATTTAAGTTTAGGGCTCGTTTGGAAGCGCTAGAAATTATTTCCGGTAACAGAATGAATCTGAATCAATCAAAAGTTATGTTTGTTTTAGAGGTTTTCTAACACATGAAAATGATCCAATCATTTCCATCCACTAAATTTATATATGCATATAAGATTTTTTTTTTTACTGTTATTGATTTACTATCGAAATAAATTTCATCCACTAAATGTTCATCATCCTTAGAATAAGTACCACGCTCTTGAATAGGTTTGATACATAATCTAAAAGCTATGAAGTGTAGAGCGGCCGAAATAATTGAAAAAAATGTTGCTTACGCTAGTGGAGGGATTACATTTAAGGCTCGTTGGGTATCGCTAGGAATTATTTCCGGTAACGAAATAATTCCGAATCAATAAAAAAAACTATGTTTGTTTAGAGGTCTTTTTACACATGAAATTAATTTAATCATTTTCATTTACATTACTTCCCCTTAACCGATTTCATTCCGTTTCTATTCCATCATTCCAACAAGCGGACACTTAAAGTTAATAAGACTATACATATAAATGACCGGTTTACTTCTTTTGTTTAATAAGGTTACGGACGGAAATCAAATTGGGTGGTGGGCCGGGTGCCGATTTATACTATTGTCACCGAAACCGTATCAAACCCTTATTTGGTCAACCGTCAGCCGACTTTCAACCACATTTTTTGTACTTTTATGGGGTTCAGATAAGAGAATTTCGGATGGAGATGAGACTGCCATCCCTGAGCAATCCTCCCTCTTAGGCATGCGGTAAATATAGACAAAACATCCATGAGTGGTTCCAACAAAACACGAGTTTTCTATATGAAAGGATAAGGCAAATTAGTAAGAAATTCATGTACAAATGTAGTAGACATGTCGAAATTTGACGAACTAGCCCCTACGAATAAAGCCTTGCCAAGTGCCAACGACTAGTCGGGCTAAAGAGCATGTAAATTCCATATTTAACAAGGCCGCATATCTTAATCTCAACAATGATATGTCTATAAACCTGGCCCTTAACCCGACTACAAACTTACAACTCGAAGTACAAATCCCATCTAAGTCCCTTATGACTCCCCCAACTCTTACCACTTTGGTCATGACATGACGGCTCGAATGTTGATGGCAAGTAAAAACCATAATATTTTTTTTTGGTAAAAATGTAAAGACCATAATATTTTAGTGAAATTTATGCTAAAAATGATCTCCGTTACCAATTTAATACCTAATACCGATACTACTACCTATTTCATCTAAACCACTTCTTAAAACAAATTATACATAGCTTGTCTCACACATTCTTAACTAACTACACTGAATACACAATTGTCAATATGACATTCACCATGGATTCGAATATGGAGTAGTGAAAAAGAAAATGATTACAATGAAAGAGATTATTGTCATCCCATATTATAATCTTATTGTTTAGGGTTACAATATTACTGACATGATTATAACTCAATCATAACTTGCTTCATAATTAACTTAATCATGCAAAGGTCATACACTATTAGTGGGTATAATTTGTAATCCATTGAAGTTAAAACTTCAATTACAATTGTATTACAAGTAACTTAAGGGATAGGGCAATTTCAACTTTCTAGTGGGAGGCGACCTGCAATCTGCAAAATTGCCCACAACTGCTGAGCTCTCACTTTCATGGCTTCCAGTAACCTTCCACCCATTACTACCAATTTTCCCTTTCCAGTTTTCACTTTTAATTACTTTCTGCCCCGACCCACTTCCCACTTCGCCGATCCACACGATAAAGGACTGGAATCTCCCCTTTTCTTCATCTCTTTCACACAATCAAGCAGTTCTTTCTAGTCAGCCCAATTCATAAGGCTTTATTAAATTCATTTATGGTTTTGTTTAATTGAGATCCAACGACACAAAACCCACAAGAAATCCCCCTACGTTGCTTCGTCTGACGTTGAATCGCATAACATTATCTATTTGTTTAAACCCTAATACCTCCAGTTGTCTGTTTTGGGTTTCCGTGTTTCTGGTAGAAATCGACCTCCCTCTTTCCACTTAGCTGCTGACTGCTGACTTTTGTATGCTCTCTCCCTCTTTTTCTATATCTTTGCTGAATGCTTTGAAGATTATTTGTTTAATTAGGGTTTTACAGTTCATATCTTTGTCAATCAAACTACGCGTATTGTGTCCGCATCATTTCCTCTCTCTGTCCCATTGTCGGTTGTTGTCGCTTTCAGATCTCAATTCTCCACTTCTTCTTAATCAATTTTTATCATTTCCCAACCTCTATTTCTACTTTCTTAATTGCTTCTGGCGTTCCAGATCTTTGGCTATACACGTTATCTGAGTCTTTTGTGCTCTCGAGTAATTTACTTCACGCTCTCTGAATTCCTCATTTACTATGTTTTGTTGTCCACCCCTGATTCTGTGGAGGGAGACATTCTGATTCGTATTTGCTGTTATCTGTACTTGGTGATTATTGCGCTGAGTGTGTGAGATCTCAACTTTGGGACTGATCTGTTGCTATGTGAAATTCGAAAGATTGCAGATCAAGTTTTGAAATTTGTGTTGCTGGGAAGTTTGGTTATTGAATTTTGGGGTTTTTGTTGTCCGTAATCAAGTTGTGGGAGATTTTGTTCTTGGTTTATTTCCGAAACGCAAGAACCAGCGTATACTAGGTTTTCAGGAATTGGGATAGTTGATTTCGTGGGAAACTGGTATAAGAAGAGGATATGGGTTCAAGAGGAGGAAGGAGGCATCAAAGACATGATATGGTGCCCCTTGCTACTTTAATCAGTAGGGAGATGAAGAACGAGAAGATGGAGAAGCCAACTGTTAGATATGGCCAAGCATCCCAATCTAAAAAGGGGGAAGATTACTTCTTAATTAAGACAGATTGCCAGAGAGTACCTGGCAGTTCTTCATCAACATTCTCAGTATTCGCCGTACGTTAATCTACGATCCTTCTTTGCTACTATCTATATCCGTCGAGAGCTATGCTCTGTAGTATATGATTTTGGTCGAAGCAGACTTGATCATTTCATATTGCATAAGTTCCATCTTGAATTGATGCTTGCTGTTCCAAATTTAATTCTAAGTGATCTAAACCTTGTAATCGATCTTAAGACTGAAATTCTGGTCTAGCCAGATTGCTTATTCGTTGCAAAGCAAGCTTTTTGCAAGTTTTGTTCCATCCTAGTGTTCTTTGCAAATGTGGTAGACATTTTTTTCGTTTATGATGGTTACTGATGTAAATCTTTTTTTTATCTCCTATGGTTGATTTTTCAGATCTTTGACGGGCATAATGGAAATGCTGCAGCAGTATTTACAAGGGAACGTTTGTTAAACTATGTATTAAATGCTATTCCTCATGGGCTTGGGCGGGATGAGTGGCTTCAGGCTTTACCTCGAGCCTTAGTAGCTGGATTTGTCAAGACAGACAAAGAATTTCAGACAAAGGGTATCCAAATTTCCTATAATTTTACTGCAAAAACTTATACTATGTTCCTCTTTTCACTAAGGCTTGTACAACATCATTGTATTCAGGAGAAACGTCTGGAACCACAGCTACGTTTGTAATTGTAGATAGATGGACAGTAACAGTTGCTTGTGTTGGAGATTCTCGGTGCATCTTAGATGCTCAAGGTGGAGCTGTTTCGGATTTGACAGTTGATCATAGACTTGAAGAAAATGTTGAGGAGTAGGCACTTCGATCATTATAAATTGTGCTCTTCATTATGTTTCTTTGTGGCTTGGCTAATTTGGATTTGCAATGATTTGCAGGAGGGAACGGGTGGCTGCCAGTGGTGGTGAAGTAGGTAGGCTAAGCATTGTGGGCGGTGTTGAGGTAAAAGCTTCTTTTTCATTCTATGTACTTTATGAAATTGGTTCTTATTTTGTTTTTGTTTATTGTAATATTTTTCATTTTACTTGCACAGATCGGCCCTCTTCGTTGTTGGCCAGGAGGTTTATGCCTGTCCAGATCCATTGGAGACGTGGATGTAGGTGAATTTATAGTTCCAATTCCATATGTTAAACAAGTGAAGGTATACAATTGACAATCTTTCTCTATTCTTTGCATACGAAATGTCTCAACTCAAGGATGAACACTTATTAGTCATTTCTTGATTTTTGCAAAAGCTTTCAAATGCCGGGGGAAGGCTTATAATTGCCTCTGATGGTGTCTGGGATGCTTTATCTTCTGAAGAAGCTGCAAGATCTTGCCGTGGTTTGCCTGCTGAACTTGCTGCTCGACAAGTTGTGAAGGTAAAATCTTATTCTTAAGATAGCAGCATATCTTTGTATTACATCTAAACTTGTATACATAATATTTGTGGCCATTGAATGAACTATGGGGTTTGATTGTGATTGTTATCTGGGATTGCTGCTCAGGAAACCTTGAGGACAAGGGGCCTGAAGGATGACACGACATGCATTGTTGTTGACATTATCCCCCCTGATAATTCTGCACCAATTCCATCTCCTAAGCGACATAATAAATTGCCATCTTTTTGTTTCTGGAAGAAGTCCCGTTCTTTACCAAAGGAACTATCGAAGAAGTTATCAGCTGTTGGTATTGTTGAAGAACTATTTGAAGAAGGCTCAGCTATGCTTGCAGAAAGGCAAGTTTTATCTTCTTTATAATTTTCATTTAACCAACATATAGCCACAATACCCAAAAAAAACCTTAAAAAATAATCAACCAGTCATTTTACTTGATGTTTTTGTGTATTTTAGTAAAAAAAGACAAATTTGATCTGCAGGAGCTGTTTTCTTGCTTGACAATCAAATCTAAAAAAGTTCAAATGTTTTCTTGCTTGACAGACTGGGAAATGAAGAACCCTCAACACAATCAACATCAGGTCTATTCACGTGCGCCATTTGCCAGGTAGATCTGGCACCAAGCGAGGGCATCTCAGTTCATGCAGGCTCCATCTTCTCAACCAGTGCAAAGCCTTGGCAAGGCCCCTTCCTCTGCTACGACTGTCGTGACAAGAAAGATGCCATGGAAGGAAAACGTCCAAGCGGAATCAAAGTAACTTAAAACAACGATCCTCATTGCCTATTCACATGCCTTTTAGTGTTTTATGGGTTCATTCAATTCATTCGATCCCTAGTATTTGTGCCAGTTTGGCCTATTGTTGGAGATCCATTTTTATTTTATATTTTTATAAAGCTGGTGTATATGTAGTAGTTAGAAGGAATGTTTAAATCTATTGTAGCCATCTAGGTTGATCCTAGGGTTCGCCGATATCATATGGCTTTGGACCTTTGGTAGTCGAAGATGATGCCGAAACTCGTCTGCTGTGAGGTCGACATGGGAATCGGGAATCCTGGGTTTATTCTTTCTGTGTATAGTTATGAGAATATGTCTAGTGATCATTCCAAATGTTCTGAATGGTTTGAGTTGCTTGAGCAAGTACTCTAGTAGTATTGTGGGATTCTTTTGTTTGGCTAGAGGAGGCATTTCCAGTGTCTTTCTTATCAGAAATAAAGCATAATAAAAATTTTCATTTCGATTATGAAGCTGAATTAGGAGGTTTGCCAGCCTGCAATGTAGATGTGTCAAATGGAACTCGACTCGAGCCCGAGCTTTTAATGAACCAAGTTGTACGTTTAAGAAATTTATTCTACAAAATGTCCCCGCTAATGTTTGTTTTTGTAAATGTGAGCAAAATGTGAGTTTGAGCTGCCTCGAACCACTTTTCATGTAAACAAAACCCTAACTATTTTTTTGGGTTCAAAGACACAGAAACCCTAGAAAAACCTCGATCAGTAGTCCAGATTTGTTCGGAGAATATCCTTATGGCAAAATGAAATCGAACCCTATTGAAGCGAAAACCCTCGATTAATTTTTTACAAGCATTACGAGAATTCACGAAACTGAGCAATCAACTTGCATCGAATTCCACACAATCAGCCTCGTTGGAGTTCACGGAGAACTAAGACCAGGAGCCCTAGCTCTAGTTCAATACATCAATTCTGGCACTCGTCCAATGGAGATTTTCATCTCAATAAGTTAAGGTACACTGTTATTTCGGATTGTTTATTGTTTATATAACATGCTTCAATTGTGCAAACACTGAGTCGACTATATCAAATGATTTTCATCGTGATAATATGGGAAACAATAATCCTAATATCAATCCGAACAGAACGTTCTTCCAATGTATTCCGGTAGTTCTTCTGTACTTATACATCCTTTGGCACAGATTATCCTCTTACAGAGTGCCTACATAAAATGATTTATTCCTTTGGCACAGAAAGCTTATTTTTAACTTGAAACTAAAAACTTCAAGAGTCCTGGTTAGGAGATATAGGGGATTTTGAGACATCAAATGAAGATTAGCTAATGACATACTAAAACTAAAGCTCAAAGACTGAGAGGAATGCGGTAATCAGCTCGGGTGACAGGGTAGGCTGGTAAACTGAGGGACACGCCGTGGCTCTTTCCTGTAGTACGATGAACCGCTTGCTGCTCCTGAAGCTGCAGAATAAACATTATGTTAAGAAGACTAGTTGACCAACCTTATTACAGAAATGATGTGAAAAGATGTAGAATAAACATTATGTTGAATCTGTATATACCTCAGAATAAGAACTATTGGTCAATCTAGATGATTCAGGAAAATCTGTTTGTGGTCTTGGAGGAGAATCTAAAGTTGGAATAGGAGGACACTGAATCGACTCGAGACTTCCTTCTAGCATTCTCACCACTCTACTCATTGATGGCCTGCTCAAAGGTATTGTTTGGATGCACCATAAACTTACTAAGATCAGCTTCCTCTGCAAACACTTGTCCTCAATTTCTATTATTCCGTCACTTTGCAGTTCCTCTTCACGATTGAGTTGCTCGTAAATCCATTGAGTAAAGTAGTGACTACTTGAACCAATCACCTCCAACACCATCATTCCATAACTATAAACATCAGACTTATGTGAAACATCACCAAAGTTCCTACAATAAACCTCAGGAGCAATGTACCCAATGGTTCCTCTCGCCACTGGCATGGAAATCTTGCTCTCCTCAGTCTATGGACACAATTTAGCAAGGCCAAAGTCGGAAATCTTTGGACAAAAATTTTCATCTAAGAGAATGTTGTGGCTTGATGTCAAAATGAAGTATCCTTGTATTACAACCTCTGTGCAAGTACTCAAGTCCTCTAGCAATGCCGAGTGCAATTTGGAATAACATCTCCCATGAAAGGGATCGAGTGTGGTTGGCTCCAGCGCGTCTGAATTTTTCTAGTGATCCATTAGGCATGAACTCATAGACAAGGCCTCTCTTGCTCCCTTCAAAGAAGAAGCCTAATAGACTTGCAATACTTTCATGATTAGTGGTGCTGATAGTCACAACGTAGTTAATGAAATCATGTACATCATCTTTGGACTGCTTTAACAATTTGACAGCGACGAGATGCCCCTCAGGAAGATTTCCCTTGTAAACTACACTATAATCTCCTTCACCCACCTTTTCTTTGAAGTTGTTTGCTATTTTCTTGATGTCTTCGTATGTGTATCGTTTCAGAGCAAGGGATTCTTGGTTTCTTATGAAATGTTCAAAGTTTTTGTTTCTATTTGCATTTTGTTGTCTCATCTCCGCATCCTTGATTTCTGATTTTTCTGCTTCTATACACTTTTCTGCACAGCAGCAGCAGATATGTAGGATCATAAAGATCGCGAACACTGTTATAGAGATATCTGCACACAAAGCATAACAGATAACATTCTTCATAATCATTAAGGAGGTTTGCAATGTATCATTCAAGTCATAGTGAAAGTTCATTACCTCTTATTGATGGTGCCTTGCCTGAACCTGTATAAATATCTTCAACCATTAGGCACAAATCAGCGGTGCTATTCAGACATGTAGGACTAGTTACCCACTTCAAAGTAAATCCCTTTCTCATTTTATCTTCCATTTTTCTTGCACTTGAATCTTCATATGGCACTGAGACTGCCCTTCTACACTTAGCAGCCATCTCTGTCAACTTAAAGTAATCATCATACACCCCTACAAGTGAACTAGAACTGTTTAGATAGGAGTTGTTACAACTGATTGTTGCTGTATAGTTGGACATGTCTCGCAAAGCTTCGCTTTGACAGTCTTGAAGCAAAACTATCTCTTTCGGTTTTGAAGTGAAATTGAAATGTCTGTTTAAGGTCAAATTGTGGAGTGAAGTAATACTAGAACACTTAAAGGCAGAGTGAATAAAAGCCGAGTTCACAATATCAAGTGTTTGGTTTGTGTAGGATATATTTTTGATGATGTAAGTATCACCAGAAAGATTAAGAAGTGGAAGATTCTTTTTGCACGAGACACGGAAGCTTGGGAACCAGCAATGGGATGGTTGCTGGTCAGAAATATAAAAGGGATAGGTTATGTTCACGTCTCCGCATTCTACAGGATTGCAGTCGTAGTATTCAACTGAGGACACGAAATTAACCCAAAGGAGAAAGAAGAAAAGTATTGTCAGCCCTTCCATCTTAGTGTGTCAGAGAAAGAACATAAGTGAATCTTGGAGGAGAAGCTATGCATAAGGAAGCTTAAGAAAGAAATGATCAAAGATTCAAAACTGAAAACCGTGTTTTAGAGTGGCTCCCTTTTCCATTACCACACAATGATTTCCACAGTTAATGATAGTTAGACCAAACCGTGTTTTAGAGTCGTCTCTATATGGGCCCATATCAAATATATGAAGCCAAGACTTTCCAGTAGGAAAATGTGTGGAACATCTTATAAATTGATGGGAGAACAAGTTGCAAGGAAAGGAATTAAGAATCACATATTAAAGATAACATATGGAAACAAAATTGCAGTAAATGCATTGTAAGGAAGGAAAATTCAGAAGATCAACAAGAGAACAATTTGTGAGGAAAACAATTTCAGAACCAATTTGTACACATAATTTCAGTTTTGGTATGTACTTAGGTAGTTTTAAAATAACCTTCAATAAGCTACAACTAAACACATCCTATCCTTAGGTAGTTTTAAATATATTTAAAAAAAGGAGGCATATGTGACCTTAACCGATTCAAATGAAGAGATCTACGTTGAGGCCGGTGGACGTGTTAGTTTTTGGATGGGTCTGTGGAAACCATGCTTGCGTTGATTTAACGGGGTCCCTCCCCTGGTTATTTTGGGTAGCGGGCCTTTTGTTGTTGGTAAAACGGTCCCCAACGCTGCCACTACGAAAGTAGCTAACATAAAAGAGCTTACATTGAAAATCAAGATGTGTTTCTTCCGTTCGCTTTTGTTAGTTTAGTGATTATTTTGTAATTAATATAAGAAATATATTTGGCTGAATTAAATAAGTATGCACCTTTTTTTTATTAGTGTGATAAAATGTGTATGTTATTTTTTATTTTTTTTGGTAGAAGAGACGAGGAGAACGAATTCTCACTCGTAATTTATTAGAAAAACAAAAGAACAGCTAAACAGGGATACATCTAGGGGTCGCAACGCCCCGGACATCATTCTTAAGGATTGAAATTAAACTAACGGGGGGTACATGAACCAAATGATAACCAATCGGGACATTAAAAGAAAGAGCAGCAAGATGATCCGCAACGGCGTTTGCTTCTCTAAAAACATGACGGAATCGGATGATCCAATCCCTACGCAGGAAGCCTTGACAACGAGAAACCAGACTAAAAAGAGGATGAGTGTTGGAGACCTCTTGATTCACCAGGTTGAAAGCCGTGAGCGAGTCAATCTCCACTTCAATGTGTCGAATACCTTTATTCCATGCAAGATGTAATCCCATGCATAGACCCCATAATTCGGTAGCCAAAACCGAGCCTGCGCCAATATTAAACATAAACCCAACAACGAATTGACCCGAATCGTCCCTAACCAAACCGCCCGCCGCAGCACAACCCGAACTGCGGATGAATGAGCCATCTGAGTTTAATTTACTCCACCCCGATGAGGGAACTTTCCAACTAACGTTAGACCAGACTTTCACACGCTCAGTCGAGCTTTTAATGGCATTCTTGATGGACATGGACAACTGCTTCATCTGAGAACTTATGAAAAGAGTTTTTGAACCCGGGAAGACGAGGTGACGGAAGATGAACCCATTTCTCCACTTCCAAATCCACCAAACCGTCATCACAAACCAGCAGCTCCAAGCAAGATTCTCTCCATGATCTTCAGTTAAGGAAAGATTAAACAAAAGCCAATCCACATCGGAAAGAGCGTAAAAATGACCGGCCATCTCTTCGGTGATAAGATTACCCCAAAGACTAGAGAGCAAAGTACAATCTCTAAACAGATGCATAATGGATTCCGAAGCCAAGCCACAACATGGGCAGAGATCGGAATCAACCAGATGGCGCCTTTTTCTTTCTGCATTAGTCATTAATCTCCCTTTAATCACCAGCCATAAGAACGTCTTAATTCTCTCGGTAACTTTCAGAGTCCAAATGGTGCGATAGAGGTGGGTATATGGTGAATCGATGTTACAAACCGGAAACAAGCTACGGTAGGCCGAAGAGGAAGAAAAACCACCATTATTTTCCAATAACCAAGCCACACAATCTGAGTTTCCAGGGACTTCATTAAGGGAGACGGCAGAAATCTTCAAGAGCGCATGTGCAGGGAGAAGGGACCCGAGTAACTCCCAACGCCAACCCGACGACTCATTCCAGTAAACCGAGACCAATTCAGAAAGATTAATATCCTCCAACGAATTAAGAGCCACCTCTGACAGCGGCATGTCCAGGCACCAGCGATCCAACCAGAAGCGAGCCTTCATGCCATCGTAAACCACCCATTTAACTCCAACAGACAAAATGACCTTTTTTGCCCACAACGTACCACGTAAAATATAAGAGCCTTTCTTCAAAGGAGAGCAAGACAAAAACGCTGACTCAGACGGAAAGTTGTATTTTCCGGCCATGATCAGAGCCCATGGGGAAGATTGATTATGCAACAACCTCCACGCCAACTTGCACAAAGAAACGAGATTATTATCTCTAGTGGATTTGACCCCCAACCCACCTAAGTCCACAGGTTTACAAACCTCGGACCAAGCCACCAGATGCGAGCCATGCTTCAACTCAGCTCCTTTCCATAAGAAAGAACGGCAAATCCTATCAATCTCTTTACAAATCGATGCCGGCAACTTACAAGTGCGCGTTACATACGACGGGATAGTAGTGAGACCCGATTTAACCAGCGTGAGCCTTCCTGCGAAACTGAGTAACCTCCCTTTTCAGGATGCCAATCTAGTCTTAGTTTTCTCGATCAGAAACTCAAAGTCCCTCTTAGAAATCCTAGCATGGGTGATTGGGAACCCCAAATATTTTCCGAAATCACGAACAATAAGAAACTCTGCAGCCATTTGGATAGATTCTTTAAAAGAACCCAAAACATTTGGGGAGACAACCATATGGGACTTGCTTAGATTTAATTTCAATCCAGAATGTTGACAAAACTCCTGAAGGCAATTCTTGATTATCCGAACATTCTTAATTGAAGCTTCAGCAAACATAACGATATCATCAGCAAAGAAGACATGGGAGATCGCGGGACAGCCGCGTTTGATACGCAAAGGGATCCAATCACCACTCTCCACAAGTTTATGAATCGCATGACTTAATCTTTCCAAACAAAGGACAAATAAGTATGGGGACAAAGGATCACCTTGCCTAACACCGCGGTTGGGTGAGAAGGGGTCAGACATCTCACCATTCCACAAGACTCTCATTCTCGGCGAGCGAATGCAGCAATTAATCCAGTTCCTCCAAGTAGGTGGGAGACCCAAAAGCCCGCAAGTCTCGTCCACAAAATCCCACAAAAGCCTATCATATGCTTTTTCTAAATCAATCTTCATTTCCATCCATCGCTTTCCTGATTTCTTACGACCCATCGAATGAATCAGTTCTTGAACCAGGACCACATTGTCTTCTATCAGTCTTCCAGGGATGAAGCTACTCAGAAACGGCCCGACGACCAATTTCATAATTGGTTGTAGCCTCACCACAAGCAACTTCGAAATAACTTTGTAAATAACGTTGCAAAGGCCAATAGGCCGAAACTTGGACATGTGATCCGGACTAGCAACCTTCGGAATAAGTGAAAGGAGTGTCTCATTGAGACCCTCAGGGAGAGAAGCAGTTGTCAAGAATCTCCTTACAGTAGAGATTACACTCAGTCCCACCGAATCCCAGCAATGTTGGAAAAATGCCGCACAAAAACCATCTAAACCTGGAGCTTTTAGAGGAGCCATAATAGAGACACATTTACTAATGTCTTGATCTGTAAAGGGAGAACAAAGGGCCAACATATCAGATTGCGGGATAACCGGGAAGTTGGAAAAGAAAATACCCGTGGGGAAGGGAGGCCCTCCTCGGAAGTAAAGAGCTTCCGATAGTACTCTAGGGCATTTGCCCTCAACAGGTCCGGTTCAGAAATCCAAACACCATCCTCATTCTTGATACAATCAACTCTATTATACCTTCTTCTTATAACCGTGCAAGCATGAAAAAACGCAGTATTCTTATCACCTTCCCATAAGAATTTATCTCTCGATTTCTGGCGCCACATAATTTCCTCCTGCAGAAGGACCTCGTCAAAATCACATTGAAGTTGAATAAGAGTGTCAAGCAGGCCCTGAGTGGGGTGACTCTCAATCTCCAGTTGCACGTTGTTCAGTCTCCCCAAGAGAGAAGACTTCTTTGCTTCAATAAATGCAAATTCGGATTTATTCCATTCCAACAACCTATTTCTGAGGGAAGATAGGGCCCTTGTAATATCAATATCTGCAACGTTATGCTTCGACAAAGACTCGGTCACCACTGTCTTGAAAGCAGGATGGCGAAGCCAAACGGCCTCAAACCGGAAAGGTCTGCGAGACGCAGATGGTCTCCGTGGTGGATGAAAACTGAGTAGCAATGGATTATGGTCCAAGCTTAAGGCGAGGAGGTGTCGTACAAAGGCGTCAGGCCAAACAACCCTTGTGTTGTTACACATGAAGGCCCTATCTAACCTCCTCGATTGTCTTTGTGCAATATCATATCCTCTATTCCACGTGAAGGAGGGACCACTAAAACCCATGTCCACAAGGCTAGAAGAGTTCACCCAACTTTGGAAGACGTTAGTGTCACTTGAAAGCTTCTTGGAAGTACCTCCAATATCCTTAGTATCCAGCACGCAATTAAAATCCCCGCAGACCAACATCGGACCCTGACAGTTACGTGTAGCATCCTCAAGCAATCTCCAACACTCACGACATCTAGCCGCTGTAGGAGGATTATAGACCGCGAAGAAATTAAGTGTAGTTCTATCCAGAACAATCGAAGCATGAATAAAGCTAATCTCCCTTTGTAGTATTGTAACATTGATCGAAGCACCATTCCAAAAGAGCCAGATCCCACCTTCAAAACCAATGGCTTCTACACGCACTGAGTCAGAGAAGTTAATTCTCGCACAGACCTCATCGGCTTTGGAACCCGAAATCTTGGTCTCTGACAAAACAAGGAAATCGATCTTATGACGGTTTATCATGTATGAAAGGGATTTGCGGAACCGTCTATTACCCGCACCCCTGTAATTCCAAATTAGCGCAATCATTGGACAACGTCACCAGAGACGGACCCAGGTGGCTCAAGATTAGAAGTACCCGCGGAAGAGTGAGTCTGTTCAATAAGCTTGGTGATGGGTGGCACAGAATGTGGTTCCGACACCTGCTCATACGGGTCGACTTCCATAACCGAGACATTGGTAGATGGAGAGTGATCGACTAGAGGTAGAACGGCACGATGTGTAGAAAGCTGCTTCCCTTCCTTAGGTGAATATCCTGCAGCCCTAATCGGGCCTTGGGGTGTGGTCTCAATCTGCATGGGAACTGGCTTTTGGGCTTGGGTCGGTGGGTTTGATTGGTGGACAACTTGTGTTTGTGGGCCCAACAATTTGGCTCTTTTAGAGTTTTTGGGATTAGCCGCTAAAGAATCGGGCCTTGATGCATTTTCATTGATTGGTAATAAGGGTGCATTAATCTCTGAAACCGTTACATTCAAGGTAGAATCAACTCCCGGGGTGCCCGTTACATTTTCATTGAATGGTAATAATGGCGCATTAATCTCTGGAACCGTTACATTCAAGGTAGAATCAACACCCGGGGTGGAATTCTGCCGCGCCGGCACCGGAGGGATCTGGTCCGGCGGACTCAACGCTTGAAATCTATTCGGATGGTTCGTGCTCCTACCAGTGACTTTAGACGACGAGGGATCGGACTTTCTTCTCAGTTTCCTCACAACTGACATCCACGGTCCAAGGCAAGACTCCACTGAAGACGACTCCGGGACCATAATCTCATCCGTCCTACTCTTCTCATTAGCGGTTTGTTCAGAAACGGTAACAACTTCGCCTTCAGGTACCAACTCAGTACCCGCCTTTTCCTTATCCGCCATAGGACATCTTTGTGTAACATGCCCATACAAACCACAATGATGACAAATAAGATTCAAGCCTTCATACTCCACATGAATTCTAGAATCTCCGATCATAATGGTGCCAATTAGGGGTTTATCTAACTTAATTTCAACACAAACTCTAGCGAACTTCCCTCTAGTAGCGTAAAGTGTATTCAGATCTACCTTCAGCGGAGTACCCAGTGCTGATGCCAGACCATAAAGAACAACTTCATCATATAGTTGCATTGGTAGTTCGGACAACCGAGCCCAGGCAAAAATAGAATGAAGGGAATCTGTATACGGATCGAAATTGCTTGACCACGGACGGACCGTGATATAATGCCCAAAAATTTCCCAGGGTCCATCAGTCAAAACCCGTAAGTAGTCATCTTCATTTTCGAATCTAACAGCATAGAACCCATTAGGGAGATCGAGGATGGTCATAATTCTCGCTGGCCGCCACAATTGATAAACCCTGCGCTCAAGCAGCCTGAAAGCCACATTACGCCCAAGAACTTTAATGATTACCGCCTTCTTCCATTTCTCGGACAGGGCATCCACCACTTCCTTATCAATCTCAACAATGGCCAGACCCCTAATGCCTTCGGGGAAAGAAATCCTCATCCGTCTGGATTCAATCAGTGTATCACAGCAAAGGGGGGTTGCTGAAGATTTCTTAGCGCCAACGGCTTCAACATAGGAGCGAGTATCATGAGCCACCTTATCAGGAGGATCAAGACGTCTATCTTGAGTTTGGGGTGATGGGGCCGGAGGGGAAAGGGGAGGAGAGGACATTGCAACGTTCAGTGAAGGTTTAATTGAAAAGTGATCCGATTTTAATACCCAACGTTACATATTCAACTTCACTTCGGTTATCCAACTTCGTTGTTACCCAATTTTAATACCCAACGTTCTAGATGCAACTTCACCTCGGTTATCCAACTTCGTTGTTACCCGATTTTAATACCCAACGTTCTATATGCATCTTCACTTTGGTTACCCCAACTTCGTTGTTACCCGATTTTAATACCCAACGTTCTATATCCAACTTCACTTCGGTTACCCAACTTCGTTGTTACCCGATTTTAATACCCAACGTTACATATCCAACTTCATTTCGGTTACCCGACTTTGTTGTTAATCGATTTTAATACCCAACGTCACATATCCAACTTCACTCGGTTACCCAACATCGTAGTTACCCGATTTTAATACCCAACGTTACATATCCAACTTCACTTCGGTTACCCAACGTGATATGAATTTTAAAGATTATGACTACGAAGTTGCCTCAACTAGTTATTGTACTTATCTGGATCGGATACCCTATGGCCTATGTTGAATCATAAATCTGACATAAAATGACGACGTGAATTAGTATTACCTTATCAATTAAGACAACCTAACTTACTCATTTTGTAATTAGAATCGTCCAAGAGAAATCTGGAAGTCTTTGATCCTTATTAATTATCTTGACTAAACGATATAGAGACTTATTAGGAATTCAATAGAAGAATGTTTTGAGTGACAGAGGCACACAAATGATGTGGCTAGGAAATATGTCTCTGTGTGCTTTGTACTCCCAAAACCATAACCTACTCATTTTTTCCCTAGTGCTCAAGCCACATATGGTAGTCTTAATACAAACTGTATTTAATTTGTTGTACATTGTTGTAATCAATCCTGCTATACAGCTGAAATCAAAGAGAAATTAACGACAAAACACTTGTAAAGTACTCTTCCATTGGTCTTGAGGTGTATCTTTTTATTTACCATTGTGGAGAAATAACTTTTTATAGTATCCGCTGAAGTTGGGATGTACTGCACAAAATACATAAGTCTTTTTTAAATGTTCCTCTTTAGTCTCTAGCTAGAATAAAAATGCAAATTTGTGAGACATACCAATAAGAGTTTTCAGCTTTATATTGGTTTCACGATGACAGTGAAATGAGGATTTTGGCTTTCAAAGGCCTCTGCTCTTTCAAGAGCTCCATTCATATTACTAACTCCTCTGTCTTCAATCACTTGAACACTACCTTTTGATGGCAATTGGGCGGTTTTGATCATGACATCCAAAGTAGTAGGTTACCATTGATATTTGCTCATCCAACACTCTAATGAACCCTTCTCTGGGAGAGATACGTCAAGGTACGCCGTGCTTTGACGGGCATACACTACATAGTCCTTCAAACACGCTAAAAATTAAAAGGGAAGAAAGTTAATGGCTAATACAAATTATCTGTCATAACTTAACAAATCAAATTAACTAGGTAATTCAATTCCAACCATGAAAATCAATTCACAAGAACTCATCCAAGTGTCAGGCGAAAGTGATAAGCTAATGTCATAAAGTCATACTAATGCAATGCTGATAACTCAAGTCAATTGCTCAAATAATCAATGGCTAAGAAGAGTAAATAAATACATGCAGACATTGCAAAAGTTACAATCCAATTTACAAAATATAGTTAGTTCTTGTCAGATTAACTTGAGAAATTTAACAACGAGTAACCACTACGAACTAAAAACACGATACTGTCAATACTCACAGCTCTATAGCAACCGGGTGATGCCAAGACTTCAGATCCTTGAATCTCCGTTGTTGTTTGACACAACATTGGAAGCAGGAAGCGAACAGAGAAATAGGGGCTGTCATGATCAGATGTAAAAGATAAGTGCTGACTGCTGACCAAAGATACAGACAGAGAAAACAATCATATCATCTATCGTTAGAATATGCTTAGGCCCAAACCTTGGTTCGTCTTCCCCTTCAATTGAAACCATATAATCTAGAAGCTCATTGATTTTCTCTTTACATGCAACACGTGCCTCTGCGAGATAACTTAACAAAAACACATCATAAAACATATAACTGAGGCTGAAAGCTAAATCTCAAAGAGAAGGGTGGAATGTCAGTTACACTAGAAGTTCAATCAGATTTATTTTGTAATGAATTTGCATACAAAGAAGGTGCGAGAAAAAAATATACCAACCACACCAGTGAAGCAGCAACAACGGAGATATAAATTGCGAGAGATAGAGGGAGACAAACAGAGAAATAACTACAAGTACAACATGAAAAAGAAAATTCAACATATTATCATCATTGGACTCAATAAAGCTTCAGCTGCAGAATCTAAAAACAAGGAAACAACAAGCCAAAAAAGGACTCGTTTATTTACCTGGTTTGTCAGATAGAAATGAAAAACTGTCAAGCCTCCCACAAACCACATAGCTACAAAGCAGTACACGATTAGGATATCTGAGAGAATATCGTGTGCCATAGCCTTCAAGATGTTATGATTTTGGTGATGAAGACTGATCCAAGAGAATACATGCACATATATGCTAATATGCATAAAGCAGTTGCAGTTGATATAAACAAGTAAAAGAACCGGTAGTTTCGCTGCAGCAAAGAACAAAAAGGGAAACTTAGTTTTTGTTAATCTGAAATATTGTAAGAAAGCCGTGAGATATATAAATTTGAAGGCAATATAGCTTACTAGTCCAATGCACTGACCAACCCATGGACAATGATGATCAAATTTCTGGACACAGTTGTTGCAAATAGAACAATGGGAAGCCCTGGGAGGTCGATACAGAAGACACGTGTCACAAAACTTGATCTTGACAGTGTGTCCATTTACATTTACATCCTTGGTTCGATGCAACTTCAAATTTGGAGTTCTATCACTAACCCACTCCATAGATGGGGTTGTTAAATCAATTTCATCTGGCTCAGGAGGTCTTGCATTTCTCGGAACAATTCTTGGATATCTACCAGAAGCCATGTAGAGAAATGATAAATCTTGCACACGCAAAAGACATTCGTATATACAGTGCTCAAGATAAGCCTTGATGATAGGGTGCTGATAATGAGCAATTGTAGCAGTAAAAAAAGATAACTCTATGGATTAGACCCACAATCTCTACAGGATACCATTTCGTCTTCAAATAGATATTTATACAAAAGGCAATGGCAGGGGCACCAATTAAGAAAGTCGAAAGGAAAAGAGATGCAACATCAGGACCAAATATAAATCTCACACCACACAAGAATTTCTGGAATTACCAAGAGAGATTTATCAGCACAATTATGCAAAACTAGTTTAGTTCCTCGTTCCAAGGCTAGGTAATTTTTTTTATTTAAAAAATACTTTTGATACATTGTAATTTAAGTAAATTAACTAAAGCGATATTAAAATTAATTTTTTATATTATTGATATATTAAATATATTATAGATAAACAATAAATTAGTAATTAAGAAATTATTATATACTAATTTTTAATAATCATATAATGTAAAAATAAGTTAATATTATTAAAGTGAAATAAATAACTTATAAATATAAAATTTAATTTAATTCAAAATTAGAATATAAATGCTAAATAAGTTGAAGTTAAAAAAAAATTCAATTTAAAAAATATTCTTAGGTATGTTTAAATACCATCTAAAGAACAAAGAAATGTAACGTTTTTTTTGTAATATTTTATACATTTGTTAATTGGTAAGTACTTATTAAATAATATAAACATTATATATTTATATGTTAATGTTAAATAATCTAATGATCTTGTCAATAGAGGTGAAAATAATTTTTAAAATAATATTTGATAATGTAAAATAAGTAGAATATTGTGGTAAAATTATAAAGAGTTAAATGGGCTATAAATGCGTTTTTTTTTATGGAGTGTATTAAGTGTGTAGGCAAAATTTTATATGGGTATTAAGTGTGTAGGTATAAATAGATTTTTTAAATTTTTTCCCCCTCTCCCTCCTCTCTTCCGCTTTCTCGGACGACAATGGCGATTCCTCGGTTAGGGTTTGCTATCTCTGCGCGATGCCGATGTCGACGAAGAAGAAGGGATGAGTTCGTCTTCGTCTTCCTTTCCCTTCCCACACAACACGACCTCTTCATCTTCTCTTCTTCTTCTGCAATCCCCTCTTTTCTACTCCTTCGTGATTCAAACTGTTCTCTCAAACCCTAAGGTGTGTTGGTTTCTTGAAATTGGATCGGACAATTTCTTCAAATCGAGATCGAGGCTTCAGATTTGTGTGGTTAGTTATTAGAGAATGTTAAGGACATGTTCTCGCTGCTTTGGAAGGACAGGTAGGGATGGAATTGAGTTCTATTGTACTTAATATGTTGCAATTATCCTTGACTTAATCAACCAGTCTATATATTAATCCATCAAGCATATCTACACTAATTGTATTTGCTGCAGTACTTAGGACACGATATTTGATAGATTTTGGAATTGAATATTGAAGGCTGATTTTATCTTTATGAACATAGAAGCAATTTAGTGTTCTCCACTTAGAGCTTGAACTTATAATCTTTTTTGTGTTGATTATTTCATGTATTCTTTTCTGTGTTGCTGATTGTAATTTGTCATTGATAAAAACTATTGATCAATATCATTTGTTCAAGTCAATTTAGCTGCAAAATGGGAGTTAGACCTTGAATTTTGAGCAAATTTGCAAGCACTGTATACTTGCGGAGACCGGTCCTTCAAATAATCCGCCTGAGACAAATCTTCTCGATAAAAAAGGATAATTTTACTTGTGCCATCAAAATTGCTTTGAATCGAGTTTCGTTATGGTTGCTTCCTTGCTGGATGAACTTCTGTAGTGGCCACCTTATCTCCGGTGAATTGCATCATAAAATGAGTGTATGTTCATGTACCTACTGGAGATTTTGTAGGTGCTTGAGACGAATAGGAAGAAGAGGGCCACTGATTAGTGATCGTAACTTGTGTGGTTGCCGCTTTGTTTCCCTCAGTTTACATAGATTTTTCTAACTAAAAAGCAAAATCAATATATCAAATTTGACTTCATGACCCACAATGGCTGCAAGTTTAATGTTCTTAGGATTCATTTGGTATACATGGATATCTGTACATTGGTATCAATGTAAAAAAAATATCTTTGCTTTTGTTTTTACTGATGTTATGCATTTGCCTATCACAGGAGAAGAGCAGTATTGAAGGTGATGGCAAAATAAAGAAAATAAGGACATGTTACAGTAATGTTGTGAACGTAGTTATGTATAGAGATCATCCATACGCTAGTTCCTGATGGCGCATTTTTAGCCGATCCTAGCATGGAGTGTTGAATAATGTCTGTCATTCATATCAGAAGATCTACATAGCAAAGCCCTAAGAGAAGTGTGTAGACCACTGTTCGTCTATGATTAGAGGCCTTGAAACTGCCTGTTTTATGGTTATTAGTGTGGGTGTTAGCAGAAGAAACCCATGTGGTGATTTTGTACCACTGATTTTGATCTGTAACATAGCACTTTCAGTTACATATTTTATAAGAGAGGAAATTTCAAGGGTAGTTTAGTTAAATATTCATTCTTGCCATTATTGCCTGTGTGATTATTTTGCAGAAGCCATTGCCAGCTGCCACCACAGAGAGTCAAGGATGGAAATGGGTTGTGTGAAGCACCTTCACTGTCCACCCATGAATCTTGATTAAAAGTTATGATTCATTCTTATAGTGTTATAGTCATGGGTACCAAATTGGAAACATTGGAGACTACTAATATAACACATGTATCAGGCTAAATTTGAAGATCATATGAAAAGAAAGTGTACATCTCGAAGCAGATAGACGTCATTACACGATCAAGTTGGGTACTTCCTGTCAGCACTGTGGGATTTGCTTTAACGGAATCACTATTTTGTACATATACATGTAACGTTGGGTATTAAAATCGGGTAACAACGAAGTTGGGTAACCAAAGTGAATTTGGATATATAATTGGATATAGAACGTTGGGTATTAAAATTAGGTAACATAAGTGAATTTGGATGTAGAATGTTGGGTATTAAAATCGGGTAACAACGAAGTTGGGTAACATAAGTGAAGTTGAATGTAGAACGTTGGGTATTAAAATCGGGTAACAACGAAGTTGGGTAACATAAGTGAATTTGGATGTAGAACGTTGGATATTAAAATCGGGTAACATCGAAGTTGGGTAATATAAGTGAATTTGGATGTAGAACGTTGGGTATTAAAATCGGGTAACATCGAAGTTGGGTAACATAAGTGAATTTGGATGTAGAACGTTGGGTATTAAAATCGGGTAACGAAGTTGGGTAACCGAAGTGAATTTGGAGTTGGGTAACATAAGTGAATTTGGATGTAGAACGTTGGGTATTAAAATCGGGTAACAATGAAGTTGGGTAACATAAGTGAATTTGGATGTAGAACGTTGGGTATTAAAATCAGGTAACAACGACGTTGGGTAACATAAGTGAATTTGGATGTAGAACGTTGGGTATTAAAATCGGGTAACAACGAAGTTGGGTAACATAAGTGAATTTGGATGTAGAACGTTGGGTATTAAAATCGGGTAACAACGAAGTTGGGTAACATAAGTGAATTTGGATGTAGAACGTTGAGTATTAAAATCGGGTAACAACGAAGTTGGGCAACATAAGTGAATTTGGATGTAGAACGTTGGGTATTAAAATCGGGTAACAACGAAGTTGGGTAACCGAAGTGAATTTGGAGTTGGGTAACATAAGTGAATTTGGATGTAGAACGTTGGGTATTAAAATCAGGTAACAACGACGTTGGGTAACATAAGTGAATTTGGATGTAGAACGTTGGGTATTAAAATCGGGTAACAACGAAGTTGGGTAACATAAGTGAATTTGGGTAACAAGGTTGGGTAACAAGGTTGGATAACAAGGTTGGGTAATAGGGTTGGGTAACAGAGTTGAGTAACAGAGTTGGGTAACAGAGTATAACGTTGGGTCCCTCCACAAATAGAAAGTCCTTCACAAATAGAAAGTGCATAGTTAGTGTTTCTATAAATTTTGCCTATACACTTTGTTTCCTTGATAAAAAAAAATACACCCTTACCATTCTCACCCAATTATAAATGACAACGGTATAAATATATTGTCTATATTAATGATTTGTATGTATTAATTAATTTGTAAAATTATAAAATGAATGCATGAGAAAATGACATGTGACATGAAGTTAATATGAAAATGACCTAGGAAAATTTGATTTGACTTTAATAGTTAGATAGATATAATATAGATATAGATTTTAAAAAATTCAAATCGAAAAACTGTGTAGACAATTTAAAACACGGTACTTAAAAAACAAATAAGATGTAATATTTATATTTTAATAGTTTATACATTTGTTAGTTTAGTGAATAAGTTATTGATATAAAAAATATATATATTTATATGTTAAATTTAGAATATAAAATTGTTCAACATCTTATTAATAAAAGTGGAAAGTTTTTTTAAAAAATTTGATAAGATATTTTTGAAATATGTAAAAGATTGTGGTAAGATTAAAAAGTAAGATATTGATTTATTATTAATTATATAATATTAAGATATATATTTAATATAGATATTTAAAAAGTAAGTAGGGTAGGTAGATATATATTATTTATTATTGGATAGTTTTTTAAATATTAAGTATTGTAGAATAGTTATTCAATTATTCTAATATGTTATATGGCAACAAATGTATATATAATTTTATCAAAAAATAACATTATAAGAAAATGACATGTTGTAAAAAAAATTTTGAGGAAGCATCACGTGAAAGAAAATGCTTTCGCTTTAATAGTAGTATATAGATGAGTCCACTTATTTCAACAAAAAATTAAGGAAATAAAAGGTGAACCCAAAGATTATGATACTGAAAACAGAAAAATGAAGCACAACTGCATTACTCAGCCTATTATTATTCATCCATATGCAAAATGAAATTTTTGACATTTTTTCACAAGAACCCAAAAGTTTTATGAGCAGAAAATTTCAGTCCGTGTTCGAATGATATAGCTTGTTTGAAGTGAAATTGCGGTTTTGTCCAGGAGGTTAGTTCGAGAGGGAGACAAATAACGAAGAAGAGAAAAAAAAAAGCTTGATTTTTTATTAATTTGTTTTTAAGTAAATGAGAGGTACATACTTAGTTAAACCAATAAAAATAACATGCATACTTGGTGTACATGATAAATAAAGTGCACTAATGACCAAATTCTTTCAATGGTTTTCGTATGTATTAATAATTTTTATTTACTAGTTAAATAATACAATTATAAAAGGAAAATGCACGAAAGGATAACATGTGGCGTGATCAGAGAATAACACGTGACTCAAGATGACACGTGACGCGAAGTTCATTAGGGAATGACACGTGACGCGAATATCTTTTGATTATATATTTATATATATATATATATTTGTCATAATTTGTTGCCATGAAATTGACCGGTTAAAAAAGCAAATAAAAGGGGTGAACAAAATGACACTTGATTACCATTACTAACCATTTAAATTAAAAAACTGTTATTTTATCTTTTATTTTTTTGTGTATCAGGTGGGTCTAAGACATACAGGCACGCTAAGTGATCTTATGCATGCACGCTTTCGGATTTAGTAGTAATAGCCCTAATACTTATATGTTAGTTTCACATGCTATCTTATATTGTCCTCAATGTGGAACATTTCCATACATTTCAACATAAATGAACTTGTTGCAAAAGAATCGTAATAATATGTTGAAACTTCTTTAGTTGATCGACTTAGATTTGCACCAAACTATGATTTTGTCCCTTATTTGTAACTTGATGAGAAATGTGTTCATGCTTCAAATCAACAAGCCTATGACTACAACACTTGGAGTCTATTATCTACTTAAGCAGAATTGCATTTGTAATAATATTGAGATTCAATGGAACTGGTATGACTTGTCTGTCCCGTGAACACTTATTTACTAAATCGTGGATAAAATGTGATATAACATCCTTAATTTCATTCATAACAAAATCCTAATACCCATACAAAACAAGCGTGAATCACAACCAGATATAGAGATTTAATTCAATCTATTGTATATAGTGTTATTAGATGAAAGAAAGGCATGATCGTTAGGAGATTCAAGAGTAAAGCTAAGAACACACCTCTTTGTACATATTAGTTTGACATATGTTAGGTAGCATTGAAAATTCTCCCCATAGCTTATTATAAGACTTTACTAACTCCAGTGAAAAGTTAATCATAAATTTTGTACATTAAAGCTTGATGTTCATGAAACAGTGGATAAAGAATAAATAGAAAATTGATTACAACAATCAGAAATCAGGTCAAAGATCGTTGATCTGAATTTCAGGTTCCGCCGGAGTTGGAACAACTACTGGAGGACATTCTAAGGAAGAGTGCTGATGTTGAATCCAAACATTTTAGGCAATTTTTGAAATAGCATCTCATACAGGATTTGCAATTCTTAACCCAGTTTCTGTAACAGTTTGACATTCCCAGTAAAAATCTAGGAATTTTATGATTCTGTATTGCATGGTAAAGTTTACATTAGCTGTACAGTTCCATGAAATGTAAAAATTACAACAAAATCCCCCGAGTCTCTTAAATATGAAGTATGAAGTAAGATGATTTCAGCAAATGCTAGAAAGGAGACTTGATCTGTCAATTGATCGAAATTCCTCCCCTATTCCATGGTCAGCTTGAAGCAGAGGCATAGAAAATGAAAGGGTCACCCATGTTGAACAAATGATACAGAAAATATTCTTCTTCTGAGGTGAGAATTGACTGCAAAATAATAAAATGATACAGAAGCATAGAAAATGAAAGGATTTCAATCACTTGGAGGATATCTTAATTATGCCATGTAAAGCAATGTGATATGGATACAAAAAAACTAACTAGAAAAGTAAGGTGAAAAATGTTTAAATTTTTAAATTTTTTTATTCGTCGGAACTTAATTAGCAAATTGTAAAAGTGCATATTTAAAAGGATAATCACATAAAACCACCCTTAAAATGTGCCTAGTTTCATAAACCACCTCGAAATTGCAATATTACTCAAAACCACCCATAAAAACATCTTTGTAGCAAAGTCACACCCCTAACTAGATTTTATTCAAAAGCTTAATCAACCCGTTTAAATGACATTTGCTTCTTGAACCATTTAGAAGATTTTATCCATACAAGAGAAATTTGATTAGGGGTGTGACTTTGCTAAGAAATGATTTTTAAGGTGTTTTTTTTTTAATACACATTGTAAAAATGTACACTTTTAATACACAATTTATGCACATGAATTTATAAAATTTATGTCTTTTCTGCTCCTCACTTTTTGTAATAAGGGAGCTCCTCCCATTATCCTTTCTCTATCAGTGGTTCACTAAGCTGCAATTTTGGTTAAAATGAACAGGAACTCCAGACAACGAGGATCTAAACATGCTTGACTACATTCTGCAAGATAAATAAAAGCAACAAATGAATTCAATTCAGTTGCTTACCTGAAATGTAGAAAGATGTATAAAGTTCATCAACCATCAGAATCTCTAAAGTTGGGCGGTAGAGTGTCGTCTGTGAAATATTCTTCTCTTACCTCCTTCAAAGAGCAAAATCTAACCTAAGAGATCAATAAAGGAAGAATTTTATGTTAATAAGCTTTGCACAAACAATTGCATAGTGCAATGTTACCAGCAAACAAATAAAAATGCATTTTGTAACAGGGGAAAAGGCAAGAAAGAGAGCTAAGGGGAACAAGATGAAGTCATCATTAAGTGACCCTTTGTCAACATCAAGTGGAATGGTCAACACAGTGAAGGAATTTGAACATGATGAATTAAAACCGGGGAAATTTACAAAAATTAAGGGTTTTGACTCTTTTTAGAAGGAATTTGAACAGGATGAAGTGGCAAGTAAATGATTTAAGGAATTTGAACACAGTGAAGTGGCAAGTAAAGGATTTGATAAGAAATTTGACCCCAAAATAAGAAAAGATGAACTAAGGTGGTGCAAGGAATTGGGGGTTTAAAATTTGAGTTTAGCTTTGAATGTTTTAGTGTACCAAGATGGAGAATCAGGGTATTTTAGTGTATGGATTTGAATTGCCAATGCTTTGGATGGAATATTCTTAACAGGTGACATTTTGCTGATGTTTGGAAAAAAAAGTGGTTTGGTGAAATATACCAGAGTTGTTTTAAATACTGTAATTTATAGTTTTGTTGAAAATTTTTGCAATTATTCCTTAATCAATGATGGTAAGGTCTAGCAAACAAAAACTTACAGTGATACTAATAGAGAGCATAGAAACTAAACCTATAATTGCAACTTCAGACAAATAAGTAAATATATGTAGCTTTAAACCAAAAAAAAAAAAGTAAATATATGTAGCAAACATGTACCAGGGAAGCATGTGATTTCAAAAGGGGCCTCACGACACGCCAAATCTTCCTAAATATAGACGGAGCGTCGACAAATAGTAGTTGGCCCAACCGCTTTGGATAGTAAGAGTAGAAGACATCAAACTGCCATGAACAATTGAGGCCGAAGATTAAAAGTAGATAGATATCAAGCAGGAAGGATGCGAATTTACAAAATAAAGATCCAGATTGAGCAGTGAGCCACAAAAAAACCTGAGGGCTTCTGTAATTTGGTGCATCTGCTCGTGATAATTTCAAATTTAATGAATAAAATGAAAGAATTTTTAGAATATTTATGAAGCAATCAACTTACCACAAATGTTAAGAAGTCCATATCTACATTATCAGCACCAAAGCCTCGAAGATCAAATATTCCCAGTATTTGTTCTTGTCCTGGCGGGCGCTTACTCAAAGCTTTCTCTACTAGGAAAACACACAATTTCTTGTCTTCAATGGGTCCCAACACCTGTCATCAAGCAATGATCGTATCATAAACTCATGCAGAAACATTGACTTTAGAATATGTAGTTCTTGAAAAAAGGCCTTACTAGAAACACTATATGCAAATTATAACCATGTATTATATTTATAAGATTGTGTTTGGATAGTGGGTTGTGTATCAAACTAAGACTTCATTATAAAATGAGATTGATTTAAAATGAAGCGGAGTGTAATGTTCACCAACCACCACATAAAACTACATTATCCTGGCATAACTTCAAACTTCTTCATCATTAACATTTGTTTTCATCAACTTTATTGACGCATAAGAAATTTTAGCCTAATTGCGTCATAACTCAAACAAAAAATGTGTAGATTTTGCAGTCGTACTCACTCCAGGGAAATGCTTAGAGGCAATGACTATAAGAACCGGTCTTCCATTGACATCAAGACAGTCATGCACATAGGATTTTCCTGTCTCAGCTGCAGTTCTCACCAAGTCTTCAGTAAGCTCAGATACTCCAAATTCTTGGCGCCATTTCTTGAATGAAGAACATTAAACAGAAAATCAGAGTTAAAAAGGTGTTAACAAATACAAGTCTACCAAACAAAATAAATATAATAAGTAATTTCTCTTTTATGATCATCTAACAAAATAATGTGCAGCTGAAAGGTGCTTATATAGCTCAAGTTACAGGCAGCTGTATTGTAAAACAATCATGGCTCAAACCTCATAATCCCAGGGACAAAGTAATAATTTGTATATCATAATAGTACATTTTAAAATTTTTCAAGTAAATAGCAATTCAGTTTCATAGAAGTTAAATTTTCATATGAGCCTGATTTGAAGAACATCCAAAATTAAGTGAGTATTCAAAGAGGGTATATACATACGATGGCCCTACTCAATTTCATGACAGCATCATTGACAGAAAACTTCCGGTCCCTGAGAAACCAAAGGATCATCTCTTCATCGTCTCGACCATTCTTCCCCACTGGGAGACTACTATGATCTTTCTCAAGCTTTTCTTTCACATCCAACACCAGCTGAGACATTCAATGCTGTCAATTTCAAGCCACTAGAAAATGGATATTATTACGACAAATAAAAAGAGGAGAAAATAGCCTGTAAACATGAATATATGATTGAACAAACAAGGGCTAGATGAACAACTTCAGAAGTCAACGTTGAAGGAAAGCTCCAAATCTCAAGTAAAATCCCTAGTTCTTCGATAAGCACAACTTAACCAGATTGACAACAATGTAAGATTGTAAGTCAATTGTTTCAGCAAAGCACCATTAAGGTTTACCCTTCACACTAACTTATTTCTAAAAATCCACTTAGAAGAAGTGAAGAACATGATGACTCAATTACAAGCAAAACGAATAATATCAAAACCTAAATTCGGATGATCATCTAGAACCATAACGAAAACAAAACAGGATAAACAAATCAAACATCACTGCAAGTGTAAACAAAAGAAAGAGAGGGGGTGCGAAACCCTTTGGTGGTCGGAAACATCCAATCCAGTGGAACTCCTGACAGAGAACTTCCGAACAGCAGCAGGCTTGATTGGGTATGTTGGTGCGATAAACAAGGATGGCTGTGGCCGAAAGCAATTGGTGTACATTCGAACCGCCATTGTTGCGATCGCCACTGGAATTGAAGATGCGAGATGCACCAATGGATGACAACAAATTGGGATATGTGGTTAGGCGCCCTTGTGAAATCCCAAAAATGTCCCTGTCTCCCGTGAAATTTACAGGTCATCCTCTGTCTCTCACCAATTGCAAATTTGCAACCCACAATCTCAATCATCCAAAGCCAATGCCTTTGAGTCAATCGAAGTTCTTCAGTGTCGCGACGAGATTCATCTAAATCATCAAGAATCACCAATAATTCGTAAGGTAAGAACTGCCCTTTATTCACAAATTTGCGCTCCCTACTAAATATGCATTGTATAATCTAATCTTAGTGATGCATATTTTGTTTAGTTGATAGGGAAGTTGCCAGATTCAATAGCAGCAAGAGATTCCGTAGCTCTTCAAAATTCAAAATCGAGAGTTCATATATATTAGATTACCATACTTGATGTTATACATGATATCAACAAAGTTAATCATATTTGTAACTTTTGATTTCTCAATGATGATCATGTAACCCAGCTGCAACATATGCAACCTGTTTCTCTACTTGCAAACAACAATAGAACCCGGAAGAGTAACCATTATAATGTTCTGAATAGGATCTTCCTACAAATCAGCTGTTACATTCTTTTCTTCATCTAAATTTATGTGAGCTTTCTTCATGCTCCATGCACTCAATCTTGTGACTTTAACCGTCTCTGTTCCATTGTTGAAGATGAACAAATGAGCTTTATTTCCCACAGCCAAGACCGGATAAGCCCTTGCTGTAATGCAAGTCTTTCCTTGTGCAGCAAAGCTCTCAATTATGGAGTGGTCGATCTACATTAAAACATTAACGATTTCAATAATAAAAGGTTGAACACCATTACATAAAATGGAAATAATGTGTTAATCTTACCAATGTACGCAAATGTATCTCATCTTGTATCGGATCAACGTGCACAAAACTTCCATATGTTGTTTTGTCATTGGTTGGATTTAGAGAAGATCTACAGAAGGAGATGGTAAACATAAGTTAATTGACAAGACGAAGATACATCATTTGCATTCACATGTAAGAAAAGTATGTACCTGCTTTGATCACTACACATTAAAACCACAAGCTTGTCATTATGGTCACGGAAAACTCTGAAAAACACTGCTGTGTATTCTTCTAAGCTCTCTGAAGATAAAACCAACAAGCCAAATGGTCCAACTCCACCTTTCTCTGATGCACCTTTTCTGCTGCAGATCAATTGTGGGTTTGTTGAAGACAGATCCAACTTATCTACATTCTTGTATCCATGCGAGGTTAACTTGAATGAAATTTCTACATCTGCCTGTCAATACTAACATTTGATCAGTTGTGGGTTTTATTTAATATGTGTGTTCAGGTTTAAATTTTACCTGTGATGAAGTGATGCCTGCAACTTCAATAAGTGATCCTTTATCAATGACTCTAGAAGGTAAGTCAACTTGATTCTTTCTTAACTTTTCAACTTCATTAACAGGCCATTGCACCAACTGCTTTCCAGACTTATCTAACCATACTCTTCTAGGAATAGCTTGAAGACCAGACCATCCCTTTTTAACATCATCGGTTTTGCTAGAAGATTCATTTACCCAACCCCACAAGATTCTTCTCTTGAGAACACTATCGAAAAATGACTTTGAAGCATAGAATTTCCCATAATCATAACGCAATCCGTTATCACTTTCTACTGACCCTTTATCCGGTACATAAACATCCTCATGAGTATCATACGTTCCAATCGTGTAATACTCATGCTGAGTGTCGTATAAGCTCAATTTCAGCACGTGTTTCACATTTGATAATCCAGTCTTATAAACAGGATAAAAATCAGGACATTCCCAAATTCCATTACCATTTACAGAATGAAGAGGCTGTTCAACTTCAGTCCAATGAACGAAATCCTTGCTTTTGTATAAAATAGCCAATCCTCGGCTTCCTACTTTGCTTCCTACAATCACTCTCCATGTTTTATCAGGCAACAACCATGCTGTGCTTGGATCTCTAAATGAGTCAAAATCTATTTTCTTTCTTACATTTGGTATCATAAGAGGATTCTGAGGAACCTTAATCCATTCTCTTAGATATGGGTCAGAAATGTTTTTGGGTATGGCTAGGTTTTGGACTTGATGATTAATTTGGTTAATTCCTGTATACAGAATTACAGGCTTGCCATCTTCAAGTATGGTTGCGGAACCTGACCAACAACCGTTTATATCAGATGGTATTGACGGTGCAATGGCAATCGGTTCTTCAGTCCAGTTTATGAGGTCAGTTGATGTCGAATGACCCCAAAATATCTTCTGATCCCATACAGCTCCTTCTGGGTTGTACTGATAAAAGAAGTGGTAAATTCCCTTGTACATCAAAGGTCCTGTTAATTATCATAATATGAAATTAGTCAAGATAGTACAGCATTAAGCAGCATCCGGTATAGTTATCATAATATGAAATTAGTCAAGAATTCGTGGATATTGAGTAATGATCTCAGCTCATCTGCTCTCTATTACTACTTGTAATGTGCAGTGCTTCATCCAATTTGTTGAATCATGTAGGGGTATTTTGGTAATTTGATTACACTATAAAATATGCCAAGTTGATGCCTTATTCATTTACTGAAGTCACTGAACCAACAGGTACAAACAACAAAAGCTTACCATTTGGATCTTCATCATCCAAATTCATCCATTTGTCCATCCAAACAAGAAGAGCCAATCATCCAGACCATAAGCAAAAAGAAGGTAAATAACATCAATTATATTGAATTAAAGATAGTCAATTTATTTTTCAAATATTGGATTTGTTGGTCTAAAACACAAAAAAGGGGAGATTGTAAATTTACCATTCATCCAATTTTTGGAAGGCTGGAAATGATAAGCTGTCCTGTATGGCTGAAGGCTCCTGCTGGACCTGCTCCTTCTATGAACATACCCGTTAATGGTGGCGAACAGGAAGAATAGTAAAGCCAAAAAATTGAGGACTCCAACGTTATGAGATAAGGAAGCCATGAAAGAGTGCTGAGAGAAAGAGGGTTTAGAGAAACTGCTTAAAAGGAAAAGAAGCTCAGCTTTAAGGAAAACAAGGATAGAAGGGAAAGCACACTACAATACTACATTTCCAGTTGAACTGAAAAGAATAGCTATCAATTTAATTGTTTCTATTATTACGAAAGGTCATGTCAGTCGATTTGTCCTGAAAATAAGGCATTATGTGCTATAATATTTTGAGGTTAGGTTTAGGGACTAAGTAGTCTTTATTAAATATTTTAGTTACGTGTACACAAATTCAATTCTGTGTTAAAAACAATGTAAGCCGTGAGGAGATGTTTAACGAACACAAACTAGAGTAGGAATAACCTTCAATGTCTGTTTTAATGAAAGGGTAATTTTTTTTTAAAAAAATGCTAACCAATGAAAGGGTAATTAGTTCATAAGTGTAACAGAATCGGTCAAATCTGGATCAAGATCAGATCCGGGCTGGCTTTGACCAAGTCAACGCCCGTTTTCCAGTCTGGATCCGTAGTCCACCCATACCACCAATTAGAGATCATTCGACCCGTAGAAGAGGGTGAAAACCCAAATAGTCGGACGATGGATGAATATCTTTCACTAATCACACGTCTCAAAATATCTTAAATTTTATATACTTAGTTTTAAAATCATAAAAAATATGACAATTTTATTGTTGTTTACGTTATAATAGCATATTTAAAATATTTTATTTATTTATTTTATTTATAGACATTATTGATTTTGAATATATTAATTTTGTACTTACACGTATACTTTCAAAATGCATTATAAAAGTTAACAATATTCGTTACTTTTAATCAGCAATTCACCCGTGGATGATTGAACCACCAGGTCACCCGACGGATGATTGGAGGATGCACCCGGTAGGTTTAACGGGCGGGTGATAGAAGTGTTTCACGCACCCATTGTCATCCTTACCAACCGTTCGTCCAGACCATCATAGTCGTCTTTAGAAATTATTTTATCTGCATCCAATTTGTATGACAGTACTATTCTTGACTTCAATGTGAATTGTAATCAAAAGATTGAAAACAAGTTATAAGCAACCAAATTCACCAAGGAAGGAGTAATCATTTAGGTTAACGATAAATTTCTTCATAGATTTCTGTTAATTATGCGTCAAATGCATCAAATTTTCTACAAATCAGCTGTTACAACATTCTGTTCTTCTACAGCTAAATTGATGTCAGCTTTCTTCATACTCCAAGCACTCAAACTTGTGATTTTCACCGTCTCTGTTCCATTGTTAAACAGGAACACATGACTGTTCTTTCCTACAGCCAAGACAGGATAAACCCTTGCTGTAATGCAAGTCTTTCCTCTTGCACCAAAGCTCTCGATTATTGAGTGATCAATCTACAATAAACAAAAACCATAAGTTGAATTTAGACAAGATCTACAATTTCCACAAAATATTGTGTTAAGCTTACCAATGTCCGCAAATGTATCTCATCTTGCACTGGATCAACATGCACGAAACTTCCGTATGTTGTTTTGTCATTCGTCGGGTTTAGAGAAGATCTAAAAAACAAATGATATATGTTAACAGAGAAAGATTAAGCTGAATTACTTTGAATGTATAAAAAGTATGATCTACCTGCTTTGATCACTACACATCAAAACCACAAGCTTTTCGTTATGGTCACGAAAAACTCTAAAAAACACTGCTGTGTATTCTTCTAACTTCTTTGAAGATAGAACTAGCAGACCAAATGGTCCAATTCCACCTTTCTTTGATGCTCCTTTTTCACTGCAGAGCAATTGCGGAATTGTTGATGAAGACAGATCCAAATAATCAACATTCTTGTATTTGTTTGGCCCCAGCTTGAATGAAATCTCTATATCTGCCTGCCAATAGTAACTTTTCTCAGTTTTTCACTTCAAACAATTACATGACATAATAACTAATATCATAAATAAATATATATATATAGGGGTTGGTTCGGGTGAGGAGTCTTCTTGTGGAGGGGATACCGAGTTCAGTTTTAATCACTAACTCTTCGATCATTTTTTTAATAATTTTTCACGCAGATCTTTGTTCATAATCTGAAAAAATGAAGAGTGATATCAAAATAAAATGAACAACTAATGTAAAAAAAATGAACAAATAGTATAAAAAAAAATAAAAAATTCTCCTCATTCCTCTCTATAAGGAGCTTCCTCACCTATATATATATATATATATATATATATATATGCGTTTGTGTGTGTTTCAGTGTTTGTAGGTTTACCTGTAAAGAAGTGATGCCTGCAACTTCAACCAGTGATCCCTCATTCATCAAGCAACAAGGTAAGTCAACTTGATTTTTACGTAGCATTTCAACTTCGGTTACAGGCCATTGAACCAACTGCTTTCCGGATTCATCTAGCAATACACTCCTTGGAATAGCCTGAATGCATCAATCTGAACAAATAAGAATTCTTTCTTAAATTTTACTGAACATTGAACATACAGTTGAGATTACCTGAAGTCCAAACCAACCCTTTTTAGCAGCATCTCTCTCACTATAAGATTCATTCACCCAACCCCACAAAACTCTCCTCTTCAAAACACTATCAAAAAATGACTTTGAAGCATAAAACTTCCCATAATCATAACGCAATCCTAAATCACTTTCTACTGACCCTTCATCCGGCACATAAACATCTTCATTCGTATCATACGTACCAATCGTGTAATACTCTTTTTGTGTCTCCAATAAACTCACCTTCATCACATGCTTCACATCCGATCCAATCAGAGACGTATCAGCAGCTAATGTTCCATTCTTATAAACAGGAAAAAAATCAGGACATTCCCAAATGCCAGTACCATTTGCAGAATAAAATAAATTTCCAGCTTCAATCCAATGAATAAAATCTTTGCTTTTGTACAAAAAAGCTAATCCTCGTTCGCCTATCTTGCCTCCTATGATCACTCTCCATATTTGATCAGGCAACATCCATGCTGTTGTCGGGTCTCTAAACGAGTCAGGATCAATATTTTTCTCCAAATTAGGTATCATGAGAGGATTTTGAGGAACCTTGATCCATTCTCGTAGGTACGGGTCAGATGGATTTTTTGGTATGATTAAGTTTTGGACTTGATGATTTTGTTGGTTGTTTCCTGTATAGAGGATTACGGGTTTTCCGTCTTTAAGTATGGTTGCTGATCCTGACCAACAACCGTTTATGTCAAATGGCATTGATGGTTCAATGGCATATGGTTCTTCTGTCCAGTTTATGAGATCAGTTGATGTTGAATGTCCCCAATAGATCTTTTTGTTCCAAAATGCTCCTTTTGGATTGTACTGATAAAATAGGTGATAAATTCCCTTGTAAATCAAAGGTCCTGTAATCATAATACAAGGCATAAATCTAACTAAAATAAAATCCTGTCCAAAAATCCCAAACCCGGTTCAATTTGGGATGCAATCCGCCCAGTTCAAGACCGGACCGACCCGACCATTAATAAACCTAAATTGCTTAAAACACTAAAAATAAAGATGTATAGAAAGGAAAGATTACCATTGAGATCTTCATCATCCAAATTGATGATCAGTTGAACCAACCAGAGGAAAATTTGCAAAAGAAGTAAAGAAATATTATAATTAATCATCATAAGATGAATCTAAGGATCAATTAACTAACTCGAAAAATCAATTGTGTTGAAGCTAGCTACGTACCATTCATCCAATTTTTGGAAGGCTGAAAATGATAAGCTGTCCTATAAGACTGAAAATCTTCATGACTGCTAATGATGTTGCTTTGAATAGGGCTAATATGGATATATAAGAGGAAGAAGAACACCAAAAGTGTAAGGACTGAAGCTTTATGAACACAAGAGGAGGCCATGGCAGAAGAGACAAGTGAAAGAGAGATCAGAATTCAGAGAGATGTAAGTCAAGAGTTGGAAGAAAGGGAGGGAGAGAGGGTTCACTTATTAAAACTGTTTAAAATTACAGAAAACTATCCTACAAATTATAACTTTCCTTTCATATAATAAACTTACTGGAAACAAATTAACCAAGATATATAAAATTATTATGATAAATTAAAATATTCTATATATACAATTTTTATAGGTGGATTCATAAAAAAGTGTAATTTACGAGTAATTTTGTGAAAAATGTGCTATTTAATTTACTGTTAAAATTAACAGAAACACAACATGCCAAGCCGTGGTCTTTAAAAATAGATAAAATACACCGTAGAATTTATTACATAGCCAGTCCGTATGTATAAGCTCATTTGCAAAACCATCCTTAATTTTTGAATTATCATTTAAATATCCTTAAATTATTATTTTACTTGCAAATATAGTCATCTCAATTCCCAATACTAAAATTATTTTTAAATTGTTGGTCTTTAACTATAATAATGATTAATACTTGTACCAAAGTGATAAAGTATAAGGTATTTTATTTTCTAATATAAATAAAGTTCACAGGTTTCTAAAAAAATAGGTTTGGAAGTTGGAGGTTAGATGATATATATATATATATATATATATATATATATATATATATATATATATATATATATATATATATATATATATATATATGATATTATTGGACTAATTAACGAAAAATGCCATTAAGTCAACTTGTGCTGGAAATGAGTCATTAGGCAGTATATTAATCGGATCCAAATCCTAAATCATCATGAGGGGTGGGACTTTATTCTAAAAAAAAAAAAAAATGGGGGTAGGCTTAACTGTTAGTCTTTATTTAACATCTCATAACGTCGTGAGTTGTGACGGTTGAAAACTTCTCCATTGTAAGAAAATGAAATTACTTAGGAATTGTTATGCGAGTTCCGGACGTGTGGAGAAATTTTTAATAAGAGGAAGAGTAGGTGGTATCCAACGCAATGGGACTCGCTTTAATTAATAAAAATAGTTAAAATAATAAGCAATCGGTTATACATCATCATGTAAAACAAATATTACATCCTTGCCAATACTAAGTTGGTCTAGTGGGATGTGGTGCTAGACTCCTTAAGTGTTTAGCTTGGAGATTTGAGTTCGAATCCTCCTGATAACATATATGAAAAAATTGATATTGGGAGGGTATCCCCCTACAATGGGCCACGACTTTCTACCCGATCCGGACGTAGAGCGGCTAAGCCGATCGAACCGGGTGGTCTCCGAATTTACCATTACAAAAAAAAAAAATTACATCCTTTTTATTCGAGTTCAAATTCTCCTGACGGCATGTATGAAAAAATTGATATTGGGAGGGTATTCCAGCAATGGTCCACGACTTTCTACCCGTTCCGGACGTAAAGCGGCTAAGCCGATCGAACCGGGTGGTCTACGAATTTACAAGTTACCAAAAAAAAAAAAAAAATTACATCCTTTGACACATCACACAATATATGTAATTTCATAAGCAAGTCATAAGCATAAAGATCAATAAGATAATCCGCGACTTTATTCTTCTTGTGATAGACATGACGAGACTGGAAAAAATCATGGCACCTATGTACAGGGGAGGATGAGAGGTATATTATCATTTAGTAAATTAGAGATAAAAAGATAACTTATTTCTAAAATTATTTAACGATAACCACAATTTCAATCGATTTTAAGACCATGCAATACACCTTCATAACCCAATTACTATATGTACTTGTGCACAATCTAATATTGACCGCAAACCCATGTGATCAATCCCTTGCATAATTCCTAATAACCCCATCAATCGTAGCATGACCATCAACACGTTTTGCATCATCTGTATTAAGCTTGACCATCCGCAAAAGAGGGGCTTCCCACACCACCAAACGTAGAGTTTTTGGTATTGTACTCGAACAAGGACTATAACAAATCCAGCTTGCATTCGCCTCCTTGGTTTGGACACAAACATGACGTCCTCTATTACCCACTTCAATTTGATCCCGAAAACCTTTTCATTCTTCAATTTCCAAGTCTACCATGACCCTATAACAAAGAAATTCCGCCACAAAATACCACACCTATAAAATGAGGAAGATAAGATATTACCGCAAAGTCATTGTGCGAACGGCATCTCAAAAAATCATGGGAAACCCAACGGCGGGATAAGAGTAGTGTACATCGCATGAACATGTAGGCAATCAGGGAAGAGATGCTCCAGGGATCGGATTAAGAGCCACCCGACAACATGGGCAATCAACCATAGCACTCAAATGTCTCTTGTACTGCTCCTCTATAGTGTACACTCATCCCTTAAGAAATTTTCATAATCACACAAATTCTTGTATGCACATGTAAACCCAAATAATAGTAAAAAAGACCTTTTGTATGTATAGCACCACTTACCTGACAAATGGATGAGTAAGCCGTGGAAACCGATTAACCACCCTATGTTGTACATGCAACGCTAGCCCAAGTCATCACAAGGAACACGAGTAACAACTATTATCCCGGTTCGCCAGATGGAACCGTCAGTGTCACTGCCACTAGTTGGAGCTAGGTTTGATCAGGTAGGAGATGACTCAAAGCACTCAAGTCTCAACAGACCTCTTGAAGCCAATACTCGGCCATTATTCGTTCTAGATCATAACTCGCAATAGGAGTTATAGCAATATATATCACGTAGAGATATATCCGAAACCCACACATCAGACCAAAAACCAATGTCGTGTCCATCACCAAACATCCATTTAAGATCGGGAGTCACCGCCTCCGAGATGCTCTTAAGGATATCCATCCATACATATGAAGGAGACGAGTTTGGCAACCCATTTGGTTGCACATATTTACTCAGCAACACTTTGACCCATATACATTAACATCTTTCAATAAACGTCACCCTAACTTCTAAATAAGAGCCAAATTTAAAGACTCTATATCCCATATCCCTACGCCGTAGGCTTACAAAACTCATGTCAGGGAATAGTATGCATATGGCTCATACCATCTTGATGACCTCACACAAAATCTTTGCAAATACGGTCAACTTCCACACATACACCTTTAAGCAACCATCAAAATGGAGGACATATTGTATACAAGTAGGGAAGAAATAACAGACTTAGCAAGACTTAATCACATTGCAAAACTCAAAGTTCTACTTCTCCAACCATTAACTGTATGTAGATTTCTGGTAACGTCAACTCCACTAAGAATCTTCAATAGGAGTTATAGCAATATATATCACGTAGAGATATATCCGAAACCCACACATCAGACCAAAAACCAATGTCGTGTCCATCACCAAACATCCATTTAAGATCGGGAGTCACCGCCTCCGAGATGCTCTTAAGGATATCCATCCATACATATGAAGGAGACGAGTGAGGCAACCCATTTGGTTGCACATATTTACTCAGCAACACTTTGACCCATATACATTAACATCTTTCAATAAACGTCACCCTAACTTCTAAATAAGAGCCAAATTTAAAGACTCTATATCCCATATCCCTACGCCGTAGGCTTACAAAACTCATGTCAGGGAATAGTATGCATATGGCTCATACCATCTTGATGACCTCACACAAAATCTTTGCAAATACGGTCAACTTCCACACATACACCTTTAAGCAACCATCAAAATGGAGGACATATTGTATACAAGTAGGGAAGAAATAACAGACTTAGCAAGACTTAATCACATTGCAAAACTCAAAGTTCTACTTCTCCAACCATTAACTGTATGTAGATTTCTGGTAACGTCAACTCCACTAAGAATCTTCAATCTATTTCAAGATCTCTAGGAACATTAGAAGAAATAAAAATCTTGGATTTCACCCGATTTACCCGTTGGCCCAAAGCCTAGCAGAAAATATCAATACACTTCATAATCACCCTTATCCGAGGTACAAAAGCCTCAGCGAAAAAGGTAATATTATCGGCAAAGAACATATGAGACAACAAAGGTCGACCCCCTCTAGACATCCTACTAGGTTTTCACTCCCCCTTATCCACATATTCAAGAATAAGATGGCTAAAAACGTTCAATACACAAAACAAACAAGTATGGGGATATAGGATCACCTTGACGAATACCTCTTTCAGGAATAAACTGAGTAGTCAACTCCCCCGTTCTAGATAACTTGCATGCGGGAACCGACCTCAATAATAAAAGAGGACAAATATTTATAATTTTGTGAGGATTTATTCCTTTTCACTAATTTTTTAATTTTTAATTTTTCTCTCCTACCTAATTAGAAAGTGACAAATATTTAGTAAAATTGATGGTTATGAAAAAAACTAAACTAAATTATGAGGGTGGACTCCCAATTTTCTCTAAATAAGAATCTTGTGGGACGTTGACTAACACTTAATGCGCATTGGACCAACTTCTGGGACCATTAGTATCGGTGTCAAATATTCCGTCTTCTTCTGACTATAGCAAGTCTCATATCCGTTGGTCAATGACAATGCCAACATCCATTGAAATTGTCGTCGCAAGTGCTATTAACAACTTGTTGTCCAACAAAGTTGTCTGTCAAACGAAGGATGTCGTCGTGAAAGTCCACGAGGTTATCGTTGTTAATTTATCTTTTATATCCGGCGGGTCTAAGACGTGGATTGTATGCACCCTTAAATGTTAGGTTCACGTAGTATCTATTGTCGATGTGGGACACACATCTCACTCCCCCTCAAGTGCAACTATCCTGGACTAGTTGACACTTGACACAAAACCTTAAGGCTGGCTTAGCCAAACGGGCGGACATCACATATTGGCTAGTCACAACCCAAACACGGGATAACGGACCCGGATCGAACTTGCTCTGATACCATGTTAATTTATCTTTTATATCTGGTGGGTCTAAGACGTGAAAGGTATGCATGCCAAAGTAAACCTACGCACATTGAATTCATTATAATTACTAATATTTAATAGATGAGTTATTCGTATTAGAAATAGGCATGGGGCCGGTTTGGCTTGAACCACCAAACCGCCGGTTTGGCCGGTTTAGGTTTGGCCGGTTCAAGGTTTAGGTTTGTAAAAATAAAAAACCTAAACCGACGGTTTGGGCCGGTTCAAGCCGTCGGTTTGAACTGTCGGTTTACGACAGCTTTAACCGACGGATTTGATGTTTAATAGGTTTTTTAATTTATTTTTTTTAAAAAACTTTAAAACCGACGGTTTGGTTCGTTAAACCGTCGGTTTTCAGTTTTTAAATTATTTATAACAAAAAAATTCATTCCGACGGTTTTGTGGTTAAACCATCGGTTAAACCGTCGGTTTTGCTTCTGGGCCGGTTTTTCAAATTTTTTCTAATTTTTTTTTAATAAACCGTAGCTAAACCGACAAACCGGGGGTTTAGGTGGTTTAGATTTTCACTTACTAGGTTTGGGTTTAGGTTTGGCCTTGGACAAAACCTAAACTGCCGGTTTAGGTTTGCAACACATACCTAATTAGAACATGTTACAAGATATAATCAAATTTAAAAGATTTTTGAAGTAGCATTATTGTAAATAAACATGAAATGGAAGCTATCGACAAATATATGTAATGCGTAGCACAAATTTTATTAGATAAACAACGGACATAAGCAAACTTAAACTAGCAATCGAACATCTCCACGCTCACCGGCGACGGATCACACTGCGCCATCTCCGGACAAGATAAAAGCTTATTAGAGAAGTGGAATTACTTCACTATCTACACCATGCAAATCTTTTGTCTCTTACGTGTTTCAAATTTCATGTTTCACTCTACTGACGTGAGACATGAGCTCGAGACAAGAGACAACCTAATTCAAAACACTCCGCAACACAACCGCCTCAACGGTAATACCAGGCCCGAAACCCAACAAGACACCAAAGTCAAACCCTTCACCGGTGGTAGCCCTAGCTTCATCCCTCGACTTTCTTCTAATCTCGTCAAGAATGAAAAAAACACACGCGCCAATCATATTCCCATACTCACTCAAAACATGTCGAGATGCCCTCAATTTATCTTTCGTAAGTCGTAGGTTATCTTCAACAACATCTAGAATTGCCCTACCACCAGGATGAACAGCCCAAAAGATCAAGTTCCAATCTTTAATCCCTAGTTCTTCAAATGCATTTTCAACGATCTTCTCAACATGATTTCCAATCAACCTCGGAATCTCCCTCGAAAGATGAACAACAAGCCCGGATTCTTTAACAAGCAACGAAACCGCATCCTCAGTGTCCGGAATTATCGTCTGGCTCGCCGAGACTATCTGAAAAATCGGCTTCTCGACTGAGGTTTCCGGGTCGGATCCAACGATTAGGCAGAAGCACCGTCACTGAACAGAATCTGGCCAACTAAGGAATCAATGTCATCCTCGGACGGTCCACGGAAACATAAGCCGATAGTGTCGGCGCAAACGACGAGAACACGAGCTCCTTTGTTGTTCTCTGCTAGATCCTTGGCTATATGGAGAGCTGTCCCGCCGGCGTAGCAGCCTTGCATGTAGATCATGATTCGGTTAACCGTTGTGTTGAGGTTTAAGAGCTTGGCGAGTTGATAGTCTGCGCTTGGTGCTTGAATACATCCGCTAGTGCAAAAGATGAGGTGAGTGATCTTTGATTTGTGTTGGCCCCATTCTTGGATTGCCTTGTTCGCAGCTTCCATGGCTAGCCTTGTTATTTCTTTTAGTAACATCTCTTGACGGGCGTCTAGTGATGGTGCGTTGAATTCGCACATGCTTGGGTTGTTTTCGAGGATTTCTTCGGTAGGAAATAAGTATCTCTTGTTTATTGCTGAGTTGTCACCTAAAAGCGCAAAAAAAAGATTGAAAATTTGCCATTTACATAGGAAAATAAATGCGATCGAGTAAAAATGTCCAATTCAATAAAATTTGATTAAAAAATTCCGTTACTAGTTAATGTGAATGATGTTTTTGGGATTTTTCCAATTTTGGTCAAAGCTTTACCAAATAAACAGTTATTATATCCGATCATCAAGATCAATATCATTTCACTATCAATCGGATATATACAACTAGTCTAGATAGCAATTTTACTGATCAAATATCGAACATATTAGGTAAAAAAAATTGTAGATCAATATCATTTTTTTAAAATGTTAGATTACTAGAATGCCTTTTGTTAGTTAATTATTAATTTTAGCTATTAGTTTGTAAAGTTGTTGATTAGTAAATCAATATATTTTTCAAAAATGAAATTATCATCATAAGAATTTTTTTTAACGTAATTACAAAGTATATTTGATCATCTTTACAATAAATTGTCTTATATTAATCTAAAATAAATATAAAAAAAGATCTTTTTTCATAGTCAAACAAAAAAACTAATTATATTATAAAAAAAATTAAAATTCTAAAATAAATGGCTTGTACAAATATTTTTTGTAAAACTACTCACTAAAAAAGAAATTAAACATAAAGAAGCATTGTAAAAGATAATAATAATAATAATAATAATGATGATGATGATGATGATGATGATGATGATGATGATGATGATGATGATGATGATGATGATGATGATGATGATGATGATAATAAATAATAATAATAATAATAATAAAACTAATATTATTTAATTGATTAATCCAGGGTATTTTGATCAAACAATCTAATAGTTTAGCATAAAAATGATTATGGGTTGTTTATTTTTATAATAATTATTATGTAAGGTGATTTTGTCTTTTAAAAAACATGCATATATGTAATTAGGTGCATGGTCAGTACGTAAAAGAAAGACTATTTCCCAGAAAGTATGAAATCTTACTGATTTGCTTAAACTTGTTCTTCAAATGAGTGAGGTGTTCAGAGTTGGTGACACGGAAGTAGAAATCAACGAACTCCGATTGCATGTAGCAGTTTGGTGGCACCGCCGTGCCTATGGCCAGGATGGTGGCCGGCCCCTCGGCTCTCCCCGCATCACGCATTTCCTTCATGCAAGCCATGCCAGATTCTCACTCCTCGTGCTTGCGTCTCAGTAGGAAGTCGTATTAGTCTTATAGTAAATTTTACCCGTATGTTGATCAAGGTAATCAAATCTTTTTAATAGGTTTTTACTTTTTAGGGTTACATATCGGCATAAATGGTAGTGCCATTAAAACAGTATATTCATATTGTGGTAAATAGAATATAACACACGGGCACATGATGAAGAGGTATTTTTGATCCAGACAAAAAATAATTAATTTTTGCGTACTTTTACATACACTAATACAGTTGGATTATATCTTCGAAAACGTATGAAAATGAACTTAGACCATATATATATATATATGACTTTGTTATTGCAAAGGTTTAGAAACCTACTAGGACACTCCTTACAACCATTATATTATATCACTTTAAATACATATCGGGCCTTGTTCTATTGGACTTTTTGAACATCCCATAATTCTATTGGACGGCTATGTTCGTTAGGCGTTAGGCCCAACCCGCTAAGGCGTTAACTTGTATGGCCTGTTTTGCGGCCTCTGATTATTAGGGGTTTTTAGATGATAATTATAATTTATGCGCGGTTTGGTAAGAGTTTTTTAATGGGCTTAATTAATAGAAATTTACAGATTCACCCTCAGGATCTTCACATATATAAAATCGAGATCAAGCCAATGATCGACGATTAATGGAACAAACTAATGACTTGATAAACTAGTGAGGCGATCGGAGAGGACCCTTGGGGTAGACAGCTACGATTGACAAGCGCTCCTTTTAGTTTTTCTTTTGGGTCGGGTTTTGTTTATGTGAGGTATATGTAAAATCTATAATAATTAAAAGAAATTAATCCCCTTTAACCTTGCTGGGGAGAGATTATTTTTTAGCCATTTTTTATCTCTAATAATCTCCTCTATAATCTCTCTTAAAATTTACATCTTCAATCAAATATGTCAATAAAATTAATCCCCAAATAATAATCTAAAATAACCTTGACTAATCTACTAACAAACACGGCCTTAGTAAAGTACTGGTTGAAGTGATGCTCATTTGATAAGTTGGTGATAATTTACTTGTTTGGACCTAAGAATTATGAGTTTGATTTATGGGACCTCTTATTAATGTTTTTATTTATATTTTAACTAAAAACGGTTCAATATTTATAATTTTTTTCCTTTTCCTTTTTCTTTTAATTTTAATTTTAATTTACTTGTATTACCGTAGTGTTTAATTCTTCCATGTTATTTCAATTTTATTAAAAATTATTTTTCAACATATAAAATATAGTTTATAAATATAGTTTATCAAATACTATTAATTAAACTAAACCGTGTAATATAATTTAAATTTTATGAAGACATCTAATTTTTTTTTAGCACGGGACTTTTGAAATTAATGAGACGACACTTACCCTCGTAATATCGGGGATTAACCACCGGAGAAGATACACGATTTGAGGTGTATTGATGGTTTTATGTTCGTAAATTTAGGAAATAAAGGCAGTGCATTATCTAAGTTATATTAGGAACTAGACAAAAAAAATTCCACCAAAAAAATAAGGCTACTAGAAGGATAAAAAAAATTCCCCAATTTGATGGAGATTATGACTATTGGAGCATGGTCATGGAGAATCTCCTTCGTTCCAAGGAGTATTGGACTGTTGTGGAGACGAGATTCAAGAATTGAAGTCAGCGGATGGAGCAACGTTGATGCCGGCACATAAAAAAAAATCTGGAAGATATGCGCTTGAAGGATCTAAAGGCCAAGAATTACTTGTTTTAATCAATTGACAAGAAAATTCTTAAGACAATCATGCAGAAAGATACATCAAAGCTACTATGGGACTCTATGTAACTGAAGTATCAAGGAAATGCTCGTGTCAAAAGACTGCAACTCAATCGACTTCGCAGAGAGTTCGAGATTTCGGACATGAAGTAAGGTGAGTCTGTGACCGATTTCTTTGGTCGAGTATTGATGATTTTCAATGATATGAGAAATTATGGAGAAGCGATGGCGGATGTCAAGATAGTTGAAAAGATATTGAGGACGCTTACAAAGAGGTGGAACTATATAGTTTGTTCCATAGAAGAGTCAAAAGACATTGAGGAGCTCTCTGTTGATGTCTTACGGAGCTTATTTCTTGTCCATGAACAAAAATCTAAGAAGAATGGAGGTGAAGCAGAGGTGTTGAATGTTTCATATGACGATAACTAAAGCAACGGATGGCATGGAAAGGGCAATTTCAGAGGAAGAAGAAGTAGCGGCAGGGTGCATGCAAACTATAGTAAAGCTACTATGGAATCCTATAGATGCCATCAACTTGGTCATTTCCAATATGAATGCCCAAATGCTTTTAAACAAGTCAACTACGCTGAGATGGAAGAAACATAAGAGATGTTGTTGATGGTCTAATCTGGTCCTGCGGGAAAGAATCTAGACGTTTGATTTCTCAATTCCGGATGTAGCAATCATTGTGTGGGGATTCAACTCTTTTCTCTGAATTGGAATCTGGGGGGTATCAAGTCGGTCAAGCTTGGAAACAACACACAAATGAATATTGCGGGGACTGAAATTGTGAAAGTAGTCTATACAAGAGTAACTTATCATATGCAAGATGTCTTCTATGTGCCGGAGTTAAAGACTAATCTTCTCAACGTCGGACAACTGCAAGAAAAAGGCCTAGTCATCTTGATGCAATCAAATCAATTCCGCATCCATCATCCTATGAAGGGTTCGATGATTCAAACCAACATGATAACTAATAGGATGTTCATCCTAATCTCCACCGATCAATCCTCAAAGCATGACAAGGAGTTGTATTTCCAAGCAAGCACGCAGGATCTAGCAAGTCTTTGGCACCGGGGGTATGTTCCAAGGACTTATGACTTGGAACAACAAATAGATGGTGAAGGGTCTGCCCAATTTTGCTAAGTGTGGGTCTATTGTATGCACTGATTGTTTAAAAGGAAAGCAACACAAGAGTTTCTGTTGAGAAAGAAACTGGACTGTTATTCATGCAGATATTTATGGCCCAATTTCTCCAACATCCAACGGCCGAAAAAGGTACCTTATATGATTTATTGATGATTTTAGTCGAAAATCTTGAGTACGGTTTTTCCTTGTTTCAAAGGCATATGCATTTGCTTCTTGTAAAACATTTAAGAGTTCTGTTGAGAAAGAAACCGGACTGTTCGTTAAATGTTTGAGAACTGATCGTGGAGGAGAATTCACATCCAATGAATTCAATGCCTATTGTAAAGAGAAGTGGATCAAGAGGCAGCTAACAACACCTTATACATCCAACAAAACGGCTTTGCTGAGCGAAAGAACATAACCGTTGTGAATATGGTCAGACCTTTGCTTGCTGAGAAGAAGGTATCAAGAGTATTATGACCAGAGGTTGTAAATTGGACATTTTATGTACTCAAGATCTATAACCACATCCTTGAAAAATAAGACACCGGAAGAGGCTTAGAGTGGAATGAAAACATCCATTGAACACTTCAGAGCCTTCGGTTTCTTAGTTTATGTTCATGTTCCTGATGCTCATTGTAAAAAACTTGAAAGTAAGAGCAGAAGTTGTGTCCTTTTTTGTATAAGTACGGAGTCAAAGGGATATCGACTTTATGATCCAAATGCTAAAAAGATCATAATCAGCAAGGATGTGATCTTCGAAGAGGATAAGAAATGGGATTGAATCTTGAAAGATCAACTAAGCCATATGTAGATTGGGAACAAGAAGACCAATGCCCTGAGCAGATGATACAAGAGATAGTTGATGTGCACGTTGATGTTGACATGCACCTGCTGATTTTGATTGTGAGAGCCCTATTCTTTCGGACCGAGTCCTGGTCCTTAGCTGAGATTGGCTTGGGCGAGATTCGCTTTTCCGCACCCGCGGGCATGACTGCCGCCCCTGCGGCTTAGGGAACTGCCCCTGCGGTTTCCGGCGGCTACAGCCGGTTTTGTTGACTCCTTTGATCCGTGCTTTACCCTTTGCTTACTTCTTTCCTTTCCTTGCTGAGCAAGGGTTACCTTCCTCACTTCTCCAGCCCTTCCTACGTCCTTCTTGCTTCTTCATCCCTTCCTTTGATCTTGTTCTTGTTTCTCCTTGGAGTTTTGCTTGAGAGTTGTGTTTTGTGGTTGTTGTTGATGATGGATGTGTGTATGCTGAGCTTGAAAGCCAGCTACTGATGTGTGTGACCTCTCCCTGCAGCCTAGGACCACATGTGTGGTGAGTCCTTGCTTCTTCTTCTTCTCTTCTTCTTTGATTCCATCTCTTTATCTTAGGATTAGATGTTTTGAATGTAGAGTGATGTTGGAATGTGTATGTTGTTGCATGTGTGTGACTTTGGAATGGAATAGAAGTGTTTGGATCACGTGAAGAGTCGAATAGAAGCCGCGGGATCACGTCCTGCACTGTCGCCGCCCCCGCGCCCAGAAGACGCCGCCCCTGCGGAAGACGTGCCGCAGCGCTCGCGCCTTGCCTGCGTCGCCTGCATTCCTTGTCTCCGCGCCTGCGGCTGCTCCTTGCCGCGCCTGCGGGTTGTCTACTCCGCCCCTGTGTCCCTTGATCACGCAGGTGCGTCTTGTCCCAGGACTACCTATAGTTGGGTAGTTCCTTTCCTTCCTAGTATGAGGGACTTAGTACCATGCTAGGTATCGGATGCTGATGAGTATGTTATAGATTTGCCGGTTACGGCTTTGAGGTTTACGAGTTGGATATGATCCTTATGGATCCCTTGGGTCTAGGTGTGACCCCTTTGTGTGATAAGAGTTTGATATATATATGTATGCCTTGTATAGGCCGTGTTGTCCTCCAGTTTGGAGTGGACCTGAGTGAGAGCTGATCGTAGTGATACGACTTCTGAGATTGAGGTAAGTCCATAGGACTTACTTAGTTGTCATCCTTATATTGGATGTGTGCATGAGTGGTGTTTGTTATATGCTTTATAGCATGCGTTATGATGGTCACCGACCTATGTTATATTGACCGCTCATTGTAGTGGCTGTGAAAACTTACCTTTCATCCCGTAGTGGAGCCTGGGAAGTTCTCTGTAAGCTAGTTAGTTCTGGTATACGTGAAGGGCACCTACCACTCCATATGGTATACGGGAAAGTGCGTTGATACCACTCCAGCTAGCTATTACACGCAGAGGCGAGGGTTATATATATTCCTCGTGTCACGTATATTTATATATACCGATTTATATATTCTTGAGTGATTAACGTTATAAAGATAATAAACTGGGCAAATATGTGATATCATGATGAGGTGTAAATATTATTGATATGTGATTGTGCTCTAGCATCTTCTTATATATGTGTATGGTTAGCTAACGGTTTTATACCGTGTTGTAGATCCTTTGTAGGTTAGGAGAGCTGCAGAGTGATCCAGCGGGGTGATCTGCTGAGGGTTCCGTACACTGGGCGTTATCGTGGGATTTTGGGATTATTATTATTGTACGGATTTCTGTTTGACTTTGTACTCAGCAGTACTCTGTATCATCCTTTTGATATGTATATATATATATATATATATATATATATATATATATATATCAGTTTTATGTTTTGTTTTAATCTATTGGTGTCTTGTTGTAAGATTCAGTGAACTTGTTGTCAGGCTAGGGTCAGGATCCATTGTGAGATCCTAACCCAGTAGCACCTCGAGTCCTACGGATTTGGGGTGTTACAAAGTTGGTATCAGAGCCCAGGTTGACAACAATGGCACTAGTAATCTGCAATAAAGTTCGAATAGATAAATAAACAGAACCCGAAAAGGGTCTGACTTTTCAAAAGGTTTTGGTTTTGAAATGAGTACAAATGTTTTGGGATATCGTGTACGTGAACCATCGCCCCTCTGAAGATCTCGACAGTATAGATATATATAGATATTCTGTTGTGATTGATCTGTGATATATCTATACATATGGCATATATATAGCCTTCTAAGATAGGTTTACGTCTTCTGCAGATGGTTCAGACTAGAGCCTTACCTGCAGCAAGACGAGGTAGAGGTAGACCCCCTCTAGGTAGAGGACGGGGTAGGACTCCTGCTGACGGTTCACATGCGGGAGAGATACATGAGGAGGTTGCTGAGAGCGCCGTTTCTGAGACTGGGAACGGGGCAGCTGAGAGACAGGGGCCACAGAGAGCCCAATTTGGTGAGTCTGATCGCGTCTCTATGGGTAGATCAGAGTTCCAGGATTATATCAAACTAGTAGAGGAGGCTGCCAGAGCCGGTAGGCGTGCCCCAGATTTACAGGCACAGGAGGGACCATCTGAGAGGTCCCACACCGTTACTCAGGTACCAGTTGTACATGTACCTGCTGCTGAGATTGCCAGAGCACCAGAGGAGCATAGAGGGCCTAGACCAGATACCTGGTTGAAGGCATTCCATCAGATGGGTGTACCCCCTTTCACTGGGAAGGTGGGGTTAGAGGTTGAGCTTTAGATCGGGCATGTAGACTCAGCTCTGGAGTCTATTCGATGTCCAGCTGACAGATAGATCGAGTTGGTTCAGACTTTATTTCGGAACTTGGCACAACACTAGTGGAGATCAGTACGGGGTTAGGTTACCAGTTATGATCATATGAGGATGATGATTAGAGAGCGTTTCTGCCCTGCCTCACTGAGGAGAGAGAAACTGCGAGATTTTGTTGAGGCTGGATTTGAGGATGTACCAGTCTCTGAGGCCATCAGGAGGTTTCATGAGGAGCTGACATTACTGGGACCAGTTGCACCTTCTGTAGATCAGCACGTTTATCTCTTTTCCCGACGACTGAGGGATACTACCCGGGCCTATATGGCGGGATTTCATTGTGAGTCCTTGATGGACTACCAGGATAGAGCCGCCGATTATGAGCGAGAGCGGGCGAGTTAGAGGAGAGCTTCTCAGACCGGAGGGTCTGAGAAGAGGCAGCGTACAGGGCAGACCAGTGGTACTGGTGGTGCTGCTAGTGGTTGGCGTGGTCAGAGACGCCAGAGTCAGCCTTCATCTACACCGGTTGCAGAGAAGGGACGTCAGTGTTTTAACTGTGGTGATCCAGGGCATATGAGGCCCGAGTGCACGAGGCCATTAGTGACTTGCTACACCTGTGGTAGGCAAGGTCACCGAGCTGTTTACTGCCGCCAGGGCGGAACTTCATCTCAACAGGGTTCTTCTCCTGCTAGGGCAGCGGGAGGTGGGCAGAGGCCACCTCAGCAGCAGCAGATTCAAGGACAACAGAGGGTCCTAGATCGTCCTACGACTCAGGGATCTGCTCCTGGGCCAAGTAGAGGCAAAGGTCGTGGTGGGGGCACCACTGATACCAGAGCCCCACAGGGCCGAGTTTTTGAGTTGCGGAGTGCAGAGGAGCCAGCTACACCTACTGCTACAGGTACCATTCTGATTCATGGTTTACCTGTTAGAGTTTTATTTGATACTGGTTCTACGCACTCTTTTATTTCTGATGCCTGTGTAGAGCGTCTTGGTTTAGATACAGTTTAGGGGATGCCCTTTATTATAGGGTTACCCGATGGTGGTAGGGTCAGAGGTACCCGTGAGATTCACGGTTGTCCCATTTCTGTAGGGACCCGTGTGTTACTAGTTGACTTCTTTGTCATGCCATTAGAGCATGAAGAAGTCATTCTAGGTATGGACTGGATGGATAGACACTCTGTAGTTTTAGATGTAGGTAGAAGGACTGTTACCCTCTCTACCGAGTTAGGCCAGATAGAGGTTTTCTGGGGTTGGGACCTTGGGAAGACAGGCATGGTTATTAGTGTTATACGGGCAGCGAGACTGATTGCACAAGGTTGCGAGGTCTTCTGGTGTTATGCCATGAAGGAGGGGGAGAGTCCAGCATTAGAGGATATCCCAGTTGTTTGTGAGTTTACTGATGTTTTTGTTGAGCCGTCCAGTTTGCGGCCTCAGAGGAGCGTGGATTTCAGTATCGAGTTAGAGCCTGGTACGAGACCCATCTCGAAGGCCCCATACAAGATGGTGCATGTCGAGATGCTGGAGCTGAAGAAGCAACTTGAGGAGCTGGCTGAGAAGGGCTTCATTCACCCTAGCGTGTCCCCGTGGGGAGCACCTGTCCTCTTCGTACGGAAGAAGGACGAATCACTGAGGTTATGTATAGATTACAAAGAGCTGAACAAGGTGACCATAAAGAACAAGTATCCATTTCCGCGTATTGATGATTTGTTGAATCAGCTACAGGGAGCGACTATGTTCTCCAGGATTGATTTGCGTTCAGGATATCACCAGCTGAGGGTGAGAGAGCAGGATGTGCACATGACAGCATTCCGGACCAGATATGGCCACTACGAGTTTGTAGTGATGTCATTTGGGCTTACGAATGCCCCAGCCGTCTTTATGGAGTTGATGAACAACATCTTCATCGACTTCCTGGATCAGTTTGTGGTGGTATTCATAGATGATATTCTGGTATATTCTCGTGGCAGAGAGGAACATGCAGGACAGCTGAGGACTGTATTGCAGGTTTTACGAGATAGAGAACTTTATGCTAAGTTCTCTAAGTGCGAGTTCTGGATGCCAGAGGTAGCATTCCTGGGTCATGTGGTTTCAGCTGAAGGGATCAAGGTGGATCCGGCGAAGATAGAGGCAGTAGCAGCTTCGACTACACCGACGAACGTCAAGGAAGTACGTAGCTTCCTTGGCCTAGCCGGTTATTACGGACGCTTCGTGGAGGGATTCTCTGTGATTGCCCGTCCACTGACGAATTTGCTGAGGAAAACTACCAGATTTGTGTGATCTGATCAGTGCATGCAGAGTTTTGAGGAGTTGAAGAGGCGTTTGACTTCCTGCTCCTATTTTGGCACAGCCAGAGGGTACCNGTGGAATTTATAAAAAAAATATTATTTTAGATGGATTTAGGTGGGATTAATTTTATCTCCTTCCTAAATGCAATGGTTTTTAACATAATATAAGATAAGAGAAATTCATTTTAATTAGTTTTAGTTTCACAAGAAAAATAAACTTATGCTGAAGTTTGGGTGGGTATTTAGAATTGTTATTTTGAATGGTTTTGGTGGGATTTGATTGTCATGGAAAATAGAAGTTGAATTCATTTTAATTACTTTTAGTTTTATAATAATATTGTATTCATAAGTCTTGAAAATAAGTCTTGAAAATATGCATGGTATAATAAATGTTTTTTTTTAATTTTCCTAACATAATAAATTTTAAATCTCTATCAAACATTTATGACTATTACAAATGAACTCTCATTTAATACAAATGTATTATATTATTGCTACTATTGTATGTCCATGGACACACAATAGAAATACCCTAAATCTAATTAGGGCCTGATTTTATGAATCATATTTTTTTCTTATTTTATAAATTATTTAATATATATAGAGAGAGTTGAGTTCAAGAGGAAAGGGTCTTATGGTAAAAAAAAATAGAAAGGATTTCTAATCATTGAATCAAGTAACAATTGTTCAAAGAGGTTTAACTACAATTGATTTGAAATTGTTCAATACACGTATCATTATTTGGACATTGTTTGAGGTTGAACGATTGAACAATTATGTATATAGTCAAACAATTTTTTATTTTTTTATTTTTAGTACACGGGTAAGAAATTAGGCATTGTCTCAATCTATTGGCAAACCATCATATGACATCCTTACGGACGAGAATTTCAACTTCATGTGGGACATTTTCTATGACTGCAAGGTTGTCATGGCCTAATGTTGCGAGCTTGTCTACAACGCCATTGACTTTCCTGAAAACATGGTGTATTTGTACCTGCGTAAACTCATACAAAATATTAGAAATGTTTGATATAATAAGGTTTATTTCCTAGGGGTTTCCAAGTGTTGTTGACTGAATTAATAGTCGTTAGATTATCTCCTTCGATTTCAATGTTCTTAATATTTATTTCCGCTGCTTTTAGTAGGCCTTTTTTTAGTGCACAATGCACATGCTTATGCAAGAAGTACCGGAGTGTACCCACATCGACCATTTTCAAAGCCAATAGTCGAAGCTTTATGGTCCCTCAAAATGTATCCAAAGGCACATTGATTGTTGCTTCTTTTAGAGCCATCAAATTTGAGTTTTATGCTATTCACTGCATGTTTTTCCCAGTGAAGTTTTTGGTTTTCCTTTTTGGGTGGACCATTGTGCCATTTTTCATGTTCTTACTTTTTGAATTGTTCTAATCATCGATCTGGGTAGTTACTGTTTGTTTAATGTTTATCGCTATTTTCTTGTTGCTAAAGATATTTTCGTTCCTTATATAGCTGAACAATTGATTATATAGTTAGTGTTCTCTAGTGGTTTTGGAAGGGTTTTTGAAAATCACTAGTGTTTAGTGTTTTTAAACACTAACGATTGTTTGGTTGGTACTACAATAGTGTTTCTCCCTCAACATTTCCAAAATCGAGTTGTAAATTCAGAATTTTCATTGACAGTAAACAAGCCAATATGTACAAGGAAGATCCAAACCACAATCAGAATCTGAGTTTGCAAGTTCCAAAATTAGAGTTTGCAAGTTCTAAAATTAGAGTTTGCAAGTTTAGAGCTGGCAAGTCGGAAGTTCCATTAACAACAATTAGAATTTGCAAGTTCCATTAATTGGAGAAGAAAACTTAATATAACTTGAAATATCAAGTGCCCATCAACTAAGTATGCTATATTATTAAAATACAATCAACACACCAAGGGAATCAATCTAAATGACCTAATTAATTTTATTCAGGCCAATATGTACAAGATAGAAAATAGGTAATCTCGTCGGACTTACAAGACTGAGAAACGAGAACTAGATGTAACGCTCGGAATTTATTCCGGACTTAGAGCGCCTTGTAGTTTATCCCGTAGTCCCGAGATGCCGAGTACCGGGATTTATTCTTAAGAAAATCCCGAGCCGACTCGTCGTTTTTCCCTTTTTTTTCCGCGTTCCGACCCTTCGTTCCGGGTTAAAAATGACAAGGGGTCATTTCCGACCCCTCGGTCCGTGTGAGGGACAAGAGGTCAGCTGACCCCTTGATCCCCACACCTCCTTTTCAGCCTTGTCTCCCTCTCTCTCCTCCCTTTCTCACATTTCACGTTACTTCCTCTCATTCACTCTTCCTCACTTCTCTTCTCTTCTTCTCTTCTCTTCTCCATTCTTTTTCTTGAGGATCTAGGTTGTGGACTGTAGAAGAAGATCTCAGTGTTGTTGGTAAGCTCCTTCCTCTCCCTCCCCTCTCTTCCTTGCTGTTTTTCCTTTCTTCTTCCTCCCTCCTTCATCCATGGCTATGGAGGAAGATCTTGAGGAGTTTTTGCTCAACTCTTTGCATGCATAGGTTCTTAGCTCGATTAGGACAAGGAGAGGTGCCTAAGACCAGTGGTGGGTGTTTGGAGAAGATCTTGCAAGAGAAGAAGGACATTGGAGCCAAGGATCCACGATCGAAGACGAAGAAGACGACGTTCTGCACAGAACCCGCGGGGCGGCTCAGCACGACCGCGGGAGCGGCCAGCCGCAGGGGCGGCACAGCAAGGCCGCGGGTGCGGCTCAGCACGCCGCTCAACACGCCGCGAGTTCGGCTCGGCACGGCCGCAGGGGCGGCGCCTGACACTCGACGCAGTCCACCGTGGGTGCGGCTCCTGGTTTCGCAGGGGCGGCTCCTGTGTCCGCAGGGGGCGCCAGCTTGACTCCGCGGCTGCAGTTTCTGCAACAATAGGCTTCTCCTCCCTTCCCCTTCGTTCATTCCTTAGATTTGTTGTTGAATCATGTAGTAGCATGCTTAGGATGACCTAGAGTAGCTTGAGAATGCCACTTAGTGGTTGTGAACCTAGGAGCCCTTAAGGCTCGATGTAATTGTTGGACATGAGCATGTGAGCATGATGGATCTTCTAGGCTAGCTTGTGCCTCTTTGGTTGAGGATTAATATCTTGTGGAATTATGAACTGTTGTGGGTTGTTTCATGTGTGGAGAGTGTGTAGTGAGTACTTGGGACCTAGGATGCATTCCTAGTTTGAGGGTTAGGTGATCTTGCATAGATCACTTAGAGTGAAGTCTAAGACTTCTTGAGAGTGAGTATGTATTGATATGCATATCTCTTGTGAGCAGGTTGTAGGCTTCCTCCTTAAGGAAGCAAGGGTGTGGTGACTTGGGTTTGGTGACGAGGTAAGTCTCCTGACTTACTTAGCTCGTATTTTACGTATTAGCATTGATGTGTGTTTGGTGGTGTGTGTTTATGTTCTTGTTATAACAATTAAACCGGTAAATAGGACCACCGACCTTATATATATATTGTGGCCCAAGTGTATGATAACGGGCGGTGGCATCATCTTCCTAGCCCTGCGGGAAGTCTAGGAGGTTCTCGGCGACTAGCCCGACGGGTTAGATGGTCGGGTGCATCCGTACCATTCTTTGCTGGTAAGTAGGGATCGAGGCGAGACCACGGTGGTCTTGTGTCACAAACCGAAGTTGAATTAGAACGGGATACGACTTAATAATATAAAGATAATAAACCTGACTTGTGTGTTTTATGTTATGTGCTATGTATGTGTTTGTGCCTTCACCGCTTTTCTAATGCTTAGAATATTAGCTAACGGTTTTAAACCGTTTGTGTAGATGACTTGCAGGTTAGGGATGCCGCCGAGTGAGGCGGAGGAGTGGACAGCCGGGGTCTCCGTACATTATAGGACGGGGCGTTTTTGGGTTATGTTTCATATCGTTAGTTTGTGGATGTTGTTGTACGTTTTAGACTTTCGTATTTGGGTTATGTTGTTTTGAGGACTCGGCTGAGTTTCCACTTTGTATTCGTTGCATTTCGGTTTCCGCATACATTAAAAACATTTTGAGTTTTCGCCTTTATTTGTGCCTTGTTGGAAAGGTCCGGTGAAATTGTTGTCAAGCTAAGGGTCGGGACCCATTGTGAGGTCTCGCCCGTAGCATCCCGAGTCCCGCGGATTTGGGGTGTTACACTAGAAGCCATTAACAAGAAACTAGAAAGTAAAAACCAGTAATCCTTGATGCATCACCATATCCCAGCCGCTGAATTTCTCCCATCTCACTTCTCAATATCTGAACTTGACTTGGAGAATTCGGGTTTTGGGCGTCGATTGAGGAGGGGAGGGAGCTAGAAGGTAGAACATTGTTTTTGGTGACTAGATCTAGTCTAATCCGGGTTCGGATTGCGGTTCATGTACTCCGGCGGGGTTTTGAGTTGGTGGAAACCACTATCGTTGAAGAGAGGGAAGAGAGGGACGACACAAGAAGGTTATTTATATATCAGGTTATCAACGTAATTACTTTAAAAAAAGAAAGGGTAACAGAGTCATTTTATACATGAAACACTAGGGTTGGAGGAGTCACCCTTGCTTTGATAAAGGTTTGAGAAACACTTTCGTAAACACTAAACACTAGTGTTTTATTGCATGTCAAACACCCGTTAAATATTAAAACACTCTCAAACACTAGTTTTAGAGCCTTGACAAACACAACCTTAGTTGAACAATTTCAAGTTTAGTTAAACACTTTAATATATAAATTAACACTTTGAGATTAGTTGAACAATTTCAAATATAGTTGAACAATTGATCATATAGTTGAACATTTTTATATATAGTTGAACAATTTGTCATAATCTTTTATTCGAAATAAATATTAGTTTAATAAATACATGGTACAAATGAACAATTGTTAATTTTCAACATAAGAAAACTTTTCACTATAAGGTTCATTTTTATATGATCCAAATCATATATGTGTATAAGTAACTTTTTGTCTAATAAAGTAATAAGTGACCTTCAATAACAGGAAAAATAGGATTAATATCATGAATATTTGAATAAAAGGTAAATATTATAATAAATATATATTAATTGTGGACGCACAAATTTAAATTTATAAAATATAAAAGTAAGGTTTTTGCTTAATAACCATCAAAATTATTTTGGACGTAATGTTAAATAAAATATTATTGTCTATATATAAAAGGAAAAATAACTCGAAATAATACCAACTATCGAGATTGAACCCAAAATAATACCAACTTTAAAAATTACTGACAACGATACAAACTATCTACATATTTACCAAAAATGGTACATAATGTTTTTCCGGCAAAAATTCCGGCACCAACGATGATGTGGCATTTAACTTGTCCATGTCATCAAATTAAATATAATTAAGTGGGCGTGACATGGATATTTTTAAAATCATATTGCTTTCATTTATATAAAGCCAATGAATTAATATACTTTAAACCCAAATCAAATTACTTAATTTGAAATCAACCCATAATAATCTTAACTAATTTCTTAAGTTTTGTCTAATTTAATTGAACACCAGATTTAGAAATTAAAAATTTTCATTTGGATTCACAAAAATTAGGGTTTTTCTTATGCCTTCGGTGAGAGCCCTATTCTTTTAGACCGAGTCTTGGTCCTTGGCCGAGATTGGCCTTTCCGCACCCGCGGGCCTGACTGCCGTCCCTGCGGGTTTCCGCCCCTACGGTTTCCGACGGTTGCAACCGGTTTTGTTGACTCCTTTGACCCGTGCTTTACCCTTTGCTTACTTCTTTCCTTTCCCTTGGCTGATCAAGGGTTATTCTTCACTTCTCTTCCTCAGTTCCTACGTCCTTCTTGCTTCTTCATCCCTTCCTTTGATCTTGTTCTTGCTCTCCTTGGAGTTTGGCTTGAAAGTTGTACCTTGTGGTTGATGATGATGCTAGTGATGTGTATGCTGAGCTTGGAAGCCAGCTACTGATGTGTGTGACTCTCCCTGCATCCTAGGATCTTCAGTAGTGGTGAGTTCTTGCTTCTTCTCCTTCTCTTCTTCTTTGTTTCCATCTCTTTAGCTTAGGATTAGATGTTTGAGCATAGATTAATGTTGGAATGTGTATGTATATGTTTGTGTGTGAAATTGGATGAGAGAAGACGTGAATTGATCACGTGAAAAGCCAAAGAGAAGCCGTGGGTTCAAGTTCTGCACAGACGCCGCCCCCGCGCCTAGAAGGCGCCGCCCCTACGAAAGCCGTGCCGCAGCGCCTCTGCACAGACGCCGCCCCCGCGCCTAGAAGCGCCGCCCCTCGAAGCCGTGCGCCGCGCCAGCGCCTTGCTACGTTGCCTGCGTCCCGTGTCACCGCGCCTGCGGCTGATCCCTGCCGCGCCTGGGGTTACCTGTTCCGCTCCTGCGTCCCTTGATCACGCAGTGTGCGTCTTGTCCCGGGACTACCATAGTTGGGTAGCTCCTTTCCTTTCCTAGTATGAGGACTTAGTACCATGCTAGGTATCGGATGTTGATGAGTATGATATAGATTTGCCGGTTACGGCTTTGAGGTTTACGAGTTGGATATGATCCTTATGGATCCCTTGGGTCTAGGTGTGACCCCTTTGTGTGATAGGAGTTTGATATATATATGTATGCCTTGTATAGGCCGTGTTGTCCTCCAGTTTGGAGTGGACCTGAGTGAGAGCTGATCGTAGTGATACGACTTCTGAGATTGAGGTAAGTCCATAGGACTTACTTAGCTGCATCCTTATATTGGATGTGTGCATGAGTGGTGTTTGTTATATGCTTTATAGCATGCGTTATGATGGTCACCGACCTATGTTATATTGACCGCCCATTGTAGTGGCTGTGACAACTTACCTTTCATCCCGTAGTGGAGTCTGGGAAGTTCTCTGTAAGCTAGTTAGTTCTGGTATACGGGAAGGGCACCTACCACTCCATATGGTATACGGGAAAGTGCGCTGATACCACTCCAGCTAGCTATTGCACGCAGAGGCGAGGGTTATATACATTCCTCGTGTCACGTATATTTATATATACCGATTTATATACTCTTGAGTGTTTAACGTTATAAAGATAATAAACCGGGTAAATGTGTGATATCATGATGAGTGTTAATATTATTGATATGTGTTTGTGCTCTAGCATCTTCTTATATATGTGTATGGTTAGCTAACGGTTTTATACCGTGTTGTAGATCCTTTGCAGGTTAGGAGAGCTGCAGAGTGATCCAGAGGGGTGATCTGCTGAGGGTTCCGTACACTGGGCGTATATCGTGGGATTTTGGGTTATTATTATTGTACGGATTTCTGTTTGACTTTGTACTCAGCAGTACTTGTATCATCCTTTGATTATTATATTATATATATATATATATATATATATATATATATATATCAGTTTTATGTTTTGTTTTAATCTATTGGTGCCTTGTTGTAAGATTCAGTGAACTTGTTGTCAGGCTAGGGTCAGGATCCATTGTGAGATCCTAGCCCAGTAGCACTCGAGTCCTACGGATTTGGGGTGTTACAAAGTTGGTATCAGAGCCCAGGTTGACAACAATGGCACTAGTAATCTGCAATAAAGTTCGAATAGATAAATAAACAGAACCCGAAAGGGGTCTGACTTTTCAAAAGGTTTTGGTTTTGAAATGAGTACAAATGTTTTGGGATATCGTGTACGTGACCATCGCCCCTCTGAAGATCTCGACAGTATAGATATATATAGATATTCTGTTGTGATTGATTTGATATATCTATACATATGGCATATATATAGCCTTCTAAGTTAGGTTTACGTCTTCTGCAGATGGTTCAGACTAGAGCCTTACCTGCAGCTAGACGAGGTAGAGGTAGACCCCCTCTAGGTAGAGGACGGGGTAGGACTCCTGCTGACGGTTCACATGCGGGAGAGATACATGAGGAGGTTGCTGAGAGCGTCGTTCCTGAGACTGGGAACGGGCAGCTGAGAGACAGGGGGCACAGAGAGCCCAGTCTGGTGAGTCTGATCGTGTCTCCATGGGGATCAGAGTTCGAGCTTATATCAGACGAGTAGAGGAGGCTGCCAGAGCCGGTAGACGTGCCCCAGATTTACAGGCACAGGAGGGACCATCTGAGAGGTCCCACACCGTTACTCAGGTGCCAGCTGTACAGGTACCTGCTGCTGAGATTGCCAGAGCACCAGAGGAGCATAGAGGGCCTAGACCAGATACCTGGTTGAAGGCATTCCATCAGATGGGTGTACCCCCTTTCACTGGGAAGGTGGGGTTGGAGGTTGAGCTCTGGATCGGGCATGTAGACTCAGCTCTGGAGTCTATTCGATGTCCAGCTGACAGACAGATCGAGCTGGTTCAGACTTTATTCGGGACTTGGCACAACACTGGTGGAGATCAGTACGGGGTCAGGTTACCAGTTATGATCATATGAGGACGATGATTAGAGAGCGTTTCTGCCCTGCCTCACTGAGGAGGGAGAAACTGCGAGATTTTGTTGAGGCTGGGTTTGAGGATGTACCAGTCTCTGAGGCCATCAGGAGGTTTCAGGAGGAGCTGGCATTACTGGGACCAGCTGCACCTTCTGCAGATCAGCACGTTTATCTCTTTTCCCGACGACTGAGGGATACTACCCGGCCTATATGGCGGGATTTCATTGTGAGTCCTTGATGGACTACCAGGATAGAGCCGCCGATTATGAGCGAGAGCGGAGCGGGCGAGAGAGGAGAGCTTCTCAGACCGGAGGGTCTGAGAAGAGGCAGCGTACAGGGCAGACCAGTGGTACTGGTGGTTCTGCTAGTGGTTGGCGTGGTCAGAGACGCCAGAGTCAGCCTTCATCTGCACCGGTTGCAGAGAAGGGACGTCAGTGTTTTAACTGTGGTGATCCAGGGCATATGAGGCCGAGTGCACGAGGCCATTAGTGACTTGCTACACCTGTGGTAGGCAAGGTCACGAGCTGTTTACTGCCGCCAGGGCGGAGCTTCATCTCAGCAGGGTTCTTCTCCTGCAGTGCAGCGGGAGGTGGGCAGAGGCCACCTCAGCAGCAGCAGATTCAGGGACACAGAGGGTCCCAGATCGCCCTACGACTCAGGGATCTGCTCCTGGGCCGAGTAGAGGCAGAGGTCGTGGTGGGGGCACCACTGATACCAGAGGCCCACAGGGTCGTGTTTTTGAGTTGAGGAGTGCAGAGGAGCCAGCTGCACCTACTGCTACAGGTACCATTCTGATTCATGGTTTACCTGTTAGAGTTTTATTTGATACTGGTGCTACGCACTCTTTTATTTCTGATGCCTGTGTAGAGCGTCTTGGTTTAGATACAGTTGAGGGGATGCCCTTTATTATAGGGTTACCCGATGGTGGTAGGGTCAGAGGTACCCGTGAGATTCACGGTTGTCCCATTTCTGTAGGGACCCGTGTGTTACTAGTTGACTTCTTTGTCATGCCATTAGAGCATGAAGAAGTCATTCTAGGTATGGACTGGATGGATAGACACTCTGCAGTTTTAGATGTAGGTAGGAGGACTGTTACCCTCTCTACCGAGTTAGGCCAGATAGAGGTTTTCCGAGGTTGGGACCTTGGAAAGACAGGCAGTTATCAGGCTATACGGGCAGCTAGACTGATTGCACAGGGTTGAGGCCTTCTGGTGTTATGCCATGAAGGAGGGGGAGAGTCCAGCATTAGAGGATATCCCAGTTGTTTGTGAGTTTACTGATGTTTTTGCTGAGCCGTCCAGTTTGCCGCCTCAGAGGAGTGTGGATTTCAGTATCGAGTTAGAGCCTGGTACGAGACCCATCTCGAAGGCCCCATACCGGATGCGCCTGTCGAGATGCTGGAGCTGAAGAAGCAACTGAGGAGCTGGCTGAGAAGGGCTTCATTCGCCCTAGCGTGTCCCCATGGGGAGCACCTGTCCTCTTCGTACGGAAGAAGGACGGATCACTGAGGTTATGTATAGATTACAGAGAGCTGAACAAGGTGACCATCAAGAACAAGTATCCACTGCCGCGTATTGATGATTTGTTAGATCAGCTACAGGGAGCGACTGTGTTCTCCAGGATTGATCTGCGTTCAGGTATCACCAGCTGAGGGTGAGAGAGCAGGATGTGCACAGGACACATTCCGGACCAGATATGGCCACTACGAGTTTGTAGTGATGCCATTTGGGCTTACGAATGCCCCACCGTCTTTATGGAGTTGATGAACAGTATCTTCATCGACTTCCTGGATCAGTTTGTGGTGGTTTTCATTGATGATATTCTGGTATACTCTCGCAGTGGAGAGGAGCATGCAGGACATCTGAGGACTGTATTGCAGGTTTTGCGGGATAGAGAACTTTATGCTAAGTTCTCTAAGTGTGAGTTCTGGATGCCAGAGGTAGCATTCCTGGGTCATGTAGTTTCAGCTGAGGGGATCAAGGTGGATCCAGCGAAGATTGAGGCAGTAGCAGCATGGACTACACCGACGAACGTCAAGGAAGTACGTAGTTTCCTTGGCCTAGCCGGTTATTACAGACGCTTCGTGGAGGGATTTTCTGTGATTGCCCGTCCACTGACGAGTTTGCTGAGGAAGACTACCAGATTTGTGTGGTCTGATCAGTGCATGCAGAGTTTTGAGGAGTTGAAGAGGCGTTTGACTTCTGCTCCTATTTTGGCACAGCCAGAGGGTACTGAGGATTTTGTGGTTTACAGTGATGCATCCAAGCTAGGCTTGGGATGTGTTTTGATGCAGAGAGGCAGGGTGATTGCTTATGCGTCTCGACAGCTGAAGACGTATGAGGAGAACTACCCGACTCATGATCTGGAGTTGGCAGCGGTAGTTCATGCACTGAAGATCTGGAGACATTACCTGTATGGTGCTACATGTCAGATCTTCACAGACCATAAGAGTCTGAAGTACATTTTCACGCAGCGGGAATTGAATAACCGCCAGCGTAGGTGGCTCGAGCTGATCAAGGATTTTGATTAGAGATTCTGTACCATCCAGGGAAGGCGAACGTTGTCGCCGACGCCCTGAGCAGGAAGACGCCTCGAGAGCAGGCGATTGCGAGATTGACAGTTCAGCATCAGTTGCAGAGAGATCTGATCTGGTTAGAGTTGGACATCCAGTTTCCTGATGAGGATGCCCAGCTGCGTACTTTAGAGGTTCTTCCTGATCTGTTGGTGAGATCCAACAGAAGCAGGAGACCTGCCCGACACTGATGAGGATACGAGATAGGATGTCTCGGGATGAGGCACCACAGTTCCTGCTGGAGCAGATGGAGTTTTGACGCCGCGGTCGCGTCTGTGTACCTGCTGATACAGAGCTGAGCAGAGGATTTTACAGGAGGCTCACTGTACACCTTACTCTGTACATCCAGGTACGAGTAAGATGTATCAGGATTTGAGACGTATATATTGGTGGGGAGGGCTGAAGCCCGATGTGGCCAGATTTTGGCAAGTGTGCGACCTGCCAGCAGGTCAAGATCGAGCATTTCAGACCTGGAGGTGAGCTCCATCCACTTCCTGTTCCACAGAGGAAGTGGGAGGACGTCACCATGGATTTTGTGACTGGACTGAGGCTGAGCCGGAGTTTTGATGCCATCTGGGTCATAGTGGACAGATTGACGAAGACGGCACGTTTCATTCCTATTAGGGAGACGTGGCCGGTGAGCAGATTAGCTGAGGAGTACACTAGGCAGATAGTGAGACTCCATGGTGTACGAGGACGATCGTCTCAGACAGAGATGGACGATTTACCTCGAGATTGGCAGCAGATTCAGACTGCCCTGGGGACGAGTTTGCACTTCACGACTGCGTTCCATCCTCAGACAGATGGTCAGTCAGAGAGGACCATTCAGACCCTGGAGGATATGCTGCGAGCTTGTGTGTTGGATTGGGGCAAGTGTGGACGGATCATCTCCCACTTGTTGAGTTCTCCTACAACAACAGCTGGCATGCATCTATTGGGATGGCCCCATATGAGGCACTGTATGGACAGAGATGTCGTACCCCGTTATGCTGGGATGAGCAGAGCAGTGTCAGTGGTTTAGCACCTGATCAGATTCAGGATGATATGGCTCGAGTAGCATTGATTAGAGAGCGTATGCTGACTGCAGAGCCGTCAGAAGTCTTATGCTGATAGGAGGCGTAGACCTCTAGAGTTCAGAGTTGGAGCCCATGTGTGGCTGAGAGTGTCCCCGACACGAGGTGTTAGGCGTTTTGGCATTAAGGGGAAGTTGAGTCCCCGATATGTCGGACCGTTCGAGATTCTGGATCGGGTTGGGAGCGCAGCTTACAGATTAGCCTTGCCTCCGAGATTAGAGGGTGTTCACCCTGTATTTCATGTGTCTCAGCTGAGGGAGTACATACCAGATCCGAGACACATTGTGAGTTATGATGATTTGGTGGTTGAGCCGGACCACACGTTTGTTGAGCATCCTATTGCAGTCCTAGAGCGAGGTATGAGACGCCTGCGTTCGAAGGACATTCCTATGTTGAGGATACAGTGGTCGAGACGAGGACCGAGGAGGCTACATGGGAGACTGAGGATAGTATCCAGAGGAACTATCCAGAGTTCTATGCTGAGATAGATGCACCAGTAGGATCACCGAGTAGATCTTAGTACTAGCTTGGTGAGTCTTATGTGCTTATATGCTTATATGCTATGATGTGTTTATTTCATACTAGCTTTGATGTGATTATGATCTTATTAGATCTTGTTGTGCTAGTATGATTCTTGTTTATAGCTGGAGATGGTTCTTTCCTCCATGCTATTGTGATACTTGTTCATAGCTGGAGATGGTTCTTTCCTCCATGCTATTGTGATATGATAGGTTTAGCTGGAGATGGTTCTTTCCTCCATGCTATTTTGATGGACATAGTAGTGCTGGAGATGTTCTTCCTCCATGCCTTTCTGTTATGGATATGATACGGCTAGAGATGTGATTCCTCTATGCCTTGTGATATGTTTATGGTTTGGCTAGAGATAGTTTTCCTCTATGTCCTGGATAGTATAGTTGCTGCTGGAGTTGATGAGTTCCTCCATGCTTATGTTTGAGGTTATAGAGAGTTTACCTCGGCTTTTGAGTCCGAGTGGTTTCAGGACTTTGCAAGTTTCGGGACGAAACTTGTTTTTAGGGGGTGAGATGTGAGAGCCCTATTCTTTCGGACCGAGTCTTGGTCCTTAGCCGAGATTGGCTTTTCCGCATCCGTGGGCATGACTGCCGCCCCTGCGGGTTTCCGCCCCTGCGGTTTCCGGCGGTTGCAGCCGGTTTTGTTGACTCCATTGACCCGTGTTTTACCCTTTGCTTACTTCTTTCCTTTCCTTGCTGAGCACGGGTTACCTTCCTCACTTCTCCAGCCCTTCCTACGTCCTTCTTGCTTCTTCATCCCTTCCTTTGATCTTGTTCTTGTTTCTCCTTGGAGTTTTGCTTGAGAGTTGTGTTTTGTGGTTGTTGTTGATGATGGATGTGTGTATGCTGAGCTTGGAAGCCAGCTACTGATGTGTGTGACCTCTCCCTGCAGCATAGGACCACAGGTGTGGTGAGTCATTGCTTCTTCTCCTTCTCTTCTTCTTTGATTCCATCTCTTTAGCTTAGGATTAGATGTTTTGAATGTAGAGTGATGTTGGAAATTTTATGTTGTTGCATGTGTGTGACTTTGGAAAGGAATAGAAGTGTTTGGATCACGTGAAGAGTCGAAGAGAAGCCGCGGGATCACATCCTGCACTGTCGCCGCCCCCGCGTCCGGAAGACGCCGCCCCTGCGGAAGACGTGCCGCAGCGCCCGCGCCTTGCATGCGTCGCCTGCGTTCCTTGTCTCCGCGCCTGCGGCTGCTCCTTGCCGCGCCTGCGGGTTGTCTACTCCGCCCCAGCGTCCCTTGATCACGCAGGTGCGTCTTGTCCCAGGACTACCTATAGTTGGGTAGTTTCTTTCCTTCCTAGTATGAGGGACTTAGTACCATGCTAGGTATCGGATGTTGATGAGTATGTTATAGATTTTCCGGTTACGGCTTTGAGGTTTACGAGTTGGATATGATCCTTATGGATCCCTTGGGTCTAGGTGTGACCCCTTTGTGTGATAGGAGTTTGATATATATATATATATATATATATATATATATATATATATATATATATATATATATATATGTCTTGTATAGGCCGTGTTGTCCTCCAGTTTGGAGTGGACCTGAGTGAGAGTTGATCGTAGTGATACGACTTCTGAGATTGAGGTAAGTCCATAGGACTTACTTAGTTGTCATCCTTATATTGGATGTGTGCATGAGTGGTGTTTGTTATATGCTTTATAGCATGCGTTATGATGGTCACCGACCTATGTTATATTGACCGCTCATTGTAGTGGCTGTGAAAACTTACCTTTCATCCCGTAGTGGAGCCTGGGAAGTTCTCTGTAAGCTAGTTAGTTCTGGTATACGTGAAGGGCACCTACCACTCCATATGGTATACGGGAAAGTGCGTTGATACCACTCCAGCTAGCTATTACACGCAGAGGCGAGGGTTATATATATTTCTCGTGTCACGTATATTTATATATACCGATTTATATATTCTTGAGTGATTAACGTTATAAAGATAATAAACTGGGCAAATGTGTGATATCATGATGAGGTGTAAATATTATTGATATGTGATTGTGCTCTAGCATCTTCTTATATATGTGTATGGTTAGCTAACGGTTTTATACCGTGTTGTAGATCCTTTGCAGGTTAGGAGAGCTGCAGAGTGATCCAGCGGGGTGATCTGTTGAGGGTTCCGTACACTGGGCGTTATCATGGGATTTTGGGATTATTCATTATTGTACGGATTTCTGTTTGACTTTGTACTCAGCAGTACTCTGTATCATCCTTTTGATATGTATGTATATATATATATATATATATATATATATATATATATATATATATATATATATATATCAGTTTTATGTTTTGTTTTAATCTATTGGTGCCTTGTTGTAAGATTCAGTGAACTTGTTGTCAGGCTAGGGTCAGGATCCATTGTGAGATCCTAACCCAGTAGCACCTCGAGTCCTACGGATTTGGGGTGTTTCATTGATTATGTTGATTTTAATGCCGATTATGTTGTGTAGGTTGCTGATTTTGATGTGCAGGTTAATGTATAGGTGGTTGTTGATTCTGATGACGAAACATGCCATGTTGGAAATGTAAGACAAAGTCGCAATAGGAGAGCACCAATATGGATGAACGACTACGTGACTGGTTATGAAGATGGTGAAGATGCTTATTTTACCCTCTTCAGTGGCAAAGAGGATCATATCACATTTGAGAAAGTTGTGAAACATGAAAAGTGGAGACAAGCCATGGACTTAGAAATCATTTCGATTGAAAAGAATAAGACTTGGTTTCTTACCAAACAACCTATGGGAGCAAAGAGCATAGAAGTCAAATGGGTTTATAAAACTAAACTCAATCAACTTGGAAAATTGATAAGCATAAAGCCCGTTTAGTTGCTAAGGGTTATGCCCGAGAACACGGAGTAGATTATGAGGAAGTATATGCTCCAGTAGCTTGTATAAATACAATACGAATGATCCTTGATCTTGCTGTTCAAAGACAATGGACGGTCTATCAACTTGATGTGAAGTCGGCGTTTCTTCAAGGAGAGCTAACGGAAGATATTTACGTTGAACAACCTAAAGGTATGAGATCAAGAATGCAGAGGAGAAAGTCTATAAGCTCAAAAAGGCCCTATACGGGCTCAAGCAAGCACCAAGGCATGGTTTAGTCGTATAGAGTCATACTTCAAGAGGGAAGGATTCAAGAAAGAAGATAGTGAGCAAACTCTATTTACTAAGACCATTAATCAAGGTAAATGTATCATCATCAGTTTGTATGTTGATGATTTAATATATGTTGGGAATGATGATGATATGATGAGAAGTTCAAAAACTCTATTGATGCGTCCTTAGAGGTGATCAAGGATAACTCCGGATCTAGATCAAGCAAAAGCTCCAACTACTCCTTGGTTGTTTGTGTATCTTTGTATCTTTTAGATCGAAATGGGACATAAGCGATGAAGATGGATGGAGAAACGAAGGTTGATTCGATCTAGAGAGATCGAATAAGCCTTTGTAGGTGGATTGAAGGTTGATTCATAAGAAGAATCCTCGAATGTGGATTTCTTTTATCAAAGATTAGATCCAAGGAAGAACTTTGAGAGATAGAAGGGAGATTTGATGTCCAAGCTAAGTAAGAGGAAATTTTTCTCAAAACTTAGTAAAATTGAACATGAAAAACAAGTGAGCAACACATCCCTTATATAGAGGGTGTTGCCTACCTATGGGCCAACGGGTCAAACAAGTCCATAACGAAAAGCCCAAAAAGGGACAATCTAAAAGATAAGATCAAAAGGGAATATTATATAATGAATATCCCTTTCATTACATAAAAAGGAAAAAAATGAAAATATAGTCCGAAAGTAAGCTAGTTTCATGTCATGGTGTCGGAAAGACAAGACATGCCACTAACGGGGCCAAGTGGCGTGGACGAAACCGGTAGTCTATGTCATGGTGGTGTGGAGACATGACATGCCAATAACGGATCCAAGTGAAGAGATGGTGCGGGCGATGATAGAGTTGGTATCTTGGGCGATGGCCTTGGCTCGAGAGCGGGTGAGCGGTCCATCCGAACGAACCCTCAGAGCCTCGTCCTCATCATTTACGGTCAACGTCAAAGGCATATCCAAGGGCGCATCATCTATGATGAGGGAGTTTGACATGTCAAACACGGGAAAAATGAAGTATTTTCTGGTTGTAGAAGTTTTTCAATTTGAAGGTGGAATCTTCGTAACAAAAGAAACACGTGAAGGAAGTTTTGAGGAGGTTTGGTGTGGAAGATTGTAATCTTGTTCAAAATTCAATTGTCCCTGGTCTCAAAGTTCACAAGGATGTTGATGTGACAATGGTAAATAGTTCCTTTTACAAGAAACTGATTGGGAGTATGATGTACTCGACAACTACGAGGCTTGATATAATGTACGCCATTAGTTTGATCAACGGATATGTCTCCAATCCCACTGAATTGCATCTCTTCATTACAAAACGAGTTTTGCGCTATCTACAAGGAACTAGTGATTTTGGGATTCTTTACCAAGCATCAGAAAATCAAGAGCTAATTGGGCTATCTACAAGGAACCAGTGATTTTGGGATTCTTTACCAAGCATCAGGAAATCAAGAGCTAATTGAGTTTAGTGACAATGATTATGCAGGTTGTTTGGATGATCGAAAGAGCACATCAGGTTATGCATTTATTTTTAGTGGATCAGTAGTAGCTTGGTCGTCTAAAAAACAACATATCGTCACTCTAAGCACAACATAGGCCGAATTTGCAGTATCAACGGCCGATGCCTATCAATTGTTGTGGATTAAGCGAATAATGAAGACACTTGCCTATAATGGAAACACAAACCATGTCATCTTTTATGCACTATCTCCACAATCAAGCTTGCAAAGAATCTTGTGATGTACAGAAGAAGCAAACATATTAATGTTCACTTTCATTTTTTGCGTGATCTTGTGAATGAAGGGAAGATTCAACTAAAGTTTTGTGGCACACAACAACAAGCAGCAGATATTCTCACTAAGTCTTTGAAGCTTGAGACATTCTTGAACTTGAGGAAGAAGTTGGGGTCTCGAGTACACCAAAGATAAACTAGCTATGCGACAGTCTAGTGTAGAAGAGGAAATGATAAGTTACAATATTTTTAATTAAGTCTAAATAAGTCCTGATTTATCGGAACTTTCTTTTTATTTGTTTATTCTTGATGGCAATGTAGGCTTGAAAGTAGGAACACTAGTAATTGGTTAGTGTTTGTTAAGAAATTTATGATATTTGTAATGGCTATACAAGAGCCTTTTCTATTGATGAAATTAAGTTTAGTTTTCATCGATCATTCTTTGAATTCCAACACTAATAGCATAAAATTTTGGGGGAAAAAATCAACAGCAAAAAATTTCTAACGGGTACTTTTTCGTTCAAATTTTTTATAATGGTTCATAAATTTTCACACATTTTTCCATAAATTGAAAATAATACATAAACTAATAATATAAACGAATATATATATTTACTAAAACCTCTCCCATTTTGTCTACATGTCAATTCCTAAGGCCATCCACATCAGCGTTTTTTCAATTTATTTACATCAATGTCAATCAATAATTATAGATTTTTTATTCCTTTAAAATTGGTCATAGTTAACTTAAAAATAAAGATAAATTCAATTTTAATTTTAACATTACCTAATTCGATTGTTAAAGATCTCTAACTTGATTATTGTTAACCAAATCTCCTTAAAATAATTATAATTGCGCTTGGTTCGATATATATACCACATTCATTTTAAAATTTATTATAAATATTATATCTCTAATTCGTGTTAGTTATTTCTTAAACGTGTTGCTTATTCATGTTACTATTTTATTTTTTTTGGTTTTACGTTCGGTTCGACCAGCCTGAGCCGCTCTACATCCGAACCGGGTACGGACGTGGCCCATTTGGGGAGACCCTCCCAATATCAACTTTTTCCATACATGTTGCCGGGAGGATTCGAACTCGAATCTCCAAGACAACACTTAAGGAGTCTAGCTCCACTTTACCACTAGACCAACTGAGTATTGGTCATGTTACTATTTTTTTTATAGATAGAAGAAAACTTCATGAATAATCAGCTTATTTAAATAAGGAAAAATAACCCAAAATAATATCAACTATCAATATTTAACCGAAAATTATACCAACTTTAAAAATTACTAGGGGTGGTACAAACTATCAACGTATTTACCAAATATTATATGTCTTCCTTTCCGGCAAAAATCCTAACTCCGCCGATAACGTGACAACCGGAATCTTACATCTCATCAAAATATTTGGATGAGGTTTTAAAAAATTAAAAAAATTGTGCTATTTAATATGTTAGTATATACATTTTTATTAATAATTAAAAAACAATTGATTTTTTCCAAATTGTTTGGAAAAAAAATTTTGAGATTTTTTTTATCATATTTATTTTCAGAAATTTGTAGAATGAAATTTATAAAAAAAAATTTAAAACTTTTTTGTAAAATATTCGATTTTTATAAAAATTTTTTTATCTTTTAACTTAAGCCATAAAGAAAATATAATTTCTTTTGTTATGTTTAAAAAATTATTTTATTAAAAATTAGTTAAAATATATATATATAAAATCTCCCAAAAGAAGTTTTCAAAAATTCACAAGAACACAATTTATTTAATTAAAAAAAAATTATAAAATTTTTTTTGTACTATTTATTAAAAAAAAATTACAAAATTTTGTTATTTTACAGATTTGAAAAAAATATTTTAATTTTTTGTAACATATTAGTTATTATTACCTTGATTTTAAAAAAAAATAAAATCCACATCACACAATTAATCCATTTTTTGATGACATATAAGATTACAGTTGTCATGTAATCGACGGAGCTAGGACTTTTGCCGGAAAAGTAATACATATTATTTTTGGTTAATACTTTGATGGTTAATTTGTATCGCTCCTAGTAATTTTCAAAGTTTGTATTATTTTTGATTCAATTTTAATAGTTGATATTATTTTTAGTTATTTGTCCTTTAAACAATTAGCTTATTCATGTTACAATTTTAAAATTTTAATATAATATTATTTTTATAATGATAAAAAAAATTAAATAGAATCCGCGGATAATTAACTAACCGTAAAAAATAATTGAAAAAAGTGGCCGTAAAAATAGTATTTAAACCTTCTCATACTTAATTGGAAAAGTAAAAACAAATTATAATCGTACATCGTATATTACCTAAAAGGCGGTGTCCGAAGGATTTGCACTTGCAATTGACATCAGAATATGACACTGTCAGCTTAGTGCCAAGTCTATCTATTGCAAATAATGATTGAAGAAAACAGATTAAACAACAATAGGATAGCACTATTAAATTAAAGAAAGAGCAAAAGATCTAAAAGCTGGCTTTAGTGGAACATCCATTAAGACGTAATTTTTGTCGTTGGTGTAATATTTGACTAGTTAGTGTGTGGAAGACATGAGTGTGCCACGCTCATTCCACATTTTCTTCATCATTTCCAAGGTATCAACCATTTACTACTAGATATAATAGGCTCTTTACTGACAAAGCTTTGACAAAAGTGTCGAGCCAAAAACGGTTAGTTGAACTATTTTTTTAAAAAAATAATTCAACTAAAACATGCTCATAAGTGAGGATGCAAAGTTCAAAATTATTAATGGTGTTAGGTGTTGAGTTTTTCAAATGAGTCGTTTGGTAAACAAAATAATTAATTTTGAAAAGATTTGAGGAGTGACACCATTCTTAATTTTAAATGAGGAAATTCGGGGTTAAAATCGTATTTTTCAAAAGAATTAGAGTTTTGCCGATTTTTTTTTTTAAAACTTCGCGAATTGTCTAGAAGCTTCTTAAAGCTTCTTAGTCGTTAGTTTTTAGATGATGAGACGTTTTCGTATTCACCAAGCTGTTGATATCACATACGGACGGACCGGGACATATCGTTAGTTGGACTTCGGACCAATGCATGTAAGTCGTATGACTTACTTATCCAGCTATCCATTGTGTTAGCATGTATTGCTAAAGTGGTGTTTGTTGAGTGTTTCTTAATTATAACTTAACTAGGACGACATTACATTTTATAAGACCCAAGTGTATGAATAACGGGTAGTAACATCACTACCCAACTCTGCCTAGAGTATGGGATGTTCTCTGCGACCATGCCATATCGGTATACGGTGAACACATAAGATTAAAATATGACATACACATCTTTGATGAGTATAAGGAGTTCACAAATATTGTCCCGCCTTCTCGACCAAATGGTTTACGGTGGCGGTGTTTGCGGATGCATAATCAAAATAGTATGAAAAAACTCGATGATGTAAATTAAGTTCTTGTAAAACCATTTTTATCAAACTTGCAATGCTTGGTGAACCATGTTTTGTGTTAAAATGGCGAAATTCAATAACATATTTATGCAAAAACATATCGTTATCAATAAAATGTAAAGTAATGTCAATGTAAATATCACTACAAATAGATACTTGATGTTCAAAAGATGCCAAAGTAAAAAAAAAAAATCATTTTTTTGTAGGTAAGATTTAGTCACTTTTTGGGAAACGGTTTTGTGAGAAGTTGGTTTAAAAGAAGGTTGAAGATATTTAGTGTTATATGCTCAAACTTCTTCATATTCGGAATAAGAAAATGAAAATGCACGAGAACATATAATATCGGCGAATCCTAAACTTTCTTCACTATGATTATACATAAATAAAGGAGATTGAGATTGAGAGAAGAAGATGCAAACCCGTGGGACAATTGTGATTGTCCCCGTGATATCCCTAGCTTCTCCGGATGGATGTTTTGCATGTGCGTTTGCAAAGTCCCGTAGCCACCCTCCATCCTCCACTTGTACACCGTTGGACAATAGTTGCACGAAGCTTGACAATACTCGTTCACCGGCTCCCCCTTCGTGTAATGCTTCGTAACAATATTGGATGTAAGCATTTTCTGTAGGGGAGACGTCGTTGTGGTGATATTTTGGTATATTTGGGATTATCGGGCATTTGAGTTTCACTTTCTTGGGTGCTAGGGAAGAATTGAGACGATATGTTGTCACTTGGGTTTGCCATTACAAGAATACGAGAGATAAATTCGAGAAAGAGGAGAGTCGAGACTCGAGAGATGTTTTGAGAAAGACGAGAGGAGAGTCGAGAAATATGAGATGAAGATGGTGTGTGATTTAGAGGAAGAGGGGTTGGATATTCATAGAAAATTAGGAATGAGTTAGATAAGTTTATTTATTTATATATTTAATATAAACCCACTTCCATACGACCGTTGGCGGGCAGCGCTTAGCTGCCAAACTGGCGGTTTGGGTCGGTTCATACGGCCGGTTTTTGGTTATTTATTTATTTATTTTTATATAAAACCTAAACCTAAACCGTAAACCCCCGAAACCTAAACCGTCGGTTTAAACTGGTTTGAAAACCGCCGGTTCGGCGATTGCCCCAAATCGGACCCAACACAACTAACTTCCATGTAACAACTTTACTCGTAAATCCGTTATTTTATTAACAACTAACTTCCATGCTCACAAGTAGACCTGATCATATCCGGGCAGCCCGTCCGGCCCGGAAAACGGGCGGGTATGAACATAGAGGGAAGCCCGACCGGGCCGAAAAGCCCGGCATGTCAAGCCCGCCGGGCCGGGTACGAACACCATTATAGGCCCGGCCGGACCGAAAAGCCCGGTCCATCGGCCTGTTTAAAAAAAATAAAATATATATTATATTGTATATATTTAAAATATTAAGCATAATTATAGAATATTTAGCATAATTATCATAAATTTAGTGTATACTACACATAATATCTTAAATATATTTTATTTTTAAATAAAATTTATATTAAAAATAGTTTTTAAAATTATTTTTTTTAAAAAAAAAGAGACCAGGTACAGCAGGTATTGTAGGTCCGCCAACCGGACTTAGCCCGGCCCGAACCCGGATATGAACAAGCCTACTCACAAGTCACACCTAGATGGGCATTTGACTAATGGACAATGGCCAACCAAGCCTTTCTCCGTCCTTCCACGTGCCAAGCACATGCGTAGTGCAACTTCCTTAATCCTCACACACACCCACACTTAACATGCTCATCTCTCATCTCTCATCTCTCATCTCTCATCTCTCATCTCCTACTTTGATACAATTTATGTTCCCTTTTAAAATATGTTATTCATTTCAACATTTTGTATTTTTAATGAGTTAGTATCATATCTTTATTATTTTATTTTTGAAAAACACCACAATTAATATTATTTTATTAATTATTAAAATGACAACTATATAAAACTAAAAGTAAACTAATAAATATTTTAAAATAAGAATTAAAAATAAACCAATAAATATATTTACATAAAAACTAGGTTGTATACATTTAAAAATAATCTACCGTTTTAGTTTCAAAATAAAATAAAATTTGTAGACTTTTTTCGTACTTTGATCATGATAATAATTAAATATAGAGAAATATAAATATTCTACCAAAAAATAAAGAAATAAAATTATTCAAAAAAAATTGAAGGACAAATATAATAGATAAATGTGTTAAATATAGACTATTCCTTAATAAATACAGTAGTACCAAAGAAATAAATAAAATTATATATAAGAATCTTTTTACATGTAATACTTAAGAATATAAGATAGCAAAATCGATATAAAAATCTATAGATTAATGTATTTAACAAACTTTTCAGATAGACAGATAAAGTAAATTTAAGGGTGTGTGAGAGAGAAAGATAGACCGAGAGAACAGCACGAAGAATTAAAGAAGCACGAAGAAAAGTGAGGAGAAGAGATGGAGGAAGAAAATCGTGAAACGTTTCATGTGAAGTTTGAATCTAACATTTTTTCTAGGGATTTCAATCCTGCGAGCTGACTTGGATACCAACTACGATTTCCTTTTTCTAATCTCTCTGAGCAGAAAAAAAGGATTTTGCACGGTTTAATTTCAGGTCATGGCGACGCCATTGACGGACCTGGGAGGAGTGGCCTTAATGGCAGGGCCTGTGACACCGTCGAATGACTCTCTGAAGAACTCAGTTGTGTCGAAATCGCCAATTCTGATTTTCCTCTTCTTCCATAAGGCGATAAGGAGGGAACTAGATGGATTGCATCGATCTGCTATTGAGTTTGCTACTAATCACGACACTGATATTGAGCCGTTGCTTGAGCGTTATCATTTTCTTCGCTTCATTTATAAGCACCACTGCATTGCCGAGGACGAGGTTTGGGCGCTTCATATTTCATAATTCTCAATTTTCTTACTGGATTAAGCTCTACTGATTGAGCGGCTGCATTTTGAAATAGTTCTATTATTATGTCAGAAATAAATATTGTTTTGTTCTTCTCATTTGTAGAATTGCGGTCTATGCTTGATACTATCTTCTAAAATCCTCACTATGTTAATCTTGTATTGTTGCGTGTTTGTGGATAATTTCTCCTTACATCTGATTGGTAACCTGTCTTTCATTTGGGCGTATGAGAAGGATGACGAACAGGAAAGTGCGTGTATGTATATTAAAGTTGAATAAGCTTTTTTCTCTTTTGATATAAAATTTTGTAATTGTTATTGAGTCGCGAAATACACGTACCGTATAGCCTGTATAGATATTATTCATTTGATTGAACATAAAATTGCTTTATTAACTGAAGATATGTATTAGATCTTTGGTTAATACGAATAATGTTGAGTTAGTAGGAATTATGATTATTATCATCTTTCATGTTTTGCATTTTGTCTCCTGTTTGAGGATCGACTGTTCTTGTGATTTATGAATTATCTATGTCATTGCAGGTCATTTTTCCTGCTCTTGATAATCGTGTAAAGAATGTAGCTCGGACTTACTCGCTTGAACATGAAGAGGAAAGTGTGCTTTTTGATCAACTGTTTGAACTGCTGAATTCAAATATGCAAAACGAAGAAGGCTATAGATGGGAGTTTGCATCTCGAACAGGGGCCCTTCAAACATCCATTAGTCAGCATATGTCCAAGGAAGAAGAACAGGTAGCTGCTTCTTGATAAGTTTGATCAAAATATGTTTTAAAAAACTTGTCCTTCCCTGTCATATATATGCTTCTTACTTCTCAGTGTATGGTGATGAGGAATAGATGAAAGGAAGCCAATGAAGAAGCTTTCCTCCTGAAATGTATTATGCTATCATGATCATCTATTCAGTAAGAGATCAGAGAGGATCTTGGCTGTTGAGTAGAATTTAAGTCTAGATGCTATATAGAGGATTTTGAAACATAAATAAGTACGATGATTTTGTGAATTTGAAATATAAATAATATAATTCTTGAACATTGCGAACAAGGATCCTGACATTTTACGTAAGTATGATGATCTTGTGATCTCAATAATTTGTTGATGTTGGCTTCTGGTTATGGTTGATGTTCTTTCTGAATATGACATGGTATACTGCTGTGCAGGTTACATTGTTCACAGTTGAACTTATAAAGTATAAACTAGTTTTGTATTGATTTAATAAATATTAGTAGAGACAGCTAACATTGTTGCCTGGTAAGCAATGCTGCTATGTACTTCTACTTAGATAATTTTTAAATTCAGGCGAGAAGGTTTTCCAGCATTGTCGTGCACCTAATTCATTAAATTCCAACAGTTTATAATGTTAAAAGTCTTTTGATCATTGTGAGGTATCATGAATTCTTTCAGGTTTTCCCCTTGCTGATTGAAAAATTTTCATTCGAGGAACAAGCTTCATTGGTTTGGCAATTCTTGTGCAGTATTCCAGTTAATATGATGGTCAAGTTCCTTCCTTGGCTTTCTTCTTCTATCTCAAATGATGAGCAGCAATGTATGCGCCATTGCCTTACAAAAATAATTCCAAATGAGGTTCTTCTTCATCAGGTAAGAGACATCCAGCTATCAAACTGTGTTTTGCTAGTTTCCTCATGACTTTCATTTGTATGGCATCACTCCTGACATTGAGTTTTCCATATGGAGATCATCTTTACTTGGATGGATGGGGTCACCAAAAAAACAAGTAGAAGCCCTGGAGATTGTTCAACACGATGTTGTGGAGGTGTGAAGGCCAAATCTTATAGCAATAGAGACTGTGAGGCATATTGTCCAAGTGAATTATCCCATAGTGTCAAAAGAAAGCATACACAGCCTTCTATCCCTTCAAAGGATTTGCTACATCCAATTGATGAGATATTGCATTGGCATAAAGCCATGAAAGCAGAATTGAATGATATAGCTAAAGCTGCTCAGATGATACAACTAAGTGAAGATATTTCTGAATTGTCTGCTTTCAATCATCGGCTGCATTTTATTGCTGAAGTATGCATTTTTCACAGGTGTGAGTGTGATGCAGTTACTATCTTGTTTGGAAACTGATAATTTATGGCTTATGTGAACTACAGAAATAGGTGATATATATTATGAAAACCTTAATCAAGTTTGGTTTGGTGATGGTGTCCACTCAGCTACATTTATGCTGGATTGAACTCTGTGATATGTCTTTAACACTTTGAGCTGCTTTTTGTTTTCTGGTTAGTGGACTGTTAAGGAGTGAGGACATAGTATTAGTCTTCTGCTTCCTAAACTGCAAACCCAACGGTCTAGTCAACATCTAAATGACATGGATGCGACATATACTCATTAGTTATCTGAAAGCTCTCATATTGTACTTGTGTATGTTTATATGAGTAGTTATCATGTAGTAAGAGATCTAAGAGACAGCTTGAATAGAATGAGAAGAAAAGAAACATGGCACATCATACTGTCCATAAAACTAATGGGAAAAAGAAAAGACTTTGGTACAATTGGGTTGTTATTGTCATAATTGTTGGTCTTTTAGCTTTGATATATCTTTTTCAATGTGAAGAATTACACTGTCTTTCACTATCCTAATATTAGCTTTCATTATGAATGCAGCATTGCTGAGGACAAGATTATCTTTCCTGCGGTAGATGCAGAGCTCTCTTTTGCCCAGGAACATGCTAAAGAGGAAAGAGAGTTTGAGAAGCTTAGATGCTTGATTGAAAGCATACAGAAGGATGGTGCCAAATCATCTTCTAGTGAATTTTATACAAGACTTTGTTCACAAGCAAATCAAATAATGGATAACATAGAGGAACACTTCCACAATGAGGAAGTTCAGGTGATTATTTTTCTGTTGGAATTAACATTTTGAGGAATTTTATTTAATGCTAGGACATTACACCATGCATGCACAAGTAAGAATATACACTTTGAAAAGTATGGTTGATGATGAAATGATTATATTTTAAGACGCTCTGATATGTATTCACATTCAATTATATCATATATTCTTATATGAAGACTACTCCGTGATTCTAGGTTCTCCCCCTTGCTCGAGACCTGTTCAGTCCCCAAAGGCAGCGAGAACTTTTATATCAAAGTTTGTGCATAATGCCATTAAGACTAATAGAGTGTGTCTTGCCATGGCTTATGGGATCTTTTTGTGAAGTTGAAGCAAAATATTTTCTTCAAAACTTGCATTTGGCAGGTATATAGATTGTTTAAGCATATTTTTGTAATATGGTACTTCTATTGTTACTTCTCTCTCTCTGTAGTGTTAATGGGCATGTGTACATGATGCAGCACCAGATGAAGATTGTGCGTTGGTTACACTTTTTTCTGGATGGGCATGCAAAGGTTTTTCCAAGGGGGTGTGTTTGGGATCAAATGTGACGGGATGCTGTCCAGTGAAGCTGGTTGATACTAATAAGGAAAATCTCAACCAGTCATGTCAAACTTGTACCCTGTCATCTTCTGCAGAAAACGATTCACTAGATCGTGAAGATGATGTTGGGAGACTGACCAAGCGTGCAAATAAAATGCACTATGTGAATGATAACTGTGAGGCTATGGAAACTACCCAGGTGTTGTCATGTGGCTCTCGCTCCTGTTATGTCCCTGGATTAGGTGTTAACCGTATCAATAATGTGGTAAGCTCTCTTACTGCTGCAAAATCTTTCCGTTCCTTGCCTTTAAGTCCTAGTGCCCCTTCCTTGCACTCCAGTCTCTTCAATTGGGAATCAGAAATAAGCCTCTCTGGTCCTGGGTCTGCAGCACGGCCTATTGACACCATTTTTCAATTTCACAAAGCAATTCGCAAAGACTTGGAGTATTTGGATGGTGAATCTGGGAAGTTAAGGGACGATGATGAAACGTTCCTCAGGCATTTTTGTGGTAGATTTCGGTTATTATGGGGTCTATATAGGGCTCACAGCAATGCAGAAGATGACATAGTTTTTCCAGCATTAGAAGCTAAAGAAGCACTCCATAATGTCAGCCACTCTTACACACTTGATCACAAGCAAGAAGAGAAACTCTTTGAGGACATATCGTCTGCACTATCTGAACTTACACGGCTCCATGAACTGCAAAAGGATTCAAAAGTGTCACGTGATTCAACTGAAAGAAAGTCTGATAGTTCTACTCTTCATGATCACTGGAGGAAGTATGATGAACTTCCAACTAAGCTTCAGGGCATGTGTAAATCTATTAAAGTTACCCTTGACCAACATGTCAAGCGGGAAGAATTAGAACTTTGGCCTCTTTTTGACGAACACTTTTCGGTGGAGGAACAGGATAAAATTGTAGGTCGCATAATCGGTACAACTGGAGCAGAAGTGCTTCAGTCTATGTTGCCCTGGGTCACTTCTGCACTTACACAAGAGGAGCAGAATATGATGATGGACACATGGAAACATGCAACCAAGAATACCATGTTTAGCGAGTGGCTCAATGAATGGTGGGAGGGATCCCCTCCCTCTCAACAGTGCTCAACTTCAGAAACTAGTGATCAGCTACAAGGTTGCACCGCTACTCTTCAGGAGTTTCTGCTCTTTTTTCACGTGTTGTGATGCTTCTGAAACCATGAGATTAAATATTGGGATAATGTTTTTTTTCTGTACAAACTTTTCAGGAAATGGGATGCATGAAACTGTGGACAACAATGATCAAACCTTCAAGCCTGGATGGAAAGACATATTCAGAATGAATCAAAGTGAACTTGAAGCTGAGATAAGAAAGGTTTCTCGTGACTCAAGTCTTGATCCTAGAAGAAAGGCATACCTGATTCAAAATCTAATGACCAGGTTCATATCCTTTCTAGTTCTGCCCTGATCCATGTATTCGGTGATATTTGTGGCTTAAACTGATGTTTTTGTGTTGAATGTTAGTCGCTGGATAGCTGCTCAACAGAAGTCTACCCAAGCAGGACAGGGTGAAACTTCTAATGGAGAAGATTTACTTGGATGTTCGCCTACATATCGTGATCCTGATAAGACAATCTTTGGATGTGAGCACTATAAAAGAAACTGCAAATTACGTGCTGTGTGTTGTGGCAAGCTGTTTACCTGTAGGTTCTGCCATGATAAAGTCAGTGATCATTCCATGGATAGGTTAGTTTTTTTGCTTGTTTTGTTTTTTGCATATTTTTGTACTTTAACGTGTACATCTAGCTTCTAGTTACTAATTTTCTTGACTAAATATCATATGTAGGAAGGAAACATCTGAAATGCTCTGCATGAGTTGCCTTAAAATTCAACCTATTGGGCCAGTTTGCACAACCCCTTCTTGCAATGGATTCGTAATGGCCAAATACTACTGTAGTATCTGCAAATTTTTCGATGATGAAAGGTATGATGAAAGGTGACAGTCATTATGTCTGGTGCATGTTGTGAATACTTGACTCTGTTGTCTGCAAAATCGTTGCTTGTCCTTCTTACCAATATTAGACAGCCTTCATCTTCTTTGTTTAAACTTTCCACTGGTGCATTTTTCTCCAAAAAACATAACCGACTCCTTAAAAGAATTTTTTTTGTTGCTGAAACTAATTTAGTTGAATAAACTTATGTAAACTGCTTGACATGTCATTGTATTTTTATTCTGCTCTCTCAGTATATTGGCGCTAACCTTTCTGATGCCACATATATAATACTGGCTAAAGTAGTTGGTAAATAATTTTTGTCATACAACATATTACTGTCCAATGTATTCTGTTAATAAACACTATATATACATGGCGACAAAGAAATAGCTATAATATTCTTGAACTGTGCTATTATGAAGGAGGTGCTATGTAATTGATAACTGTAGACATAGCTAATGAATTATCAGCAAGCATGCCACTAGTCTACTGACTAGGTTGAGGCTTGTAGTTATAAATCTCGGTAAATAAACTAATATCATGGAATCTGGATACTGTGGACATGATTTAGTATCCCTTTGAATTGTGATCCATATATTTATCTGAATTGAATTTTCTGGTTCCATCTTCATTGTTTCTGCCAGAACTGTATACCACTGTCCTTTTTGCAATTTGTGCCGCGTCGGGAAGGGACTCGGCTCTGATTTCTATCACTGCATGACATGCAATTGCTGCCTGAGTGTTAAGTTGGTTGACCATAAATGTCGGGAGAAAGGTTTGGAAACAAATTGTCCAATCTGTTGTGATTTTTTGTTCACATCCAGTGAATCTGTTAGAGCTCTGCCTTGTGGACACTTCATGCACTCTTCTTGTTTCCAGGTATCTTCTTGTTGTTGCTCCAATTGTTGCATGCATCTGATACGCGTAGTTTCTAAAATCTTTCTGGAAAATTCCCTGCAATTAAAATTTTACTCTTTTTTTCCCTCTAGGTTTATACTTGCAGCAACTACATTTGTCCAATCTGCAGCAGGTCACTTGGAGATATGGCGGTAAGAAATTTGATCATCCTTTGTTTGAATTTTATATACAATTACAGATCAACCAAAATAAAAAGTTTCATATTTGCTGAAATGCCACAGCAATTCTCAAAACAGGAAAACAAAGGAAACACTTATATTTCAATTGTTAAAAGAACATGCTTTGAAATCAGGTATACTTTGGAATGCTGGACGCCTTATTGGCCTCTGAAGTGCTGCCGGAAGAATACAGAGACCAGTGTCAGGACATCTTATGTAACGACTGCGAGAAGAAGGGAACTGCGCGTTTCCACTGGCTTTATCACAAATGCGGGTCCTGTGGATCTTACAACACTAGGGTCATCAAGGTGGATTCTTCCGAAACAAACTGTTCATCTTGACGTCTCTTGAAGCTTAAATTCATGACTGAAAACCCGAAAGAGCTCACCTTCCATTTGTAAATATATTGCAATCCACAAGTGCTCTGGAATCAGATTTTTGTTGTCTTCCAATAGACAGAGATCCACAGAGATCCAAGATCATGTCTAGATTTTTTCTGATTTTTGAGCTTTCTAAATTTTTTGACGCTGCCAGGCAGTTTGATCTATTTGTATGAGAGGGATGTTGCCAATTTTTATTAGTATTTGGCCCTTCTCGAGACGATTCAATTTCTGCTTGATCGTGAATATAATAATCTTGAGCTAACTTGTTAGCTTTGCATTTCATATTTGACTTTTTTTTTATTGTTATATCATGCTTTTCACTGGAATTTGATATGATTATAGAATAATACCTAATCAATTTTCCCTGATAAATCTCTTCATAATGTAAGGGGACGTAGATCTTTAAAGGCTCAGTTTGAGTTCGTTTAAATTTATTAAACGAGTCGAATATAAACACAATCTACTATATAATATTAAAACTGAAGTGAATATGTCCAAGTGTCGTCCTTACATTAAGACACCTCGAATTTTGCCACTTGACGTCACCATATTAAGCCACGTAGGATATTTCCACATGTCATTACCGTATATTAGAATAATTTTAATTTTCGCATATTATTTCCAAATTTAACTTGCATATTCCTTAATTACAACCTTAAATAATATTATATTAAGTCAAATACTTGTTTTTGTGTTATTATAGCTAAATTTTAGATGTTAGTTATATTGTGTAATATACTTAAATTATATATATTTTTATTTCAATTTTTTTGACGAGAAACTAGGAAACTTTCACATTTTTAGTTCTAATGATTTTTATTTATTTATTCAAATCTATATATATATATATATATATATATATATATATATATATATATATATATATATATATATATATATATATATATATATATAAATATATGGTAAACGATACAATTTTGATTAATGTTAAAATCTTTTATTTATACAACTTGCTTTATTTAATTATAATTTCTTGGTTTTATATTAATTTATTTCTTATTTTACATCACAAGATATATAAACTATTTTTTTTATTTATATCAAAACTTTATTTACGATGACAAAAAAAAAAAATCAGTTCAGGTTTTACAACTCCCGTGAAAGTCACGGGTACTAAACTAGTTTAAAACTAGTTTAACATTTAAGCTCATCTAAGGGCCTGTCAACTTGTAGTTTAATTCTGTTTCATTTAGTTTATAAACCCTAAGTTTAATTTTTGTGCGTGTTTACTTGGGGATTGATTTATTTCTCTATGGGTTTATTTGGGTCTATAAACCACTAAAAAATAAACTTATCACACCAAGGTTATTTTTGCTTGGATGAGTTTATTTTTGTTTAAAACCCAATTTTGGCCTTGTGCTTTTCCAACCCGGTATTCTTTGTTCATCCCTATGTATTCCCGTAGTTCTTCGACTTTTTAGGGGCATAAGTGTATTTTGAACAAAAATAAACTCCAAGTATTTACCTTATATGATTTATTTATATAAACTCATTGAGAAATAAACTATAAACCCATATAAACTCATTTAGTTTATAAACCCGAAAATAAATCAATCTGCAAGTAAACAAGCCCTAATTCGGCTAAAATCATTATAGGAGCGTAACTTTAGTTAATCTAGTCGGCCTCTGCTCGGAAAAAAACTCGAGCTTGTTCTCTTTTTAAACTAGCCAAATATGAATACAATTTAAAACACTATCAAAATTTAGACCCAACTCATTTTATAAATGAGCCAAACTTGCTAATGCCGACTCTTATAACGACACTAATTGTGTGTAGGGCTGTTCACCGGTCCGGACCTGGACCGGACCAGACCGGACCGGAAAAGGAAGGACCGGAAATGGACCGAAAAATTCGGTCCAAAACCGGTCCAGGACCGGAATATTTTTTATTATTATTATTTTTTAAAAAAAAAAAATTTAATTTTTTTTTTCCTCATTTTTTCCGCACCAAGCTTATTGCGACCGGATCGGACCGAGACTTAATTAGTTAATTTTAATATTTTTATTTCACTAAAATTTTAATATATTTATAATATTTTATAACTAAATTTTATTTTTTTAAAAAAAAATATCGGTTCGGACCGGACCGGTTTTGGACCGGAATTCCTGGACCGAGGACCGGACCTGAAAATGAACAGCCTAATTGTGTGTTTAAGTTTTAAACTACAAGCCCAAAAATATACGACTTAAAAACATAATTTTCATATGATTACAACGATACGGCTTATGTTTTTTATGCTACAAGATAATAAGTTGTTTAGGAGTGGCTTATGTGACAAAGGATAGAGGCACGTACTTACTGCAAAGTCGTATGCTTGCATGATCTTTGTTAAACAGATGGCAATGACAAAGGGTCTTAAATCTGCTTTCTTTAAAAGTTCAGAGTTGAAGGAAGTAACTCATTTTTTTTATATGTTTATGGTGTGTAAGTTGGTTTTCTCCAATAGCACCTAACTAACTGCATATATATAATGTATGCTTGCGTGACCCTTTTTCACATTATCTTAGGGGACAATGTTTTCTACCCTACAAGTAGATGAATTGCTTACACAACGAGACATATATTATATACATCCTTCATTCACTATTGTCAAGCCGGTCAGCAAATTAACAAATGGAAGCACAAGTAAGGTTCTTGGTGAAGATGCAAATGCAGACAGCCCAGGTGAACAAGGAGGCTCATATGGAATAGATCAATCGAGCAAGAACGATAGATTTCGTTCATACTTGACGAAATCCGCAAACCATTTCGTTGGGTCAGAATTGACCCAAGTCCATCATAAGTCTAGCAGGTTTCATCCTAAAACCAATTGACAATAAGTGGAGAAGTCCACAAACCTTATATTCTAGACTTGTTATCCCAATATTATCGATTTAGGAATCATAATCCTCCACAACGAAGTGGTTCAATCTCAATAAATCTTATAATAACAAAATAGCTTCTCTAAATTCAAAAAACGTGTGTTATGATAATTGAATTCTATTCATATTGTCTTAATTTGTACAACATTTTGTATCTCTTCGCTCAATATTACCCTATATTTTTTTTAAAGAAAAGCAGTTCGAAGCACTAGATGACACGTCGTCTAATGAATCAAAAGGCCGAAAAATTCGGCAGACGGGCTAACCGTGCTGATAACAAGAACCAACGAAAATCAAAGGCGAACACAAAATTATATCAGGTTGCAACGGAAGCAGAGAGGTCTTCGAGGGAAAGAAGAAGGAGTCAGTCACCGGAAAGCGGAGAGAAAGAGTTTGTCGTCGAAAGAATTGCACATGAAGAAAGCTTGGGAAACAATTGTGAACACCTTAGATTTGGACTCGAAGTAGAGCTTTTAGATCGATCACAAATCCACGACCTCTTATAGACAAACAACTCGAACCGCCAATAGAACTTGCTTCAAACTCGGAGGACGTCATGCCAAAATCCAGAAATCCGAACACATACATGTGTAAATCTTTGATAAAAGAGTTGGGATGAACAAATAGTAACGAGACAATATTGATGATATTTTTTAAAGAAAATTTTGGGTAATTCGTATTAGCCAAAAGAATAAGAAGAAAAATGCGGATTTCACCAAATAGAGATATAGAGTACTTGAAGTTTGATTAGAATAAAAAAAAAAGTTTAATTATAATCAAGCCCAAATAAGACCAACAATTGTTTGTTAGCCTAATTAAAATCAAAGCCCAATTTAAACAAAGACTAAACTAGTCCAGCATAAAATGAGCTAAACTTTTGTATTGATTTTATTTTCTCTAGGGCAAGACAAAAAAATCAGCCACCAAAAAGAAGATATCAAGCAACAAGTAAAAAAACAGTTTGCCTATAATGATTAGGGAGAATCAAATAGATTTTTGGTTGAACGTTTACGAGAAGCCAATGTTATTAGGCAAATAACCAACATATTTCGTCAAAGATTGAACTGGAGGAAGTGTTCAAGGTAGAGTAAGTAGATTTGAGGCCGATATCCACTATCTACTTGTTTATGGCTACTAAATGATTTGATTTGCTTTAGAAATAAAGAGGAAAGGGCAAATGAAGAACGGAAAAGGTAAACAGAATAAAAACTCTCTTCACATTCTTTAATTTGTACTTCTTAATCTTTCCTCACGATTAAGGTTTTCAATCTTGAAAACCTTGATGCATATAGATCTGGATTGAAAGCTTTAGTGAAAAGCATGAACCAGTGATTTGTCGTCGGAGAAGGTTCCGACAAGCACAAACGTTTTTGTTTTGACAGGCGAAGAAAACCGAGAGAGGTGGCCGATAGTGACGGTTACTGGTGTTGATTGTTACGCGTCGGATGTCGGTAAGGGGTTTTCTTCTCCTATGCTAGTGTTGGTTGTTAAATGTTGGTTGCTTGCTAGGGTATTACTTTCTCTCAAAGAGAGCATTTTTTTGCTCAATATTACCCTATTAATTTGCCTAGTCTTGGCTCTTGTACTGAAATCTTCTATAGTTTTTCGACGAGACTTGGGAATCATTAATAATCATTCATGAAAACGGAATGATTTCAAATCAATCAAAAATCATGTTTAGTTAGTCACTAAAATGACACGTTAGAAGTTTTTAACAACTCGAAAGAGGAATTAAGGTCTCGACGAGCCACATAAATTAATTTAACTATTTTTTTTTTATTTTTATATAACTGTTTTTTTTTTCACCGCTCCAACTAAACGGAACGTAATTTGGTAAAGTGTCATATATATATATATATATATATATATAATAAGATATATCTCCCTTAGCCGTATCCATCAACTATAACTCTCGCGTGTGTATTACAATCGCAATTAGTCAAGATAGTAGAATCAGACAGCATACAAAGAAAGCAAGGAGTTTCAACTCTTTCGTGCCATTCCAAAAACTATACTCATCAGTTTGGTAAGAAAAAGTAATGGAGTCAAGTTGTAATATGATTAAAGGTGAGGTTATACTATGTCTAAAATAATCCCGTGATTGATTTTGTTAAAAGAAAATGTTATCAACTTTGTGGATCAATTATTTCCAACATAACCACAATTATCTTAGATTTTGGGCCATGTTTAGGATTTGAATGCACCTTAACATGATAGCAAAGTATGATTAGAACAAGCTAAGGTACGTATAAATTTGAGGGTGGAAGCCACTAATCCAACAATGTGATTAGCTCAAGTGGATTAATAGTTAAAAGAAAGGACACTTTTTGGTAGAAAATTTACAAAAGGTAGTGTGATTAGACATTTTAAATTATGCTAACTAATGTCAATCTAGCTAAGTAGCTTGCTTCATAGTTAATCAAGATGATTAAAGCCATTAATTATGGATTTATTTGCTTTAACGAAGAAATTATGAAAGCATATGTCTCTTAGGGCATGCTTATTTACATTACCTAAAATGGGTTAAAAAATATCTTCGTTTATATAGAGAAATTCTAAGAAAATGTAGTTTTTATGGGCTGTATTTTAATTATATATCTTTTTTTTTAATTATATATATATATATATATTTATACATATATATATATATATATATATATATATATATATATATATATATATATATATATATATATTAGGTCAAACGTCTAACTTAAAAGTACTCATTCTATTTAGATCTTTTTTTTTTTAAACTGATTTTGTTAGAATTTATCCATATTTAGGTGAGATGTTTTTTTTTATTTATTGGTGGAAAAAAAGGTGAGAAGGGGTAAAAACCCTCATGTTCAAAGGCACATTTACAGAGACATTACAACTATATTACGGAATTAGACGCAGGAAAGCAATCCTTTTGACGTCGTTAATTAGAAGGAATTAAATCTACCAGAGGAGGCATACGAACACGTTTTCCTATCCAAAAAGTCAAAAGTCAAGTTTACAAGATAATATGCATCATTGTTTACCCCTCTCTGTAAAACTATCTGATTTCTATGAAGGGAGTCTTTGATTCCTATGAAAGGAGTAATGACAGTGAACTACCATACTAGCAGCGGATGAGGTCGTGTAGTCCCTTGTCGCAACAATCTCTCCACCAGCTTCTCAAATCCATTTCCAACTCCAATTTTTGTATCTCATATCCAAGGTTATAACTCAACTATATGGACCAAACAAGAACCAATATAATGAACACCCAAACAAGAACCAATATAATGAACACCCCTCCCCCCTCTAATGCACTGCCCAACCGTCATCCTCGTACCACTATAATATTATAGTGTATGTACATGCCTGCGACCTGAGGTCCATGGCCAACACATCATACATAGTACTACAAGGAGGCTCACAATCCTCCTGGACATACTGACTATCTTGAAACTGAAACATATGAAAATACAACCACACTAGCAAAGACCTATAATACTCATACACCTTCGACAAAGTCATCACTAGATATAGACAATTACAGGCCACATGGGTGCTCAAATCTTAGCTAGTCCACCTTCAGCAAAGTCATCGGCAGATCGACACAAGCCAAACCCAATAAACATATCATAAGCAAATACATCAAAGTATGGAGTAAAATATAACTCCAGTGTAAACCAACTACTAAGATGTATTAATCCTCTCTAACTCCTACCGGAAAAGCCTCATCCAACAATGTATAGACGTGGGTCCGTATCAATCTCACAAAGATATTGATCGGTATTCTGTTTTCGTCAAACACCAAGGTATTCCTAGAATACCAAAGGTAGCAGATCGTATCAACAAACGCGTATATCTTGGATCTACTATAGAATATACAATGTGAATAAAAAATTATCATGTGTTTTATTTTTAGTTTTAACTTTTTTATTTTAGTTACCGTATTTTTTAAAAATAAATAAATTGTAAATTTATACATATGTCAAACTTTAATTGAGGGTGTAGAAGTTAAAAATACACTAGGTGTATGTGCATCATGATCATGGTCCAAGACAACGGACACAAATCAACCTCCACGGTCGGTTTTGATACCATCGCTAAGAGCCTAAGACCCAATATTTTGAAACGTTAACACATCCGAATAATTATTTTTCGACATAAGCATCTCCATAGAATATAGAATATATTGGTATTGAAGGGATATGAAATAGACTTTCCAAATATCCCAACTATACTGAAAGTTATAATAGTATCTCATATGAAAATAATATAAATTTTCACCCCACCGCACATAATTATGAATTAAGAATGTTATAACGCAAGATAAAATTGTTCATTCCGCACCAATTGAAACGGATTCCTTAACTGTCCGAATAAGTTCGGAAAGTTAGGGTGTAGTCATATAAATTTTGACATCAATGGTTGAGATTATTATCTTCATGCTAAGAGAAGACGTGGTTATTGGTAAAACTTTAAACATAGGCTTACGTCTTAAATTTTAAGTTTGTGATCCTACCTTTAACCTTAAAGTTAACTTATAGTGACACCATACTTTTAAAGTCCGTCACGAATTGAAGAGTAGGATTTATGAGCAAACGAGCGTATATAAATGACATTTTAACATAAAACTAATTGACAATATAAATAATAACGCATTATGCATAGATTACATATATACTAGACTCATAATCTCACACATGAATTTAAATGTGAGAAATTGGTATCTCAATAATAATAGATATTTTTAAATAATTTTTTAAAAAAAAATTAAAAAAATAAAACTAAAAGGTTACGCACTAGTTTTTCAATTTAAGATTATTTCAGATATATTTGAGCAATGTATAATTGTATATAGGATCATTTAGGGAGGCCCACTTTGATAATTATGTTGAATATTTTACTAAAACTTTTCAAGGATAGTACATTATAATGTGGATGATTAGTTAAGAAAAATGTGACTTCTGGAGCAACTTACCAAAAAATATCAAATCCAACGTCAAATTCTTACCTCTTGTATCCGATTAATCACTAATCAAAGAAAACATATTATTCCACATGCCTTTACTAGGACCTATTATCAAAGCTAGTAAATCCGTGAGCTTCAACACATTTGTAGTTCAAAATCAAGAAGTGTTGGTAGAACGAAGAGAGTGTACAACTGCTATATAAAACTATTTAACTATCGTTATATAGAAAGTATAATAATCAGGTTATAAAGTGAAGATGTTATATATACAGAGGTTGGGTTTCTATTTTAAACTTATATTTTATATATATATATATATATATATATATATATATATATATATATTAAGGTTCATGAAAACACCATATCAAACATTGTTTTCATTTATAAACTCATGGTATCAAAATGATGTCAAATTTCCTAATTTGAAACATCATATCACGATCGTATTATAATAATCTCAACCATTGACCCACACTTAGCATGAAGATAAGTCACCACCAACTCTAAGAAACTCACAACCTTTTCTCGCCTAAATTTAAGGTCTTAACATCAAACCAACTAGGAATAAATAAAAAATCATTCATCAACCATCGGCCTTTAAATTGAGTAAAAAACTCTAATTGAATAAGAATGAAAAGTTTTGGAGGTATCAAATTGAAAAGATTTCTTGAACGATGGTGGATAATTGAGTAATTAATTTTAAGAATTTTAACCGATTCCTTGAACTATCTCGAATGATACGTGTTGTTGTGAACACCATTGAGCAAGATGCTCTCATGTAAATGTGTCGTCGGTGTCGACAAGAAGAAGGGCATCCGCTCTTTATAACATTCATCTAAACTTTCTTGACTGAATTTCTGGTTTTGAAATATTGAGTTGTTATTGCTATACAGATTCATAGAAAGGGGAGAGATTATGCAATATCTATTGGTCGATTGCACAAACAATTAAACAATTTGTGCAAATAATCAAAAGCATGGTTGCTCAAGCTCCATAAGATATTATGTTCATAAATATGTGTTTAGGATCTACGTGTCTCTGAGAGAAAAAAAAAACGAAAGAAAGAATATAGAACCAAAAAAAATAAAAAGGAATATACTTGGACCGTAGAAAGGGTGAGTTATGAAATAGGTTGTGAAAGATTTTAAATAATTCGGAGATATGTGGACCTTGTATGAGTACTTTGGTGACAAAGTGGATTCAACTTCTTTATTTGGAGATCTTACTTGTCGAAGAAATTTTCAATCTATATATTTTGATGTTTTCATTCAATTGACTTTGAGTTTCACCTCTTAGTCTTTCAAAATTGTGGTCAATATGGTTGTATGGAAGGATGGTAGATTTGTGATCGACCCTTGTATAATTTGGCTTTGATTACTCTTGTCTTTCTCGATACTTCGAGTGTTTGGGTGTCTGTTTTGAGCTCTATTATATATTTATTGTTACTTCTTTGTTGGTTCAATTTTCTTCTATTATTTCATATATGATGGTTAGCCTAGAAAATATGATTTTGAATAAATTTTAATTTAAATAAATAAATTAGATGAGTCATATTTGATTTTACCCGACGATCTTTATTATTTTCGTTTGATTCTCTTGTAATCCTTATGCATGTATAGAGTCGTAATAATATCAATATATTTGTGATATTTCACCAAAATCTATACTATGCGTCTTATTACGGCCTTTCGATCAAGCTCGTGGATTTGCATGAAACCTCAAATCCCTTTTACTTTTACCAATAAAAAAAACTCATTTCCGAATTAATATTATCGGAAATATACTAGAATTCTACAACATTGCGAAGCATAAATGATCGGTATGTACAACGGTATCAATTATATATACTCACTTCCTCGATATACTTTCAAGCATTCTTTTTTCTATCTCAACCCTGCTGACTAGCAAAATGTCCAATTAATAAATTAGATATCACCTCAAGATAGATGAACTCCGCGATGACCGAATAAATTAAAATTTTGATAGTACATTAATCATTTAAAATTATAATATTAAAAATCAAAGAAAAAATGGGTCTACTTAACTACACGAAAATTTAAGTATTTTTTCGTATTTTTTTTCGAAAATTATTTGTCAACAATTGTTTGTTGACAGTCCTTTCATAGTACATAGTTCTACATAATTGTACATAATGTCAATAATTTTATTTTAAAGTCGATTTTTTTAAAAAAAATTGAGTGATAAAAATTAAAAGGTAAAAAATAGAGGTTAAATTCATTATTTTAAAACTCAAAAAAAATAGTTACAATATTCAGTCATGATTTATTCTTATCATCGTCAAAATAAGTAATATAGCAAATTATCATTTTTTTTTTGGTAAGTATATAGCAAATTATCTATCATCAATATTACTTTGGTTCTTCAATTCATAAATGTGATGAAAAAATATAAATTAAAAAAAAAAAAAATTGTGTGAAAAGGGCATAAAAATCTTATAAAATTATGGCGTCTTCACCCAATAAACATCTATAAATAGCCTAATACAAGCAACAACTCCTCTCGCATTCCATATATTCACACACCTACGTACCCATCCAAACTCCCACTACCTACCAAACTTCCACATATACTTAAACATAACCTATGGCAGAACTAGAGTATACCCACCACCACAACCACCAGCAAACCACCAACTCCGACACTCCAACCAACACAACCGGCTTAAAATTATTCGGAATCGAAGTGTCAAAAGACCTCGAGGTCGGCGTTGTCCGGAAATACGAGTGCCAATACTGCTACAGACAATTCTCCAACTCCCAAGCTCTCGGCGGCCACCAAAACGCCCACAAGAAAGAGCGCCACCGTCACAAACGCGCCTCCCACCTCTTCTCCTCCGCCTCCGCCACCGCAATCCGAGCACACCCTCAGTCTTCATCTTGGGTCTACATTCCGCGCCCCGCCCATCCCATGCACGTGTCTTTTCCTGCGGGCGCATGGGGGTTACCATACGCCAGCGCTGTCACTGAAACGACGGCGTACGGTCATTATCGGAACCAACTGGTGTCGCCGGCGATGGGCCAGGCTAGCCCGACTTCGTTGAGGAGGTTTTCAAATGGCCCTAGCTTTGATGATTCTGTTGGGCTCGACTTGCATCTTAGCTTAGCTCCGGCTCGTTCGTCGACTTAGGTTAATACATTACCGGCTCTTTTGTTTTACATGTAAGGGATTCTTGCAATAGCCGGCTTCAACGGCTCGGCTACCCACAATTCCCTCCTCTTGAGTTCATCTCTTATTCTCGAAATATATAAATCGAATTATATATAAATATTTTAAAATTCTATATAAATATATTGATATAATTATAAATATCCACTCTGAAGAACTTGTAGAATCCAGCTTAGATATTATTTTGACTGGTGACCAACACAATCATAATTAGGCATATATGTGGGACTACCAAATATCGACCATCTACGACTTTTTTTTTTCTTTATTTCTTTTATTATTATTGGAAGATAAATAAGAGCATATTCTAATATCTTTCTATTAAATGAATAACGATATTATCTCGTTATTTTAGGAAGCATATATTTTATCTTCATCTTTTATAATATATCTTATGCTCTTAATATTCTCTCGTAACCCTATAAATAAGGAATAATAATATCAATATTTTGAGTGGTTTTATCCACCATAAATCTATCAATTATAATATTGACCGAGATATAAAATTTCAAAGTTAGAGAGGACTTACTAGGTTTGCACATGGCCTTTTCTTCACGAGTCACCTTAATTTAAATCGAACTATGAAATGTCTTAATTTAAATGAGACATTTTCCCATGAAACATATACAAGTTATAAGCACACATGGCGTCAGAAGAAGTGACAATATGAAGGGTTTAAAAAATGGTCTTTTTATTTTTGATTGTTTTCTAATTATAAATCCAAAAAGAAAGAAGCTAAATAAAAAAATTCTAAAACTATATCATAATTTTAACATATATTCTTTGATGAGGAAAATCATAAATAACACCAAAGAACTATATATCATCGAATCGAGATAGAAGGAATAATCTAAATATTATTAAGACAATGGACATAGGAACTGATAAACTTATTGTTTCATTTCACCACAATTTCATGAAGCTGTCTCGGTTGATATCTCTAACTAGATCAATTGAATATTGGTAAAATTATTTGCTTTTTCATTTCTATTTCTCAGAAAATTGATTACCCTAGTTCCTTTCCTTTCTTAAAACAAAATACTTCTTAATATTATTATTTTTGGAAAATTGAAAGTTCAGATCAATCATTGTTTTTTTTAAAGGAGATCAATCATTGTTTTAGAGAGGCATGATCGAGACGACGGTACCAATACATCCATGATTCATGCGTGGAAGACTATGGGCCTAAATATACTTTAATACACATGTTAAAAAGGTGTTTTACTTACAAAACTTTGGCCAGACAAAAAATCTTTGTAAGTCAATATCTGCATCCTTTGAAATAGTTTTGTAATGATGTTCAAAATTAGGGTTTATATATCTCACACATGTATATTCATAAAATTTATCTACCCAGCGTGTGTATATATATATATATATATATATATATATATATATATATATATATATATATGTCGGTTTCTTGTAGTTCCATCACTAAAAGTTGTCGGCTATCTTGTCAAATAAACATATTGCTAACTTGGAAAAGTAGGTTTGACGTTGTGTTACATGCCAAGTTCGTTGCGCATGATGAACACTTAAAATTCGGTTGATGCATCCTTGTATTACAATTATTTTTTATTTTTTTTGTGGAATGGGGCAAAAAGCCTTCTTAATGCATTAAAAATGAAAAGAAATCTTGCAAACGATTCATACGTGGAAAATTAACATTACTTTGGACGCCATCCGTAGAAATGAGTTTAACGAATGTACAAAGGTGGTTCATCTAATATATGTAGTCCAAGATCAAACGTAAAAACAAGATTAGTAAGCACACCGGTCATGTTGCTGTATTGCCTCATCGAAATATAAACCAAGTCGTTCAACACAGTCTCGTGCAATTAGCTTTAGGATGATACAAAGTGTACGAATTGAGTTTTAAATTAATTTTAGGATAAAATCTCACATGCATATGTGCGTAGACTCACTTATTGTGTTTGAGTGTGTTCAGCAATTGTCCGTCATTGTTAGGATTCAGCCCGTATGGCTAAACCGGTTTTAATTAACACTTGGGTCTAGTGTTAACTAGGACAATATGTGTCCGTTTGAGAGGCCATATTTCAGGAGTTTATGAAAAAAAAATAAAGTAAGAAGTGGATGTTTGAAAATACAAATTTAGATTATAAACTTATTGTAGCTTATATATATTTTTTATTTCATAAGCTACATGAAAGAAGCTTACAAAATTTATGGCTTATTTAATGATATATTAAAAATATAACTTTATACATAATTAATTTTAAAATTAATAAACAAACTTTTTCTTAATGTAATTTTAACCCTATATAAACTCAGTTCCCTCCAACAATCATAAACATCAAAATTTGTGTTTGTTTCAATAAATTATTTATTTCATTAATCACTCAATAAATAATTTTACCTTCATCTACTAAACCTATCATAATTTTCATCTTCGGCTCAAATAAACTTGAATTTTCAAACAAACTCATTATTTCAGGTCAATTATACCAAATATGTGAGCAAATGAAACCTCATTGCTTAAAGTAAACAGAACATACCAGATGAGAAGTGGACAAAAATTCTATCATATGAAAGATTGTCACTCTTCGAATTCGCTAGACAAATACTTATTGAAATGTGCATTCCCTATTAATCAAAATCTAAATTTAATGTTCTATATTAATAGTTATATATTTTCATTGTTTATAGTCTAATTTGACTATAAACAATGATTTTGAATAATACACTACTTTCTTACTTCGTTTTTTTTTTGTTTTTTATATGTTTTCTTAGATTTCTCCAGATGCATGTATATACCAATCACCATAATTTCTTACAAGAAGGGTCGATGTCTTGATGAAAGAAAAAGAGAAATAGAGATTTGCAGTTGAAACGAGAGTCCAATAAGAAGTGCATTAGGACTGGATTAGACAACATAATAAAACTCTTTTTGAGGTGTTAACTTTTGAAAATTTTGCACCCATCATCACGGTACTTAGATGTGAGATGTGAGATAGTGATATTGGTTATGACCAAGAAGAAACCAGAAGAATATTGTTGAACTAATTAAGTATGCATTTCTTGGTTTGTTTTGAACTTACAATTTTGACAATTTTTGATTATATCATTTCGTAGGGTCATTGGATATAACTTTTTGGTAGTTAGATGGGGCACCCAAGCTAAGAAAAATGTTACACAATCGTCCCCACAACTTTAGATGAAGCTTTGATGTGGGTTGGGGTCCATTGTCTTTGCTTCATCAATAGTGTTAAACTATTATCCATTGCCTCTAATGTCACATACTGTTCATCTAATTACAAAGGCCAACGCTCATTGTAGAAGTACGTTGAACAAACTTAGTTGATATTTATCCAGGTCCAGATTCATGAAAATTAAGGTTTAGGGTTGTGTATGTTTGAACCGGATCCGGGTAAGCCAAAATTCCGATCCTGGTCTAGAATCCTGAAAATTCCAATCTGAATTTCTGAAAGTTTCGGTTCTTTGTCCAGACCCGGAACACCCGGTCTGATATGGACCGGTTGAACAACCCTTTGAGGTTTTATACAAATGATTCATTCTTCCTATACATATTGTTTTCTTTATTAGCTTGATATCTTTTATATAACATAAATGTAGGGATAAAATAATAAAGTATATAAAACTTTAACTTAACCCTAAGTATATCTCTAACGCTCGCCCTCATATTTCTAACACTCGCCCTAAGTTGGAGGTGAGTTTCAATAATTCTAAGATTGAATAGTAGAAACTTTAAGGTTTTTGGTTTTAACGCTCCTCTTTACTTGCATTTGAAAGGCAGTGAGTATTGAGCAAACTAACCATCCACTGGAAGAGTCGCATCTAGGACCTCTAGGGCTACAGTAGGTTGCCGTGATAGTCTCCACCACCACCGACAACGATAATGGTGATGGTTAAGGTTTGTGTTTTATGGTTTGTTTAGGCGGAATCGTGTTTAGGGATCATAATCTCTGATACCGTGTAGAATTTAGTAATATTGAAGTTTGTCTTCTTTATTGACTTGATATCCTTTTATATAACGTACATAAAAGTAGGAATAATACGATAAAATACATATATAACTTTAACCTAACTCTAATTATATCTATAACGCATATACTAGGCTTGATTTATTAGTACAATCGATTTGGAATGATTTATTAGTACAATCGATTTGAAATATACATCGATCTCAATGCACCGTTGCAAAGGCAAGTAGGGAACAAGTCTACTTGACACTTGAGCAAATTGGTCTAATGTCTCATTTTATATACATCATGTTCACAGGCAAAGATCAAAAACCGGACTAAACGATCTCATACAATGTGAAATTTGTTGGAGATAATTTGTCCCACATCGAGATTGGGACTACCCAGCCTAGTATATAAGGTCGGTGGGCTACTCCTCCTATTGCCAATTGATTTTAGGATGGAACCTCATCGGGTTTATGTGTTGGGCTTGGGCCCAACGCGCATGTGCGCTCGGATGCACACGACCCCTACTCTACCCGGTCCGTCTGTATCGGACTTTGACATGGTATCAGAGCGGTTAGCCTATATGTGGCTCGCGATCCTAACTTGTGGACAAGTGCAACTCGGACTATATCCTCTAGTTGCACTTGCGGGGGCGTGTTGGAGATAATTTGTTCCACATCGAGATTGGGACTACCCAGCCTAGTATATAAGGTCGGTGGGCTACTCCTCCTATTGCCAATTGGTTTTAGGATGGAACCTCGTCGAGTTTATGTGTTGGGCTTGGGCCTAACGCGCATGTGCGCTCGGTTGCACACGACCCCTACTCTACCCGGTCCGTCTGTATCGGACCTTGACAAAATTGAACGGACTCTTCATGAGAAGTTGTGTATATATGAACACACGTATGTCAAAAACATCTCATAAGTTCATTTGATTTCATCATAAAATCAAATGTCAACAACAAAACTAATCTATCAAATTTTATATAATACTCTTTTATTAATGTATTTGTACAATCGAGTTGGAATACACTTATTAACCCGGACGGGATATATCCTCATCTAATCGAAAAGAGCCACAACTAGGCAAATGGACTTGTGCCGACAAACTCGTTGAACAATCCAACCCCATATGAAAACATCTCCAAATTACTGCTTGTACGTACCAAAAAGCCTAGAGAATTCTCAAGTCAATGTAACTATTTCAACTTCTGACATACTTTAGATGTCATTTGAGTTTGTGGGGGACTTGACTCGTTACCCACAAGAAAAACTTACTAAGATGAGCATTTAAGCTTCTGTACAATGTGGGTCTAGAAGAGGGTCCCCTGAACACTTAAAATGAAAGCTACAAATACGTACTACACACGTCTTTTTGCTTTTGAATTCTTATAGCGTCTCAGTTTGATTACTTGTTTACCAATAAAGAAGAAAACCAGTCTTGCTGAAACTAAGCATCAACTCGTACAACCATTTGTCATACAAAAACATGCAGCCAAAACACATGCCATTGTCTCTTACCTTTTTTCTTTTCGACTTTGTATATTGCCAATGCCAAGTACTTTTATGTGTCAATAGTCTATATTGAATGTGACCTAAAGAGGACTAAGAACGAAAACTGATAAAAATGAAATCGTCAATCGAATCCCGTGTCTGCATATTCTTGTTGTTATATATATGGTCCCTACGAAGAACTTATTTGTATGTTGTATCATAGAGTCTCCTGACGTCGACAATAGTTTTGCCGACATATGTTAGTTATAGATAGAGCTCAACCGGAGTAAAGATCAATCAATTCATCTATAATATATGTACGGAACCGGGTTTCTCGCGGCGCATGTATCCGATAACCAATTCAACGTTTGTCATGTTTTTCCTTTTCAATTTAATTTGGTCTTTAGGCAAGACAAATATAGGGCTAGTTTGAGAACTAGTTACAATACCTTTGAAATGGCAACGAATGTGTAAAAACGATCGTACTATACTTAGCATAGATTGTATAGTATATAAGGTCGATGACTTTTTACGCCATATAGTTTGGACATTCTATTCGGATGTAAAGTTTATGGCACGCGGTTTCTTTGTTTTTTTTTAGTAATGTAGACGGGGAAACATATATTTCAACCGTATCTTATTTTATAATAATAAAAAAACATGTGAATAACAAAGGTTTCAAAATTGAAATTACAATAGGGAGGGGATTGAGCAAGTAATATCCAACATGAACATTAAAGACAAGAGAAGCGAGGTGATCCGTTTCAACGTTCGCTTCTCTTTAAACATGTTGAAGTTGGACACACCAACTTCTACGTATGAAGCCTTGGCATTTTGACACCAGACCGAAGAGTGAGTGAGTATATTGGACGCTTTGATTAATTAACTTAACAACAACGGTCAAGTCAATTGGGACATTTTGTTGTTCTATAAACTTTAATTCTCATTTAACTTTATTAAAGGATCCATTACTTATGTTTTTGGAAGAAGAAAAAAAAATCTACATACAAGGGGTTGGATTTTCTAAGTGCCGGAAAAACTCGCAATTCGGCGTCCGTTTTTTTTTATATTAAAAAAAGTTCTTATCAATAGGCGATTCTAGGTTGATTGTAATTTGGATAATTATTAGGTTTTGGGCGCTTACAGCTAGCGTTGGCATCCATCATATTTATTTGGGCGTCAGTGGCCTGCGAATTTTCTCGGTACCAAATAAAATTGAAAGTCACACAAATAACACGTCCAAAGAAAACCATTGTTGTAAATACTTTTAGCTACATCTATAAATCATTGGTACATCTCGACAAGTATTATATTGCGTGACAAAAGTAAGAAATCATAAGGACAATTACGAGAGCAAGAAATTAAAACCGACTAGACCCTTATATCCATATTTGATTAAAAAAATCTCATGACCCTAACGATGATGATATTAGTCATCGATTTATGAATAACAACAATTGATTTTTAATATATTTACTATATTGTCTTTTATTTATTTACAACATTGACATCATAAGGATCTTTGTGGAAAGACTTTGTTTGTAATCCAAGTGGTAACACAAATGAACATGCCGAATATGTTAAAAGAGGTAAACAAATATCATATTTTTGTTTGTACCTTAACATAAATTCAAAAACATGACTTTTGGTGTCAAAAGAGGTAAAATTGTCGTTTCATAACACAATTTCTACACAAATAAGATGTACATAATAACATTTTGGATCGGATTTTCTACTTATCTAAACCCACCCGTTTTTCTGGACAGATCGGGTTGGTCCGGAAATGATCAAGTCTACTCTCACCAAGAGTAGATTTGATCATTTCTGGACCAACAAAGATTGAGTACTTTTTTAATTATAAATTTTCAATTCCTTAACATTTAATTAATTATCTTATCTTATCTATCTATATACTAAAGCAGTCCGTGAACTTACACGTGACACAGTCTGGTGAATCCACGTCATTAAATTTACACGTGGCACAGTTTGGTGAATCCACATCATTAAATTTACACGTGTCAATTTTTTGTTAATCCAGGTCCCACCATTTTAAACAAATTATTTAAATATTTAATTTACGAATTTATTTTAAATATTTTACTAACTAATTTTTAGTCCCGCATATTATTAAATTATCTTTAATTAATTATAACTTAAAAATCGAAATAGTTAAGATTTGCAATCTAATTTTAAAGATCTTAATATTTTGTTAACTTTTAATTTTAATTTTCGATTAAACATTATGCTTTCTAAAACTTAAAAATTTCATTGTTTTATTTAAAATTATAAAAATCTTAATATTTTGTTTATATATATTTTTTAACTTTATGTTTTTCTGAAACTTAAAAACTTTTTTTTCTTTCTAAAATTCGTTTTTTTTAAAGGATTAAATAAATATTACTTCATTTTAAAAAAAAATATAAGAATAAAAAACCATTTTTTTAGAAAAAGTTTTTTCACATATAAAAAATAGATTTTAATATTTTTTTGGAAAAAATTTCAGACATTTTTAAATAATTTTGTATAAAAACTCATAAATTTTATATTAAAAATAAATTGAAAAAAATTCGAAATTTTTTCCCAAAAAAATTAATATTTTAAAACAATATTGACTTTTTTAAAGTAAATCAAATAATTTTAATAAGTTTATTTTGTCATTTACACAAAAGTATTAAAAAAATCAATACAATAAACTCCAGAAAAAAATAAGAAAGTTGTGATTTCCTTATAAAAATTAAATATATTTTACTTAAATTATGAATTTTAACATAAATTCACATTGCACTCGTAACCCTAAAATTTTTTAATGACATTTACAAAATTAGTTGTCAAATTAAAATTGGAGTTAGAATTTTTTTTCCAGAAAAAATAGTTATGTTATTTTTTATAAATATGTTGATAGTATGTATAATTGAGTTTAATTGATAGTTGTTATTGTTTTGGGTTTTTTTTTTCTTTTTTTAAAAATTTTTTTAGTAATATTTTTGTTTTAATAACTTGACATATGTTGTTAAGTAAATCTCTTTAATTTTAAATTTTATTATATTATTATTAAATATTATTAATTTAAAATTTATTATTTGTTTTATTCTTTTTGTTTTTTAGTATATACATATAACTTTTTATCTGTCTTATATACTAAAACAACCCATTACCTAATACTTGACGTAGTTTCGTACGATCGTCTCATTAATTTTACAGTGTCATCTATTCGTTAATTCACACCACGTACCCTAAAATTTAATTAAATAAACCCTAATTCTTTATGGGATTGATACTAACTTTGGCATTTGAGTCCTCAAAAGATATTGTCCCGAAATCCTCTTTCTCGATTGTTATTGCAGGATTTGGATTCTTGCTTCATTTCCATTTTTAATGTGAAAATTACAAGCCTTACAACAAGTATCACATGACAATTAAGACAATTCTCAATATAATGAATTATCAACCATTTTTTATGACACACAATTATCGTCTAACCCGTACAGGACACGGGTGTTAAAACTAGTATATATTAAAGCGGACGCACTTTTTGCCACGTGTCGCCGCCAGGATTTTCCGTCCACAATTTTTTTTTTATTCACTAATTTAAATCAACATTTTGTAATCGGAATTTTTAAAAATAATTGTGTAAAAAAATTAATCACGTTAGGTTTTTCAAATACAAGATCAAATCAAATATTTTAATCGAATTTGTTAGTCAAACACACGTTAAAAAAATGTAAAAACAAATCGGGTATATTTTTTAATTTTTAAATATTTTTTGAAATAAAATTTATTAATAAATATTTTTATCATAATTTCTAAAATCGTTAGCATTAGAAATTTCAAACTGATTACACCAAAAAAAGAAATTTCAAACTGACGTTTGAAACTTTTAAATTTAATTAGTTTTATAATTTTCCTCTTAAGAAAATAAGTTATTATTAATTTAAAATATATTAAAATATAAATTTATTGGTAAAATTAAGCAATAATAATCTAGACATATTTATTCATTTAGATATATTATAAGACGTTTGTAGTATGGATTTTCATCATTTGTTTTAGAAACAATTATAATATTACGAAAAAATCTTTGAGTCAATTTTATTTTACGATATGATCACCAACTTCTTGTTTATCCAATTAGGTTATTAATTAATTTCAAATATTTTTCATGGTAAATTTTGAGTCTATTTATTTTAGCCATTTAATAAAAAAAAGCGTATAAGAAACGTAGTAACCGAATCAAATCGCGTATAATTTGTTACTCAATATTACCTTCACAATAATAATTAAGATATTCTCTTTTTTTTAATAAAAAGTCCATCTTGTATGCGTACGGCATTCCTCTCACCGAAAACCATTTTTAAAATTATTTGTTGTTAATATTAACATTTTATTCCATTTCAATTGACATGATATATCCACATTTTTACGAAATAATTTCTTCATTATTTTTTACGAAATTATTTCTACTTTTAATCCTTCTTTTTTCAAATGATAAGATACTTACCCAATAATTGTTATTCGATAATATTTTTTTAAAAAATTACCTATAAATTAGAAATAACTTATTTAAATCTCATGTTATATTTAAAATCTAAACTAAAATTTTATTGCAAATCTAATCTAAACTTTAATGAAACTAAAATTTTAAACTACTATAGAACAAAATATTTGACGTGGATGTACTATTTATTTTCAATAATTTATAATGAAATAACAAATTATTTTTGTTTATAGTATTTTTTTAGTTTGTTTATACAATAAGTACAAGTTTAATTAAATTATGATACCAGGTTCATGTGTCAAATATGAACTCTTCAATTATGGTTTTCAAGCATATTTTTATAAGAAACAAAATGTGATGTGAACAACTTAGTTTACCGGATTATGCCCTACCGAGTATTATAAAAATTAGTTTACTTTTATAAGATTGTGTTTGCAATGTCATTATATTGACATTTTAGAGTTATAATAAAGGTGGACATGAAAAATTACATTATAAAGGGATGTTTCAAACATTTATTTTTATAGTCAAATATAATTAACTTATGTTAACTTTGATAATTATTTTTATTTATTTTAAAGTTAATTTAATTCTATAATATTTTTTTTAACTTATGTATTTCTTTTTATCCTAAACAAGTCATTTAGTATATTATTGATTTTACTTGATTACTTAACAAATTTATAACTTATTTGTTATTAATTTTATTAAATTTTCAAATATCATCTAATGTTTTTTCCATTTATTATCATGATCAATAAACATTTGCTTATAAATGTAACACATCTACCTCAATATTATTCAAAAAAAAACCCCGCACAAGGTGCGAGAATTATACTAGTATATATTATAGGAGTAGCACTCCTTGCCACCTGTCACACGGAAAAATATTTATTGTCACGTGTCATTTTAGCATTTAACCACTGTCCACCAAAATAGTAATTAAGTTTATTCATTACAAAATTATTTAACGAAATATTAAAATCAAATCTTAATTAAATTCATCCCTTCCAATCACCTTTTGTTATTTGAGATATGTATAACATATTAGAATCACATCCATAACAAATTTTAACAATATAAAAAAAGAAAAGAATTAATTAAATCCACTTTTAACAATTAAATGTTACGGTTTCCATCACTTCCAATCACCTTTTTTGTTACCTGAGATTGTGTTATTTCTTAAATTAATTTATATATAACAATTAATTTAACACCATATGCTACCAATGTACTATTTCTATTAATATATGAATTAGTATAATAAGGGGGGAGGGGGGTGGGGGGGATCAAAATATGAATTATTATACAGGTAGATATTTTATTAATGTATTATATAATATTATAGGTAAAGTGTACAAATATTTATCGCTTATTATCTACTCTATCTAATGACAAAAAAATAGTTTATATATAATCCCTTAAAGAAATATAATAATAAATAATATTTTATCAAAATCTCGTGCAAGGCACGGATAATACACTAGTATATCATTTATAAACAACTTCTTTCCTTACATCGAGTTAGAAGGTAGGCGGGTAACAAGTTGCGTTGTTATCCCGACCCTTTTTGGATAGTAAAACTGATCCTCCTAAAACTACGTCTGAAGACCTGAGAGACACGACATTACAAGACCCGTTATACCCTCAGGAGAATCTCAACGACAACAGACGCAAGAAACTCAAACGTGTTAATAGCGAATGGAAGAAACATGTGCACAAAATAACTTAAGAAATGACATGTACAAAGTAATCTGTACATAAAAATTTTATTTACTATTTGATTGTATTTTTTTATAAGTTGGTAAAATGATTGGGACATGGGCTGGGCCTGTTAGAGTGTTAGGCCACTCAATGGGCTGCTCCCCTCCATTTTCTTATCTGGGTTAGGATGGGCCTTATGGGCCGAGCTCCAGGGGCTTGATGCAAACTATAAGATATAGTGTACATTTAAAAGAAAGTTGGTAAAATGGTGAGGAATTGGGCTGGTCCCCATTCACGTTCTATTCTGGGCTTGGATGCGGGCCTCTAGGTCTATAAGAATCAAAACTCAGAATCACATACGAACAAAATTTCAAGAACTTCGTAGTCTCAACGCTAGTATTGTCATCGCCGTTGATAGGAAAAGATGCAAATCTTCGTCAAGACTCTCACCGGCAAAACAATTACTTTGGAAGTCGAGAGCAGCGATACAATTGATAATGTCAAATCCAAAATTCAGGTCAGTGTTTCTTTCTCTTTCTGTTTGATTTTCTGTTCACCGTTTGAAACTCTTTGCCATGCCTGTATACTTATTTAGCTGCGATTGGAGTACAAAGAACAGATTATGAGAGGTAGAAATGGAAGGAAAGGTCGTTAAGAGGGAGAAACATATTGCGTTTTAGGGTTTAATGATTCTGGCTAAGAAAATTCAAATCTCTAGGTCACTTTAGTTTAATAAACCTCAAATGAATATTCCTTCTTATCAAGATAGTAATCGGGAATAATTAAGTTTTGACGTGTAAAAAATTTGAATTATTATATTACATCAGTTTATTTTTGTAAATCGATTCTTGTTTAATTGTTTTGCCGCGGATGAAGAGGATTTTTAGTGAATTGATGGCTTATGTAATGAAAAAAAGGTTTATAACATTTGAGAGATAGTCTGATACTTGTGGACAGTTTACCTTTACATGTTTCCATCGATGATCTAATACAAGTATAAGTTTTGCAGGACAAGGAAGGTATCCCTCCTGATCAACAGAGGCTGATATTTGCTGGCAAACAATTGGAGGATGGCCGTACTTTAGCAGATTACAACATCCAAAAGGAATCAACTCTTCACCTTGTCCTAAGGCTCAGAGGGGGGACAATGATTAAAGTGAAAACTCTCACTGGTAAAGAAATCGAAATTGATATTGAACCCACTGATACCATTGACCGTATCAAGGAAAGGGTCGAGGAGAAAGAAGGGATCCCTCCTGTACAGCAAAGGTATCTAGTTCTTTTTTTTATTCGTGTATGGTTTCTTACATTTTTTGCTTCATTCAATCACTAAATGAATGCCTTCATTGTTGTGTCCATGGTGAATCTGTGTGGTGGTTTAATCTGAAATTTTCTGCTTCCCTCTCAAGTCTCAACTATGCATTATCCCTCAACTTCTTGTAGTCGCTTTGTTGTTGGAGGCTTGAGCATATATAGACACAGTACTATTCTTCTATTTCATTTCATGACCATCGGTAATCTACCAATATGCAGGCTAATCTATGCTGGGAAGCAGCTTGCAGATGAAAAAACCGCCAAAGAATACAATATCGAAGGAGGTTCTGTTCTCCACCTGGTCCTCGCTCTCAGAGGCGGAAACCTCTGAAACTTTTAACATCCAACCAAATGGATGACCTCAACTTGTATGGTACTCATCTTCACCTTTGTTGCTTTTATTCATGTTTGCTCCTGAGTACAAACTTTGGATTGAAGAACACAAAACATAAACAAAATCTTGGAATATGTTTCTGAACTTGTACTCGAATGATGAAGGAACAATGATGTAATATGTGTCATAACTCGTAAGGCATGAATCAATTGACTCTACAAATATGCAGTGTGTATCCTAAATCTGTATGGCATTGTATCCTAAATGGGTGTTTGGAACACAGACATCACTCTAGTTGAGATTCAGATTTGGGACTTTAGATATGGAAGTAGCCGTTACATTCATGTGTGGTGTTAATCTTAAGGGAAAAATGACCGAAAATAATACAAACTATCACTTGTGAACCAAAAATAATATGAACTTTCAAAATTACTATCTCGTATACAAACTATGGACTAATAAACTAATTTTGATATGGTCAATATTTTTGGTCAAAATTATAGTGAATGTGCTAATGTCAAAATTGAAAATAAGCTTTGGGTTCAAAATATAATTTACAAAAAAATTGGAAAAAAAGTGTAAAAAATAAAAGAGAACGTTCTCCTTCTTCCCTGTGACTTCTGTGGAATGTCCCTGCAACTTCAAAACAAAATTTTTTTGAATGGAACGAATTTGATTTCACTAGTTTAGATGACGAATAAACGAATATTTCATTAGAATACCATTGTTATTGTTTTGTTTGATATTTATATGGTCAATTTTGGAGAACATCGTTTGATTTCTGCTTTCGATAATTAGGGTTTGAATCAAAAACCTTATTTCGTTAAATTGAATGGAATTGGTGGAAAACATGAGTCTAATCATGTGCTTACGACAATATATGATATAGATTTGCAAAATCACTTATTTAAATTTGATGATTAATTCTCAATACCTCTTATCTTCACATTTCTTCTATTTAAGATAATCATGGAGAAACAAAAGTATATCATCTCGAAATGACCCATTCATGGCTCATTTTGGTGCATTAGATTAGCAAATAATTAGATCGGTTTTATTTTAAGATTGAATCTGATGAGTATGAAAAAAAACTTTGAATGATAATGAAAGCAATAAGCAGAGATTCAGAGAACGGGAGCAAGAAGAAAATATTTTCTTTTATTATTACAATTTTTCTCAAACTTAATATAAATTACGTTTGTGGTCTAAAACTTTTGTTTGGTTGTAAAGCTAGCACATTTACTGAAAAATTTGGATAAAAATATTGACCATATTAAAATTGGTTTATTAATTCATAGTTTGTATACGAATTGGTAATTTATGAAGTTCGTATTATTTTTAGTTCACACGTAATAATTTGTATTATTTTTAGTCATTTTTCCTAATCTTAATAGCCAAAAGAAATTTTTTTTTAAAAGAAGAATTTTCTGCTGTCCTCATTGTACTTTAAAATTTTGTTGTTATGTTTTACATTCAACTTTTGCGCATGATCTCTAATTAGAGCAATAAAACTGCCCTTAAAAGTCAAATCATACTTGAGGGAACTTAGGGTCTGTTTGGCAGGAAGTTATAAGGTTTTTACAAGGACAAAAATTGCATTTGTCATCAGGGTGAGTAAAATATTCAATCCGGCTAGTCTATCTGCTAACTTGAATATCCGATCCAAAAATGTCCGTCAAATCCGACTCTATTTGTCTATATGAGAGTATGTTTTAGGGATGGAAATGGGTGCACAACCACCCGACCCAACCGATCACCCGACCGGAATATGTGGGTGAAAGCCCGAAAAATTCCTGGTGGTGGACAATTGGCGGGTGAAATTGATGGGTGGTGGGGTGGGTATTGGTGGAGGTCCACCCACCCGTCCCGTTTCACCCATTTAAATTATTAAAAAAAATATAAAAATATAAAACCCTAAATTCCTAATATCTAATTTGGGAAAGAATTGGTAAACAAGCATCCGCTTTGTGCCTGATCCCACCTCTCTTTATTGCTTCGACTATTAGCCTTCACGCCCCAATTGTAGTTGCAGTCTTCGCCAACGGCGGTTCTTCCTTCACTGCTCGCCGACTTCATCTTTGACCTTCACGCTCGTAGTCGAAGTACCTCTCGCCGCTCTTCCTTCTCCACTACTGATACCGTCTTCAACTTTATATGGAGTCAACATTGCTTTGCCTTCACGCCGCAATTGAAAATTCATTATCATAGGTTTAAATTTGATGTTCCTAGTAATGATGAGTTGGTGTGGATTGAAAATATTTGCTCGAAATTGTATAAGTTTCACAAGGTGACAAATATTTTTCCCGGAAGAAACTACCCAAAAACTTCTAGATTATTTGGAAGAAGAAAGCTAGTGTAAGTCATGAGTTGGAGCACTATTATCTTCAAGAAGCTCTATTATGTGATAGTAAAGATTTTGATGTTCTACCAATACTCAGTTGGTCTAGTGGGATGTGGTGTTAGGCTCCTTAAGTGTTTAGCTTGGAGATTCGAGTTCGAATCCTCCTGGCGGCATGTATGGAAAAATTGATATTGGGAGGGTATCCCCCAGCAATGGGCCACGACTTTCTACCCGACCCGGACGTAGAGCGGCTAAGCCGATCGAACCGGGTGGTCTCCGAATTTACCATTACCAAAAAAAAAAAAGATTTTGATGCTCTTATCTTTTGGAAAACTAATCTAGAGTGTCCAACTTTCTAAAAGATTGCAAAAGATATTTTGGTATTTTCCGTGTCTACTGTGGCTTCTGAAAGTGCTTTTAGTGTGAGTGGACTAGTGGTGAGTCCTCTTCTTTTTTTAGTGTGAGTGGACTAGTGGTGAGTCCTCTTCCGAAAATGTTTCTAAAATTAGATTGGGAGCAATTATGCAAGCGAGCATACTTATTTATACAAATAACCTCTTCTTTTTTACTTATGATATCTCCCTTTCATGATTTTTAATTATAATTTAGGTTTTTCGCTCAATGCAAAAGTAGTTGGTACTATATTGGAGGACGTTGATGTTGAAGATTATGCATGAAAGTGTATACCCCATATTGTATACTTTCGACATTCAAATTTTAATTAATGATTAAGTTTGATTTTTTTATTATTGTTTTTTTACTTTTTTTATTTTGTTAAGTTGTTGAAATGGATCGCTATATCGAGCTTTAAAAGAGGTTCATTTGATTTATATTGGTTTATTTTTGTTGTATGCAAAAATATTGTGTTTGGTGTTATCATTTTGGTTTGTATTACTTGGAATCTTTTCGTTGGTTTATCATGTTGCACAATATTTCGTTCTTTGATAATTTTGATTTGTGTTATTTCAAAATTGAAAATTGTCATACACTTCCACAATTCTAAAAACGAAAGAATTACTTCACACCCGACTACTTCACCCGAACCACCCGATCACCCGGTGGGTGATGGGTGGATGAAATATGGGTGAAGTGTTAGGTGGGTGATGGGCGGGAGGTGGGTGACAACTTGAGTAAGGTGGGTGGTTGGTGGAATTGGTACAACCATCCATCAACTGACCCGTTTGGGCCGTTTTCATTCCTAGTATGTTTTGGATCACCGGATCGGTTATATCCAATTGATCGGATATGGATATCCAAATAGATATTCAATATGGTCAAATGTGTGTAGATTATCAATATTCTCGGATTAGATTTGGATAAGACTTTATCGGATCAATCCGATTACACACCTTGTGTGAGTATGTGTCATATATGTAGAATTTTCTTAACCAACTACATCCTTTTTTCCCCTTCCTTATTTGGTTAGTACGGGTTTGACTTGCTCTATTTTTCTAACTTGACCGTAATGTTTGAAAGTTTTCTTGCTTTCTCAAAGAAATTTCTTATTAGATTCAAACAGAGTTGACCCTCTCTTTCCTTTTTTACCTAATCCTACACTCCTAGCCGTTTATAAAGAAGGATTCAACTTTCAAGTTGTTTGAGATTTTTTCTAATCATAAAAGAAATATACCTCTAATATAATAGAATTACGATTTTACAACAAACTCTCTGATAAAACACATGAATGATCTCAAAGACAAAATGTTGATTATTGTTTTTAGAATATTTTGGTAATGGAGATTTACCCCATCAGTGTAGCGAGTTGATATTTCCGATCTTCAATCTTATAAACAGAATAGATCCAATATATATATATATATATATATATATATATATATATATATATATATATATATATATATATATATATATATATATATATATATATATATATATATATATATGGAGTGAATTATAACGGGTGTCAACACGGATCCAATCAACAATATATATAGTTTTTGAGTAGATATTTTTAATGTCGTAAAAGATGTAAATAGCCTTATTGCCTTCCACATGACTGAGTGTTTAGTATATTTTTGAATCCTTCCTAGTTCATTTCCATCGTTGACAATTACACAAGGCAGTTTACGCAATCCTCCCGGTTTCAAGCTTCGATTTCGTCACCAACAGCTAATGTAGGGCTTCGATTCGGCAGATCCAGAGGATTCAAAACAACACTTCACAAATCTAGGGTTAGGTTCATATCAGATACAAGAAAGAAGGTGAGAGATTCCGCCGGATATGGTTGAACATGCTACCGGAGGTGTTAGTGGTGGGAGAACCATTCCGTTTTCAGCGCTTGTATTAGGTCGTTTCGCGGAGTGAAGCCCTCTTGTTTCTGGAACTTGGAGGCAAGGATAGATAATGGAGAAATAAAGTGGGAAAATTGGCCTTGTTAACTGTGTTCCGGGAGGTTGAATTTTGGGATAAAGAGTGGGACTGAAAATTCTAGAGATTTGTTCTTCTTTGTATGACTTGCTCTCGATTTATCTTTGATTTCCGTCGGAGAAGAATCTTAACTTCCACCGGATGTTAAATTTTGTGGAAGGAGGAGGATAAGCGTATGAAATGAGAATGGATATTGAGATCAAGTTGCATATAATGAAGGGTAAGAGGAGAAAGTTTATATAATTAAAACCTAAAATCTCTTAGAATCTTCAATTTGTAGTTTTCTGAAATCTTGATTTCAAACTCAAATCTTTAACAAAACTACAATCTATCTATATACATATATTAAAGCAGAAGCGCATTCACACCACGTGTCACTCTCTTATAAACTTTGTACCACGTGTCATTTTCTCGTGCATTTGTATTTTATAATTATTCTAAATTAATAAATAACAAAATATGATTGATATAGACAATAATAATGATTGATATAGACAACAATATTGTTTTCATATTTATACTTACCACAATCTTCAATATACCTTTATGATATTCTTATAAAAAAAAATGATTTTATTTTTGACTTTTATTTATATGATAGTTAGATAATTTCTTATTCTAAGTTAATAAATAAACAAAATATTATTAATATTGATAATAAATATATTATTTTCATTTTTATCCTTACCACAATTTTCAACATATTTTTATGATATTCTTATCAAAAAAAGATTGATTTTTTAAAATTTGATTTATATGATGATTTGACAATTTTTTATTCTAATATTGATTAGGAAATAATTGCTAAATTAACAAATGTATAATTTATAATATAAATGTTACATCTTCTTTGTTTTTAAACATAATATTTAAAACTACCTAAGATAAAAAAAAATTATTTATAAATTTTAAGAAAATTATTTACCCAATAAAATTTAAAATTATACCCATGCTTTGGCACGGAAACTACACTAGTACATTTTACAAAGCAACAACTAAACATAGCATCAAAAGAGTGGGGTTAGGTTAAATTTTTTTTAAAAAAATCTCCTAACCTAAACAACTAAACACACCCTTAGTATAAATGGTAAAGTATATAAGATGGATGACTCTTGACGCCATATCGTTTGGACATCCTATTAGACTCGGACGTAAAGTTTATGTCACGCGGTTTCTTTGTTGTTCTATAATCTTTGATTTCTCGTTTAACCTTATTAAAGGATCAATCACTTATGATTTTGAAAAGATAAAAAGATCTACAAAAAAAAGGTGTTGGATTTTCAAAGTGTTAAAAAAACTCGCAATCCGACTACGCTGTTATTCAAAATAATTCTAATCAATAGGCGATTATAGGTTGTTTGTAATTTGAATAATCATTAGATTTTGGGGGCTTACGGTTAGCTTTGTCATCCATTTTTTATTTGGGTGCTAACGACATGTGAACTTTGTCGGCACCAAATAAAATTAAAGTTCACACACATAATACGTCAAAAAAACCCCCAATGTTTTAAATACTTTTAGGTATGTCTCTAAACCATTGGTATATCGGACAAGTATTATATTTTGTGACAAAAGTAAGACTTTATAAGGGGAATTACTATTATGAGAATAATAAATTAAAATTGATTATTTCACCCTTATTAATTTTATCCATCCATTTTACTTTTTTCCATTGCCCTTATCTCTTTTACTCCTCATCCCCACATTTAATTAAAAAAAAATCTCATGTCCTTGACTAATGATGATATTAGTCGTCGATTTATGAATAACAACAATTAATTTTTAATATAGTTATTTTTTTTCTTGCCTTTATTTACAACATTGACAACATAATGATCATTATATTGGTGGAAAGACTTTCTTTACAATCCAAGTGATGACACTAATGAAATTAATGCGTGTTTTGTTAAAAGAGTTAAATAAATTTCAGTTTTTGTTTGTATCTTAGTACAAATAAAAGAATATATGATTGCATTTTTTCAAAAGAGGTAAAATTGTCATTTCATTACACAATTTCTACACGGTAATATGTACACAATAACATTTTGGCCCGAATTTCTCTTCTTGTCTGAATTCACCTGTTTTTTTCCGGATCAGGTTGGCCCGGAAATGATCAAGTCTACTCTCGTTCAGAGTAGACTTGATCATTCTCAGGACAACAAAGACTGAGTATTTTTTTAACGATAAATTAGAAAGATAAAGTAGGTGAATAATTTACCTTGTAAATTAACGTTTAACATTCATATAAACATTTCACTCTACAACTCTTCATGCAATAATTCACATTAGAAACACGTGTGACATTTGTGCACAAAATATCTTAATAAATGACATGTACAAAGTAATTTGTACATAAAATTTTTATTTACTATTTGATTGTATTTTTTTATAAGTTGGTAAAATGATTGGCACATGGGCTGGGCCTGTTAGAGTGTTAGGCGACTTAATGGGCTGGTCCCCTCCATGCTCTAATCTGGGTTAGGACACGGGCCTTATGGGCCGAGCTCCAGGGGCTTGATGCAAACTATAAGAAATGGTGTACATTTAAAAGAAAGTTGGTAAAATGGTGAGGAACTCTAGGGCTATAAAAATCAAAAACTCAGAATCACATACGAACAAAATTTCAAGAGCTTCGTAGTCTCAACGCTAGTATTGTCGTCGCTGTTGCTAGGAAAAGATGCAAATCTTCGTCAAGACTCTCACCGGCAAAACAATTACTTTGGAAGTCGAGAGCAGCGATACAATTGATAATGTCAAATCCAAAATTCAGGTCAGTGTTTCTTTTTCTTTCTGTTTGATTTTCTGTTCACCGTTTGAAACTCTTTGCCATGCCTGTATACTAATGTAGCTGCGACTAGAGTAGAAAGAACAGATTATGAGAGGTAGAAGTGGAAGGAAAGGTCGTTAAGAGAGAGAAACATACTGCGATTAGGGTTTAATGATTCTGGCTGAGCAAATTCAAATCTCTAGGTCACTTTAGCTTAATAAACCTTTAATTGATATTCCTTCTTATCAAGATAGTAATCGGGATCATGTGTAAAAAATTTGAATTATTATGTTACATCGGTTTATTTTTGTAAATCGATTCGTGTTTAATTGTTTTGCTGCGGATGAAGAGGATTTTTAGTGAATTGATGGCTTATGTAATGAAAAAAAAGGTTTTTAACATTTGAGAGATAGTCTGATACTTGTGAATAGTTTACCATTACATGTTTCCATCGATGATCTAATACAAGTATAAGTTTTGCAGGACAAGGAAGGTATCCCTCCTGATCAACAGAGACTGATATTTGCTGGCAAACAATTGGAGGATGGCCGTACTTTAGCAGATTACAACATCCAAAAAGAATCAACTCTTCACCTTGTCCTAAGGCTCAGAGGGGGGACAATGATTAAAGTGAAAACTCTTACTGGTAAAGAAATCGAAATTGATATTGAACCTACTGATACCATTGACCGTATCAAGGAAAGGGTCGAGGAGAAAGAAGGGATCCCTCCTGTGCAGCAAAGGTATCTAGTTCTTTTTGTATTCGTGTTTATGGATTCTTACAATTTTTTGCATCATTCAATCACTAAATGAATGCCTTCATTTTTGTGTCCATGGTAAATCTGTCAGGTGGTTTAATCTGATAATTTTCTGTTTCCCTCTCAACAATGCATTATCCCTCAACTTCTTGTGCCGCTTTGCTATTGGAGGCTTGCAGCATATATAGACACAGAACTATTCTTCTATTTCATTTCATGACCATCGGTAATCTACCAATATGCAGGTTAATCTATGCTGGGAAGCAGCTTGCAGATGAAAAAACTGCCAAAGAATACAATATCGAAGGAGGTTCTGTTCTCCACCTGGTCCTCGCTCTCAGAGGCGGAAACCTCTGAAACTTATAACATCCAACAAATGGATGACCTCAACTTGTATGGTACTCATCTTCACCTTTATTGCTTTTATATCTTTTGTTCATGTTTGCTCCTGAGTACAAACTTTGGATTGAAGAACACAAAACATAAACAAAATCTTGGAATATGTTTCTGAACTTGTACTCGAATGATGAAGGAACAATGATGTAATATGTGTCATAACTCATAAGGTATGAATCAATTGACTCTTCAAATATGCAGTTTGTATCCTAAATCTGTATGGCATTGTATCCTAAGTAGGTGTTTGGAACACAGACATCACTCTAGTTGAGATTCAGATTTGGGACTTTAGATATGGAAGTAGTCGTTACATTCAAGAGCTTCTTGTTTTTAATGTGTTTTTGGAAAATTTAACAGAAGATTTGGTCTCCAACTCTTTCTTTCATTTGTGGTCTTAATCTCATAGCCAATAGGTTATTTTTTTAAAAATGAATTTTCTGCTGTCCTCATTGTACTTTAAAATTTTGTTGTTCTGTTTTACATTCAAAATTTCCGCATGATCTCTAATTAGAGCAACAAAACTGCCCTTAAAAGTCAAATCATACATGAGGGAACTTAGGGTCTGTTTGGCAGGAAGTTATAAGGATTTTACAAGGACAAAAATTGCATGTGTCATCAGGGTCAACAAAAATATTCGATCAGACTAGTCTATCTGCTAACCCGAATATCCCATCCAAAAACAATCCAAATCCGACTGATCGGATATGGATATCTAAACTGGATATTCAATATGGTCAAATGTGTAGATTATCTGGATATTCTCAGAGGATAAGACTTTATCGGATCAATCCGATTACACACCCCGTGTGAGTATGTGTCATACCCCGTGTGAGTATGTGTCATTTATGTAGAATTTTCTTAACCAACTACATCCCTTTCTTTTTTTTTTCCCCTTCCTTATTTGGTTAGTACGGGTTTTGACTTGCTCTCTCTTTCTAACTTAACCGGAATGTTTGAAAGTTTTAATGCTTTCTCAAAGAACTTTCTTATTGGATTTAAACAGAGTTGAGCCTCTCTTTCATACTAGAATAGTTTGTCAAGGAATTAGACACTAATAATATCCTACTCATGATAATTGGTTCTCCGATTTACAGGTACTTTAATTTACCTTTTATGCAAGACCTACGTATTGATAATGTGTCAATCTTATGACAAACGTAGTTCAGGTGCGTGCACCAACGGTTATAAATTCAAATGGTATATAATTTCAAAACAATCTGGTTTTATATTTGTCAAATCCCATTTTGTTTTAATAGGTTGTTCAATTAACAAGTTTATTTTTAATTAATCGTTTCAGTATTGAAAGAATCCTACCCAATTTTTTGTCTAACACAAATGGGTATGCATATCTATAATAGTTTGTCAAGGAATTAGACACTTTGTACAACACAAATGGGTTTATCTTTAACAATCTGCTTTCATACTAGAAAAGCATCTACAAGACTCTCCGTCCAACACAAATGGGTATATAATTATTAATTTGTTTGAAGATCAGAAAGACTGCTACTAGACTCTTCATCCAACGTAAGTGGGTCTAAATTAAATGATATTGCAGTCTCTTGGTCAACACAAATAGGTATGTTTTGAATACCCTTATAAAAACTTTTAATTTTCGTAACATCACTTATTCTTGCACATCCTCTGGTTGCAATCTTTTTCTTGATTATTGTTGGGGAGTATCTACGTTACTTTTTTCGAATACTAGAAAAAAAACTATTAACAGTATGCTCCACATCTCATCCAACTTAATCTCTAGTAAGCGGACGACAAGAAGAAAAATGAAGAATGTGATTAGTGAGGTTGAGAAAGGCCGAAAGACAAATATCAAGTTATTAAGGATGAATGTGAGTCTAGTAATTGTGAGAGAAAATAGAGAATGTGTCTCATTGGGAGCAACTTAGCCGACGCTTGCGGTTTAAATTCTCGACTAGACGAAATCATTGTCGGTTTGACTCCTCTCATTAAACAAGGCTTGTCACTAGGATGGTTTGACTCCTCTCTCCCTTAGCTACGTCTAGGTGATGACAAACTGACAAGAGTATGTGTGAAGTTTAACAAAAATTGGTGTTGTAAAGTGATCAAGGAGAAAATGGGGAAGATAATTTAACAACTTTCTCGGAGTTTTTGAAGGCGGTGGTGTGCATGGTGTCTCCAAGAAGTTTCCAGAAAGGAAAACCTTGGAAGCTTTGTTGTGTATACATGTTTAAGAGAGACATACGAAGGAGAGTAGGGGGTATCTGTGAAAAGCAAGCTTTTACTCCAACCTCCACAAAGTCATGTTCCTAAGTTCGGCAAAAATATTCGCTTTTAGGGTCTTTGTAAGAGACAAGCTACTTTAGTTTGATTCGGAAAATGGTCGGTTAGTTCACTTTTATAAACGAGTGAATCGTGAACACATTCAGAGATCGTATGAGATTTAGGCCCGGCTCAGGCTAAAACTCGGTTCATTTGTCTAAAATAACACTATAGGGCAAGCATATTAATCGAGCTACTCGAACTCGCCTCTGTAAAATCTTGGATCATTCTCCTTCAATTTCAAAACGAGACGAATATGAACGCATTTTTAAATCTCGTTTAAAACTTAAGTTCGGCTAATTTATTAGTGAAGTTCACTTCGCAAAGTCAATCATTTAACACATCAATTTAGATTGTTCATTGTAATTTCACATTCACAAAATCAATTTTGTGGGATATTGAACTGATTTTGTTTCATGTAATTTTCACATCTAATCCATATAGCCTTTCTTTTAGTTTAAACATTCAATACAATTTGATTCATGTTATATTCACATTCACAAAGTCGGTCATCTAACACATTGACTTGAATTTGATACATCTAATTTTCACATTCACTTTACAAAAATCTGTCATTTGGGACATTAAATTGAAATTTTGATTTATTCAATTTTCACATTCATTTAGTTGGGACAAAACTATCATCGATGATCAAGCACTTGGCCTCTAACAAGGCATTCTTAAAGCAATTAATCTCAAGATTTAATGCATAATTATCGAGGGTTATAGTATATCGGTCATTAAACACATCTTTAGAGAAATCAATGGAGTTGATGACAAAGTAAAAAGACTATCATTTGCAAGGATGCATTAGAAAAGACTACATGTCGTATGTAACCCCAATCCCTAATTGTTTACTTTGGAATGACATAACATCGTATTTATATGTGCTTAGTGAGGTTTTGGATGAATTAATCTCAATCCCTAATCGTTTACCTTTTTGAATTTTGACCCCTGAAAACACCTGTTTTCCACTCGATCGTGGTTACCTGCTAGGTTTGTCAAGAATAACAAGCACATGATTGAACTTTATGGATCTACCATCGTTATTAGAATTGAGAGTGATCTCCCCATTCCCAATGACAATGCGATATTATTTTGATAAAACAATATCGCCCTTGGTTGTATAATGTATGAGATTAGCCTGTCGCTAAATTAAAAAAAAAAGTTAGTATGCATATAGCTATGTAAATGAACAATAACTTTTTTTTAAAAAATATAAGTAAAATAATAGCATATTGCTTGAAAAGATGTAATCCATCGCATGTATCTCACAAATACATTATATGCATCACATTTGCGACATAACATAACTTCAATCTCATAATTTGAGCCTTCAACTAAGTTGTCAATTCGGATGACCGTTATTGAACTTGAATGTTCAACCATTTTTGTGGTGAAAGATAAGCCTGTATGGAATTGAAATGATGACATGAAGAAATAGAATTGAAAGGGTATATACACATTATTAGTGTTTTATATTTATGTGGTCCTTGTAACTATTTTTTATACAATATATTATTGCTTTCAATTAGTGTTAAAATGTTACAAAAGTTTATATTTGAGGGATTAATATAGTTTTTGACATTTTTTATTCACACGACATTAATTATAGAGATTTTTTTTATAGTATCGCAAATTTGGAATTTCTTTTGATATCAAACTCCTTAACTTTATATGAAATTGAAATGATATCTTGATATTTTAAGCATATTATATTATATTGTACATGAAGTGACTTGATGATTTTAGAAAAGATTATATTGTACGGTTTTCAATTTGATGTTTCAAAAGATTGATTTAGTTATCTCACTAGCAGCGTCATTGCCCCAAGCGCAAAGATTATCAAAATTGATGTTTCAATTTGATGTAGGCTTTTATGTGGTGACATTTCTCTGTTTCATTTTCTCCCTTAATGGAAAAGTCAACAGAGATACTTTTGAGGAGGTGGTGACCAAATCAAAACAACAATTATCAAAATGAAAGCTAATTCTCTCTCACAAGAGGGGCGATCTATCTTGATAAAATCAAACATTTGTGCAAAACCGAGTTTTATCATGCAATCCTTCCTCCTCCCAACACACATCCATAATGAATTGGATAGGGTAAATAGACAATTTTACTGAAATAAAGGACCAGAAAGTACACTCTCCATAGGATGGGATGAAATATGTAAACCAAAAGAAAAAGGGGGTTTAGGAATCAGAAAATCCAAAGACACAATTGTTGCTCTACAATATAAACTTATATGGAAGATACTAGCGGAACCAGACAATGTCTGGGTACGAGTTGTATCAGAAAAATATTTAAAGGGCAAAAACATCTTGGAATATACCCCAAAAGGAAATAGTTCTTGGCAATGAAAAAAACTGTTAAGTTTAAAAGAAAATTTCAAAAAACGATTACGATGGCAAGTGGGAAATGGAGAGTATATCAAAGTTTGGACAGACAACTGGATAATGTCAGATCCTATCATTGATTTGGTACCTAAACACACAAACATTAATACCGATCTTAGGGTTTGTGACCTAATATCCTCAAGTAAAACTTGGGACATGGAAAAAATTAAGAACACCTTGGTGGCCACATTCCGAACTCAATATTATCCAAATTTGAAACAATCCAAATCACGACCAATAATTGTACAAATAGACTTTATTGGACACCGGACAAATTTGGGTGGTTCTCTACAAAATCTGCTATGGACCTACTACATAATGAAAAAAGAATGTCAAACTATGACTGCTCATGGATCTGGAAGTTGGACATTCCCCCAAAAATAAAAAACTTTGTATGGAAGATCACAAAAAGAGGTCTACAAACTAAGGAGAGACTAAGAATCCAAAACATTGCAGTACCGATGGATTGTGTCTTGTGTAACCATAACCTGGAAGACCTAGGACATTTGTTAATTGAATGTCCGATAACAAAACAAACTATGACAGACATGTTACCGAATTTGGGTAACATCATTAACACAATCAATTGGAACCCATATCGACCAAGTGAAACAATAAACCACTTAAGAGACAATCTTGAATGGAAAGACTTAAGGATACTGTTTTTTATTTGGTGGAGTGTGTGGTACTTCAGAAACCAAATAATCTTCAATAAAGATGATTTCATGAAAACAAATAATATCAAGGAATTTATATTATTCCATATCGAAACATGGATGGAAGCTAAGAAAAAAGAAGAAAACGATGATCCAACTAAGAAAGTACAACGCAGTAGGAGGAAAAAGAAAAATATAAAATGGGAACCTCCTAATAACGAATTTGTGAAACTCAATTTCGATGGGTCTAAAATGACTAATGGTTCAGCTGCGTTTGGTTTCATCATACGAGACCAGAATGCTAAAGTCATTTCGGTAGAATATGGAAAACTTTCAAATGTGTCGGTCTTTGAAACTGAATCACATGCACTCTTAAAAGGGTTGCTTAAGCTAAAAGAATTAGGATTGCAAAAGATTGAAATCGAGGGAGACAATCTTTGTGTGATCAATTGTGTCATGGGTATCTGGAAATCACCATGGCAAGCAGAAATACTCATCGGTGACATTATGTTTCATGTGCAGTCTTTCGAGGAAGTCCGGATCAAGCATATTTTCAAGGAAGTCAACACGGTGGCTGATGCCCTTGCTGCTCTTGGCCAGTCACACCCTGCTGCAAATGCTGATATCCCTCAAGTAATCAATGAGCTCATCCTTTAGGACTCTGCTCGACGGCCCGTCTCAAGGATTGGGGCTTGACGTCTCAGCACGTTCGTTGTCTTCTGCCAGAGATGACCCATCGGGCTGCTAGCTTTCTATTTAGTGCCCCGAATTGCTTTCCTTGTAACAAAAAAAAAAGATTGATTTTGTTATGTAAATGAACAATAATTTTTTTTACAAAAATACAAGTAAAATAATACCATATTGCTTGAAACGATGTACTTCGTCTCATGTATGTCCCAAATACAATATATGCATCTCATTTGCGACATAACATAACTTCAATCTCATAATCCGAGTCTTCAACTATATTGTCAATTCAGATGACCGTTGTTGAACTTGAATGTTCAACCATTTATTCATGGTAAAAGTTAACTCTAAATTGAATTGAAATGATAGTTTGAGGAAGCTGGTGAGAGTATAAATTATAATGGAATTAACTGGGTATATATATATTAGTGTTCTATATTTATGTGGTCCTTGTAACTTTTCTTTTTACATCTATTGCTTTCATTTAGTGTTTAAAATGCATATTATTTATTGCATGATCACAATTATGAAAATTTTCTTGATAGCAAACCTTAGTTTTATACGAAATTGAAATGATAGTTTGACATTTTAATCATATTATATTGTATTGTATATAAAATTGATATGATGATTTTAGAAAAGATTATATTGTACGGTTTTCAATTTAATTTTTGAAAAGATTGATTTACATAATTATAGGGCATTCATTGTAGAGAATTTACAAGTATAATCAATTTTATATTGGAAAGTCAATTTTTACATTGTAGTGCCAAGTGTGATCATATTACATTTTATGATGCATGACATTAATAGGAAAAAGTCTATTTCTATACATAGATAGAAATATGATACTCACCATAGTCATTTCAATTTATGTAGCAACTTATTTTTATATGCTATATAGATATAAATATAGAAGATAGATAATTGCAAAAAATGTTGTTATATAGTTAATTGTAAAATAATGTAGTACCTAAGATTTGGGATTAGTTGTTAGGATGATCTCATACCATTAAGCTATATGTAATTCTTGTAATCATTTTTATCAATATTTAGTATGTAAGTATGATTATAATCACAATTATGAGAGCATTTATTAGGAAAAAAACTTACTTTATATGGCATTATAATCATATTATATTATATTTAAATTTGAGTTGATGATTTTAGAAAAGATTATATTGTACAGTTTCAACTTTGAATTTTGAAAAGATTGGTTTGCAAGGCATTGATTGTAGAGAATTTTCAAGTATGATCAATTAGATATTAGAAAGCATTAATCAATTTTGTATTGTATTAACCAAGTATGATCAAATTACATTGTTATGATGTATGACATTAATAGGCAAAAGTCTAATAAGCTATATGTAATATAGATATAGATATAGAATATATAAATAATTGCAAAATATGTTGTCATATAGTTAATTGTAAAATAATGTAGTTCGTAAGGTTAGAGCCTAGGACCTATTGGTTGTTAGAATGATCTCATATCATTAAGCTATATGTAATTTTTTTTAGTTATTTTCATCAATGTTTATTATATATGTATAATTTTAATTATAATTATGAGAGCATTTATTAGGAAAAAAACTAATTTTATAGACTATATGTAATTTTTGTAGTTTTTTTTCTTCAACGTTTATTATATAAGTATAATTATAATCGTAATTATGAGAGCATTTATTAGACAAAAAGCTTATTTTATATATTTTATATACACCCTTAATGGTTATTTGTAATAACAAAATCATACATAACCTTTTTCTTGTCAACTAATTTTCTTTTACGGCATAAAAATATCATTGTACCCCTGTGTATGAAACTAATTTATAATTTATTGTCATTGAATTTGTTTTTTCAAGGAATTGTTTTAATTTGATTGTAGCTTGGATGTAATTGTTCAACCGACAATGAATCTCGTCTTTATAGTATTGTCGAATCAATGTGAATGAAGGGAAATTGATTAATAACAAAAATCAAGATCTTTCTTTGGAAATTTTCAAAAAACGGGTTATTTACTAGAGCAAATTGTCGAAAAGAAAATTTACAATTGTTTTGCTATGTGAGTTGTGTAATTATCACTTTGAGGATCCCTACTACCTAAATTTTGATTGATCACAGTCTCACACACAATAGATTACTAATAGTATTGATAAAATAATATCACATATAATAAAATATACTATACACGAACATAAAAACCAAATGAGATATTGAGTTTGTTAGGTTGAATGAGATTATTGTAGATGAAGGTGAAGGTTAAAATTTTTGATGGTGAATATTAAGAAGATGAAAAATGGGATGATGATGAAAGGATGAAATATAAAATTTATTGAGTTGATTGTTTAGTACGAAAGAGATTATAGGTGAGATTACAAATAAAGGGTATTAAATGTGTATTTTTAATTAGGTTTATGCACCTCACATGATGTTCTTGTTGTGCACAAAGACGTTTATACTTTTCGTTTATACTTTGGCTCGCCCGAACTTATTTTTGCTGAAGTTTAAGTTAATTGTAGCGAAAGCGTAAGCAAAAATTGAAATAAGTAGCTGATTGAACTAGCTGATTTATTTTGATAAGCTTGTTGAGCGTTTGGGAAGAACGAGCTTATCGAAGCTGATGGAAATGTAAAATGACGAAAAATCCCTTCATTAATAATGTAATGATATGTTTTTTGTTACCATGTAATAGTTGTTGTTATATAATAAAAATACAACATTAATAGTATAAATAGATATTTAAAAGTTATAATATTATATCCATATTATTGAAATATACATTCTTGTAGTATTGATGGAAACGTAAAAATATACATTTTTAAATAGATATTTAAAAATTATAGTATTTAATATAGGTTATTGAAATATTATATCCATATTATTGTTATAAAAATACAACATTATTGAAATATACATTCTTGGGTATAAAAAAATTATCTCAAACTAATAGATAATTAACAAATCTTTTCAATTATCTCATTTGTATAATTAGAAAATAAGTCAAAAAAATTAAAAATATGTCAATAGTGGGTGTGTAACTTATTGCACGAAGACTTGGTTTACGACCGGTATAAAAGAGAAATAGAGGACACCCTTGTTCGACAAATCCGAGAGAAATAGAGAACAATACACTTCCTCAAAGTCTTGGTTGTTCGTGACACCTTCTTCGACCGGAGATGAGCAGCCAAAAAAATATTTCGGGTAAAATTTTAACATTTCCTTTCCTGTTCATTGATTCGCATTACAACGATATTAGGGTTCATATGCCCCTTGTTGGTTATTGTTTCTAGGGCTAGGCACAAATCCCGGGCCCGTCCCGGTCCCGTCTCGATCCCGTTCCGGTCCCGTCTCGATCCCGGTGGTTTTGCATCTAAAAATTTTAAATCCCGTCCCATCAAAAATATTGCGGGACGGGATATGGGCCTTACCTTCCTCGTCTCGCAAGGCCCGTCCCGTCCCACATATATTAAAATTTAAATATAAATTGAATAATTAAATATATAAACCTAAGGAGTAGTAATCATTATGAAATTTTGTTATTATAAATTAACAATTGTCTAAATTCATTTATAAAGGGCAAAGGAAAATTGAACTCAGATGCGACATTGTTTAAATAGTAATGATAATTATGTAATTTTGTTCTTATATTTTATTTTGGATGTTTAGATTTGACAAGTTAATTTTGTTTTGTAAACCTTGTTGCGACATTCTATTTTGATGTCTTTCGTTTTAAGGATATCAATGAATATTTGCTTTCGTAAATTGTTAATTTTAAAACGAAAAGGCGAAAAGAAATTTTATATAGATTATGCGGGATAAGGTTTGTCCCATCCCGTCCCGTCCCGGTCCCAACCGGGATAAGGCCCAATGGTTTTTAGTAAAAAAACTCAAGGCCCGTCCCGGTCCCGTCCCATATATAATGGCCGGGATGGAACGTGGGATGACCTTAATCCGTCCCGTCCCGTCCCGTCCCATGCCCAACCCTAATTGTTTCTGCCAAATTTTTTTTATTGTTACAACCTTGTTTATAGAAGCTTTTGATAATTATGTGGATCTTCTTTTGGTTCATTGAAATCATGTTAGGTTTGAACACGATCTGTTTTTGTAAATTGAAATTAGGGTATGCGTAGTTGAGCATTGAGCCTAAACATGATATGTGTAAATTGAAATTGAAATTGAAATTGAAATTGAAATTAGGGTGTCTAAACTTGAATGTGTCTATAAACTAAAATTAGGGTGTTCTCTGTTACTTGAAATCAGGCATTTTGTGAACTTGTTGTTATGTGTGGTTAATATCGAGTTCATTAAAAATTAGGTAGGAAATCAGGCGTTTTGTGAACTTACAAATCTGATATACTTGAAGGAGAGTTAAATTCACATTTAGATTATTTCAGCTTACAAATCTCTATTAATGTGCAATATGTTTTTGTTTAAAATCTAGTTCTTCATAAATTAAACAAAGTATTTGATTGTTACAAGTCTTAGAGTAAAATTTCAAGTGATTGATAATGCTCCAGGAAAAAAAAAGTTTAATTGGATTGATGAGTCAACTAGGACGTTGTTGAGGGTTTGCATTCATTATTAAAAGGTCCATGGCGCTGAACAACCATTTAGTTGGGATGAAATTTATACTACTTCAGTGAATTAATTATGTAACACCCCAAATCCGTAGGACTCGAGGTACTACTAGGCTAGGATCTCACAATGGATCATGACCCTAGCCTGAAAACAAGTTCATTGAATCTTACAACAAAGCACCAATAGATTAAATACAAAACATCAAATTGTTATAAAAGTATCAAAAGGTTTATACAAGTACTGCTGAGTACAACAAAACATAACCATATACATAGTCAAAGATCCCATCCCACGAAGACGACCCGGTGTTCGGAGCCCTCAACAGATCACCCCTCTGGATCACTCTGAAGTTCTCCTAACCTGCAAAGGATCTACAATACGGTATAAAACCGTTAGCTAACCATACACATATATAAGAGATGCAGAGCACAAACACACATCAAAGAATATTAAACACGTCAACATGATATCACACATTTACCCGGTTCATTATCTTTATAAAGTTCAACACTCAACTCATATATATATATATATCCATATAAACATATGTGACACGAGGAATATACAATCCTCGCCTCTGGGTCCAATAGCCAGCTGGAATGGTGCCTGGAACACCTCTCCGTGTACCCTAAGGGAATGGAGAGTGCCCGAACCGTTTACCAGGTTTGGTCTGCCTACAGAGAACCTCACAGACTCCCGGCGGGATGAAAGGGCAAGTTATCACAGCCCTACAATGGGCAAGCAATATATCATAGATCGGTAATAAACCATAACGCATGCTATCAAGCATATACCACACACCACTCATGCACACATCCAATATAGGGATGACAACTAAGTAAGTCCTACGGACTTACCTCAACCTCGAAGTCGTCTCAACTCGATCAACCCTCAAACACGGTCCACTCCAATCTGGAGGATAATACTGCCTAGCAACTAGGCATAACGAAGCATACTCATCAACCATCTATCCTCAACATATACCTAGCATGCTACTACCACTCATACTAGAAAAGGAAAGGATCTACCTGACTCTAGGTAGATCTGGGACAAGACGCACCTGCGTGACACAAGAGATGCAGGGGCGGAACAAGGTAATCCGCAGGCGCGGCAGGACACAGCCGCGGGCGCGGTGACAAAGGCTGCAGGCACGGCGCTGGCGCTGCGGCACTGATTCCGCAGGGGCGGCGACGGTGCAGAACGTGACCCCGCGATTCCTCTTCAGCTCTTCTCGTGATCAAATCACGTCTTCATCATTCCAGATTCACACACATACATATACATACACATTCCAACATCAAACTATATCCAAACATCTAATCCTAAGCTAAGGAAGGAAGAACAAGAAAGAAAGAAAGGAAGGAGAAACAAGATCACTTACCACACTTGTGGTCCTAGGCTGCCAGGGAGATCAACACACACTAGCTCAGCTGGCTTCCAAGCTCAGCAACAACAACAACAACAACAACAACAACATCAGCCTCAACAAGGCCACACAAAGCCTCTTCCAAACCAAGAGGAAACCAAACACAAGATCAAAGAGGAGAAGGGAGAAGCAAGAAGGACGTAGGAAGGCTGGGAATGAAGTGATGAAGAAGCCCTTGATCAGCTAAGGGAAAGAAGGAGGAAAGAGTAACGCACGGGTCAAAGGGTCAACAAATCCGGCTGCAGCCGCAGGAAACCGTAGGGGCGGTTCCTTGATCCGCAGGGGCGGATCTCTACAATAGCCGCAGGGGCGGCTCCACTCACCCGCAGGGGCGGCTAAGGCCAAAAGTGGCTCCAAAGGCTAAGGCTCTTACACCTCACCCCCCTAAAAACAAATTTCGTCCCGAAACTTGTAACATCCTCAAACCTCTCGGACTCAAAAGCCGAGGTATAACTCTCTCTATAACCTCATACACAAGCATGGAGGAAAACATCAACTCCAGCAACAAAACACTATCCAGGGCATAGAGGAAAACCATCTCTAGCCAGAACATCAACATAACCACGGGGCATGGAGGAAGACATCTCCAGCAAAACTATGTCCATCAAAATAGCATGGAGGAAAGAGCCATCTCCAGCTATAAACAATCGCACTAGCACAACAAGATCTAATAAGATCACACATCATATCATGCTAGTACGAAAATAAACACAGCATGACATATAAGCACATATGCAAACACTCACCAAGATAGTACTAAGATCTACTCGTAGATCCTACAGGTACGTCTATCTCGGCATAGAACTTTGGATAGTTCCTCAGGATACTATCATCGGTCTCCCATGTAGCCTCATCAGGTCCTCGCCTCGACCCCTGTATCCTTAGCATAGGAATGTCCTTCGAACGCAGGCGTCTCATACCTCGTTCTAGGACTGCAATCGGATGCTCAACAAAAGTGTGGTCCGGCTCAACCACCAAATCATCATAACTCACGATATGTCTCGGATCTGGTATGTACTCCCTCAGCTGAGACACGTGAAACACAAGGTGAACACCCTCCAATCTCGGCGGCAAAGCCAACCTGTAAGCTGCACTCCCAACCCGATCCGGAATCTCGAACGGTCCGACATATCGGGGACTCAACTTCCCCTTAATGCTAAAACGCCTAACACCTCGTGTCGGGGACACTCTCAGCCACACATGGGCTCCAACTCTGAACTCTAGAGGTCTACGCCTCCTATCAGCATACGATTTCTGACGGCTCTGGGCAGTCAGCATCCGCTCTCGAATCAGTTCTACTCGAGAAACATCATCCTGAATCTGATCAGGTGTCAAACCACTAACACTGCTCTGCTGATCCCAGCATAACGGAGTACGGCATCTCTGTCCATACAGTGCCTCATATGGAGCCATCCCAATAGATGCATGTCAGCTGTTGTTGTATGAGAACTCAACTAGTGGGAGATGATCCGTCCACACTTGTCCCCAATCCAACACACAAGCTCGTAGCATATCCTCCAGTGTCTGAATGGTCCTCTCTGAATGACCATCTGTCTGAGGATGGAACGCAGTAGTAAAGTGCAAATTCTTCCCCAGGGCAGTCTGAATCTGTTGCCAAATTCTCGAGGTAAATCGTTCATCTCTGTCTGAGACGATCGTCCTCGGTACACCATGGAGTCTCACTATCTGCCTAGTGTACTCCTCAGTTAATCTGCTCACCGGCCACGTCCCTCTAAAGGGAATGAAACGTGCCGTCTTCGTCAATCTGTCCACTATGACCCATATGGCATCAAAACTCCGGCTCAGCCTCAGTCAAGTCACAAAATCCATGGTGACGTCCTCCCACTTCCTCTGTGGAACGGGAAGTGGATGGAGCTCACCCCCAGGTCTGTTATGCGCTATCTTGACCTGCTGGCAGGTCGCACACTGTGCCACAAATCTGGCCACATCGGGCTTCAGCCCTCCCCACCAATATAAACGTCTCAAATCCTGATACATCTTACTCGTACCTGGATGTACAGAGTAAGGTGTACAGTGAGCCTCCTGTAAAATCCTCTGTCTCAGATCTGCATCAGCTGGTACACAGACGCGACCACGGCGTCTCAATACTCCATCTGCTCCCACAAGAAACTGTGGTGCCTCATCCCGAGACATCCGCTCTTTGATCCTCATCAAGGTCGGGCAGGTCTCCTGCTTCTGTTGGACCTCACCCAACAGATCAGGAAGAACCTCTAAAGTACGCAGCTGGGCATCCTCATCAGGAAACTAGATGTCCAACTCTAACCAGATCAGATCCCTCTGCAACTTATTTTGAACTGTCAGCCTTGCAATTGCCTGCTCTCGAGGCGTCTTCCTGCTCAGGGTGTCGGTGACAACGTTCGCCTTCCCCGGATGATACAGAATCTCCAGATCAAAATCCTTGATCAGCTCAAGCCACCTACGCTGGCGGTTATTCAATTCCCGCTGCGTGAAAATGTACTTCAGACTCTGATGGTCTGTGAAGATCTGACATGTAACACCATACAGGTAATGTCTTCAGATCTTCAGTGCATGAACTACCGCTGACAACTCCAGATCATGAGTCGGGTAGTTCTCCTCATATGTTTTCAGCTGTCTAGACGCATGGCAATCACTCTGCCCCGCTGCATCAACACACATCCCAAGCCTAGCTTGGATGCATCATTGTATACCACAAAATCCTCTGTACCCTCTGGTTGTGCCAAAACAGGAGCAAAAGTCAGACGTCTCTTCAACTCCTCAAAAATATGCATGCACTGATCAGACCACACAAATCTGGTAGTCTTCCTCAGCAGACTCGTCAGTGGACGGGCAATCACATAAAATCCCTCCACGAAGCGTCGGTAATAACCGGCTAAGCCAAGAAAGCTACGTACTTCCTTGACGTTCGTCGGTGTCGTCCATGCTGCTACTGCCTCTATCTTCGCCGGATCAACCTTGATCCCCTCGGCGGAAACAACGTAACCTAGGAATGCTACCTATGGCATCCAGAACTCGCACTTAGAGAACTTAGTACAAAGTTCTCTATCCCGTAAAACCTGCAATACAATCCTCATCTGTCCTGCATGTTCCTCTCTTCTGCGAGAGTACACCAGAATATCGTCTATGAAGACCACCACAAACTAATCCAGGAAGTCGATGAAGATGTTGTTCATCAACTCCATAAAAACTGTTGGGGCATTCATAAGCCCAAATGGCATCACTACAAACTCGTAGTGTCTATATCTGGTCCGGAATGCTGTCATGTGCACATCCTGCTCTCTCACTCTCAGGTGGTGATATCCTGAGCGTAGGTCAATCTTGGAGAACACTGTCGCTCCTTGAAGCTGATCTAACAAGTCATCAATACGCGGCAATGGATACTTGTTCTTGATGGTCACCCTGTTCAGCTCTCTGTAATCAATGCATAATCTCAGTGATCCGTCCTTCTTCCGTACGAAGAGGACAGGTGCTCCCCATGGAGATACACTAGGGCGAATGAAGCCCTTCTCAAAAATTACAACAAATTAATTTCCTTAATTATTAACAAGTCTATTAATACATGACCAGCAAATAACCATTGTAAGTAGCAAAAGTCCATCACAAGGAAGAAATCATGAAAAAAATCATGCTTGCAGAATATAACTCAATCAATTGGACAATTCATAGTTATTACTTGAGCATGTAACTTATCTTGAGGTTATAGTATCCAGAACCGCATTATAATTAGATGTCTGTTATACATGACCAACAAATAACCATACAAAGGTAACAATAATTTCACATTTAATTTATCCCTATTACTAGTTCTTGACGAGCTTAGTGACCCAAAATATCAGAATTTAATTTCCACTATAATACTTGGGCAAAACTATGTGAATCAAAGACAATAAACTTCAACCAACTTCTAGATTCGACCCAAAATTTTTTTCCATAGGTCTGCACTATGAATTCATAAACAAGTGCTCCCTATGATTTCAAAAAAACATCACTTGGATTTTGGGTTGTTTGTGATTGTAAGACCTTCAACAATAGTGATCAAAACATTTTTTATTAAGGAATGGTTATACATGTTGGTAGCAGCTTGTCCAAACATGAGAGAGTGAAAGATGACTACAATTGCATATCCTATAAAATAGAAATTAAGTTCAAGAGAGCAAGAAAATGAATGTCATTAGCAGGATCACGAAAACAATTCTGAAACTCAACCAATGACTGTAAAAAAAGATGACTGCGAATCACTAATTTTGAGCTATGGTTCACAATTTGGATAAATTGATCAAGGGTTCCGAGCAAAGTAAATCTCTTATCTTTGAAGGTCAGAAAATGAATGCCAACAATCTTGAAGCTCAACAAATGAATGCAAAAACATTAGTGTAACTCTTCTACAGTTTTACACAAGGATCCTAAATGCTCGATTTTAAGAAGTTCTTCCAAGAACCCTAACTGATCGATTTTAAGTTCTTCCAAGAACCCTAAATCGACAACAATTACAGTTCTACAAAACAAAAATCAAATTAAGAGGGCAAGAAATGTATATCGAGCAAAGTAGAAGAGAAGAGAAGAAGAAATGTAGTGTATCGACGAAGAGAAGGGTTCATACCTATGAGTATCGAGAGCAAGGTTGTGAGGTTGAGGAAAATTAAAAATGTGAATTCAACACGTGAAACTGAGGGTATTGATGTCCGAAATTCATCTTCATCTAGCTTCATCTTCCATTAGCTTGCCCAAAGCAAATTATGGAATTGGCCAAATTTCAGCTACCATCAACTTTTCAGCTACCTTTGTCAAACACTACACCAATGAGAATAGTGTCATTTTTCATCTCCAATAAGTTGCTTCATCTCCCTTCAACTCTAATAAGTTGATTGCCAAATACTACCATAGTCAACAAAGTCCATTGTTGTTCACTTCAGTATTATCTCTTCCTCGTCTGTTTTCTTTGTGGGTTCTTTGACACAAAACACTAAACTAGTTGAACGAGTCTAGTGAGTTTCAGCTTGATTCCTTTGTGTTGGAACAGATGATTGCAGATGCTTGCAGTAGACTGCTAAAACTTCTCTAGTTGAATTTTAATTATGACAAATTTAGGGATTTTACATTTGGAGTGTTGTTTATCTTAGCCTACATCTATGAAGTCTTAAGCCATTGAAGATCAAGTGTCTCAAACACTTATTGAAGAAGACATTTTAGATGTCTACCTATAGATGTCAGATGCCCTTCAAGGGATACTTTAGATTCATGATAGGGAATTTGGAGTCTAGTGATAAACAAATTCCATGGCAATTCATATCAAATCAGCTTTGGGCCCACAAGACAAGATTCCGATTTGATAAGATTATTTAGTTTATAATAATCATATTGTTTTTGCTAAAAGATAGAAGGTTTACTTAAGTGATATAATTGTGTGATAAGTGTTGCCTATTACAAAATAAATAAAGGAAAAATTCCGGATGGTACCCTATGGTTTGGGATTTTTCAGATTTTTCCCAAGAGCTTTTTGCAGTTTGAATGGTGCCCTTGAACTTCACACAATTCCGGATTTTGTCCAATTTTATTAAACCTGTCAAACATTCCTTAATGAAAAATAAATAAAATAAAAACAAAAAAAACAATAAAACTGAAATAATAAAGAAAGAAATTAAATTAATTGAAATAAAAGAAAACTTTATTTTGTCTTCATACTAAAATGGAAAACTTTAATCTAGCAGACGACTTCATCTTCAACCTCTGCGCTCCCACACCAGCGAACGGTTCCATCCACATCGAAGACGGCGGCGGTTGCAACGAAGACAATGACAACATCCTTCGTCATCGTTGACCGGCAGAAGGATGTAAAGGGAAGGTGGTGATTAATAGATGTAGTAATGTAGTCGGGTTTGGAATCAAGCGTTCGCCTCGCACAACCGGCATAGGTCATTGGAGGTCTTTGTGATGGCTTCATGTGATTCAATCTATTTCAATTGATTGTATTAGGTATCTGGTTTTCGAGTGTTTTTGAATTGCATTGTGTTGATTAGAAGTTGAGATCTCGGATTCCTTTGTCGCTCTTCGCAAGAGATGGATCTGCCTTCGAATTCCATTAAAGCAAAGATTCATCCCTATTGATTCATCAATTTTTTCATCGACTAGTAAACAGAACAATTGACAATTGCACCATTAATGCTAAATTCATCCAAAACTAAGATCGAAGAAACAAAATTTTACATGAAAAGAAAACAAATTAATGCTGAATTTTGTTTTAGGTTTCGGTAGACATTAGGACAAATCTTAAGTCTCTAGGGACTATTTTTGCATTACGGTAGGGACTTTTTTAAGTCCCCTAATACCTTTGGCCGAGAGCTTTTTCTCAGGTTATACAAATTGTTATAAGTAAATCACACTTTTAATCTCCAAATATCATACAAGAAGATTATTTATGCACTCTGAAATTCTTCTGAGTCTATATTTCCTAACATAAATTTGTAAAGAACAACTTTTACACTTTTTCTACTTTCCAACCCGGTCTACGGTTCAATTATGGGCATGAATTGTGATCGGACCATAGCCCATAAAACCTTGGACCATAAACCGGACTTGCATACGCCTATACAATCTATGTCATTTTTGCACAAGCCTATACCTGGCTATATGCTTTTGTTGGTGTGATTTGAGATTTTTGTTCGATGTAATTAAGTTCTAAAGGGCCCATATAGAAATAACAATAAAATACTAATACAGTAGTGGTAGAGCTCACCTTGAAGTTCGTCTTGCGGAGGACAAAAAATTATCAAGGTCAAGATAGGGTGCTCTTAAACAACTTCTCAACAAATCTAGAAGGGAAACGACATAAACCTTGAATCAGAATTCAGAAACCATAATCAAAGAATTACAGAAAGACAATCAAAGAGAGAGGTAACGCACCGGAGTGAGGAAAGATGGCTAACAATTCAGAAAAGCTAAGTTGCAAGTCGTCTAAACTTGGCCCCACTAATGATTGTGAGCGTGGGTTGAAGCATTATAAGATCCAACATGTTGACCATTTCCCACAACTTGACTTGCCTCTAGGATGTGGGTGTTGGTATAGAAAATGAGTTTTGAACTTGTTGAATATTCATCAAGTGTCATCAAAATTGTTAGTCATCAAACTGTCAAAAGACTCAAAACTGTTAGTCGTCAAAATTGTTAATCATCAAGTGTCAAAACATGAAAAAATAGGCATAAAAACTGTTCATATAAATTGATATAATGGTTAGTGTTACTCGAAACTAACCTTCCAACAATGTTACTCCAAACTACTTGACGATCAAATTAATATCACAACTAACTCAAGAGTACATGCAGGCTCGTGCATAAATCATTTGAGAACAGCTTCAAATACATTTGAGCAATCTAGACAGACCAAAAAAAAAAGAAGAAGTTTATGAACCTCCAAGGGATAGGCCAACTTTAAAAGAAATAGGTGAAGTTGCACATACTGCAAGAGATTTCTTTGTTCCTTACCCCAACCTCTAATTAAGTATGTAAACAAGCTTTATGTTAATCCTCTAAGTATGCAAACAAGCTTTATGTTAACCATCTTCCTATATTCAGGAGACATTTCCAATCAGAACACACATCTATAGCAAGAACCAGACGCATAAATTCAACTAAATTATATGTCCTCTTTGCTTTCTAAACCGTAGAAAGGTTAACAATAGATATGAAAAATCAACATGGTAAATCAAGTTTAATCTCGAAAAAGCACAACAGGTTTAAATCTACAAATTTATGTTGTCGATTGCAGGCGCTACAAATGCACAATTTGAGGTAAGAAAACATATCTTGTAGAGATACACCAGAATGCTTGCCTAATTTGTTTATACTCGGCTTCTCAGGTACGGATAAATGAGCCCAAGCCGTACCTCCCATTTTCGAGATAGGGCATATGGGAAGCGACACCATCGCCACACACGGGATCCACGGTTTCTATTGGCTTTTTTACATTGACATACCTGAAAATAACTGGCTTCAAGAAATTCAGGAATTAAAAATGAAGAAAAGAATTTATATATTCAAACAAACAAGACAAACAACAACTATAACACTAACCTTGAAGGTGGAATCACGAGATCCCGAAGGTTCACAGATGGCGTTGAAGGAAGACGGTAAGAACACCGAATCTAAGCAAGCAAATCTCGATTGCACGCTAGAGTTATGTGCAAGGACGGTGGAATCACGAGATCCCCATGGTTCACATATGCAAATCGGAAATCTCCTCTCACTTATAGTTGGTGGAGAAGGGAAGTTACGATAACCGAAGAGAAGGGTTTTTTTGGAGCAGAGGGTTACGCCGCGAAGAAGGCCAGATTTGCGAGAGTATCGGGTTTCGCCGCAAAGATGGGTTTCTCGGGAGTTTTATAGAAATTCCCGTGAGTGAGTTTATACTTTCTCGGGAGGAAATGAATTAAATTCCGAGAGTTTATTTAATTTTTTTAATAAATAAAATAATGTTGTTTTAACGGGACTTTTTTTGTTAAATTCCGAGCGTCTTCAATTATTACGGGATTTTAACATAATACCCGAGATATTTCTCCCGAGAAAATGATATTTTGTACTAGTGAGATTTCCAACAGGCAAATAAAATTTTGCCTTTCCAACCCTGACGAATTGTCACTGATGATTAAAGTTTTTATTTATTTATTTTTTGTTATTTATTTCAGTTTTGTGGGTTTTTATTTTATTTTATTCAATTTTCATCAATCAGGTAAGGACTGTTTGGCAAGTTTATTCAAATTGGACAAAATCCGAAATTGCGTAAAGTTGAAGGGCACCATTCGAACTATAAAAAAAAACTCTTGGGCAAAATCCGGAAAACCCCAAACCACAGGGGTACCATCCGAAATTTCCCATAAATAAAATATACAATATCAATAGAGAGATTTCCGGAAATTTTCGTGAAAGGTTATTATCCAAATTTATCTAGGAATATATAGGGGCATGCAAGGCTCAATAGAAGTGTGCTTCTTTAACACTATGAGGAGAGATATAAGAAGGACACGATGCATACAAGAGAATTATGTGTAGGCGTAGCGTGAGATTATTTATTTTTGAGTGTTTGGGTAGATTCCATAAAGGAGTATTTGGAGTCGGCGTTTGTAATCTATACATGAAGAAGCACAATAAAATCAAGTTTAAATTCCTACCAATACAAAGGAGATATTGATTTTTATCCCGATCATCTAATTGGTTAGTTAGGCTTTTTACTCTAAAAAATTGTGTTGATATGTACACACTTGCATCTTAAGTTATTTATAATTCCGTTGTCTAGGGATTCCGACATTCAGACTCCCTAAGAATACTAATACCGATCCAACACTTTGTTTCATCGCCTTTCTCTTTGTATAATTGTATTGTAATGTCTTTATCTTGAAATCCTAAACTGTCAATCCCTAAACATATAAGAAATGAAAACCCTAAAGAACTAACCCTAGAACTGTTAACATTGAGAGGAATTGTGGTTCTCATAACTTTTTTGTTTGGACCTACTAACATTGGAAATAAATTTTTGGATTCAGATTCAAAAGGACGTGATAAGCAGAAATTGCTCACAAAAGGAACAAACTTGTTGAATTGTACAAATGTAGAAGGATAGACTTGTGATAATTAACCTAATCTTCATCATTATAACCCCTTTTCACATGTTGAAGATTATGGATCGACTTCATCCTCTTCAATATCCAATTTCACCTTCACCTTAATAATTTGAGGGGGAACCGAACACCACACAACAAGATGAAGATTTTCATTCACTTTTTGTAAAACCATACAAAAACTTTTCAAGAGGTTATCCGTTTTGAAATTTTTGTCGTTCAAGCACACTTAACTTTAAAGTTCAAATGATGAGGGATAATATTTTTGTGAGGATGTCACGATCTCTTTCACTTAAACTCATTACCTCCGTATTAGGCTCAAAGACTGTCCACCGAGCTGAGCGACCACCTACTAGGACAAGCACATTCGAAACTCAAGTTTAACTTGGATATCATATGTAAGACCCTAGGTCTTAGAGATTATGTCCTCATATCAATCAAATTCATGCAAAAACTTTCCAAAAGGCCACATGCCTTGAAATTGTTTATGTTTAAGCATGCTTAACTCTAGAGTTATCTGTGGTCACTAAACTACTAGAATAGAATAATTCTTTTTGACATGAGTAACAACTCAATTCCTTATAAGTGAAGCAAAAATTTCCATTCAAATGTTACTAGATGATAATTTTGTACGGTGTTACACCTTCAACTCATCCAACAAAACGAAGCCAATTACAAGAAATCAAAATAATTTAAGGATAAATGGAATAACTAAACTTTCAACAACAATGTGGTGGAGCATAAGGTATAACAAGAAAACAAATATCTTCCAAATGAAAGTAGGGCAATAATAAAAAAAAAATTCACATATATGTTGATAAAAACAAAAAAACAAGTTTTTGGATGGAGAAAAATTATGTCAAATGACAATGATTATGACGTGAGATCACCACAAAAGTGTCAAACATTATAAAACTGCAAAAATTAATAAATAAACATCAATGAGGAAAAACCAAAGATTGATTTCCATATACTAAAATTTGATGATCAAAATTTGAGTACAAAGAAACCTCCATAAATCCATGACCACCATGTAATATGGCCTAGGTTAGGGTATACAAAGTAATACATAAAATCATTATTGGTGTAGAAGTTTATGCACTGAAGATTGGCTTGTAAGAGATTATTAAACTACAAATCCCAAAGATCGGAATTGGAGGTGTCAATTTGTGTGTTATTAGGGTTGTTTAAGGTGTTTGAAGTTGTCCATGAGAGATCAAGATGATTATATCTGACTTTGTTGAACCCTTCCACGAAATCCAAATTAAGCATGTTGAGAGAAAATTTAATCTAATTACAGACCATTTGGACCACCTAAGTCATTCGACCTCTCACAACTTTTTAATAATCTCAAACTTTATTTTCTTGTCCGAAATAATGTTTCAGGAAATTACTTTTAAAAAGTGATGATCATGAAACTGGATTATTAATAGTGTACATACTTTTTCAAACTTACATAAGGTTACGGTTTCACTACATGTGCATATATGTTTTGATATATTAGTATTTTATTTTATTTTTGCTTTTTCTTCTACGAGACATGCAAGCTTTACCTGAGAGCTTTAGGTAGTGTGATTATATATTGTTATTTCATGACACACTCTATGTATTCGAGCAATGATGTTCAAACGGCCTTGTGAATGTCCCATGTTTTGAGTGAGTGTTATGACTTATTTATTCTCATTATGTATATCTGTGGATATTGACATGTATTGCTAGTCTTTTGAGATTGTTTTTTTTGCATGTTAATTGTTTAAGCTTTTCATAATCATTTTATTGTTAATGAAGGTTGAATGTTTTTAATACATTTTTTCGTGTTCTTATCAATAGTTTTATGAGTGAAATTGTTGTCAAGCTAACTATACTCGACCCATTATTACATAGTGACATTTCGAGTTTTAAATCCAGGTGTTACATTAAAGGTACCAAATGGGTTTCACATGTCCCATGCCACTTAAAAGAAAAAGGGCGTACAAAACACGATGTTTTAGTACTCTAATTTATCAACAGCATCGTTTTATTTGAAAGGTGGCAAAGAAAAATTGGGTTTGTTGATGATCTTTTCCAAATCTTCTCATTTAAGAGAGACGCTCCGACTCATCCTCCCCCTTCACATTCCTTTTTTACGTAAGAGGGACCCACTTGAATTATATGAATTGTGTAAGCGAGGCCCACATGAGGTACATGTATTGTTCATATTCAAAGGAATATACACGTCCCTTGTCAAAGGAATATTAACCATATTATGATGTAAGGAAATTATCCATTCCCCTTTGCCTCACTTTGGGAACGAGACTCCTAAAAAGGGAGCGCAAAGAATGTTTGTGTACACACCGTCGAATCTCACGTTCAAAGCATCCAACTGTGAGAAAATATGAATAATTTCGATAATTTATTTCCCTTTAAGGTTTTGTTATAACGATTCACTATATAACATTTCGATAATTTGTTTCCCTTTAAGATTTTGTTATAATGATTCACTGTACAACATTCTTATGAACGAGAACAAAATGTTTTGAACCGAAAAAACATTAGTGTTAATCGGCCTCACGTAGACAACTCCAAAACCACTGGGAAAACCCGCAAAATGATTCAATAACATATATTGTTACATCCGAACTCGAGATTCTTGATGTTTATTGGTAAGACAGTCAATAACATATATTGTTACATCCGAACTCGAGATTCTCGATGTTTATTGGTAAGACAGTCAATAACATATATTGTTGCAACATGAGAGCATGGTGAATTGGTAAGACAGTCAACATACTTAACCAATAGTCCCAATTTGAACCCAAACTCATTACCTGTTATCGTCCGTGAGATGTGACAGATAGATAATCATTCTCAAACATGACAGGAAAATACATGGCCATAAATTACACATTTATGTGTAAAGGTCAATGTAAAACCATGGTAATCAATGGTCTTCAGCCATAGTTCTGCAGACAAAGATCTGCAGAGTTCTGATTTACAAACTCAAAAAGTCATCAGTAAAACCTGTATCAATCTTTCATGGTTTATAAAAAGGCAAGAGTAAATAGCAAGGATGACAAGTGCACAGCAGCAAATCATCCACACTATAAAGATCAAAAAAAGTTTAACTATAATGATGATAAAAGATTCAAAACACACATAATACAGAACAATGAAGCAACGGGAATCCCATTGCCACTTACAAGTTCTAATTAGGCTATAAATTAACACCTATGTCTAGATGGAAATATAAAAGCCTTTCCGGTTCCGGTCAGTTCTTCTAGGTGACGATGACGGTGAAGAAGTGAGGAATGGGACTACCCGACTAAGATCAGTACTTCTGCAAGAGCAATTCAGCAGAAAATACGCAGTTAACAATGGCGTTCGTAACCTAAGAGGAGTATAGTGAAGAGTTGACATAGAATCAGACAATTACCTTTCCTGGTTGACATAGAATCAGACAATTACCTTTCCTGGTTCTGGATTTTCATTCACTTTATACCTCTCAGCGGTGATTTCCGATAGCCATGATCCAGGGAAGAGTGTCTGCAGAAGAGAAGAAATTTCGAAATCAAAACGAATCAAACAGTACATTTTCCGATCTCTGCAATTTAAGGTGTCATGGACGGAATTCGATTGAAATAAGAAACGTTTTTTCACTTACATCGTGGTGCTTCTGAACGGCCTTCGGCCTTCTCTTCTTAGGTTTCCTTGCCGGCCGAGTCCCAGTCATCGCGATTAAGTCCTCTTCGATTTCTTCCTTAGAGAGAGCAAAGATAAATTGCGGTATCTGTATCTGTCTCCTAGCCCCACTATATTCACCACCGCCGACGGCATCCTTCCCTATTGCCAGAGATTTCATCGCACTCTTCGCCGGAGATAAATTGTAGTTCCCCTCGTCCAACCTCTGGTTCATCGCACCACCGGTACCGTTGGCATTTGGCTCCTTGTGCCCCCTTCTACGAGTCCTCAAATTCCACCGTCTCACCTCATCCACCAGCGGAGCCTCCATCTTCTTCGCTTCCGTCGGCTCAATCTCGTCGCTTTCTTTCAGAATTGTGAATTTCATCTTATGCATCTCCTTCTGAAGATCCATCATAATTTGTTTCCTAACCGCTCCAATTCCGTCGTTATCGTCAGAGTCACCGATCTCCGGCTCCAACAAAGATCGCGTCATCTTCGCCGGCTCCTGAGTTTTCCGAGAAGGTCCGGCGGCATCGCTACAGTTCATGATAGACGAAGGCTTAGATCGGCGACGGGGAGCTTGAAATTTCGCGCCGCCGTCATCTTCGACTTTGACACACCGGAGTTGCTTCTGGTCTCCCCACTTCAACTGCGGAAGGTTGAAATTGTGGAGGTTCCTGGGTCTTTCCGTTCCCATCCCCATGCTACACATCTCCTCCGGCGTCTTGACATCCGTCTCCTCTCCTTGCTGACCACCGGAAATCACCTCTCCTTGCTGACCACCGGAAATCACCATCAGCCCTATAAATCACAACCCCTCAAAATCAAATTCTCTCCCAAAATCCCAAAATCCCTGTCCTCATTTGGAGAAGCAAACAAAGGGTTTTCAGTCTCCCAATTTCCTTTTCTTATTTTTCCAATTAATCTCAAATCGCCGGGAAATGGCAATAAATGGCAATACATATACACAGAAAATGAAGAGCGGTTTTAACGTTAGTATTACCTCGATCTCTCTATTCATTTTTTATTTGTATACTTAGTTTTATGGCCGAGCCTTGTTCGGATATGGGTTGTCCTGCAAGCAGCTGGAGTTTGTTCGCTTAAGGAGGGACTTGTCAAGGCATATGACTTGGACATGTAAAATATTGAGATCGAGGGTGATAACCTTTCAATTATTAATTAGATTTAAGCAAACCTGAAAACCCCTGGAAACTCGATCTCGATTAGTTTCATGTATGTAGAGAGGTTAACGGTGTTGCAGATTTGCTGGGCTAGGCGGCGGCCAGCTCGTCAATTCCTAGGGTCGAGAAGCTCATACGGGAGGACTCTATCTCCTATAGAAAGTCGAGGAGATGATTCTCCTAACTGCTTACCTTTTATATATATATATATATTAAAATAGTAGTTCAACGACCAAAAAAACAATAGGTCAACAACCCACAAAACGGATATTAAACCAATTTTAATATATAAAAAATTATATTAGTATCAAAAGTCTAATAAATGGATTTTGCCCACAACTCGCCATGTCAACGTTAATGTATACTGCTTTGCTTTAGTAGAGTATATAAATTCAAACTTCCCTCTATTTATACAAAACTTCAAACTATCAGACTTAATGGATAATCGATGTGGAGTAGCAAAACCCTGAAAATATTTAACGTTCTAATAAGATCTTCTAGAATTGGTGGAGAGAGAAAAAAAAAACTAATTTTTTTTAAAAAAATTATTGAATTTAATTGTACGAATTCTATTTCAACATAATCTATATATATCTACTAAAGCAATGTACAAGGTTGCTGACGTGGCGTATAAAAACTAATTTTTAAAATAATAATGTTACGTGATTTGATTCTAACTGATTCATTCATTAAACTTATTCAGTAAATTTCATAAGATTTTTGTTTTTTTCTCATCGCTATATATATACTTAATCCAGAGGGTTTTAGTCAAACAAGATTACTAATTACTGATTTTTTCCTAAACAAGATTACTGATTACTGATTTTTTTCCTATTTTGACTTTCAGGCATTCGATTCACTCCACCTTCGATTTGTAGACACTTCCGACTTCGGCTCTATCCAGTTCTTTGTCTCTATCGTCACTCCTACCTCTTCGGCATTAAAGGTATCTTATACACCTTCGATTTGTAAACTAATTTTTAAATATTATGATTGGTAGTTCCAACGTGAATAATAGCACCATGTAGATACTCTAATTAGTCTGTTGTTGATGAATCTGTGTTGCTTTATCAATAGCAAATAACATGTGTTTATCACTGATTAAGCTTATAACTAATGATTTATATACGGTCAATATGATCATAACATGACTTTTTTTAAACGTATATCATCAACTTTTTGGGACTACAGCTTCAACGATTTCAAATGAATATCAACGATTTGACGTTGAAATTTGCCCGGCTTTCTACCATGGTCCTGCGCTATCAATATTGAAGGAATCCATATGAATATCTAGCATTTTTTATTACGTAAACCAATTAATTAGATACTCTAATTATTTGGTTTAACCAAACCCTAAAGCTTTCAAGTTGCAGAAAGATACTTATTACGTAATTTTTTTTTTTAAATACTTATTTCCTGCATTTTTTTATTTTAAAAAACTGTTAGTTTATCTTTTAATAAAATCAGATTATGTATATTTTTAAAAAGAAAAATCTGATCACCTAATCTTTTAACAAAATTAAATTACGTAATTTTTCCTATTGTTTCCAATCTCTACGGTTTTTTTTTATAAAAATCAGCTTTTGTATTTTGTTATTTTTTAACAAAAAACTGTTCCCAATCTCTACGGTGTTTTTAAAAATCAGATTACGTAAGATTTTATTTTTAAAAAATACTTATTTTCTGCTTTTTTTATATATATTTTAGAAAACTGTTAGTTCATCTTTTATTAAAATCAGATTATGTATTTTTTTTAAAAAAAATTTCTGATCACCTAATCTTTTAACAAATTTCGTAATTTTTTGGTTTTTTTTTAAATCAGCTTTTTTTTTGTTATTTTTTAACAAGAAACTGTTAGTTTATCTAATAAAATCAGATTATGTATTTTTTTAAAAATAAAATTCTGATCACCTAATCTTTTAGGATATATGAGATTACATAATTTTTCCAGCTTTTGTTTTTTGTTATTTTTTAACAAAAAACTGTTCCCAGCGGTTTTTTAAAAAAATCAGATTATGTAAAAGATTTTTAATAGTTAAAAAAATGTGTGTTTTCTTTTTAAAATTTTAAATTTAACAATATTTTAAAAAAATTTACGTAAGATTTTCTTATTTGATTTTGAAAATATTTTTTAAAAAATGTATGTAATCTTATTAAAGTTTTAATTTAAAACTGATTTTTTTGTTCCAATATTTTGAAATTTGTTTTACGTAAAATTTTATTATTTGATTTTGAAAGTCTTAAAACAAATGTATGTTTTCTTTTAAAATTTTTAAACTTAAATCCTTTCAATATTTTGAAATCTATTTTACGTAAAAAAAAAAGTTTGATTTTGAAAATGTTAAAAAAAAAATGAAATCTGTTTTACGTATGATTTTATTATTTGATTTTGAAAATCTTAAAATATGTATGTTTATTTTTAAAATTTAAAACTTAAATCCTTTCAATATTTTGAAATCCATTTTACGTAGCAACTCTTTATTTGATTTTGAAAATATTAAAAATAATAATTTTGAAATCTGTTTTACGTAATATTTTATTATTTGATTTTTAAAATCTTTAAAAAAATATGTATGTTTATTTTTAAAATTAAATCATTTAAATATTTTGAAATTTATTTTACGTAACAACTTTTTATTTGTTTTTTAAAATGTTAAAAAAAAAACTTTCTTTAACTTGAAATCTATTTTCTTTTTAAAATTTTAAAACTTAAGTCTTTTAGTATTTTGGAATCTATTTTACGTAAGATCTTTTTATTTGATTTTGAAAATATTAAAACAAATGTGTGTTTTTTTAAAAATTTTTAAACCTAAATCCTTTCAATATTTTGAAACCTGTTTTGCGTAAAATGTTTTATTCGATTTTGAAAATGTTAAAAAAAAAATTGACATCTGTTTTACGTAAGATTTTATTATTTGATTTTGAAAATCTTAAAAATATGTATGTTTCTTTTTAAAATTTAAAACTTAAATCCTTTTAATATTTTGAAATCCATTTTACGTAGCAACTTTTTATTTGATTTTGAAAATATTGAAAATAATAATTTTGAAATCTGTTTTACATAAGATTTTATTATTTGATTTTTAAAATCTTTAAAAAAATATGTATGTTTATTTTTAAAAATTAAATCCTTTAAATATTTTGAAATTTATTTTACGTAATAACTTTATATTTGTTTTTTAAAATGTTAAAAAAAAAACTTTCTTTAACTTGAAATCTATTTTCTTTTTAAAATTTTAAAACTTACGTCTTTCAGTATTTTGGAATCTATTTTACGTAAGATCTTTTTATTTGATTTTGAAAATCTTTTAAAAATTTTTTGTATGTTTTCTTTTTAAATGTTTGTTATTTTGAAATTTGTTTAACGTAAAATTTTCTTATTTGATTTTGAAATTCTTAAAAAAAAATGTATGTTTTCTTTTTAAAGTTTTAAAGCATAAATTTTTTCAATATTTTGAAATCGTGAGATTTATAATTCGATTCTGAAAATCTTTAGAAATAATGTAGGTTTTCTTTAAAAAAAATTTAGTTTTAAAAGTTATTCTTTTTAAAATTCGGTTCAGTTCAACTTAATATACATTTAAGGAAACCGTTTGGGTTTACTAAAGAAAATAATATAATGATTAAGATGTGAGACCCATAGACAGAGAACCAAGGACAATCACTTGCACAAGTCGGATTATATTTGCCTAGACCGATTTTCAGTCACTGACAATTCTATGTTGCTATCTCAAGAGTTACAAGTAGGGATGAATGAAGGATCATGATATGTGACTCTATAGGCAAGGTACAAGATACTACAACCAATGTAGTATTCAATGAAGTTTTTCGTAACATACTTTGAGGTACGTATTTTTCTACTTTTTTTTATTTCATATAAAAAGGTAATATGAAACGAGCATAACTGAGTTTAGACTTATATCAAATTATATATTCTCTTCTTCTTTTTTTTTTTTTCAGATTCGGAACATCGCAGATGCTCAAGGTTCATGCCAAAAGTTAGCATTGTAAATTGTATTAGGTCACTTGTGGAACATTTTATTGTTATTTTGTATTGTTTTTTTTTCTTCATTGCATTGCATGTTATCATTTAATTTTGTTTTATTGACATTTATTTATAGTGAACACTCCTGTCTTGGTATACCCCCAGATGTAGTCATATTTATATGATGAACTGGGTCAACAATCGTATTTTTATTTTTTATCTTCATGTTGTATATTTATTAAAATAAACACACATGTATATCCAACAAAATAAAATATATTACTCACACATTTTATTTAATTATATATATATATATATTTTAAGGTGCCCGTACAATTTAAAATTTGTCACTCCTTTAAAATAATTGTTTTTTAAGTTTTTTAACTTAAAACTAACGGATTTGGTACAATTAAAAAAGGATTTTGTACGTATAATTTTATTACGTGGTTTCTAAACGTACCGGTGAAAATTGTTATTTGACACCGTAACTACGCACTTTGCGTGCGTAGTTGAGAACTCACTCAACTACGCACTTGGGGTGCGTAGTCGTAGTGAATATAAAAAATAATTTTTTTTTTTTGCTTATTACGACTACGCACCCCAATTGCGTAGTTCAATTTTTTCAATTTTTTCAATTTTATTTATTTTTTCTCCCACTCCAACTACGCACCCCATATACTTGGAAACCCGTCAACTACGCACGCGAAGTGTGTAGTTACGGTGACAAATAGTGATTTTCACCGGTACGTCTAATAATCCCCTTTTTTTAAAAGATAATATGTGATCTTATACATAAATCTTAATCTTAATTTGTTAAAAAATAAATTCGATTTTTATTTTTAAAATTATTGAAATGTGTTGTTTTTATGAGTTTCGTAAGAAATGATTTTTATATAAAAGATTATATTTTCATATAAATGTCAAATGAAACGGTTAAACCGAAACCGTTACTGTATTTTTTTGTTTATTTTAAGTGTTATTTTGATGTGCTCTGAATGTTATAATGATTTAAAATAATTTAGAAGTGTTTAGAAATTATATAAACGGGACAGGACGGGTCTAGCGGGATGAAAAAGTAATGTCCGTATCTTGTCCCGGATATTTATTTGCAAGACGGGATTTCTAATTTTATGAAATTCCATCTGGATCGGGATGAGATCGGAATGAGAACAAGATCGTAATTTACGAGATTTGTTACAAACTCTATCTATATGTATTAAAATACGGTACACGGCACGGTTTCTAAATTAGTTAGTTGTAACAATGCATCGTCACTACAAAACTAATTAAAATAGTTCAAAAAGGAGATTCCAAGAACCACAACACTGCCCTTGTGAACAAGCTTTTTTTTTTTTTTAATGTGACCTTGGACGTGTTTTTCCCCTTAATTTGTTTGGTTTAATTAGGATAACTTGGATTTTTTACCAAGACAACAAAACAAATTAAAAATATTTGTTAAACTAACAAAACATAAAATAAATTTACCAATATGCCAAATTATCTGACACAAATCTAATAGGCTACTTAAACTGCATGATTAGACTGCTTCTTTTCAAATTTTATTACTAATCACGTTTTATAATTGCAGTTATATTTAATACTTATTTTTTTAACATTTCAATTTTGTCTTTATAATATTTTTGTTTTCTAATTTTAAAATTTTAATAATTGAATTTTAAAAGTAAAACGTATGATAAAAAAATGTAACACCCAAATCCGTAGGACTCGGAGTGCTACTGGGCTAGGATCTCACAATGTATCCTGACCCTAGCTTGACAACAAATTCACTGAATCTTACAACAATGCACCAATAGATTAAAACAAAACATAAAACTGATATATATATATATATATATATTATATATATATATATATATATATATATATATATATATATATATATATATATATATATATATATATATATATATATATATATATATATATATATATATATATATATATATATCAAAAGGATGATATAAAGTACTGTTGAGTACAAAGTCAAACCGAAATCCGTACAATAATGATAAACCCAAAATCCCACGATAACGCCCAATGTACGGAACCCTAAGCAGATCACCTCTGTAGATCACTCTGCAGCTCTCCTAACCTGCAAAGGATCTACAACACGAAATAAAACCGTTAACTTACCATACACGTATATAAGAAGATGCTAGAGCACAATCACATATCAATAATATTAACACTTCATCATGATATCACACATTTACCCGGTTTATTATCTTTAATAAGTCCAAACACTCAAGAGTATATAAATCAGTATATGAAAATACGTGACACGAGGAATGAATATAATCCTCGCCTCTGCGTGCAATAGCTAGTTGGAGTGGTATCAGCGCACTTTTTCGTATACCATATGGAGTGGTAGGTGCCCTTCCCGTATACCAGAACTAACTAGCTTACAGAGAACTTCCCAGACTCCACTACGGGATGAAAGGTAAGTTGTCACAACCACTACAATGGGCGGTCAAAATAACATAGGTCGGTGACCAACATAAAACATGCTATAAAACATATAACAAACACCACTCATGCACACATTCAATATAAGGATGACAGCTAAGTAAGTCCTATGGATTTACCTCAATCTCAGGAGTAAACTCAACCACGATCAACTCTCCGACTTAGACCACTCCAAACTGGAGGACAACACGGCCTATACTCCTATCACACAAAGGGGTCTCACCTAGACCCCAAGGGATCCATAAGGATCATATCCAACTCGTAAACCTCAAAGCCGTAACCGGCATATCTATAACATACTCATCATCAACCGATACCTAGCATGGTTACTAGTTCCCTCATACTAGGAAAGGAAAGGAGCTACCCCACTATGGTAGTCCCGGGACAAGACGCACCTGCGTGATCAAGGGATGCAGGAGCGGAGTAGACAACCCGCAGGCGCGGTGACACAAGACGCAGGCAAGGCGCTGGCGCAGGCGCTGCGGCACAACTTCCGTAGGGGCGGCGACTTCTAGGCGCGGGGGCGGCCTCTGTGCAGAACGTGAACCCGCGGCTTCTCTTTGGCTCTTCACGTGATCAAATCACGTCTATTCTAATCCAAAGTCACACACATGCAACAACATACATATTCCAACATCACTCTACATTCAATTCATCTAATCCTAACCTAAAGAGATGGAATCAAAGAAGAAAGAAGAAAAGAGAAAGAAGGAAGCTTACCACATATGTGGTTAACTAGGAAATTGATCACCAACCAACTTTTACTGGCTTCCAAGCACAACAACACACATCACTAGCATCATCCTCATCAAAGTCACAACAAAACTCTTCCAAAACCAAGAAGGAATCACACAAGATCAAGAAGAAGCAAAGGCAAAGCAAGGAGAACGTGGTAAGCTGGAAAGGAGTGAGAAACCCTTGCTCATCGGCCAAGGGAAGGACTTAAAGAGGAAGGCAACGAAAGAGTAAAGCACAAGTCAAAGGAGTCAACAAAACCGGTTGCAGCCGTCGGAAACCGCAGGGGCGGTTCCATGAGCCGCCGGGGCGGCAGTCAGGCCCGCGGGTGCGGAAAGGCCAATCTTGGCTAAGGATCAAGACTCGGTCCGAAAGAAAAGGCTCTCACATCTTACCCCCCTAAAAACAAGTTTCGTCTCAAAACTTGCAAAGTCCTGAAACCACTCGGACTCAAAAGCCGAGTAAAACTCTCTATAACCTCAAGCATAAGCATGGAGGAAATCATCCACTCCAGGCAGCAAACTATACTATCCAGGGCCTAGAGAAACCATCTCTAGCCAGCTATAAACACATCACAAGGAATAGAGGAATCACATCTCTAGCCGTATCATAACCATAACAGAAAGGCATGGAGGAAGTACATCTCCAGCACTACTATGTCCATCAAAATAGCATGGAGGAAAAAACCATCTTCAGCTAAACCTATCATATAACAATAGCATGGAGGAAAAGAACCATCTCCAGCTATTAACAAGAATCATACTAGCACAACAAGATCTAATAAGATCATAATCACATCAAAGCTAGTATGAAATAAACACATCATAGCATATAAGCATATAAGCAGATAAGACTCACCAAGCTAGTACTAAGATCTACTCGGTGATCCTACTGGTGCATCTAACTCAGCATAGAACTCTGGATAGTTCCTCTGGATACTATCCTCAGTTCTCCCATGTAGCCTCCTCGGGTCCTCGTCTCGACCACTGTATCCTCAACATGGGAATGTCCTTCGAACGCAGGCGTCTCGTACCTCGCTCTAGGATTGCAATAGGATGCCTCAACAAACGTGTGGTCCGGCTCAACCACCAAATCATCAAAACTCACGATGTATCTCGGATCTGGTATGTACTCCCTCAGTTGAGACACATGAAATACAGGGTGAACACCCTCTAATCTCGGAGGCAAGGCTAATCTGTAAGCTACGCTCCCAACCCGATCCAGAATCTCGAACGGTCCGACATATCGGGGACTCAACTTCCCCTTAATGCCAAAACGCCTAATACCTCGTGTCGGGACACTCTCAGCCACACATGGGCTCCACTCTGAACTCTAGAGGTCTACGCTCTATCAGCATAAACTCTGACGGCTCTCACAGTCAGCATACGCCTCTATCAATGCTACTCGAGCCATATCATCTAATCTGATCAGTGCTAAACCACTGACACTACTCTGCTCATCCCACATAACGGGGTACGACATCTCTTCCATACAGTGCCTCATATGGGCATCCAATAGATGATGCAACTTTGTTGTATGAGAACTCAACAATGGGAGATGATCTGTCCACACTTGCCCCAATCCAACACACAAGCTCGCAGCATATCCTCCAGGGTCTGAATGGTCCTCCTGACTGACCATCTGTCTGGGATGGAACGCAGTCGTGAGTGCAAACTCGTCCCCAGGGCAGTCTGAATCTGCTACCAGAATCTCGAGGTAAATCGCCCATCTCTGTCTGAGACGATCGTCCTCTGTACACCATGGGTCTCACTATCTGCCTAGTTACTCCTCAACTCTGACTCTAGAGGTCTACGCTCCTATCAGCATAAGACTTCTGACGGCTCTGCGCAGTCAGCATACGCTCTCTAATCAATGCTACTCGAGCCATATCATTCTGAATCTGATCAGGTGCTAAACCACTGACACTGCTCTGCTCATCCAACATAACGGGGTACGACATCTCTGTCCATACAGTGCCTCATATGGGGCCATCCCAATAGATGCATGCCAACTGTTGTTGTATGAGAACTCAACAACTGGGAGATGATCTGTCCACACTTGCCCCCAATCCAACACACAAGCTCGCAGCATATCCTCCAGGGTCTGAATGGTCCTCTCTGATTGACCATCTGTCTGAGGATGGAACGCAGTCGTGAAGTGCAAACTCGTCCCAGGGCCAGTCTGAATATGCTACCAGAATCTCGAGGTAAATCGGCCCATCTCTATCTGAGACGATCGTCCTCTGTACACCATGGAGTCTCACTATCTGCCTAGTGTACTCCTCAACTCTGAACTCTAGAGGTCTACGCCTCCTATCAGCATAAGACTTCTGACGGCTCTGCGCAGTCAGCATACGCTCTCTAATCAATGCTACTCGAGCCATATCATTCTGAATCTGATCAGGTGCTAAACCACTGACACTGCTCTGCTCATCCCAACATAACGGGGTACGACATCTCTGTCCATACAGTGCCTCATATGGGGCCATCCCAATAGATGCATGCCAACTGTTGTTGTATGAGAACTCAACAAATGGGAGATGATCTGTCCACACTTGCCCCCAATCCAACACACAAGCTCGCAACATATCCTCCAGGGTCTGAATGGTCCTCTCTGACTTGACCATCTGTCTGAGGATGGAACGCAGTCGTGGGCAAAGTTTGTTGCCCAAACTCGGTTCGCCCACCATGAGACAGTTCTGTATAATATCTGCTGACCCCATCTGAAATCTCGATCGGTAAACCTCCCGCCGCGCACCTCTCTTTGCTCTGAGCATATCATTTGATCGATCGGTGCCCTCTGCCTACACCACTCGTAGTCCGTAACAGCTAATCTGGCGCCTGGTTGTATCTCCTCAGGATTAATCTTGCTCAACCAGGCCATTCCGGTCTGTCCCTCTGAATTGAGGCGAATGATAACGTGCCCCGCGTCTTTCGTCCAAATCTGGTCCCCACAATGAACCCATGATATAGCATTTGTTCCAAAAATGAAACTCGTCCGCCGTCCACTTTCTCCTGGCCCTTAGTTCAGTCACAAAATCCATGGTGACATCCTCCCACTTCCTCTGTGGAACAGGAAGTGGATGGAGCCTCACCTCCAGGTCTTGAAATGCTCGATCTTGACCTGCTGACAGGTCGCACACTGTGCCACAAATCTGGCCACATCGGGCTTCAGCCCTCCCCACCAATATATACGTCTCAAGTCTTGATACATCTTACTCGTACCTGGATGTACAGAGTAAGGTGTACAGTGAGCCTCCTGTAAAATCCTCTGTCTCAGATCTACATCGGCAAGTACACAGACGCGACCGCGGCGCCTCAAAACTCCATCTTCTCCAAGCAGGAACTATGGTGCCTCATCCCGAGACATCCTATCTCGTATCCTCATCAATGTCGGGCAGGTCTCCTGCTTCTGTTGGATCTCGCCCAACATATCATGAAGAACCTCTAATGTATGCCAGCTGGGCATCCTCATCAGGAAACTAGATGTCCAACTCTAACCAGGTCAGATCTCTCTGCAACTGATGCTGAACTGTCAATCTCGCAATCGCCTGCTCTCGAGGCGTCTTCCTGCTCAGGGCGTCGGCGACAACGTTCGCCTTCCCTGGATGGTACAGAATCTCCAGATCAAAATCCTTGATCAGCTCGAGCCACCTACGCTGGCGGTTATTCAATTCCCGCTGCGTGAAAATGTACTTCAGACTCTTATGGTATGTGAAGATCTGACACGTAGCACCATACAGGTAATGTCTCCAAATCTTCAGTGCATGAACTACCGCTGCCAACTCCAGATCATAAGTCGGGTAGTTCTCCTCATACGTCTTCAGCTGTCGAGACGCATAAGCAATCACTCTGCCTCTGTGCATCAAAACACATCCCAAGCCTAGCTTGGATGCATCAATGTAAACCACAAAATCCTCAGTACCCTCTGCTGTGCCAAAATAAGAGCAGAAGTCAAACGCCTCTTCAACTCCTCAAAACTCTACATGCACTGATCAGACCACACAAATCTGGTAGTCTTCCTTAGCAACCTTGTCAGTGGACGGGCAATCACAAAAAATCCCTCCACAAAGCGTTTGTAATAACCGTTTAGGCCAAAGAAACTACGTACTTCCTTGACGTTCGTCGGTGTCGTCCAAGCTGCTACTGCCTCTATCTTCGCTGGATCCACCTTGATCCCCTCAGCTGAAACCACATGACCCAGGAATGCTACCTCTGGCATCCAAAACTCACACTTAGAGAACTTAGCATAAAGTTCTCTATCCCGCAAAACCTGCAATACAGTCCTCAGATGTCCTGCATGCTCCTCTCCACTGCGAGAGTATACCAGAATGTCATCAATGAAAACCACCACAAACTGATCCAGGAAGTCGATGAAGATACTGTTCATCAACTCCATAAAGACGGCTGGGGCATTCATAAGCCCAAAAGGCATCACTACAAACTCGTAGTGGCCATATCTGGTCTGGAATGCTGTCCTGTGCACATCCTGCTCCCTCACCCTCAGTTGGTGATATCCGGAACGCATGTCAATCTTGGAGAACACAATCGCTCCTTGTAGCTGATCTAACAAATCATCAATACGAGGCAGTGGATACTTGTTCTTTATGGTCACCTTGTTCAGCTCTCTGTAATCTATACATAACCTCAGTGATCCGTCCTTCTTTCGTACGAAGAGGACAGGTGCTCCCATGGGGACACGCTAGGGCGAATAAAGCCCTTCTCAGCCAACTCCTCAAGTTGCTTCTTCAACTCTAGCATCTCGACAGGCGCCATCCTGTATGGGGCCTTCGAGATCGGTCTCGTACCAGGCTTTAACTCAATCCCAAAATCCACACTCCTCTGAGGCGGCAAACTGGACGACTCAGCAAAAACATTTGTGAACTCACAAACAACTGGAATGTCCTCCACAGCTGGACTCTCCCCCTCCTTCATGGCATAACACCATAAGGCATCACAACCCTGTGCAATCAATCTAGCTGCCCGTATAGCGCTGATAATTGTGCTTGTCTTTCCAAGGTCCCAACCTCGAAAAACCTTTATCTGGCCTAACTCGGTAGAGAGGGTAACAGTCCTCCTACCTACATCTAAGACTGCAGAGTGTCTATCCATCCAGTCCATACCTAGAATAACTTCTTCATGCTCTAATGGCATGACAAAGAAGTCAACTAGTAACACACGGGTCCCTACAGAAATGGGACAACCGTGAATCTTACGGGTACCTCTGACCCTACCACCATCGGGTAACCCTATAATAAAGGGCATCCCCTCAACTGTATCACCCAAGACGCTCTACACAGGCATCAGAAATAAAAGAGTGCGTAGCACCAATATCAAATAAAACTCGAACAGGTAAACCATGAATCAGAATGACACCTTTAGCAGTAGGTGCAGTTGGCTCCTCTGCACTCCGCAACTCAAAAACTCGGCCTTGTAGGCCTCTGGTATCAGTGGTGCCCCCACCACGACCTCTGCCTCTACTCGGCCCAGGAGTAGATCCCTGAGTCGTAGGGCAATCTGGGACCCTCTGTTGTCCCTGAATCTGTATCTGCTGAGGTGGCCTCTGCCCACCTCCCGCTGCACTAGCAGGAGAAGAACCCTGCTGAGATGAAGCTCCGCCCTGGCGGCAGTAAACAACTCGGTGACCTTGCCTACCACAGGTGTAACAAGTCACTAATGGTCTCGTGCACTCGGGCCTCATATGCCCTGGATCTCCACAGTTAAAACACTGACGTCCCTTCTCTACAACCGGTGCAGATGAGGGATGACTCTGGCGTCTCTGACCACGCCAACCACTAGCAGAACCACCAGTACCACTGGTTTGCCCTGTACGCTGCCTCTTCTCAGACCCTCCGGTCTGAGAAGCTCTCCTCTGACTCGCCCGCTCTCGCTCATAGTCGGCGGCTCTATCCTGGTAGTCCATCAGGGACTCACAATGAAATCCCGCCATATAGGCCCGGGTAGTATCCCTCAGTCGTCGGGAAAAGAGATAAACGTGTTGGTCTGCAGAAGGTGCAGCTGATCCCAGTAATGCCAGCTCCTCCTGAAACCTCCTGATGGCCTCAGAGACTAGTACATCCTCAAACCCAGCCTCAACAAAATCTCGCACTTTCTCCCTCCTCAGAGAGGCAGGGCAGAAACGCTCTCTAATCATCGTCCTCATATGATCATAACTGGTAACCTGACCCCGTACTGATCTTCACCAGTGCTGTGCCAAGTCCCGGAATAAAGTTTGAACCAACTCGATCTGTCTGTCAGCTAGACATCGAATAGACTCCAGAACTGAGTCTACATGCCCGATCCAGAGCTCAACCTCTAACTTCACCTTCCCAGTGAAAGGGGGTACACCCATCTGATGAAAAGCCTTCAACCAGGTATCTGGTCTAGGCCCTCTATGCTCCTCTGGTGCTCTGGCAATCTCAGCAGCAGGTACCTGTACAGCTGGCACCTGAGTAACGGTGGGGGACCTCTCAGATGGTCCCTCCTGTGCCTGTAAATTTGGGGCACGTCTACCGGCTCTGGCAACCTCCTCTACACGTCTGATATATGCTCGGAACTCTGATCCCCCCATGGAGACACGATCAGACTCGCCAGACTGGGCTCTCAGTGCCCCCTGTCTCTCAGCTGCCCCGTTCCCAGTCTCAGGAACGACACTCTCAGCAACCTCCTCATGTATCTCTCCCGTATGTGAACCGTCAGCAGGAGTCCTACCCCATCCTCTACCTAGAGGGGGTCTACCTCTACCTCGCCTAGCTGCAGGTAAGGCTCTAGTCTGAACCATCTGCAGAAGACTTAAACCTAACTTAGAAGGCTATATATATGCCATATGTATATATATAACAGATCAATCACATCATATTATCTATATATATCTATACCGTCGAGATCTTCAGAGGGGCGATGGTTCACGTACACGATATCCCAAAACATTTGTACTCATTTCAAAACCAAAATCTTTTGAAAAGTCAGACCCCTTTCGGGTTTTGTTTATTTATCTATTCGAACTTTATTGCAGATTACGAGTGCCATTGTTGTCAACCTGGCTCTGATACCAACTTTGTAACACCCCCAATCCGTAGGACTCGGAGTGCTACTGGGCTAGGATCTCACAATGGATCCCGACCCTAGCATGACAACAAATTCACTGAATCTTACAACAAGGCACCAATAGATTAAAACAAAACATAAAACTGATATATATATATATATATATATATATATATATATATATATATATATATATATATATATATATACATATCAAAAGGATGATACAGAGTACTGCTGAGTACAAAGTCAAACCGAAATCCGTACAATAATGATAAACCCAAAATTCCACGATAACGCCCAGTGTACGGAACCCTCAGCAGATCACTCTGCAGCTCTCCTAACCTGCAAAGGATCTACAACAGGGTATAAAACCGTTAGCTAACCATACACATATATAAGAAGATGCTAGAGCACAATCACATATCAATAATATTAACACTTCATCATGATATCACACATTTACCCGTTTTTTATCTTTAATAAGTCCAAACACTCAAGAGTATATAAATCTGTATTTGAAAATACGTGACACGAGGAATGAATATAATCCTCGCCTCTGCGTGCAATAGCTAGCTGGAGGGTATCAACGCACTTTCCCGTATACCATATGAAGTGGTAGGTGCCCTTCTCGTATACCAGAACTAACTAGCTTACAGAGAATTTCCCAAACTTCACTACGGGATGAAAGGTAAGTTGTCACAGCCACTATAATGGGCGGTCAATATAACATAGGTCGTTGACAAACATAAAGCATGCTATAAAGCATATAACAAACACCACTCATGCACACATCCAATATAAGGATGGCAGCTAAGTAAGTCCTATGGACTTACCTCAATCTCAGGAGTAAACTCAACCACGATCAAATCTCCGACTGGTCCACTCCAAACTGGAGGACAACACGGCCTATATAAGGCATACATACATATATCAAACTCCTATCACACAAAGGGGTCACACCTAGACCCAAGGGATCCATAAGGATCATATCCAACTCGTAAACCTCAAAGCCGTAACCGGCATATCTATAACATACTCATCATCAACCGATACCTAGCATGGTACTAGTTCCCTCATACTAGGAAAGGAAAGGAGCTACCCCACTATGGGTAGTCCCGGGACAAGACGCACCTGCGTGATCAAGGGACGCAGGAGCGGAGTAGACAACCCGCAAGCGCGGCAGGGATCAGCCGCAGGCGCGGTGACACGGGACGCAAGCAAGGCGCTGGCGCGGGCGTTGCGGCACAACTTCCGCAGGGGCGGCGACTTCTAGGCGCGGGGGCGGCCTCTGTGCAGAACGTGAATCCGCGGCTTCTCTTTGGCTCTTCACGTGATGAAATCACGTCTATTCTAATCCAAAGTCACACACATGCAACAACATACATATTCCAACATCACTCTACATTCAATTCATCTAATCGTAAGCTAAAGAGATGAAATCAAAGAAGAAAGAAGAGAAGAGAAAGAAGGAAGCTTACCACATCTGTGGTTAACTAGGAAATTGATCACCAACCAACCCTTACTGACTTCAAGCACAGCAACACACATCACTAGCATCATCCTCATCAAAGTCACAACAAAACTCTTCCAAAACCAAGAAGGAATCACACAAGATCAAGAAGAAGCAAAGGCAAAGCAAGGAGAACGTGGTAAGCTGGAAAGGAGTGAGAAACCCTTGCTCATCGGCCAAGGGAAGGACTTAAAGAGGAAGGCAATGAAAGAGTAAAGCACAAGTCAAAGGAGTCAACAAAACCGGCTGCAGCCGCCGGAAACCGCAGGGGCGGTTCCATGAGCCGCAGGGGCGGAAACCCACAGGGGCGGAAATCCGCAGGTGCTGCAGTCAGGCCCGCGGGTGCGGAAAGGCCAATCTCAGCCAAACCAATCTCGGCTAAGGACCAAGACTCGGTCCGAATGAAAAAGGCTCTCACAAAAAACACCGTAATATGTATAACGGAAAAATAAACAAGCAATCTAGAACCGCGTCTTTATATTAACGAACCCGATATTATACATTATTTATAATTTTAAAATTTACAAGTTAAAAAATATATTAAAAATATCGTAATATGTATAACGAAAAAAAAGAAAAAGAAAAAAGAAACGGTCTAGGATGAGTCCTTTATTAACGAGCTTGATACTATACCTTTTTTAATTTAAACTTCGAACAATTGCAATTTAAAAGTTACGAAGTAAACATATAATAAAAACATTGTAATATGTATAACGGAAAAAATAAACCAGGAGTCCAATACCGCGCCTTTATATTAACGAACTTGATATTATAAATATTTTCTTTAAAACATTTTGAAAGTTACGAAGTAAACATGTAATAATAACATCGTAATATGTATAACAAAAAAATTTAAACAAGTGGTCCAAGATCGTGTCTTTATATTAATGAATTCGATATTATATATTTTTATAAAATTTAAATTTTATTAGTTTCATTTTAAAAGTTACGAAGTAACATATAATAAAAATATCGTAATATGTATAACGAAAAAAAAAATAAGCGGTTTAGGACCACCTCTTTATATTAACGAACTCATATCATTTTTTTTTCTAGTTTAAATTTTAATAAGTACATTTTAAATAATAAAAAAATTAAAAACAAAACAATTATCAAATTAAACTGCAATTAGTGATCTATAATAAATTTTGAAAAAGAATAGTCTAATCTAGGTATGGGTCCGGTTTGGTTCAAACCGCCGAACCGGCGGTTTGGCAAACCGGCGGTTTAGGCTTGGCCGGTTTAGGTTTCTGCCGGTTCAAGGTTTAGGTTTCGGTTTGGCTTTTCCGAAAACCTAAACCGGCGGTTTGAACCGGCCCAAACCGACGGTTTGAACCGGCGGTTCAAACCCGGTTTGGGCCCAACAACTATATTTTTTTTTAAAAAAAAAAACAAAAACCCAACGGCTCTTTTAAAAGAGCCGTTGGATTATAAGCCTCAACGGCTCATTTTTGAGCCGTTGGGGCTTTAACTTAAAAATTTAAAAATTAAAAAAAAAAAAAATCTCCCCCTACATTTAATCCTAATTTCCTATAAATACCCATACTCTCTTCCTCCACAAATCACACCATCTACAACTCATCTTCTCTACTCTCCTAATCTCTTATTCTCGAATTCTCGATTCCTCGTATTCTCGATTTCTCGTAATCACAAACCCAAGTGATCAAAGTCCCTCTTCCCAATACTTTCCTAGCACCCAAGAGAGCGAAACACAAATGCCCGACAATCCCGATGTTACCGAAGTTCTACGAAGAAGTCTCCCCCCTCCGAAAATGCTTACATCCGAAATATTTACGAAGCATTACACTAGGGGGGAGCCGGTGAACGAGTATTGTCAAGTGGCATGCAACTATTGCCCGAAGGTGTACAAGTGGAAGGTGAAGGGCGGCTACGGGACATTGCAAACTCACATGGCAAACGTCCATCCGGAGAAGCTCGGGATTTCACGGGGACAAACACAATTGTCCCACGGGTTTGCATCTTCTACCTCTCATTCTCCTTTATTTACATATAATCATAGTGAAGAAAGTTTAGGATTAACCGATGTTATTTGTTCACATTCATTACCGTTTTCTTATGCCGAATATGAAGAAGTTAGGGAATATAACACTAGATATCTTCAACCTTCTTTTAAACCAACTTCTAGGAAAACCGTTTCAAAATTAGTTACTAAATCTTACTTAAAAAAGAAAGAATTTTTTTTATCGAATTTGGCTAGTTTTTGAACATCAAGTTTCAATTTGTAGTGATATTTGGAGTACACAATCACAACAACATTTTTACATGGGCATTACTTTATATTTTATTGATAACGCTATGTTTTTGCATAAATATGTTATTGGTTTTCGGCATTTTAATCAAAGACATAATGCACTAGGCATTGCAAGCATAATTAAAACGGTTTTACAAGAATATAATTTACAACATCGAATTTTTTCATATTCTTTTGATAATGCATCCGCAAATACCGCCACCGTAAACCATTTGGTTGAGGATGCGGGACAATATATAAAAACTCCTTATACTCATCAAAGATGTGCATGTCATATTTTAAACTTATGTGTTCAAGATGGACTTAAGGTTTTAGGAGATATGTTATCCCCAATCAAACTTGTTATTGATCATATTTGGCATGATTCCGATTTAAGAAGAAAATGGAGAAATTTATGTTTAAACAAAAATGTTCATCCTATTGCTTTTTCAAAAGATGTTGGAACTCGTTGGAACTCGACTTACAAACTACTTTCCGAAGCCGTACGTTATAAAATTTTGTTACAAGAATTTGCTTCAATTCATGTTCCTTGGTCAATGTTAGATGATGAAAATGTTTGGGAAACTTGTGCCCATATTTTTAATGTTTTAAAAACTTTTTTATAAACTTGTCATTGATCTTATCCCTTAACGACTTCAAACAACCTCACAAATTTCTTTCAAAAATGAAGCAATCACAAAAATCGTTCAAAAATCAACCATTTCTAGTTTTTATTCGTCTTCTCCACCGGAAAATAGCGAAGTCAACCGTCGCCACCACATTAGAAGTGGAGAACATCCATGATACCCCTCCAGCCTGCACCATCTCCGCTTCGGTAGGTACCGCTACATCTTTTTCTGTCTCTACCGAGATTTCTCTCTTCTGCATCTAACGTGATTTCTAAGGGAATATCGATGTATAGAGGAAATCGATTAACATAACTAATGGATTTATCTCTTTTAATTATAATTAGGGAAATTTTTATATTTTGATTATAAAAATAATAAATTAATTTAGACTTTTTGTGGGACTCATTAACGGACAATGGATTTTGTGGCTGTTTGTTAAAGGGTGAATATAAAAGGTGGTAAATGAAACTTTTTTTTATAAGAGGTGGTTAAATGAAAATAGGGTGAATAAGAGGTGGTTTTGTGTAATTTAATCGTTTAATTAAATCTTATTTTGACATTAAAACACTAGAGTGTTGTTATTCGATTAGACAAAAAAATATGAAACGATAAATGCAATTCGAATATGGGTACGAGACGTAGGCGGAGTGTGGGTGCGTCTTGGAGGCGAAGTACGAGTATGTCCGGTGTGATTTATCCCGTGGAAACACGAGCAATTGGATTCAAAATTTGACATATGGGGCTCACTCCCACTACGCCTATGGGGCAAGTTCCCATTGAGTCCGGGAGGCGCATCTAGAGTGCACTTGAAACCCAATTTAATGTTCGCATCCAATGGCTAGAATTATGATCATTGGAACAACGTTTAAATTTTGTATGAAACTAGTTTGGACGCACTCACATTGGGAATGAGATACCAATCTTGAAAAGTATCTATATTAAAATAATATATATTTTCAAGTTCAATTGTTTTTTTATACGAAGGAAAGTAGTTTGATGCATTATACAACACACTATCTAATGAATTGAAAAGGCGAAAGAATTAAATATTTAAGAAAAACACAAAAGTACAACAAGTAAATCCGTAAGCAGCGAGATCTTCAAGAGAAAGGAGAATGAGTCGGTCTTTGGAGAACAAAGAGTATAACGTTTGTCATCAAAGGAAGTGCGCAATACGGAAGCTTGGAGAACAGTTATGGACAGCTCGGATTTGGACTCGAATCTGAGCTTTCAGGAGTCGATAACAAATTCACGACCCCTCCAAGACAAACAACTCGAACGACACCTAATAAAACAAGGAGCACTTGAAATACAAGTGAATAACTTTATAAAAGAGTTCAAGGAAAAGCACAAGACCTTTGTAGAGGTCGCGTTGAGGGCTGTCTTACCCACCACAAAAGGCCCTTTATCCAAACCAACTAAAGGAGAGACTCTTGTCAAATCAATACAAACATGTTTTCCACCCACCCATCCAAACACTAACACATTTGCGGGCCTCAACGTAGACCTTCCTTCACGCGGATCAGTCAAGAAGGATACAAGCGACTCTTTCTTGGCCGAAATCTCTGCTCTCTTAATCACGTCACATAAAACATCACGAACTAGATCGTACCTATATTTGAAGTCAGGTGATTCTTTACAATGAACCGCATGCTCCCCAAAATCATCCAAAGCCCTCCCACAATTAAGCATAGTCCTCTCCATTTCCTCTCTCGATCTCAAAACAAGTTATGGGTGACTGCTTTTGGACTAGAGGTCAGGTTCTGGTCGAAAAGAACTCCTCCTTACTCCGGTTTGGGTGTAGACCGTGTATGCTAGATTATCTTTTCCTCTCGGCAAGAGTCAAGAAACGAGCTTCTTGTGCATCAACGCTACCTCCCGTCGATATGGGCTTTGATTATGGCCTCGCGAAGGTTGTTGAGGCCCCTAGGAGGTTTGCCTCCATGGTTGTAGATATCCTTTGTGCTTGGATCTTTTGTATCTCAAAAGACACTCCCAAAATGTGAGAGCCCCTTTCTTTCGGACCGAGATTGGACCATAGCCGAGATTGGCCCTGCCGCACCCGCGGGCACGTATGCCGCCCCTACGGGTTCCCACCCCTGCGGCCCTATGATCCGCCCATGCGGTTTACGGCGGCTGCAGCCGGTTTTGTTGACTTCCTTGACCCGTGCTTTACCTTCTTACCTTTACCTTCTCTTACCTTGCTGAGCAAGGGTTTCACTTCTTCACTTCACTTCTCCAGCTCCCTACGTCCTTCTTGCTTCTTCTTCATTCCCTTTGATCTTGTTCTTGGTTCTTTCCTAAGTTTACTTGAGTTGGTGTGTGTGGTTGATGTTAGTTGATGATATGTTTTGATACTGAGCTTGAAGCCAGCCTGTGAGACCTTGGTTCTGTTCTTTCCTTGTTGAGCCCCAGCTGTGGTATGTCTTCCTTACTTCTTCATTCTTTCTTATACCTTGTTCTCACTTCTTTAGCTTAGGATTAGTTGTATGGACCATAGGGTTAATGTTGGTATGTGTTTGTACATGTTTGTGCCTGGCTTTGGCTGAGTGAAGACGTGATTTGATCACGTGAAGAGTGAAAGAAGACTCACGGGATCTTGTTCTGCACCGTCGCCGCCCCCGCGGCCAAGAGCCCCCGCCCCCGCGGATACCGTGCCATAGCGCCTGCGTCGTGCCAGCGGCGTACCTGCGCTTGCCAGCGACCTTGTCACCGCCCCCGCGGCTACGTTCCGTCGCGCCTGCGGTTGTCTGCATTCCGCCCCTTCGTCCTTAGATCACGCAGGTGCGTTTTGTCCCGGGACTACCTATAGTTAGGTAGTTCCTTTCCTTTCTTGTATGAGGGAACTAGTATCATGCTAGGTATCGGTTTATGATGAGTATGATATAGATATGCCGGTTACGGCCTTGAGGTTATGAGTTGGATATGATCCCTTATGGATCCCTTGGGTCTAGGTGTGACCCTTTGTGTGATAGGATTGTGATATATATGTGTGTCTTGTATAGGTTTTGTTGTCCTCCAGTTTGGAGTGGACGTTTCTGAGAGTGGATCAGACTTGAGTTACTTCTGAGATCGAGGTAAGTCCATAAGACTTACTTAGCTACTATCCTTATATTGGATGTATGCTTGAGTGGTGTATGTTATGTGCTTTATAGCATGTGTTATTATTTGGTTACCGACCTATGTTATATTGACCGCCCATTGTAGTGGTTGTGATAACCTTTCCCTTTCATCCCGTCGTGGAGTCTGGGAGGTTCTCTGTAGTCAGGCCAGATCTGGTATAAAGGAAGGCCCCTCACCATTCCCACAGGGTACACGGGAGGTGTGCTGATACTACTCCAGCTGGTTAGAGTACTCAGAGGCGGGGATTATATTCCTCGTGTCACCTATCTTTATATATATCTATTTATACGATTGAATGATTCAACTTATTAAAGATAATAAACCGGGTAAATGTTTGATATCATGGTGAAGTGTTTATCATTTCTGAGGTGTGTTTGTGCTTTAGCATCTTCTTATATATGTGTATAGTTAGCTAACGGTTTCCTAACGTGTTGTAGATCCCTCGCAGGTTAGGAGAGCTGCAGAGTGATCCAGAGAGAGTGATCTGCTGAGGGCTCCGTACACTGGGCGACATCGTGGGATTTTGGGGTTTATCCTTAGTGTACGGATTTGAGTTTGACTTTGTACTCAGCAGTATCTTGTATCACCTTTTTGATATGTATATATATATATATATATATATATATATATATATATATATATATATATATCAGTTTTTATGTTTTGTTTTAATCTGTTGGTGCCTTGTTGTAAGATTCAGTGAGGTTGTTGTCAGGCTAGGGCCATGATCCATTGTGAGATCCTATCCCAGTAGCACTCCGAGTCCTACGGATTTGGGGTGTTACAAAGTTGGTATCAGAGCCCAGGTTGACAACAATGGCACTAGTAATCTGCAATAAAGTTCGAATTGATAAATAAACAGAACCCGAAAGGGGTCTGACTTTTCAAAAGGTTTTGGTTTTAAAATGAGTACAAATGTTTTGGGTTATCGTGTACGTGAGTCATCACCCCTCTGAAGATCTCGACAGTACACATATATAGATATTCTGTTGTGATTGATTTGATACATACATATGGCATATATATAGCCGTCTAAGCTAGGTTTACTTCCTCTGCAAATGGTTCAGACTAGAGCCTTACCTGCAGCTGGGCGAGGTAGAGATAGAGGTAGAGGTAGACCCCCTCTAGGCCGAGGACGAGGTAGGATACCTGTTGATGGTTCCCAGGCAGCAGGAGAGATTCACGAGGAGGTTGTTGAGAGCGCCGTTCCTGAGACTGGGAACGGGACAGCTGAGGTACAAGGGGGCACAGAGAGTCCAGTCTGGTGAGTCTGATCGTGTCTCTATGGGTAGATCAGAGTTTCAGGCTTATATCAGACGTGTTGAGGAGGCTGCTAGAGCCGGTAGGCGTGCCCCAGACTTATAGGCACAAGAGGGACCATCTGAGAGGTCTCACACTGTTACTCAGGTACCAGCTGTACAGGTACCTACTGCTGAGATTGTCAGAGCACTAGAGGAGCATAGAGGGCCTAGACCAGATACCTGGTTGAAGGCATTCCATCAGATGGGTGTACCCCCTTTCACTGGGAAGGTGGGGTTAGAGGTCGAGCTCTGGATCGGGCATGTAGACTCAGTGTGGACTCTATTCTCTGCCCAACTGATAGGCAGATCGAGTTGGTGCAGACTCTGTTCAAAGAGTTGGCACAGCACTGGTGGAGGTCAGTACGGGGTCAGGTTACCAGCTATGACCAGATGAGGACCTTGATTAGAGAGCGTTTATGCCCTGCCTCATTGAGGAAGGAGAAACTTCGTGATTTTGTTGAGGCTGGATTTGAGGATGTGCCAGTTTCAGAGGCCATCAAGAGATTCCAGGAGGAGCTGGCTTTACTGGGTCCAGCTGCACCTCTTGTTGATCAGCATGTTTATCTGTTCTCTCGACGATTGAGGGATGGTACCCGAGCCTACATGGCAGGTTTTCACTGTGACTCCTTGATGGACTATCAGGACAGAACTGCAGATTATGAGAGAGAGGGTTGGGCAGAGGAGAGCTTCTCAGGCCGGAAGGTCTGAGAAGAGACAGCGTACGGGGCAGGCCAGTGGTACTGCTGGAGCTGCTAGTGTTGGGGGTAGTCAGAGACGTCAGGGTCGTTCTGTATCTGCACCATCTACAGAGATGGGACGACAGTGTTTTAACTGTGGAGATCCAAGGCATCTGAAGCCCGAGTGCACGAGGCCGTTGGTGACTTGTTTTACCTGTGGTAGACAGGGTCATAGAGCCGTGTATTGCCGCCAAGGCAGAGCTGCATCTCAGCAAGGTTCTTCTCCTGTCAGTGTAGCGGGAGGTGGGCAGAGGCCACCTCCGCAGCAGCAGCAGACTCAGGGACAATAGAGAGTCCCAAATCGCCCTACGACTCGGGGATCTGCTCTTGGGCCGAGTGCGAGGCAGAGGCCGTGGTGGGGGCACCACTGATACCAGAGGCCTACAGGGTCGTGTTTTTGAGTTGAGGAGTACAGAGGAGCCAGCTGCACCTACTGCTACAGGTACCATTCTGATTCATGGTTTACCTGTTAGAGTTTTATTTGATACTGGTGCTACGCACTCTTTTATTTCTATTGCCTGTGTAGAGCGTCTTGGGTTAGATACAGTTGAGGGGATGCCCTTTATTATAGGGTTACCCGATGGTGGTAAGGTCAGAGGTACCCGTGAGATTCACGGTTGTCCCATTTCTGTAGGGACCCGTGTGTTACTAGTTGACTTCTTTGTCATGCCACTAGAGCATGAAGAAGTCATTTTAGGTATGGATTGGATGGCTAGACACTCTACAGTTCTAGATGTAGGTAGGAGGACTGTTACCCTCTCTACCGAGTTAGGCCAGATAGAGGTTTTCCGAGGTTGGGACCTTGGGAAGGTAGGCACAGTTATCGGTGCTATACGGGCAGCTAGACTGATTGCACAGGGTTGCGAGGCCTTCTGGTGTTATGCCATGAAGGAGGGGGAGAGTCCAGTTGTAGAGGACATTCCAGTTGTCTGTGAGTTTACTGACGTTTTTTGCTGAGCCGTCCAGCTTGCCGCCTCAGAGGAGTGTGGATTTCAATATCGAGTTAGAGCCTGGTACGAAACCCGTCTCGAAGGCTCCATACCAGATGGCGCTTGTCGAGATGCTGAAGCTGAAGAAGCAACTCGAGGAGTTGGCTGAGAAGGGCTTTATTTGCTCTAGCGTGTCCCCTTGGGGAGCACCTGTCCTCTTCGTACGGAAGAAGGACGGATCGCTGAGACTGTGTATTGATTACAGAGAGCTGAACAAGGTGACCATCAAGAACAAGTATCCACTGCCGCGCATTGATGATTTGTTAGATCAGCTACAGGGAGCGAATGTGTTCTCCAGGATTGACCTGCGTTCCGGGTATCACCAGCTGAGGGTGAGGGAGCAGGATGTGCACAGGACTGCATTCCGGACCAGATATGGCCACTACGAGTTTGTAGTGATGCCATTTGGGCTTGCGAATGCCCCAGCCGTTTTTATGAAGTTGATGAACAGTATCTTCATCGACTTCCTGGATCAGTTTGTGGTGGTTTTTATTGATGACATTCTGGTATACTCTCGCAGTGGAGAGGAGCATGCAGGACATCTAAGGACTGTATTGCAGGTTTTGCGGGATAGAGAACTTTATGCTAAGTTCTCTAAGTGTGAGTTCTGGATGCCAGAGGTAGCATTCCTGGGTCATGTGGTTTCAGCTGAGGGGATCAAGGTAGATCCAGCAAAGATAGAGGCAGTAGCAACATGGACTACACCGACGAACGTCAAGGAAGTACGTAGTTTCCTTGGCCTAGCCGGTTATTACAGACGATTCGTGGAGGGTTTTTCTGTGATCGCCCGTCCACTGACGAGTTTGCTGAGGAAGACTACCAGATTTGTGTGGTCTGATCAGTGCAGGCAGAGTTTTGAGGAGTTGAAGAGGCGTTTGACTTCTGCTCCTATTTTGGCACAGCCAGAGGGTACTGAGGATTTTGTGGTCTACAGTGATGCATCCAAGCTAAGCTTGGGATGTGTTCTGATGCCGCGAGGCAGAGTGATTGCATATGCGTCTCGACAGCTGAAGACGTATGAGAAGAACTACCCGACTCATGATTTGGAGTTGGCAGCGGTAGTTCATGCACTGAAGATTTGGAGACATTACCTGTATGGTGCTACTTGTCAGATCTTCACAGACCATAAGAGTCTGAAGTATATTTTCACGCAACGGGAATTGAATAACCGCTAGCGTAGGTGGCTTGAGCTGATCAAGGACTTCGATTTAGAGATTCTGTACCATCCAGGGAAGGCGAACGTTGTCGCCGACGCCCTGAGTAGGAAGACGCCTCGAGAGCAGGCGATTGCGAGGCTGACAGTTCAACATCAGTTGCAGAGAGATCTGATCTGGTTAGAGTTGGACATCCAGTTTCCTGATGAGGATGCCCAGCTACGTACTCTAGAGGTCTTTCCTGATCTGTTGGATAAGATCCGACAGAAACAGGAGACCTGCCCGACTTTACAAAGGATCAGAGATAGGATGTCTCGAGATGAGGCACCACAGTTCCTGCTGGGAGCAGATGGAGTTTTGAGGCGCCATGGCCGCGTCTGTGTACCTACTGATACAGAGCTGAGGCAGAGGATTTTACAAGAGGCTCACTATACACCTTACTCGGTACATCCAGGTACGAGTAAGATGTATCACGATTTGAGACGTATATATTGGTGGGGAGGGCTGAAGCCCGATGTAGCCAGATTTGTAGCTCAGCGTGCGACCTGCCAGCAGGTCAAGATCGAGCATTTCCGACCTGGAGGTGAGCTCCATCCACTTCCTGTTCCACAGAGGAAGTGGGAGGACGTCACCATGGATTTTGTGACCGGACTGAGGCTGAGCCGGAGTTTTGATGCCATCTGGGTTATAGTAGACAGATTGACGAAGACGGAACGTTTCATTCCTATCAGGGAGACGTGGCCGGTGAGCAGATTAGCTGAGGAGTACACTAGGCAGATAGTGAGACTCTCCATGGTGTACCGAGGACGATCGTCTCAGACAGAGATGGGCGATTTACCTCGAGATTCTGGCAGTAGATTCAGACTGCCCTGGGGACGAGTTTGCACTTCACAACTGCATTCCATCCTCAGACAGATGGTCAGTCAGAGAGGACCATTCAGACGCTGGAAGATATGCTGCGAGCTTGTGTGTTGGATTAGGGACAGGTGTGGACGGATCATCTCCCACTTGTTGAGTTCTCCTACAACAACAGCTGGCATGCATTTATTGGGATGACTCCATATGAGGCACTGTATGGATAGAGAGGTCGTACCCGTTATGCTGGGATGAGCAGAGCAGTGTCAGTGGTTTAGCACCTGATCAGATTCAAGATGATATAGCTCGGGTAGCATTGATCAGAGAGCGTATGCTGACTGCACAGAGCCGTCAGAAGTCTTATGCTGACAGGAGGCGTAGACCTCTAGAGTTCAGGGTTGGAGCTCATGTGTGGCTGAGAGTGTCCCCGACACGAGGTGTTAGACGTTTTGGCATTAAGGGGAAGTTGAGTCCCCGATATGTCGGACCGTTCGAGATTCTGGATCGAGTTGGGAGCGCAGCTTACAGATTAGCCTTGCCTCCGAGATTAGAGGGTGTTCACCCTGTATTCCATGTGTCTCAACTGAGGGAGTACTTACCAGATCCGAGGCACATTGTGAGTTATGAGGATTTGGTGGTTGAGTCGGACCACACGTTTGTAGAGCATCCTATTGTAGTCCTAGAGCGAGGTATGAGACACCTGCGTTCGATCGACATTCCTATGTTGAGGATATAGTGGTCGAGACGAGGACCTGAGGAGGCTACATGGGAGACTGAGGATAGTATCCAGAAAAACTATCCAAAGTTCTATGTAGAGATAGGTGCATCAGTAGGATCACCGAGTAGATCTTAGTACCAGCTTGGTGAGTCTTATCTACTTATATGCTTATATGTTATGATGTGTTTATTTCATGCTAGCTTTGATGTGATTATGATCTTATTAGATCCTGTTATGCTAGTATGATTTCATATTTATAGCTGGAGATGGTTCTTCCCTCCATGCTATTGTGATACGCTTAGGTTTAGCTGGAGATGGTTCTTACCTCCATGCTATTTTGATGGACATAGTAGTGCTGGAGATGTTCTCCCTCCATGCCTTTCTGTTATGGTTATGTTATGGCTATAGATGTGCTTCCTCTATGCCTTGTGATGTGTTTATAGTTGGCTAGAGATGGTTTCTCTAGGCCTTGGATAGTATAGGTTGCAGCTGGAGTTGATGATTTCCTCCATGCTTATGTTTGAGGTTATAGAGAGTGTACCTCGGCTTCCGAGTCCGAGTGTTTTCAGGATCTTGCAAGTTTCGGGACGAAAGTTGTTTTTAGGGGGGTGAGATGTGAGAGCCCCTTTCTTTCGGACCGAGATCGGACCATAGCCGAGATTGGCCCTGCCGCACCCGCGGGCACGTATGCCGCCCCTGCGGGTTCACGCCCTTGCGGCCCTGTGATCTGCCCCTGCGGTTTACGGCGGCTGCAGCCGGTTTTGTTGACTTCCTTGACCCGTGCTTTACCTTCTTACATTTACCTTCTCTTACCTTGCTGAGCAAGAGTTTCACTTCTTCACTTCACTTCTCCAGCTCCCTACGTCCTTCTTGTCACCGCCCCCGCGGCTACGTTCCGCCGCGCCTGCGGTTGTCTGCATTCCGCCCCTTCGTCCTTAGATCACGCGGGTGCATCTTGTCCCGGGACTACCTATAGTTAGGTAGTTCCTTTCCTTTCTAGTATGAGGGAACTAGTATCATGCTAGGTATCGGTTTATGATGAGTATGATATAGATATGCCGGTTAAGGCCTAGAGGTTATGAGTTGGATATGATCCCTTGGGTCTAGGTGTGACCCTTTGTGTGATAGGATTGTGATATATATATGTGTGTCTTGCATAGGTTGTGTTGTCCTCCAGTTTGGAGTGGACGTTTCTGAGAGTGGATCAGACTTGAGTTACTTCTGAGATCGAGGTAAGTCCATAGGACTTACTTAGCTACTATCCTTATATTGGATGTATGCTTGAGTGGTGTGTAATGTGCTTTATAGCATGTGTTATTATTTGGTTACCGACCTATGTTATATTGACCGCCCATTGTAGTGGCTGTGATAACCTTCCCTTTCATCCCGTCGTGGAGTCTGGGAGGTTCTCTGTAGTCAGGCCAGATCTGGTATAAAGGAAGGCCCCTCACCATTCCCACAGGGTACACGGGAGGTGTGCTGATACTACTCCAGCTGGTTAGAGTACTCAGAGGCGGGGATTATATTCCTCGTGTCACCTATCTTTATATATATATATATCTATTTATACGATTGAATGATTCAACTTATATTACTCAGAGGTGTGCTGATACTACTCCAGCTGGTTAGATTACTCAGAGGCGGGGATTATATTACTCAGAGGTGTGTTGATACTACTTCAGCTGGTTAGGGTACTCAAAGGCGGGGATTATATTCCTCGTGTCACCTATCTTCATATATATCTATTTATACGATTAAGTGATTCAACTTATTGAAAGATAATAAACCGGGTAAATATTTGATATCATGCTGAAGTATTTATCATTTATGAGGTGTGTTTGTGCTTTAGCATCTTCTTATATATGTGTATAGTTAGCTAACGGTTTCATACCGTGTTGTAGATCCCTCGCAGGTTAGGAGAGCTGCGGAATGATCCAGAGAGGGTGATCTGCTGAGGGCTCCGTACACTGGGTGACATCGTGGGATTTTGGGGTTTATCCTTAGTGTACGGATTTGAGTTTGACTTTGTACTCAGCAGTATCTTGTATCACCTTTTTGATATGTATATATATATATATATATATATATATATATATATCAGTTTTTATGTTTTGTTTTAATATGTTGGTGCCTTGTTGTAAGATTCAGTGAGGTTGTTGTCAGGCTAGGGCCAGAATCCATTATGAGATCCTAGCCCAGTAGCACTCCGAATCCTACAGATTTGGGGTGTTACACAAAACTTCTCGTGATTGCTTCTCTAGGTGCTTTTTTTTTGTAGCTAATTCGATGCTCTATTGCCTTTTCTTATTGTTGTGATTATGGGATTTGTGTGAGGTTTTATCCCGTTGATTTCGTTAATCTTATGTGCATTCTACCTTATGCTATCACACTTCTTACTGGATTGTTCAAACATATAGATGTGTTAATCTGTAGAATTACTTCCTGTGTACTTGGAACATTGTGTGTTTTCTTTCTACTTTCTTTTGTGTTATGCATAAGGGGATCTTGATTTGGATCTCTTTTACAGTCCCTACACCAGCTTTCTTATCATGAAAATCGAAAAGTTCTTTCGGATTAACATTAGGCTTTGGATGTGTCTAGGTATTCATTTATCTTTGATAGTGCACTCTTTGCAAGAACAAATCCTTTGTATTAAAAAGCTCATCTATGTAATACATGATTCAGACCTCTTTCACTCAAGTGACAACATCTTTTGAATTGAGCTATATACCTTGCTGATTAACAAATTTAACACTTTGAGAATCAACTTTCAATCTCTTTCTTGTGGAAAGATGAAGATGATAACTACCCTCTTACAACAGATCATTTGATGTGTGACCCATGTATTATTTTTAATGGAATTGATACTCTTATTTATATATGTGTTAATGGTATCAAGAACATGTTGTGACGGTCTCTAGCAATTTTTATTCCCTTCCATGATAATCAATCCGTTTTTATTAACAATCTTTTAGGGCTACAATTCATCCTTATCGGGCTACAACCCACTAAAAATGGTTCAAATATTGTTACTTCTTATGGATTTTACTTCCATGATTCCCACATTTCCACGCGAATGAGCCGTATCCTTATGATCTGCTCCTTTCTTGGATTCATAACCGAGCTCTATCCTTCCTGTGATGCAAACCTGCATCGCGAAACTGACCATATTTCGGGAAAAAAAGATAAAGTTAATTTTAACAAAAATTATATGGGCTTACAGCCTCATAAACCTTTTAAAGGTGTATCAGCGACAAATTATGAGTTTCAATGTATGTTTCATTATCCCGGTTATCATCTCCTTATTGATAATAATTATCTATCCAAACCGTGTCTATTTAACTTTTACAAATGCTCAAAAGGATGCTTATTTAAGTAATTAGGATTACCGGGCCTCTACGCTCTCCTAATCTTTACTTTAAAAGTGTTAAACGATAGTCAGCTTTTGGAATATTAGAGGAATGGGTCGGAGTAACCTCTAGACAAACCTTGATGCAGTCTGTAAAATCCACAAGATTAATGTTATCGCTCTTGCCGAAACCAAATATGAAAAACCATCTGAGAATTGCCTATGGAAATCTGCAGGATTTGACAACATGGCGTATTGCCCTGTTATTGGTAGGGCAGGAGGTTTATGCCTCTTATGGAAATCTTACCAACCAAGTAATCAAACAATAAGTATTATACACAAAGATGACCGATTCATCTGTATCGAATTTGTCTGTAACAACTCGAATAACAAATGAATATCATTTTCGCTTACGCTCCTCCACAAGAAGCTTCAAAGAACCAATTTTGGAACTTACTCTCCACGTTTATTCGAGTGTCCACTCTGTGTTGTATCTTGTTGGGTGATCTTAACGAAATTCAACAACATTCGGAAAAACTTGGAGGGGCCACAATCAACCCAAATAGATTTAACATGTGAGAGCCCTTTTCTTTCGGACCGAGATCGGACCATAGCCGAGATTGGCTTTGGCCGAGATTGGCCTTGTCGCACCCGCGGGCACGTATGCCGCCCCTGCGGGTTTCCGCCCCTGCGGCCTGTGATCCGCCCCTGCGGTTTACGGCGGCTGCAGCCGGTTTTGTTGACTCCTTTGACCCGTGCTTTACCTTCTTACCTTTACCTTCCCTTACCTTGTTGAGCAAGGGTTTCACTTCTTCACTTCACTTCTCCAGCTCCCTACGTCCTTCTTGCTTCTCCTTCATTCCCTTTGATCTTGTTCTTGATCTTTCTCTTGAGTTGGAAGAGCTTGTGTGTTGTTGTGGGTGTTGATGTTAGTGTGCACGTTTGCTGAGCTTGTGATGCCACTTGAAATAAGGAGTGTGATCTTGTCTTGCCTAGACCAGCTGTAAGGGTGAGTTCCTTGCTTCTTCATCCTTCCTTTCTTTCTTTCTTTCTTGTTCTTCAATCTTTCTAGCTTAGGATTAGATGTATGCTAAGAGTGTTGATGTTGGAATGTGTTTTGATGTGTATGTGTATGAATCTGGAAGAGTATAGACGTGATTTGATCACGTGAAGAACCGAAGAGAAGCCGCGAAGTTGCCTTCTGCACTGTCGCCGCCCCCGCGGCCAAGAGCCACCGCCCCCGCGGCTACCGTGCCACAGCGCCTGCGTCGTGCCAGCGGCGTGCCTGCGCTTGCCTGCGTTCTGTGTCACCGCCCTTGCGGCTTCTACCTTCCGCGCCTGCAGGTGACCTCTTCCGCCCCTGCGGTCTTAATTCACGCAGGTGCGTGTTGTCCCGGAACTACTTATAGTCAAGTAGTTTCCTTTCCTTTCTAGTATGAGGGAACTAGTATCATGCTAGGATTCGGATGATGATGAGTATGATATAGTTATGCCGGTTACGGCTTTGAGGTTTACGAGTTGGAATTGATCCCTTATGGATCCCTTGAGTCTAGGTGTGACCCTTTGTGTGTGATAGGATTGTGATATATATATGTGTGCCTTGTATAGGTTGTGTTGTCCTCCAGTTGGAGTGGACGTTTCTGGATTTTGCTCGTAGCGAGATACTTCTGAGATTGAGGTAAGTCCATAGGACTTACTTAGCTGTCATCCTTATATTGGATGTGTGCATGAGTGGTGTTTGTTATATGCTTTATAGCATGCTTCATGTTGGTCACCGACCTATGTTATATTGACCGCCCATTGTAGTGGTTGTGACAACTTACCCTTTCATCCCGTAGAGGAGTCTGGGAAGTTCTTTGTACGCTAGCTAGACTTGGTATACGGGAAAGGTACTGATACCACTCCTTATGGTATACGGGAAGGTGCGCTGATACCACTCCAGCTAGCTATTGCACGCAGAGGCGAGGATTATATTCCTCGTGTCACTTATTTTCATTTAGTGATTTATATACTCATGTGTGTTTAACGTTATAAAGATAATAAACCGGGTAAATGTGTGATATCATGTTGATGTGTTATTGTTTATATGATGTGTGGTTGTGCTCTTGCCTATCTTATATTTGTGTATGGTTAGCTAACGGTTTTATACCGTGTTGTAGATCCTTTGCAGGTTAGGAGAACTGCAGAGTGATCTGGAGGGGTGATCTGCTGAGGGTTCCGTACACAGGGCGTACTCGTGGGTTTTGGGTTATTTATATTGTACGGATTTATGGTTGACTTTTGTACTCAGCAGTACTGTGTATTACTTTTGATCAGTATATATATATACATCAATTTTATGTTTTGTTTTAATCTATCAATGCCTTGTTGTAAGATTCAGTGAAGTTGTTGTCAGGCTAGGGCCAAGATCCATTGTGAGATCCTAGCATAGTAGCACTCCGAGTCCTACGGATTTGGGGTGTTACATAACAAACAATTGAACTTTAAGAATTCTTGTAATATTGAACTTTAAGAATTCCTGGAGGAAAAGATGGGACGGTTCGAGTAATATCCTTGAAAAATTAAACTGCGTATTGGTGCATAATCAAATTATTCAATGGTACTCAAACTTAAAAACTAAAAACCACGCCTTTACCATTTCGGATCACTGTCAAATCACTTTGAAGCTAGCAGGAACGATGACGTTCACCTCACAATGCCCACATCCGTTTAAATTCAAAATGATGTGGACTAAACATAACTCTTTTGAGAATATTGTTAAACAAATTTGGCGATCCAATTTTAATGGAAATGAAATGTTTAACCTTACAAGAAAAACCCAACTTCTGAAAACAAAAGCAAAAGAATGAAGCAAAACTAACTTCGGAAATATTTTCAAGCAATTGAAGGATGTTGAGTCGAAACTAAAAGAAATTCAAAGCAATTCAACTAATACGTTGAATAAAAACCTCGAAAACATCCAAATGAATCTTCTAAATAAACAAAATCGACTACTTTCTTTTCACCAAAGATATTATAGACAAAGATATAAAAAAATACGCATTTGAAAAAAATTCGGATACAAATTCCAAATATTTTCATCGCATTGCTACTAGAATGAGAAATAAAAAAACATCTAAAAAGAATTTACAACCAGAATGGGAGTTGTTCTAACCTCTGAACCTGAGATCCGATTAGAAATTTTAAAAAAAAAGGAATTCCAAAGCAAATTTTCTAAAACACCAATAGACCAATCTCTTCTCAACGAGAATCTACAACTCATCAAAAAATAAAGTTAGCCCAGAGGACAATCTACTCCTAACAAAACCTCCTAATAGTGAAGAAATTAGAAAAGCAATTTTTGATATTGGGCGTGATAAATTCCCCGGGCCAGATGGTATCCCGGATGACTTTTATCAAAAATATTGGCATATTGTGGGCACAGATGTTTCCAAAGCAGTGAAAGGTTTTCTCATAAGTAGAAAAATGCTAAAACAAATAAACCATACTTTTATAAATATGATCCCTAAAATGGATAATCTCACATCAGTTAACCACTTTAGACCTATAATAAGCCTATGCTCAACAATTTACAAAATCATAGCTAAAATATTAACAAAAAGAATGGAATCCATCATGTCCAAACTCATACATCATCTTCAAGGAGCTTTTGTGGCTAATAGGTCGATTCATGACAATCTCCTTATTGCTCATGAAAATTTCCACTCTTTTCGTTCTAAAAAGAGTAAAGAAGGGTGGACAACCATTAAACTTGATATGGAAAAAGCTTATGACCAAGTAAATTGGGAATTTATCATTTGTATACTTAAAAAAGTTTGGTTTCATTGATAAATTCGTTGGATGGATTAAGGAGTGTATCTCTACAATCTCTTTCTATGTCCTCGTCAATAACGGATCAACAGAGCAGTTCTTTCCTGAGAAAGAACTAAGACAAGGTGACCCCTTATCCCCTTACCTTTTTATTTTGGGAGCGGAAATTCTCACACAAATGCTCCAAGATGACTGCAACAATTATGATAGCCATATTGACTTTTCTATTTGTAGACAAACAAAACCTATCACTTTCTTATCCTTCGCTGATCATAACTTGTTATGATTGAACTAGCTTCGAACGCGAGGGATGACGACACAAGTTTTCTCTCGTATCGGAGCTAAGAAAATCAAACTCTTTTTGAATTTTAGGATTTAGATATGAATAGCAAATTTCATCCTCTCACTTTGGAAATCTCTCAATTCAAACGAACTACTCTCAAAATCTCACTTTGGGGTTTGAACTTTCTCTCCTCAACATCTCACCTTAGAACCACTTAAGCATCTTACCTAGATATTTGGAAACTAAAAATCTCACTTTTGTTTTCGTGGATGATTTGTGAAATCAAACAAATCTTAAACTCTTATTCATTTCTCTCAAATTTTGGGTGATTTCAAATGGATATTAAAGGCATCCTATAACTTAAAAAATAAAACATATAAAAGCAAGAAACATACTTGATTGACCTAATATTGAAAGACGGAAACCGGCTGCAGCCGCCGGTTTCCGTCTTTTAATATTGGTCGAGGAAGGAATGGAGAAGCAAGAAGGACGTAGGAACTGAGGAATGAAGTGATGAAACCCTTGCTCAGCAAGGTAAAACGGGAGAAGTAAGGAAGGGTAAAGCACGGGTCAAAGGGTCAACAAAACCGGCTGCAGCCGCCGGAAACCGCAAGGGCGGTTCCTTGAGCCGCACGGGCGGGAACCCGCAGGGTCGGCGGTCAAGCCCGCGGGTGCGGAAAAGCCAATCTCGGCCAAAGCCAATCTCGGCTATGGTCCGATCTCGGTCCGAAAGAAAAGGCTCTTACATCTCACCCCCCCCCCCTAAAAACAAGTTTAGTCCCGAAACTTGCAAGATCCTAAAACCACTCGGACTCAGAAGCCGAGGTAACACTCTCTATATAACCTCAAATGTAAGCATGGAGGAAATCATCAACTCCAGCAGCAAACTATACTATCCAGGGCCTAGAGAAACCATCTCTAGCCAGCTATAAACACATCACAAGGCATAGAGGAATCACATCTCTAGCCGTATCATAACCATAATAGAAAGGCATGGAGGAAGTACATCTCCATCACTACTATGTCCATCAAAATAGCATGGAGGAAAGAACCATCTTCAGCTAAACCTATCGTATCATAATAGCATGGAGGTAAGAACCATCTCCAACTATAAACAAGAAATCATACTAGCATAACAAGATCTAATAAGACCATAATCACATCAAAGTTAGAATGAAATAAACACATCATAGCATATAAGCAGATAAGACTCACCAAGCTAGTACTAAGATCTACTCGGTGATCCTACTGGGGCATCTAACTCAGCATAGAACTCTGGATAGTTCCTCTGGATACTATCCTCAGTCTCCCATGTAACCTCCTCAGGTCCTCGTCTCGACCACTGTATCCTCAACATAGGAATGTCCTTCGAACGCAGGCATCTCATACCTCGTTCTAGGACTGCAATAGGACGCTCTACAAACGTGTGGTCCGGCTCAACCACTAAATCCTCATAACTCACAATGTGTCTCGGATCTGGTATATACTCCCTCAGCTGAGACACATGAAATACAGGGTGAAAACTCTCTAATCTCGGAGGCAAGGCTAATCTGTAAGCTGCGCTCCCAACCCGATCCAGAATCTCGAACGGTCCGACATATCGGGGACTCAACTTCCCCTTAATGCCAAAACGCCTAACACCTCGTGTCGGGGACACTCTCAGCCACACATGGGCTCCAACCCTGAACTCTAGAGGTCTACGCCTCCTGTCAGCATAAGACTTCTGACGGCTCTGTGCAGTTAGCATACGCTCTCTGATCAATGCTACCCGAGCCATATCATCCAGAATCTGATCAGGTGCTAAACCACTGACACTACTCTGCTCATCCCAACATAATGGGGTACGACATCTCTGTCCATACAGTGCCTCATATGGGGCCATCCCAATAGATGCATGCCAGTTGTTGTTGTAGGAGAACTCAACAAGTGGGAGATGATCTGTCCACACATGTCCCCAATCCAACACACAAGCTCGCAGCATATCCTCCAGCATCTGAATGGTCCTCTCTGACTGACCATCTGTCTGAGGATGGAACGCAGTCGTGAAGTGCAAAATCGTCCCCAGGGCAGTCTGAATCTGCTGCCAGAATCTTGAGGTAAATCTCCCATCTCTGTCTCAGACGATCGTCCTCGGTACACCATGGAGTCTCACTATCTGCCTAGTGTACTCCTCAGCTAATCTGCTCACCGGCCACGTCTCCCTAATAGGAATGAAACGTGCCGTCTTCGTCAATCTGTCTATTATGACCCAAATGGCATCAAAACACCGGCTCAGCCTCAAGCCAGTCACAAAATCCATGGTGACGTCCTCCCACTTCCTTTGTGGAACAAGAAGGGGATGGAGCTCACCTCAGGTCGGAAATGCTTGATCTTGACCTACTGGCAGGTCGCACACTGAGCTACAAATCTGACTACATCGGGCTTCAGCCCTCCCCACCAGTATGAACGTCTCAAATCCTGATACATCTTACTCGTACCTGGATGTACCGAGTAAGGTGTACAGTGAGCCTCCTGTCAAATCCTCTGCCTCAGTTCTGTATCAGCAGGTACACAGACGCGACCGCGGCGCCTCACAACTCTATCTGCTCCAAGCAAAAATTGGGGTGCCTCATCCCGGGACATCCTATCTTTGACCCTCTGTAAAGTCGGGCAGGTCTCTTGTTTCTGTCGGATCTCATCCAACAGATCAGGAAGGACCTCTAATGTACGCAGCTGGGCATCCTCATCAGGAAACTGGATGTCCGGCTCTAACCAGATCAGGTCTCTCTGCAACTGATGTTGTACTATCAGCCTCGCAATCGCCTGTTCTCGAGGTGTCTTCCTGCTCAGGGCGTCGGCGACAACGTTCGCCTTCCCTGGATGGTACAGAATCTCTAAATCAAAGCCCTTGATCAGCTCGAGTCACCTACGCTGACGGTTATTCAATTCCCGCTGTGTGAAGATATACTTCAGACTCTTATGGTTTGTGAAGGTCTGACATGTAGCACCATATAGGTAATGTCTTCAGATCTTCAGTGCATGAACTACCGCTGCCAACTCCAGATCATGAGTCGGGTAGTTCTCCTCATACGTCTTCAGCTGTCGAGACGCATCAGCAATAACTCTGCCTCTCTGCATCAAAACAGATCCCAAGCCTAGCTTGGATGCATCACTGTAAACCGCAAAATCCTCAGTACCCTCTGGTTGTGCCAAAATAGGTACAGAAGTCAAACGCTTCTTCAACTCCTCAAAACTCTGCCTGCACTGATCAGACCACACAAATCTGGTAGTCTTCCTCAGCAAACTCGTCAGTGGACGGGCAATCACAGAAAATACCTCCACAAAGCGTCTCTAATAACCGGCTAGGCCAAGGAAACTACGTACTTCCTTGACGTTCGTCGGTGTAGTCCATGTTGCTACTGCCTCTATCTTTGCTGGATCTACCTTGATCCCCTCAGCATGACCCAAAAATGCTACCTCTGGCATCAAGAACTCACACTTAGAGAACTTAGCATAAAGTTCTCTATCCCGCAAAACCTGCAATACAGTCCTCAGATGTCCTGCATGCTCCTCTCCACTGCGAGAGTATACCAGAATGTCATCAATAAAAACCCCCACAAACTGATCCAGGAAGTCGATGAAGATATTGTTCATCAACTTCATAAAAACGGCTGGGGCATTCGTAAGCCCAAATGGCATCACTACAAACTCGTAGTGGCCATATCTGGTCCGGAATGCAGTCCTGTGCACATCCTGCTCCCTCACACTCAGCTGGTGATACCCGGAACGCGGGTCAATCCTGGAGAACACATTCGCTCCCTGTAGCTGATCTAACAAATCATCAATGCGCGACAGTGGATACTTGTTCTTGATGGTCACCTTGTTCAGCTCTTTGTAATCAATACACAGTCTCAGCGATCCGTCCTTCTTCCGTACGAAGAGGACAGACGCTCCCCATGGAGACACACTAGGGCGAATGAAGCCCTTCTCAACCAACTCCTCGAGTTGCTTCTTTAGCTCCAGAATCTCGACAGGCGCCATCCGGTATTGAGCCTTCGAGATGGGTCTCGTACCAGGCACTAACTCGATACTGAAATCCACACTCCTCTGAGGCGGCAAACTGGACGGCTCAGCAAACACATCAGTAAACTTACAAACAACTGGAATGTCCTCTACAGCTGGACTCTCCCCCTCCTTCATGGCATAACACCAGAAGGCCTCGCAACCCTGTGCAATCAGTCTAGCTGCCCGTATAGCACGGATAACTGTGCCTACCTTTCCAAGGTCCCAACCTCGGAAAACCTCTATCTGGCCTAACTCGGTAGAGAGGGTAACAGTTCTCCTACCTACATCTAGAACTGCAGAGTGTCTAGCCATCCAATCCATACCTAAAATGACTTCTTCATGCTCTAGTGGCATGACAAAGAAGTCAACTAGTAACACACGGGTCCCTACAGAAATGGGACAACCGTGAATCTCACGGGTACTTCTGACCCTACCACCATCAGGTAACCCTATAATAAAGGGCATCCCCTCAACTGTATCTAACCCAAGACGCTCTACACAGGCATCAGAAATAAAAGAGTGCGTAGCACCAGTATCAAATAAAACTCTAACAGGTAAACCATGAATCAGAATGGTACCTGTAGCAGTAGGTGCAGCTGGCTCCTCTGCACTCCTCAGCTCAAAAACACGACCCTGTGGGCCTCTGGTATCAGTGGTGCCCCCACCACGGCCTTTGCCTCGCAATCGGCCCAAGAGCAGATCCTTGAGTCGTAGGGCGATCTGGGACTCTCTGCTGTCCCTGAGTCTGCTGCTGCGGAGGTGGCCTCTGCCCACCTCCCGCTACACTGGCAGGAGAAGAACCTTGTTGAGATGCAGCTCCGCCTTGGTAGCAATACATGGCTCTATGACCCTGTCTACCACAGGTAAAACAAGTAACCAACGGCCTCGTGCACTCGGGCTTCAGATGCCCTGGATCTCCACAGTTAAAACATTGTCGTCCCTTCTCTATAGCTGGTGCAGATACAGAACGACCCTGATGTCTCTGACTACCCCCAACACTAGCAGCTCCAGCAGTACCACTGGCCTGCCCCGTACGCTGTCTCTTCTAAGACCTTCCGGCCTGAGAAGCTCTCCTCTGCCCAGCTCTCTCTCTCTCTCATAATTTGCGGCTCTGTCCTGATAGTCCATCAAGGACTCACAGTGAAAACCTGCCATGTAGGCTCGGGTACCATTCCTCAATCGTCGAGAGAACAGATAAATATGCTAATCAACAGGAGGTGCAGCTGGACTTAGTAAAGTCAACTCCTCTTGGAATCTCTTGATGGCCTCTGAGACTGGCACATCATCAAATCCGGCCTCAACAAAGTCACGCAGTTTCTCCTTCCTCAGTGAGGCAGGGCAGAAACGCTCTCTGATCAAGGTCCTCATCTGGTCATAGCTGGTAACCTGACCCTGTACTGACCTCCACCAGTGTTGTGCCAGCTCACTAAACAGAGTCTGCACCAACTCGATCTGCCTATCAGCTGGACAACGAATAGACTCCAGAGCTGAGTCTACATGCCCGATCCAAAGCTCAACCTCCAACCCCACCTTCCTAGTGAAAGGGGGTACACCCATCTGATGGAATGCCTTTAACCAGGTATCTGGTCTAGGCCCACTATACTCCTCCGGTGCTCTGGCAATCTCAACAGCAGGTACTTGTACAGCTGGTACCTGAGTAACGGTGTGGGACCTCTCAAATGGTCCCTCCTGTGCCTGTAAGTCTGGGGCACGCCTACCGGCTCTGGCAGCCTCCTCAACACGTCTGATATAAGCATGAAACTCTGATCTCCCCATAGAGACGCGATCAAACTCGCCAGACTGGGCTCTATGTACCCCCTGTCCCTCAGCTGCCCCGTTCCCAGTCTCAGGAACGGCGCTCTCAACAACCTCCTCGTGGATCTTTCCTGCTGCCTGGGAACCATCAGCAGGTATCCTACCTCGTCCTCGGCCTAGAGGGGGTCTACCTCTACCTCTACCTCTACCTCGCCCAGCTACAGGTAAGGCTCTAGTCTGAACCATCTGCAGAGGACGTAAACCTAGCTTAGAAGGCTATATATATGCCATATATATGTATCAAATCAATCACAACAGAATATCTATATATATGTACTGTCGAGATCTTCAGAGGGGTGATGACTCACGTACACGATAACCCAAAACATTTGTACTCATTTTAAAACCAAAACCTTTTGAAAAGTCAGACCCCTTTCGGGTTTTTTTTATTTATCTATTCGAACTTTATTGCAGATTACTAGTGTCATTGTTGTCAACCTCGCTCTGATACCAACTTTGTAACACCCCAAATCCGTAGGACTCAGAGTGCTACTGGGCTAGGATCTCACAATGGATCATGGCCCTAGCTTGACAAGGCACCAACAGATTAAATATAAAACATGAAAATGTTATAAAAGTATCCAAAGGTTTATACAGTACTGCTGAGTACAATCAAAACAGAAATCCGTACAATATGGATAACCCAAAATCCCACGATGTCGCCCAGTGTACGGAGCCCTCAGCAGATCACCCTCTCTGGATCACTCCGCAGTTCTCCTAACCTGCGAGGGATCTACAACACGGTATGAAACCGTTAGCTAACTATACACATATATAAGGAGATGCTAAAGCACAAACACACATCAGAAAGGATAAATACTTCAGCATGATATCAAATATTTACCCGGTTTATTATCTTTCAATAAGTTGAATCACTTAATCGTATAAATAGATATATATGAAGATAGGTGACACGAGGAATATAATCCCCGCCTTTGAGTACCCTAACCAGCTGGAGTAGTATCAACACACCTCCCGTGTACCATGTGGGAGTGGTGAGGGGCCTTCCTTTATACCAGATCTGGCCTGACTACAGAGAACCTCCCAGACTCCACAACGGAATGAAAGGGAAAGGTTATCACGGCCACTACAATGGGCGGTCAATATAATATAGGTCGGTGACTATCATAATCATAAGCATGCTATAAAGCATATAACACACACACCACTCAAGCATACATCCAATATAAGGATAGTAGCTAAGTAAGTCCTATGGACTTACCTCGATCTCAGAAGTAACTCAAGTACGATCCACTCTCAGAAACGTCCACTCCAAACTGGAGGACAACACAACCTATACAAGACAGACATATATATATCACAATCCTATCACACAAAGGGTCACACCTAGACCCAAGGGATCCATAAGAGATCATATCCAACTCATAACTTCAAGGCCGTAACCGGCATATCTATATCATACTCGTCATAAACCGAATCCTAGCATGGTACTAATTCCCTCATACTAGAAAGGAAAGGAACTACCTAACTATAGGTAGCCCCGGGACAAGACGCACCTGCGTGATCTAAGGACGCAGGGGCGGAACGCAAGTAACCGCAGGCGCGGTGACACTCAGCCGCGGGGGCGGTGACAGGATCGCTGGCAACGCAGGCACGGCGCTGGCACGGCGCAGGTGCTGCGGTACGTCTTCCGCAGGGGCGGTGACTTCTGGCCGCGGGGGCAGCGACAGTGCAGAATGAAACCTCGCGGCTTCTCTTTAGCTCTTCACGTGATCAAATCACGTCTTCTCTTCATCACAAACACACACATGCACAACAAACACATAACAACATCACCCTATGATTCATACAACTAATCCTAAGCTAAAGAAGGAAGAGCAAGGAAGAAGAAGAATGAAGAAGCAAGGAGGAAGAAGCAAGACTCACCACTACTGATGATCCTAAGCTGTAGGAAGGCTTAACACACATCAAGGCTGGCTTCCAAGCACAACAACTCACAGTCATCAACCACAAAGCCACAATTCTCAAGCAAAACTCCAAGAGAATCTCGAGCAAGCTCAAAGGAAGGAATGGAGAAGCAAGAAGGACGTAGGAACTGAGGAATGAAGTGATGAAACCCTTGCTCAGCAAGGTAAAACGGGAGAAGTAAGGAAGGGTAAAGCACGGGTCAAAGGGTCAACAAAACCGGCTGCAGCCGCCGGAAATCGCAGGGGCGGTTCCTTGAGCCGCAGGGGCGGGAACCCGCAGGGGCGGCGGTCAAGCCCGCGGGTGCGGAAAAGCCAATCTCGGCCAAAGCCAATCTCGGCTATGGTCCGATCTCGGTCCGAAAGAAAAGGCTCTTACAAGTACCCGCAAGGTGCGGGTTTTACCTAAATATAAAATATTGTAATTATAATTTTTTTTACGTATTATGCATCAATATTAATCTAAATAAAATTTATTTATAGGCTAAATGAACTTTTAAACATAAAAATTGATATTTGAATATCCTCTAGAAAAAAAGCCCGTATAAAAATACATTAGAAAATTAATTCAAATAAATTTTATATTAATAACAGGTTACATTAGAAAATTATTTTAATAATAACTATTTTACTTGAAGTGCAATATAGAATTGCTTGAGTTAGGTGTGCAATTTTTAAAACTATTCTACCATTATTGTTTAATACTGAGATTGGATTTGAAACTTTTTTTGTTAGAATATAAATTAATTCAAATTTAGTATTTGTAGTAACCGAAAAAAATTTTTAATATGTTTTGATAATAATATATTTTAGATTAATAAGATGACGTGTCATGATATATACCTAATGAAAACTGATGTGACACGGTGACTTTTTAGTAATTTTAATAACAATTTTTTTTATATAATGGCAAATCGGTAAATATAGTGTGACAAATCTATAAATAACTAAAAAAATCTATAAATAACTAAAAAAAATCTTACGTGACATGCTTTAGAATGCGACACATAAGCAAAACGAGGCTGGATTTTGTAATATATATACAAATGGTTCATACGTTTTTACAATTTTCCTAGTTTTTCCACCTCTTCTTCTTTTTTTAATGAACATTTTTTTCCACTTTCAAATTATTTGTTTTGTTAGTTCATATTATATTGTACAAATAGTTCATATATTTTTACAAATTTTTTCCACAAGTTTAAAATAATGCATGAACTAATAATAGAACACTTGATTTGAACTAATACTATAAAAAAAATTGAGCTAACAAATGTTATAATAAAGTATTCAAATAACCAAAATTATAAAAATTTAAACTTTTATAATATTAGTTCAAAATTTGAGTATTAGTTTGAACATTGTGTTCTGTCAGTTAAAACATTGTATTTTATTACTTCAAACTCTAAACGTAAAAAGGTGCATAAAAACATAACTGATAAGTTAACAAAACAATACATGAATTAATTATAGAAAAAATCATAACTGATAATATATAACTTTGAACAAATTGAATTAAAATTATGAATTGACAAAATAACCATCATAGTTTTTTTCATGAAAATTACAAAAATGCCACAACATTTTCCTTTTTAAAACAAATTTTCAAAAAAGACAAATTTGTCGGTACCTTCTAAAATTATAAAATTATCCCTATATTTATCCTAAATTATTAAATGACGTGAATGTATATAAACCATTGAATCAACGACCCAAGTTATCTTGTAATGTTTTATCACAATCCCCTTCTTACCCGAATCATCAAGAAAGGATAACATAATATCCTATAAAAATGGTTTTTATGTGTCAATCCGATAATTTTTTCAAAAAAAATTCATGCTCGCCTATCTATCGATATAAACAATAGTAAGAATACAAAAGGTCAACCTTTCAAGTTCAAAATGATGTGGACAAAAAGGAAAGATTTTGAGGACTTAGTGAAACGGACTTGGAGAGTCCAATACCCGGGGAACCACATGTTCAATCTCACAAAGAAAACTAATCTACTCAAGCAGAAAGTAAAGACCTGGAACAAAACAACCTTTGGAAATATTTTTAGGCAAATTAAGTTAGTAGATAAAGAGCTTGAAATGATCCAAGTAAACCTATTTAAAACTTTTGACGGGAGGCTAAGGAATAAGGAGTTCCAATTGATTCGTAAAAGGGAGGAACTGATCAATTTCCAGAACAGATTCTGGAGCCAACGAGCAAAAACGACCCATATTAAGTTGGCGGACAAAAACACAAAATACCATCATAGAATGGCGTGTGGAAGAAGGAGTAGAGTTGTTATAAAAGGGATCACCTTAGATGGCGGGATTTTCTCTAATGACCCAAAGGTAATAAAAGATGAGTTTCGTAAAGAGTTTATTAACAGATTCAAAAGTTTCACTTGTGGTGGAAATGAAATTGAATCACAACTAGCACAAATTACACAAGAAATCAGTACAAGTGATAATGAATTCTTAACCAGGCCAGTATCCAATTGTGAAATTAAACAGGCAATGTTCAATATAGGAAGCGACAAATCGCCTAGTCCCGATGGAATGTCGTTTGGTTTCTACCAAAAATATTGGCACATTGTCGGCCCTGCAGTAATACGCGCGATAAAAAAATTTCTTCAGAACAGGAAAATTGCTAAAACAAGTCAATCACACGTTCATTACGCTCCTGCCAAAAATAGATAACCCAACGTCAACAAGTCATTACCGACCGATTAGCCTATGTGCTACAATATATAAAACAATTTCAAAAATTATAGCTGGAAGATTGAAGAGTGTTATGAACAGAGTTATACACCCTTTGCAAGGTGCCTTTGTGACAAACAGAGCAATCCAGGACAATATCCTAATAGCTCATGAAATTTTTCACTCTTTTAGGAACAAAAAGGGAAAGGAAGGATATGCAGCGATTAAGTTGGACATGGAAAAAGCATATGATAGAATAGAATGGAACTATATAATAAGAGTAATGCAGAAATTTGGCTTTAACGAAAAATTCTTTGGATGAATTAAGGAATGCATCACAACTGTTTCATTCTCGGTTTTAGTAAACAATGGTCCAACTAATGTCTTCTTCCCTGAGAGAGGATTAAGACAAGGGGACCCTATATCTCCTCTTTTGTTTAACCTAGGGGCAGAAGTCCTAATGAGAAACCTTCAAAAGCAAAGTAATGAAGAAAAAGGGGGCATTGGATTCCCAATAACAAAAAATGGCACTGTCATCCCTTTCTTAGCTTTCGCGGATGACTTAATAATCTTCACAAAAGCATCCCAAGGAGTATGCCAGAAAACGTTGAATATCGTTGACGCATACTATAAAGTGTCAGGTCAAAAGGTCAACTACCATAAATCAGCATTCCAAGTAACGAAAAATATTTCAACAAACACTAGCTATAACATTAAAAACACATTAGGAAATCCCTGCTCAGTAGCACTTGAGAAATATCTAGGGTGTCCTATTATAAATTGAAAAGTCAATAAAGATACTTTTGAGGAAGTAGTATCTAAATCTAAACAACAACTGTCCAAATGGAAAGCTAATTCGCTCTCAGAAGAAGGCAGATCAGTGTTAATAAAATCAAACTTTTGTGCAAAACCCAGTTTTATTATGCAATCTTTTACTCTTCCATCTCATATCCATAAAGAGCTGGATAGAATTAACAGACAATTCTACTGGAACAAGGGAGAAAGTAGTACTCCTTGCATAAGTTGGGATGAAATATGTAAACCAAAAGAAAAAGGTGGTTTGGGAATAAGAAAGTCCAAGGATTCTAACACTGCATTGCAGTACAAACTGTTATGGAAGATTCTAGCGGAACCAAACAATGTCTGGGTTAGAGTAGTAACAGAAAAATATTTGAAAAACGTCAACCTACTAGATTATAATTCGAAAGGAAATAGTTCTTGGCAATGGAAAAAACTCATAAGCCTCAAAGAAAATTTCAAAAAAGGTTTGAGATGGCAAGTAGGAAATGGCGAATATATAAAGGCCTGGACGGAGAACTGGCTTTTAGCGGAACCACTGAAAGGGTTCATTCCCCCTAACATGAACGTTAATCTAGACCTTAAGGTTTTTAGCGGAACCACTGAAAGGGTTCATTCCCCCTAACATGAACGTTAATCTAGACCTTAAGGTTAGTAAACTTATTAATACAGACATAAAATGAGACATGGAGAAAATAAAAAGCACAATTGGGTGTTTTGTCCCGGACTCAGTTATCGCAAAAATAGAAACAATTCATATCCCTACTAATGTCTGTACAAATAGACTGTATTGGATGTATGATAAACACGGTTGGTTCTCCACTAAGTCGGCGGTAGAAATGCTTTATGAAGAGAAGAGGCTGACAAATTATGACTGCTCCTGGATTTGGAAAATGGATATGCCCCCGAAAATAAAGCACTTTGTATGGAAGATCACAAAAAGAGGCATTCAGACAAAAGAAAAACTAAGAACACAAAATATAGCAGTTCCTATGGAATGTGTCTTCTGTAAACATGATCTAGAGGATCTGGGTCATCTATTAGTAGACTGTCCATTATCAAAACAAACACTTATGGATGTTATTCCAACAAAGAGTAATATTTTCAACAATATTAACTGGAACCATCATCAACCAAGCATCACACTAAATTCCCTTAAGGGTAAAATGAATGAAGAAGAACTGAATAAGGTATTCTTTACCTGGTGGAGCATTTGGTATTATAGAAATCAGACCATTTTCAAAAGCACTGATTATGTGAGCAAAAATAACATCAAAGAATTTATTGCGATCAATATGAGAAATTGGTCAGAATCGAGAAAAGATGATGAGCTAGATGTGAATATGAAAAAACAATCACATCCTAGGAGGAAAATAAGAAATATAAAATGGGAGCCACCAAAGATTGGATTTGTGAAACTGAATTTTGACGGAGCTAGAATTATCAATGGAAGTTCCTCTTTTGGTTTCATAATAAGAGACAATAAAGCGGAAATTGTATCGTGGAACCATGACAAACTCCCAGATCTGACAATATTCGATACAGAGGCACATGCCCTTTTATTGGGGATAAAAGAACTATTAAAACTAGGCATACAAAGAGTAGAAATTGAAGGGGATAACCTCAACGTTATCAATTGTGTCATGGGTATCTGGAAACCCCCATGGCAGTCGGAAATCCTTATTGGTGACATCATTTCTCATTTACGTACGTTTCAGGAGGTGCACATCAAGCATATTTTCAGGGAAGTCAACACTGTGGCCGATGCACTTGCAAGTTTAGGCCAGTTACTACCTGCTGCCGATGTATTTCTACCTCAAGTTATCTTGGAGCTCATTCGGAAGGATGCCCTGCAGCTACCAGTCTCTAGAGCTTTGCAGGACGGTTTTCGTCACACGTCACCTTTTTTTAGATGACCTCTCGGACCATTTCTGTAATGACCCGAATCGCTTTCCTTGTACAAAAAAAAATTTTAAAAAAAAATAAAAAGACTTGAAATTTTAATCAAAATTTTAATGAAAAAAGACTTGAAATTAGGTTAACCCAAGTTATGCTTATGCAGTTTATGCGTCTCTCATCTAAAAGAATTCTTCATATTGGTGTGTCGCTGTTTCCATGGTTTTCCCCCTGGCTACCAATTTCAAATTTCTCTCCCCTCCACTGCTCTGCTCACTTTGAAACGAGCTGCGAAGAAGAGAGAGGTGAACTGGGAGGGTGGAAATGGAATTGGATGACTGGGATTTGAGTGCAGAAGATCTCGAATCCCTCGAGAAAGACGCCCTTCGTCAGATTGCTCAGCGGAATTCCTCATCTTCTTGCACCTCCACCTCCAATTATACTTCTGTTTCTAACCCTTTCCACAAGAACACAAAGCTCCCAAATGACCCTCAACAGAAAACACATGCACAATCCCAATTTCCTCGCTTCGATTTTGACGTTTCTCCTATCAAGTCCCGCCATGCGGGTCCTCGTACCCAGGTGGGTTCTCTTTCCCCTTTTCCTTCTATCAAACATTTTGCTTTGTATATGAAATTAGGGGTACCTAGTCGAATTCTTGATCTACGGGAACACTCATCAGTTATGCCCATGAATGGAATGGACTGATACTTTGCACTAGGCATTTCTACGAGGGTTTGATGTTCATTAGTTTAGAGATGAACACTTCTAAATGCCTTAAGATTGATTTTGGTCGCGAGTGCACCCGTTTTGTCGAGGAATCATAAATCTATGATTTGATGTAAACTTATCATGGCCAATGGTGCAAAAAGGAAAACATTACAAGGTCTGGCAACTTGATGGTATCATTTTTGTAAATGGGCATGCACTATATGACATTTTTTGAATGGGGAGCACTAAGCACGGAGACTTGTGACCATATTACACAGTATTGTGTAATGAACAAGTACTTTGTAAGTTGTTAGCTAATGTACTTATCGTTGTCTGCCATGGGATTAATAAGATTCTTGTTTTTTTGAATTCACTGTTAGAGGAGATGTCTTAAAATCCTAATAGTCATTATTGGCACATCTGTCCTTTCAGCCTCTACTGGTATCTGTTCCAGAGAGACTATTGTATCCTAAAAAAAGGAGCCTTCATGATCCCCATCCATTTCGAGTTAAGAAGATGTGAAAGCGCCTTTCTATCTGAGAAAGGAGAATAAGTGCTATATCATGTGACTGTCTGCTTTGAGTATTAATTGTACAAACCCACGTGCTACTTTCTTGTGCAATCATCAGGAGTCTCATGTGGATATGAATGATCCTTACATAAGTTACCCTTCCATATAGTCTACACACTAAATCTCTGTCAACTTATGCATTTTTGTACTGGTAAGATTTTCTGGCTAATAGGGAAACAAACAATGGGCAGTTGGGTTTAAGCCATTTGCTAGAGTGTTAATTGTTAAAAGAATATCTTTGCTAGAAAGGTATGTATGCTTTATTGGCTACTGACTTATTCAGTTGTTCTTATATAGGTGGATCCTTGCACTCTACAACCTAGGATCCTGCCTACATCAGCTGAGCCACCTGGTAAGTCCTTGTAAAGACATTGTTGTGTTTGAGATCTTTTTGACATTGTCATAAATAACATGAGCTATTTGAACAGTTTGTTCTCAGTTGTTTCTTGTGAAGAGGTTAGTTAAACATTGATTTATTTGTATACAACAAAAAATGAATTGGGAACCTAAAAAGTTCCTTACAAAGAAGACCAGTATACTATTTCCAGGAATTACTTGATGTGATTTGATGGATTATTTTCTACGACTTTGTCTGTAAAAAAAAGGTTCTGATTGCTTAGAGAATAGGTTGCTTTAATCTATGCTTGATCAATCCTGATTGAATGCTGATTGATATTAAAATTGAGATTAGTACGAGTCCTTAGGATGTCAAGAAAGTCTTGTTTTATGGGCATACTAAACAGCAAGGGCTTCAGATGAGTTGCCTAGAACCATTTAAGGTCTGATTAGGAATGTGAGTTAAGTATTTCAGTTGCAGATATGCTAGTGTCGAAGCTAGTTCCCTGTTTTATACTTTCTCTATTCACTTTACAGAGTCATAGTAATGTAATGCTGTAGTACTGGGTTTTAGTAATATGTAGTATCTTGGTTCATCTATTAAAAAGCACATTACCTCTATCCATTCAGATGAGTCTGGAAAAGAGCTTCCAAAATTGCATGTGAAATTTTTACTTCATATGAGTGGTAATATGGCTGCCAAGTTTCCCTTCGACCAGGTATGACTTTAATTAATCTTTATATAAGCAATATATATCTTCCACAATGCTTAGGCTGATTTGATAGCTGGAAATTACTAATCTATCAGATGCTTGTTAGTGCTGTTCGGAAGATCCCCAAAGCAAGCTGGAACGCCAAAGAAAGGTTTAGTTACATTTAACTGTTTTATACTTTTGGTCGATAAAGTGCTGCTGAGCATAATCGATTCTTGTGGCTTATGCAGGCTGTGGCTATTCCCTGCTTCATCTTTACCATCAGCAGAAAAGATCCTATCTGAAATACCTGGCTCTAGAGTAGAGGTGATTGCTGCTCCGTTCTCTCATATATGTGGATGCATCATGCTTCATGATTAACTGTGCTTGAATGTGTCCTTTATTACTCTCCTAGCCTGCATTTCCTATTCATTCTTCACAATGTTAGGAAGATTTTATTGTTTTGTGCAGCTCATTGTTATTATTTTCCCTTTTTTTAAACAAAAAATTTGACTATGCATTCACCAGATAGAAACTCTGGACCCTTTGGTTCATCGTGCTATTGCAGCTACAGCTAAAGCACCAGATCTTCAAGGTTAGTCTTGGATTTCTGTAATCTATGTTGAAGTGTTTTTCTCCCACGGCCACGGGCAAACAAACTGATTTATGATTGATTGTCAACTCTAGCTTTATCATCTTTGAGCATTTTGTGCGTGTTCTACATTATGGGAGTGTCTTTCTTTTGGTCCAAAGTTTTGAATCATCTATTGGAGAAGCTCTCTATCCCACGTCGTATTTGGAGTACTTAAAGTCTTCCTATTTGTGTGTAGTAATGTTTCATGAACCACTTCTGCCATAATTTCATTAGAGTTTAGCAATACTCAGTTTGGTGACAGTATAAGAACTGTGTGTAGGTTTTGCTTCTGATGAGCCATGATGTATATGTTCTTCCACTCTTCTGTCAAAAAGAAAAATAAGTTCCTTAGTATAGATTATATAGTAAGCCTTTTTTCAAAAGGGTTGCAGAGAATTGACTTGTTGAAGCTTCCTGCACCTTTTACATATAATTCAGTAACAGGCATGTGTCTCTTCCATAGGCAAATAAGTTTATGACCTTTTTTTGTGGAACCATTGATGTATCATTTTCCTTATGATATCATTCTATGTGTGTCTTCCCTATCTATGCTATTGAAGATTTAAAGTATTCTTCATTGATTTACTTTCAAGAGTTGAACTTTATTTCCATCAAAAGTAAAATAATGATCGAACTAGATGTATTGCTGTTCTCTACCAGATCGATATGCCAGGATCCCAGATTATATTGAATCAAAGCTTCTTCCATTTCAAAGGGATGGTGTGAGGTAAGGATTAAGAATCTTATTAATAGCTTGTTTGCTTGAAGCTTTTCTTTTGTATGAGTGATTAGAACTTCCGTTCTGTCTTTCTTATCATCTTATGTATATCGCATTGCCAATGCTTTATATCTTAATTTGTTCACTAGAACTTCAGCTTCAAAATTGATTTTGTTGCAGCTATCTTTATTTCTGTTTTGCACAATGGTTTGAAGTGGTCTTTATTGTTGGTGACTTAGGTTTGTGCTTCAACATGGAGGACGTGTCCTTCTCGCTGATGAGATGGGTCTGGGCAAGACATTGCAGGCAAGTATCTTATCTTTTTCAACGTCTTATTAATGTTCCCGGTGAATCAAAATATAAATGGGTTACATATTTATAGTCTTTAAGCTCGTATGGTCACCATTCTTACACTGTATATGGGCTGAAAGGTACATTTTTTTGCACCTTGAGGCTAAATTTATCAGGTTTTATGCCCTTCAGTTTTAAATATTATAACATGGAAAGTGTGGTCGTAGCAAAAATAATGTATTAACATGAAAGCTGCAATGTTGTAATCCATACTTCAATCTCGCTGTATGATGCAGCAAATGAACTGTGATGTATAGTGTTTCAGTTAAGAAAGTTAGTCTTAGGGAATTTCTCTACACCACATCGGTCACAGATCCACAGGTGCATCTTTATGTACTTGTGATCTCGCCATTTTCTTCTTTTACTACCTCCCTCACTTCCTAATTTGCTCAACCTTAATCCGGCTCTCCTCATTGCTTGGTTCATGACCCCTTTTTAATCTACCAGAATCATTTTTATTCTTACCTTTTCCATGTTCTGATCCCCTGTTTCCAATTTGGTCACTCTTTGGTTTCTGCCATGTGCTTCTCTATCATGTTCGTGTTCCATTTTCTCATAACCAACCTTTAGCTATTTATACTTTACTTGCCGTTACACTACTAACTTCTTATAACCAGGATGTTTGTGGGAGCATTTTAATTTGTTTTTTTGGCTCTTCGTTTAGTGGATCAAAAAATTGCCTTGTAATTTTTTTGTATGTAAAAGAGTTTGCTACTTTGAGCTTTTCATTCTATACTAATGTAACTAAACTCTTATTTAAAGCCTAGCGTAAAAGTACCTAATATTTTACTAAGCTTCATAGTTTCATGATGTAAAAATCTCTTGCTGTCTGTCATAGGTTGAATCATCTAGTTTAAATCTCATTGATTTTGACAGGCAATTGCTGTTACTGCATGTGTTTGTGACTCCTGGCCAGTGTTGGTGCTTACTCCATCTTCCTTGCGTCTACACTGGGCTTCGGTTAGTTGTTATGCTTAAGTAACTTCCCATAATCATAGTGCGCTTACCCTTCCCTATTTGTTTCGCAGATGATTCAACAATGGTTAAACATCCCTCCATCCGATATCGTCGTATGTTTTCCTTCACTTTCTTCTCTACATCTAATCGCTTTTCTTTCTGAAAGGATCATGCCTAATCGTCTATACCTGTCTACCTTGTATAGATAAAAAAAATGAATCGATGATTGATTTGCAGTCAACTTTGTAAAGATACTTATTCCAAGGTTCCATATGCATATGTGCCTCCATGCTCCTGTTAGATCACCGAAAGGAACACTTCTTTCATATAATTTGTTGATCTATACACGCGGCTCTCGGCTGTGTACATGACATTGACTATATGAGATGCATGAGTAAAATGTGTCTTAGGCCCTTAGGGTCAAATCAATATGTACATGAACATGATTGTGCAACTTGAACATTATTGTCAAACATGTCTTAGGCTGTTGCTTGTTATTTTCCCCTTCAAAAGGTTTGAACTTAAAATTTGGAGAGGTCCTGCATAGTGAAAGTGGCCTGTAAAAAAATTGGTTTGTGAGGATACACCGTGTCTTGTTCTTTCAGTTTTTTTCTTCTTCACCACCCAGTACTCATTTAGGTTCAGAATTGTTTTTTTTCAGGGTCTATTCTCATCATTTATCTTGTTGACCTTGCTAGTATGCATATTGTATCTCTTGGAGTGCTCTGAGCTCTTTATCTTGTTATTGGCTTGTCAAGTTTAATCTCCTTGGGAAATCTTTTTAAAATGGGTGACGTTATTATAGCTAATGTCAACATGAAATAGCATAATCAAAGTAAACTTTTGTATATCTGTTTTGTATTTATATAACATTAATGCTTTGTACCGAGTTCATACCGTATGTTACCGAATCTAGGACTTTTTTAGTTTCTTCGCACAAAACCACCCTTTATCATAAAAGTAGTACTTGACCACCCTCTTCTCAAGGAAAAAGTATTTAGCCACTCTATATCCATGTTTGGTCCCACACCCATTTTATACATTTTTGTATGTACTTATAAAAGAAGAATGAGTGTGGGTACAATTTTCATTAAAGACTGGTTTTGTGCATAATGACCTATATAACAGTGGTTTCATGCAGTCTACCCAAATTTTCTATTGCTTGAATGCAAGCTACTACAGACATGGAACTGCCTAGGCAGTGTTGATTTTAAATCGAACTTTCATGCTATAAGAATAAGAAGTAGGATGTACTACATTTCAGTTTTTATAAGAAATTCTATCAATAGACACCTATTTACATGTCACGCTTACCCTTTAAGGGTGGCATGATGTACTGGGCTTCTTAAAATGCTGGCTCTTGGTGGGTCCGAGTGTTGTCATCTTGGCCTTAAAAACAGTGTTCTTCTACATCAGTATAATATTGATTTATTTCCTTTCATGCATTGTCATTGTTCTATACTTCTATATCTCTTTTGGGGAGGGGGTTGTTATGGGTTGCCTCTAATATACTTGATTGTTGAAAATATCAGGTGGTTTTATCACAATGTGGTGGATCAAACAAATGTGGTTTTAGACTAGTAGCTGCTAGCAAGGGAACTGTTCCTCTGGATGGCATCTTTAACATTGTTTCCTATGACAGTGTCACCAAATTGCAGAGTGCCCTATTGGCTTCAGATTTTAAGGTAAATAAATTTAAGTGTGCCCTTTCTGCTCCTATTATGTTTTCGAACTGTGGCAATAAGAACTTTTAGGTTTTAGAATTTGTAAACTGTGATAGGATGTCTTTCCGTTTCACTACAAATAAAAATATTAATCTTAAGGAACATGGACATTTGTAATGTGTCAAATATATTATACAGGTTGTTGTTGCAGATGAGTCGCATTACTTAAAGAATGCTCAAGCAAAGAGGACAAGTGCATCCCTGCCAGTCATACAGGTTCTTACTATCTATGCGCCACTGCACTTAACCTCCTTCCACCAGACTATGCTTCTGCATTTATCATTTTTTTCAACCTGTCAAATATGCAATTCAGAAAGCCCAATATGCAATGTTATTGAGTGGGACTCCGGCTTTGTCACGGCCTATTGAACTATTCAAGCAGGTAAATTTGTATGTTTTCTACCTATTTACCGTTTATTATAGCATTAATCGTTGAAAGTCTGAAATTTAAACAGTTGGAGGCCTTGTATCCTGATGTATACAAGAATGTTCATGACTATGGAACTCGGTACTGCAAGGGTGTGAGTGCAAATCGCTTTCACGTCAGATTCTCGCTTTTTGCAACCATGGATTATCTTTGTTTATAGTGATGAATGCTATGCCCAATGTTATCTTCTAGGGTATATTCGGAGTTTATCAAGGTGCTAGTAACCATGAAGAGTTGCATAATCTGATGAAGGCAACGGTAATGATCCGTAGACTAAAAAAAGACGTTCTCTCTGAGCTTCCTATGAAGCGCAGACAACAGGTAATGATTGGCCTTGGTTGGTATAAATGTATGATTCCTTGAACTCCTTTCTTATGCTATCTTGTTTGATTGTGAATTTAATCCACTTCATGTGCATACGTGAATTGTGCTTGATCATTGTTTGATGTATGGACGATATCGTCATACATATAGCCTTTTGCTACAATCAGGAGGAAAGTATGATAATAGTTGTTAAGATATTTTATAAGTAGACATGACAGATTCAAGTCAAATGCTGATTTCCCTTTTCTATTTATCATGTATATATGTTGTTACTATTGCTTGATACCCCTCAAAATTGCATGTTTTTTGAAGGATAAAGTGGCTTAGGCCCTGATCGCCTGATCGGTATAGTTGTTTGCTGGTTGTTTGAAATTTGAAAAACAATATAACCTAGTGACTGGAGTGTTCGGCAAGTGGAGTTGTAGCTTTTTGGACCCTTTTAGAAACCTTGAAGATAAAAAGGCTTTTGGAGTTGTTTGGACTCTTTTCTCAAAGCTTCAAAATATTTCTTTTTGGAGAGCTGTCTGAAATAATTTCACAATTCCATTTTCTTTTCCTCCCCTAGCCCCAAATTAATGATCTTCTCACCCCCACCCCACCCCCTTTTTGTTAATGGTACTCCAAATAACTCCCCAAAAACCTCCTGTACCAAACATTCGATTAATTTGTTTGCTAGAATTTCATATTTTAAAGTTTAAACAACTCACAAAATCAGTAACTGTCAAAATAAATATGAACAATCGGATTTGTAAGAAGAGTTGTAATTTCTTTGTCACAAATTATCCTGCAATTGTTGTAAATATTAATGTGGTATATCTTCTTATGTACCACTGATGATGCACAAACTTGAATGACTAATTTCCAGGTGTTTTTGGATATGGCTGAGAAGGACATGAGGCAAATAAATGCTTTATTCCTTGAGGTAGTCCTCTCTTTTACTTGTTTCCAAAACTGATGGGTTTTACCTCTTAGTAAGAATGTGTATCATCTGATCGTGATCTTATCAGTGGTTTGAGTTGCTTTCTTAAAAAAATCTGAGTTGTACTATCTAATTGTTTTGGGGCTCAAAGTCTTCCCTTATCAGTTCACCCCAATTTACCTAATTGAATATGACCCATTGCACATTTGGCATTCATAAATTGGAAAGCCCTAACATGTATGGGAGAATATTACATCTTTTTCAAACCGGTAAAATTGCAAAGTTATGCAGTTAGAGGTGTTGAAGGGAAAGATCAAGAACTGTGACTCAAAGGATGATCTTGACTCACTTAAACTCTCCGAAAAGAATCTTATCAGTAAGGTACTCTTGCAAATCTGCATTTGTAAAGATTTTTGTTACGCCTTATTTTATCCGAGAATAAAAAACTACACCATCGAGTTTCACTCTCTTTTCTACAACATCGTCTCACACGTTATATTGGCACCACAGATATATAATGAATCTGCAGAAGCAAAGATTTCAGCAGTGCTGGATTATCTGGGAACAGTAATTGAAGTAAGTTTGAACTTGATGCTTATCTTTTGAATTTCTTTTCCTACTAATGATGATTTGGAATTAACCACCTTCACTCAAAATTGATATATTTAACGTATAAGAAGGCCCCATTTCAGTAAATAAGACAAGTAGGTGAACTGTAATATATATTACCTTTCAGTTTGCTTGGGCCTGGAATTCATTGATTTTGCAAGAAAGAATCAGCAACTTGAAAACAGATTTTATTGATCGTGCAAGGCTAATTTTTCCTCCAGTGATGAAGTGACAAGAGAGGAAATCTCAAAAGAAATTTAGGACCATTGCTTTGAGGAATTTTGTCTTTGCCAAGCACAAATAATCTTCCTATGCTTTAGGATTGAACTTTTTGCTGGATGAATGACTTTTTTTCTTTCTATGATAGTCCATATTCTTTATATTTGTCTTACAAATGTTCATTAATAGCCTTATCAATACCATTCACCCTCTTAACTTTTGCAGGCTGGCTGCAAATTCTTGATATTTGCACACCATCAGTCCATGATTGAGTCAATGCACCAATTTCTGCTGGTAAGATTCTTGCTAAAGAGTTGGAGTTGTCTTCCAAGCTGATTCTAAGCAATGCTACTGAATTTGCAGAAGAAGAAGGTTGGATGCATCCGCATTGATGGCAGTACTCCTCCAGCATCCAGACAAGCTCTAGTAGTGGATTTCCAGGAAAAAGAGTCAATCAAGGCCGCAGTTGTATGTTAATATACTTCTCTTTAAATCTACCACTCTGTTTCCTTGCAATTATCATTCCCGTTGACGGAGAAACTTCTTTCATTGTCTTGATCTAAATTAAATTGCAAAAATTGAAACTCTTGCAGCTTTCCATTAGAGCTGCTGGTGTTGGATTAACGTTGACAGCTGCAAGCACTGTTATTTTTGCTGAGTTGTCATGGACTCCGGGAGATTTAATACAAGCTGAAGATCGTGCTCACAGAATTGGACAGGTATATTATCTTTCTATGAATTAGGCTGTTAGCTAGAAAAGGGAACTGTTTTCGGCATGTCCAACTTTAGTTCATCTTGTCCCATGTTAACTTGTGTATACGTCTCTTAGGTTTCTTCAGTCAATGTATACTACCTTCTTGCAAATGGCACAGTAGATGACATTATTTGGTAAGTTACTATATATCAATTTACAATTATTATATGTCTAACCTCAGGATAGCTTTCTTAGTTGTCAAACTATGTTGATTGCTTTCTCAATTTATATTTGATCTTTTTTCTGCAGGGATGTGGTTCAGAGCAAATTGGAAAACTTGGGACAGGTCTGTTATTTCTGTTTTCGGGTTTTTGAGTGAGTTGATAATTGCCTTATATTATTACACGTAGGGCTTGATTATAAATTTATAATCCATAGTTTAAAAACTCTAATCAACCCAAAAAACAAGGATAAAAGATTCATTTGTAATTTTCTCCAAAGCTTAGTAGTTATAGATGGATTTTACCTGATAGACCACTAACGAGTAACCTTGTTTCTTTCTTATACAAGTTAGTAAACTGTTTCTTGCCACTAAGAATCTACCTCGTACTTCTGTTGCTCGCTCATCACTAAGCGTCTCATTTCCCTTGAAATCATGATGGCTTCCTATAAGAAATATACTGTACTTGAATTGAGAAAGTTAATCTGGTTGAGTTGCTATGAATAGGTGCTTGATGGGCAAGAGAATGCTCTTGAGGTTTCACACAGCAAGCTGCCTAATATAGTAAGCAGCAGCCCGGCAAAGCAGAAAACACTAGACGCGTTTGTGAAGCGCTGTAATAGCAGCTCGGGGTCAGAATCTCAGCCTAAAGCTAAAATTTTCAAGCATTAGCCTGTTTGTAATCCAAAACTCCTGTTGCCAAAAGTAGTTTCAAATGTATAGGTGACGTTGATGATGGTAGATTGAACAAATCTGGTGCTGTTTATATCTGATATGATTGTCTTACTTGTCTTCTGTGGAATGGATGTAGTCAATTAGGAAAAAAGTTGTATTTCATGATTTAAAACAGCTTTCAGTGTCAATGAGTTCAGTACAACGGTAATTTCATCCCCTTAAATTTAAAAAATTGGCCTTCGTCGTCACACTATACATAGGTTAGAAACTAAAAGGGCCCGTTTGGTTGGATAAGGAGAAACCGAAAGCGAATGTAAAAAGAAAGGAAAGGAATACGAAAAGTGTTTGGTGATAGAAAAGTATATTTGGTTTGACACTATCAGTGGAGTAATTTCTAGTTTCAAAATAAAAAATTGCTGAATTTTCCAATTTACTGTCATAACCTCATACTAATTTTGTATAAGATAACCATAATTTAAGTCAGATTTATTTCCGCTGTGGATGCAATCTTTACGGGCCAATTCGAAGTCAAGGGCATCAAAATTGATGAATGGCGCAAGAGGTGACAACAAAGGCGGGAGTTAGTGCTCTAGTAGGAAGTTTCTACCATGGATTGTGCTCTAGAAAAGGAAGAAGATGAACAGACGAAAGGAAAATGATAAATTAAATTGGAAAAAAGAGAAGAAAATATTATTTAGAAAGTGAATAAATGAAATTGATATCATCCATAATTTGAGGGGCAATAGGCTTAAGGGTTACGCGCTTGAAATATATTAATTCCATTCTAGATCTCTACTAAACATAAGTTATTGGGCCGTAATCTATAATTCAGTTTTCAAGGTCTTTCTTTCCCAAATTAAACGAGCCCTAAATATACACTATCCCTTAACTATTTCTTAGTTGTATCACATACATTATTCTTTTTTCCCCTCCTCTTACTCTGCCCTACTAAGGCACGTCATATCAACAACAAAACCTAGTATTGTATTCTAGAAAGTTATGTAGAAATAGCAGGTCCAATAGAGGACAACACCTACTCTATAAATTGTAACACTTGCAATCTTGATTAATACAAGAGAGAACCCATTATCCAAAATAGTGCAAGATAGCACAACCCATATCTTATCACGCCGAACACATTTTCGAGCCGGTTGCACGCTCCCTTCTTCCTCTTGATTTTTGTTCAGCCGCTTTCGTGAACTTCTCTTCTACATATGTCTTCAATTGACATTTCATCCTTTTCAAATTTCACGTTGTTCACTTTCCTTGATGTTCATTATGCGTTTACTCCAGATTTAAAATTAGGCAACACCTTCTCTTACTCGACCAATCGGGCTTCCATCATTGATCGACCCTATTGTTATTCAACATGTATGATTATTTAATTCTTCTTCCATTGTTTATTTATTCTTTATTTTGCGGCCCATCTCTTTATCTTCTCGTACTTTCAGTAATTTGAAGTCGAAGCTTGTAGGTCTCTTTCCATAGCAGGTAGATGAAGAAATGACAAAGTTTCGTTTCTCCTTTTGAATGTAGTTTCTCCGGAAGCTCGCTAAAGTGAAGGTGATTCAACAGTGTAAGCAAGTCACTCTTAACCTATAGTGAATTCAGATGTGCTGTGCTAGGAGCTAATAAAACTCATGTAGCTCATCTAACTCAATACGCTACTAGTGCTTATTTTGTTCCCAATCTATAAAAGAAGAGTAGACCGGATTTTTAGCACACACAACCATCAAACCAAAGACCAAAGCAGGACTTGATAAAACAGAAATTATCATGGTACGTCGTCCTTCCCTGAAATGGAACTTTCATGCAGGAGCAAGAACTAGCATGAAAGTCGCTTTATTACGACCAGCGCGGTTGTTCATATTTCATTTTCTTCTTATAGAGCATTCACTAAGTTACTTACCGAATCTCAAATCTCTCTCGATGCCGGTAGCCGATTGTTAAACCCCGCCTTCCATAGATATTATTCCAATAGTAGAAGCCTGAGTTCCACAACAAATTTTGTATCGGTACCATTCTGCTAAAACTCTTTCTTTTTAACGAGAGCTCATTACACGTCGAGTCAGGAGAAATCCATTTAGCCATATGCGTGGCTATCTGTTCCCACCGCTCCTCCGAACGGGCAACCCCAGAAAGAGAAAGAATACGTACAATCTCGGTCAATGTAGCAGACCTAGACCTCACGGATTTTGCACCGTCTGGATATTTTTTTTGTTCATAAAAAAAAGCTTTATTGTAGTTCCGCTTTTTTCTCTAAAAAGAAGACTTGTAGGAAATCAATGGTTGGTCTAACCAATAAAGGTTTGGGAATAAGGCTTTCTCATTCAGCGCAGTTGTAGCCTAATAGAGATAGATAAAGGGCAAAGCGTTGTTCACATTAAATCTATTGTGTATGTTGACTTTCACTATACTTAGAGAATGAAAATGGAGTTTCCACAATCGACGTCCGAGACGCCTCGTTATTTTTTCTTTTCTTTTTTTTTCCCGACTTGGGGAAAGCCATAGATATTCTTTTCGATCTTGTACGAAGCAAGAAAACCAAACTTCAATCCCTGTTTCTTTCTTGATGATTGACTTGCTACCAGTCTTGACTTTGTGATTAACGTTTTCTCATTGCAAGTCGGTGCGGAAAAGCTCGTGAAAAAGTTGCTTCCACATCGACTCGACCCCGTGAAAATATTATTTCCACACTAACTCCTACGTGAAAACGTTATTTTTACATTAGCTCCTAACGTAAAAGTAATATTTTCACATGAGGAGCCAACACACGGACTTATCGTGATTGATGGCTCATCACTGTAAAATTTTCAATTGCGTGCATTGCAATCGTATATTGACCAAACTTGTTGTCAAATAACATCACTTCATGCAATTCTGACACGATTCAAGCTTTAACAAAGTTTGCAATTTCATACATTCACCTAAAACCTCTGTACCAAAAAAGCAAAATTTACAAATTGGCATACATTTGACCGTTATTGTAGATAAAAACGCCTAAATTGTTCGTCGTAGATGTAATTTGAACCTTCAAACGTTAAATTTTATTATGTATTGATCCAAAATTTTGAAAATGAGGATTGTGAGAGATTTGGACAAAAGAGAGGTACGAGAATGTGAAGATGTTATAACAAAAATATAAATCGGTTTTTTCTACCCAATAATGAAATTAAGTTAAAAACTAATAAATTACAAATTTTGTTTTGGGTGGGATACAACTTTTATTGCCCTTAGTTTTTTAAAAGTAAAAAAAAAAAGTTTTTGGAAAGTTAAAAGAGAAATAATTAAGGATGCATTTGTTTTTACGGATTTCTTGAAAATTTGTATAATCTAAATAATACCTACTAAAAACAAAGAGTATGTGATTTAATATCGGAATAAAAATATGATTCGAGTTCCTCTTTTTCTAATGCTTTATGGTAATTGGTCTTTTGATATGATTGAGGATTGTAGCGGTTCTCTCAACGTGCACAAAATAACTTTGGGTATTCACTCCAAGTGATGTTGCCTACGGAGGTTTCGTCGGTGGCCAAATGATGGTTACATGTTGGGTTGAAATACGAGAGATTGTTGATGGTGTAGGCAGCTAGGGATAACAAGTTTATGGTTAGGGTGATCGAAAGGGGAAAATAGGTCTCGTTCTTTTTTAGGATGAAACCGAGAGAGCGTCAATTAAAAGCGCATTAATGAAATTAATTGTGTGATTGAGTGATGCGAGTTTGTAGGTGAATTTGTAGAGTTGGTCGAGAGGACGATGTAGGTGTTCTCGCTTTTTAGCCCTCATAGCAACCGTAAGTACAATTTAATGTATTTAAATAAACATGGTCAAACAAAATTAATCTCGGTTTTTCAACACCCAACAAAAATGCATCGACTAATTTAAATAATATAGATAAATGAATGCTCGAGGGATGCGACTCACCCATCTCAAACTCGAGTTGAGCTTATAAAATTCTTTTCCTATAAAAAAATACTAGTGTATTACCCCGTGCACTACACGGGGTGTGATTTAATATTTATTCAAAATATTTGAATAAAAATGATTTTTTAGAACATAATATTACTTATTCACTATAAATTTAATTATCTTTTATTATACATATATACCGGTAATAAATTCAAGTTATATTTATATAATATAAAACAAATCTTGCCAAAAATTATAATTATAATTTAAATAGTGACGGAAAATATTATCAGATTTTATTTACGAATTAACAAACTATTAAAATTTGAATATCAAAATTATTGATCTTTGAAATATTAGATTTAACTTACTGATTAACAAATTATTAAAATTTGAATTGTAAATATCAAAATTATTAATTTTTAAAAATAACTTTTTAAAATATTTTTGAGAACTGCGTGAATTGTGACATTGACACGTGGCAAAGAAGATCTCTCCTTAAATACATACTAGTGTATAACCCGCACCTTGTGCGAGATTGAGTTTTAAAAAATTGTAAATATTTATACATTATTATAAATATTTTGAAATATGAGGAGGTGAAGAATGAAATTAGATTATTATTATTATACAAAGATTTAATTTGTTAGATTAAAAAAAAAATATGAAACCACGTTAAGGAATTGCAACTGAGATTTTAGGAATTAAAATTTTAATTATTAATTTGACAATTGTAAGTATATTATAGTAAATGACTAAAGAATTGCTATTTAAAATACTTAAATTAAAGGTACAAATTAAAAATCTTGGATTTGGCTTTAGCAAACAAAACCGAACCCCTTTAAAATAGTCGTTATTGAAAAATTATGTAATTTAAAATAATATATATCTAAATATTAAATTAAAATTAAAGATAAAAGTGGTGGATTTTCTAAAGGAATTTCTTATCTAAATATTTTTGAGTGAGATTGGGAAGTATATAGATTTTTTATCAAGGAAACAAAGGGTGTGTTTGGCAGCACCTATGCACTAGTGTATAATAGTGATTATGAGTGTTTGAAGTTATAATTGTGTTTGACAGGCTGATAAAACACTACGGTTTCCGTTTGTAGGGAGTGTATTTGAAACTGCAAATAATATTATGGTTTCCGTTTTTGAGCCGTTTTTAGGAGTGTATTTGAGTAGAAAAGTTCTAAAATGTCCCTACTGTTACTCTAAATTATGAAGAAAACCAGGTATTAATATACCTCTCTCCTCTCTCATGTATGGACGGCATATCCACGACTCCCTCAAAAACGGCATAGCCACTACTCTGACAAACACAGCGACGACTCGATTTCTCGACGAAACTCTCAACGATTCCGGAAACTTTTCGACTCGTCCTCCAGGTAAGTTCAATGTGGTCTTTTTCGGTTCAACCTGTTTCATCTATTCTCTCCCCTATTGCCTCATATGTTATGCCCTAAAATCGATTTGTGGACTGGACGTGTGGTCTTTTTCGGTTCAACCCTATTACGCTATGATTTGGTTATTATATTTATCATAGGGGTTATGGTTTGGTTCAATGGTTCAATGGTTTGTAGGAGAGATTTGGTTATTATATTCAACTGTTGTTGTTCAACTGCTGTCGGTCACCATCTAGGCTTTACCATATGCTATTCCATTGATTCAAAACAGGTTACAGTAGAATGTGCAACCTCTGCTCTTGCACTGAGGATATATACTTGTTGCTTGCTTTACTCTCTTCTCTGTGAGTTTGGAACAGGGAATGACAGATAAGAAAGAAAAAAAATTCAAAAGTGAGATTAGAACAATGCACTTATTAAGAGAAAAGGAGAGATGCAAGTGTATAAGCAGCTTAGTGTGGTCAAATTTTAGGGTGGGTAAGGCTGTGAAGCTAACAGTGTGGGTAAATAAAGGGATTTAATCTGGTATGCATAAGAGGATTAACCTAACTTGTCAGGCTGTGAGTTTTGCTTATCTAAAGACCTTAGCCTTTTCCTTTGGTTAGTGAGGCCTTGGCTGCATCTTCCAGCCAAGCAACAGTTGCCTCAATTTTCATCCACTTTGTAAGTTTATGGATATGAGTAGATAGAAAGATAAACCCTCCTGCTACAAAGACTGGTCCAATGAAGTTGAATAGAAGTCAGCTGAAAGTTTAGAATTGAGATTACAAATCTTCAATTTTTAAGCCTTGTGGACAAGGCTTTTATTTCGTCTCAACAGGGGATGAAGATTCCTAAGGTGTTTTTTGGTTTGCCCTAAGGTGTTCTTTGATGTCTGTTGATTTGTAGGGTTATGTTAATGTATTTTCATCTTTTTAATTTAGTAGACAAGAAAGGAAGAATTTCTTGGAGTCTATATATCAGCATCAAAGTAGTAATCTCATTTCTTTAGAGGTTGAGTGCTACCACGTTCATAATCCTTAATTAAATAAATGGCAAATGGCAAATCTTTGTTAAAGATGATTCACTGTCACTGTTGAAGAATATTTAGATTACAGTTGCAGAAAATTCCTTTCTTTTTGTTCATTCCTTCAATTTTAATTTTTGATCTAGGATTAATAGTGGCCCCGTGAAGATGTGGTAATGAAGACGACGGCCGGCGGCAAGATGAGAGCGGCGGTAAGAAGAGAGTGGTGCCGCGCAGATCCATCCGCTGAGAACGGCTGCACTAAGTTCTCCAAGGGTTAACGTGAGCCTTCGTACTGCTTCTCTCAGGATTTGTGTAACAGATCAATTTTATAAATTATGTAAAAACTGGGGGCAAAGTGGTATTTTCGTAAAAAAAACACTCTCAAAATACACTATTGCGTACCAAACACGTACCACTGTTTCTACAAACACATACTATACAAAAACACTTTACACTCCCACAATACACTATAATACACACACACTACGGTTTTTTTTATGGTGCCAAACACACCCAAAGTGTGTAGGCAAAATTTTATAGAAACACTAACTATGCACTTTCTATTTGCGAAGGACTTTCTATTTGTGGAGGGACACAACGTTATACTCTGTTACCCAACCCTGTTACCCAACTTTGTTACCCAACGTAATACTCTGTTACCCAACTTTGTTACCCAAATTTTCACTTATGTTACCCAACTTCATTGTTACCCGATTTTAATACCCAACGTTCTACATCCAAATTCACTTATGTTACCCAACTTCGTTGTTACCCGATTTTAATACCCAACGTTCTACATCCAAATTCACTTATGTTACTCAACTTCGTTTTTACCCGATTTTAATACCCAACGTTCTACATCCAAATTCACTTATGTTACCCAACTTCGTTATTACCCGATTTTAATACCCAACGTTCTACATCCAAATTCACTTATGTTACCCAACTTCGTTGTTACCCGATTTTAATACCCAACGGTCTACATCCAAATTTACTTATGTTACCCAACTTCGTTGTTACTCGATTTTAATACTCAACGTTACATATTCAACTTCACTTCGATTACCCAACTTCGTTGTTATCCGATTTTAATACCCAACATTATATATCCAAATTCACTTCGCTTTATTAACATAGATATGAGACGATAGTTTTGTTGGCAAATTTAATCCGCCTCAAAACTCCATTGAAACCAGCTTTTGATCTCTAGGATTAAAATAATAACAAAGTGGGGGAAGGTGCAAAGTTTAAATAAACAGCGACCACCACTACCACTCCTTGTTTTCGCTGTTACTCTGTTGTGATTCTCATTACTTCGCTTCCTTCACCTATTTCCTGCCAAATTCCCTCTCTTTCATTTATCTATTTTTTCTACAAAGGCCAAGTGTTTGAATTATATTCTTTTATTTGAATATCACATTGAACATATATTCTTTTATTTGAATATCATATGTAATTTACATAATCCTTGTAAAACATTGACTTACAACATATGGGAAAACATAATCAAGATGATCAGCTAACAGAGGTGTTAATTGCTTGGTTCTCAATGTCTACTCTCCTTCCAGAAAGAGTAGACATTGATTGAAACTCTTTTCGTCACCCAAATCTACTCAAAAAAAACTGAAGACAAGCTGCCACTTTCTAAAACTCCTCGTACTCCTACTCTTGGATTTATCTGAATTCATAGACACATCTTATGAAGCCTGCAAGCCCTTTGAATGTGGAGGCTTTTCCATAAGTTTCACTTTCGTTCCGTCCTTTTGTGGCCTTGGAAAATTCAATGTCTCCTGCAACAACAAAAGCCAGACAATCATCCCAATTCTAGTGATGATTATATCATTAATATATCAAATATGAAGAGATGTCTATTAACATCACTAACTCAGCCTACTCTAGTTGTCCCAACTCCATTCACAATCTCACCTTGGATGGTGATCACAAATTCAACACTCTTCTTCTTCCAGACACAAATATATCACGTGAAGCAGTGATGGAGTTGTCAATTGCAATTGAAATACGTATAACTTTCGTTAACAGACATCAGTAAGCTCACTTGAATCAATAATTTTTGATACTTGCTGAATCCTCGTTTATTATACTTATAAATTTTTTTAAACAGCTACACAAAAGACGGTCGATGGACCATCAAACAAGGATTGGAGGGGTGGGAGAGCTTCCTCTTTCAACATCATCCCTAGTAGCACAGGAGCTGCTAAGGTTGATTTTAATTACATTTTATAGTTTAGTACTTGTATTAAGTTTGAAATTTACGGTCTCTTCTTCCTCTGTATATAGAAGATGATCCTCTCTAAGGACATGTGTGATTTTGATGAAGCTGAGAGTGAAACTTGTGAAAAGAAAAAGGTAACATTTGATGATGATGTTGTTGTGCTTAGTCCTGAGGTAGTTTGTGATTATGATTATGCAGATGAGCAATTTGAAAATTATCTGCTTCATGTGATATCTAAGTTCATGAAACTCTACTTTTGAATAAGAAATGCTTGAATACATGTTCATGAGCAAGTTGAAACTAACTAGTGATAGCATGAATGGTGGTCATGAGACCCTCGACAATGCCGAATTGGTCACTAATAACCTTAGCAAGAGGATCAAGGCAGTTGGTAGTGCAACTAGCATTTGACACAATGTCGAATTCAGGTTTGTATTCCTTCTCATTCATGCCCATAAAAAACATGGGTGCATCTTTGCTAGGTGCAGATATCACAACCTTTTTTGCACCACCCTGATAAAAGAAGAGGAATGAGTGATTTTATTTTTAGCTTGATCAAAATTTGGTTTTAATTGAAAAACAAAGTATACCTTAAAGTGAGCAACAACTTTTGCCATATATGTGAAGACTCCAGTGGATTCAACAACATAATAATCACCAACTTCACTCCATGGAATATTTTCTGAATTCCTAAAGCCAAAGACAGAAACATACTTCTCTCCAAAGAGAAGGGTCTTCTCATCCTTGACCTTCACATCATGATGCTTCCATTTTCCATGAACACTATCATACTTGAACATGTAAGTCTACACATTTCCCAATTCAATTCAACTTTTAGAAAATAAACAAAGAAATATTAAAAAATGAAAAGGAGAAGAACAAAGCATAAGATCTAGACAAACCATGTATTCAGTGTTGATGAAGGGGTCATTTACAACATCATTCTTCAAGGAATCTACATCATTTTTTGATTATATGCATGAACCAACATATATTTGTTCTGTAACCTGAAAATAAGCAGTCAGACATTCCTTTAACAAATTTATTGTGACAGAATAAAAAAGAAACACAAACAAACATAGGATCAAACCTTACTATAGCGCATCCCGAGGGAGTGATCATAGTAAAGTTCTCCTTTAGAGCAATAAACTGCTTTAGTGTACTCTTCCAACGGGAAGTTTCCATGAGCCCATTCCGCATCATATTGGTTCAACCTCAGCAAAAACATCCTCTACAAAGTGCAAGAATATGAACTCTCACTACAAATAAAAAGCTATAAATGGACGGTCTTAAGTCAGAAAATAGAATAAGAAAGAATAATTTTTTTGGGCTTCGAGAAACGTGGGCGCGACACGTGGCAATAGAGACTCCTCCTTTAATAGATACTAGTGTAATACCCGCACCTTGTGCGGGATTGTATTTTAAATTTAATTTTATAACAAATATTATAATATGTTAAGTATATGGTTTAAATCTCAGCAATAAAAATAAACCAAATTAAAAAATCTATTAAATATTGTTTGATTTTGTCATAATCAATATATTGAAATTCAATAAATTTAGATTTAAAGTATTTACAATAATATTGCAGGCTAATAGATTTTATAATTAATATATTTTTAATAATATTCATTTTGAATCTTTTTAAAAAACCGTTGATAGGGAAATAAATTTGATTAATTTGATAGATTTTCTCACAAAAGGATTTTGTAAATAGAATTAGAACATATCATTTATATTTTATTTAAATCTTGTTTACCTAATTAAAAAAAATCTAGATAGCATAAGGTCTTGTTTTGAGATACTTAGTTAGTTGATGAAAATATATTAACTATTTTATTTTTTAAAGTTGGATAAATTTGGATTTTAAGTTTGATTTTAAAGTAATTGTTTACATGTGTTTGACTTTATTTTTATTTTTCACTATAAAAACAAAATAAATTATTTTCTTAATCATTTCCATTAATATATAATTGTGCTAGCAATATTTGTTTTTAAAATCCAATTTACAAATAAATAATCTACATTATTAAAATTTCGATTTTTATTTTTTGAAGTTTATAAAATTAACCAAATCTTAACAAATCATAGGAATTGTAAATTTTAATCGTTTGATTCAAATCTCTAGAAATAAAATAAATTATTTTTTTAACCATTTCCATATTATAAGTAATTGTGCTAGCCAAAAAATATTTTAATCCGATTTACAAATAATTAGTTACAATTATTAAATTTTGATTTTGATTTTTTTTAGTTTATAAAAATAACCAAATCTTAACAAATCACGGGAATTGTCAATTTTGATTTTGATTGTTCTTCAAATCACAAAAATCTAAAAATAAAATAAATTATTTTCTTAACCATTTCCATATTAAAGTTAACTGTGTTAGCAAAATTTTTTTAAATTCGATTATAAATAATTAGATAAACTACATTATTAAATTTTGATTTTTGATTTTTTAATTTATATTTTTGAAGAAATATTAATTGAATAAAAAAATATTTTAACGGACGGAAATTTCTGACGGCGACACATGGCAAAAAGTGGCGTCCGCTTTAATATATATAATATATATAAGATAAGATAAATAACATAAGATACGTTAGTCCATTTCCAGCGCCGCCATACAAGACTTGTCGAATCGCGATTGAAGGTATGGCTTGATGGGCTTCACACTCGAGGCCCAATATATTCAGCCCTCGAGAACCCATTTTCACATTCAAGCTTAACGAATTTGATGAAGGGTTTTGTAGAAACAAACAAGCCCTTACTCAACTCTGTAAGAACTAAGGAGCTTGAAATTGGGGGTTTTGCTGTCGAAAACACAGATAATACGAAAATGCCAACAACTGAGAATCCATTGGAACTGTTTCTCAGCATCAATCTAGATGAGAAAACCGCTCGTAATACCGTCGCTAACAATAAGGTCACCAATAACCTCGTTGCCGTCATTCACGAGGTACTCTTTCTTCTTTTCATTTTTTCCTTTTCTTTCTTTTCTCACTTCAATGTTTGATTCAACTTGTTTGCTAATTTTGGACTTGCTTTGCTTGTTCAGGCTGGTGTTTTGAATGGATGTGACCGCAATGTCGGGAATCTCCTCTACGCGGTAATTTGTCTTGTTACTAATTTTATCCTTTTTTTAAAATTTATTTATGAACCTAAGTATCGAATGATTTTGTAAGCATCAAGGTATTGTTGCTGCTGTCGTTGAATCGGTCTTTCTATTAAGTTTTTTTTTTTTACTGAGGAAGTCTGATTCGTGCTTCATGCCGAGTGGGATTTCTTCTTTAAATTCGTTCAATTTGTTAATGTTGTTATGTTGCATGTATATTTATGTGTGACAGGTTGCCACTAGATTTCCTGTTGGTGCCTTGGTGCACCGTCCGAAGCTGCTCGAGTATATTGTCTCATTTAAGGTTTGATGCTTAGCCACTGATTACTTTGGTTTGCAGGCTGGTTTACCTTTTAGAAAGTTATATTGTAATTTGCGGCACACCTTTTCTGCAGATCAAAACCACAGCTCAGTTGGAGGCTGCATTTTCATTCTTTTCAAGTACCGGCTCAGAGAAATTTGATGTGTCTGAGTTTGAGAGTGCTTGTGGAGTTGGTAAGTTTTATAGCAATATGACCCAGATGATGTTCTTTTCTTTGTATTCTTGAGTCTTGACGAATGAGAAATCTCTAAGTTACCCGGCTGTTATGTTTTTGGATGGTCAGGGGTGAATGTGGGTTGCATATCTTGAAACTCTAAATTCTGCATGCTTTGCTCTGTATGTTTATGTGATGAATACATACTTTTTTTGTTCAGGAATTGAATTATCTGCAGAGGATATTGTGAAAATAGTCAATGAGGTTTTTGAAGACAACAAGACTGTAATCCTGGAGCAGCGCTACCGGACAAAGGGTGAGTACTCTTTATTGTCTTATGTTATTGGCTGGTCAATCTTGTTAAAAGAAAATTTATGCTTGTTCTTGTGTATATCTTGTGGTCTTCTACCATGGTTAACCGGGTGTTCCTTCTATGGTAGGAAGATCTACTTATCTCTGTTCTTTAAGATCCTTGTAACTCTTATATCTTTCCTTTGGGGTGTATGAATACCCAAGTTCTGACCTTTAACCTTAGCTTTATCTGGACTGTAAGGGTGGCCTTTCTGGGGATTATGCTTATTTATACTGCATATACATGCATCGTGGATAAGCATTTCCGGATTAATGCTTGGTTTTCAAGTCTTATGAATCTTGGATTTTGATCTATGCTTTAACATGATCTAGATGCTTAGCTTTAGCGTTATGTTTGTAGATTGTGTATGTCTTTTCCATTTAACGACAAACATGCATTATTTTAATAAGCTGTTGATATCATGTCCATTTCAAATATGAAAAATAGCACTTGTTAGTGTCAAAAGATTGTCTTTCAGGTACAGAAAACCTATTTGATGATTTAGTCTGCTAACAGGGGGTATAGTCAAATTTATCAGAGTAGAGGAATTCTTGGGCAGATCAAATACTTGATTTGGTTTTTAAAAAAATTCTATACAAATGACTTGTATAGAAATTCTTGGGCAGATCAAATACTTGCAGCAAGGGAGGTATTCTATGAGGAACTTCACAACATCTGTTACTCTTCATTTATTTTGTATCTTCCTTGTAGTCTTGAACACTGTGTATCATAAATCTTCATTAATTGTTAAATTTGCATGAAAGCATTAATTCAGAACTATAATCTTTCACATATAATGCTGCCATTTATTTGTTATAAAAACAAGTAATCTAGTTACCGTACTTTATCCTTTATTTCTAGTAAAGACCTCTACACGAGACAATCATTGTATTATGGAGCTCTTTTCCTTAGATTTTCTTTTGCAATTAATCTTCAAATGATATTTTTTGCTTTTGTTTGTTAGTTGGTGATTTATTTGCACATGTCAGGAAGAAGCAGCCATGGGCTGATCCAAAGATTGTTAAGGTGTTTCTCAGTCTTTTTTCTTTCTAAAATCTGAACTGATCAATCAAATGGATGTGATGCTTCGTTAAGTTAACTGAACAATTCTTGTATGTCCTTTTTTGTACTTTCACCCTATTTTCAGGAAATTATTGAAAAGAAATTACGGGAGTTGCTCGGTGAGAGGACTGCAGCTGATGATGAAAAACCCGTAAAAAAGAAGAAAGAGAAGCCTGCCAAAGTTGAGGTAGCAATGAATTCCTTGTTATTTTTCTCTACCAATGGTAGATAAATTGCAATATTTATGTTTTGTGAAGTTGAAAGTGAACTCACTTATGTCTCATGAAGGAGCAAGCTGCTGCTACTAAAAGCTCCCCTGCCCAGCCACCAGAAGAAGAACTTAATCCATTTTCTATCTTTCCCTCACCAGAAGACAATTTTAAGGTACAAGTTGTGCTTGGTTTCACGTATACTGATGTATCTATGTTATGAAGACGGTGGCATTTTATTTATTTACTTCCATGCAGGACCTTTCCTTTTAGGTCTTAAACAAATTACCGAAATGTTGGTGTATTTTTTAGAGAAGTGGGTTGTCATTTCATGTTATTGGTGTATGTATTTCTGTATCATGATGTCTGTTATGATGTTCAGTGATTATTTTTTCCCCATATAATTAAGTAGTGTAGAAGTATATAACATTCAAGTCATAAATAAGTATCCTTTGTTGGGTACACTTGAAAACCCCACATCGATTGTGGAAAAATACAAGCTTAGTACATAAGTTGGTGGGCTGCTCCAATTATAATATACCGGTATTTTTTTTTTTCTTTCTGTTTTCTCTTGCTTAAGTCTATCTGTGTCAGCAAGCTGAAATAAAAGCTTTATTGTTTTTAGGTACTTAAGAATAAAGTTTTGGAGTTTTTTGGTGTTTGGAAGATAAATAATCTCTTAAAAGTTTTCTGAACTGCTTCTGAGAGCTGGTAGCAATGTCAGAATTTCATAGAAAAGAACCCTTTAATTTTCAGGTGCACACAGAAGTTTTCTTTAGTGACGGTCACATCTTTAGAGCTTCTAATTCGAGGGAAATCCTCAACAAGCACTTGAAAATAACTGGAGGGAAAGTTCATACACGCTTTCCACCTGAGCCGAATGGGTACCTTCATATTGGCCATGCTAAGGTAAGCTGTATGTTCCTTCTGTTGTTTTCTGCACACATAATAATGTTCATATATAAATGTTTAATGTATGATGCATGTACTATAATAATATTTCCTGCTTATGTACGTATATCTATTTTTGATGCAGGCAATGTTTGTTGATTTTGGTTTGGCGAAGGAAAGAGGTGGATATTGCTATTTGAGGTGAATCTTTTTTTCCGCATAGTTTGATATATGTTTTCAGCTATAAAGAAACATTATTAATAAAATTATGTTGCAATTGGTTTTGCTTAAGTCTCATTATGTTTGGTGGCTTGGTGCTTGACTTGTATTTAAATATAATATTGTTGTTAAATAAACTATCCTATTCCCTTTCAAAAAAAAAACAAACTATCCTATTCAATCTGATCTTAGTATAAATGAAGTTTACTAAATGATTGCTAAACTTCACTAGGCTACTTATATTTATCTGTGCTTTGATGATACGTTTGTATACAATGAATTGATCGAATGAAATTGTACAAATTACCGGCTGTGAGTGTTGTAGGTATGATGACACAAATCCTGAAGCTGAAAAGAAAGAATATATTGATCACATTGAAGAAATAGTTAACTGGATGGGATGGGAGCCATTTAAGGTATGAGCCTGTCAGCCATGCTTCTGTTTCATGATCTTTCATCTTTGTATATTCTTTGCCCCACAAATACTAACGTAATCTTTGTTTTTTTTCAGATCACTTATACCAGCAACTATTTTCAGGATCTGTATGAGCTTGCGGTTGAATTGATAAAGAGGGGTCATGCTTATGTTGATCATCAGGTTGATAGCCTAAACAGATTATGAGATGTTAGGGAGCATTCCCAAAGCAATGGTCTCTTAAAAATACATAGACTGACTTTTACTAGTGTATGTGATGACCTTGGCTTGTTCTCTGTTTCAGACTGGAGAGGAGATAAAAGAGTACAGGGAGAAAAAGATGAACAGTCCCTGGAGGGATAGACCAATTGAAGAATCCTTGAAACTTTTTGAAGATATGAGGAGGGGCATGATTGAAGAGGGGAAAGCCACACTTCGAATGAAGCAGGATATGCAGAGTGATAACTTTAATATGTATGATCTTATTGCATATCGGATCAAGGCAAGGATTGACTTTTAAAATGATAAATGGATAAATATACTTGTTAGATATGAATATTGTTGTAATAATTTTATTACATGTATTATTCATGCAGTTCACTAGTCATCCTAAAGCAGGAGATAAGTGGTGTATATATCCGAGTTACGACTATGCTCACTGTATTGTGGATTCTCTTGAAAATATCACACACTCGGTAAGTTTGTATTGTTTTAAACTTTAGCCATTGCTATCACTGTTTTTTTAAGCCCAAATCGATCAAGGGTGCTTATTTTCTATCTCAAAGTTTGGAAAGTTGTTACATTCTGATATCTGTTATGCAGGGCTTATATTGCTTCCGAAGGTCTATAAATATTGAATTCTCTTTAGTGCTTTTTGTCTTTGTGATAGTCTTTAACTTTCTGTTTTGTGTTCGGACTTTGGAGGTGTGGGTGCGGGGCTCGTATTTCTGCGGTTTTACCTCTAGAAGGTGTGTTTTGTGTCAAGAGAAGGTCTTAGATCAGTATGTTGGCAAATGTTCCTTTTTTTTAACTCAGCGATTGACATGTAACTTGGAGGCTAAGCAATAATTCAATAAGGCTGTGACGGAGAAGCAAAAGAATCAGATAACGGGCTAGAATGGGTTGTTTCCAATAGCTATAATGTGAAAAGCTGGGTGGTTTGGTCTTGGTTTTCATTGTTATGGATATGGGCTTCAAAGTTGACGTTTGTTTTATTGCTTTTCCTTTTTTTTTTGGGCTAGCAAAGCACATTGATATCTTTACGTTTTGTATTCCTTTACTACTTACATGTAACTGTGTCTTCATAGATTACTTTATTGGGTGGATTTATCTATTTTCTGTGATCCATCAATCTGTGGTGATGGTGTTTATTCTAAAACAAACTTCATAGGGAATAAGGTCTTCCTTCATCAGCTTTCACGTTGTAGATTTTTTTTTTGGTGGTTTTCTTGTGGGGTTTAAATTAGATAGGCTACATTATATAATGGGAAAGATGTGTTTACTTCCTCTGTATGTCTAGACTCTAGAATACCATGAAATACATTTTATGTTATGATCAGTGTTCTATTGCTACAATGGGGGTGTATCTGCAGAAATTAGTTAAATGTATGTGAGACATAGGATTATTTTGTGTGGAAGGACGAGATGCTGATGTATTGTTTTTTGCTGCCATTTTCGTATTTGCAGTTGTGTACACTTGAATTTGAAACTCGACGTGCTTCCTATTACTGGTTGCTAGACGCTCTTAGCCTCTACCAGCCTTATGTATGGGAATATTCACGGCTAAATATCACTAATACTGTAATGTCAAAACGGAAGGTAAGTTAACTAATCTTGTCATCTTTGGGTGCACTTTGTCTAGCTTAGTTTTGATATCTTCCTCATCTTTTTTGTCTGTACTTTGGTGACAGCTGAATCGTCTTGTGACTGACAAGTATGTTGATGGATGGGATGACCCACGGTTGATGACACTGGCTGGCTTGCGTCGTAGAGGGGTGACTTCAACTGCTATTAATAGTTTTGTCAGAGGAATTGGCATTACTAGAAGGTGTGGGAGATATACAACTGTTTATATTTCACAATCCTGAAATTAAATTATTTGACTTATTCAACTTCAATCCTGCTGCTCCAGTGATTGTAGCACCATTCGTCTAGATCGCCTTGAGTACCATATTAGAGAGGAGATGAACAAAATGTCTCCTCGCACACTGGTTGTCTTAAATCCTCTCAAGGTTTGTATTTCTTACTCGAGTTTGATACTTCTTGAAATATTTTGCATTTCAACCAAAAAATATGTCTAATCTTTCCTATTTCAGGTTGTAATAACCAACCTTGATAGTAGTTCAGTGATGGAGCTTGATGCCAAGAAATGGCCTGACGCACAATCAGATGACATGTCTGCTTTTTACAAGGTTTTTCACTGATCACTTACTTGACATTGATGGGTAGACTGCTTTTAGTAATATTCAAGAAAGGAGGCTAATAACATTTGAGTTTATACTGTTTTAGGTGCCATTTTCTAAGGTCGTGTACATTGAACAATCTGATTTTCGGATGAAAGATTCAAAAGATTACTATGGTTTGGCTCCAGGGAAATCTGTTCTGCTCAGGTATGTAAAATATATCGCAGTTTGCTACTTTCATCTTCTTAAGCTCGTATGGAGATCCTTAAAATATATTGAATGCCAGATACGCATTTCCAATTAAGTGCACGGATGTAATCTTTGGAGATGATAAGGAGACCATTGTTGAGATACATGCCGAGTATGATCCTGAGAAGAAAGGCAAGCCAAAGGTATTTTCTGTTCTTGATTTCTATGGAATCCTTGTATGCATCCAACCTAGGTTTTTTAAATTGATTTATTCGCTGAGACATACTTTATGCATGTCATCAAAATGTGATTTTCACCAGGTAGTTCTTGATAATTTTTTTGGTCAGCCTGGTTGATGCCAAATACGGCACTGTGATTGATGTCTTTTTTCCTCCCGAACTGGCTATTAGATTGGTATTGTGATCTAAGTCTATTTATAAATACATATACATACATACATATATCTCATCAGTATCTAGTTAATCTTTTGATATTGAATTATACGCTGTTGTTTTCACTGCCTTGTTGAATTACAAATTACAACTTTGTTATGCTGTTTATTCTCAAATCTTATATCTTCCAATATAATTTTGTTAATGATAATAATCTTTTTTCAGGTTATTGATTAAATCACTGTATATATATTCATCTATACAAGCAACTTGAAAGTATTAAATGCTCAATGAATTTTAACGGGAAATGGGCAAATCAGGAGTGTTTTTGTATCCAAGTAGCTAGCAAAGTTAGGAATTAGTGTATGCTTCAATGAGCCTTAATTGGTTTAAATGTTTTCTGGTGTCATATTCCCAGACCGGAAATGCCATACATACCCTGCTTTTCTATGATCCACCTTAATATGATTTTCATTTCTTTTTCTATGAGCAAACATTGGTACTTTTATCTGAATTCTTTCTATTGAGACCTTTACTCTAGTAGTGCTGAAACCCAATAATTGTGGTTATTATCACCTTAAGTTTATACTGATATGACGGTTTGGAAATTTTAAGTATGTATCCACATCTCCTCGAGTGAATAAATGAGAATTATTATTGCGTTCACTGCAGGGTGTCCTTCACTGGGTTGCCGAGTCTCCTGCTGGGGTGCAACCAATCAAAGTAGAAGTACGATTGTTTGACAGATTATTCCTATCAGAGGTTGGTTCTTTCTATTTTTCTTTCTTTCCTCTGCTATCTACTAGTCATTTTAATTTGGTTATTTAAAAAGCAAGTTTCTGTTATCTACTACAGAATCCTGCAGAACTTGATGATTGGCTGGGTGACCTCAACCCTAATTCCAAAGTGATCATACCTGATGCATATGCTGTTCCCACACTTCGAAATGCAACACTTGGAGAAACTTTCCAATTTGAAAGACTTGGTATGTCTCTCATCTGCCTAGTTAGTAGTTATATAGACTACAGTGTACCGGCATAACTGTTTATGAATTCCTCATTTCCCTTCAGTTCATTCATTAGTATGTACAGCCTGATGCTACGAGTGCTTACAGTTCCATCCCTTTCCCCACCCAAAAAAAAAAGAATAGAAAAGAAAAGTAGAAACAAAAAAAAAAAAATCACTCTTTGCAAATTTAGGCAACACCCTACTAGAAATTCATCAAAAGTTCAAAACAAGCCAATGTTTTCACTTATACAAGTTCTGCCAAGGAATGATTCGTACCTACATTTTTTTCTCCAATATACATGCTGTAAGTTCTGTCATAGGGTTTGTCAGTTTATGGTACCATTCTCTTGTTACCTTCTAGTATCAGAACTCCTTTCTGCACATGTGCTTAGGGATTTATTCTATTACAAGCCAAATAATAAAAAATCACGAAGTAGAGATTTGATTACTACTTGGGGCTTGTTTGGTTGATCTTTCAGTTTCCCTTTTTCTTAGAAAAAAAAAAAGTAGGAACGGAATTTGAATACTTCTTTTTTTTTGGTTTTCGTTCATGACTTGTCAATGTTGAGAATCATGGTGACTATTAAGAAAATATAAAAATTAAAAACTGAAACTCAGTGCTACTGTCTAATTGTCTTACGTTCTGGTCAAGTTCTGTTCCTCATATTGATTGTGTATAACTGTATATTGGTCTTTTTATGTACATGAATAAACTGTCATTTGGGGTTCACATTCGCAGTGGCTTATTACGTTAAAATTCATCTTGCAGGATACTTTGCAGTTGATAAGGATTCAACTCCTGAAAAACTGGTCTTCAACCGTACGGTCACACTAAGGGACAGTTATACCAAGGGTGGAAAGTAGAGCTGCATTCTACAAACAGAGGCGGGAGCTTTGTGGGACAGAAAGTGAGAGCATGGTACGTCTTTTTTCTCGTATGACTAATACCAAAGGTTGGTGTATAATGCACACTTGTTTTAGTGTCAAAGGAACAGATTCTGATAGACCCTCTAATGTTTCGCAGTCCTTTTCATATATTGTATGTGAATGCACATAATATAGACTAAGTGGTTACATTTGGGTTTTCGTTTTCTGGTATTTATAGGATTTACAGATCATTGTCTTTCAGTTACACGAGATATTGCCCTTCAAAAGTTGCTGGCTCAACTAGGGATTTTACCATAACATTTGTGAACTAATTTTAGAGTTTGTTTGGTTACAAAAGCTATGGCAACGGTAATGAGAAGGAAATGAACCGCCCTCGTAATGTTTGCCACAATGAAACCCTTTGTCATCTCCAGTCCATTGATTTAATCCCATTGCCAATGTGTTGAAAACTGATGAAAAAAGGTTCTGTTACGGTGATTTGTATCAAACAAGCCCTTGGTGTTTTATTGACCTGCTTGTGAACGTGAGATCTCTAAGGGGTTTTATCCATGAGAAGTGGTTTCCTCATGAAACGCCCTACAAACTTCTCCTTCTAAGAAATCTATTAAATTAAATTTCTTCTAAGCAAATTAGTTTTGCTTATAGGTTATTTTAATAGTGTTTGACTCTTTGGACAATTGATCCTCTCTCTCTTATTTCTTCAAACTATACTTTTTCATGATTAAAATAGTTTGATGTGATGGATATGTCATCGTCGACTCAGATTATGAGTATGTGGTCTCATTTCTTGGATTCTATTATCTTCTTTCATAGGTCTATGAAAGAAATATCCCATCTTTGTTATTTTATTTTGGGTGTTGTGATATGCACTTGCAGGAGCACTTAGTTTGTAAACAATTTTACTTAGCCTAAAGAATATAGGGCACGTTTGTTTTGCTATAGTTTATCCCGCATTGACTTTTTTTTTGGATATGAAAGGATGATAACTGTTCGTGTCACTTCTACACTCCAACCAAGCGGTATATTAGTATCTTGGTTTCGGTATCGGACCGATGAACATGCTTACCCATCTCAGTAATCCTTCAAAGCTGTCTTGGGAACAATACTTGCCAGTTCCTTCTATGCATAGAAAAGGTTTATGCCACAATAAGCTTCTGGACACATTTCATAGTCTTTGTCTCTATATGAATATGTAACTTAAAAGGAGTTGATAGGATGAGGAATAAGGTTGATTACCACATCCTGCAGACTGAAATCTATAGTTTCATAATTCATAGGTAGCTTAGAACCAGAAAAGGTAACATCCTTTACTTTGGAATCACCTAAAGTGTGGATATAGCTGTGATATAGCATCTGTTCTTTTTCGGTGACTAATATAAACCTCATATTTTTTCATAAATTGTTATTATTTTCTAAGGGTGTTGAAAAATTTCTATAATTTCCCATAATTTTCATTCTCTATGTAAGTCCATTTTCATTATCTACATAAGTCCATAAACCTCATAAATTGGCTTAACCGAACACTAACTGAATTTCCATACATCCATTAATATTACTATTCAGCTACCACCTTGGCCAACAACTCTAGCCTAAATATTACAAGAAAAGAACAAAAAAACTCCAACTATTGTTTGTCTTAAAATTTTCATGCTTCGAGTCTTGCTAGGAGGAGCCAAATGATTGAAAATCGGTCATTTAGGCTAATTGTTCTGATACCATGATAAAACACCGATATCATGACGAAGTTCAATGCGTATGCACTTTGAACTACAAGTACTAATTAACTATAGTGCAAATGTGCGATAGCTTACGTTAATATGCAATAGAACAGTTATAAATGGTTCATCTGTCTTGAACCTAAGAACCAAAGATAGATGTTTGGTTTTCCGAGCTTGAAGAGATGGCTTTCACTTAATGTAGACTGACCACTTACTGAAAGAGACAAGTGAAGCTACATTAGCTTCTTTTGAAGAGTTGGCCCTCTAGGAAATTTTTGGGAAAGCTATGGCTAATTGTTAAACAAAAAGAGAATATAATTGAGACAAGTACGAATTTGGAGCAATTGCCCTTTGTAGGGTATCTCTTTATTAATTTTGTGGCTGAGTAAACACATTCCTAAGACATAATATGGTCCCAAAACTTTACATATAAATTCTTTATAATCCTATTTCTCAAGTAGAGGACTACCCCAAGAATTTTGTATCTTACCCCAAGACTCACGTGTTAGAGCGGGAACAAAAGTATCCGATCCGGCGGAGTCATTTTCACTATCCGATAAGCCGATATAAAAAAATCCAGTTTTTAAATTATCCGTCAATTGTAGATCCGAAACGGATATAGTTTCATAACATAATCGGATACTGGTCCTTTGAGTTAGGTCGTATATATTCGGCTTATCTGGATAACTATCAACCGGTTTGACCTTATATGATAAAAAATATTTACTTTTACAAAATAAATTATAAAATATTTTATGTTTTAAATCATCCGGATAAAAATTTCTTGAGTATCCGAATAATTATATAAGATATAGACCGACCTTTTGTATAAAAATTTGATTGAATCGATCCGGCTACATATATTAGTGGAGTAGTGGGTATTCAAAAGTCAACCCGGACCAATATCTTGGACCAATCCTAGGGATTTAGGTGCATGGTTTGCTTTATATTTTTCGGGTTTCTCATTTCTAATATGGGTTTAACATGAAACTCTAATGTTTTTAGATTTTTTATTTTTATTTTCTTTTCCATGTGATCATATATTGTACTATTTCGGCCTAGAGCTGGATCAATGAACACCCCCAACTACCGAAATGACCCGAGACTTAGCTTATGCTTACTCGACTAGGGCTTCTTGTAGTACTTTATCAATTAAAGTCATCAAGGACATTTGGAGGGGCCAAAAAACGACTATTGTTGCAAAGAAGTGGTGAGGGGGATTGAAGAGAATAAGACACAAATTGTGATCTCTAAAGAGAGTTCAGTCTCTTCACGCTTTGTATGGAGAAAGGAAATATCACCACGTACATAGAGACATGATATTCTGAAAAGGCTTTACATAATAATCCAACTTAACCACGCAATACATTCCAATATACCATTTTGAAATGAATTTATAATAGCCTTTGATATTAGCCGACCTTGTCACATGCTTTCTTGCATCTTAGTTTTATCCCATGGATCATTTTTCATAATATGCTTAGAATCATGACATAAGAAATGAGCATATTGTTCCACTAACACATTCAAATCAATGACCCATCAAAGATAGGCTCTACTTTTTCTGAGATCTGCACTTCATCATACAAGTAAATATGGAACTAAGTGCTTTCTTTATTCTTATTTGCCTTTTTAAGATGTATTATTCATTCACTTCTGCTTCCTCTATCACTTCTTTCTCATACTATAGCTTCAGAGCATTTACTTGCTACTAGCTACCCTCCATGTCCAATTCTTGTATCAATCATCTAGACACCCAAACAAAAATATCATTATTCCACCCGGCACATAAACCCAATAAGACTCTTCAAATTTTGATATGGATCGGACCTGAACCAGAAAAATATTATTGGACCGAATCGATTTGTTAATTTTGTAAAGGCTCTATTATAGGACCAAATAAAAAATTTGACCGGACTAGACCTGGACCGGAAATTCAGGTACAAGTCTTGGCTAGATGAACAGTCCTAAAGCCCAATAAGTTTCTTTTCCAATTTTTAATTGGCAATAAGATCAGAAGTAAGTAACTCAACAAACTTATATATTAGGCTCGTTGCGGGTCATTTTCATAGTAGGACCCACGAGTGGCGAAGTAATAGGGCTAGAAGTCATCACCGTCCTAATGGAAAACATTGAATCATGAAGAGCCATCAGTAAAGGAGACTTTTCTCAATAAACATCTGAAAGAGAGCTTCTTGGAGAAGAAGCTCATTAAAAGTTAACACTGAAACTGTAGGAATGGAACTTGAAATAGGATTAAACAGTTGATAATTAGACTTTTATAAACTCTACTTTTTGTTGATCTAAAAAAAGGCTATTTCATTATTGATCTAATTAGTGGTTCTAAATTCCCCATCTGGGTTATCATCTGATAATGGTAATCTAACAAATTCACAGATGATGATAGATCATAAAGGAAATCCCTTCTCCCAATTGCTAAGATCAAACTTTAGGCACTTGAGTACAGTAAGCAATATAGTTGAATGATTGGCTTCTATTGATAATCATCTTTAAAAAAAGGGTCACTTCTGTCAAAAATCTTCTTTTCTCTTCATATGAAACTGACACCAACTTTGATATTGTACTTACAAATTGGGTCAATTTGCACTTGTTTTCCCCTTCTTTTTGGCTCTGTAGATAATGCCCTAAAAGTGAAAATAAACCAAGCATTGAACTTAGATAAGTAGATCCATGAAAACTACTTGTCACTACAACAGAGTTATCCACTAACTAAATACCTGACTGATGTACAAGACTGCAACAATACAAATCATCCAAATAAAGAAGCCCTTTTTACTCAATAATACAGAGTTATATTCAAGTTATCGAAGGGTTATGTCAAAGCAGAAAAACACCTTTACAATGATATAACTAATAGAAATATCAATTAGGCTTCCCTTGTCTTCTATTCTTATTTTTGTATATTTTCTTCAAGATGTTCTTAAAAACTACCACAGACCATCTAGGTTCCACATCTCATCTGCCATGTCATTGCTGATCCAACCGTGATCTGCCATGTGGACGTCCGAGCATTGTTCCGTAGCTGACGTGGCAGGAATCTCTTGCATGTCATAGTACCAATTATCTTGAGATTTATAAACATTGATAACATTTGATGGATGGTTTGAAGCCTCAACTGGATTCAAGACTTCAGAAGATTCCGACGAATAAAAACTCGTGCTTGAACTCGAGTAATTCTTGTAAGACTGATGATCAATACTATCAATCCCCATTCTTGCTGGTAAATATGGTTCTGAAGCTGTGATTTCGAGAGGCGACGACGAAGAAGAAGCTGCAGAAGCTTGCTCTATCTTTTGAACAAGTCTTGGCATATAGAAACACCTTATTGCATCAACAAAGCTTTGGCTATTAGACTCCATGTTAAGTTGCTTTGCTTGTTTTTGCACTCTAGTCCTCCAATAGTTCTTGATTTCATTATCTGTCCTTCCTGGTAAATGTTGTGCAATCTTGGACCATCTATCAAAGTAAATAAAATCAAAAAATCAAAAAAAATGCAAACAAAACAAAACATGAATTAATGAAACAATGATCCTTACCTATTTCCCCACTTTGAATGAAGTTCAAGGATCATCAATTGTTCTTGAGGAGTAAGATTACCGCGCTTAATATCGGGTTTTAAGTAGTTTAACCACCTTAATCTACAAGATTTTCCGGTTCTCTTCAATCCTACAATCAACAAGAATGTATAAACATGACAAGAACAAAAACACAAACATAATATCAAACCTTAAAATCCTATTACCTGCAGATTTTGCTAACAAGTTCCATCGGCCTTCGCCGTGTCGAGTTATGTATTGGATAAGAAGATTGTCTTCCTCAAGTGTCCATGGCCCTCTTCTTACATCTCCATCTTCAACCTCTTCTTTGTTTGCTTGAAATGGCTTCATGATAGAATGAGTTTTTTTTTCTTCTTTTCTTCTTCTTGTGTTTTACTTGTTGCAAAAGAGTGAGAAGCTATGAATTGGAATCCTTGAAAGTGAAGTTGCATTTGCAGCAAAGGCAGACTTCTTATAGAACAAAGGAGAGTTCAATCAGGAGAGGACTTGGAAATGTAAACATCAAAGTCATAAAGGTTTTCATGCTCACATGGGTTTTCATTTTTAAATAATTTAAATATGGGTTCCAATAAATATAATATCCCATTATTTTATTTACTAAAAATAGGTTTTTGATTATTTGTTTTGAATATATACCATAGGAAAACTAGGAAAATGTTCTGTTCCTATGAGAATCTTCATCATCCTCACACACTTTGTATTAGATTATTAATGATGAGTGTAGACTTTTCTTACTCTTTGTCACTTCAATCTTAAACACATAGTAATGCCTTTTTAACATCAAATTCCCTCCTTTAGCCGAAGTAATTAGGTAGCTAATCACTTTGCTTTAGTAAGACAACTCCCATGTTGGACAAAGTTTAAGGTTTTTTTAATCTACATACTTTATCATATATTCTTTGTAAGTATGTGCTAATATAATCCATTTCCTGTACTTTTCTTTGGCTTATCTCATTATTGGACTGCAAATTCATATATATATTTCTTAATTTATTCTTTAATTTCGTTATGCCCATTTTACCCTTTGACATGTGAGTTTCAATATTTAACTGCAATTTCCTATAAAAGTGTAATGAAATGAGGCATCTTTTTTCAAAGGATACGGCTAAGCTATGGGTCTCCAAACTAAGGGCAATTTAAAAAGGTAAATTTATAATTTTCAAAAATGTAGGTTGTCATTGGTTATTAAACCATTCAAAATAAGGTTTATTTTGGAAATCTACTAATTCAAAAAAGAGAAGGAAAATTTAGAACACTATTGTCTATGACATTTATTTTTGCGTGGGGTAATTGTGGGAAAGGGTTCATTGAATTCCTTTGGGAATTTCTTGTGTCTCCACATCATACAATCTTTGTAAAAGAGACGTATCACACCACGCAAAACAAAGACCACAGGAAGAAAACAATATTGCATTTAAATATAAGTTTAATTACTCAAAAATATCATAATTTTTTATAAATAGTTTTAGGGGAGCTGTTTAGGTGAACTGCACTCTTTCGACACGAAAATATAGAAATGAACTAACGTTTAGAAAGCATAAATTTTTTAGTCAATAAAATATTAATAATCGTTTTAATTTTTTAAAGAGATGATGCAAAATATGAAAGTGACATATAAAATGGTTTTAAAATTAACCTAATTATGAAAATCTTAAAATATAAACTAGTTTTTTTTTTTTAATTAATTGGTTTATATTTTAAATGTTTACACTTAAAATGAAGTCTCGTTATAGATGGATCAAATATTCTCACATTGATAATATACTGATAGTAAGCTAATATGTAAGGTTGACGGTATACTCTTTTTTATTGTCAATTGATCTTAAAATGAAGTCTCGTTATACTTACATGATATTCTCAAGCTCAACACGCATATACAAACTTCATGTGATATCTAACCGTTGGAATTTCAACTGTTATCTATAGTATAATAGTCGCGATATTTATAATGTTAAAATAGTTGATGAAATTTAAAAGTTTTGTGACAAAATCTATAATTAGTAAAAGTTAGGATACTTGATACAATTAAACTACAAATGTGTGCATCTTTTGAAGAGTGAGAGAGAGACGTGTGAATGTTGGGTTTGCCAAAGGAGGCGGCTTTCAAGCACGCTCAAGAGTTACATACCACAAAAGTCCTAAGCTTATCCAATCAAGGCCTTGTTTGGCGGGATGTAGAATATATATACTAAATATACATATAACATATCTCTGAAATAACTATTTTCCTTCCTGGTCTTATGCTTTTACTTGGTATAAATACAAATTTGATTTAATGTTTTGACCAACATATTATCTATCTACAAATATCTTCAAACTTAATGAGTCGGGTGATACACTTTCACCACCAACTCTTTAAGCTTATTAGGTACATTCAGCATGACATATCGGGTGTCTAGATAGTTCGTGTTTATCGTAACGTAAACAACGTTAAAATTGTCATATCTTTGCGATTTAAGACTATCTATACAAATCTTAAGATTTTTTAGGTGTATTAGATCGATGAAGATCATAGACATTCGTCCATCATTATCTAATTTTTCGGGTTTTATTCAGTTTAAAATTGGACAAAATTATCACAGTTACTCAATTGACTATAAAATTTTAGTGGTTATCCTAGTTCAAACTTATCCGTTACGAAAACAATATATCTCCAAATTTATACCATTTTACTTTTCAATTGACTATAAAATTTGAGCTTCAGCACTCGAACTTTATATCTTTTCCATGAAAATGGGTAAATAAATAGAAAAAGTGAGGGGAAAAAAAAAAGTTAACCAAATAAAGAGTACGAAAGTGTCAAATTACTTACTGAAGTTGAAGAATGAAAGATTATTATTAAAGTCCCCAAAACAAGAAGGTTAGCTACAGCTAAACATAAACAAGTAATTAGTTGTCAACATTTCCAGAAACACTAATCACACATCAAAATTACAAAATCCAAACTATTAATCACATAAAATATATTAGTTGTCAACATTTCTAGTTGAATCCCTTTAGTCTTTGATTTTTAAAAGAATCATAAAATATAATTGTTGAATTAACTTTGATATAATATTCGTAACTTTTTCACGGTGTATTGATCATACACAAATAACAACGAGTCAACGATCACAAAGAGCACACATCCTTGAAATAACGACACACAATCATAGTATTACTTATTCATCCATAGTATTCTATTATTCGATCCAACGATTTTTGAAGTTTTTTACCTTTTACCGTAGGAGGAGTTCTCATGCGATCATTTACATGTGTGTGTGAGATTTTATTTGATCTTTCATATCGCAAGTGAAAATGTATTTTAAAGGAATGATATTCTATTAGAAGGAGCCAAAGGGGCGTTGGAAACACAAATTTGGACAGCAGCTAGTTCAAAGACGAGGAAGAAGAAGAAACAGAGGGAGTGACTTTTCCGATGATGTCGCTGTCTCTCCAACCCCAGCCACTGAGCCACCACCACCACCACCACCACATCCATCAAAGTTCGGACTTTTGGACTTTTTCAAGATTTACTCTTAGGATATCTTTTTATATTCTCCAAATCTATCTTACATCCTTTTCTCAAATTGTTTTTCCTTTTGGGTTTGTTCTCATATGTTGGTTGCTCACCTTCTCATTTTAGGATTGCTATAAACTTGTACTTGACATGTATTGCTAAAATCTTAATTTCTAAGAAATTTAACATATGTTTGTGTCGGATAAATAATATATTTAAGTTTCGTGATGAATCAAATATTTTATGATTTTGTGCTCATCATATTTACTGTCCAAGACTCACTTGATATGTTTTAAAAATCAGATTAAAATTTAAAATTATAGTTTTAGTAAAAGATATTTAATATGTTATTAGATGGTTCAAGTCTTGACCTAAAGTTTGAATTTTATATGCAAACAAATTTATTAGTAGAACTAAAATCACTTATTTCTAATTAATATTATTTTAGTTCACGTTTCAAACTTTATTAAATAGTTATTAAAATATTAATTTATTATCGGTTTCATAGAAATAATACCAAACAAACTATATATATAATAACCTCCAACTTTTTGTAACATATATGAAAGTATCTAAGCATTTGTATCCTCTTAACCTTAAAAATTAAAAAATTGGATATGTTATTAGGATATAAAAGGCTTTAAAACTAGAATGATCGAGTTGTATTTGTCAAACTTTTGTACGAAAAAGACACGCACAAAGATAGATATAAACGTGTATCGAACACCAACCAAGGCCCAAGCATAAGAAACTTTAACGATATAAACTAGTTAAATAAGATATAAAAGTCGTATAAGTCATGATAGCAATGTTAAAAAATACATTTTCTTAAGTAAAATGTCACCTTCTAATGCTACAATGGATTGATCACATTTCTTTTGAAATGGGTCTTTCCGTAAAGAGCCCTAATTTTAAATTCCTAGACTTACTCATTTAGTCATTTTTTTCTACTACAAGGAATGTACTAAATTAATATGTTGATCCATCGATCTCTTTTCAACTTATATGTGCATGCAACTGACATTATAATTTCTTCCTATTTATAGTTTATAATCGTGGAGGTTAAGTCATTCTTTAGTCGTAACAAAGTAGTACACTATATTGATAAGTAAGTCACTAAGTACAATGTATTTTTCAATATGTTCACTTCTAGTAAAGTTTATCCGATAAACTTATTTTTAGCAATTGACTAATATTCAAAGGGTTGGTTATATCACTTATATGTGTGGTGGATAGGTAATTTCACATCGTATATATAAACAAAATTTGTGATGAACTTTATCTTTTATTACTAATTGATTTTATGATAAAGTTTAACTTACATTATTATATTTGGATTGGAATTAGTGAGCATATGCATCTGAGCCTCATGTGTATAATTAAACATGTTGTATTGATCTGCCAAACTTTATTATGGTTGAACTCATCCCAGACTATTTCATACCGATAAAAAATTATAGTGGATAAAATAACACGAGTTTTACACTACATCTGTGTATACGCATAAAAAACCTCCAAAATATAGTCTGATAAGATATCGTTCTAAAATCAATTGATAATAGAAAAATATTTTCACACATGTCATCTCTAAAAGATGGACGATGAGCTTTTCGTGGACATATGGGTTTGAAGGGTTAATCAAGAAAACATGGACATATATGTTTAAAGGCGCAAGTATAGAAGTATGTTAGGCATGAACGGGTTCATGATTAAAATTTGATTAAAATTTGGCTCTGCTGAATTCGTCTTTAACAATTTTTTTAAAAAGAAATATCGATATCACATAAACTCAAGATAGTCCAATAATTTATCAAAAAAAAAAAAAAAAAAACAGTTCAATGAGCCTTTAAGACCATGTGCGTTGATTAATACTAGACTTAAAATTGTTAATCATCGGTTAATGATAGTTTTATCAAAAAGAAAATATTCTAACAAAAATATATTCTAACAAAAATATATTCTTTATTAACATAAAGTAATTAAAAAAAAAGACATAAAATAAAACAGCAACAAGATTTTAGAAATTTAAAGTTTATATACACGAGAAAGAAGCAATCCAACAGGAGGATTTGTATTTTGAAAATGTTTAAACACATTGACCGCCCATTTGCGTGAAATGAATTAATTTAGTTTATATTAACATATTTAAAACTATTAAGTGCATTTGTATTTTGGGATGGATGATGACAAATCCGTCTTTGACGTCAGTTTTGAGTCAAGTATTTAAGCTATTTTTTTTTATAAAATTAATTAACTCTGAGAGATGTAGTCCATCGGTCTTATATAATAATTTTAACGTGTTTTTTTTTATTCAATGGACGAATATTTTATTTTACAAAGTTATACAATAATACTAGAACTCGACCTAGACATCGTGAGATATACGTACGTCAACTTTGTCACTATAAGATACCTACAATAGAAGAGGGTTGTGAATTTGAATATAATTTGTGACACTATTATGAACAGTATAAAACTTTTGAACTTTGAAAACATATAATCTAAGAATCTAAGATGACATATGATAACTATATTTAAGGTTTGTACATTCGTACGTAAGCGATGTTGGATTGAGCATGTTAGCAGTTTATTAGCTACTGCAATAGTGTCATGTGGTCCACGTGGACAATATATTACTTGTCGTGTAAATTGTTAAGGTGAAGAAAAGGGTACGTAGTACGTACCATTGATACTACGTTGTTGGTCAAAACGACTTGTAAGTTACTGCTCATACATTACTTGTCGTGCACCACAACGGTGCACTCGAGTTGTTGCCTATGCCTAGAATTGACAATTAACATATTTAACCAAGATAACAAAAGCTCTGTATGGGAACAAGTATTTTATCGTAGTTTTTTTTTTTTTTTTTGAATTCAAGTATTTTATCGTAGTTAATTCCTTAAAAGCGGTTATACAACACAATTATTAATCATTAGTTTAGTCTTCTTTCCAGAGGTGCGACTATATGCGTAGAGGGTACCGGACCTCCTGAAAAAGAAAATATTTCTCCAATTATTAATCATTAGTTTAGTCTTCCTTCCAGATGTGCGACTATATGCGTAGAGAGTTTCCTTCCAGATGTGCGACTATATGCGTAGAGGGTACCGGACCTCCTGAAAAAGAAAATATTTCTCCTGGATAAGGCAGTAGTATGAATTTGGCAGGATTTATTGGAATATCGATTTATATAGCCCCAATGATTCGACTAGCCCAACCTTTGTTTAGTTTGAGGCCCAACAAAGGCCCATATTCATTATCTGGTTTAGTTGGAGGCCCATCTTCGAAAAACTCAGCATATTGTTGTAGAATGTGTTGCAAGCTAAAATGATATTCGAATAACAGACACCATCTTGTCTGAAAATAAGTTTAACCAAACTCAACATGAATCTCTTTGGTAAAAGAAAGAAAATTTCATTTATTAATTTAAATGAATTAGAAACAATATATATATATATATATAATCATTACCGCAGTAAACGAGATGGATCTACATTTCGATTTTCATATTTAAAAAAATGTTGAATGATGATTGTTGTATCAATGTTCCTAAACATTTTTTCTCTCAATATAATAAGTAATAACAACCATAAAATAAACTCACTTTCCATCTTGCTATCCATCTCTCACGATCATCTTAATTGCTAAAAACATTCTTCCCACCGTAGTTGTTACAACATGTAATACTAAAAATTGGGAGAACAAATTCTGGACAAGTATTCACAATTTAGGGGTTATTTTATATAAATTAGATCATAAATCGTTTCGTACAAGATATAACTTAGAAATCTGGCCCAGAAACGTGATCTTATCCTGAAAAACAAATAATTTAAAAATGGCTCCCATACATCATATGCTACGTGGCAAGATTTTAAACGGGAAAGACGACACTTTGACACTGAATTTTGGATATTCATGAAAAGTGGTTGAAAGTTGAAATTGGGATAGAGACTGGAACTTGTTGCTGTTGGTACTAGCTCCTGATTTTATTCATCTTCTTCACCATTACAAAGCAAAGATTGAAGGAGAAGAAATTCAAGAAATGGAAGAAACAAGCAGAGAAGGAGAGAAGAAGGTGATGATCGCAATCGACCACAGCGATTGCAGCTATTCAGCCTTAGAGTGGGCCCTCTCCAATCTCAAACCTAATATCGCGAATTCTGCCGGAGTCATCCTCTTCTCCGTTATCCCCCTCGATTACAGCGCCGTCGTCGCCGGCACCTACGGATTTGCTCGTATCTTCTTTTCCCTTTCATCTCTATCATCTTAATTTCATAGTTTGTACTCCGACCACTACTCAGATTGTTCCGATATCCGAATAGCCGAATATCAATGATTCAGATCGTCCGGATCCAAATACCGGATATTCAGATACTTTGTATCGTATCTGAAAGATATTCGGATATTTTGATCGGATTGAATCGATTCAATTCCATAGCCTAGCTCGGAACTCCAGAAAGGTTGATCGACGAACAAACAGAGGATTTTAAAAAATTTAAGCTTGTGATTTAACGCAGCTCCAGTGGATATAACTCCGGAGCTGATGCCATCAATCCAGGAGAAACAGAAGAGAACTGCGATCGGAATCCTTAACAAGGCGAAGAATCTTTGTACCGAACACGGGGTATTCAATTCAATTCAGTTAATCTTTTCTGCATATATTAAACCTTGAAGTTGAAATCGAGGTTCGAAGATTCATCGTCCTATTCACAGGTAGAGGCAGAGGCTCTTTACAAGTTTGGAAACCCTAAAGAAGCAATTTGCGATGCTGTTGACAAGTATAATGTTCGGTTGCTGGTCGTAGGAAGCCATGGCAAGGGAGCTATCTCGAGGTTATACAATTAAACTCCTATTGATTCTACATTCAGTAAAGTTCAACTGAAATCAATATTCATCATTCTATTTCTGATCTGTTTGCAGGGCTTTCGTTGGAAGTGTTAGCAACTATTGTGTTCATAATGCTAAGTGCCCTGTTCTCGTTGTCAGGAAACCACTTGCCTAAGTTTTGAATATTTTGATTTCCTTGTTCTCCTCTCTCTGTATATAAAAGAAGATTGAAATGTGACTGATTATTTGAAATCATAAAAATAATGGAAATACTCCTAAATTTGAAATTATAACATGTAGGGTAGTGAGCTTGAACTACATAATCCCTGAGAGTCGGTCACAATCATGTATGTCTCGACCCTAACGTAGTTATCATGAATTGTCTACGATGGAATGTGTTTGGAGTTTGTAGAAACGGGTTTAGTCGACATGCAGTATAATACCTATGCAAACATCATATCAATGTTTAACCTATGTTAGAACCTCAGACGTCCGAGGAAAATGCTAGAAGGATTTGTGATCGCTTGAGGTTCACATGATGTTTTCGAGTTGAAGCGGTGGTTACTCTGCTATTTAGAAAATGTCAACATAATTGTCACACTAAGTTCTTTATCCACGCCGTAATCAAGAACATTATCAAATTGACAAGTTCAATCTCTTTATTTTTTTTGCTCATCACCCTATCATCAAGAGACTTTGTTATATTGTTATAACTTGTTCATGTTGTATTTTTCATCTAAATGAATGGACAACAAGTGATGCAAATCAACAATTATGGATGCATGATCACAATGCACAACTGTTCACAAGAGCATGATTGTGTGTCCTTCGAGGCGCACGATTGTACACTCTTAATGCACGATTGTACACTCTTAATGTATGATCATGCGCCAAATAAATTTACGAACATGATTAAAAAAAAGAGTGCTTGACGTGCTAAATTATGGGAACAATGGCCAAAATAATATAGTTTATTTTTTGACTTTATAATTTATTTTTTTATCAACATATAATTCATTTTTAGTGAACATGTAGTTTATTTCTTCACTGATCACGCACGTGGGTAATAGACACACGATTAAACTGAAAACTCTATGTATGTAACATTTTATAAGTTTGGAACGGTGAATCCAAGTAATTAAGCTTCAACTCTCGTAATATTCTCGCATCCACCTTCAACATGTAAGTGTCACGGGCCGAGTTATTCTCCAACTCAGACCGTGCAACTCTTAGCTTTATTGTCGCCCCCGACAAGCTAAAACCAGCCTTACTCCTCGACACTCCTTGACTATGAGTGCTTCGTCTAGATGGCTAGGCAAACTCGGAGACTTGTCAGCAAACCTTGCCTTTATATTACTCAAATAGAGTTTTACAAATGAGAGCTTTTACAAGAGAGCTATAATGTTTGGAGTTTTTTGGATTGTGGAATATATGATGGAAATGAGAGGTGACCTCCCCTATTTATAACCTTTGCACCTCTTCTCTGGGAAGATTCCGGAACCTAATTCCCCTAGGCCAATCCGGATCCTTCCTACCTTGATCTTATCCTAATGACTCTAGAACTTTCCTTATGAATCTAGCTAAGTCTTCAAGGTCTCTTCGATTTCTAGAAGTCTCTGCCGTCTTCCGGGGAAATCGCCTCCATCCGGATTGTCCCGCAAACTTCTACACGAGTCTAGAGACTTCCACCGGTTTCTAGACTTGTCTCGATCCTTCCGGTGTCTTTCGGATGTTTCCGACATCTTCCGGAATATTCTACCATCTTCCGGAACGTTCCGCCGTGTTCCGGATTCCTCTTTAGCATTCCGGCTCCTTCTTGATCGTCCCGGATCTTTCCGGAATACTCCTTGTTTTCCCGGTGTGTCATCTTGACTAGGTCTTCGTCTAGCTTTCCTCTTGCCTTGTCAAATGGTGTCCTAATGACGTCTCTTGGCAAGTCGTCTTGTCTTGTCGGTCTTGACATCGTCACGGAAAAGCGGTCCGTGACATATGTATGTGCATAACATATGTATGCAAAATTTTATACGTTAATAAGTACTACTTTCTAATTTACAATTGTAATGTCATTTGATCTTCAAAATAGAAAAATAAGATTATTGGTGTTAAACGATTCTATATGAAATGTATTCAAACACAAATAAATGAATTATTTATAATTTAGTTATCAAGTCTTACAGGAAAAACGTCTTATTATCACACATAATATCTATGAGATGCATTTGCATTCTGAAAATCATGTATCTTTACAAGGTTTTCCATTGTCCATAAGAATATGCTTTCCTCGAGATAGGCAATGTCAGATTCTCTTAAAACTATGCTCAACAATACAATCTCTACTCCATGTACTTGTAAGAGCCTTAGTCTTTGGAGCCAGTTTAGCCTTAGCCGCCCCTGCGGCTCGTCCAGTTGTCCGCCCCTGCGGCTCAGGAAACCGCCCCTGCGGTTTCTTGCGGCTGCAGCCGTCTTTGTTGACTCTTGACCCGTGCTTTACTCTCTTCTCTTCTTACCTTGGGGAGCAAGGGTTTCTTCTTCAGTCTTCATTCCACTTCCAGCTTCCCTCACGTCCTTCTTGCTTCCCTCTTTCTCTTTGATCTTGTTCTTGGTTTTCCTTTGAGTTTGGAAGAGAGTTTGTGGTGTGGCCTTGCTGAGTTTGATGTTGTGCTTGGTTGCTGAGCTTGAGAGCCAGCTGAGAGTGTGTGGTTGATCCTTCCTTGCAGCCTAGGTCCACAAGTGTGGTAAGTCTTCTTCTTCTTCCTTTCTTCTTCCTTGTTCCCTTTGCTTAGCTTAGGATTAGATGTATGTGGATGTAGATTGATGTTGGTTTGTGTATGTATATGGTTGTATGTGGTTTTGGATGAGAGAAGACGTGATTTGATCACGTGAAGAGCCGAAGAGGAATCGCGGGATCACTTTATGCATTGTCGCTGCCCCCGCGCCTGGAAGCTGCCGCCCCTGCGGGAGCCGTGTCACAGCGTCTGCGCCCGTGCCTACGCTTGCCTGCGGCCGCTGTCACCGCGCCTGCGGCCGAGCATTGCCGCGCCTGTAGTTTGCCTTGTTCCGCCCCTGCGTCTTTCCGTCACGCAGGTGCGTCTTGTCCCGGGTCTACCTAGAGTTGGGTAGATCCTTTCCTTTCCTAGTATGAGCGGTTTAGTGGCATGCTAGGTATGAGTTTGATCGATAGGTGCCGGTTATGGCATTGAGGTTTATAGGTTGGACTTGATCCTTATGGATCCCTTGGGTCTAGGTGTGACCCTTAGTTGGTTATGAGATTGATATCTATGTATGCCTTGTATAGGCAGTGTTGTTCTCCAGAGTTGGAGCTGATCGAGTTGAGACGACTTCTGAGGTTGAGGTAAGTCCATGGGACTTACTTAGATACCATCCCTATATTGGATGTGTGCATGAGTGGTGTGTGGTATATGCTTAATAGCATGCGTTATGGATTATTACCGATCTATGGTATATTGCTTGCCCATTGTAGGGCCGTGATAACTTGCCCTTTCATCCCGCCGGGAGTTTGGGAGGTTCTCTGTAGGCAGGCCATACCTGGTAAACGGTTCGGGCACTCTCCATTCCCATAGGGTACACGGAGAGGTGTTCCAGGCACCACTCCAACTGGCTATTGGACCCAGAGGCGAGGATGATATATTCCTCGTGTCACCTATGTTCATATTTATATATATACGATGTGAGTGGTGGACTTTATAAAGATAATGAACCGGGTAAATGTGTGATATCATGTTGACGTGTTTAGTATTCCTTGATGTGTGTTTGTGCTCTGCATCTCTTATATATGTGTATGGTTAGCTAACGGTTTTATACCGTGTTGTAGATCCTTTGCAGGTTAGGAGAGCTACAGATTGATCCAGAGTGAGTGATCCGCTGAGGGCTCCGTACACTGGGTCGTTATCGGGGATATGGGTTTTTGGTTGTACAGTTATGTTTATTTGTACTCAACGGTACTTTTGTGTTACCTTTTGATACATATATATATCAATTTCATGTTTTGTATTTAATCTATCCGTGCCTTGTTGTAAGATCCAGTGAACTTGTTGTCAGGCTAGGGTCAGGATCCATTGTGAGATCCTGACTCAATGGCACCTCGTGTCCTACGGATTCGGGGTGTTACAATACTCACACACCATATTCCTTCATTGTTCACAACTCGTACTTTTGATCGGAGTCGTACTTTTCATCGGAGCATGCATGATAATTTAAAGTCTCAATTAAACCACCATATACAAACACACTCATTCTTTACTAAATGTGGGGGAAAGTCCATGATCCCATATTCCTCGTTCTCACAACTAAATGTCAACATGTATCCTTTTTTAAGATCATTTACATTGCTCTGAATTACTCCTTTAAAGAAAAAGTAAGACTAAGAATGCTTACATCCGTAGGTTTGAATAGATTCAAGCGAATTATAGTACTGCACATATTCCAGTGGAATCAAAATCCTCCTCCACGTACATTGTCGGCTTGAAAACACCATATGATATTTGGTTTCCTTGTATTAACCAAGCACCACATTGAAATCATTTTTGGTAGCATCGAAACAAAATCTCATAAAATAGACGTGTTTGGACTCAAAAGGAAAAATGATGTCAAAATATCTACGAATGATGGGGCTCTAAAGAGTGAAACATTGTAGGACAATGAGCCGGTGTAGGGGTAAAAAAATCTGACTATGCCATAAATTATAGTAATGAACATATTCCGGGGCATGTGAGGATGACAAGCCGCCCAGAGACATCGTGGAAGACAAATCTAGCCCGTTGTGGGAGGAAACGCAACAAGAGCCTTCGGAAGAAGAAGTTGGCACGTTGCGGGAGAAGACGCAACACTTGAGTTTGGAATACAAGACCTCTTTGGGGAAAGAGGTTGACAAGGTCGAGGAAGACCTTAGTAATGAACTTGCAGTAGGGACGTTGTGAAAACAAGTGGGGGAGTATGTCATGGACCGCTTTTCCGCAATACCAAGACTGGCAAGACAAGACGACTTGCCAAGAGACGCCATCAAGACATCATTTGACAAGGTCAAGCAATGACATGGGAAGAAAGCCAAGCGAAAGTTGGTGGAATATTCCGGCTGCCACATCATCGCCGGGAAGACACCATTATGCATTTGGGAAGCGTAGTTTGAGCCGAATTCAAGCCGTCACAAGCTGATGAACTGCGCTACCCATTCGCGTAGAAAAAAACTAAAAAAAAATTGTAACTACGCTTCCCATAAGCGTAGTTTGTTGCTTAACGAAACTAGAACGCTTCGTCTTGTCTGGAGTCTCTTTCTTCATTTTCGTTCTTCAGTAGTCTTCTCCGGAGTCTCTATAAGTCTTCTTCTCTGATTCTCCTTGTTATCTCTTTCCTTGTTCTTTGATTCTTTTGTTCTCTGATTTCTCTCTATTTTGTCTTCTTCATTCTCTGATTCTCTCTGTTATCTTTTTCTTCGTTATTTGATTCTTTCGTTCTTTGCCTAAACCGCCCTTTCGGGTTTTCGGTTTATCCAAGGATTTCTTACCTTTTTCTCAATTTTTTGGCTTTTTCTCTTTTTTTTTTGACTGATATGAATTACAATTAGAATTTTTAAAACAAACTCAAATAACTATAAATCTCAAAACAAACTAAAATAAAAGTGCATGATAAGTTTCCTCCCCCATACTTGAAGAACGCTTTGCCCTCAAAGTGTGAAAATGAAAGAAAAGATAATAATGTGGAGAAGGGAAAAGAGAGCAGCTCACTAGTGGGATGGTCTGGCTGGACCATCCGGACCGTGCTCCGGAGGAAAGGGTAAACGGAGGTGTGGCGCAGGGGCATCGGTAGGGTGGCGCAGGGGCGTGGTGACAGCGGCGTGAAGGGAAGTGCTTGACGGCGCTGGGGCGTCGTGAGGGCTGGTGTGTGATAGTGTTTTTCGAGAGAGAGATATGTGAGGAGGAATGAGAGAGGTGAGTGGGATAGGTTTTAATCCCGAGCCTATTTTTTTCTTTTCTGGGTAAACCCGCAGGGGCGGGGGCTTGTCACCGCGGGGGCGGTGACAAGGGAAGGGGAGACGCAGGCCAGTGCCGGGTGCGGCGCTGGAAGCGTTCGTCAAGAAAAAAGCCGCGGGAGCGGGGGTCTGTCACCGCGGGGGCGGTGACAGCATTGTGCTTGCGCTGGCCCAGCACCGGGGGCGGGCTGGGAGCGCAGTGTCACCGCGGGAGCGGTGACACAGGGCCGCAGGGGCGGTTTTATTGACAGAAAGTCAGAACCTCCTCCTCTTATTTTCTCGGGTTGCCTCCCGAGCAGCGCCTTTGTTTTACGTCTTTGGCTCGACGTAATGCCTTTACTTCTCTACTTGGGCTTCCTCCAAGACCATCTCATCGATTGGATCATTCTTCACTCCTTCATGGTATAGCTTGAGCCTTTGTCCATTGACTTTGAAGATCTTGTGTGTTTGTGGATCGTAAAGATCCACATCACCATGTGGATGGACTTCGGCTATGACGTACGGACCTGTCCATCTTTAGCGGAGCTTTCGTGCAAAAAGTTTCAAACGTGATTGAAATAAAAGGACTTTGTTACCCGCTTGGAAGTCCTTTCGGAGGATATTCCGGTCATGCCATGCCTTGGTTTTTTCCTTGTATGTTGTGGCATGGTCATATGCATCGAGCCTCAGTTCTTCAAGCTCTTGCAATTGGAGTTTCCGGAATTCACCAACTTCATTCATGTTCATGTTGCACTTCTTCACCGCCCACCAAGCCTTGTGTTCTAGCTCCACCGGTAGGTGACACGCCTTTCCAAACACAAGCCGGAATGGTGACATCCTAATGGGGGTCTTGTACGCCGTGCGGTACGCCCACAAAGCATCGTTGAGCCTTAAGCTCCAATCCTTCCTTCCGGGGGTAACCATCTTTTCGAGGATCGTCTTGATCTCTCGATTTGACACTTCCGCTTGCCCATTGGTTTGTGGGTGGTATGCCGTGGAAACTCGTTGATGGACGTGATACTTCTTGAGGAGGGCGGTGATCTTCTTGTTGCAAAAGTGCATTCCCCTATCGCTTATCAAAGCTTTAGGGATGCCGAACCTCGCAAAAATGTTATCCTTAAGAAAAGTTGCCACAACTTTAGAATCATCAGTTTTTGTGGCCTTTGCTTCCACCCACTTGGAAACATAGTCCAACGCAAGTAAAATATAGATATCCCCCAAACATCAAAAATTTCACAAAAAATAAACGATGATTGAGGCATTTCATTTCTCCTAGAGATATTACCTATTCTTTGACACATATCACACACTTTACAAAACGCATAAGCATCTCGAAAAATGTGTGGCCAAAAGAAACTAGCATCTAGTACCTTCCTAGCTATTTTGATAGCCCCAAAATGTCCTCCACATGCTTCGGAATGACAAAATGATAGGACAGATTGTACCTCGTTGTCCGGGATGTAACATCGAATTACCTGATCACTACAATGTTTCCACAAGTAGGGATCGTCCCAAACATAGTGCCTAGCCTCGGCTATCACCTTTTCCCTATGAGCTTTGGTGAAATCTGGTGGATACTCGCCTCTCACAAGAAAGTTCACGAGGTCAGCAAACCACGGCTTAAAGGAATGGAGCTTATACAACACTTCTGCAGGGTTTGCCGCTGGGGTGACCAGAGCAAGCCGCAGGGGCGGTCCCCAGTGACCGTAGGGGCGGTTACACAACAGAGAGTAGTGTAAAAGGTGTCGTCCGGAAAACTCCCTAGGATGGCCTTTCCTTCTGCTGGATCTTCTTCCTCTTGTACCAACCGACTCAGGTGATCAGCCACAAGGTTCTTCGCTCCTTTCTTGTCCCGGATTTCTAAGTTGAACTCACTTAGAAGTAGGACCCAATGAATCAACCTTGGCTTGGTCTCCTTCTTAGTCATGAGATAGCGTAACACTGCATGGTCAGTGTACACTATTACCTTGACACCTAGCAAGTACTGCCTGAATTTTTCCAGGGCAAAGACCACTGCCAACATCTCCTTTTCGGTGGTAGAGTAGTTCCTTTGAGCTCCGTTCAAGGTCATTGATGCGTAGTGGATTACATGTGAGGCTCTCCCGTCCTTTTGTCCCAAGACCGCACCTACAGCGTAATCACTAGCGTCACACATAATTTCAAACGGCTTCTCCCAATTTGGTGATTGGTATCGGCGCACTTGTGAGGCATTCTTTTAATGTGTCAAAGGCCTTCTTGCATTCCTCATCTACTATGAAAGTGGCATCCTTCTTCAATAGTTCACCCAACGGTGCAGAGATTTTTGAGAAATCCTTGATGAACCGCCGGTAAAACCCTGCATGGCCTAAGAAGGAACGGATTGCACGCACATTAGTAGGATAAGGTAAAGTTTGGATAACATCAATTTTAGCTTTTTCTACTTCTGTTCCTTTAGATGAGATTATGTGGCCTAGTACAATTCCTTGCTCCACCATAAAATGACATTTTTCCGAGTTGAGAACTAAGTTAGTTTCTACACATCTTTTAAGAACAAGTTTAAAGTGTCTTAAGAAAACTTCAATAAAATTTTCAATGTATTCGGAAAAAATACTTATCATGCACCGTTGGAAGGTGCCGGGAGCATTACATAGTCCAAATGGCATTCTACGGTACACAAAAGTGCCAAAAGGACATGTAAAGGTTGTTTTCTCTTGATCCTCCGGGGCTATGGCTATTTGAAAATAACCTGAATATCCATCTAAGAAACAGTAGTAAGGGTGTCCCGCAAGACGTTCAAGCATTTGATCAATAAATGGTAGAGGGAAGTGGTCTTTTCTAGTTACCGTGTTCAACTTACGGTAGTCGATACAAACCCTCCATCCGGTTTGAGTCTTACTTGACACCATTTCTCCATGTTGGTTCTCCACCATGGTGATTCCTCCCTTTTTCGGAACAACTTGGGTTGGACTAACCCATTTGTTATCCGAGAATTTGTTATCCGAGATTGGGAAGATCATGTCCGCTTGAAGGAGCTTTAAAACCTCCTTTTTCACTACATCCATCATAGGCGGGTTGAGCCGCCTTTGAGGTTGCCTTGAGGGTTTTGCATCTTCCTCAAGGAGGATCCGGTGCATACAAGTGGAGGGACTAATCCCTTTTATGTCCGCTATAGTCCACCCAAGAGCCGTCTTGTGCTCTTTAAGCATTTCCACCAACTTCTCTTTTTGTTGTGGAGACAACTTGCTAGAAACAATCACGGGCAATGTGTCATTGTCGCCAAGGAATACATATTTGAGATGTTGGGGGAGTTCCTTTAGTTCTATCTCCGGGGCCTGTACAATAGAAGGAACAAGCTTCTCGCTTAGGGTTAGTAGAGTGGGCCCAATGGCCAAAGGTGTGATGAGGAGCCTTGTGTGGCTATCCACTTGGGCTAGAACATCCTGCATATTAGAGGTCAAAGCATATTCCGATTTATGAGCATCAATGTCATTTTCAATTATACTTTTTAGTTCATCAAAATCGGAAATGTTAAACACATCTTGCACAATTGGTTCAATTATGTCAATAGAGCATAGAGAATGGTCATCAATGAGGTGTTTCATGGCATCATATATGTTAAATTCAATAACCTCACCATCAAATTCCATGCTCAATTTTCCCCTTACATAATCTATTTTTGTTCTAGTTGTTTTCAAGAAAGGTCTTCCTAACAAGATGGGTGCAGCATGCGTATCATGTTCCATGTCTAAAACAAAGAAATCTGCCGGGAAAATCAAGTTGTCAACTGTTCGTTGTTTTAACACCCCTATAAACTTTTATCAATAATGATAAAAGCTCGTAGGTTAGTAAAAATCACGGTATGTTTTAAATTTGTAAAACAAGAAATAAACACCCAAATTGTAGCAAACCCACAATGTATGGGTCAGTTATAGTAAGGATAAGTATTCCAAGGTCGATCTTAGGGACCAAGGGTTTGGAATGTGAATGTGATCAAAGATAGCGTAAATCAAAGAAAAAGAGCGAGGTTGGAAAAGAAGGGAAGAAAGATCAAAGGGGGTTTTGAAGGATTTTTATAAAGTTCGCAATCAAATATCGGATTTGATTGAAAACTAAGTAAAACGAACGAATGGAAGATTTATCAATAAAAGAGAAAGCGGGTTCCAAGGATTCAAGGTCATTGTTTATACGCACAGACTCAGGACAACTCTCAAAAGATCTATAGTTATCAAGCTTCAGGGAAGAACGTTTTTAAGCTGACAATATATTACCGGGTAAGTCTCAAGACTATCTAGTTCCAAACCAACTACCTATTACCAGGTAAGTCTCAAGGTAGAGAGGTAGGAAATTCTAAACAAACCAAACTCCAAACTAAGGGAAAGGTAAACCATTACCGGGTAAGTCTCAGGTATTACCCTACTTAGGACGGAATCTAGGCACACTCAATCCCAATAGAGGTTTTCACATCTACTACCTATGGTCAAACACTCATGTATCTAAGCGGAATATCACCGGGTAAGCCTCAATTCCGACCTAGGTTACTAGCTAGACGAATTCTAACAAGGTTCAAGAACAAACCAACCATTAGGATTTCAAAGCTATTCAAACCAAGCATAAAACACTATTCCATCATATTCCGGGTATAAACAAATCCCTATTCACCTTGGAACCACAATGGTTCTAGCCAACAATAAACATATCAAAAGCAATCATCAATTCAAAGGAAGAAACAATTATCAATTCAATCAACTCAATTGAAGAAGCAATTATCAATTCAATCAACTCAAATGAAGAGTGCACAAAACGAGAACTAAAAAGAGAGAATAGAAAAGATACTCAGCTTTATTAATAGGAAATAAGCAAAATGACAAATTCTCAATATCGCGAAGTTCCTCCAAACTCAATGAAGTTCAACAATGGTCAACAATGGTGTAGGGCAAAGGGAGAACGAAGAAGGAGCAAAGGGGGAAGAAGAAGGGGAAGGAGAAGGGGAAAAAGCTCTCTCGATCTAAGCTCCCAAAGAATAGAATGAAGCGGCCCCTGGAAATCATTTAGGGCTTTCCTTTTATATCCCGCAACGGGCCGGGCTGAAACAGATCCGAGCTAGGGCCATCTCGGCCGAGCCAAGGCCATCTCGGCCGAGCTAGGTGAAATCTCGGCCGAGATCATGGACCATCTCGGTCCGAGACGCGGTCTTCTTCGTTCCTTCGCGTCTTTAGCTCGATTCCTCGCCTATCCCGTGCACGTACGCTTGCTCCAATGCGTCCACTTCGAGGCTTGATCCTCAGTTACGTCGTTTTAGCTCCAAAACACGCCAAAATACCTACAAAGACACCAAAAGTGTGTGTAGACATCTATACTCGCAAAGTTGCACTAAACAAGTATAAAGAACACAAACTAAGGCTAAAACATGCATGCGGAAAAGGGAAAACTAACTATATGCTCTACTAAACTAGGCTGATAATTCATGTTATCAAAATACCCCATACTTATCTTTGCTTGTCCCCAAACAAATAATAAATTCAAGGCAAGATAACATGAATCATCTAAGCAAAACAAAAACTCATATTGGTAGTGCTTCTATTCACGATCACTTTCAGAGTGTATTCACAAGGCTAAAGACATATTTCGATTAAGGTCAAGTAAGATAGGCAAAATATAAGATAATCACACCTTGCAAGGAATCCAAAATTATCATTTAAACTACCAATGTCTAAAATTCATGAAAAATTCAAGTTTAGGCCATGAAGTCAATTACATGTATGCAAAGATCAATAGGACTTAACAAATAAAGGCCAAGAAACGTGATAAAGGTATGATGTGTATAGGTAATGTGGTGGAAATCCGGGAAAAAGGACACCACCACATTTTTCTTTTCTTTCTTCTTTCTCGACAAACATCCTTTCTTTTCATGCAAATTTTTTTTTCTTCTGATTTTTTGATTTTTTTTCTCTTTTGAGTGAAAAGCATAGGTACCTCACACCAAAGTGCACATACCAAATCAACTCTAGGGAATGTTTTTAAAACCAATTTGACTTTGGCAAGACACAAACACTCGATTATGTGATGGTTCCGAGTTACTCATCTTCATAGCCAACAAAACCCATAGAAAGCTTTTGCCTTCAATTCACATATCACAAATCAATCAACTTCTTCACATATTGCACATAATTCACTTTTCACAATTAAGCACACACCTTCAAACTTTAGTTTCCTAATTCCCGGATGGGTCATAAGGGGCAAATAAATTCAATGTTTGAGGTGCTGAAAATGTAAAGATAGAGAAGAAGAAGAATTCGAATTGCCTAAATCATTTCTGTGCAATGTAAAAGAACTCATCATATAGCTTCAACTTTTCAAGATCAATCCAATTAAACAAGGTAATCCAAATAAATCATAAAGATTACAAATAAGGCATTCAAATCCCATAATTGCCATTAATTCAATTAAAGCTCAAAATAAACATCAATAGCCAAATAAACATACACATTATCCTCATTGAGGTCACATCAATCCTAGAAGCACAAAAAATTTTTTGAAATTTTCTGATTTTTTGGATTTTCATAAAAAATGCAGTACAAATAAAAGAAACATGCTAAAAGGTATTGCAAGCATCCTACCCCATACTAAAATCTCACATTGTCCCCAATGTGAATAATAAATATGAAGTAAAAACAATACTCACAATGTAAAAATGAAGAAGGCGTCCGGCGTGTTTCTTCCTCGACTAACTTCGTTTCTCATCTTTCTTAGCAATTTCCTCGCCTTAAGCTCGTTTCAAGTGCTGCTTCCCGTATCTTTTTATTCGCCATGACACCTAAGTTCTGCAAAGACACAACAAGAACGCGCAAAAACACAAAAGCAAAAAGCAAAAACAAAAAGACTCTTACCTCGGGTTGCCTCCCGGGGAAGCGCTTGGTTTAAGGTCTCTAGCCGGACCTAACTCCTTTAAAGCGTCAAGTAAGATGGATAGGTGAGAGTTTTTCCACCGGAAGTTCCGGTGTATACCTCTTCAATCTATGTCCATTCACCTTAAAAATACCGGAGTTTTCACCCCATACTTCGACAGCTCCATGGTGGAAAATCTTCTTCACAACATAAGGTCCCGTCCATCGTGACCTTAACTTTCCTGGAAAAAGTCGGAGCCTAGAATTAAAGAGAAGAACAAGATCACCTTCTTTGAAGTTATTTGGCAATATGTGCTTGTCATGCCACTTCTTTGTTCTTTCCTTGTAGATCCGTGCATTCTCATATGCATTCATCCGGATCTACTCCAGCTCGTTGATGTCCAGCAACCTCTTTTCTCGGGCTTCTTTTATATCAAAATTAAGCCATTTCACGGCCCAATATGCTCTATGGTCCAGCTCTACAGGCAAATGACAGGATTTTCCATAAACAAGTTGATAAGGAGTAGTACCTATGGGAGTCTTGTATGATGTCCTATATGCCTAGAGTGCATCATCAAGCTTCATTGCCCAATCTTTCCTTGACCGAGACACTGTCTTATCTAAGATCCCCTTGATTTCTCTATTCGAGATTTCCACTTGGCCACTAGTCTGGGGATGATATGGGGTTGCAACCTTGTGAGTTACCCCATACTTGGACAAAAGTGCCTCAAAGTTCCTAGCTGTAAAATGCTTCCCTCCATCACTAATAATGACACGTGGTGTGCCAAATCTAGGGAAGATAGTTCGGTTAAAAAATTTAATTACAACTTTAGCGTCATTTGTGGGTGAAGCTATAGCTTTAACCCATCTAGATACATAATCAACCGCTAAAAGAATGTAAAAGTTCACGCATGAGGATGGGAAAGGTCCCATGAAGTCAACACCCCATACATCAAAAATCTCAACTTCTTGGATGTTGTTCAAAGGCATTTCATTCCTCCTAGATATGTTGCCCGTCCTTTGGCATGAATCACAAGCGGTGACGAATACCTGCACATATTTGAAAAGATTAGGCTAAAAGAATCCAGATTGTAATACCTTGGCACTAGTCTTCTGGGCGCTAGCATGTCCTCCACATGGCAATGAATGACAATGTCGGATGACACTCTCAATCTCGTCGTCTGGGACGCATCTCCTAAGGATTCCCTCGGGTCCTCTCTTGAATAGTAGTGGTTCATTCCAATAGTATTGTCTCACATCCTTGTAGAATTTCTTCCGTTGGGAAGGAGATAAACCTGGAGGAATTTCACCACAAACTAAATAATTAACAATGTCAGCAAACCAAGGCTCCTTTTCACCTGAAATTTGGAGGATATATTTCTCCATCATGTGGAGATGCTCATCCGGAAATGCATCGTCAATAGGGATGTCATCCCCTTCTATAAGTTCTGGAGGTAACCTACTAAGATGATCAGCTACAGAGTTTTCGGCCCCCTTCTTATCTCTAATCTCTAGATCAAATTCTTGAAGGAGAATGATCCATCGGATAAGACGTGGCTTTGCTTCCTTCTTGGTGAGAAGGTACCGAATCGCAGCATGATCCGTGTACACAATCACCTTAGCTCCTACAAGATAGGAACGGAACTTCTCAAATGCGTAGACGACGGCTAGGAGTTCCTTTTCAGTAGTTTCATAATTCAGTTGGGCTCCATCAAGCGTCTTGCTATCATAGTAAATAACACGAGTAAGTCCTTCCTTCTTCTGTCCTAGCACCGCTCCCACTGCGAAGTTGCTTGCATCACACATCACCTCGAATGGAAGAGACCAATCGGGGGGTTGCATGATTGGAGCGGTGATGAGGGTTGCCTTCAACCTGTAAAAAGCATCAAGGCATTCCTTCGAGAAAACAAACTGAACATCCTTGATTAATAGGTTAGTCAAAGGTTTAGCAATTTTAGAGAAATATTTTATAAATCTCCGGTAAAAACTGGCATGTCCTAGAAAACTCCTTACCCTTTGACCAATGATGGTGGAGGTAGCTTCTCAATAGTCTCAATCTTGGCCTTATCAACCTCAAATCCACGGTTAGATATCAAGTGACCTAACATAATACCTTCCCTAACCATGAAATGGCATTTCTCCCAATTGAGAACAAGATTACAATCCTCACATCTTTGTAGGACTAAAGACAAGTTAGCCAAACAATCATCAAAAGAGGATTCATAGACAGAGAAATCACCCATAAAGACTTCCATGATGTTTTCAATATATTCAGAAAAAATAGACATCATGCATCTTTGACAAGTAGCAGGAACATTGCATAAACCGAAAGGCATTCTCCTATAAGCAAAGGTACCCCAAGGACAAGTAAAAGTGGTTTTCTCTTGGTCATCCGGATGGATGGGGATCTGAAAAAAACCACTATACCCATCTAGGTAGCAAAAGTAAGAGTGTTGGGCTAGCCTTTCTAACATTTGGTCAATGAAGGGTAAAAGAAAGTGATCTTTTCTAGTAGCATGATTCAACTTCCTATAATCGATGCACATCCTCCATCCTGTGACGGTTCTAGTCGGGATCAACTCATTCTTTTCATTGGTTATGACATTCATCCCACCTTTCTTAGGTACAACATGCACCGGGCTAACCCACTTACTATCCGAGATGGGGAATATAATTTCCGCATCAAGCAACTTAAGGATCTCCTTCTTAACTACCTCTTTCATGTTAGGATTCAATCTCCTTTGAGGTTCTATAGAAGGCCTATGTCCATCATCTAACATGATCCTATGCACACACATAGAAGGATTAATCCCTATGAGGTCATCTATGGTGTAGCCCAAAGCTTTTCTATGCATCCTAAGTTCTTTCAATAACTTCTCAAGTTCAAGTTCATTCAAGCTAACACTAACAATGACGGGATAAGATGAGTTAGAACCAAGGAAGACATACTATTCACTGTTTTTACACCCATATAAACCTTTATCAATAATGATAAAGACCTATAAGTTAGTAAAATAAAGAAGGAATAGTTTTATATTTATAACCTGAAAATAATTCCCTAAATAGCAACGAACTCACAGTGTATGGATCAATCACAGTAAATGTAAGTATTCCAGGGTCGATCTCAGGGACTAGGAGGATTAATATGCAATAATGATTATAAATAGAATAGATCTCAATTAAAGACAGGAGGTTGGAAAAGATAAGGGAAAGAAATCAAAAGGGTTTTGGAAAGGTTTAAAAGACTCGCAATCAATTGTCCCTATTGATTGAAAGTCAAAACAAACAAATAAAAAGGAAAACAAAGATAATCAAGTTAAAGGAAAGAAAATGGATTCCAATGGTTCAAGATCATTGTTTATACATATAGATTCAGACTCTTAAAGATATATGGTAGAAAAGCCACAGGGACGAACATTTCTAGGCTGACAGTCTATTACCGGGTAAGTCTCAAGACTATCTAGTTCCAAACCAACTACCTATTACCGGGTAAGTCTCAAGGTAGAGAGGTAGGAAATTCTAAACAAACCAGACTACAAACTAAGGGAAAGGTAAACCATCACCGGGGAAGTCTCAGGTATTACCCTACTTAGCAAGGAATCTAAGCACATTCAACCAATAAAGGATAAACTTTTATTACCTATGGTCAATCTCTCATGTATCTATGAAAGAATATCACCGGGTAAGTCTCAATTCCAACTTAGGTTACTAGCTAGAAGGTATCTAACTAGATTCAAGAACAAGCCAACCATTAGGATTTCTAGCAATTCAAAGCCAAAACAAAGTACAATTTAATCCATCATAGTCAAAGGCATAAATAAATCCCTGTCAACCTTGGAACCACAAGGTTCTAGCCAATAACAATCATATCAAAACAATTAAAAGAAATAACATAGGGGAATGAAAAGAACTTAACTTCAATAAATGGAAAACTCCAATCTTGACAAATCTTTAATCCAACAAGGTCTTCTAAACAAAACTCAATGTGAAAGTATGAAACTTTAATGTAAACTAATGAAGAACAATGGAGAAGAAGAGGGGAAAAGAAGAGAGGCGGCTCCCCTAAGGGGTAACCTAACCCTAAAATTCGGACTAAATCGGACCCTTAGAAATAACCTAGAGGTTCCCTTTTATAGGTAACAATCTTACAAAAGACGGGCTGGGCCAAAACCGATCCAAAAATAAAATAAAATCGCCGAACAGAAAATCTCGGGCAGAAATCTCGGCCGAGATCGGGCCAGTCTGGACCGAGATCTGGCAACAGAACCTTCAGCGCGTCAGGACTTCGGAAATCTCGGCCGAGATCGAGAAATCTAGGCCGAGATCGGGCCATCTCGGCCGAGCTAGGACAATCTCGGCCGAGCCTGGTGAATCTCGGCCGAGCCAAGGGTGATCTCGGCCGAGCCAAGTCCATCTCGGCCGAGCCATGAGAAATCTCGGCCGAGATTTGGGAAATCTTGGCCGAGATTTGGACCATCTCGATCTAGTATGACCGAGATTGGTCCAAATCGGTCCGAGACGTGGTCTTCTTCGTTCCTTCGCGCCTTTAGCTCGATTCCTCGCGTCTTTAGCTCGATTCCTCGCCTTTCCCGTGCACGTAGCTCGCTCCAATGCGTCCACTTCGAGGCTTGATCCTCAGATACGTCGTTTTAGCTCCAAAATGTGCCAAATCACCTACAAAGCCACAAATAGAGTGTGTAGACATCTATTCTTGCAAAGTAGAACTAAACAAGCATAAATGGTACAAACTAAGGCTAAAACATGAATGCGGAAAGGGGAAATCTAACTAAATGCATGAGTAGAACAGGTCAATAAATCATGTTATCACGTACCTTAGGTGTGTCGGAAGAGGCTTCATCTCGACCTTAGGAGGCTCCGGTTCTTCTTCAGAGATCTCGGCCAACTCATCTCGGTGGTGATAAAGGATCTCGGCCCGAGCTGGGGTAAATCTCGGCCGAGCTGAGATGAATCTTGGCCGAGCTGAGGTGAATCTCGGCCGAGCTAGGGTGAATCACAACCGAGATTTTTCGGTTTCGGCCGAGATGCCCTGATCTTCTGAAATTGAAACTTTCTGTTGAAGGATATCGGTCGAGATTTCTTGGATCTCGGCCGAGATGCCCTCTTCTTTTGTCAATTCTTCGAATCTTGATTCCTCGTTGATGGGGAGAAGACTCAAAGATCGGACTTCTTCAAACAGTTCATCTTGCGGCTCTGCTGTCATGATGCTCATGGTCAAAACCTGCTCAAGAGGGTCAGAACATAGAATTGAATTTATAATCTCACAATCATCTTCATCATCTTCTAGAATGTTGTACATATCCTCTTCAAACAAGGGTCCCTTAATCAAAGGATCACAATCATCTTCATCATCTTCTAGAATGTTGTACATATCCTCTTCAAACAAGGGTCCCTTAATCAAAGGAGGGAGTTTAAATTGTACAACTTCCTCGTCAATTCTAAATGTAAGGGTAGCACCCCTACAATCAATAAACATCCAGAGGTAGCAAGAAAAGGTCTCCCTAAAATGATAGGAACAAGACAGTCAGCAGGAATATCTAGAACAACAAAATCAATAGGGATAAAGAACTTCTCTAATTGGATTGGAACATCCTCAATGATTCCCACAAGGCGTGTGGTGGTTCTGTCTGCCATGCAAAGAGTCATCTTCACCGGCTTTGGTTCTCCAAGTCCAACCTTCTTGCATAAAACGAGTGGGATAATTCTTACACTAGCTCCAAGATCGCAAAGTGCTTTGTACGTTCCATCTCCAACTTTGATTGGGACACAGAAAGATCTGGGATCACTCAATTTTGGTGGCATCTTTCCACTGTTCCTCTAGATGAGGTTAGTAGATCTCCAGGTCATTCTGACTTCTCCATATTCCTCTAGCTTCCTCTTGTTGGAGAGGATTTCCTTAAAGAACTTTTCATAGGCAGGCATCCCTAAAATAGCATCAACAAAAGGGATGTTAATATGCAACTTATTTAAAAGGTCAAGGAACTTACCAAAGTGCTTGTCCAATTGAGCTCTAGCACGGGATTTAGGAAAAGGAAGTGGTGGCTTGTATGGAGGAGGAGGGATGTAGACATTTTCTTTTTTCTTAGGCTCCTCTTCCATTGGTTGCTTTCCTTTATCCAAACCCTTTGGTTGTGGATCATTTGTTTCTAATCCACTTCTTGTAGTGATTGCCATGACTTGCCCCTTAGGATTATTTTCAGTCTTTCCAGTAAGTCTTCTTGGATCTCTTTGAGCGTCTTCAGCTTTCTTGAACACTTGAGTTTCCAAAACCTTTTGGCCTTTGGTTACACTAGTGACCGCACTCTCTAGATTTCCCATCCTAGCCATTAATTGCTCAAACATTGCTTCACCTCTATCCTTTGGTTGAGCGGGTTCAGCTGGTTTGGACGGCTGGCCTGCATTGCTAGAAGAAGCTTGAGGGTTCAAAGCACCTTCAGGATTAGAATAAGAAAAACCAGGATGCTTATGATTAGGCTTGTAGTTATTTCCCTGATTATTCCTATTGTAATTGTTGTTATGACCTCTTTGGTTTTGATAACCTCCTTGGAAGTTACCTTTACCCATGTAATTCGCATCCTCTTCCTTGGATGCTACCTGCACTTCGGCTTGCTGAGCTATCAAGTTAGATGCAATTAATTCTTTCAAAGATTTAAGTTCAACTTGCAAAGCATCTAACCTTGAATCATTAAGAGTGCTTTCATTTACCTCATAGACTCCGGGTGTAGTCCTTCTCTCTTCAACTTTCATGTGAGAATACATTTCAATAGTCTTGGCTTGCTTCGTAGTGAATTCCCAAGCTTCATCCACAGTTTTTTCCATAAAAGTACCTCCAGAAAGTGATTGCAACTTGAATTGAGTATCTTCATCAAGTCCCTTGTAATAAATCTCTAGCAATTCAATCTTAGAGATCCCATGATGAGGACATTCCAACGTAAGGTCAATGAACCTCTCCCAAGACTTATACAAACTCTCCTTATCTTTCATCACAAAAGCATTTATCTTCCCTCTAAGTTCAGTAGTCTTGTAGGGTGGGAAAAACTTGGTGAGGAATTCAGACACCATCTCCTCCCATGTGTTAATCCGCCCATATGGAATAGTTTGATACCAAGCTAAAGCTTTATCCTTAAGAGAGAAAGAAAAACCTCTTATCTTATGATTCTTACCTTCCATACGAGCTGGACTTACCGCATCCATAAGATTCTCGTAGTTGTTCATGTGTTGGTGAGGAGATATTGTCTCTGTCCCACCAAACTGATTCTGGCGAATCATCTGTATTACCTGCGGTCGCAGCTCATGCTCATGATTTGCGGGATCTCCAGAGTTAACTCCAGGACGGTTAACTCTTTGGGTAGGATCCATTCTCTGTCCAAGTGTTTGTGGAACTTCCACAAAAGGCTGGTGAAGGACAGGTCTTAGAGGAGCGGGAGGTGGAGCTTGTGGAGGAGCTTCAACTCGAGGAGGAATTAGAGCTAATTGTGGTGCTGGAATTACTTGTTGCACTGGAGCTGGAGCGGCAGCTTGCCTCTGGTTCATGGCTCTGGCTATCTCTTCCATTTGAGCTCTCATTGCAGCCATTTCCCTTTTTGTAGTTTGCTCTCTTTCTCTAGCAATCCGTCTCTCAGCTTCTAGTTGCTCTAAAACATCTCTAAGTTCAGCTTCGTAATCTCTGATTTCAGCCATTTTAGAAGCTTTCCGGGCTCTTAGTCTCTCGCACTGTCCTTTCAGGTTCGGGATCGTACGAAACTAGTTCTTTCAAACCCCGAGTTCTTTGCATACACTGTGAAGGATGCCTAAAGTCCTGAAAATTCCAAAAACAAAACCAGAAACGAGATCAAAAGTAAACGAAAGACTTACATTAAAAGAAATCACAAAACAAAACAAATGACTTAGTCCCCGGCAACGGCGCCAAAAACTTTGTTCGTTGTTTTAACACCCCTATAAACTTTTATCAATAATGATAAAAGCTCGTAGGTTAGTAAACACCACGGTATGTTTTAAATTTGTAAAACAAGAAATAAACACCTAAATTGTAGCGAACCCACAGTGTATGGGTCAGTTACAGTAAGGATAAGTATTCCAAGGTCGATCTCAGGGACCAAGTGTTTGGAATGTGAATGTGATCAAAGATAGCGTAAATCAAAGAAAAAGAGCGAGGTTGGAAAAGAAGGGAAGAAAGATCAAAGGGGGTTTTGAAGGATTTTTATAAAGTTCGCAATCAAATATCGGATTTGATTGAAAACTAAGTAAAACGAACGAATGGAAGATTTATTAATAAAAGAGAAAGCGGGTTCCAAGGATTCAAGGTCATTGTTTATACGTACGGACTCAGGAGAACTCTCAAAAGATCTATAGTTATCAAGCTTCAAGGAAGAATGTTTCTAAGCTGACAGTATATTACCGGGTAAGTCTCAAGACTATCTAGTTCCAAACCAACTACCTATTACCGGGTAAGTCTCAAGGTAGAGAGATAGGAAATTCTAAACAAACCAAACTTCAAACTAAGGAAAAGGTAAACCATTACCGGGTAAGTCTCAGGTATTACCCTATTTAGGACGGAATCTAGGCACACTCAATCCCAATAGAGGTTTTCACATCTACTACCTATGGTCAAACACTCATGTATCTAAGCGGAATATCACCGGGTAAGTCTCAATTCCGACCTAGGTTACTAGCTAGACGAATTCTAACAAGGTTCAAGAACAAGCCAACCATTAAGATTTCAAAGCTATTCAAACCAAGTATAAAACACTATTCCATCATATTCCAGGTATAAACAAATCCCTATTCACCTTGGAACCACAATGGTTCTAGCCAACAGTCAACATATCAAAAGCAATCATCAATTCAATTAATTCAAAGGAAGAAACAATTATCAATTCAATCAACTCAATTGAAGAAGCAATTATCAATTCAATCAACTCAAATGAAGAGTGCACAAAACGAGAACTAAAAAGAGAGAATAGAAAAGATACTCAGCTTTATTAATAGGAAATAAGCAAAATGACAAATTCTCAATATCGCGAAGTTCCTCCAAACTCAACGAAGTTCAACAATAGTGTAGGGCAAAGGGAGAAGAAGAAGGAGCAAAGGGGGAAGAAGAAGGGGAAGGAGAAGGGGAAAAAGCTCTCTCGATCTAAGCTCCCAAAGAATAGAATGAAGCGGCCCCTGAAAATCATTTAGGGCTTTCCTTTTATATCCCGCAACGGGCCGGGCTGAAACAGATCCGAAAAGAACGAACTAAATCGGCGAACAGGGATCTCGGTCGGAAATCTCGGCAGAGATCCGTCGACAGAGAATTTTTCAACCCAACCGAGCTAGGGCCATCTCGGCCGAGCCAAGGCCATCTCGGCCGAGCCAAGGCCATCTCGGCCGAGCTAGGTGAAATCTCGGCCGAGATCATGGACCATCTCGGTCTGGTCTGACCGAGATCGGTCCATCTCGGTCCGAGACGCGGTCTTCTTCGTTCCTTCGCGTCTTTAGCTCGATTCCTCGCATATCCCGTGCACGTACGGTTGCTCTAATGCGTCCACTTCGAGGCTTGATCCTCAATTACATCGTTTTAGCTCCAAAACACGCCAAAATACCTACAAAGACACCAAAAGTGTGTGTAGACATCTATACTCACAAAGTTGCACTAAACAAGTATAAAGAACACAAACTAAGGCTAAAATATGCATGCGGAAAAGGGAAAACTAACTATTTACTCTACTAATCTAGGCCGATAATTCATGTTATCATCAACCATTACTAGAACATCTTCAATTATTCCTTTAGGATACACATTAGACCTATCGGCTAGTTGGACGACAATTCGAGTTTCATGCAGTGGTCCAAGACCAAGTGATTGATAGACAGAATATGGAAGTACGTTTATCGATGCACCTAAGTCTAGCATGGCTTTATCGAAACGAGTTTCTCCTATGACACAAGGGATACTTACCATGCTGGGATCACTACATTTCTTGGGCATCCTTTGTTGGAAAACCGCAGAGACATGCTCACTTACTTGGACTTTTTGTTTCCCCTTCAGCTTCTGGTTCCTCTTGACCGTGCAAAGTTCCTTCAAAAACCGAGCATATTTAGGAATACTCTTCACAAGTTTTTAAAGTGGAATGTTTACCTCACATTTGGAAAAGGTCTCAAAGAGATCCTTATCCTCTATCACCCTTCGTTCCCTGAGTGCTTCTGGAAAGGGGGCCGGAGGTTTCTCAGCATATAGTGGTGGAAAATTTGGACGGACGTAAGAATCCTCTTCAACAGAACTCTCTATCGTCTTTTCCGCAGAGGCGGAGTCATCCAGCCGCAGGGGTGGCTCGGGGGAAGGCGCCCCAGAGGCGAAGTCATCCAGCCGTAGGGGCGGGTTTTGTGCAGAGAGGGACGCTGGGAGACACGCGGGGGCGGCATAACCGTCAGAGGACTTCTCTTTTGATATCAAAGCTGGTTTTGGCTGTATTTGCCTTCCGCTTCTTAATGTTAGAGCACTAACATTCTCCTTAGGGTTCACGACGGTCTGAGAGGGCAGGTTTCCCGAGGATCGAGCTTCGATCCTTGTGATGGCTTCCGCCATTTGTCCAACCTGTTTCTCGAGGTTCTTGATGCTTGATTTTGTGGTTTGGACATGAGTAGCAAAGTGTTTAGTCAAAACATGTAGCATATCTTCAGTGGAATGGCACTTACCTTGGCGGGGCTGCTGTTGTTGTTGGTTTTGTTGATCTCTCCATTGGTAGTTTTGTTGATCACGCCAACCCGGCATGTAATTTTGAGCATATGGGTTGTCCCGTTGGCGTTGCTGTTGTTGTTGACCATACCTCATAGCATTCACCTCAACAGCTTCATCTTGAACTTGTGGACACAAGTCCGTGGGGTGAAAAGGGTCGGCACCAACTCCACAAGCCTTGATTTGTTGTGGAGTCCCCATCAAGGTTGATCTCTTAACCATTTCCTTCAATTCGGCAATCTCCGTGGATATCTCAGGCTGGCTTGGGTGTACAACATGTACCCCTCTTTTGGTAGAAGTCCTACCAAAGTTTCTTGTACCTTCCGCCATTTCCTACATTTTCTCCATAGCAATTTCAGGAGTAGAATTAAGAATATTACCTCCACAAGCGGCGTCCACGATCCTTCTTTCGTTGTCCAAAAGCCCGTTGTACAAGTACAACACAAGGTCTTGGGTGGAGTACCCGTGGAAGGGACAACTTGATCTCAACATAGCAAATCTTTCAAAATACTCATAAAGAGTTTCATCCGCTTCTTGCTCGATATTGCTTATAGCTTTCTTCAAGCTGTTGGCCTTCTTGGCTGGAAAGTATTTCTCCAAGAAGGCTTTGTGGAGATTCTCCCAAGTATCAATACTACCGGATGGAAGGTGGTAGTACCAATCATCCGCCGCATCCTTGAGAGTGAAACCGAAGGCTCTCATCTTGATTTGCTCTTCGGTCACGTTTTCCGGCATCATGCTCATGCAAACGGTATAAAACTTCCCCAAGTTCTTGATGGGATCTTCTCCGCTCAGCCCATGAAAGGAAGGTAGCAAATGGATCAAGCCCGGATTGAGCTCGAAGTTGACCCCTTCTCCAATTGCCGGTATGGTTACCGCAAGGGGGTGTTGAGTCTAATCCGGCTGTGTGAGTTGTCGGAGTGTGCGGTTCGCCATTGCTTCTTCGTTCCGACGTTGTCTTCTTTGCCGATTGTATGTCCTCTCGATTTCTGGATCAAAAGGAGCAAATTCGGAGTTAGTAGCACGGGTTTGAACCATGAAAATGGTCCAAACCAATAATCAAAAATAAAAACAAAAATTAAACTAAACTCCCCGGCAACGGCGCCAAATTTGACGAGGCTAAAAACCTATGGTCGTTGTCTTTTAGCTTTTAGTCAAAGTAGAATCCTAACGTTAAACTTAATCGATTTGTATAGTGTAAGTAAGGGTCGAACCCAAGGGAGTTTGATCAAGTTTCTATTAGATTCAATTATTGATTTGGTAACAAAGGGGGGGGGTGGATTGTAGCAAAACAAGACAAAAACAATTAGAAAGTTGGTGATAATAAAGTTGATTAAAGAACTACACTAGGTTGGATCTTAGCATACATACTACTTGGTTGATTCTTTTTATAAGTAATTCACCGATGTTCTCATCTTGATCGTAGATATGTGTTAGGCCGACCGGCATTAACACAACTTAACTAGTTTATTAATCCGTAGACCTACAAGATTAAAACACAAGTTGACATTCTAATAAAGATAAAGAGATATAAAGAAGGATAAAACAAACCGTTAAATATTTCTTTATAGTTATATTCCTTTCCCTTAGATAATCACAACCAACTTTTACCTATGGGTTTACTACTAGATTAAGGACCCGAACCCGGAATCGATTAATCCTAGCATTTTGCATGCATTAGTACACTTAAGGTGATCAATCTAAGTGAATAAAGACATGCAAATATAAGTGAGAGATCAAGGAAAATAACACAAAGGATAATGAATTTAAACTTATATTAGAAGAACTTACAACCAAATAGTAATGCAGCTTCAATCAACCCAATGTAGCAAATGAAGCTTAGAAACTCATTACAAAAGACACTTGAATTATAGAGGTTTATGTGGAAAATGAGATGATTCTAGCATTAGCCAAGAGCTCTATTTATACTACAAATGCATTAAAAAGGAGTAAAGAGGTTGTGCAAACAGCCACCATTAAGAATGGATTAAAGAGGTTGTGCAAACAGCCACAATTAAGGCCATAAAGGTGACAAAAACAGCCGGAGTAAAGTCCTCTGACGCTAAACCGCACCCGCGGCCAAGGGTGCCGCAGGGGCGGTTTAGGCCAAAACGTTCCATCTTCAACGTGGCCGCAGGGGCGGCTCGACATTCCCGCAGGGGGGGTCTTTAAATGCCTCTTGAACGTCTGACTCTTCAACTTCGCGGCGTTTCTGATGATGATCTGCAGGCGCGGCTCAGTGTCACCGCAGGGGCGGCGACACAGGTCCTTCGGCTTCACAGGTCCGCTGGCAAGGGCGCAGGCAGGAGCGCTGGGGCGCTGTCTTCGCTTCTTCAGGCTGAGTCACCGCAGGGGCGGCCAGAGGAGGCCGCAGGGGCGGTGACAAGTCTCTTCTTGGGCGCAAGCGAAGGCGCTGGCTGTTGCATTCGGCATGGGTCTTCAGGGTTGCCACCGCAGGGACGGCCAGAGGCGGCCGCAGGGGCGGTGACAAGCTTCTTCCGGCGCAGTTGAATGCGCTGACTGCGGCACTGGACATGGGTGCCACCGCAGGGGCGGTGACACTACTCCGCGGGGGCGGTGTGGCACCAGAAACTTGTCTTCGTCGCTTTACTTCAACTCCTAAGTGTTGCTCATACCTTCGTTTGCTTCATTTAGACTCTTTCATCTAGATCAAAGTATTAGCAGCACAATATGACTCAAAAACATAAAAACTACTCTAAAAACTACCTAAATTGATAGTAATTCCATCACCTATCAGTGGGCAAACCCTCCCACTATAGAATTTTCTTTGACAAAATCTTCAAAGACTGAGGGGTAACATTTCTGCCTTGCTCGAAGATATATTCTTATCTAAAAAACATTATAAAAGACAGGCTTTCTTAGAAATAGTTTTTTTTTGTTAGTTTACTATGCGATAGTTTATGTATGAGTTAGTAATTTTAAATTTTGGATTATTTTTGGTACATGGAAAATAATTATATTTTTTTGATTAATTTTCCATTATAAATTCTAAGGCTTAGTTAAATTATTGAAACTACTTATGATATAATATTGATAATGGAAATTTGCAAACGTTTAAAAATTAAGGGTGGTTTTGTGGCAAAAAAATTATAAGAGGTGGTTTATCACAAATAGATGAATATTAAGGGTGATTTTATGCTAAAAATTTTATAAAGGGTGGTTTATTGCTAATGAGTAATTATTATAGGTGGTTTTGTGTAGTTTACTCTACTAATATTGACACGGAGTTAAACTAAAGTACACAAAGCTTCTTCTTTTTTTGATACTGTAAGGTAAGAAATTAGGGAAAATTATCTCCGCGAGATTCTCTTCCCTATTGCATCCTTGCGGATGAGCTCCTCAACCGGACCAGTAGACGAGCACGAAGGGTGAAGACAATCATGTCCCAACAAAGCAAGCCTATCAGCGACACCATTAACTTCCCTAAAGACGTGTCTGATCTTCACCTGACAAAAACCCAACAGAATAGAAGAAATATCAGACAGAATGAGATCCAGTTCCCAAGGAGGTTTCCAAGTCCGGTTAACAGAGTTAATAACTAGAAGGCAGTCTCCTTCAATCTCGATGTTTCTGATTCCGATATCATAAGCTCTGACAAGGCCTTCTCTTAGTGCACATGCTTCGGCATGCTAGGCAGATATGTTTCCACATCTTCAATACCCAAGAGAAACTGTCATGGCATTATGATCCCTAAGAATGAATCCATAGGCCGCACAGCCTGATTCTTTTTTAGAACCATCAAAGTTTAATTTGATAGTTCCCTTTTCTGGTTTATCCACCGGATATTTTTGGTTTTCCTTAGGATTCTATTCCTATTATTCTCATTATTCTTTGGCTTTTTCTTAGCCTCCTCCCAATCCTTAAAATATTTTTGAACTGATTCATCAATATTGTGGGGGTTCTTGTTATTAAAATTTGTTTGGTTCCTGGCATACCAAATATTCCATAAGGTCATGATTAGGTACCTAAGTTCCACACTAGATAGGTTCTCCGCGATCCATAAGATCCTATCCGTTATTTTAGTTTTTTTTCTTTATGAACTAAAACATAACAACCCATTTAATCTATTTTGTGTAATTTTCATTAAAAAATAGCATATTTTTCATTAGATTGCATAATTGAAAATATATTCTTCATTTGTTTTTCAACGATCATTTTTTTTTACAATATATTTCCGTTTGATTTTTTTAGAGTGAGTAATCCCGAAATTCCGACAATTAGATGGTAGAAGCGCACGCGTGCCACACTAGTGTGTAGTGCGCTTGAGCGCATTCTCCTTCGTCCTCTCGTTGTGCCGCCGACATGGAAAAAAAAACACTCCGGTTATTTATAATCCGGAAAAACACTCAAAACACTCGGAGATCAATAAGGAAAACGGTTCGAGAATGTTGTAGACGTCTCTTCTATTGATTTTTTTTTTTGTCAAAAAAAAATCTTCTATTGTTATATTATAACGGCTAATTTAGAAAAGATACAATTTGTAACGACTACAACTTATAACGGTACAATTTTTGAATTTGGGAGCGTCTCCCCTAGGGCATGTGTAGTGCGAGTTTGTGGCGGCTTTCGGCCGTCGAATAGTAACCCTGTTTTCTTACCTTGATCAATTAATGTAGTCTGAATACATTACACAAGTGTTTTTACCCAACCCAATACTTTACAAATTATTTACATTAATTTAAATAACCTTATCTCAAATAAACAAAATATTTTCAAAATACACATATACTAATATTTGCACAAATTAATTCTTAAATATTCACAACATACGGAAGTATTTAAATGATCTACACTACAACTATCGAATCTACATAAATTATAAAAATACTTGAATTAGTGAATTTCGTTCAATTACGACACCAACGAACCTCTCACGAACTAACAAAATTCGATTATACAAATTCAGTTATATGGAATAACTTTATTTCAAGTATACTAATCATTTACATAAACACACCCAATTCCAAAATGATTAAAAAAAGAGACATACATTTCTTTTTAAGAAAAGAAGAAGGAAAATCTAAAGATACAAGCCGTCATAAAATATAATTTATACAAGCACAAACAATTCCTATTTTCCAATCACACAATCCACCATATAAATCGAATTATTGGACTCGATTATTTAGTCTAATAAATTTAAAATATAAATGCATAAAATTTGTAAAAATCATGGAAATACTCCTAACTTTGTGCATTTATATGGTTCAAATGCTCCATCGCCATATTCTCTCAAACTTATTTGGAATATCTGATAATTTTTTTAGTTTAGAAGTTCCATATGAAGTCAATTCTCAATACGAATAAATAGCCTTCGACGACGTATGGTTAAGTCAAAATTTTGAAGTAATATTGTGAATCCATCTTTTCCTATATAGTTGCAAGAAATCTTGCAAATGAACCGAATAAAAAAGCCTTGGTGTTGGTGATATATATTTGGAACTCGTATAACATTACAAAACATAATGTTGCAAGGAATCTTGAGATGAGTTGGTTTTCGTCACCATCGCCCATATTCGAAGATTTAGGGGGTGAAATACTGAAGCGGTTGCCGAACATCAAAGAAATATGTAGACTCAGATGTATTTGCAAGTCATGGAACTCTTTTCTATCGTCTTCATTATTTGCATCACGTCGTCTCCAATTTACGGCTAATACTACCACTCGCGAAATACCGACTATTTCACACATATGTTACCTTCAGTTTGGTCTTCATTACAAAGATAAATTCACGGTTCTAGACTTACCACCAGGTAATCGTTTCCTACCATGTCCTTGTAAATATTCATGTGATCACCAAGCACTTTGCGGCATAATTCATGGTGTAGCCTGCTTCATTTACTCTCACACCAAATCATCCCCTTACGATATTCTCACTTTTTGAAACCCTATTATTCGTAGATACTTTGATGTCTATTCGCCTTTTGAGTCCAAACACACCTATTTTATAGGATTTGGTTTCGATGCTTCCAAAAATGATTTCAAAGTGGTGTTGGGTTCATATAAGGAAACCAAATATCACATGGTGTTTTCAACACGAGAATGTGTGGAGGAGGATTCGGGTTCCACTGGAATATGTCCAATACTATAATTCTCTTACACCTATTAAAAGCTACAGATCCAAACATTCTTTCTTTTTCTTTAAAGGAGCGATTCACCGTATAGTTAAGGATTATCAAAAGAGGTACAAGTTGTTGTTGTTCAATTGTCAAAACAAGGAGTATGACCTCATGGACCTTCCACCACAATTCGGAGACAAGGCTCCACAAGTGTTCATATATGGTGGCCTCGTTGCAACTTTGAAAAAACATGATTTACCAGATAGAAAGCAAGAGTTGTGGACCATGAAGGAATATGGTGTGACGAGTACTTGGAGTAGAGATTGTATCGTCGAGCATACATTTTTAGAATATTATCCTTCAATTAATTATTTGTTTGAGGAAAGAATGTTTTTGATGGAAATTGGAAAACCTTGTAAGGATAGATATCGTATTTAGAATGCAAATGCATCTAATAAGATACTTTTGTGTCATTGTTCTAGGAAATTCGATGATACAAAAAAAGAATAGATCATTAATATGTGTTTCAAGGTTGACTTAATTAGTTGAATTCAGTTTATTTTGAATAATTTATCCTTTAACTTTCTTGTCTTATTATATTTTGAAGATCTTACTACATACGATTGTCAATCAAAGAATAAGTTTTGTTATTTGTGCATGCTATGCCATAACAATTATATATATTTTGTGCACATACTAGCTTACTTGTTATATGGTGAAAGAAGAAGGATAGGGTAGGAGATGGATCCTCCCTTCTATGGTAAACTCTGTAAACAACCCAACACACCTTGGAATGAATCAAGATTTCCTTTTATACACAAAATTTAGCTAAAAGACATTGGACCCAAAAGGAAACAACCCGCAAATAAAACACAACGCTCAGGGAAGAATCTCGGTCTGGGATCTCGGCCGAGATCATGACGGTCGGGGCCGAGATTTCGACTTCGTCTTTAGCATCATGGGCATCTCGGTCGGGTCGACCGAGATCAAGGCCGAGACGGAGGCCGAGATTTTACAACAAAAGCTCCCAACCTTGACCGAGATACATGGATCTCGGTCATGTGCTCTCTGATCTCGGCCGAGATTTGGCTGATCTCGGTCTTGACAAGGCTGATCTCGGCCGAGATTTTGCTGTTCTCGGTCTGGAGAAGTCTGATCTCGGCCGAGATTTGGCTATGGTCGTTCCTTCATGCCTTTAGCTTGAATCCTAGTCCTTTCTCGTGCACGTATGCTCGCTCCAATGCATTCACTTCGAGGCTTGATCCTCAAATACGTCGTTTTAGCTCCATAATGTGTCAAATCACCTACAAAGCCACAAATAGTGGGTAGACATCTATTCTTGCAAAGTAGAACTAATCAAGCATAAATGGCACAAACTAAGGCTAAAACATGAATGCGGAAAGGAGAAATATACCTAAATGCATGACTAAACTAGCTCGATAAGTCATGTTATCATTTGCGATTGCCGTTGTTTTGTTTGTTAGCTGTGATGAAACGACATTTGTTCCTCTAAGGTTGTGGATCGTCGGGTATAGGATTCAGTGCGTCCTCCACATGATATGTGTTTGTGTGGAGTTCAAGAGGAGGTAAGAGCTCCGGTTGTCTGAATGATTTGGTCGAACTTCAGCTTTTGCTTCAAATTTGAATGTTCCAGGGTATTGAAGCAATCAAGGAGCTTAAGCACGAGTTCAAGTTCGTCTTCCGGTAGTGAGGAGGCAATCTTGGTGGAGTTTGCTCCTCCTGATCAAAGAGAAGATGAGGATAATACTAAGGTAATTTGAATGCGTTGCCAACCAGGTTATTTATTCTTGCTTCTTTTTTTGCTTATTATCCGTTGCTCAATTAGATAGTGCTTGTTGCTAAGTGTAGGATTTAGCTTACATATCAACATTAGATTCGATTATCATGTTTGTCATCCCTTATTGTATAATTGCAGTTTTACGATTCTAAAAGTTTAGTTTGATGCTTATACTTTAGTTATGCACCTCAGGTATTCGATTAAATGCCTCAAAATTTTTTTTCCTTTTTTGGCATTTTAACTACCTCACGTATATGGTTGGAGTTGATTGATTAGTGAATTGGAAGTACTTTGGAGATCGATTCCTCCAACAGAACTCTTCTTCCCAATTTTAACACATGGGAGGGTTTTGATAGCTCATTTTGAGCTTCCATTGGCTACTGAAGTTAAAAACGGTGGCGTTGCAGAAGTGGCAGACACCATAGGTTTGAGGCTTTTAAGGGGTTATGTCCCATAGTCCCACAATTCTTCCATCTATAATAAGATTTTAAACACAATCTCATATATAATTTAACGAAAATTATAAGTGGGAATTTGATGCCATAAAATGAGCTTATTCATGTATACAGTGGAGGATACTAAAATTTGTTTCTTTTTCTTCATTATTCTATCATAAGATCTATAAATGGGACGTTTTTCTTCTATACTTTGCATGAGTTATCTATTCTTCTTGTCTTCACATTCTCTTTTTCATCTTGTATGCTCTTTTGTCTTTCTAATCACCGCTTTCATTGCTATCTGGTAATTGTTCAATAAGTTTTTCGATGTTTGTATATACTTTTTATACATATATCAAAGAAAAGTTTTTCAAGAGTTGATATGTTCTTGACTTTGTAAGTGATTTTAAACTTTACTAAATAAGCTTATTAGAGGTTTGACAAACGGCTTCTCTCTACTTATCCGGTGTTTGTTCCGGGGTGCTTGGCACGCAACTCATGCACGTGGGGTTCGAATGAAGTAATTGTTCTTCTTCTCTGTTGTTGCTTTGACTTAATGTCGAGATCAAATATTACATACTAACTTTTTCTTATATGCTCTTGCTCTATACACAAATATGGGCTCAATGAAGCCAAACCCTTTGTTAAATGGGACACTAACCTTTGTTCAGATTAGCATGTGTGGTGAGAAGAACTAATTTCTTTCTTATTAGTGTTTGAATGTACTAGAATGAGACAAGAGAAATCTTTGAAGTGATTTTTGATTCCACCACACTCCATTACAAGACTTTTTGTGCTTAATATAGAGGAGAAAGATAGGTGTCACAACACCATCTCCTTACACGTGTAGAGCTGTAATTGATCTTCTAGAATGTGACTGCTAGAGAAGAGTATTCCAGAATGTGACAGGTGCTACACTACTAGCCCCCTTCGATCCGAGCCGGCTGTAAGGAGAGCTTGGAGCGCAAAGTTATGAATCTGGTCGATGGCAAAGGTTTTGTGAGAATGTCGGCTATTTGCTCCTTGGATGTGATGAAGGCAACCTTGAGAGACTTTGCTTGAACACGTTCTCTAACAAAGTGATAGTCCATCGACAAGTGTTTAATCCGGTGGTGAAGAACGGGATTGACGGCTATGTAAGTTGCTCCAAGGTTGTCACACCATAGAATAGGAGGATTTGACAGTGAGATGCGAAGGTCTGCTAGCAGGGATTGAACCCATAGTAGCTCACAGGTAGCATTTCCCAAGCTCTGATATTCAGCCTCGGTTGTTGATCGAGCAACGGTGTCTTGTTTTTTTGAACACCAGGAGAGAAGGTTTGTGCCAAGGAAAATGCAGTATGCGCTTGTAGACCTTCTGTCTACTGAATCTCCTCCCCAATCTGAGTCGAAGTATGCCGAGAGCATTGTTCCTGCGTTGGAGGAGATATGGAAGCGGATAGAGGCAGTGTTGTTCAAGTAGCGGAGGACTCACTTCACACCTTGCCAATGCTGCTGAGTTGGAGCGTGCATAAATTGGCATAATTTGTTGACAGAGAAAGACACATCTAGCCTGGTGAATGCCAGATATTGGAGGCTCCCAACTACGCTGTGATAGAGGGTAATATCAAGGAAAGGAGGATCATCAGTGATGAGGGATGTCGTGGCCATTGGTGTGCTGACCGGCTTAGAGGATTGCATATTCACTTTGCTGCATAAATCTTTGATGTATTTCTCTTGTGATAATTGAAAACCATCTGAATTCCGCTGAACCTGTATGCCAAGGAAGAAATCCAGTGGCCCGAGGTCTTTTACAGGGAAATGCTTTGACAAAGCATTGACAAATCTTTCAGACAGAAATGAAGTGGAGCTTATCACTAATAGATCATCAACATAAATTAGAATAAATGTGAACTGCAGACCATTTTGATGGATAAACAGAGAAGTGTCGGCAGCGGACACATGAAAGCCGAGGGTGATAAGGCAATCACTCAATTTTGCAAACCACGCCCTCGGGGCTTGTTTTAGGCCATACAATGATTTTTTGAGCTTGCAAATGTAATGAGGGAAATTAGAATGGGCAAAACCTGGTGGTTGCTAGATGTAAACCTCCTCATTCAAGTCCCCGTGGAGAAATGCATTCTGAATATCAAGTTGTCGGACCGATCACTGTTTCATCGCAGCAAAGGAAAGGAGGAAGCGAATAGTGGTGGGCTTGGCTACGGGGCTGAAGGTTTCAGAAAAATCAAGGCCAAGCATTTGGCGGTAGCCTTTGGCGGCTAGACGAGCTTTTCGTCGTTCAATCGTCCCATCGGAGTATCTCTTTGTTTTGTACATCCACTTGACCCCGAGAACATTCTTTGATGTGGAAGGAGGGACAAGGGTCCATGTGTTTGTGTGGAGAAGGGCATCGAATTCGGTATTCATGGCGAGGCGCCATTCATGGTACTTTGATGCTTCAGAGTAACAGGAGGGCTCATCGGGTATAGTGGTAGAGATATTGCATGAATAGGAGGGAGGCCAAGGAATTGTGCCGTCGGTGCAGATCAGGGGTCGGGAGATTGAGGATTTCGCTCGTGTGAGCATTGAATGGGTGTTGGCATCATTTGGAGGTGGGTTAGGGTTATCTGCAGGTGGCGAAGAGGAGCTTTGGATTGGGGATGAAATTATGGGCTCAGGGGAGATGTGTGGTGATGGGCTTGGGGTGGGTAATTGGGTTGCAGATGGAAGAGGCCCAACTTCTGATTGATTAATTGACAAGGGAAGGGAGACATAATCTGTGTTGGTGGAAAATTGAGGTTTAGATACATAAAGAGGGCTGGTGGGAGGTGAAAAGGGGAAGTGCATCTCGTGGAAGATGAAGTCTCTCGAGATGTAATAGCGGGATGAGACCCAATCATAGCAAATGTAACCCTTTGATTGACCACTATATCCAAGGAAAAGGGTCGGTGTAGAGCGGTAGGAGAGTTTGAAGCGGTTGTAGGGACGTAAGTTGGGGAAGGCAAGGCACCCGAAAACTTTGAGAAATTTGTAGTCCGGACTTCGGCCAAAGAGGAGGTCATGGGGGGTTTTATTTTCAAGGATGGGAGTGGGTAGGCGATTTTGTAGGTAGGCCGCGGTTTCAAAAGCGAAGTCCCAAAAGGGAAGAGGGAGAGAGGCTTCTTTGAGGAGGGTGAGGCCCATGTCAACAATTCGACGATGTCGTGATTCGACACTTCCGTTTTGTTGGTGTGAGTAGGGGCATGTCAAACGATGGTTTATCCCATGTTGGAAAAAGAAGGGAATTAAAGGTTTAAACTCGGTGCCATTGTCCGTTTGAACATTTTGAATGGTGGTGGACAGTTGGTTTTGCACAAGTTGGGCAAATTTCATGAATACAGCGGAGACAGGTGATTTTGTAGATAGAGGAAACAACCAAATAAATTTCGAGTAATCATCAATAATGGATAAATGGATAAATAAAATCGATTCCTTTTTTTGAAACATGGGTTGGGCCCCATACATCTACAAATAATAATTGAAGAACATGGGTGGATCTTGATGGTGAAGGTGGGTGGGGTAGGGAATGGGCTTTGGCCCAAGAACATGTTGAACATGGATCAACAGGGCTTTGGGCTTTAGGGAAGGGAAAACTAAGCAACTGGAAAATTGAGCGAGTGATTCTATCACCGGGGTGACCTAAACGAAGATGCTAGAGAGTGGCGGCAAAGAGCGATGTTTGGGTGGTGTTTGCGGTAGACGCTGGAGCAACAGTGGTGGCCGGCAGTTTGTAGAGTCTATCCTCAACGGGTCCTCGAGCTAGAAGAGTTTGCGTCCGGGTGTCCTTCACAAGGAAAAAAGACGAGTGAAACTCAAAATAGCAGTTATTATCCGCACAAAACTTTTGAACAGAGACTAGATTCTTTGTGAGGGATGGTGTATGTAGGATTTGTGAAAGTAAGAAGGAGCGATTATTAGAGAAGAGATGGGTTGAACCGTAATTGGCGATTGGGATTGTAGACCCATCACCAAGGGAGACATTGTCAGAGCCCCCGTAAGGAAGATTTTCAAGTCGCAGGTTGCTCAAGTCTGGAGTGTAGTGATGATTGGCCGCCGTATCTAGATACCAATTGCTTGAGGTGGTGTAGTTAGCCTGGAACTGGCGAGGGGGTGGTGCTTGGATCGATTGGTCGAAACGAGACCAACAACGAAGAGCCATATGTCCAGGTTTTCCACACACTTGGCATATGGTGCGATTGTCAGGTTCGCCTGAGAACATGTTTGTTCCTCTGTCAGTGCTCGAAGAGCGGCCACGACCTCGGCCTCGATTGGATGAGCGACCTCGACCTCGACTAGAGGTGTAATTTGCCTCGGAATGAGTAGATGGGTTGGGGGTTTGGTTGTGAGAGAATGTAGTCTTGTTTGCTGAGGGAGGTGGGTTTAGAAGGGGGTTGGATTGAAGGGAGGCTCTAGAGTCGTAGTTGAGGAGGTAGGTGAAGATCTGTGTAGAATTGGGGAGGTAGGTTGAGTGGAGATAGAGGTAACAAAGGCGTCATATTCTGTTCCCAATCCTGCGAGGAGAAAAACGCCAAACTCTGAATCTGAGACATGTTGACCGGCTCCGGCGAGAGTGGTGACCAGGGCCTTTGGTCGATTGTAATACGCCGTTGCCGATTCCGCCCCTTTCTTAAGGGACGCAAGTTGGAGACGAAGATTGACGACCTGTGCGGATGACTGAGCTGCAAACACAGAGTGGAGTGTGTTCCAGATTTCCAGAGCCGTTGAGCAGCCCATTATTTGAACCAAGGCTTCTTCAAAGAGAGTCGCGGTCAACACCGCCATGACTAGTTGGTCTCGTGTGAGCCAACTAGCATACTCGGGATTCGGATCTCCGTTGGGGAGAGCCGCAGGAGGGCAAGGTCTAGTGCCATCAACGTGAGGGGTGTGGCCTTGTGAGCCTAGGTAGGGGGAGATCTGTGTTTTCCAAATCGGAAAATTACTTTCTCTCAATTTTATGAAGTTTGAAAAAGAAGGAAGAGATGGATTTGAATGAGGGGTGGGGATGAAAATTTCAGCCATGGATCTGTTTGGACGTTGGTCCTTAATGCTCTGATATCATACTAGAATGAGACAAGAGAAATCTTTGAAATGATTTTTGATTCCACCACACTCCATTACAAGACTTTCTATGCTTAATATAAAGGAGAAAGATAGGTGTCACAGCACCATCTCCTTCCACGTTAGGGCTGTATAGAGAAGAGTATTCTAGAATGTGACAGCTAGAGAAGAGTATTCTAGAATGTGACAGGTGCTACACTACTAGAATGTCAGGGGTTACTACTTGTGTAGTTATAATATAATGTTGAATAATTACTTTCAAGTTCTTTGGTATAGAGCACTAAAAATTCAGCTAAAGTTTCGACGGGTTGCTACTTGCTACATACAACGAGGTGTTTTTGTGATTCTTATTATTTTAGCATGTTTGTTTGGTTTAGCAAATATTCAACCATTTACTTCTATTCCTCTAAGTTTTTGCTTTCTTGGGTTTTTTTTGTTTGTTTGTGGGCTGAAGCAGTGGGTGATTATGAGGTTTTGAAACAAAAACTTCCCGATCTGAACTCACTAATTGCACAATTTATACTTACTTTTAATAGCAGCATTGTTGTTTTTTCCTTGTGGTATTCATTTTATTTTTAAAGTTTTGTTTTTGTTCTAAAATAAGAAAGGTTGGGTTTTTGTGCCTAAAATGTTGGTATATGCTTATAATATAAAAGTATCGGGTTTCTCCTCTTCTGATGCCCTAAAATTTAATTTTATATAATTCATTTTAATTTGAAATTTTGAAAAACTTACGTTTTTTTAAAAATTTAAGTATATTATAACTACAAAAATAAAATTAAAACATAAAAAATAATAAATTTATTTTCAAATTAAAATAACTTATAGAAAATTAAATTTCTCGACTCTTTAAAAAATTTACAAAAAATATTTTTAATTTTTATATTTTATTTTAAATTGAAAATTAAAAAAAATATTTTTATTCAAAAAATAAAAATTATTTTTAATTTACTTTTTTTAAAATTAAAAATTATACATAAAAACTAATTCTATTTTAAATTTATTATCTATAAATTTAATGAGGTCATAATTAGTTTTAAATTTATTTTTATGATTTTTTTATTAGTTTATAATAAATTTTCAATGTAATGTATTAAGAATGAGTATAAAATCCTTACTATTATAAAAGGGAGATAATAAAAGGGAGAGTACTCCCTTTCAATAGTACATTTTCGTATTTGCCCCTCTTATTTTCTTAAATCTGTATTTTCTTTTTTTTGAGCCATTTTGCTATTTCTTGGGCAATAAGTCAATAACCTATTCAATTCGGGCCATGCGCGCTCCACTTCCAGATTATCTACACGCGTCAGAACTCAGAAACGCAACTGCCACAATGTACACGCGTCAAAAAAAAAAAGTGCCTTCTTTTCCGCCATCTACTTCTCTTGCTCTTAATGAACGTCGGTTATTCATGTGCCGATAATCGAAACCCTCACCTCCAAGATGCGCAGCTCTAGTGGTTTTACAAATATATGCTTTGGGTTGTAACTTTCTTTTTGAAATTAGTCGTAATTTGGGTATGTTGGTATATGAATATCATAATCCGATGCCGATCTGTGTGTGGAAAGGTTGTCTTACGCCTTACCATTGCTCTTCCATAGCTTCGTGAAGCTCCAGTTTTGAGTTTTGAGGCAATAAAATCTGAATTGTTACGTTTGTGTTGCCGGGAGTTGGAATTGAATACTGATTTTCGATCCCTTCTTATCCCTATTGTTTCAAATTTTTGCAGTGTTGCCGTTCTTCGGAATGAAGAGCTTCCCATTTCTCTAATTCTTTTCTTCCTATTAGGGATGTAATTGCCCAAAGTTGATCTTTGTTGCTTAGTTTCTGAAAAAATTGGTAAAATTGTTGATGTATTCAAGGCGTTTGATGAATTGCCTATGGATAAGTTCTCATACATAAATAGATCTTTGTGAGCCAAAGGTGGTTGACATCTGTTAAAGGAATTTCGTTAGTGTTGTTGAACTTTAATCTCACACAGAAAACCAAACTTATGTTGTTTGGCATGAAAATTAGTGAAAGAATGGCTTCGGTTGTTCATCTCTATCCAAAAGTTCATATATATTCTGCTTAAGATGAGGTTATTCCTCTCTTACCATTTTTCTTCCTCAGGAGGGGGATTTGTCCTCCAAAAGTTCATATTTGTTTAATTCGTCTGTTATATATGCTTCACGGGTATGATGATTTTACTTGGTACCGTATTTTTCCTTGTTTAAGATGTATGAAGAAATAAATCCACGACAAATTCAATAGTGTTTCTACATAACAGATAACTATAACAAGAAGAGGTGTCTCTTTTCTGGTTTCCTTTTGTTACCTATTTCTTGATTTGAATTGGCCTAGGATTCTATTTGAGATCTTAAATTAACAGTGCATTCTTTTTCTTGCAATTTGGAAGGTTGTGAGTTGGAATCATATATCCTTAAGACACTTAAGTTTGAGTGGGGAATCCAACAATAAAGACAATTTTAAGGTATGAGACTGAGGCCCATAACTAATTACATTTTACTTGTTGTAAATCTGTTACAAATTGTCTTAAGCGTCCACACAGTACTACAAAGCTTGGACGAGTACTTATTTTATTAGGATACTTTTTATTCCACTTTCAGGAAATTCACAGAAGTTGTACAAGAAAATCTCAAAGTAAGTTTGCTATTAATTGCAAGTACTCCACCTATCATTACTTTAGGTATTCTAAAAAATGGCTTATTAACCTTATGTTGCTTATGCAGAATAACAATTTGAAGTCACTTTACTTTGCCTAGACCTGTTCATTATTTAAAGACTTCCGGAGGAATTCTAAACATCATATCATTTTTTAAAAAATTTTCTGGCTATTGAACCTTGATTTTGCTTTAGCCCATTGACAATCCCATGTCTACCACTTAATCTTCCATCCTAATTGTTGTTGCCTTACTTTTCATTTAATTAATAAACTTCAAGTTTCTTCAAACTAAATATTTCTATAAGCCATACTTAAATTCGCATCATGATCATAAGTCTAGAAGAGAGTTTTGCATGCAAACCGATCTTAATACTAGAATGGTTAATTGATAATGTCTTGTTCATAGATATAGATGTTTGTTTTAATTGCATTATGTCTTCTAAAATCTTGACACAATTATCATCTGCAGGTGATCACCGATTTGTTAGCGTGGTTTTCATTCCTATCGGTGTCATTTTCTTTTTTGCTTCTTGGGATGTACATACCAGTTAAATTTTGGTGATGTTTGGTGCCTTGTTTTTTAACTTCAGATGTGAACTAATTATTTGTATGTGTTCCAGGGAACACATTCATGAGTTGAAAAATAGAAGCACTCTAGCTTTTGTAGTTAAATTAAATATGTAATTGTGATTGTTATCATGAAGACTATCTCCTATTCTATAATTAATAATATCTTCATTTTCCATTACCATATGTGAATGTGGTTGTATTTCTTCTTGTTGTTCCACATGTTATTCTATATATTGTACATTACCTCACCGGGTTCTTCACATTTGTAAGTGAAAATTGTTTGAAACAGGTTTGTGTACAGGAGATTCATTGTATGTCTATTGCCTGCATGATAACATAGGTCCCATATATTTGGCATTACTGTGAGTTTTCAATTTCTTAATTTTAATTTTTTTAAATAATTCTTGATGTCTATTGTCTGCTGCTAAACTGAAACTGATTCCACAACATGGTGTTTGGAAAGAACCTTATTAAATGCCACCAATTCCTCCTAAATGCTCCTACGCTGATCACCAGACATAACTTGCTGCTATTTTCTTTGTTAAGCCCTTGAATTGTCAATTATGTACCTTGATTATGAATTCATATTATTTTAGATGGTGGTTTTAGAGGTGTCATTGCATTGTAGAGGGGGTGAAGGTAATGTCAGAAAACATATTTCTAGAATGCAAGGTATTCATACAACTTCTCCATGATCTTGTTTAATTTTTAGATCTTAGTTTACATCTCACTGCCATGAGAATATAATAATAATCCACATTGAGGATAAACAAATTTCTCATTATATATAGGGTCCTTGAGTTGTAATAAAAGTGAAAGACCCCAAAATATATCATGATTTCCCCTTTTGAATCCTTAGTGTCTATCTATGAACTAATAAATAATGTAGTACTTACAATTCTGCATGATGATCGAGTATAATTCCATTACTTAGTGAGTGGTTTCAAAAACGTTTTTTAAAATATAATAATAAGATTGTCGGTGTTAAACGCATAAAATGTATTCAAACCAAACAAATGAATTATTTATTCTTTAAATATCAAGTCTTATCACATAATATCTACAAGATGCATTTGCATTCTGAAAAACATGTATCTTTACAAGGTTTTTCAATATCCATCAAAACATGCTTTCCTAAAAAATATGATAGGGAAAGTCATATTCTCTTACAAAAAACTATGCTCGACGATACAATCTCTACTCCATGTACTCACCGCACCATATTCTTTCATCGTCCACAACTCGTACTTTTTATCGGAGTATGCATGATAATTTAAAGTCACAATTAAACCACCATATACAAACACACTCGGGGCATTCTTTACTACGTGTGGAGGAAGGTCCATGATCCCATATTCCTCGTTCTCACAATCGAATGTCAACTTGTATCCCTTTTTAAGATCCTTTACGCTGCGGTGAATCACTCCTTTAAAGAAAAAATAAGAATGCTTACATATGTAGGTTTGAATAGATTCAAGCGACTTATAGTATTGAACATATTGTTGTGGAATCAAAATCCTCCTCCATGCACGTTGTCGGGTTGAAAACACCATATGATATTTGGTATTCTTGTATGAGTGAAGCACCACCTTGAAATTATTTTTGGAAGTATCAAAACCAAATCACATTAGATAGCCGTGTTCATACTCAAAAGGCGAAATGATGTCAAAATATCTCCAAATGATGGGGTTCCAAAGATTGACAACATTGTAGGACAATGAGCCGGTGTAGGAGTAAAAGAAGCAAACTACGCCATGAATTATGCCGCAATATGTTTGGTGGTAACATATAAAGGTACAAGGACAAGGCCGGGAACGAGGACCTTGTGGTAAGTCTAGACATATGATTACGTTAGGTTCTTCTTCCTTGTAATAGAGAGCAAGCCGAGTGCGACCCATAATTATAACATCGGGTGTTCTGCAGGTGGTAATATTAGTTGTGAATCGGAGACGAAGTGAGACAAAGAAAAAAGAGGAGAGGAAGGAGTTCCATGATTTGCAAAAACATAGAAGTCGACATATAGTATTGATGTCTCGTAATCGCTTCAGAATTTCATGTTGATCCCTCCTTAATCAAGCCCATTTGATAAATGGGTTATCCAACAAATTGCATACAAGTCCAATGGGCTAAGATCCAAAATAGGAGGAGTCCATTATGAAGAGAAGAGATGGGAAGGATCTAGAGAAGATTAATCTAGAACTAATCTAGAATATTCCTCCAAAATATGTTCTAGGAATTTGTGTAATTCTAGAATTCTCTCCTCCCCCTATAAATAGGTGGAGAAGTTTTACATTTGCATCATCCACAAATTGAGAGCTCAAGAAAGCTACACACAAGTTGTGAGAGTGCCCACAAAATCTTGTAGAATTCCTTCCCCAGATAAATAAAAGTGAGTTTGTATCAATTAAGTCATTGACTTAATTAGTCCCATATTTCTCATACTACCTAACATGAAAGTGGGAGGTTTTTCCCAAAAACTGGTATCAGAGCTAGGTTAGTCCGATCGATTTTAGCTCGTGTTGTCAAGATGGAGGCTACCGTCATTCACGATGGCGAGATGTTCAAACTCACGGCGGATAACTATTCCTACTGGAAGTCGATGATGGAGGATCACCTTTACTGCAAGGATTTGTACGAGCCCATCACCAATGAGGATAAGCCCAAAGGGAAGAGCGAGAAGGAGTGGGAGCTTCTAAACCGGAAAACAGTCGCCATGATTCGTAAGTACATCGACAAATCTTTATTTGAACACGTCTCTACATATACAAATGCTTTTGAATTATGGACAAAGCTTGAGTCCATGATTCAAAAGAAAACGCCTCGTAATAAGCCATTTTAGTTCGACGGTTGGTGAAGATGGAGTACAAGGATGACCAAATCATGATCGAGCACTTGAATAATTTCAAGGGGCTCGTAAATCAGCTAAATAAAGCCGGGATGAAACTCGAAGACGAGTTGCAAGCCCTTTTACTCCTCAGTTCCCTTCCAGAGAGTTGGGACACTCTCGTAGTTACTCTGAGTAACTCGGCCCCGGAAGGCAAGCTCACTATGGACACCGTTAGTGATAGCCTCCTTGGTGAAGAAGTTAGAAGGAGAGAACGAGGTATTTCTACCCAGCCTGAGGCGAACGTTATTGACAACCGGGGTAGAGGTGATGCACGTGGGCGCAATATGAACCGAAGCCGAGACCAGTCTCGAGGTCGGCCCAAGTCACACTCTAGGCCAACGTGTTACTATTGTGGGAAAATAGGTCATAAGAAATCAGAATGTCGATTTCTTAAGAAAGATCAGAAGGCCGGCAACGTCAAGCCAAATCAAATTAACCCAACAAAGAGGCGAGAGGAAGACAAGGGTACTACCGCCATGGCAGACGAAGGTGATGTTCTATATCTCTTTGGAGAAGATAACTTCCTAAATATCGCCTCAGACGATAGCTCCTGGATTATCGATTCCGGTGCATCATTCCACTTCACTCCCCATGAGAGTTTCTTCTCAACCTACCAAAGGGGTGATTTTGGTAACGTCCAGATGGAGAATCAAAACAGGAGAAAGATCGTTGGTATGGGAGATATCATTTTAGTATCAAATACGGGATGCAAACTTACCCTTAAGGATGTGAGGCATGTCCCTGATATGCGTCTCAAGCTCATATCAGCTGGAAAGCTTGACGATCTTGGTCTAGTAAATCACTTTGGCGGCGGAAAGTGGAAGCTCATAAAAGGAAGCATCATAATGGCTCGAGGAAAGAAGGAAGGGTCGATGTCTGTCACACAAGCCAAGATTTGCAAAGGAGAGGTCAACGTTGAAAGTGCGGAAATGGAACTATGGCATCAAAGGCTTGGGCACATGAGTGAGAAGGGTCTTCACATACTAGCTCGAAGATAACTCCTCCCAACGGTGCAAGGTAACTCTCTTGACCCGTGTGGTGATTGTTTAGCTGGAAAACAACATAGAGTTGCCTTCCGAACATCATCTCAGCCTAGAAGAAGGAAGAATATTCTAGATCTTGTGCACACGGATGTTTGCTCCATGTCCAAGAAATCCCTTGGTGATGCGTCATATTTTGTTACCTTCATAGACGATCACTCAAGGAAGTTATGGATGTACCTCCTAAATACTAAATACCAAGTCCTTGACGCATTCAAAGAGTTTGTTGCTCGGGTGGAACGAGAGACAGGACAAAAGCTCAAGAGTGTCCGATCAGACAATGACGGCGAGTATAGAGGTCCATTTGAGGCATACTGTAGATCTCATGCAATCAGGATGGAGAAGACACCACCTAAGACGCCACAACTGAACGGGCTTGCAGAGAGAATGAACGAACCATTACAGAAAGAGTTCGGTGTATCCTATCGCACGCCAAATTGCCCAAGTCGTTCTGGGGAGAAGTTGTGAAGACCATCTCCGACATTGTCAACCTTACACCATCCATTCCCCTGAATGGAGACACCCCGGAGGAAGTTTGGTCAGGAAAGAATGTTAAATATGACCATCTAAAGGTGTTTGGGTGCAGGGAATTTGTTCACATACCCAAGGACGAACATGCCAAGCTTGATGCCAAGACCAAAGAATGCATCTACCTTGGCTCACCTAGAGATGAACTCGGCTATCGGTTATGGGATCCGATCAACAACAAGATTGTTAGAAGCCGAGATGTAGTGTTCTTCGAAGATCAAACAATATATTGAAGATATTTAACGGTCAAAGAAGCCAAGAACAAGAGGCAAAAGGAGCACACCAGATCCTGACCCTTCTCCGATACGACAAGACACTTCAAATGACACTACACCAGGAAATGAAGATGCTGAAGAGAGTGATACTACTCTAGAGCATGGTGATGAAGAAATCCACCAAGCGCCAAAAGAACAATTGAGCACTCCACCAGAGTCTCAATTGAGAAGGTCTTCTAGAGACAGACGAACATCTACATGATACACACCCGATGAATATGTGACCCTCACGGATGAGGGGGAGCCTCAAAGCTACAAGGATGCCATGGATGACACTCACAAGAGTGAGTGGGTAAGAGCCATGCAAGATGAAATGGAATCCTTGCATGAAAACCACGCATATGAGCTGGTGGAGCTACCAAAAGGGAGACGAGCTTTGAAGAATAGATGGTATACCGAATAAAAACAGAGGATGGCAACTCAAATCCCCGATACAAGGCTCGATTGATCGTGAAAGGATTCCAACAGAAGAAAGATGTCGACTTTGAAGAGATATTCTCTCCATTAGTGAAGATGTCATCAATCCGAGTTGTTCTTGGTATAGCAGTTGCCCTAGACTTGGAGATCGAACAACTCGACGTCAAGACCGCCTTTCTCCACGGAGATCTCGAAGAGGAGATATACATGGAGCAACCTGAAGGATTCAAAGAACCGGGCAAGGAGAATCTAGTTTGCCAACTAACAAAGAGTCTATATGGGCTAAAGCATGCACCAAGGCAGTGGTATAAGAAGTTCGACTCTTTCATGGCAGATCATGACTTCAAGAAAAATCCATGTGACCCATGTGTCTTCATGAAGAGGTACGCTAGCGGCGACTTTCTCATACTCTTACTTTATGTCGATGACATGTTAATAGTAGGTCATGATCGTAACAAGATAGCTGCTCAAAAGAAAGACTTGAGCAAGAGTTTTGCCATGAAAGACTTAGGACCGTCAAAGCAAATTCTTGGGATGAAGATCACTCGTGATCGATCAAAGAAGATGTTATGGTTGTCCCAAGAAAGATACATCGAAAAGGTGCTAGAGAGATTCAACATGTACCAAGCTAAGTCGGTAAGCACACCACTTGCTACGCACTTTAAGTTAAGTTCAAAGCAATGCCCAACTAGTGAACAAGAGAAGCGGGATATGGAGAAGATCCCCTATGCGTCGGCAGTAGGCAACCTTATGTACGCCATGGTATGCACTAGGCCCGATATTGCCTATGCAGTTGGAGTAGTGAGTCGCTTCCTAGCAAATCCGGGAAAGGAACATTGGGCTGCGGTGAAATGGATCCTCCGATATCTACGAGGCACCACTAATAGGTGCCTATGCTTCGGAAATGAGAAGCCGATACTTCAAGGATACACAGATGCCGACTGGGCCGGTGATACTGATTCCAGGAAATCAACGTCGGGATATGTGATTACATTCGCAGGGGGAGCTGTTTCCTGGCAATCAAAGTTACAAAAGAGTGTTGCCTTGTCCACCACTGAAGCAGAATACATTGCAGCTACTGAGGCCTGCAAGGAGATGTTATGGATGAAGAACTTCCTGGTGGAATTGGGAGTAGAGCAAGATCGATATATCTTGCAATGTGATAATCAAAGCACAATTCACCTAGCAAAGAATTCATCTCTTCACTCCCGCTCAAAGCACATCGACATACGACATCATTGGATCCGAGATGTTCTCGAAGAAAAGATTCTGCAACTAGACAAGGTGCACACGGACGAGAACTGGTCAGATATTATGACCAAGGTAATACCGACCAAGAAGTTTGAAGATTGTTGTCAAGGTACCGGCATCGTATCGCTTGATTAAGTCGTGAGGGGGAGAATTGTTGGTCCCTCCTTAATCAAGCCCATTTGATAAATGGGTTATCCAACATTTTGCATACAAGTCCAATGGGCTAAGATCCAAAATAGGAGGAGTCCATTATGAAGAAAGATCTAGAGAAGAAGAGAAGAGATGGGAAGGATCTAGAGAAGATTAATCTAGAACTAATCTTGAATATTCCTCCAAAATATGTTCTAGGAATTTGTGCAATTCTAAAATTCTCTCCTCCCCCTATAAATAGGTGGAGAAGTTGTACATTTGCATCATCCACAAATTGAGAGCTCAAGAAAGCTACACACAAGTTGTGAGAGTGCCCACAAAATCTTGTAGAATTCATTCCCCACATAAATAAAAGTGAGTTTGTATTAATTAAGTTATTGACTTAATTAGTCCTATATTTCTCATCCTACCAACACGAAAGTGGGAGATTTTTCCAAACATTTCACTCCATGAATCTTCAGTTATAGGTGACGGAGATGACGTCCAACTTATCTCAAACTTCATTGCGACGTTTTGTTTTGAAATGCTATATAAGTTTTTTATATTGCAACTTTAGAGTTCCATGGCCTTTTCAATTATGTTCATTTTCTAGATTTTCTTGCAACTTCTATCGAAAAAGATGGATTCAAATTTCAAAGTACTAACTTTGACTTAAAAATACGTCCACGTTTATCGGTCTAAATCCTATGTCTCGAACGTTGTCCCCTGCCCTGTCCCTGTAATCATATTCGTCCACGTGACTGTGTTTGTTTTTTAAAAAAAAAAACTTTAATCACTGGTTCGGTTTGAATATTAAAAGACAGGGTTCACGGGTCCAGAAATTTAAAAGGTAGAAGAAACCGGCCCATAATAGGAATCCAATACGACAGACGTATATTGGAATCCTAGGGATTTCTTCATCGTTCATCGTTGCCAAAAATAATCGACAAGATCTTCATTGTTTTCTGGAACGTCGGTAACAATCGATCAAACATGTCAACTCATCATCGTTGTGTTTGTTGTATATGTCCATGAATGTATATCGATCAAGTACAAGTATAGTTTACAGTTCTTGATTGTGTTATTGTGTATACGATGAGTCAAAATCGTATTTTTCGATCACTTAGTTATAGATAATCGGATTATGTTTCGTTGCATCTAAATCGTATATCCATACAATTCCTCCAAATCGTTCCTCTTATAAGTTCTTCTTGCAAGAGTGAAATTAATTTCTATACCATATATACTCATTTGGGTCATATTCAATCTTAATTTTCCAGAGAAGAAAATATTTTTTTCATTCACAAAATTCAACTTAAATTTGTAAAAGTATGTTACAACAAGATAGTTTATGCAAAAATATGCCATAGCAATCGGCTTCTGTAGTTTGGGATGGTTTATGATAAAATAAATATGTAAAGTATGTTACAGCAAAGAAGATGGTTTATGATTATGCACCATGGCAACAAAGATGGCTTATGCTAAAGTATGCACCATAACAAATACATATAGTTTATGCTAAATTTGTAAAGCATGTGAGAACTTCCAGCTATTTACTGGGAGTTTTATTAAAAGTACTGTGATTTGGAATTTTGTGAAACTTATTCTAGCTTGAGTGTGTTTGGATCACTTAGTTATAGACAAGATACGTTTGAGATTTTGTGAAACTCTTTCTTGTGAATAATTTATGTCAATATTTTTTTTAAAACCTAATCTTTTGTAATTTGGGCTTTTTTAAATTTTTTTAAAGGTAATGGATGTTTCTATACACGATGGACAAGCACGTAGGAGTTTGGAATTTGAAGATAATGATGCTACTGATATTTGCATTGATGATGAAAGTGAAAATCCAATACATGTCCATATATCTAAAGAGTTGATACCAAAGATCGGCATGGAATTTGAAACTGAAGAGGCAACTTATCAGTTTTACAATGCTTATGCAATGGAAGTTGGATTTTCGGTTCGAAGAAGCAAGTCACATAGCCATAAAGGAAACTTGATTGATCGAAAGTTTGTTTGCTCATGTGAGGGTAAAAGGGGACGAGATAAGCGAGATGATGCTTACAAATCTCGTCGACCGGAAACAAGGTTTGGATGTTTGGCTATGCTGAAATTTAATAGTTGTCATACCTACAAGTACATGGTTGAAAATTTTGTAGCTGAGCATAATCACTTATTAGCTAGTCCGAGTAAGGCTCATCTATTCAGATCACACCGAAAAGTGTCAGCGTCTCAAGCATTAGAAGTAGATATGGCTGATGGATTAGGCATTGCACCCAGAAACACATTTGAGTTGATGGCTAAGCAAGCAGGAGGTCGTGAAAGTCTCGGATTTATTCGTATGGATTATAACATCAACTTACAAGGTCAGCGCAATTTAAAAGTAAGACCAGGTGAAACATGTGGTGTTCTTGAGTACTTGAAAATGATGCAGTTGGAGGATCCTAACTTCTTTTATGCTATTCAAGTGGATGAAGATGATTTGATCACTAATATTTTTTGGGCTGATGGAAGAATGGTGTCTGACTATGATAATTTTGGTGATGTGGTGTGTTTTGATACAACGTATCGTAAACATAAGGATGGACGTCCAATTGCTTTATTTGTTGGGGTGAATCATCATAAGCAGTCTATTATATTTAGGGTTGCCTTTGTTATATGATGAGGCATCAGACTCATTTATGTGGTTGTTTGACACGTTTGCAAAGGCTATGGGTGAAAAGTTACCGAAGATGATACTCACTGATCAAGATGCTGCAATGTCTAAAGCACTTTCTTGTCAATGGCCAAAGACATACCATCGTCTTTGCATATGGCATATATTCAAAAACGCAGCCACTCATTTAAGCAGCGTTTTTGGTAGCTTTAAAGAATTTACAACTAATTTCAGTAGTTGTGTTTATGATCATGATTATGAGGAAGATTTTTTAGATGCTTGGGATAAGATGTTGCAGAAGTATGATTTGTGAAGCAGTGATTGGTTAAAGAGATTGTTCAATGTCAAAGAAAAATGGGCATTGGTCTATGGAAGGGATACATTTTGTGCAGATATGATCAGTACACAACGGAGTGAGAGCATGAATAGGGTGATCAAGCACTATGTAAGTTACAAACATGAATTGCGACGCTTTTTCGAACACTTTCAACGATTACTTTATGATCGCCAATATGATGAGATGGTAGCAGATTTCAAAACCACCCATAGAAAGGTTGTATTGGTTTTTGAAGTGGAAATTTTGAAGCATGCTGCAAGTGTTTATACACCAGAGGTGTTTTCATTATTTCAAGCCGAGTTAGGTAGAGCTATGATTGTCTGATTGAGAGTTCGTCTTCTTGTGATGAGGTGGTAAATTGTGACAGATATATTGTCAAACCAGCTATGAAGAACTATAGTTATGTTGTCTCTTATATATCTACAGAAGTTATTATGTCTTACAGTTGTAGAAAATTCGAGTTTTCTGGGATATTATGTTGTCACATATTAAGGATACTTTCTACTAAAGGCATTTTGAAAGTTCCGGAAAACTACATTTTGAAAAGATGGACAAAAGATGCCAAAAAAAGGAGCAATGTTATTATCAATGAAAGTTCAGTTGATGTAGACCCGAAGGCAGCAATGGGGAGGCGTTACTGGAAAGTGTGTTGTTATTCAACTCGTGTAGCAACAAGATCCGGAGAATCTGAAGAAGTTTACACCGTTGTGAAAGAAGTTATGGTAAACTTACTGAAACAAATTGATTTAATTTCTATGGGAAACACTAGTGTGCAATCTACCATCGGTAGTGAAGATGTGCTTATGGGTCAAAATCCAACCAAAGATGTGTCTATGTATCAAAATGACAAGTTGAAGACAATAAAAGGCATAAAATTAAAGCCAAAATCAGGAAATCGAAGTAAAAGTGTTATAGGTGCTCTTGAAAAGGCAACACGGGGGAAAAGAGCAAAAAAGAAGCAATTGTCCGCCGTTGTTGAGCGTGTTATGCCTGATCCTCCAGTGGAGCATGTTATGTCTGATTCTCATCTTGGACTCATGACAAAGGTGAGTGTTTAGGTTTGCTGTCATATTTTTATAATTATCTATTTTTTATCATTTTTTATTTTTTTCATGTAGATTTCATCTACTTCGGTAATATTGCAACATGATGTCTCAATCTACTTCGCAAACAAGTGTGGAATATAGTCAACTTGGATCAAGCACTTTTACACAGGTAATATCACATTTGGATTCTAGTTATGGATTAGATATCATATTTGTGACCTTCTCTTTCTTCTCGTAGGACCTCTCCTTTGTGAAGCTTTTGGATGGTGGTCAGGATGGGGAATCAGTTGAGCTTCATGATTTATGGGAGGTATATATACTACTTTTGTAATATGATTACTTGCTTGTTTGGTTCTTTTAGTTATTTACTTATGTTGTTATGCACACAAATTTAGTGCAATGGAAGGTTTGAAAGCTTCTCTACTGATAAAACATTAACAAGCCCCAGTTCATGAGCCTTAAAGATTCCAGTTTGTTAGTTTTGTTTTCCAGATTATGGATCTTCTTAGTTTCCACTTCTTACATTTTTATTTTGTTGTTTGGTTAAGTGTAGTTGGAAGACCTGGATCAATGAACGTTGCACACAGATTTAGTGCAGCGGAAGACCTGAAATACTGAATTTTGCTGTCCAGTTGATGGTTTAAAGTGCTGAATTTTGCTGTCCAGTTTTAGTATTGTTGAAAATCTTGCTATCCATTTTTTAGTTATTCATTTTAGTGTCCAGTTTTAGTAGCATCGAGATTGATATTTTGCTGCTCAATTTTGTTGTTCAGTTTTACTTCGAGCTTTTATGTGTATGTCATATATTAGAAGCTCACTAGGTGCCAAAAATTACAATTAAATGTCTCTGTTATGTAACTAAATGATAAAACAAAAAAGAAAGAGAAAAAATATTTGCAGTACATTACAAGGGTGAGTCTCCTATCAAATGCAAAATCCAAGCAAGGCATGCGTATGTTCTCTTCTTCAAACCATATCTTTCATGATTTCATCTTCCCAAACTACTGTCATCATCCGTCAATCACCAATAACAAACATAACTCTCCTGGACATGCAATTTCAAAACCACTATTTTCATGATGGCCACATCAAATTCAATTTCTATCTCCTAATTATAGACATTTTTATCAAATGGTTTCTGTTAAAAACGAACACAAACAATTAAATGAATCTTGTCAAGATAGAGTTTTCTTCTGTCTTGCTAGTCTTCTCCAATTGCATTTCATTGTTAAAAGCATCCATAGTCAAGGTAGTGTTTTATTCTGTCTTGCTAGTCTTCTCCAATTGCATTTCTTGCTAGTCTTCTGTCTTGATAGTCTTCTATTTCCAATTGCATTGCATTGATAAAAGCATTCATATTCAACATCTCATGGTGAGCCAAGTTCGTTTGTTGTAGGATCGCGATGTGTCGAGTTTGAGTTCCGATTCCCCTCACGCAAGCCCTCCTTCATGGATACAAATGCAAACAACTCATTCATAAGAGCAAATAATAGATAACAAAATACACTGTCAAATGAAAACAACTCATTCTTAAGAGCAAATAATAGATAATAAAATATATTGTCAAATGCAAACAACTTTTTCAAGTTTCTTCATACATGAAAAAATGAACGTTAAAATCTTATTCAAAATACAATAACAAGAACAGCAGATTGATGTAATAGCCCCAGACTCTCCAGGAATCTAAAACTAAGGACAAGCTAAGGACCATAATTCTCAATATTGTATTAAAAATTAGTGATTGAAGCCTAAACATGAATCTATCAAAAGTATGCATTTCAGGTGAACTTGTGGCATTTGAATAGTTGATGAAGATGGGTGAAAACGAGGGAGGGGGGGGGGGGGGGGGGAACAGCCATAAATTCTGAGTTGCTCAATCCTTGATATTACGAGAATGAGGGTCAGGCTACTGAAAATTGCAAGCGAGAATGAAGGTTAAAAGGCTGAAAATTAGAAGGTAAGCATACGAAGGCCCAAAAACTCGATCCAAATCGACTGAGAAGAAGGGATTGATTTGGATCGCAAAAAACTGAAACTCACTTGAGAAACACGCCCTAAATTGTTGCCTATGAAAGTCGGAAGATTGGTCAATCGGACAAATCATCTGAGAATAAGGGATTGATTCGCCTGAGAACAAGTTAAACACCGGCCTCAATGGCCTGAGTGAGAAGAAGCGAAAACCAACCATAGACGAAGAAGGTAAGCGCCTAGCGGCGAACTGAGGGAAAGAGAAGTCAGTAATCTCGTATATAATTTTAACATTTAATCGGTTTGGTTTCTTTTACCTTTTAAATTTCTGGATCCGTGAACCCTGTCTTTTAATATTCGAACCGAACCAGTGATTAAAGTTTTTTTTTAAAAACAAACACAGCCACGTGGACGAATAGGATTACAGGGACAGGGCAGGGGACAGCGTTCGAGACAGAAGATTTGGATCGTTTAAAACCTACTAGTTCATATCCCGCACCGTTTGTTACTAAATTAAAAAAATTAGGAACAATGATATTTTTATTAAAATTAAATCTATAGCATAAGAAATATGAATATTAAAAGGATCTAAAAATTTTGAATAATAAAAAAAAACGATTAATATTTAAATATCAAATTCCAAAACAGAAAATTTTAACGAATATCTTTTCACAAATAAAGATAAAAATAAAATATAATTTTTAACAAACTGTAAAAAGAAAAGAAAAAGAAAAAAGGAACACACCTTTTGTTAAATAAATCTAACGGACTCAATTATAAGATTAAAAAAAAATTAAAAATCTAACAGATTAAGTTAGGATAAAATTTATGAATAATAATTAACGAAATAATAAAAGAACGATTAATATTTAAATATAAAATCCGAAACTGAAAATTTTTAACGAATATATTTTCGCAAAGAAAGATAAAAATAAAATCTATTTTTTAACAAAATAGTTTTTAAAAAAAAGAAGAAAAAGGGAACACGGTCATTGTAAAAAATTCTAACTGACTCAATTAAAAAATAAAATCTATTATTTTAACAAAAGACTTAATTAATAAAAAAAAACAATTGAAAAATTAAATGTACGTTACAAATTGCTAATAGAAACAATCGAAAATCGGAGCCGTAAACTAAAAACATAGATAAAAACTGTTAATAGTAATTGGTTCGATTCAGTAACGATAGATAGAGGAGGGGAATGACACAAGTATAACTCAGCAATTTGAATCCAACCAAATTAGTTGGCAATTTGAAAGGGATAAAATAATAGAAAAGAAAAGAGATGTTCATAGTAATTGGTTGTCTCTAACTTCTAACAACATGAGACATGAATAGTAAAATACGAACCACAAATTGTATGGAAAATAAAAGAGTTGTACAGGGTGTTCAACTCATGATACGAATAATTTTAAATAAAAAGTACAGAATACGGAAATTTACCTGGAAAATATTTTTAAAGCGTCGGGACCTGAAAAAGATGGCGAAAATACGATTAATATATGAACATTTGAACGGAATGGAAGAGGTAGAGATTTTGGTAGATTTACGTGAGAATTGAAATGATGGATTACAATGATCCCGTATATATATTGGAAATAATGTGAGAATTTTAACGTACGGGAGAAGTTTATCGATCATTAAAATTTAACGTACGGGAGAAGTTTATCGATCATTAAAATTTGAATCGTTAGATTAGATATTGTGACCCGTTAAAAAGATTTGGTTTGATTTTCATCGTTAAAATTAAGATATTGTTTTGACGTAAAGGAGGAGCGTACAAGGGAAGTTTAGATATTGTTTTAATTTAACATATATTATAAGTCAAGATCGATATGGTTTTTGCTAAAAAAGTTTTTTGGTTTAATTATCGATTTAGTAAAAAGTTTTATTAGTAGAAAATTTATGAGAGCGCCACGTCAACATTATGACGGTTGTTTTAGTAAAATACTAGTTTTAATACTCGTGCCCTACACGGGTTAGACGATGATTATGTGTCAAATAATCTTTTGATAATTCATTTTGTTGAGAATTTTCTTAATTGTTATGTGATACTTGTTGTAAGGCTGTATTTTTTCACATTATGAATGGAAATCAAGCAATAATTCAAATCTTGCAATAACAATTGGGAAAGAGTATTTCGGAACAACATCCTTTGATATACTCGAACGTCAAAATTAGTATCAATCCTAAAAAGAATTAGGTTTTATTACATGGTAGAATACATGATTTAAGTATTAGTTATTATTGATAATTAATTATTACTATTAATTATTAATAACCATTATTAAATCCTATATGGTTCACTTAGTACTCCGTAGTATTAGTTCCATCAGTTATTATTATTATTATTATTATTATTATTATTATTATTATTATTATTATTATTAGTTATTCTTGATAATTAGTAATTAATGTTAATCATTAGTGACTATTATTAATTATTACGAATAATTAATATTATTAATTAATTGTTAATTATTATTGAAATATAGCGTGCAACTTTTCAAGAAAAAATAATATAATTGATATGAATGTTTAAGGTACATGTCACCGTATTGTTCACGAAAGTTTCTAAACATTTGAACTTACGATTTGTATGTCTTGTTCAATCTTTTCACCCTTCGGTCGTGAGTTACATGCCAATAAGCAAGAACGAACAACATTGAACGACTTGGCATACATTTAAATTGAACGGAAGCATGAGGAAAAAAAATGCATTGCATAGGGGCATTTTCATCTAATATTTTAAATTTAACTAACAATAATTCTAGTTAGTGTTTTAACTTCATAAGATATATAATACTTACCGCAACATTATATATTTTGATCAATTTATAACTTAAAAAGATCTATAATATTTAATGCAATAATATAATACTCCACCTCTCGAGAAATCCCTCAAATTATATTTCAATCAATACATAAGATGTTGAATCCGAATCAAAATGAAGATAGAAGATCCCGTCGTCAACGAAGATAAGATGGAGAATATTACTTGAACATCGCTTTGGCTAGTCCGGTAAGATTGTTTCATTTAATACCATAATTCTTCTAAAATTTGACGTAGTCCCAATACAAGTATACAATATTTTTTTTAGTTGAACAATTGATATATTTGAACAACTTTGAATATGGTTAAATAATTTTTAGTGGAACAAATACATGTTATATTTGAACAATTGTTACTTGATCCGAGAATTTTGGTTATATATATATATATATATATATATATATATATAACCAAGATCCGGATTCAGAACTCAAATCCGAAACCCAATTGCAAAGCCTAAATACGTTTCATATATAACAGCTAAGCACAGCGCGTACGTAGCACACACATCGTAAATGAGGAACGCGTATTTATTGCTTCGTTTATAGAAGCAACAATGTTCTTTGTAGGTTAAATCGGAATTCGATCATTTATTACTGAGTCTTCCTTAATAGGATATTATATAGGTAAGGCTTTAATTTGAGCCGCTCGACCTGAGCACCTGAGTGTTCAGGTTCAGCTCGTTTAGAAACGAGTCGAGCCAAGACCATGTATATTTTACGAGTTTTGGATCAAGATCAAATTCGGCTCGCGAGCTATTTTTGAAGCTCAAAGTTGAGCTCGCGTAACTCGTTTTTGCACAATCTGAGCTTCAGCTTGTATAGGCTCGTTCGGGCTTGGCATCGTTTGAGCTCGTTTGATGAAGCACCAGAGATGAAATCAATCCCTAGATCTCTGTCTAAGGAAGCACCAACCGCTAGAGAAGAAGAGCACTAGCCCTCTGTTTGAGAAAGCGTCGACTTATCGTTAATCTTAGATATAGACCCAAAAGACGACTAAGGGTTGAGCATGTTAGGTTCGGTTTACCGAACCGAACAGAGTGATTTCGGTTTAGATCGAACCGAAACCGACAATTTAGATTCGGTTTTAGGTTTGTATATTTTAGAAAATAGGTTTCGCGTTGTTTTTAGGTAATAACCGCAAAACTGATGGTCCAAACAGAAAAACCGATTTTTATTTTAAAAAAAGGACGGGTTCATATAATTATTTTTAGTGAGATACATTTAGATTTGGATATTTCATATTTTTTGTTTTTATCAGATAGATGAGAGTGACTTTTTTTTTATAAAAGGTAAGCAGTTCGAAGCATTAGACGACACACCGTCTAATGGATCGAAAGACCGAAAGAAATCGGTAGAGGTACAAACCGTCATGAAGAAGAACAACAAAGAAAACACAAAAGTACATCAAGTGGACTGAAAGCAACGAAATCTTCAAGGGTATGGAGAGCGACTCGATCATTAGATAACGAAGAGTATAAAGTCTGTCGTTGAAGGAAGTACACAGAACAAGAGCCCGGGGAACAACTGTGGATGCCTTAGATTTGGACTCTAAGTAGAGCCTTCAGGAATCGATCACAAATCCACGACCCCTCGAAAACAAACAACTCGAATGTCACTAATAAAACTTGATCAAACGCTCGGAAGATTCCATTACAAAACACGAAACACTTGACAAGCACAAGTGAGCAACTTTGAGAATGAGGTCGAGGAGGGGCACACGGTATTCCTTATTGTAGGAGTTTGTTTAAATTCATATATCCGATGGTTTTCAAATATACTCATCAAATCGTCTATTTGATTTAGTTAATTAGATAACATATCGCTTTGTTATAAGAAATGATTTTGTTTTGATTATTATGATTGTGTTCTAAGGACCCAATAGAAAATTTGAATTCTTTGTTTTTTTTTTCTGAAATAGCGAAACTATTTGATTTGCTTTATAAATCAACATTTTTTTAAAAAAAAGTTTGAGTTTGTTCTACTAATTGGTTGAGAGGAGTTTTTGTTGTTATGGTGAAAGTTTTTGTTAATTTGAGACAACTTTTATTAATCTAAGTAGTAGTGGTATACAATAGTCGGTATTGCTACAGTGGAAGCACAACTAAGTCACTGAGAGTTTGTGGGTATTAGCTCAAACGAGAGCATTTTTTGATATGTTTTTGGATATTTGGTCCCACATATGTTGTTCACCGAAACAAAATTATGGAGTAAAAATATTTTGGTTGAAGGGTTTTTTTTGTCCAAATAGTTAATGCAATTCTCAACCAAAAATTTGACACCAATAAGTTAAATGTAGTTCTCATAAGATTGTTATAGAGGAGGTAACATTCCTTTCAATATTGTTCCCAAGAGGATAAATCGCTCGAGTTAATTTAAGGAATAAACTAATCTCATAAGATTGTTCAAAGAGTATACCGAAGGGAGAAGAACCAGCTGCTCGTTGCTCCGACTTATGGGAAAGTCGATTGTTGCTTGATTATGAGAGACGATGGGAAAGAGCAACTCCAAGCACTGCCATGGCAGGAGGGTAACGATGGTGGTGGTCTGCAGAGGTAAAGCGAAAACCGCTGTGTGAGAGAGAGAGGAAAGGAAGGGAGAAAGGACATCAGGGGAAGAAAGCAGAGGTGTGGAGTGAGGATAGAGGGAGGCAAGCGTTGCAGTGATGGTCTGCCGTTCCTCCTTGCACACTGTCGTTGTACAGGACTGGTCCCCTCTCTGCACAACGTTATGCCCGTACGAAGAAGATCAAGGTGAAGGTAAGACCTGCCACGCTTTGGTTCTAGTTGGGTTGTGCGCACAAGTGTCGGGCCGGCGTGGACAAGGAGAAGATGGGTAGATGTTGGGCCGGAGTGGACAAGAAAAATGGGCCAAAGGTTAGAATTGGTTCCAAAGTCCAAAGATAGGAGAGACAAGCTTAGAACCTATGGAACCCGATTACTTGATCGAGTCGAGTCGCATTTTCAACGAAAATTTCCGGACTTTACAATAATCAAATAAGAATATGAATAACTCATATATAAATCAACCATAATGTTACGAAAAGATAAACAAGTTTATCCACCAAGCACAAAAATTCTCAAAAGAATAACTAATGTGCTTGCTCCCATTTGGCTCTAGTATGACTATCATGCTTGTGTCTACTCATGGGTTTCGTTAAAGAGTCTAGAATGTTATCATCTATGTGTACTTTGCACATCCCCACGTTATAGAATTTTTTACTATTCCTTGTCTTTGACTTGTCCAACTAACCCGCTTCTCCATTCATAATGAAGAAGTATCCAAATTGTGATTCAAAATCATCTATGTTGGAAACTCGCATCAATATAACCTTTGACGACCAAATCGTTATCACCTCTATTAACCAATGGATCATCCTTAGTTCTTCTCAAGTACTTAAGGATGCTCTTTGCCACTAACCAATGTATCTCACCATGACTCGATTGGTATCCACTACACATGCTCAAAGCATATGTAAAGTTTAGGTATGTACCCTTGTTGCAAGCTCATCATGTTGAACCTACCAAGGACCTTATCAAAATAAGTTCCTTGACTAAGACCAATCAACATTTTAAATCTATCTATATAGATCTTGATGCCTAAATGTACTTGACTCCTCTAAGATCCTTCAATGAGAAATACTTCTTAAGTCATTCCTTAATTGTTTCCAACATCGGAATGTTGTTCCCATTGAGTAATATGTCATCCACATACAGGACTAGAAAGGTTATTTTGCTCCCACTAAAATTCTCGTAAATACAAGGTTTTTCTTTGAATCTAATGAAGTCAAACTATTTGATCACTTCATAATATCAAATAGTCCAACTCATGAATGCTTGCTTAAGTCCATAAATGATCTTCTTAAGTTTGCATACCTTCCTAGCTTTTTCTAGATCTACAAAACCCTCGGGATGTATCATACATACACCCTCTTCTAAATATCCAATTAGAAATCGGTATTGATATCTAATTGTCATATCTCATAGTCATAATATGCGACAATTGCTAAGATAATCTTAATGGATCTGATCATTACAATAAGGGAAATGTTTCATCATAGTCAATACCATGAATTTGTCTAAATCATTGGACAACAAGCCTTGCCCTATAGACTGAAAACATTTTCATCCTTGTCCGTCTTTGTCTTAAAGACCCATTTGCAACCAATGAGTTTTACCCCACTAGACAAATCTATAAAGTCTCATACTTGATTTTCAAACATGGATTCCATTTCGAGTTGCATGGATATAAACCATTTTTTGGAGTTGGTATCCGTCATAGCTAGTTTGTAGGTTTCGGGCTCGCCGTTCTTTATAATTAGAACGTCAATCTTAGCAATCAACACATAGTCATCCAAATGAGCAGGTTGTTGTAGAAATTTTCACATCTTCATGTGGTCCCACTAGGTTATCATCTACTTGAGGAATTAGATCTTTATTTTGAGGTTCTACCCTTTGGGCTAGAACATCAATATAGTCAAGTTCCTCAATGAGATCATGTATGTCCTCTTCTTATTGAGTTTGTTGCTCATCTTGAATCTCATTAAAGGTGAACATTTCTCCCACTTGTCTTCTTGGAAATAAATCTTTTTCCAAAAAGTCACTATCCCGAGCAACAAACACCTTGTTCTTATTGGGATGATAGAAATCACAAGACTGGAACTTTTTCACATCATAGCTCATATGGTGTCGTATCAAATGAGCATGACGGAAATCTGTTTAGTGTGAACTTAACAATAGTACGTGAGTGCATATCCCCATAAGGATGTAGGAAGATCAACAAAACTCATCATTGAGCAGACTATGTCTAACATAGTCATGTTTTTCCTTGCTTCTTATCTTCCAATGCCCTTTTTCCTTACAGTAGAAGCAATCATGTTCATCAGCGACCTTCACTTTGGGAGTGTTGGTCTTAGGTTGATCAACTTATTTGCCCTTCCCCTTATCATGATGTTTCTTCTAATGTCCTTTCTTGAATCCCTTTGCTTTGACCATTAGAACTTATTTCGTTGGGTCACCCATTATGTTTTGCTCATTTGTCTTGAGCATTACATGTAGCTCGTTAAGGGACTTGTCCATGACATTCATATGATACGTCGAACGAAAATATGCAAAGCCATCATGGAGAGAGTTGATGATCATATCCGTTGACGTCTCCAATGTGAACTTGTTAACAAGTCTGGTCATCTTGTCAAACAAGCCTATCATGTTATATACATGTGGACCGACCGGTTTCCCTTTTTCGAGTTTGCATCTCATAAATAGTTTTTAAGGTTGAATACCTCTCAAGCCTAGGTTGTTCTTTGAACAAAGTTCGAAGATTAGTTATCATGGTATAGGCATCTTGTTCCTCAAACCTTCGTTGAAGACCAGGTTCCATAGCAGTCAACATCAAACATGTGACGCTACGTGACCTATCAGCTATTTTCTTATGAGTTTGCTTATCTGCTTCAAAAGCGGTTTCAACGATCTCGGGGATGGGTTTCTCCAAGACATCTTCTTGGCCCTCAAATTTGAGAATAATCCTCAAGTCTCTTTCCCAATCTACGAAATTGGTTTGGGTTAACTTATTCTTCTCAAGAATAGTTCGGAGGGTGTATTTGAGGTTGTCGGTAGACATAGTAACTATAAAACGGAATGATAACATTTTACAAATAAAGATATGATTAATTTTTAAGCAAAACTATAAAATTTAAGACAGTCTTTAAAAACTAAGTTTTCCACATTCCACTCAGTTATTTCAAATCTCTTTAAAAGTAAAATGATTTCAAGATCCTATCTTATAAGAAACTCGAGCGTACTTGGGCACTTCCTCTTGTCTCATATAATCAAGGTAAGTAAACTCTTTTACTAATTATAACTCCTTATAATTCTTGGTTTGATGGCCACATCTAATGTGAACACATCCTTATGCCTCAAAATCCAAAACCCTTATGGTCTTTTGTTGAGTATAACCATATCAAGGCAACATGCACCTATTGAACATACCCGCAATATACCTTGGTCAAAGCAAGACACCTCGCGAAGGCGAAACCTATCCAACGAAATCCCAAGGCAGGGATCAGTTATGATATGGGAAGACATTTCTCAATATTCTTTTAAGGGACGTAATTAGCATGCTCGGTTTGTCATGAACGACATAACATAAAATGACGTACACTCATGCTAGTGGGAAATTAAAACATTCAAGCAATGCAATAATTAAATGTTGTTCCTAGTAGGACCCCTTAATAAGATCTCATCTTCAAATCTTGTAACCTTAATGGATCTCCATCCTTCGGGCTCCTCATGAGTCTCCATCCTTTGGGCTCCTCATGGGTCTCCATCCTTCGGGCTGTATATCGTCCCCGATCTTCATGTATTACATATTTGATGGAATAAAAATAACTATTACATAAATTGAAATTTACAAAAAATACATAACAATACGCATATTACAAAGATCAAATTTTATTTTTTTCATTCTAAATAAAGGCCTATGTTTCTATTAAGTGTAAATTATGTACTGACCTTCTCGATTCAAATAGTAAGAATAAATCAGCCCTTACAAAAGATTACATTTTTACAAAATTTCATTTACGTAATTGGTTCACAATATTTGTGCTTAGAGTATCAAAATTTTGATTTAAAATATTTAATATTATAAGTGATATTACTACTTAAACATTTCATAAATTGAATTTTATTTACTTTTCTATTTATATTTTATTTCTAAGACAATAAATTTTTATATTCATATAACTTTTTACATCCTACCATTATTTGTTTATATAATTATTGTGTATCAATAAACGGTATATATTTTTTTTTAAAAACCCTTAAAAGATGTAAATTGTAGAGAGTAATAACATTTTTTAAAGATGTGATCACGTTGAAATCTCTATGTAGTATACTGATTATACGTTGACTCTCTAAAATCTCAATTCTTTTACCACAATAACTAATAATAATATATTTTAACAATTAATTTAAGTTAACAATTAAAAAAAAAGTAAAAACAAAATAGTAAGGGCAAGTTGAGGAAAACTAATGTAAAAGTTAATACATAGAAATTTTAAAATAATAATAAAATGAACTGGTAATAATTATTTTGGCTTTCCTTAAACACCTCTTGAAGATATCAAGGCTAAAAAAAACTATGAACTTACGTTAATTTGTCCCATTTGTAGCTAATTTATAGGTCCCTATTGTAACTTTGAAACTTGTTCAAATTTTTTATTTGAAGTGTAAAAACAGAGTTTTACACAACATTGTAACAGTACCCATTTGTAGATAGCGTGGAAATTTTATGTTGCAATATTACAGAAGTACTTTTGATGTTTATTAACGTTAACAGGGTTAATAAAAGGGTAAAAGCTAGGCATCTAGTCTTGCAGAAAAGTACTTCTGATTTTTTTTAACGTTATTTGATCGGCAGGGTTAATAAAGCAGGAAATTTAATTACACCGCTAAAACCAAATTTATAAGATATTGTCGTATCAATCTCCCTAAAGATAACCTACCAACTCCGATAACAATTCCTGCAAGCTAAACTCTCAACAAAATACATCTTTTTATGTGGATACAAGCTCAAAGCTTAAGTTGTTGTTGTTATTATTATTATTATTAGTATTAGTATTATTATTATTTATTTAAGTATTAGTTATTATTGATAATTAATTATTACTATTAATTATTAATAACCATTATTAAATCCTATAAGGTTCACTTAGTACTACGTAGTATTAGTTCCATTAGTTATTATTATTATTATTATTATTATTATTATTATTATTATTATTATTATTATTAAATATTAGTTATTCTTGATAATTAGTAATTACTATTAATCATTAGTGACTATTATTAATTATTACGAATAATTAATATTATTAATTAATTATTAATTATTATTGAAATATAGCTTGCAACTTTTCAAGAAAAAATAATATAATTGATATAATGTTTAAGGTACATGTCACCATATTGTTGACGAAAGTTTCTAAACATTTGAACTTACGATTTGTATTTCTTGTTCAATCCTTTCACTCTTCGGTCGTGAGTTACATGCCGATAAGCAAGAACGAACAACATTGAACAACTTGGCATACATTTAAATTGAACGGAAGCATGAGGAAAAAAATGCATTGCATAGGGGCATTTTCATAAAATATTTTAAATTTAACTAATAATAATTCTAGTTAGTGTTTTAATTTCATAAGATATATAATATTTACCGCAACATGATATATTTTGATCAATTTATAACTTAAAAAGATCTATAATATTTAATGCAATAATATAATACTCCACCTCTCGAGAAATCCTTCAAATTATATTTCAATCAATACATAAGATGTTGAATCCGAATCAAAATGAGGATAGAAGATCCCGTCGTCAACGAAGATAAGACGGAGAATATTACTTGAACATCGCTTTGGCTAATCCGGTAAGATTGTTTCATTTAATACCATAATTCTTCTAAAATTTGACGTAGTCCCAATACAAGTATACACCATTTTTTTTAGTTGAACAATTGATATATTTGAACAACTCTTAATACAGTTAAATAATTTTTAGTGGAACAAATACATGTTATATTTGAACAATTGTTACTTGATCCGAGAATTTTGGTAATATACATATAACCAAGATCCGGATTCCAAACCCAAACCCGAAACCCAGTTGCAAAGCCTAAATACGTTTCATATATAATAGCTAGGCACGGCGCGTGCGTAGCACACACACGTCGTAAATGAGGAACTCGTATTTATTGCTTCGTTTATAGAAGCAACTCTTTGTAGGTTAAATCGGAATTCGATCATTTATTACTAAGTCTTCCTTAATAGGATATTATATAAGTAAGGCTTTAATTTGAGCCGCTCGAGATGAGCACCTGGGTGTTCAGGTTCAGATCGTTTAGAAACGAGTCGAGCCGAGACCATGTATATTTACGAGCTTTGGATCAAGATCAAATTCGGCTCGCGAGCTATTTTTGAAGCTCAGAGTTGAGCTCGCGTAACTCGTTTTTTGCACAATCTGAGCTCCAGCTTGTAGAGGCTCGTTCGGGCTTGGCATCGTTTGAGCTCGTTTGATGAAGCACCGGAGATGAAACCTATCCCTAGATCTCTGTCTGAGGAAGCACCAACCGCTAGAGAAGAAGAGCACTAGCCCTCTATTTGAGAAAGCGTCGACTTATCGTTAATCTTAGATATAGACCCAAAAGACGACTTAGGGTTGAGCATGTTTGGTTCGGTTTACCGAACCGAACAGAGTGATTTCGGTTTAGATCGAACCGAAACCGATAATTTAGATTCGGTTTTAGGTTTGTATATTTTAGAAAATAGGTTTCGCGTTGTTTTTGGGTAATAACCGCAAAACTGATGGTCCAAATAGAAAAACCGATTTTTATTTTAAAAAAAGGACGGGTTCATATAATTATTTTTAGTGAGATACATTTAGATTTGGATATTTCATATTTTTTGTTTCTATCAGATAGATGAGAGTGACTTTTTTTTATAAAAGGTAAGCAGTTCGAAGCATTAGACGACACACCGTCTAATGGATCGAAAGACCGAAAGAAATCGGTAGAGGTACAAACCGTCATGAAGAAGAACAACAAAGAAAACACAAAAGTACATCAAGTGGACTGAAAGCAACGAAATCTTCAAGGGTATGGAGAGCGACTCGATCATTAGATAACGAAGAGTATAAAGTCTGTCGTTGAAGGAAGTACACAGAACAAGAGCATGGGGAAACAACTGTGGACGCCTCAGATTTGAACTCTAAGTAGAGCCTTCAGGAATCGATCACAAATCCACGACCCCTCGAAAACAAACAACTCGAATGTCACCAATAAAACTTGATCAAACGCTCGGAATATTCCACTACAAAACACGGAACACTTGACAAGCACAGGTGAGCAACTTTGAGAATGAGGTCGAGGAGGGGCACACGATATTCCTTATTGTAGGAGTTTGTTTAAATTCATATATCCGATGGTTTTCAAATATACTTATCAAATCGCCTATTTGATTTAGTTAATTAGATCACATATCGCTTTGTTATAAGAATTGATTTTGTTTTGATTATTATGATTGTGTTCTAAGGACCCAATAGAAAATTTGAATTCTTTATTTTTGTTTTCTAAAATAGCGAAACTATTTAAATTACTTTATACATCAACTTGTTGCAGAGGAAGGACATCGTCGAAATTAAAAATAAAAAAAAACGATATGGTGTTCGTCATATACAATGCAATATTTGAACATGTAGAAAGGAAATGAGAATAGAAAATCACATTAGGCATATTGTGAGAGCCTTTTCTTTCGGACCGAGTTCCGTCCTTAGCCGAGATTTCCTTTGGTCGAGTTTGGCCTAGCCGCACCCGCGGGCACGTATGCCGCCCCTGCGGCCCTGTGATCCGCCCCTGCGGGTTACGGCGGCTGCAACCGGTTTTGTTGACTCTTTGACCTACGCTTTACCCTTCTTTACCTTCTTCGTTTCACCTTGCTGAGCAAGGGTTTCCTCATATTTCTCAATCCAGTTCACGTCCTTCTTGCTTCTCCCTTGTTCCCTCTTGATCTTGTTTTGGTTTGGAAGAGTTTGGATTGAATTTGGATGTGTTGTGGCTTTTGTGGTTGATGATGGTGAGTATTGTTGTGCTTGGAAGCCAGTAAGTGTTTGGTGATCAGTGCCTTAGCTAACCACAACCGTGGTGAGCATCTTCCTCCTTGCTTCTTCATTCTTTCTTCTTCATTTCTTGTTCTTCTTCTTCCTTAGCTTAGGAATAGATGTATTGAACATAGGGTGATGTTGATATGTGTATGTTTATGCTTGTGTATGAATCTAGAAGAGAGTAGAAGTGGTTGATCAAGTGAAGAGTTAAAGAGAAGTCGCGAGGTTTCATTCTGCACTGTTTCCGTCCCGCGGCCAGAATTCACCGCCCCCGCGGTTACCGTGTCACAGCGCCAGCGTCGTGTCAGCGGCATGCCTGCGTTTGCCAGCGTCCTTTGTCACTGCCCCCGCGGCTACGTTCCGCCGCACCCGCGGTTGCTTGTCTCCGCCCCTGCGCCCCTTTGTTACGCAGGTGCGCTTTGTCCTAGATCTACCTAAAGCTAGGTAGATCCTTTCCTTTCTAGTATGAGGAACTTAGTACCATGCTAGGATTCGGATGTTGGCGAGTATGATATGGAATTGCCGGTTAGGGCTTTGAGGTTTACGAGTTGGATATGATCCCTTATGGATCCCTTGGGTCTAGGTGTGACCCTTTGTGTGATAGGAGTTTGATATTTATGTATGCCTTGTATAGGCCGTGTTATCCTCCAGTTTGGAGTGGACTGAGTTGAGGTTGATCCAGTGAGACGACTACGAGGTTGAGGTAAGTCCGTGGGACTTACTTAGTTGCCATTCCTTTATAGGATGTTGTGCATGAGTGGTGTGTGTTATATGTTTATAGCATGTGTTATGATGGTCACCGACCTATGGTATATTGCTTGCTCATTGTAGGGCTGTGATAACTTGCCCTTTAATCCCGTTGGGAGTCTGGGAGGTTCTCTGTAGGCAGACCAGACCTGGTAAACGGTTCGCGCACTTCCCATTCCCTTAGGTACACGGGGTAGTGTTCCAGGCACCATTCCAGCTGGTTATTGGACTCAGAGGCGAGGTTTATATTCCTCGTGTCACCTATGTTTATATGGATATTTATATATGAGTTGATTGTTGGACTTTATAAAGATAATGAACAAGGTAAATGTGTGAAAGCATGATGATGTGTTAAGATTTTTGATGTGTGATTGTGCTCTAGCATATTCCTATATTTGTGTATGGTTAGCTAACGGGTTTATACCGTGTTGTAGACACTTTGCAGGATATGAGAGCTGCAGAGTGATTCAGAGTGGGTGATCCGCTGAGGGCTCCGTACACTGGGCGGTATCGGAGATATGGGTTATTTTGATGTGCAGTTTGGTTTGTTTGTACTCAGCGGTATATTGTATTACCTTTTGATCTATATATATATATATATCAGTTTCATGTTTTGTTTTAATCTATTGGTGCCTTGTTGTAAGATCTGTGAAATTGTTGTCAGGCTAGGGTCAGGATCCATTGTGAGATCCTAGCCCAGTAGCACTCCGAGTCCTGCGAATTTGGGGTGTTACACATATATACCGGCAAGATTTTGTTGGATTTTTCACAATAGTGAGTGTGTTGTTAGCTTAGTAATTATCCATTTCATTTTCTATAATTTTTTTAGATAAAAATTAACAAATATTTCTCTTTTTGTATTTAATCTAATTAATTAGCATTATAATGTTAACCTTCTCCTCCGAGCTTGATATAAAAACCTCTTATAATTAAATTTGAGTTTTTACCCTAATGAATATTTGTAATTAATCAATTCCAATATTTTTTTAAAACTTTTGGGTCCAACTATCTAAAAAGTTAATTTATTTTTGTCATTTTTTTTGATTCTATAGGATAAGTAATTAGGGAAAATTATCTCCTCGAGATTCTCTTCCCTATAGCATCCTTACGGATGAGCTTGTCGACCAGGTCAGTGGACGAACAAGAAGGGCGAAGGCAATCGTGTCCCAACACAACAAGCCTGTCAACAACACCATTAACTTCCCTAAAAACGTGTCTGATCTTCACCTGACAAAAACCCAAAAGAATAGAAGAAATATCAGATAGGATGAGATCGGTTAACAGAATTAATAAACAGGAGGCAATCTCCTTCAATCTCAAGGTTTTTGATCCTGAGATCATAAGCTCTGACAAGGCCTTCTCTTAGCGTACATGCTTCGACATGTTGGGATGATATGTTTCAACATCTCCCATACCCAAGAGAAACTCTAAAAACATTATTGTCTCTAAGAATAAATCCATATGCAGCAGTGCGAGACTCTATTTTAGAGCCATCAAAGTTTAACTTGATGGCTTCTTTTTCTGATTTATTCCACCGAATATTTTTTTTTACGTGAAGTTTTATTTGCATTATTCTTACAATTATTTTTGTCATCTTTAAATAAGAAGAAGTAATCAAGTCCAATAAATAAAAAAATCATGATAATTGTTGCTTTCCCAAGTGCACTACCTACCTATTAAAGTGCTTAGATTATTTGAAGATTTAAATTTCATATCTAATAACTAAAATTCATAAAAATTTAGTTTTCTGAAAATTTTAATCGGCAAAGTAAAATAATCGTGCACACAAAATACTTTTGTGGGAGTTGATAACCGAAAAGAAATATTTATTGGCTAAAAATAAGCTATGAAAACATTATAGTTCACGATCCATTATTAAACGTTTATCCAAATTCAATACACGTTTTATAATTAATTTTAAAAATAAATCTAAACAAAATTATTTTAATAATTTTCAAAATAGTTTAAAAGACGTTCGGTTTGTTTTCTTACTCTTGCTCCCAAACGGTTACAAAATTTTTTTTACTCAAGTTTTTGATTGGGAACCAATATATGATCACTAAAATTTACTATTGACACAAGTAATGTATATTACAATATAAAATTTATGTTACAAATATTTGATTACTAAATTTTACCAAAGGAATTACATTTCTCACTACTTAATCTAATTATGTGTCAATTCTACACGTATCTTTTGCTACGAATTCATTTATCTTCACTTATTTTAATGATATATAAATTGAAATCCTTTAACCTTATAACTCAATGTTGCACAAGTAGCGCTGCAACCGCGTGCTTTCCACGCTGATGCAACTAGTAAATAGTCCTAGTAAAAAGATGTAACAACAATAAATAATTATTTAGAATAAAATCAAAAGATTAAAGATGGAGTAAAAAAAAAAACCAAGATTGCAGGCTTGGAGCAGCGTCAGTGGAATTCTTGGAAAGGAAATCGGACCTCGGTCATTTAATGTGATGTGCAGTGCACAGTAGTCAATTCTTGGAAAAACTGCAATACCGTGTCTCTTGAGGCATTATTATTATTCAGTGACAAAAATATATATATTTGTTGTTGGTAAGTATTCTGGGACAAAAATATGAAATGATCATATGAACTATGAAGAGATTAAAAAAAAAAAAACGATTACCTGTTCAGCACTCTTCAACCTCCATTAGGGTTTAAATTAATTTGAAGAACGTTGATTTGCTGCCAGTCATTGACGTAAAAATGGGGTAAAGGGGAAGATTTGCAGGCCCTTTTATTCTGGTGAGTTTGGCCATTTCAGAAAGTGCCAAAATTCTCTTCTTAATATTGTAAAGTGTTGATCGTTTCAGTTTATTCTTACCAACAAATTTTTTGACAATATATCAAAAAATAAACAAGTTAAATATAATTCTAACATGGACAATTTTCTTTTAAAGAAGTAATATAAAATAATTTGAAACTCTAAATAATACTAACAACGTATTTGTGAAATAATACGTGTTATCATACAAAAATTAGGTGTGTGGTGTGTAGATTTATTTCAAAATTTTAAATTAATATTATTCAATAGTAGGTTAAAATTCCTTCATTAAATAACAGATTAAAAAAGTATGACATTAAATTTATTTTGTTACAAAAGTTATATATTTGTCTAAGTGGTCGTACAGATATTCCCGGAATCTTGTTGCAGGCGTTATTGAGTGGGAGAATAAATTTAAAAAAAATAACATTTACACATGGAATAAAACTAACGTTTGGATTTGTAGCGTGGAGGAAAAGTCCAAAAAACGAAAGTTGGAGCGTCCCCTTTAAATGCGGAAGAAAAGGAGCAGTACGCTCACTCCTCTCCTCTTCTTCTCTATTCACTCTCCAACCTCTCCTCTTCCTTGTCTTTTCTATTCTATTCGCTCTCAAACCTCTCCTCTTCTCTATTCTATCCACTCTCAAACCTCCCTTCTTCTTTTTTTATTTATTTATATATTCTCTCTCAAAAATGAGCTTTGTGAATTTTGCCCCTATCTTTCCAGCTATTAACGACGACGAGGTTGATCCCGCAACCGTCGTGGACCTCAGGGAAAGAGGATTAGTTACTCCTGTTAAAAACCAACTCCATGGTAAGTTTAATTTAAGTTTTTATTTAAATGTTATGTTACTGACCATTTTATACGTGTTTTTGTTTTTGCAGCTCCTATTTGCGCCGTTCTGGCTCTTCTCGGTACTGTATAAGTGTTGGTCCCTCCCTAATCAAGTCCATTTGATAAATGGGCTATCCAATAAATTGCATACAAGTCCAATGGGCTAAGATCCAAAATAGGAGGAGTCCATTATAGAGAAAAAGATCTAGAAATTAAGAAAAAAGATGAGAAGTATATAGAGAAGATTAGTCTAGAACTAATCTAGAATATTCTTCCAATATATATTTTAAGAATTTGTGTAATTCTAGAATTCTCTCCTCCCCTATAAATAGGTGGAGAAGATGTACATTTGCAATACACAAAAATTGAGAGCTCAAAAAAGCTAAACACAAGTTGTGAGAGTGCCCACAAAATATTGTAAAATTCCTTCTCCACATAAATAAAATAAAAGTGAGTTTGTATTAATTAAGTCATTGACTTAATTAGTCCCATATTTCTCATCCTACCAACACGAAAGTGGGAGGTTTTTCCCAACAACTGGTACCAGAGCCAGGTTCGTCCGATTGATTTTAGCTCGTGTTGTCAAGATAGAGTCTACCGTCATTCACGATGGCGAGATGTTCAAACTCACGGCGGATAACTATTCCTACTGGAAGTCGATGATGGAGGATCACCTTTACTGCAAGGATTTGTACGAGCCCATCACCAATGAAGATAAGCCCAAAGGGAAGAGCGAGAAGGAGTGAGAGCTTCTAAACCGGAAAACAGTCGCCATGATTCGTAAGTACATCGACAAATCTTTATTTGAACACGTCTCTACATATACAAATGCTTTTGAATTATGGACAAAGCTTGAGTCCATGATTCAAAAGAAAACGCCTCGTAATAAGCCATTTTAGTTCGACGGTTGGTGAAGATGGAGTACAAGGATGACCAAATCATGATCGAGCACTTGAATAATTTCAAGGGGCTCGTAAATCGGCTAAATAAAGCCGGGATGAAACTCGAAGACGAGTTGCAAGCCCTTTTACTCCTCAGTTCCCTTCCAGAGAGTTGGGACACTCTCGTAGTTACTCTGAGTAACTCGGCCCCGGAAGGCAAGCTCACTATGGACACCGTTAGTGATAGCCTCTTTGGTGAAGAAGTTAAAAGGAGAGAACGAGGTATTTCTACCCAGTCTGAGGCGAACGTTATTGACAACCGGGGTAGAGGTGATGCACGTGGGCGCAATATGAACCGAAGCCGAGACCAGTCTCGAGGTCGGCCCAAGTCACACTCTAGGCCAACGTGTTACTATTGTGGGAAAATAGGTCATAAGAAATCAGAATGTCGATTTCTTAAGAAAGATCAGAAGGCCGGCAACGTCAAGCCAAATCAAATTAACCCAACAAAGAGGCGAGAGAAAGACAAGGGTACTACCGCCATGGCAGACGAAGGTGATGTTCTATATCTCTTTGGAGAAGATAACTTCCTAAATATCGCCTCAGACGATAGCTCCTGGATTATCGATTCCGGTGCATCATTCCACTTCACTCCCCATGAGAGTTTCTTCTCAACCTACCAAAGGGGTGATTTTGGTAACGTCCAGATGGAGAATCAAAACAGGAGCAAGATCGTTGGTATGGGAGATATCATCTTAGTATCAAATACGGGATGCAAACTTACCCTTAAGGATGTGAGGCATGTCCCTGATATGCGTCTCAAGCTCATATCAGGTGGAAAGCTTGACGATCTTGGTCTAGTAAATCACTTTGGCGGCGGAAAGTGAAAGCTCATAAAAGGAAGCATCATAATGGCTCGAGGAAAGAAGGAAGGGTCGTTGTCTGTCACACAAGCCAAGCTTTGTAAAGGAGAGGTCAACGTTGCAAGCGCGGACATGGAACTATGGCATCAAAGGCTTGGGCACATGAGTGAGAAGGGTCTTCACATACTAGCTCGAAGACAACTCCTCCCAACGGTGCAAGGTAACTCTCTTGACCCGTGTGGTGATTGTTTAGCTGGAAAACAACATAGAGTTGCCTTCCGAACATCATCTCAGCCTAGAAGAAGGAAGAATATTCTAGATCTTGTGCACACGGATGTTTGCTCGATGTCCGAGAAATCCCTTGGTGATGCGTCATATTTTGTTACCATCATAGACGATCACTCAAGGAAGTTATGGATGTACCTCCTAAATACTAAAGACCAAGTCCTTGACGCATTCAAAGAGTTTGTTGCTCGGGTGGAACGAGAGATAGGACAAAAGCTCAAGAGTGTCCGATCAGACAATGACGGCGAGTATAGAGGTCCATTTGAGGCATACTGTAGATCTCATACAATCAGGATAGAGAAGACACCACCTAAGACGCCACAACTGAACGGGCTTGTAGAGAGAATGAACGAACCATTACAGAAAGAGTTTGGTGTATGCTATCGCACGCCAAATTGCCCAAGTCGTTCTGGGGAGAAGCTGTGAAGACCATCGCCGACATTGTCAACCTTACACCGTCCGTTCCCCTTAATGGAGACACCCCAGAGGAAGTTTGGTCAGGAAAGAATGTTAAATATGACCATCTAAAGGTGTTCGGGTGCAGGGCATTTGTTCACATACCTAGGGACGAACATGCCAAGCTTGACGCCAAGACCAAAGAATGCATCTACCTTGGCTCACCTAGAGATGAACTCGACTATCGGCTATGGGATCCGATCAACAACAAGATTATTAGAAGCCGAGATGTAGTGTTCTTCGAAGATCAAACAATTGAAGATATTCAACGGTCAGAGAAGCCAAGGACAAGAGTCAAAAGGAGCACACCAGACCCCGACCCTTCTCCGATACGACAAGACACTTCAAATGACACTACACCAGGAAATGAAGATGCTGAAGAGAGTGATACTACTCTAGAGCATGGTGATGAAGAAATCCACCAAGCGCCAAAAGAACAATTGAGCACTCCACCAGAGTCTCAATTGAGAAGGTCTTCTAGAGACAGACGAACATCTACATGATACACACCCGATGAATATGTGACCCTCACGGATGAGGGGGAGCCTCAAAGCTACAAGGATGTCATGGATGACACTCACAAGAGTGAGTGGGTGGAGCTACCAAAAGGGAGACGAGCTTTGAAGAATAGATGGTATACCGAATAAAAACAGAGGATGGCAACTCAAATCCCCGATACAAGGCTCGATTGATCGTGAAAGGATTCCAGCAGAAGAAAGATGTCGACTTTGAAGAGATATTCTCTCCATTAGTGAAGATGTCATCAATCCGAGTTGTTCTTGGTATAGCAGTTGCCCTAGACTTGGAGATCGAACAACTCGACGTCAAGACCGCCTTTCTCCACGGAGATCTCGAAGAGGAGATATACATGGAGCAACCTGAAGGATTCAAAGAACCGGGCAAGGAGAATCTAGTTTGCCAACTAACAAAGAGTCTATATGGGCTAAAGCATGCACCAAGGCAGTGGTATAAGAAGTTCGACTCTTTCATGGCAGATCATGACTTCAAGAAATATCCATGTGACCCATGTGTCTTCATGAAGAGGTACGCTAGCGGCGACTTTCTCATACTCTTACTTTATGTCGATGACATGTTAATAGTAGGTCATGATCGTAACAAGATAACTGCTCTAAAGAAAGACTTGAGCAAGAGTTTTGCCATGAAAGACTTAGGACCGTCAAAGCAAATTCTTGGGATGAAGATCACTCGTGATCGATCAAAGAAGATGTTATGGTTGTCCCAAGAAAGATACATCGAAAAGGTGCTAGAGAGATTCAACATGCACCAAGCTAAGTCGGTAAGCACACCACTTGCTACGCACTTTAAGTTAAGTTCAAAGCAATGCCCAACTAGTGAACAAGAGAAGCGGGATATGGAGAAGATCCCCTATGCGTCGGCAGTAGGCAACCTTATGTACGCCATGGTATGCACTAGGCCCGATATTGCCTATGCAGTTGGAGTAGTGAGTCGCTTCCTAGCAAATCCGGGAAAGGAACATTGGGCTGCGGTGAAATGGATCCTCCGATATCTACGAGGCACCACTAATAGGTGCCTATGCTTCGGAAATGAGAAGCCGATACTTCAAGGATACACAGATGCCGACTGGGCCGGTGATACTGATTCCAGGAAATCAACGTCGGGATATGTGATTACATTCGCAGGGGGAGCTGTTTCCTGGCAATCAAAGTTACAAAAGAGTGTTGCCTTGTCCACCACTGAAGCAGAATACATTGCAGCTACTGAGGCCTGCAAGGAGATGTTATGGATGAAGAACTTCCTGGTGGAATTGGGAGTAGAGCAAGATCGGTATATCTTGCAATGTGATAATCAAAGCACAATTCACCTAGCAAAGAATTCATCTCTTCACTCCCGCTCAAAGCACATAGACATACGACATCATTGGATCCGAGATGTTCTCGAAGAAAAGATTCTGCAACTAGACAAGGTGCACACAGACGAGAACTGGTCAGACATTATGACCAAGGTAATACCGACCAAGAAGTTTGAAGATTGCTGTCAAGGTACCGACATCGTATCGCTTGATTAAGTCGTGAGGGGGAGAATTGTTGGTCCCTCCTTAATCAAGCCCATTTGATAAATGGGCTATCCAATAAATTGCATACAAGTTCAATGGGCTAAGATCCAAAATAGGAGGAGTCCATTATGGAGAAAGATCTAGAAATTAAGAAAAAAGATGAGAAGGATATAGAGAAGATTAGTCTAGAACTAATCTAGAATATTCCTCCAATATATATTCTAGGAATTTGTGTAATTCTAGAATTCTCTCCCCCCCTATAAATAGGTGGAGAAGTTGTACATTTGCAATACACACAAAAAAATTGAGAGCTCAAGAAAGCTAAACACAAGTTGTGAGAGTGCCCACAAAATATTGTAAAATTTCTTCTCCACATAAATAAAATAAAAGTGAGTTTGTATTAATTAAGTCATTGACTTAATTAGTCCCATATTTCTCATCCTACCAACACGAAAGTGGGAGGTTTTTCCCAACAAGAAGGGGCTCACGCCAGTGCGACGGGAAATCTGCTAGAGTTGTCGCATCAAGTCGTCATTGATGGAGATGTGCCTGAAGCATTTGACGGAACTTCAAAATCAGGCTACTGTTCAATAGATAGATATTTCTCATTGTTTCCCTTTCTTACCACCGTTGAGAACTACCCTGTGAACCCACTGCTGAAGAGGGAGCCCTTCGACAGGTCCAAGGTATTACAACTTTTTCCCCATTTTTTTAATATTGACGCTTTTACCTTTAAAATAATACTCACCAATAATACCTATGTACAGTTTCTGAAGCCTACTCCAACGCCTTCGATAGTTGGCGTCACTAACTTTCATTTTGTGGAGGACTTCACGGAGCAAGCAATAATGGATTGTATCAACCGCGGTCAGCCGGTTGCTGTCAGTGTCTACGCCGGACAAGAATTTGAAAGCTACCAAACGGTAATTAACTTTTATTTTTAAGCCATATTATTATTTATTTACATTTTTATTAATTGTGTTACTTACAAATGTAGGGTATATATCGCGGTCCAGATTTTCCTGTTGGCGGAGATCTCAATCATATAATTGCTATAGTGGGTTACGGACGAACTAGAGGAGGACAGGGCTTCTGGATTTGCAAGAATAGTTGGGGCGTTCAGTGGGGTCTGAACGGTTATATTTACATCGGTCATGGAGGAGATTCGAATGGTTATGCAGGCATACTCAGAGAACCAAGGATTCCTGTCTTCCACTGCATTTCACACGACATTAGAAAATCGGTCGAAAATTGGTCCACCGGCCCTCCTTCCATGGAACCTGTGATAATGGCAACTATAAAAGATGCAGAGTCACTTGAGTAACTTCGATCTGCATCTTTAAACTTTACGTTTCTGTAATTCTCAGAATATGGTTTTGTAGCTTTAATGATCTATGTTTCTTCAAGTCTTATGGACACGTGTATGGTTCTTTAATTCTGTGTATGGTTCTTTAATTCTAAACACGTAGATGATTATGTTTGTTTAAGATTTAAAATATTATTTGTTTCCTCCATGTATGACCGTTTTTCCTTAATTTTCAGTTTTACCCTTCTTTTAATTGAAAAGATACGCAGCTTTACATTAATGAATACAATACATCTCTCTTTTCAGTTTTTTCTTTTCTAGTCCAAACTTCTTTCTCACTCTGTAATACCAAAAAACACTATTTACCCTCCCTATTTCCACATACTGGTTTTGACTCTCAACAAATTTCATATTCAGTTGGTACATCAATTCAAATAAATTTTTTATGGAAGAAAACAAAAACTAAATTTCTTCATGGAGGAAAACAAGAAAATTTCATATACCCTATATCAGATTTAATTTAAATTGGCTCCAACTAAAAATGAAAAAATGGCTCCAAATTTTTTAATTTTAGTCATAATAATTACCCAAAATGAAAAAACTGTTCCCAAGTTTTTAATTTTGGTTACAGTAATAAATTACAGACATTTAAACGAAATAAATGAAATGTTTTTTTTACCTCAAAAAGTCTGCTTTTGATATTCTCAAAGGGGAGAAAGAGAAACAGGTATCCATTTATCCCATCTATTTCATGGTAGTGAGCTGTAAAAAAAAAAGGTATATGTGTCAATTTTAGAGCTTCTTAAATATTATGCCTTAGCCTGAAACGTCAATTATTAAAAAACAGAGAGTTGTATGGATTTTTAATAATGTGACGCAAACTATTTTTTTCAATGGTTTCATTTTTTTTCCGTTACTGTGCTAATTTGGTATGCCACCCACATATGAAACTTAAAATATGCATTTTTCATAATTTTACTATACTAAGCTATATATATATATATATATCGATTTTTTTTTATTTTGAGAAATTGCAATAAACTTACAATGTTATTGCAATTTTCTAAAGTTGATCATTTTTTTAATCCTTGATTTCCATTAGAAATCAAATAACCCTATTAGTTCCACCTATTTGCTGTCTTAAATATTGGGTATTTTATTTATATATATTTTTTTAGATTTTACCGTTGATATTTTCTTTGTTCATCTCATGCAAGTCCGTTCTTCTCACAACTAATAACAAAATTAACATAGCAAAGAGAGCAATGAGGGGAAGAAGGGACCATTGCAATAAGCCGTCCCATAGACCTATAGTGCCCAAATGAAATGTAATCTGTCACTAACAGCTGGCAATAGTGATAGTACTATACACGTGTCAGCAAATCCTCATTATCCTATATTCCTATGGTGGCTATATAAGCCTTTGTTACCTAATCATTTCATATTGAGATATATACAAGCATTTAGTTATGTCCCTTTTTCAAGCAAGTAATCAATTAATCACACAACTCCAAACGTCACATAAATCGGTCTCTCAATTAATGTGTATGATTGTATTGCGAGTATTTTGAAATCGGGCTCTTTGATTAATGTCTTATAAATTTTTTTTCTTAATTATCCAAATGCGATTATAACAAACTAATTCTATATGATATAACTTTAATTCTTTTTTAAATGAGTATTTATATGTTTTTCAAATTTATTTTAAACTACCTAATTATTTTTATGATTATTTTTTAAATTTCAGCCATGATTTTTTTTGTTGAGAATAGGGTTGTTAACGGTTCCAAAATCGCATTTTTTTTATGAACGGAAACCGAAGCGTTTCAGGAAAATGGTCAAGTTCCTATTTTTTCCAGTCGGAACCGTTTAGAACCGGACTGGTTAGGAACCGTTTTCCATTAACCAAAACCGGACCGTTTAATAAATAACAGAACTATTTGGAACCAAAACCTAAAAGAACTCTTATCTCGTCAAAGTAAAGATTTATACAAGTTAATAAAATTAAAAAAAGGACTAAAATGTCAGCATGCAGTATATTGACACAAAGACAGGAATAAAATACCATAGTAAGTGATGCTTAAAGGGGTTTCCTTCCTTTCCTCTTAAATGTAACGAAAAACAAGTTCAATCGATTGTTCCTTCCATTCGACGGACCAGAATAGGCTCTCAGATTGCAGATCTCGTTTGGCGTTTTTGGTGGAGAAGGTTTGTCTTCACTAAATATGCCTTTTTAATAGGCGTTTCTCAAAACTCTCAGCTGAATCAAGGTCCTGCAGGACTCCTCTTGAACAATACACAAGCTTGTGCTTGTATCTTGAAAACTAATACCGGTTCTGCAGTCCTGCTAGGGCTAACCGATTGAACGTTGCGAAAGGAATGAAATTCGAAATCAAAACCAACAGCCGAAAATTAGCGATATCATGTGTTTGTGCACAATATAACATAAGAACTCTATGTGCAACCTCTTCTTACAAGTCTAGTTTCAAACTAAATATTTGGATCTGACTTTGTAAATTAGCTTAATCTTAATCTACTAATACCATGACTTAACTTCTCTTTGTCTCTTGGTTTTTCAATACCGTGTAGTTTGTCTTTGTGTAATTTGTGGACTAATCCTTCAAAAGATTTCACTTTTTGAACCCTCTCCTGCAACTAAGAATTTGTTAGGTAGCAGTTCTATTGCATATCTATCAACAAAAGTCTCCTAATATGGAGTTAATGATAATAACAGTGAAAAAGACCAAAGCCATTTTGTTAAATTGGTTCAAACGTCATGTTTTCAATAAACACAAGACTTCCAAGGGTTAAGTGTAATCCGGGAGAGAATCAAGCAAAATAATAGCAGTGAGGAGAACAACGACCAATAACTTAGGTATGAATGTTTATATCAAGGTTCTTTGGAAATATGAGAAGATCCTCTTATAAAACCCTCATGTTCATTATCTTTGCAATTTTTAGGATCTTCTATTTTTGTAGTAGATACTATTCAGTGTTTAATCATCTTGCATTGTGAATTTATGGGTTGCAACCTTTTTGGAAACTAAGCCTCCTGAACACCAATCTGGAGTGCTTTAACTCTTTGAACAATCTCTTACTCCTGAATTTTCTATCAAAAGCACAAGGATCAAATCGGACTTTGCTTGTTTTCCCTTTTGACTCTTTTCTTTCCTACTCAAATCAAGAGTATTTTTCTAGCTATGACATCGGCTTCGGATTCTTGATAACGGTTGGCTTAAGTATGCTTAATTTGTTGGGATGAACTTCCATTTGAAGTCGTTTATCGAGTGTGACTCAAACGATTGTTCCGGAAGATGCCGTAGTCACATGCCCCTGTTGATCGTGTCTTGATCGTGGTGGTGTTCGAGGTCTCTGAAGATCCTCCATCTAGGTGGAGGGAACGTCGAGGGATCCACATTTCCGCAGGAGGTATGGCTCCCCGTGTTTAGGGTTTCTACCATCCTACTTCCCGACGGCGAGTCACCGCGTTAGCTCATCTATCCCGTGCCCTCTCCATGTTTCTGTCAAGCTCGTGTGTTCCTCGCCTTCTAGTGTGGTTTGTTTGTTCCGTCTTGTTTTGGCTCTTTTTAGCTGCTTTCGGACCTTTGTGGTGGTGTGTTGTCGTTTTCTTTTTTTCGCGTTGTGCTTGACGGTTAGTTCCGTTTGCCGGTTTTCAGCCTCTCGATACACCAAGTATGTTTGGTGTTTATCGAACTCCTTACCTTATGTCATCAAAAAAAAAAGAATAAAATACCAACATCCTAATGGACAATATTCATACTTAGGCTTAGACCTGATCATATCCGGGCAGCCCACCCAGAAAAACGGGCGGGTATGAACATAGAGGGAAGCTCGACCGGGCCGAAAAGCCCGGCCCGTATTAAAAATTAAAATATAAAAAATATATATATTATATTGTATATATTTAAAATATAAAGTATAATTATAGGATTTTTAGCATAATTATCATAAATTTAATGTATATTACATATAATATCTTAAATATATTTTATTTTTAAATAAAATTTATATTTAAAATAGTTTTTAAAATTATTTTTAAAAAAGAAAAAATAAAGCGGGTACCCGAAGGCCCGCCCGGCAGCCCGTCCGGGCCGGGTATGGCAGGTATTGTAGGCCCGTCAGTCGGGATTAGCCCGGCCCGGGTCCGGCTAAACGGGCCTAAAATTTCAAAAAGCCTGGCCCGAGTCCGGCCTGAGCCCGGATATGAACAAGTCTACTTAGGTTGTGTTTGACAGCTTAATAAAAAAACACTAGAGTTGCAGTTTTGGAGTGTTTTGTGGGTAGTGTTTTCCGTTTTTAAGAGTTGCAGTTTTATAAAAAACGGAGGAGTGTTTAGATTGGTTAGAGTTAGTGTTTTGAAGTGTTTTGTACGAAAAAAGACTACTATGTCCCTACTACTAACTGAAATTACTAGGGTAACCGGTACATATTAGCCCACTTCTTCCATCCTGAGCATCTGCACCGCTGCCATTTGAAAAGAAGGAGTCGTCCGGCGAATCGAATCGAAGAATTCCTTCCGCTGCCATTCTAAGTACGTTAGAGATAGAAGGAAACTCTCCAAAAATATGCAAAAAAAACTTAAATGCTCCTCAAAGTTCTTAGTTTTGCCTCCAAATACATCAATTACCATTGCAAATTTACAATTATTCATTTTGAAACACCATCAATATTTTCAGCTTGTTACCAAAATCATAAAGAAGAATGGAAATGAGGGTAATTATGCTTTAAACTTTGAGAATCTTCTAATAGCAAAAAATTAGTTAGATTTCAGCCACCGAACTCCAATTTCAAACAACCAGAAATCCTAAGCCTAAAAATCTGACTCATAATTTCGTAAAGATTAGCTTCATACACTCTACAACACCAAAGTAGACTGCCAATGATAGAATTCATGGCCAATTGGTCATCAGCACCACTTAGTTCATATTTATCTTCTCTTATTGTTCAAACATCAAATGCGTTAAGGGGTTGAATATCAAAAATTACACATCAGGTGAGCATATAGCAGCATATCCACCAATCAGAAGACATAAAGGCATCAAAAGAAAGAGCCATCGATTCGATTAGGTTACCTGGAAGAGTTGAATATATATATATATGCTTCTCAATCGAGGTTGTTGATTAGGTTTCTAGGAAGAAGAGTTCGAAGCAGCGGCGTGAAGGAAGTAGTGTTGGCTGCAATAGCGTGAAGCTCTCCAACGGTGGTGGTCTCCAAGGAAGAACCTTTCGTTGGAAACCGGGGAACTAGCGAGGAATCGATGTCAAGAAGAAGGGATTTTTGTTATTATACCCGATAGAGGGGCGTGAATAAGGTGAACAGTAGGGATACCATCGTCTTTTTGTTTTTTAAAAACACTTCCAAAAAACTGAAACTGTTCTTTTTTTAAGGTTTAAAAAACACTCAAAGATAAACCGAAACTGAAGTGTTTCAGTGCATGCCAAACAACAAGATAGAAGGAAAACACTATAAAACACTACTAACCACTAGAGTTCGGTGGTGGCTGCCAAACACACACTAGCAAAAGAGATAATAAACATATCTTTTTGCATGTTTTGGTGATGAAAACATAATCTAACATAATCTATTGGAAAAACCCCAGGCTTTTAAACATACTCAACATATCGATTATGATGATAAGGTGAAGGCATTTAAACCTTAGTAATGCTACAAATGCCACTACACTCATCCAATAGCACCCTTAAATCTACCACAAAATATAGTGGATATCTCTATAGGATTATTAGGTGCTTCAGATGAGTAACATTTAGTTTGCCTCACAAAGATCTTCCATAATTCCACATAGAAAAAATAAACTTATAAGTCACGAAGGTCCTTCAAAATAATCACGTAGTTATAAATTTAAAAGAAACTACAGTTTACTCAGCATCAAAGGTTGTGTTTGGCACCAACCATCATAACACTAGTGATCAGTGTTTGTGAGGGTTTGTGAAAGTTGGGTTCAAAAACACTTGTGTTTAGTGTTTAGAAACCTTAACGGGTGTTTGGTTGTGAAGGTAAGTAGAAACTAGTGTTCAAACATCACGTGGATATCACGTGGCAAGTAATTGAAGGGTTCTCGTTCATTTGGCCGATTCTTTCACTGAGAGGACTCTAATTGAAGGGTTCCACATTCTTGCCGCCGGTTCCACCTCCGTCCACCATTTCTTCAATTGGCAATCACTGATAGGAAAAATCAGAAAATCAAAGACATACTACCCTACTGAATTGATTCACAAATTGGTAGGAACTTCAATTGATATGATGAATCAGAAAATCAGAAACATATAACTTGTGTGCAATTCAATCAGGGATTTCAATTCAATCAAAGGGATTTCAATTCAATCAAAGGGAGGAAAACTAAAATAAATGAAAATTGCAATAAGAGGAATCAAATTGAACGATAAAAAATCATCAACGAGAATACCTCGGCTCTGCTGTCTTTGGCTCTGTGCTTGAAGGTGTCTAATGGCGGATGACATCGGTCGAGAGTTAAATCGTAATACATATGGCAGCGAGGAGGGAAGGAAAAAGGGGCCATCCTATGCTGGCAAACTTCCCGGACCACGCCGAAAACCTGGCCAACTTCCCGGACCATGCCGAAACCCTTGTCGTTGAAAATGGTTGGTACCTTTTCTCTATCGATAACAGGTTAGGGATATATATATATATATATATATATATATATATATATATATATATATATGGTAGTTTTGTAATTAAAGGGAAAGGACAAGGTTAGCAGTGTCATTTCGTCTATCAAACACTAGTGTTTGAAACCGAAACTCTTGCCTCAACAACGGTTTTTAAAACTGCCCCGTAAACACTAAACACTACTGTTTAGTGTCACGCCAAACAACCGTTAAAATTTAAAACACTTCCAAACACTCACAGGAACGTCGCGCCAAACATAGCCAAAGCAACATTTCAAAAGCAAATTTTAAGATTGCGAAAATTCATTTTACAATAAAATATCCGTCTCAATTACAATTGTCTTTTATTTTTTGTTGCCTTCATGTTTCTCATAAAACTTCTTATATAAAATATTATGACGAGTAAATTTGTTACCACAAATACTTTCAATATTATTAATCTCTAAAGTTTGTTAAATTACTTAAATAGTGTTGTTTACTATAAAGAGGTATTTTTAAACACATAAATACATAATGTTCCGATTCACAAATATCAAGATGGGTGCATGCAATTGCCAAATACTTCGGTCCGTCACCTTGCGAGATTCTCTTCCGATAATGCTCTCTTAAACTTGAGGTTACAACCCTCTATCAAGGCGAGAAGGGCCATAAGACCGCTCAGATTTGAAGCAGCTTGGATGATACATGTAAATTTCTTCTTGATAGTCAAACATTGTTGGGATCTCCATGCTCGATAAGCTATTCCTCTTGTTACCTTTAAGAATTGGCTTTAATCTTGAAACATGCGGGTTTTTGGTGATTTTTTTTTTTTTACAGGAAATGTTCCATCATGTGTGGTCTAGTTTCCATCCTGAGTGCTCTCCTTGATGACATTATTTCAGCGTATAGATTGAACTCACAAGAGGTAGAGTTAAAGGTGGAGTTAGAGAAAGTGTTAGAACGAGAATAAATCATTTTGTTCTAGAAATCGAGGGAACAATGGCTTTCCTTGGAGACCATACATAATACCTCTTTTTTCCATGCTTCCACAATTATTCAAAGGAGAAGAAATATGGTGGATTGTCTACGGGGTGCTGGTGGTATATGGCTTGAAGACATTGAGATTATGGATAAGTCTATACTTGACTATTTCATGTGGCTATATAGTATTTTGGATATTTCAACCCTTCTGTCCGCCAGAGTTGATGGATTTCAACCAGTGTTGTATCACAAATGTTGGAACATTGTTAGGGGAATGTTTAGGAGTGAGGTCGAGAAATATTTCGATATTCAGATTCTACGGAGGGAATATATGATACTCTTCTATACCTCCAAGCTAGGGTGGGTACTCTTGATTTCATCAACGAGTTTAGACCTATTTCCCTTTGCAATGTGATCTATAAGATTATGACTTAAGTGTTGGTGCAAATGATGCAAGGGGTGGTAAGCTATCTAGTTGTCCCAACGCAGGGGATTTTCATTCCGTGGCGGTACATACAAGATAATATTAAAATGATACAGGAGATAATTCACTCGACAAGAAAAGAACCGTTTAAGAAATGGACGATTCTCAAACTTGATTCGGAGAAAGCATACGATATGATCAGATGATATTTTGTAGCCGAGACTATTGAGGCGGTTGGCTTCCCGGTTGAATGGAGTTGTATGATGAGACAATGCATTACTACTACTAGAATGCAGCTTATTTGAAACGGTGAGCTTACTAATTAGTTTACTCCGGAGAGAGGCATTTGTCAAGGTGATCCGATTTCACCGTATTTGTTTGTTTTGTGTGTTGAGAGACTCAATCACCTTGTTTTGGAGACAGTGGATCAAGGAGGATGGAATCCTATCCGTCTCTTTAGAGATGGCCCGAAGCTTTCTCATTTCTTTATCGTGGACGATTTAACTATTTTTGTTGAGGCTCCCACGCATCAGATGAGGGTGTTCCTGGATTGCCTAGATGTGTTCTGCAAGGCTTGTGGGAAACGGTGAACAATCAAAAGACCAAAATTTTTGTGTCCTCTATTGTCCTTAGAGATGTTCAAGATAGACTTCATGACATGAGTGGTATTGAAGTGACTAAGTACTTGGGGAACTATGAATACGTTATTTGGCCTGCTAGATAAAATTAATGGTAAGCTTTGTGCATGGAGTGGGAGTCTCTCAGTTTCGATGGTAAAGTCACTCTTACTAAGTACGTGTTACCTTCTCTTCCGATTTACTCGATGTCTTCTATAATCTTCCCCAAATCGGATTGTGAAGAGATAGATAATGTTTGTCACTCTTTTATTTGGGGTCATTCTAATGGTAACAGAAAGATACATACTATTGTATGAAAGGATATTTGTCTTCTTAAAGGTTGTGGTGGTCTAGGTGTTAGATCCATGGAAGATCTTAATCTTGCTCTTGTTTGTAAACTTGGTTGGAGATTTTTGAAGGATGATGGTAGTCTTTGGACTAGTCCTATTAAAAAGTAAGTATATCCGTAGCAATTGTAGTCAACATTATTCTCTCTCTCATGTATTGAACAATACCAGAAGAGGTATCAAGGAAGTTCTCATCCCGGAACATAAGCGGAAACTTTGTGATTGTAATGCGGTAGCTTTTTGGGCGGAAACTTTGTGATGGTAGTCTTTTGGAACATATATGGCGGTTGAATGGCCGTTTCTAAGTAATGTGCTTCCGGAAGAGACACTGCTAAAACTGGATGCGGTATCTCCGGAGATTGGTTTTACGAATACTCAAGGTGAAGAGATCAAGTAGGATAACCGGGATGAACTCAGTTGGAAGTATAGTGCAGACGGGAATTTTTTGGTCTCCTCGGCATACCGAATGCTCAGAAATGAATATAGTCTGCATGATGTGGACTCGGGGGAGTACAACCATATCCGGTATCTTAAAGTTCAAGATCAAGTTCGCTTATTATGTTGGAAGCTTCTACGGGGAGATGTTTTGACGAACGAGGAAAGGAGAAGGCAACACCTCACAATTGTTGATCATTGTCCCATCTGCCTTGTTGACGTAACATATGTTAGTCATTTGTTCAAGGATTGCGTTCACAATAAAGAGACATGGAGAATATTTTTTGGCTCATCAACAAATTGATGGGTTTTTTTAGTCCCCTTTGTGGTCGTAATACGAGGTAATATTCTCTTTCTGATCTATTTAATAATAATTGCAAGTGCAAACATGTTTTTTTGTAGGGCTCTGGTGGATCTACAAGTGGAGGAACGATAAAAAATTTAACAACGTGCCGTTGAAAAAAGGAAGGCCATGTGTTCATATTGGAGAAGACTATGGAGTATGCTTGAGTTTGGAATGCCAACAAAACCCAGCTTCCTAGCAACTCCAGAAGCCTTACTCAAATGAGATGGAAGCCACCTCCTATAAACATTGTGAAGATCAACTCCGATGGGTCGGTGATAAGCGATGGTCATGCTACACCGGATGAAGTTATTAAGAATAATGTGGGGAGCGGCAACACGGTTATGCTGTCATCATTGGTATTTGCACCGTCCCTATGGCGGAATTATGGTGCATTTACCACGGTTTGAAGTTGGCTTGGGAGTATAGTTATCGTAGGGTGATCTTGGAATCTTATTTACCGTTGGCAATCACACTTCTAGCACAAACTCTACGAAAACCTTTGGAGTACAAGAGAAATTAGTTATCTGGCTACCTTTGGAGTACAAGAGAAATTAGTTATTTGGCTACCTTAGGAGTATAAGAGAAATAATTTCTTCACATTATGAATGGAAATCAACCAGAAATCCGAACCCCGTAATAACAGTCGTGAAAGAGGAACCCGAGACAATCTCCTAAGCTATTCGGATGTCAAAGTTAGTATCGATCCAAGAGAGCATGAAAGTTTATTTTAATAATAATTGTATTTCCTATTATGTTATGCTTGGTGTACGGACAGACTACTTATGATATGAATGAACGAAAAATTAAACTAGAAGGTTGAGAAAGGTTGAGAACAATCTAAGCACCGCAAGCCTGCAATAACAATAATGAGAGAGGAATCCGGGGCGCAATCCCTGAAGCTGCTCCGAAGAAAAAAGACAATATCGATCTAAGCGAACATTTATAATTATATATTGGAGAAATAGTGATAAATAGCACCAATTTTAGGGGTGATTGCGTCCGGTGAAACGAACTTTAAAAAACTCGAAATAAAGCACAAACTTTGGGGTGGTTGCGTTTTATAGCACAAGTCTGATTCCGGTGAAATGTCCGGCTTATTTTGCTGATGTGGCGTCGGAAAATGATTATTTGGCTTTTTTTGTTTACTTTTTTTTACCCCTTATGTGTATTAACTTTTTTCTAAAAAAAAATATAATAAAATAAAGTTTAAAAAAATATTCTTTTTATATTGTGAGTCCACTACTTAAATATTTATTTTTCTTTAAGATTTTTTTTTTTTACAAATCTATTTAAATCTTATAAGAATTAAAAAAGATACCCTTATTGCCACGTGTAAATATCAGAATTCACGAAGCTACAAAAACTATTTTAAAAAGTTAATATTTTACGTTAATAAATTGTCATATTAATTAATATTAAAAAATAGAAAAGTTAGTAAATCTTTTACTTTAACAAAAAGTCATATTAATTTAGTTTCTTAAAAATAGAAAATTTAGTAAATCTTTTACGGCAATAAAAAGTCATATTAATTAAGTATTTTAAAAATAGAAAAGTTAGTAAATCGTGATCGATTAAAAAAAATCTTTGTACATTTGTTACGTAAAAAAGAGCGGGTTCTACCCTTATATTTGCCTGAACTTATTACGACGGTGCTTTAGTTAACACATTTTTAGTGCTTATTAATTGTTCATTGTCCTTTTAGACCATTGAGTAAACATTTTATTTTAAAAATATTTAATAAAAAATATTTCCAAAAACTATTCTCACGCCACTCTCTAAATTTAAATTTGATCAAAATTTAGATTCTATATGGTCATTTATTTATGATTAGAGGAAGTAACAATTTATTAAAACTCAACATGCACAAGGTGTGAGTATTACACTAGTTAATAAAGTAAAGGACACTAATACCACTTGTCAAACAACTAGAAATACCACCTCAATTTTTTTTCCCCTTAAATATTTAAAAAATTGTCATTGTTTTATAATAATTTGAAAAAATAATTAACCCCTCCCCGTTTTTAAATACGAAATTCAAATCATTATTTTGTAATCGGATAAAAAGAAGAAACTAAACACAATTGGTAAATATTATTTATTTTCTAAAATTATCTTAAGTTTAATAATTATGTTTCTTAAAGTAAAATATATTATATAAAAAAAACATTACTTAACAAACTAATAGACTTTATAGTCGAAAAAAAGTTAGTATAATTATTTATACCAACAATAGATGATTATATATATATATATATATATATATATATATATATATATATATATATATATATATATATATATTTCCGATTATATTCGTCTATTGTTGGTATAAATAATTATGCTAACTTTTTTTCGACTATAAAGTCTATTAGTTTGTTAAGTAATATTTTTTTAAAATGAAACAAAGTATTAATTCTAGAATTCCGGTTTTATATTCTAACATGACTAAATTAATTAAATTTAAATAAAGTACAAATTCAACAATTCATTTTCTCTATTTTAACATCTTTAAAAACTAATTCAACAATTTATGTTTTCTATTTTAACACGTTTACAACTAGTTAGATAATTTCAGACTCTCTATCCTAACATGTCCAAAACGAATTCATCAATTTGATTTATCTATTCTAACATATTTAAAGCTAATTCAACAATTTTAGTTCTCTATTTTAACATATTTAAAACTGTTTAAATTTAAATAAACTATAAATTGTACACTAATTTGGATATGTGTAAAAAAATCTTTTCGATCACTATATTTATTTACGTAGAACGACTATTTTTTCGTTTTACCATCTGATTCTACATTACTTGCATAAAAACACTTAATTTCGAAATGATTACAAAACAAGAAAGAAAGAAATAAAGAAAAAAGATATAAAAAAATATTTTTAAGAAAAGAAGGAAAAAAATATTAAGGTACAAGCCGTCATAAAATACAATTTACACAAACACACACAATTCCTACTTTCCAATCGCACAATCCACCGTATAAATCGAATTATGGTACTTAATTATTTAGTCAAATGAATTTTAAATAAAATGCATAAAATCTGTAAAAATCATGGAAATACTCCTAACTTTGTGCAATTATATGGTTCAAATGCTTCGTCGCGATATTCTCTCAAACTTGTTTGGATATCTGATAATTTTTTAGATTAGTAGTTGCATATGAATTTCAATTCTCAATCCGAATAAATAGCTTTCGACGACGTATGATTAAGTCAAAATTTTGAAGTAATATTTTAATTCCATCTTCTCCTATATAGTTGCAAGAAATCTCGCAAATGAACTGTTTAAAAAAGCCTTTGTGTTGTTGATATATATTTGGAACTTATACAACATTACAAAACATAATGTTGCAAATGAATCTTGAGACGAGTTGGTTTTCGTCACCATCGTCAATATTTGAAGATTTATGGGGTGAAATCTTGAGTCGGTTGCCGAACATCAAAGAAATATGTAGACTCCGATGTATTTGCAAGTCATGGAACTCTTTTGTATCGTCTTTATTATTTGCATCACGTCGTCTACAATTCACGGCTAATGCCACCACTCGCGAAATACCGCAAATTATACACGTAGCTTACATTAAGTTTGGTCTTTGTTACAAAGAAGAGAATATAATCACGATTGTAGACTTACCACCAGGTAATCGTTCCCTACCGTGTCCTTGTAAATATTCATGTCATCACCTAGCACTTTGCGGCATAATTCATGGTGTAGCCTGCTTCTTTTACTCCGACACCAAATCATCCCCTTACGATATTGTCATTTTATGGAACCCTATTATTCGTAGATACTTTGATGTTTATTCGCCTTTTGAGTCCAAACACTGCTATCTTATAGGATTTGGCTTCGATGCTTCCAAAAATGATTTCAAGGTGGTGTTGGGCTCATATAAGGAAACGAAATATCACATGGTGTTTTCAACACGACAATGTGTGTGGAGGAGGATTTCGGTTCCACTAGAATATGTTCAATACTATAATTCTCTTACACCTATTAAAAGCTACGTATCCAAACATTCTTTCTTTTTCTTTAAAGGAGCGATTCACCGTATAGTAAAGGATTATCAAAAGAGGTACAAGTTATTGTTGTTCAATTGTCAAAACGAGGAGTATGACCTCATGAACCTTCCACCACTATTCGGAGACAAGGCTCCACAAGTGTTCATATATGGTGGCCTTGTTGCAACTTTGAAAAACCATGATTTCCTAGATAGAAAGCAAGAGGTGTGGACCATGAAGGAATATGGTGTGGCGAGTACTTGGAGTAGAGATTGTATCGTCGAGCATACATTTTTAGAATATTATCCTTCAATTAATTATTTGTTTGAGGAAAGCATGTTTTTGATGGACATTGGAAAACCTTGTAAGGATAGATATCCAGTTTAGAATACAAATGCATCTAATTAGATACTTTTGTGTCATTGGTTTTAGAAAATTCGATGATACAAAGAAGGAATAAATCATTAATATGTGTTTCAAGGTTGACTTAATTAGTTGAATACATTTCATATTAAATAATTTATCCTTTAACTTTCTTGTCTTATTATATTTTGAAGATCATACTACATGTGATGGTCAATCAAAGAATAAGTTTTGTTATTTGTGCATGCTATGCCTTAACAGTTATATATATTTTGTGCACATGCTAACTTACATGTTATATGTAAGCATAAAATGTTACATAAATGATACATCTGGTGTGCACATGCTTACATGTCGAAGGTAGCAGACGAAGGTTACATCAATTGACTTTGAAGTACTTGGATTCATGGTTTCAAACACATTAAGATACCAACTTCTTATAACGGTTCAAAACATACAAACTTTCGATCACATCACAGTAATGTTCTCCTTGATCTTAGAGATTTCGTAGATATTTTTTGTTACCTTCACTTTATAAATGTACCAATCACTCCCGATTTGCTGCTACTATGTATGTCATTTGAAAAAATTCTAACTCGTCTTCATGATTATTTTATAATTGAAATCCAAATTTAAATGGGTAGTTGATGGGTCCAATTATTGATTTATCAAAAAAAAAATGATTTACTAATGATCGAATCTATGAAAAGATACGTGCTAAACAAGGAAGAAATAGAAATAGAAAAGGAAAAAAAAAAAGAAAGAAAGACAATAAAATAAATTATTTGAGCAAAATAATGATGAAGCGGTCTCCAGTTTCCACGTCACCAAAAGTAACGCAAATCGAGCTGCAACAATCTCCACGTGCTCTAATTTTGTTTGATTCGTATTTATTCTCCACCACTCGTTTCCGTATTTACAGGAGCCCGACCCGGTCCGACGTCACCAACTCTAGTCAAGGTTATAATTGTCATTATAAGAATTGATATTATTTATCTAACCTATACATTCAACGGTAACGACTGTAGTAAATATTAAATGGGGTAAACATCCAGATAACTCGTGTTAATTGTTGCGAAATGGTTAATGCGTTAAAAAAAAGTCAAGGTTGATCCAAGTTGGGATACAGCTGAGTCACAACGCGGGTTTAGTAGAAAAACCCCAATGGTAAATGTTTGTGACTCAGCTGTGAGAAGAAAATTCGACTATCTTTATCCTCATTCTACTTTCCACGTCATCTCTCAAAACCCTTATAAATAACTATCTCTGTCTTCTCCAAATCATGCGGGGAAATACAAAATCAAACACTACCAAATCTCTGGTTACAGCGAATGGAGATTCCATTTATCACTTTCTTTGAGCTTCCTTCTTACAGATATTGGAAATGGGGAGCTCTTCTCCTAGCTTTCATCTACGCTTTCAACCGTGTGATTAAGGTTTTCATCTTTCAGCTACATCGGATAAGATCCGTTGAATTATCGTCTTCTTCTGCGGCTCTGTTAGTCGGAGACGACGAATTCTTTACCAGTGACGATGATGACGAATATAGCGTTAGCTCTTCGTGTTCTACGGAGGATGAGAAGGAAATGCGCGATGATCCAGCTTCGATTTCCTACGACAATCTCGCCGCATTCTACGACGATTTTCGAAAAGGATCGGAAAATTCGGACCATCGGAAGCGGAAAATCAAGATTCGTCGGAAGAGGAGCCTAACCGGATGTAATATATTTTCGATGGCGGATATAGTCAATGGAAGTAGCGTGGTGAACCTCTGGGATGGGCTAGGGTTAGGATTCGGCTGTTCTTCTTCGGTTTCAGTTTTAGATCTAGAGAGGAGAGTCAATATTGCGTCATTTCCGGGGAAGAATCCAGCGGTATCGGAGTCATCAGCGGTGGTTTTCACGGCGAGTGCAGGATCCGATCGGAAGGTGGGGCTAAGCTCGTGGGATGTGAGGGCGAGGAGGAGATCGCCGGCGGCGAAGGCAGAGTGGTCGTTGATGGCGGAAGGGCCGGTTGTGCAGGTCAAAGCCGGCGGTGGTAGCGATAAGGTGTACGTAAGAGATGACGTCACCGGGAAGGGTAAGGTTTGGGATGTGAGAAATGCCAGATCACCGTTAGAGAACGAGACGGAACACGAGAGGGAAACGTGGTGGGATGCTAACGGCGTTAGTCAAAGAGAAGATGAATAAAGTCATGGCTGGCCGCTGTGTGTTCCAGATGAGACGACGTCGTGTTTGGCGGTAGCATTTGAAGAATTATTGATTTCGTTGTCGTTGAATCCAGGATTTGACGGAGCAATACAACAAACTAATGTTGAAATGAAGTAACGAAATTGTGGTAAAATCCCCTTTGTAATGTGTAAATATTATTTTTCATTCCTTGTAATTTTTAATTCTTCTCCGGGGGATTTTCGCGTAATTCTTTTGTAAATTAAACTGGCATTAAATTTATTTCTTGTACCTAAATTGATCTGTTCATCATATCCTTGTCAAGTACCCATCTATATTTTTATGGTTAGGTTATTCAACAAGTATGAGTTTATATCATTATATGTACCATTCCAATATCATTTTAAACAATAAGTATACTATTCATTATGTTCATAAAAAATTTGACATGAACGCATGGTCCAAAACGAGTGTCTCAAAATCTTGCAAATATATTACATGATCTTAATATAGGCTTAGGATCAAAGATTGATTCGACCAAGACAGATCAATTTCCTTGATCTCGTGATCACATAACAACAAATGTAGACTAATATAATATATTTCAAAATTCACAACATAGAACATGACAACCATGATATACTAACTATGAAACATGCATGACTTAATGAAATAACCTTCCTGTAGCCATTCAAGGTTAATCATCTTCCTGTACCCGAAGCCGAATAACACAAGGATAGTCATGAACGCAGTTCATGCATCCTATCCGTCCTACAGCAAGTAGTTGTAACACTCCCACCAAGTCGAACGGTACCTATACGCCATGAACCCTGAAAGGAACGCCACTAGGATCCAGCTCGTGTAGTTCACAACCGCCGTTGGAGGCAACATCAACGTTGCCCCCAACAACATCGTAATATTTGTCATCCTTATCTGCTTCTTGCTTGGAAACATCTTCGTTGCTACACACTAGCACCGGCCCACCTGCTCCTCCAGCTCAAAACCAATTCACCTGCATTACTGTAAAGAATTGGGGGCATAATACGCATTTATAATCTTATCTAGTTAAGATTAGAAATAAAAATAAACTAACATCAATTAATAAATAAATATAAATTAAAATAGTAAGATAAGCATCTCCAACAATTATATATATATATAGTTGTTAGAGAGTGTGGTCGTGGGGCATGTCCATATGAGACCCCAAACGATGGAGGCAGTAAAGAAAGTGTGGTCGCGGGGGTTCTTTAAGTTTTTTTTTTTTTTTGGAAACTGATATGTATATTAAGAAAAAGAAAAAAAGAAGGTACAACTTAAGTATCAAACTACAAATACAAAGAAAATCAAGAGAAATTAATGCCTAGAATACTTGCCCAAACATTAGCGTAATAGCGTTAGCAGACTTCTTGGGCTAATTAGCAACAGAGTAACTTTTGACGTGAAGAATGATAGCACACTCAATAGCAGTGCATCTAGTGTTGCAACCTATGACAATAAATGTACCTCTCTGAGCGGTGAACATAGCTCGAGGTGGGATCTTCATGTAGTGACCTTAAAACACATGTTTGCAACCTGCCTCCCACGGTATATATATATACCCTATTAAGTATTCACTTACGATATTCAATCTTAGTTATTACATTCATCACCATATTCAATTTCATGATCATAAACTAATACTCCTTTCGTTTCTCAATATATGTCATTAGGGAGAAAATCACACATATTAAGAAAAATTAAAAGTAAAAAATATAGTATTTATTGATGTACTATAATTTAAAATTTTGTATGAAAACAATGATAAAATGTAGAGAATTGTATGGGAATAGAGGAAATAGTGTTTTGAAAATATAAATAAGAAATGAAAAAGTAGATAGAATTATATTTATAGAAAGTTGAAGTATTAATAACACTTATAATGTCAAATATTGTGAAATAAAATTTTAAAGCTCTAATGACAAGTATTGGGAAACAGAGAAAATATTATTATCAAATGAGAAAACACTTATCTTATTTGTGGTGGCATAAATGACACCAATAGAAAGGATGAAAGTGAAGGCAGCAGAACATGCAAGCAGGACTCCCCAGCATGGAAGCTGAGGCTCATCTTTGTACAACTCCACTCCAAAGATGACCAAAACCAAGGTCACCCCAATAGGGAAAGAAACCACCACGGCGGCACCGCCTTGTACGCCTTCATTACTTCAGTGTGGATGTCTCTTTTCTTATTTTGGCTCAACAATAAAACCATGAATGACAACTAATTTGTTTACGAGATTCAGAATCTTGTTCCTACATCTCCTCAAGAGATCAAATCCTCTATAACAAGTTTAAAGAAAAAAGAATATAAAAGATGAAATCAAATAATAAAAAACGAAAAGTCAAAGTGTAAACAAATAAAGAGAGAATAGAAGAGAAATTGAGAAGCAAGAAGATTTATGAAAGATCTTTCACACATAGTACGAGAAATTAAGAATTATCCTCGCGTTTCACGCTGAAGTGGAATTTAAGCACTCGAAAAACAACAATAGCAACGTCATATAACCATCTTCTCTCAGGATTTTTGAGCAAGTAGTTTGGTTAGCACCTTCGACTTATCTCCAAACACAACCATTGGAATTTTGGATTAATGACACCCGTTTAGTTTAACACAAACGAATCAAATATATATTTTATGACTCGATTTTGGCTCCATAATAATACAAACGGACCTATGTAATAAGGTGTTCATAGGTCATTGGGCCCGCCCAACATGTTTCAGATTGTATCATGTATCAATTAACATTAATAAAGACCGATTACAAATCATATTACATCAGTAAATATGAAACATCATCGCGAGCAACCTTTGACAATGATTAGCAATGATGTGATATCGTCAAATATGTGATGCTAGTCAAATGAAAAAGATATCAAAGATATCAGGGATTTCGTTGATGGGCCTCTTATTGGGCTTTTTTGTGGACACGGGATTGGATTTTACTTACTTGGAACTGCAACTTCTTACTAAAATCTTTAATTATTAATTGGCTGAATTTAGTTATGTACTTTTTATTTGTTAAGAAATATTTTTTTTAAATAAATATAGGAAAAAGGAAAAAAAAACAATATTCAACTTTTAATACCCAACTTCTCTGTTACCTGATTTCAATACCCAACGTTACATATTCAATTTCGCTTCGGTTACCCAACTTCGGTTACCCAATATTAGTTACCTGATTTTGATACTCAACGTTGCATATTCAACTTCACTCATTTACCAAACTTCGGTTACCCAATATTAGTTATCCGATTTCAATACCCAACGTTACATATCCAACTTCACTGATTTTGATACTCTCTGAATGAGAGTTTTAGAAACCCGCCCAAAAACACTAATCACTAGTGTTATGTAGCGTTCCAAACACTCGTTAAATTTCCAAACACTCGATAACACTCATAAATACCGAGTCAAAAGCCATGCCAAACACAACCTAAGTTTATTTTGTGTTTCTAATAAGTTATTTTTACGAGCTCTTCTTTCCAATTTTTTAATTGGGATGGACGGTTTTGTTTGTTTAGAAGATCGAGAATATGCGATTAAAATCTAATGAACTCGTGCATAAACGGGTTTTGTTTGTTCTGATTTTCATCCATATTTCATTTTATACAATATTTCGATATGATTGACGTGTCTAATCTATCAAATTTATTCTCATTATAAAAACAAAGATAAAAATATTTGATCATGGTTTGACTTGTTTGACTTGGAAAGTAAAGAAAAAAAACATAGTTTTGGCGTCCCCAAATGTCCAAACAAATTACTGATTAGCATGTAAATTATTTTTTTTTTAATAAAAAAATCAAAGAGTGAAGTCAAAGCGATTCCAAATCCAAATTGCAAGCTGACAAAAATCCATGACTTGCATTGGCATAAAACATGGCGCTTTGTCTCTCTCTTACTCTCCCTTCATTCAACTATCCATTCAACAAATTTCCACATTAAAGACACTATTTTAACCATTGATTAGTCAAATGATTAGTTAGGTTACAAGACTACTAAGTTATAACCACTAAACATATGCATATATTTAATGTATAGCGTTCAAGATATAAGTAAGTTTGTTGAGACTTGTTCAAATAGCAAACACTACATTAATGGACCTTGTGTCATAATTAATGTGTCCAGCTAGCTAGGTATGTATCATGACAAGGATGTATGGCAATTGGCAAATTAACATTCAACTACTCTATTCCCATTTAAAACCTTTTTTTAAAATTATTGTTTAGAATCTCTTCCTACGACGATAAACGAAAACCGGCATAAAACATGCAAGGAAATGTGTCGCCTTATTGTCTTGACGGCGTACATGAACTCACGAACACGTCTCAAATTATCCTATTAGCCGAGAAATCCTCTCTACTAGCACTCCCATGGTGTTAACCAAATGGGTTGGCTTAGCAATATATACTCGTTCAAACATTATTTGAACTAGGCTATTTAGGTCAGGCTAGTATTAAGACATTGAAATATATCACTTGCTTGCATTCAAAATTGTTCCAATTAATGAGAGTTGATACAACAAATTTCACTATTTTCGATTACTTGCATGCATTCAGCCGTAGAAAACAATTTTTGGGGTAGATAAATATATTACCGTGTCCGTACGTATGTATTGCAGTGATTTTATGTGGTAAAACTAAGCGTCAACATGATGTTAATTACTCATGGATCTATGGATTCATTATATAATAAATAAAAAATTGAGGAGTTGAGTAGAGACGAATTCATCAGATGTCTGCAACGACAACATCTGGAGACTGCAGCTGCCAGATATAACTAATTTAATCCTTCACATGCTTATGTTAGCTAGCTAATCACTATTTATGCATGCTAAAATTCATCATAACCACATGAAAATAAAATTTGAAAAATAATTTAGTTGCTCTGTATATTGGAAAATATTCATCCAATTAATATAGGACCAAAATACCCTCGGTTTTCTCCTCAAGACATCACCATCTCTCATCAAGAAAAATAATGGAGATTTATCAGAGTATTGCTGGAGAAAAACGTGGGTATTTTGGCTGCTAAATAGTACATAGACAAGGGCATAAATGTAAACAAAAAAGTAGTAAAATTTATCTGGTTGGAGAGTTAATTGTGGAGAGGATCTGGGCAGCTGGGCACTTTACGTTTGCTATCGGCTAATCCTGGCCGTCCATCGCCGGAATCAACAGAAGGTGAGTTGTACGGCGGAGATGTTGAGCCGCCACGGTAGTAGTTGTAACTGTTGAAGAACTCTTCACTTGTTTGAGGAAATAACCGAACTGCCCCTGAGTTTGTGAAGAAAAGCGGGAGAAGAACGACGACGAACAGGAAAGGGTAGAATCGAAATAATGATTTCTTGCTGGCGGCAATCAACATCGCGGCCGGAGAGCTAAGCGATGGCAGACATATGTTTATATATACGAATCAGCTTCCGCGGACGACGTCGTTTAGTTTCCTCTCTCTCTCTCTCTGTGATTGTGGTTGCGCTTGTGAGTGAGAGCCAAATGAATTCTTTCACTGATTATCATATATATATAGGCATTTATTTATTTTTTTTAAAAAAGTATTTGTATTCATTTTGTGACGTGTAGGTGATCTCATGGGCCTGTCCTGTATTTTACTGGTATTAACAATTTAAATTAATGTTAAAAAAATAGTGTAAGGAATGAAGAAGAGGGCACAGGGCAGCTAGTAAAACGCTGCACCGTTAATGTCGATTTCTATGGAAATTGCATATATTTTCGATTGGGAATGTGGGAAGGCGCCGCGAATCTCGCTAGCCATTGATTTATTCTCTATCCTTTGGCAGAATTCTTATATTGTTAGGTAAATTCTACCTCTTACTATTTTACAGAAGTTGCCAATTTTTCAAAACTTAGAATTTATTAAAGTTATTTTTATTGTTTGTGCTAACACGTATCCACAAGTGTTGCATAAGATTGATAGTTATGATTATCACGAGTTTTAACACTTTATTAACTCTGGTTTGAGTTTTGGTAACTTGTGTGAATTGATTATATATATGAACTTGAACCTTAAAATTTATGCCATCACATAAACTTAAAATATTTCGAGTGAAATTAATCAAGTTCAATTGTATATGATAAAGAATAGTTTGGGCTTGGATCGGGTTATGGCTGTGATTCCATGAACCTAAACAAAAAATCTAGCCGCAATGTACGGGTTAGACCGGCATATCCCGTGACTCCCGTCTATCTCAGACATTCAACACTGTGCATACTCACCTATAATTAGGGTTGTTTAACCGTCAAAGATCGGTCGGACCAACTTTTCTCTAAATTTTTTTTTAGAAATTTGGGCTTTTTTGATGGACCAGACGTGTGTATCCGGTGCATATATAGTCCAATAAGAGCTTTCTGGTACATATCCGATCTAAAATTCCTAACTAAAATTTAAACAGGTGTCGGGTTGTATATACTTGATTTTATTTCACATTTATTTTTGTGCATTAGAAAAATAATGTTTGTTAATTCAATGTAAAGTTGCAATTCAGTTATCGTTACAATACAAACTAGAGTGTTTGTTGTGTGTAACTGTATGGGTAGGGTTGTAATACGAGACAAGCTACTCGGACTCGGCTTGCATTGGACTCGTCAAAAGTTCGGCTCAAAATCGTTCATTTTTTAAGCAAACCGAAGATGAACACATTTTAAAACTCATATAAAATTTAGGCTCGAATCAAGCTCGGCTTGTTCGGGTAAAGCTCGGCTCGTTCAACTAAAATAACTCTATAAGATCATTATTTTAGCCAAGCTACTCGGCTCGTGATCGGTTCGTCAAAATCTCGGCTCGAGCTCGTTCACTTTCTAAATGAGACGAATATAAACACATTTTAAGGCTCGTATAAAATTTAAGCTCGGCTCGTTCGACTCTTATGACACCTCTATCTACGAGTTTATGTGTTGTGTGAAACTAAGAGAGCGAGACTATGAGAGGAGAGGATCAGAGGCTCTTGGATTCTAAGTTGAATTTATGAAGGTGAAACTTGGAGGTTTATGGTTGGTTGGGTTGAAGTGATAATACTTTCTTCTTCTTTTTTGAGAAAAAGTGATATTACTATTGCTTATAAGATGAATTTAAACTTTAATTAAAAACAATTACATAATTTTATTATAGCACGTGGGGTTAGTCTACCGGCTAGAATAGTAAATCAAATCCGTTATGTTATTATACGGGCATGATTCATTTGAGCCAAAATGGTTATTTATACTCGTGATTTTCTTTTTATTCGGACGAATCAGTTCAAAATGGTATGGTTCTAATAAAGATAGCTTGAACCCTAAAATCCGTGTATTATCGATTCAAAATTGATTGAAATTTACTCGTGACAAGGTAGTCATGGAGGTAGAATTTTGCAAACATAAGAATTAGTTTCCTTAATGGATGGGTTGGTGTATTAGGTGGGGGGTAATGATTAATGACAGAGGATGTCTTAGTTTCATGCTGGCATGGGATTGGCATCTTCTCCTTGTTTGAATATGTGAGTTTATAGCCTCATTATCATACAAAGAAAGATAGGGTTCGAAATTAACGTTTTGTATGATTATTCATATTCTATAACTATTTTTATTTATTAGAGAACAAATTTATAACATTGTAGGACATGTAAAACTATGTTTTGCTTGGGACAGTTCAGACAAGAAGAATACCTACCCACAAAAAGACTATTTAGGTGTTTGAAGTGACAACCATTGTAAATTTATAATCCATCAATCATCAACAGGCTTCACTTTTTGATACTATAGACTACAAATGTAGTGTTGAGTAATTTATACAACTAACACTTGTTACTTGTATTGCTTCTTTGCTCGCTCGTGGGTCCGTTTGGAAGATATGTTTTATGAAACTTATCAAACTTATATAAAAAAATAAAAGAAAAATAATAATAAGCTAGAAAATGGACGTTTTCTTACATATCTTATAGTAATGGAAAGAAAAATGTTGTGTTTGTCAACTGAATCATACTACTTTTCCTTAAATTAAGGTCTCTTTGCTTTTAGAATTTCTTAAAGTAGATTTTAAAAGCAAAAACTTACACAAATTATGATATCTTATATTCTTTTCATTTTATAAACTCCATAAGTTTATGGAGCTTACGGTCGTTAGTAAATGACATATTACAAATATAACTCTACAAAAGTTAATATTAAATAAAAAAGTAATATTTTTTAAGTAATTTTACATATACACCAACTACAATAAACTTTATTCTTCCAAACATTAAACTTATATAAAATATTAAAAAAATCATTCAATCACTAAATTTGAGCTTCCAATAAGCTTTAGTTTAAGCTTCAAATATAATAAGCTTAAGGTTTCCAAACAGACCCTTATGAGTTGTAATATTAATGACGTTGCCCTTCCGCACGTCTCGTGCCCATCTCTCTACCCCCAGGCCCCAGCCTTCAACAAAATTTAATAACGTGCTTTTATTTTCTTTCCCAACCCCCAACTTCATTGTGACATTCATTTTGAAAATTTATACAGAACCAGACCAACCATTTAGTTGTGTAATGTGTGATACCTGCTACAGCTTATACCTTACAAAACGATTGTAATTGTAAATAATATAAAAAGTAAATCACATTCATAGACTCATAGTACAATAGACAACAGTTGTAGCACAAACAACTTCTATCTTGACAAAAATCATTATATGATAGCAATTGTAGAACAAAAAATACATACTAATTTGCTATGCATATTATATGGTATGACACTCATTTTCCATACGAAAATCTACTCCACACCCATAAAGAAACCATTGAATGATTCAAGCGTACCCGGTCATCCCCACGGTTGAGCTTGTGCGGTTTGTTTTGTGAGCTGGTGGTGAGCTAGTAGCCTTGGCGAAGTACATGTAGTAGTATATATTGAGGATCATATTCGCAACTACAAAGACTGCTCCCGCAATAAATATACCTTTTCGTAAAGTCTCACAGGAGAGGTTTTGAGCAAGGATCATGTGACGGTAACGGGTGTGGTATGCGTTTTTTGTTGCACCTGCAATTAGACATGCCTCTGCAACTAGGAAAGTTGCCCTGTACATACATAACCATACATTATAATTTTTACCCAGACAAAAACTTCTGCAGCAAATTATCTCATCAGGAAATGAGCCACAAGGCAATATTTTAGAACATGAAAATAATTAATGTTAGGATGAAATTGGGTAAGTAGTCTATCGTGTCGAATTTGTTTTAGCAATTGTCCCCCATAAATAAATTTTAAACAAAATATCTTCCTTCAGGAACTTTTAATTATTGATTTCTCTTTTCATCTGAGTAAAAAGGGGCTAAACCATAATAAGTAGTAGTGGACAGTACATCCAATTTTCTCTTAATTCTAAGATGAGGAGCTAATGACCAAAAGAAGATTTAATGAACTTTATAACATATCTGGCAATGGTTTCAAGTGGCACTATCATGAAGTCGCAAAATAATGTAACATATTAAAGTTCTGCTATTTAGCAGGAAAAGGCACATCCATTTCTGAAGATGACAGGAAGAATAAGTCAAATGATTGCATAGCCAATCAAGAAAGTCTCAATTAAAGAAGGTAAAAGATATAATTCAATAGTTTAAGTTGTAAATCGATATAAGGAGCATCAAGTGTAGATTTTTAAGACAAATGAAGACTCACCATGATGAGAAGAAGTAAATAATAGTCCATGCTCGCTCACTGCCAGGCACCAATGGTCTCCCAAAACACATGCACTTAGTCACAGTCATTAAAAGTGATTGACCTGAAAGGAGAAACAAGAAACCACCAACACCGTAGCCAGTTGCAACATCCGATCCATAAGTGCAGTATGTTGAGTTAGATGCTTCATCAAAAATAACATTACCCTGCCAGAAAGGATGAAAAAACAACAATGGTCAGTCAGTCCACTACAAGAATTACCAAAGACTCGAGGATGAAATCCAGTATTATTTCACAAATCCACAAAACAGAATAATAGATAGCACTACCACTCGACTACCGCTAGATGAAAAATCCAATCATCCTAGTATGATCTCATGTTTTTTTATCTGACAGCTACTAACACAAAAAAAATAGCAAAACGCTTTCCTGTTTCCAATTTACCATATGGATAAGAGGAATCAACATATAACTAGACTAAATATAGACACAAGTACAGAAGAAATCTTCAATAATTGTATTCGTCCGACTAGCATGAAAGTGCCATAAAAAACAAACTAAAAGGAAATCAAGAAAATGTCTCATGTAGTCATGCTATCATACACACAGAGAGAATTAGTGGCCTCGGCTGCAACACTATACTGGAGGGTTTGCAGCTATGAATCACTAAACTAGACACTTTTCTATCTATTATATTAATTCTTGCCACATGCTTCTAAGCAGACTCATTTTTGTAACAGGTAAGACAGCTAAAATGATTACAAAAAATCCAATGCAGACAATTATATATTTAAGAACAGTAACGAGTATAAGCTCCTATCTGGATATCTCTGATACACTCATGCACTTAGCTAGAGCAATTTCTGGTTTCACTTCCAGCTGTTGACTGTTGTTTTGAGCAATGTCGGTCACGTTGCTACAAATATAGCCCCATAAAATCTATATGTCGGCTTAAAGAGCATCCATTAGAAACGATCTGGAACCTAGCAGCTACAATTGAAGCCCTAATTTAGAAGCAGAAGCAAGTAACTTTGCCATATTTGGCCTCCATATATTTCGCATTCACATTGAAGACGTGTTCTACTTGATCAAACAACTAAGAAAACAAGTCTAACTTGCTTTGAGACTCGAAAATCGATGACAGCCCTATCGAACTTCATATATCCAACATTTCCCCAATTTTAAAACCTTGCTAGTGAAATTATAGTAATTAAAGACTCGAACCGACAAAGAATAAGCAAAATAAGGCTGAGCAGAAACTTAAGATTTGAAGCAAATGTGAGGAAATTAGAAGTAAGAGAGATACACGGCTGCGACGGCGCTCGGCGGCGATGGAGAATCCAAAAGCGACCAAGCAGAGAGCGACGACAAGAAGGAAGACCAAAGTGGAACCTCTTCCTTCTCTCATCTTCTGCGTCGATCTTCCTACACAAAGTACGCACAAGAAGAAGAATAAGAAGAGGCAAATCTTAACCTTCTCCCTCAATCTTCAGATGGAGACACCAAACGAGGGAAGCTAACTGTGAAGAGTTCCAGTGGGCACCTCGAGTGTTGTGCCCACACTAAAAGAAGTAAAAGGCAGCCAAGCCTCTTTTCTTTTGGAAAAATTAAAAAGTTAAATCTCCTTTAATAGCGCGTGGGAATGACGCAACTGGAAATGGCGCGTTACCGATGCTTCAATGGTTGACGGCTTTGATGGTGAAGGAACTGCAGGTGTCACGTGTTTGGTGTTGAAAGTACAGGCCGAACTCAAACGGCCCAACTTATTTGGGCTTTCAGGACAAAACTATTAAAAATAGGCCCAATGCCTATTTCTTTTGTACTTTTCTTAAGGTAAGCTTTACGGATTGTTTTGTTCGGTAACACGAAAATTTTAAAACTCGAAATAAATCATCAACTTTAAACTTTAAGGTATGATCGTGTTTTTTAGTACAAGTTAAATTCTGGTGATATATTTTGATTTTTTTTTTTTTTGCTTTTGTAGAGCACGAAAGTTGTGAGTTAATATTTTTTATTTTTCTTATTTATCACCTATTATTATTGATATTTTTAATTAAATAAAATATTAATTTTATTTTGTTCAAGTTAGTTGTTTTCATTTCATTTTCTTCAACATAACCGTTTTCATTCCACCTTCTAGCTAAACGGAGACTAAGAGCCCGTTTAATTTTAACTCCACAACAAAAACGAATATAATTCATACATATATTTTTTTCATGATTTTTTTGAAGCATTCATTGTGGTTTGAAGTAATTGGAGTAGAAGTTTATAACCCGTAAAAAAATAAAATGGTTACATTAAACCACAAAAAATAATTCCAAAAAAAATGAATGAGGTAGGAATATACGATTCATTCATATTCTATTTTCGTTTTCGGAGTTACAGTCAAACGGGACTGAACGGGACTAAATTGCTATGATTTATTTACTCTTTATCATGTTAATATATTGTCTTGCAAACTAGAGAATTATCACCCTCGTCATAAATCTTTTATCCACATATCATTTTTGATCAACTCAATCACTTGTATTTTTCTGAAAACCCGTTTATTTCTCTAACTCTCGATTGATTTTGTATTGACTTGAATAACACTAGTGAATTTGACTAGTGAAAATGTCGTCTATACTTGTGTAGGAATTTGGGTGCACGCAGTTACAATTTGACCAAATTAAGATAGTACGAAATATGCATTCGAAAACGATTCTTCGTCTATGGATAATAAACTAATATCCTCAGAAAATGTAACTAATAAGTAATAATATATATTTGACAATCATATAAACCTAATATCTTTACAACACAATGCTTTAAAATTATAAAATAATTAAATTCAATAGAATAGCATACATACATATAAGAAATACAAGAAAAATACTTTAAAAAATCATTAAAATGAAATTAAATGACCTAAAATTATAAGATAATATTTAAACAATAACCCCTTGCTAAAGAATATATTTACATCCTTATAAAAAAACAAAACAAATATATTTACATATTATTAACTCATTAGTCTCTTAAATATAAGTTATTTTAAAATTAAGTTATTTATGGGTTTAATTTATATTTATTGTGGATTAGGTTGATATCTAGCAAGCTGTTCATTTCATGACTCATGACTTGCAGCACTCCGAACTGAATAAATCTCCTTCATCAGATATATATATATATATATATATATATATATATATATATATATATATATATATATATATATGTTAATTTCAGAGATCGTCGATGGAGATTTAATCATGTACAATAAAATTCAAAATTGCAATTGTAAACATAAAAACGAGAAATTATATATATATGTTGACAAGTTTGGGTACATGGATATCCGAATATGCATTGAGAGGCAATTCGAAACCGAAACAAAACCCGTCTTTGTGATCGGTGGTCTGAGGACCGATCAGGGAGGAAGAAGAGGTTGAGTCCTGAAACTCCAGATGTCGTCATAGCCATCCCATACGTCACTATAGAGAGCCGTGATGTAAGCCTCCCCCATGGATCCCACGTCACAGGTCGGATACCACTCCGCTCCCCACCACATTTGCTCCTCCACCGGCCGCGTCCACGAACACTCCACATCCGCTGTCTTCTTATCCTCGATCGCCGCCGCAGCCACTGCCACCTTTCCCGGTGGGTCTTGACTACGATCCGTTTCTCCGGCCTGCTTATTCGCCACGTCATCACTATTACTCGTACTATTGCTCTTCCTCTTCTTCATTTTAATGTAATTTTATATAATCCTAATTATCGAGTTTCATTGAGAGATATATATAGAGAGAGAGCAGCCTCTTGGGAACAAACTGCGATTGGTCTCCCGTACGTCTCTATCGATTTGTGCTGGGATCGAAAGCTACGGCATTTATGTTCATCCGATTGACGATTTTACCCTTGGCTGTTTGGAACTGCACGTGACTTGGCTGAGAGTCGACTTGAGGGGTAATTTCGTCCCTACGCAAATAGAGGAAGTTGAAATTTGTCAAGTAGCTGAATCTTGAAATTGAACGGATGTTCACGACTCCTTCCGGTTGCGGCAACTTCCAATTTGTCAACTAGTTATATGTACTACTTCAAAAAGTTAATGTTAGTGTTATTTACATTAAATTGTCCATTTTGCATAAACCAAATCGAACGTCACTTAATATACATACGGTTGAGCAATTTGCGTTAAATTAAGCGTATATATAGTGGGTTGAAATAATTTAATTGTGATTATAAAAAATAGTAGAGATGATTTACAATTGTTTAAAATAGGTTATTTGATTTGTAATATAAGTGGGTCCATTTGAAAATTCGTAACTCACAATTCGAGATGAGTACGTAATGTCCGGTGTCGTGAGTCACGTGTGATGTGTCACGTGTTGCTGTAAACACTACCCAATAAAAAAAATTATATATTTTTTTTAATGTATGTTACATTTATAATACAAACTTTGTTTAGGCTTTTTGTAAAAAATTAACATCTATGAAAAAAATAGCGTGCCTGATTTAAACACCACGCATATAATTATGAACAAAATAAATATTCTTACAAGGATAGTTATGTTTGTTTTATGGAAATGAGAATATAGAATAATAGACTTTAATTTGGCTATTTTATGGTAATTAAGATTATTGAAGTTGCATTTGGTTTGAGTCGGCAGGAATATTTGAGTTGGAGCAGTGCAGATTGTGCGGGGATTGGTTTAATTTCACAGACCCATCTATCTTTTATTCCTTTATTATTTTAATTTCTTTATTCTGTATTGTTTTTGTAAATCAATTTTTCAATATATACTTTCAGAAAAAGAGCATGATAGACAAAGACCAATGGCCCCACGTCATACTCTTCTTCCCTTCATTATCAGTATCTCACGTCGGCAGGGCCGCTGGATCCCACTGAGCGGAGTGACCACAACTAGAGGTGTCAAATTTGTTTGGGTCATATTGAATCGGGTAGAATTTGTGTGTCGTGGGTCGTTTTAACCGGCTATTGGATTGGGCTGATTCGTGTTTCCAACGAATTTCGGGTACTTGATGAGCTAATTCAGATGAGAGAGGTCTCAAATATACTTCTTCTTTCTTTTTTTTATTGGGTCAAATAACATAGTAGGTTTTTCGGCTTGGGTCGATTTGGATAAATGTTGAATTCTATTATGCATGAGTCAGATTTTTCTTAAGAAATAAGATATTTTATAAAAGAAAATTAACTTTAAGGGTCCATTTGGTTTAAACTCCGGAAACGGAAACGGAATGAAAAACGAATATAGTTCATACGTACACCCATATTCATGAAGTTGTTGGGAATCATTCCTTGTGGTTTGAACTAATTGTAGTAAAATTTGATTAGTTTTAATACCTTATAGGGTAACAAAGTAGGGAGAAACAAGTGCATTTTGCATGAAACCAACCGGAATGATTCCACGAACAAGGTACATATGTGGACTAGATTCGTTTTCTTTCCGTTTTCGTTTCCGGGTTTACAACCAAACGGGGTAATTTTATTTCACTTTGCAACATAAAAAAAAAAGTACAATTACCAATAACTCTTTTTGCATTTAAATATTTAAATCACCAACTTCTTCCAAAACATCAACTTTCTTTCTTAAGAAAATATTAAACGAAAGAAATAAAATGCTAAATTAATATTTTATAGCAGAATTTATAATATTTTTTTAAAATGAGTATTTCTTTTAATATCTTTAACCAATCCTTACATCTACGACTTACACATATAACAAATATAAACTAGACATGACAATAGATGAACTATATGTGTCATTGACAATGCATCTATAATCATATACATTTCTCGTATTGATTTAATTTAACTAATACGGATGTTTTTTTTTAAATCATTAATTCAAACTATGACTAATGATCGAGATTAGCCCCAATTATTTTACAATTATATACATAGACTATCTGATTCCTTCTTAAATTATTTTTTATAAAATTAAAGATTAATAATAATTACGTTTTACTATGAAATAATATCTATTACCGAGATATCTTATAATAGTTCCCTAGATTGTATGATAAATGTATAGTTTATTGATTTTTTCTATTACTACATTAATCTAATTGTCCTATGGTCATACTAGCACCCAATATCCATAGTATAAGCAATACTCCGTACATATTCAGGGACAGATCTAGGATTGAAATTTTGGGTAGGTTAAATTTATCTTAGGTAGACCTAGGCAAACGCGGACAAGCCCGTTCGGCCCGCACGCAAAAACGGACGAGTGTGGCGAATAAGGTAGGTTTGTTCTGCCCGCTAAGTCTGACCTGCCATGTAACACCCCAAATTTCAAAAACAGATGTTATAAGCTAGGACCTCACAATGAGTTCCGATCCTAACTTGATAACAATTTCACTTAATCTTACAACAAGGTACAAATGTAAATAAAACAAATAGGAAAGTCTTAGAAATGATAACGACATGAATGCATAAAATGAGGCAGCCGTGTAAGACATAATTACTAATTTTCTAAATGATGTTAGTCACTATACATGCATGCATAATTGGAAAGACAACACAGTCTATATGAGTATGTGAACTCGGCTAACCACCTGCTCCAGATCACTCTACAACTTCCTTAACCTACCAGAAATCTAACATTATAACGGTAAAACCGTTAGCTAGCAATCTTAGGTATGAGATAGTACTATAATAGCAAAAACACACATCAAAGCGTAGTTTAAACAAGACACCATGCTCACACTCAAACAGTATTATTATCTATTTAGGTGATTCAGTTCATTCTAACTGTTCAACTTATTGTGTGGCACGAGGGTCTCCCGACCCTCGCATCTGTCCCCGATACCAACAGGAGTGGTTCGATGCATCTCGTCGTATACACTGTATGGGCTAGTCGCGGAGAGTCTCCTAATCGCGGATCAACGTTGAACAGTGATGTCACAACCCGTTATACATACACTTGGGTCTAATAATAGTAACGTCGTCATAATCAAGTTATGATTATAAATCACCCAACACACGCCAACATAATAATACACACCGATACGAGAAAAATTAGTTATGTACCATAAGGCTTACCTGAACTCATCGATAATTGGTCATCACACGACAATCTCTACACGTGCATACAATATCAAAAACCTAAACAACGGTGCACACACCTGTCAATATTTTTATCGGCTTACGGATACACTCACCAGACTCTCCTAGCACTTCTAGGATTGAAAATCCCTTATCGAACTTTCTAAGGGTTTACTTAACTTTCTAGCGACCTAAAAATCATATCCTCACATTTCTAAAATCATCTAACATGCTTATCTAAAACTATGCCTCTTACGATTGGACTTTTAAGATGTGAATAATCCCAATATGTGATATATCTCCTGTTGTATAATAGGAACGAAGAACCTAACTCGTTTCTCAAAAATTCGAACAAGTTAAGCCATGATGTTTCCAAACTTTAAAACAAACCCTTAATTATTTTCCGACTATTTTCATGCCAACATAAATTCTCTATCTCTTAATAATAACTAAGAATTCCTACAATCCAAAGGTATCCTTCACTTAAATAAATCAGTTACACAAAGCAACCTATCTCATATTGGGGAGAAGTGTCCTCGATCAAACTCGAAATTTCTTAAGAGAACAAAGAGAAATCGTTTTGATTCGACTATCCATATCAAGTTCCATTTACATGAGACAAGTCTCCGTCTATCACATCGTATGGAGTGGAAGAAAAAAGGCCAAATACATAGGTGACGGTGCGGTCTTCAAAGCAATAAGTTCCATTTGTTAACTAATATTATAAATTCACAATCTAAAACAATATATCCTAAAATTAAATTTGGGTACTTGTTTTTTTTTTTTTTTTGGTAGTATTTTTGGGTACTCGTTGAAATTATCCTTATTGGTCACATACTAAACTTCCAACAAATTATGGGACTGCTCGTCTGATGTGGTCCACTGTACGAAGGAGGAAGTTCTGCTCGTGTATGCTGCTACAGACTGGCTTTTGTCATGCTCGTGCCTAAGAGGAGAGGAGTTGTTGACTCAGACTCGACGAAGGATGCGTTCGCAAAGGTCAAGGGAGGGAGTTGTGGTTTGTTCAGCTCTACACAGGATCGAGAATAGGTAAATAACCATTGCTTGCTTCCTCAAATCGAAGAGGGAAGGGGAAGATCTAGCTTCACTCACTCACCCAGTGGAGGAGGAGAAAAAATTCTCTGTTATTTGCCATGGATGTCGAAGGAGATGAGAGAGGCCGTTGCGTGCAGGGAGGAAGCTCTCTAAGGGGTTGTTGGCTAGAAGAATATAGGTGAGTTGTTTGTATTGAAGTGTGGAGGAGCATCGTGTTGGTTAGAATAAGACAGGTGGTGCGCATGGTCCCCCTCTAAGGACCTTGATTGTTTTGTAGTATAGTGTACATGAGTAGCCGTGAGGAGCAATGACAAGAGGGATCGAGGTGGGTAGGCAAGCTTCCTAATGGATAGCTAGCTAGGAACAAAGAAAGGGGTAGGAAATGGGTATAGATTAGGGTAGTTTAAGGTGTTGTTTGGCTAAATAGGTAATCTTACCCACATGGAAACAAGTGAAAATAGGAGAAAAGTGGCTCATGTACATAAAATAACAAATAAGATCGGAAAAAGGGAATCGAAAGTTGCAACCAAGTGGTCGACTTAGAAACGCTTCAAGAATGAAAGATGCTAAGTACCCTCAATCGAGGCACCCGTGCAACTCCGATCGAGTCACCTTGATAACATAGATCGAGTGAAAATTCCCGTAGCTTTTAACTCAGTCGAGTCAAAACAAAGAAACAGAGAAATGTAAAAACAAGTATGAAAATGACTAGGGGTTGAGATTAATTATCCCAATCATTGCTAATGCAGAAATTATACACCTTATAATGCCAAAAAGTGAGAAGTATTTGCTCAAGTAATCACGTGAATGATACTAAATGGTTATATGCAAGTGATAGATGAATGCAAGCCAAAACATACTAGTCAATCCAACATAGTACCTCACGTGGTGTTTGCTATTGGTAAAATGCTAGTCAACTACGGTCTCAAACTAGTGGCCAATACAAAATAATCAAACCTCACATGGTGTTTGCTATTGGTATAATTGAAATATCAATCCTATCAATATAGGCATCTACAAAAATACATCACTAGATTATGAAATTGTTTATGTCTCATTCATACTAGCCGGTCAATTATCAACATAAAGGATTGTGCATAAAAGCTAAACAAAGTACATAAAGGAACCATATAAGCAAGCTTAGCATCCGACTTTCAAATTAGTCTAAGCATGAATCCTAGTGTCCTAATCGGTTTTAACTTCCTATATGCTTATTATCATGTTTTGATACTCACATAAATTCTAGGCATTATAATGATACAAATCTACACAGCTTTGGATTGGGATTTTCACCCCAATCCCTAGTATGGAACTACTCACTCATGTTGAGTGAGGCAAACACAACAATCACACAAACAATCAAGGAATTCATGAGATCGAGAGAGAGAGAGAAAGAGAGAGAGAGAGAACTAAAAGTGATTTAGAATTACCAAAGTACAAAGGAAAGTAGCAATCTAGCTCAAAATGACTCAACTCGGAAAAATCTCCTTACAACTCGTACGGACTCGTAACTAACTCGGTCAACTCGACCCTAAACTATGGACACTCGGCTCCGAAAATGAGAGAAATAAGAGAGAATTGTGTTGTGGTGAATTAGAATTTGATCTATGAAACTATGCTCCCTTTATATAGGTTGAGAAGGTGTAGAAATTGGCACGGATCGACCCCGGGCTTGGCAAGGATTGCCAACATCAACACCAAGATTCCCTTGTAACCGTCGTCACGTGGCGAGTTGGTTACAAACGCATGCAACAAGTTGGCTCATATTTGTCTCAATCCACGTTGAAAAATAGGTCGGTGACACTATTGTCTTTATGAGTCGAGTGGGTTGACTGACTCGACCGCCACTTGAGCGACGCATGACATGTCTTTCACCTTGGTTCGATGTCTTCGTCCTGGGAGAGCCTAAGTCTTTGAGTCCGAGTCGCTTCCTCCTTCTTTGTGCGAGTGAAGGGGAACCGTGAGTAAGTTTGCACGTGTGACTCGACCTCTGAGACTTGCATCTCTGGATGATCTTTTGGCCATTTCTTCTTCCCGTTTAATGCGCCGGAGCTTCTTCTTTCTTTGCTCCTATTGACGACGAGGCAAGGGTTGCTTTCTTGAGTCCTTTTGTGTTCATTGATGCTCCTTTTGGCCTAAAATCACCTAAGCACAAGAGACAAATGGGAGTAGACATTCTTTGATGTAAATAAGCTCTAGCAAATATGTAAATGCCTAAACCCATGCAATTCTACCTAAAAACACAAGAAAACAATTATACAAAAGATAGCATAAAAACAAGCTATCACCTCTAACAAGTATAGAATAATCAAAAGATACAACAATGATTAATTAATTATCAAAGTTTTTTTTTGGTAGGAAGGAGAGTTAGTGGTCTCCGGGACATTTAGTCACACTTTATCAACAAAAAAAGAGGTTAAATAGTCACCAAACGGGATATCCCAACCCCTAACATCATTAGCAATAATATACACTACACCATCGAGAGAGTCAAGCAATACATAAAAACCAAAGTTAAAGTTCCTTGCAATAAGCCAAAACAAATCTTCTTCTTTTTTCTTTCAATCAAAATCTTTTTTACTAAAATATTTATGCAATGATAACTATTTATAAAAATATTTAGGTTGTTAATGATAAATTGATAATAAATAAGATTAATTTATTATGAGAGTAATCATTTCATTTATAAAAAAGTCTATCTTTTTTTTTTTTATCAAATCTTACTTACTAACTAATAGGCTTAATTAATAAATAATCTTATCCCTTAATTTTAAACGAATGGTACAAGATTTAATCAAATTTATGATGAAGTAGATTCTCTTACTTCGTGATAAGCAAACCCTTAAAGGATTTATTAGATGAATGATACAAGATTTAATTAAATTTATGGTAAAGTTAATTCTCTTACTTCATGGGAGGAAAAACCGTGAAGTCAAATGCCTATGAGCTACACAAACTTAATTTTGAATTCATAATCAATTTACACAATCTATGCGATCTTTATGAGAAACTAAAAAGGATACGATTTCATCTTCTTTTTAACTCATTCTAACTTCTAAGCAATTATAGAAAATAAAATTAAATATTTTATGTATCTTCCATATTTAACTTATCATGCTAAATATTTATGAGAATAATGAGTTAATAAAACCCTTTTTGTATTGTTGATACCAACTAGGCCTTAGTCATTTTACATTTATTTTTAACTTTAAAATCAAGGGTATAAAGGAAATTTTAGAGATAAGTTAAAATAAAACCCTATAAATAGGATTTATCTAGGTTCGAGTTCCGGTTCAAGGTCGGCTTGGTTTCCGGTTTGGTTGAGTTTAGGGTTTTCTTTTAGGTTGGGTTTACCTTGCAATTATCAATTTGTCCTTCTATTTTATCTTTATAGATAAATAAAATGAACATAGTTTGTCCATTGATAATAGAATGAGCCCGTTTAGCGCTCTTCTTTACAAAAAAGGCTCACTTCCCCATTTATCCAATATTTATTGCCTCAAAAATACTTCAGTACTTATATACCTAATAAATAAATAAAATATTTTACTTAGATTAATTTAAAATAACACACTTACTCTAAATTTCATAAAACTATATATATCTAATAAATAAAATATTTTACTTAGATTAATTTAAAATAACACACTTACTCTAAATTTCATAAAACTAAAAGACACCGTCCAAACTCCAAAGTTCCCTTCCTTAAATGGTCTATTTCTCTACATATAAATAGAAGAAAATATGTTTTTCTTTTCTCATGTCTTTAATCTTTACCTTGTAATTTTTATTTTTTTTTACTATTTCTTCCCTAATTGCCTGTTTCATAACAAGTTTCGAATAAACGTGCCCTTTGTTATTTGTATCATTGTATGTGAATACTGGTAAAAGATATCCACCGATACACCTTAATCAACTGTGCATATTTGCTATAAAACCACGGTCTAAAACACATTTATTAACCCTTTTGCTCTTTGAGGGATATACTTGTATTTACAAATTTCAAAGTAACATATGTGATACGAGTACAGCACATCCAAACAAAGATATTTCCCTTAACCCATTTTCATACCACATATTCACACAATTCTCTGCAGAACTCAAGAGTACATAACCTCACCTTCAATCTGAAACAAGGAAATATAACCTAATCTCATTTCTCTGATCTCAATTTCAACTTTTATTTACTACAGCAGATTACAGATTCTCGCTTCCAACCTATTTACATTGTCAAAAGCACAGATTCTCCTTTTCACTTACCTACTCATCAATTCCAAAAATAATACTCATCTTAACATTTCCTTCTGCACTATATGTAATCTCAACTTTACTCTGTTTAAACTGAAATAAGACCGTTTCGTTACCAGGGTTAAGCCAAGGCAGGGATTCTGCAGTTCCTGCTATGATCCCTGTCGAGGCAATCGAACCCCTCAACTCTAACTGCTGGATTGTTACCAAAATTTGCCCTAACACAACCACCCTTCCTTGCTTGATTAGAAGTCGGTGACATGGGCGGGGAAGAGGGCAGACCGAATCGAGCATCCTGAATCAATGGGTTAGAGACTCTGCTAGGCGGCGACCCACAAAAAAACGCGGACGACAATCCTACTTGTGTGGAGTTGTTGTTAGTGTCAGATCTCTCATATCCATGTCCACCCTGTATCAGTCAGTGCAGATGAACAAATTGATTCAGGCGATCACTTTATGATGCAAAGGTGAAAGATTAGATACTCAAATGACATTATACAGCTGATAATTATGTATAATTTCAGTATCTTTTGGATGTAAGAATGTCAACTGATACTAAAGGAATTGTTGCTTGGAAAAAATGTCACTTTCCTTGCTTCAGAGCCACTCAATTTGTGATGACAACATCCACATATCATAAAGTCCACTGAAATGATCCCATATGATGTGTAGCTTAGCTTTCTTTTGTTTTCTTTCCTATGGAGGAACACGATTCCTACTCACTTTTTAAAGTATTACACATTTAGCCATCTTTCTTTTGTGTTGTTTGAGTATTGGACAATTAGCATCCATTTCCGCCATGTAATAATAGTAAGTGTCTCCATTGGACAACATATTAGGATTAAGAGTAATTTCAAAACTGAACAATTATCAACTACTACACTAATCAAACTATCTTTCAATCAGACAGCTGAAAAACTTGTAAGAATTGATTTTCCAGAATTAGCGAAAAGAGGATACCTTAGAGAGAATGATGTCCAGAAGCTCATACCCTGCTTGCGAATCCGAAAGCACACCTTGATGGCTATCAAACACAAACAGAACAAATTCAACATTCAAACCTCGGATCTTCAAAATCAAAATTGAAGGAAAGCTAAAAGGAAATTGATCTAGAACTAGTAATATTACCTCAAGTGCCGGCGTAGAGGACTTGGAGGATCGTTAATGGTGCCGTTGAAGAGGCCAGCCCTCCGTGGCTTCGGACATACAACAACTTCACAAGATCTGACGACACCGTTTTGCTGAATCGCACAGTAATTCATTTTTTTGGCAGATCAGATAGATCTTTCTATGTACACAAAGTTAGTAGCGCCTGCACAGCGAAACAATTAGGAGGACAAAATTAGGGGCTAAATAAAAGAAATCACCAAATTCAACGTCTCATCCACTTTATTAAGCAATGTGAAAGCTCGGATTGCGGAGATCTGGTCGAATTCGAATTTGAAACAATTTTTTAATGATAAATTAAGCAGGAAAAGGAAGCTGAAAGAAAGCGAAATATACAGAAACGCCAGATCTAAACAAAATTGGAAAAAAAAAATCTGGAAAACTGAGAAGGATTAAGATCCAAATATGAAATGACAATTAAGGAGATTAGAGGAGGAAAAAGAGGGAAGAGCTTTTTACCTAAGCGTGGTGGAAGCCTGGAAGGTCCCCAGCTATGGAGGAAACAATGAAATTGGTGGTGAAGTGAGGAGAATTGAGAGAAGAGAAGGGCAAGTGGGAATATTGTTTTGTTTTATAGACGGCCAAACCTAATTCTGATTTGAAAATACTGAAAATGAAAATAATCTTTTTAAAAAGGAAAAATTATCAATATCGAAGAAATTAGTAAACGAGACAACGGAATTGATTTTAAATATAATTTAGTTTAAAGTATAGATATAGAGATCCGCAAGGCTGTCAAACCTCACTCTCTACTTCTCCACGACTCTGCGTCTCTGCCTGTCCTTTATATAAATAAATAAATAAAGTATACTAAAGTAAATGTAATATTATTTTATGAATAATTTACTTTCGTTTTATTTACATGTCATGTAATATTATTGATTCTTTTAAAAACAAAATATTAAAAAAAAAATATTTAAATAAGATTTTATTGTTGTCGTAATTACGACTTCATTAGGTTTTATTTCAATTGTATTCTAATTTCTGTAACTATTATATCAAACGAACAACCTTATTTCTCGCTATATACACTATACTGCATACACAATCACCAAAGTTTATAAAATAAGTGATTGTAATAGATTAACACTAAATGGTACGAGAATAAAACTAGTTTAACATAAAAGAATGTTTAAATTTGCACATAAACTGTCGATTTAATAAGATATTTTTAATTTAAAATAATCGGCACTCTTTATATTTATAAATAATTTATTTTATAATTTTAATATTTTTATTATACTTATCATTTTAAAATTTTAAATATTTACAAATATAAATTACTCTATTTGTTTACTTTCATAAAAATTAAAATAACAATTAATTCAAATAGAAAAAGGTGACACGTGACCATATACTTTAAATAATTCGCATTTGTGGGTAGATCGAGAGCTTCACAAGCATAGCGATCGGTGACATGACTTGTTCATTCATAAGCTTAATTTTAAGTGTGGTTTCTAAAAAGTGTGGTTGTATTGATATGACTTATTTTTATGGTATAGAACTTATTTAGATAGACAAAATTAATACGAAAGGCACAAGTTTATCAAAAAATAAACTAATTATATCTTAATATATAGATAAAAAAAATTTATAAAAAAAACTTGTCAAATATAAATTTTTGCTAACCAAATATGGCATTCATATCCTTGGGTTGGGGAATAGTTGTTTGGCTTCTTCAAACGAGACGATGCGATATTCAAAGATTGCAAGTGTAAGGGTGAACCGATCATCACTGGTTCAATCGTAGGTTAGCCGTTGGACTTCTTCACGAAGAAGAAGGTAGATCAAGACCACTTTTATAATCAATATATGCATCTAAGTTATCTAACAAGCCGCACAAGCCTTTTCCTTTATGTTTGTGATTAGTCGCATAAAGGCTAAAGCTTAGACTTAAACAAACGGTAGACTCTAAATCAAAATGTTTGTTCTATGATCTGTCATTTTATATTAGGAAAATTTGGGTACCTAAGATTATTTCGTTTTTCTTAGAATAATATGCAAAATCTTTCCATTTAAAACTGAAAAACATAAAAGACCTACTTTTTCTCTTGGGGTGATATTTACAAGAAGTTCGATTTAAATATGTCAATGAAACTCGAATCATGATAGTGCATAAATATTCACAAAAACATTGCATGCCGCCAGCGCAAAGCGAGGATGGAGAACTCGCAGGCCGTCAATGTAGGTTTTTGTTATTCTCGTCAAATTCGAATATTTCTCAATGGTCATAAATATTACCTTTGAATTTTGAAGGTTGGAGATGTATAGATAATTTCATATTCTCGTTAATTATTCTCACAAATCACATATATCTTTAAATAAAAACAAAATTGTTGCTTCTTGCACAAATGTCTTCTCACGATGAGAACGACGGAGGTATTCCATTCGACGAGAATAAGTATATTGGTCCAAAATCTTAATACAACAAACTTCAACATCGAACATCCAAAAACGATCAAAAACCATGTGATATATATATGAAAAAACTTGTTACGTGTGTAACACACGCGCCATCTTACGCCGGCTGCCAACACAATTGTCTAGTTCGTCTTCTTTGATGTTGGCCGTTGGGTGTCTTTCCGACGGTTCATTCCGGTGATATTTTTCATTTCGGTATCGCTACAAATAAATTACAAATAAAGAAGAGTAATCACAATCCATCAATGTAAGTAGACCTGGCCATCGGGTCGGTCGGTTGGGTTCGGGTTTCGATACTTCGGGTTCGAGTAAATAACGGATTCGGTTATTTCGGATAAAATAAACTAACAAGTAAAAATGGGTCAGGTTGCTACTGATTTCGAGCAAGTTTGGATCAACCCAATGGGTTGATGATGCGGTTTTTATAACCAAATTTTCTAATATTTTTAATCAATTATTTTGTAAGAAAATTTTCGTTTATCTTACAGTTACATATCTTTTATATTTCTACTAATTTAATTAATTATCCTAATTTAATTAACTGTCCTACTAATTTAATTAACATGCAAGTGTTTGGATATCCTCCTACTTTAGGAGATGCTAACTTAATTTTATTTTGTATATTTGAAGGATGTTATTATGAATGAGAATGATGTATATAGCATATGTAAAAAATTATTGTTTTATTGTTTATCATACATGCTAAAATGCTTAATGTTAACATCTAAGTCTATCATAATTCAACAATTATCATATTCTAGCGCATCATCTTGTTCTTTGTAGTTTGTACCCTTCTTCAATTTTATTTCTAATGCTAAACTTTCTATAACTTCTTAATTTATAGAAGATAAAACTAAAACCTTAATAAATCAGCCCTCTAAAACCTTACCAATCCATTAATCCCATTCCCATCACAAATCAAAGTTCTATAACTTGAAAGTTGACACTCTTCCAAACGTCCCTCACCAAACCCAATTACTCATCTTCACTAGTGGTGCTTTATTGTACTAAGTAGTACCCTGTACACTTGAGTCTTCAAGGTTACGAACATAATGGATGCATTAACTTGTTTAACCTTTGAAGTGTAGTAGTTAATCATACAATTATGTCTCAACACAATAACTAACACTACTTCTATAATTTCATAACAAAACTAATACAAAACAGTGGAAGAGCACTTACTTGCAATTTAGTTACAGCAGTCGACAAAATAGAGAAGAGGAAAGAGTGAATTGTAGACTTGTAGGAGCACGTACAGAGCGAGGAGACAAGAGAGGGAGGAGGGAGGCAAAGAGGAAGAATGAACGAAGAGAGGAGCGGCAGAAATATTCATATGTGAAAGCTGGAAGAAAATTAGAAAGTTAAGAACTTAAAAAATAACCCTCGAAATCTAAAACAGTAAAAAAAATTATAGCGGTAATTCTTCTCCCCAAAATTTGCACTACCCAATGGATCGACCCGGTTCCGACCCGATTTGACCCAAAAAAAATTATGTTGTCGGGCTCGGATAAATAAGGGTTTCAGGTTTGATTTTTCGGGTTATGATCCAAAATTTTCGACCGGTTCGAGCCGGTTTTTTGGGTCAGGTCAGTTTTGCCCGGGTCTAGATGTAAGATATGCACTTGGTCCATTTCAGTGCATATTGAAACGATCGATATCAAAATCAAAATCAAATCAGGCAAATCATTTTTTATTCAACTCACCGTCCATTTCCGCAGATTTCGATTTTCCATATGGGTTTGATTTTGGACTAATATTCAGCTCAAATATTATCACCTGGAAATTACAACTTTAAGGGGCTTTTCTATATAAAAAATCTTCATAAAAAATTTATTTAATTTGATTAATAAAGTATAGAACGATGCAGACAGAGGCGGTGGAATGATCGGTGGTGGGTGAATGCTCCTCCACACGAGCACTCGAGCAGTATCATTTGCACCTTATGTTACCTTAACAATACAACGTTATTAATTTATAGCATATTTATTATTACAATATACTGTATAATATACAATATTCCATTTAAAATTGGGGGGAAAAAATATCAATAAATGGTGTGGTACGGCGAACAACTGAACATGGGTGTGGCTTACGCACGTGAATGAAAGAAGTAAGGAAGAAGATATTTCCTGTTCCATATGGATTACCAACTTCTTCAACATATTTCTTCTCATTTCAAACAATCTCCTCTATACAACAAAGCTTTCTTTTTAAGAAACTACTTCTTTTTTTTTAAATAAAATAAACCCCAATTTATAATGTTTGAATCCTATTAATATATGAAAAGATTGAACACGAGAACTAATCGATTAGTTATTAGGGCCGACTTCAACCTCATTTAAAATGACTTGAACAGTTATATATCAACTCGAACCCACCCGGTTAACCTTTTTTATTTATGTGAAACCCTCTCCTGTTTCACCAGATGCGTTATTGTTGGAAAACCAAAGTCTTAGAAAAAATGAAACTCATTTTGAACAATGTTTGTAAAATTACTATCCTTAAAGATTATGTTTCTAATTTGGATTTATTAGAGATAGAAATGGTAATTATTTTGGATACGGTAATTATTCTCTTTGCTAACAAATTCGATGGACCATATTTTTAGCATGAGATATATGTCAAGTTAATCAAATTTCAAAATATAAAAGAGAAGAATGAGGTCTTGCATTCTTTTTTGTAAACTTAAAATAAAGTAGGCCTCTCCGATGGTGGAGAAGAAGGCTCGTGGATGTGGACGCAAATGAAACGGCCCCGCCACATCCCGGAGCACGGATCGAACGAGTAAGTGGTTCCAGAAGCCTTCTCGGTTACGAACATCTCGTTCTCATCCGCGGCCATCGACAGCCAAGCAGCGGTGGCAGCGTCTTTGAGAATCCAGAGTTCGAAATTCGGACCTTGTGTAACTCCAGAGTTTGTGTAGATCGAGTTTGTGTAGATCAAGTTTGTGTAGATAGAGTTTGTGTAGATCGAGTTTGTGTAAATCAAGCCTTCTGTAAATCGAGCTTTGTCGGATGATTTGTGTACAAGATTTGTATTATAGTTATGAAATTCGGACCTTGTGTAACTCGATTCGACGGACCTTGTGTAACTCGGTATTAGTAAATCGTTTATTACATAAACAACAAATACACAAAGCAGTGCTTGTGTAAATCGATGACCTTGCTTGTGTAGATAAAAATCGACATTGCTTGTGTAAAAAATCGGTAGGGGTTGTGTAACAAATTGACGGAGCTTGTGTAAGTAGACATTAAATATAACTTTAAAAAAATAACAATACATTACCAAGTTCAATTAGTCTAGCCGATATAAGGGAGGGAGGAAGGGTCTGTAATCCAGAGTTCGAAACTCACCAACTACAAAAAATGTATTTTTGGCGTGAGATTGTGTAAATCGATTTTTGGCGTGACATTGTGTAGATCGAGTTGGGCTTAAGATTGAGCAGCTTGATTTGGATTGGATTTCATTAAATAAATTGGACTTGGGACTTTGAAAATTAAAATTACTATTTAACCCTTTCAATTAATCTTTTTAGATTTAAATGAAGAGCCTACTTCCTCCACACATTTTATAATAAGCCTATATAGTACACAAGTTTTCAATTTGAGCCCCATACCACATTTACTCAATATAAAATTAGAATTTACCATCTATCACAAATATTAAGTCATTACGTAAGATTTACCTTACATCACATATTCATATATTTTTAACCACGTCAACATTAGTTTTGTCAATTTTTTATAACTTTTTTCCACTTATTTCACTCTCATTTCTTAGGCTGTATTACTATTCATTATAACCAAAATCATAAAGTATATGCTCCTTATTATAAATTTGTTAAATTTCATTTTCTTGTGTCAAAATATCCAAAATCTTAAATTATAGGCGTATTATATGTAGCTAACGGCTACGACACGATCATTAATATGTATGAAAAGTAGTTGGTTTTCACCCCTTAAAGTGTAACGAATTATTAATATTTTCTGGAAAAAAATATATAAAAAACTTTGTAATACTAGTATGTTTTGGTTAGAAAGTTGAAATAAAAAGGAAATAATTGGTTATAAAAATGAAATGAAATATATATATATATATATTATAAAATAAATCTAACTTTTTATTTAGTCACTAAACAAACAAAATTTTATATTAATTTGTTAATGTTTTTTTTCCTGAAATTAATCTTAGTAAATCTAAATGGGACTTTTATAGTACCAAAAAATGAATTTTAAAGGAAACGAAAGTCATAGATTCTTAAAAGCTTAGGCCGAGGAGTTAATGAGTTGTAGGCTCTTGGCCCCCAATAGAATAAATAGACCGCAAATACCGCAGAAAAATATACACATAATTACTGAATATTTTATTAAAAAATATGAATATAATTTATTAATATAAAGTTTGGATCTGATTTTATTTTCTATTCCATATTTGTCCCTACCACGTGATGCTCATTGATTATCTCTAATCAAACAATGATCTACTATCCCACTAGTCCACTACTTGCGTCCTACTTACAACTTACACCTAAGCTTTAGCTTTTACTATTTTATTATCATTTTTTAATGAGCTATTTTGTTGTTAAATTTCAAATTAATATAAAATTTAATAATAGAAAATATTGTTAATATATTTTAATTGATAAAGTATATTATTAAGACAAATCTAAGAAAAATATCTAGCATAAAATTTGATAGATAATTCAAGTAATGTTCTAAAAAAAGATGATATAAATTGATATTTTGATTATAAATTTTAGAAGATTTAGATTAAATAATTGTTGAAAAACAAAGGGAATTATAGCATGGTTACGTTGCACGAACGTTCCACAATGAATTATTCGTTAACAATTGCTATCAAAATTAAATAAATCGAAGTTGTTGGATGATGGAATCCCAACATCATTCATTATTCATACTAATCATTTCCCTTGAAATTTTAAGCTTATTGAAAACGGTAACTTCCGTTAATAGAAGTTTATGATTGAGTTTTTTCCCCCAAAAAAATGGGATTCTTTGAATTGATACCCAAAGCTAATGAGGTTCTTAAGTTTTGTAGTGGGATCACACAAGTACAAGGAGGAAAGTACTCTTTCTTTGTTCTTATCGAGAGTTATTAAACAAACATTTAGGGGTGTGCAACTGGACCCTCTCCGGTCGGACCGGGTTATCCGGGTCCAGAAGACCGGAAATTTTAAAAATCCGGATCGGGACCGTAAGTTCCGGATTTGGTTCGAAATTTTAAGAAATTCCGGACTAGAGACTTGACAAGGATTTCGGCAGATTTAGGTATGATAATCTCTTTTCTTATTGTTTTTTTTAATAAAAAATAATTAATTTTTTATCTTACCAGAATCATCATTTTTTCGGTATTAAAACCGGGACTAGAAATCACCTTACATCCGGACCGTAGACCAGGATCCAATATGGGTGTAGATCATATCGTAAATAAGAACTTGATTGATTTTTCGGTCGGTCTGATCAGTACAACCCTATTAACATTAGCTTAGGTGTATTGAGTGTAGAACATGGAGCAACCGACCACCGGAAGTATGCTCGAGCACAAAGTTGATTCCTGCATACTTACATTAATAGCTGCAAAATTATGATATTAAGGGATCTAAGGCTAGGAACGGGAAAAACTAAGAGAAGTTCTTTAAGAAAAACACAGGGTAAGGCCGTTTAAATTTCGGTTAGAATCAGGATAGGTTTGGAAATTGGATCGGATTTGAACCAAAAAATCTATTGTTGGATTGGACCTGGACCGAATATTCATATCTAAGTGTGGATCGAATATTTAGGTTTAGTTTAGGTCCAGACTTGTTCGTCCATTTTTCTAAAGGGCTCAATTTTGGGGCCAGGAAAGCGGGATAAAAAAAATGGTGCAAGTTGTTTGGCCTAAAAATAAATTTCCGCTTGGTCTAGGTCCGGACTAGGTGAACCGCCTACACAGGGTGATAAGTATGTATATACTCCCTCCATTTCTCAATAGATGTCGCTAGATTAAAAAACACACATATTAAGAAATCTAAAAGTATAAATTATAATATTTAATGATGCATAATAATTTTAAAAAAGTGTATATAAACGATGGTTGAATGTAGAGAGATGTATTGAAAGAGATGAAATATGCTTTGAAAATACAAACAATAAATAAAAAGGTAGTTAAAATTATATTTATAGAAAGTTTGAGTATTAATAACACTTATAAGGCTAAATATTATGAAACAAAATTTTAGAGTTCAAATGACAAGTATTGAGAAACAGAGGAGTAGTAAGTTTTTTGGGTTCGAAAGAAACGTCGTACGACTATGAACATACTTTTTAGCAATTAGAGAAAAAAGTGACTAGCTAATTTATCGAACGGAAATAGTTCAACCTCTCACGTTATAATGCAAAAGATTTATAATGCTCTCAGCAGGGACAAGTAAAAATAAAAAATGTATTCGCTAAAAAGTTTGTTACAACCTTTATCTCACGATAGGGTGCCGAACCAAGGTATTACATTTTCTTGTAACGAAGATTGACATTGGTATACCGTGATTAATTGGCAAGGAGATGACACTGGACATCATTTCACCTAGAAAATTGAAGCAACTTCCAAAAAATTTTTAAGATCACAAACTTATAAACATAAATTCCAATCCAACTTGAGGCCTTGATACACTTCTCATAACTTTGTCATGGGACTTAACACTCCAACATAATTCAATGGAATGTATACTTTCTTAATGTACAGTTCTATCTGAGTTAGTAATATAAATTTTGATTGAATAAGTATTATTAATAACATTCGATCTAAAGAATATAAGACGTACAAATATTTAGTATAAGAACTAAAATATATACCTCGTAATTAAAGTATTTTGTTTTAGACCCATAGGTTATATGCTAGGTATTTTTTAAAATATTTTTCTTATTTAATGGAAGTCTAACTACAATAATTGAACTTATTCAAAAAGTTATTTGTTAGAACTTTCTAAACCGTTATTGGGCCAGACCTGCGTATTCTTACGAAATGGAGGCCAACTTAGCCAAATGAAAGAGCAAACTAAATAGTGAAAGTTGGTTAGCATCGCTTCTACCAAGAACCAAGGCTTATGAGATATTGATTGCATACTCGTGTAAGTGGGGGAGCTTCAAATGATATATGATGGATAGTGCTGAATGATTGAATTTAAGACAAATTAAAAATAAAGGTTAACGTCAGTTATACAATTTTTAACTTTGGACATGTGATAACGAGACGTTGAGATCTGTGAAAATATTTCATATTGACAATACGATACTAAATAAACCAGCTAATATATAAGTATTAAGACTACTTTTTCTCTACGTATCAGACTTGCCGAAGATGAAAAGATAAATTAAAATATATGGTATCAGAGCAGGTTTGATCCGTGTATGTTATCTTGTGTTTGGGTGGTAATTAGCGAAAATATATTATCCGTCCGTTCGACTAAGTCGGTCTTAAGACTTTGTGTCAAGCGTCAATTAGGATTATTGCAGACTGCACTTGAGGGAATATTGAGATGTGTGGTAATATCGACAATATGATACTAAGTGAACCTTATATAAATATAACTGTCAACATATTGACCCTAATAGAATGTCGTGGAATAATTAGGTAATCATCTTATATGTATTAAAGGAGAGCTCTTCTTTACCACGTGTCAGCACCAAATTTAACGCAACATAAAAAAATATTTTAAAAAATTAATTATTTTAAGTTGTTAATATAAATTATTATCAAAGCCTAACAAAATAATTTATTTTAGTGGTATCAAATAAATAATTTATTTTAATTTTAGATATTTAAAAAAATTGTGAGGTTGTCACATGTCATCCCTACATATCAATAGTATATTTTAGTTAGCATGTACACAAACCGTTAACATATAGACCTCACATATCAATATATCAATAATTCCATCAATAAGTAAATGACCCCATATCAATAACTTAATAGCCTCATGTATCAATAACTTAATAATCCGTTAAACTAATAAAATCAAAATAAATATTATATACGATCTTAGCTAAAAAGTCCATAAGACTGAAAATATATCATATGTCTAGCCTTAAGGTATTCTATTTATACAAATTCAGGAATCATCAACTTACTCTATAATCGACGTTGGATTATTCGGTATCATTTCAAAAATCTTTTAATTCACTAGAATCAAATCTTTCACTTATTTTTTGAAGGCAAAAAAACAGTATATTCAAGTTATAAGATCATATAGAGCTAATTCAAGTACATTCTCCGGTATTATCCTATCGAAAGTTTATTCATGGCCATCCAAAAGGTATATCTTAACGAGAGCATTTACAATGAAATTTACAACTTCATTGAAGGTTTGTGGTATAAAAGAAACCGTAAAGAAAACAAAAGTAGAAGAGGTGACATATATCTTCGATTAACCCTCCTCCATGCGATCTCATATTTGGTCCCGAGTTGAAGACGATGACGACATATAAAAAAAAGAATTTTAGTTTCAATCCTGCTTAGACCTAGGCATTCTTGGATCCAGGCCGGACTTTTGAGAAAATTTCACCCGTTTTTTCGGGTCGGACTCGAGATGAACCCGAAATGTGGGCCAGAGGTCTTGTCTGTACTTGCATGAGTCGGACTTAGGGTTGGGTGGGAGGGTCTTGTTTTATTTATTTATTTATTTATTTATTTATTTATTGAAAAAAGAAAATATATTCATGTTAAATATAAAATTAATAAAACTATAACACAGAAATCAAAATCAGCCAATAATCGTGAACATTTAAACCTTATTTTGAGATTTCGGGTTCGATTACTACTATTCACTTATATATTTTACACATTTAAAACAAGCATACACATTTTCCCGTACCCGGCTTGTCCACATTTGCCCAAGCCTAATTCTACTATAACAACGGCCTGTCCACCTCTAAAGCCTTTAGTTTTAGTACTTTGAAGAATTGCATTTTCTTTTGGATGATATGCGGCACGATTGAATATGAGAGATTCGACTACAAAAAATTTAGACCCTTCTGTAAATCAAGCAAATTTCATGTTTGCGTTCAATGACATTGATTTTTCTAATAGTCTCCTTCGCATTGAGATCATGGATTGACCCTCATGATCCTTTATAGCCATATGATGATGTAAACCCCTTAACGTCTCAAATTTATTACTAGATAAGGAATGTGTAGAAAATATTATATCAATTATTAAATTACATTAATTAACAAAATAATATCATTAATCCTATCGGTAATATACATGTTGCCTTGTAAGTGCATATTCTTCGTAGGCGAAAACTTTTCGGGAATGGCAGAACAAAGTTCACATTTTGATCGAAATTGTTAAAAGATGATCTAAATTTCAATATCACGCCTATTATAGTAAAATTATTTCGATGTTATTCAACAACAATAATGATCGAAATGTGAACATTTCGATCGAAATTATAAAGACCTATACGACGTTTAAGGTACAACTACATTTCAATCGAAATGTTTAAAATTCGATAGATAGTTTCGATCGAAATTTCACTACTATGATCGAAGTTAGTAAAAAAAACACTGTTTCGATTGAAATGAACATATTTCGATTGGAATGCTCAAAATTTGATAGATAATTTCAATAGAAATTTCACTATTACTGTCGAAATTAGTAGAAAAATCACTATTACAAAAAATACATTAGACATTTAACATACGACCGAAATTAACATATTTCGATCGAAATTGCACTATTGAAATATAAATTAATTATCTAGAACAAAGACGATCAAAATGCTAAAAATTTGATAGGAAATTAAAAATCACTACTAAAAACCTAAAAACATAAAGAACGAAATTGGACTATTGAAATATTAATTATCTTAAGCAGAGACATTTAACATACGACCGAAATTAACATATTTTAATCTAGTGTATCACACTCATGGACACTAGTAGTGGGTCAATATTTTGAACGTTAATTTATCACTTAGACATCTATAAGAGGTTCGTATTTAAACATTACGAATATGTTCTCACCCGCCCGTTAGTTTTATTGGGTGCATTCACCCATTACTCATCTAGTGGCTGGGTGGAATGAGTTCAACCGCTGGGTGCTTATAACTTACTCATCGGGTGGCTAGGTGGAATGAGTTCAACCGCCAGCTGCTTATAACTGATTATTATATTGCATTTTTATAGTAGTTTTCATAATTTACAAGTGTTACTAAAATTTGTATAATCGGATTGTTTAGTATCTTCTTACATCGGTGATCTGATAACAACAAAATTCCAATCTGAATAACCCGAATCCAATATGATACCCAACAGATTGGAATAATAGGCTTTCAAATCAACATTTGCCGTATTCTTTATTAGTTTATCGTAAAATATACATCCGAATGAAACTCATCAAAAACACAAACTTATGTAGTAATGAAGATTAAGAACATCAAAAGGACTAGTAATCCAGTGTTATAATTCATTAAAACCAATAATCAAGCATGGTTTTTATGTTGACTAGAGGAAGCAACTTTGATGGAACTCCTGAATTTTATGTACAAAAACACTTGAATTGTAAGTTTTAATTCTGAGACCTCTTCCCACTTCCCAGCTTCTCCGTATATATTCGAAAGCATAACGTAGTTTGTAGGATTTCCTGGCTCGAGCTTAGCGAGATGCTTCAAAGCCTGCTCAGCCAACTGCACGTTTTTGTGTATCCTGCAAGACACCAGCAAAGACGCTCAAATGACTCCATCTAGTTTCATTTGCATCGTCATACTGTTCGTTTTGACTCAGAACACTGAGCTATGAGTTTAGGGACCACGAAACGGCTGTCTTGAATCCCATGAACAATCAGTTGGTTTTGGATTTGACAAACAGAAAGAGCAATCATTTCTGGGCTGGTGAATGAAGTTTAGCTATTTTTGAATAGTTGAGATGATTCCCCCTTGCGTTGCAGTTCTTCTAGGTACCTTCAAAGTGCTCTGCAGTAGGATTACCATATCGATGTGATTCATATTTGAGAGACTTTCCTTTAATAGAAGAGCTCCCCGAAAAATACAAAGATGATTGAAAAAACACTCTTTCTAGATTGAAAGGAATGAAAGCTTATGCATTCAGATCAACATTTGTGGCACTCTTGATCATTAATCATAATGTATACGGATGAATTGTAACTCGACGAAACAAACACAAACTTATATAGTAATTCAAACCAAAACTTAATGGTGATTCAGGTGAATAATTTGGAGCATTCTGATGGAAATTAGGACGGTGCTAATTAGAGATTACAGTTGAAGGGTAACATGTCCTCTGACCAGGGCTTTGATGTTGGTTGCACAGCCAATAGCCTTGACTTGACGAAGCGATGCTGGCGGAAGCGGCGACGGCGAGACGATGACGGCGGATCGAGAGTCGAATTAACAAGAGAAAGGCAGCTAACAAAAGACCCGCGGCATTGCAAATATACGGTCCCGTTAGCCTGATGAGCCCAAATAAAATGCCACGGGTGATTATTTTGGGCTTTCACCGGGCCCAATTATCATTCACTTGAACTGGGCCTACTCAAGGCCCAAACATCCTGTTACGACAACTTTTTACACAACAAGGTAGTTTTTTATAGGGAAATTTTATGCGATGACCCTGTATTTTAGACTTATTCGGAATATATCCAACTATTTTTCAGTTTTTAGATGGTGTCCATAATTTTTAGACTTTTTTGAAATATACCTACTATTCATAAATTAAATTTTATTAACATTTTACCTTTAAAAAAAAGTAAGTTATTCATTTAAGACATTCTTTATGCTTTTAACATGACAATTAACAATAACTAACAAATAAAATTATCTCTTTTTTTCCTCTTATTAATGATATATCTAAAACTCTCGAACACCATCCGATATTTCCTAGAATATATATCAAACAAAATTTGGCCAAAACAAAACTCCAATTTCAGGCGTTTGAAATACTTAAATGTGTTACAAGAATAAATTTTAGTTCATCATTATACTCAATTTAAACGTCGATCTAAAACGAATTCATATATTTCTTTTAATTATTCTTTTTATTCCGCACCTTTCCATGGAGAAATAAAAAGAAAAATCGTTGTCCAAAACAAAAAAGACCCGGCAGAAATGCGGAATTAGGGTTCAATCAATGCCAAATTTGGGGTGAAAAAACAAAATTGGATTTTAATTAATTTTGTATCTAAAGGCCAAAATTGAAAAGAATTTAAATTAATTCGCGCTTGGTAGCCGAAAGCAAAATTAATTTAATTAAGTCCGCACTTGAGTCCGAAACTAACATAAAATTTTTTAATTTTATAAATAAACTAATTGTTTACACCCAAAGTGTAAAATTGCGTAATTTATATATAAAATATATGGATCATCTAAATAACCTGATTTACACAACAATCGATCAGAATCAAAACATATAATACGTCTTGAGAGTAATAACCGAGATATATTTTTTTTTGCGGGAGTAAACTTGAGTTACTACCAGGTTTTACGGGTGAGTCGAACAAAACCGAATTTAAGTAGCATCTCCCTTCCTTCTTCTTTCGGCGCAATGCCTGCTTTCCGGCCTAAACTTCCTTCTCTAGCCCATTCCTTCTTCTTCTCCTCTGGGCCACACAACAGGCCCGTTTCCGTTTTGCAGCTAGCCACGAAGCCGGAGCCTTATATGCTCCTTCCTCTCTGGTGGTCACAAACAAACAACACTGAGATCTACATAATCTTCTCCCGATCCTCTAAACAACATCCTGCCCTCCTCGGCTTCTTCACGAGCTGCCCCACCACGCAACCATCGACTACTTCTCCACGCCGCTTTTGACCTCCCTTTCTATCCTATTTCTCGCGATCTTCTGCAGTCTTAACTGCCTGTTTCCCTACCTCTTGGCCGCCTTGATCACTCATCCTCCTCGGTATAGCATCAGTACACCGGGAAAGCCTGTTTTTCCGTCTCCATCTGGATGGCCACTCCTTTCCCTCCTCGGTGCAGGTGCAGCAGACTCGGTCTCTCTCTTCCCTTGGCAAACGAGTGCCAAATGAAGGTTCGCCAAGGTGTCGAAGCACGTACTCTTATCCTCTACAGTGACTGTAGTATCGAGCATTGGTCGTAGGGGAACACCGTTGAGCCACCACTCCTGGAGAGCCACCGGCCACGAGTCAGGGTACGATCTTCTCCCCTTCTTCTTGTCTGTCGGCTTCAGGAGCACGGGAGTGGGTTTGGTATGGTTGGGATGAAGTTCACAGGATTAGAACTCAAAACCTTTGGATCTTATGCTTGTACTAGATTTTGTTGCCCATCGGACTCGAACTCGCAACCTATTGTGTCGTGCTTGGCTTCAGTTTGCTTCCCGTGGGTCTCGAACTTGGGACGTATTGGTTAGTGCTTTTATTTTCAGAAAATCTCGGCATCGAACGGTTAACTTTAAAACTAAGTTTGGATAGCTTACAATCGTCTTTTAACGTTGATTTTTGGATATGTAGTAAATGGTATTACGTAGTTTATCATATTAAAATTTGGGAATGATCCAACGGTTAGATTTAATATAATGATATCATGAAGTAAGGTACAAACATAGTTTTTGAATATTAAGAAATATTGGCCAAGTGTTGGATTTCAGTGTGCACATGAGCAACTTGGGAATTTTGTGTAGACCTTATGGATATAAATTTATGGGTTGTGATCGTCCTAGCTAGAAGTGGACACGACGTAGTACGTTTAAGATTTTTCTCGGAATTTTGGGGATTTAGTTGAAAGTAGGGCTGCACACTTTTGGACCGGAACGGAAAACCGGACCGGACCGGAAATTACGGTCCGGTCCGGTCCTGGACCGGAAATTACGGTCCGGTCCGGTCCTGGACCGGAAATTACGGTCCGGTCCGGTCCAGGACCGTAACTTTGAAGTTTCGGTCCGGTCCGGTCCGGTCCAAGATATTACGGTCCGGTCCGGTCCAAGATATTACGGTCCGGTCCGGTCCGGTTCTGGACCGTAATATTCCGGTCTGAACCGTAATTTACACTTTATATATATTTTGAACAGGAATTTCATTCGAACCGGTCCAAACCCGGACCGGATTTATTCCATACAAAAATTAAACGGTCCGGTCGGTCCTTGGGTTTACGGTCCGGTCCGGTCCTTGGGTTTACGGTCCGGTCGGGTCCGTTTGAACAACCCTAGTTGAAAGTATATATCATAGAAGTAGGGCACTAGATTGAGTTCCTAAAAAGTTTTATTCTCTTAGGATATCTTTTTTAGTATACCTTAAACCCGTTATGGATCTTTTAGCGTTGTGAGATGTTGTTGGACACCGGTGAGGGTCTTAGGCCCGTTTTGTGCACTTTTCGAAATTTTAGGAAAGTTAGGGTATTTTGGTAAATTTCTGTAAAAGTTAGATTTCCTTAATCTTTCGTTTCGAGAACTTCCTTGCTAAGTCTAAGAACCTTCTAGAATTTGCCTAGATGACGTAATGTGATGTTAAGATGTTTTTGTGTTTGATCAAGTTTTGGATTTTGTATGCACGTATAGACGATAACGGGTAATGCCTACCTGGGACCGGCTCTATGAGCACGGGCGGTGGTTTCTCGATAAACTTATGGCCGATCATCTATCTATTCAGGCAAGTTCTATGGATTTACTTAGCTAGTTTTTTTTGTAATGTTGGTGTGCGCTATTTTAGTGGTCTTTGTTAGATGGTTATTAATTATAACTTGAGTAGGATGACCTTTTTACGTAATAGACCCAAGTGTATGAAAACGGGTCGTGGCATCACTACTCAACGTTGACAAGTGACTAGAGAGGTTCTCTATGACCAATCCACTTGGTACACGGGGTATGCGTGGCCCCAGTCCGCTTGGTAAACGGGGACAAAGGCGAGGGGCGGATATCCTTCGTGCTACACAATAAGTTGTACAATTAGAGTGAATCATCTAAATAAAGATAATAATTAGAGTGAATCAGATGACAATATATATGCCGTATGTATAAGTATATAACACATCATCACAACAGATAGTATCTATCTATACATATATAAACCTATACTGTCGAGATCCTCAGTGGGGCGATGACTCACGTACACGATATCCCAAAATGTTTTGTACTCATTTCAAAACCAAAACCTTTTGAAAAGTCAGACCCCTTTCAGGTTCTGTTTATTTATCTATTCGACCTTTATCGCAGATTACAAGTGCCATTGTTGTCAACCTGAGTTCTGATACCACCTTTGTAACACCCCGAATCCGCGGGACTCGAGGTGCTACCGGGCTAGGATTTCACAATGGATCCTGACCCTAGCCAGACAACAATTTCACCGATCTTACAACAAGGCACAAATAGATTAAAACCAAAACATAAAACTGATATATAAACATGTCAAAAGGTTTATACAACTGTTGAGTACAACAAAACATATCATATATATATACATATCCAAAATACCCATCCACGAGTATAACCCCAGTGTACGGAGCCCTCAGCAGATCGCTCCGTCTGGATCACTCTGCAGTGTCCTAACCTGCAAAGTCTACGACACGGCATTACACCGTTAGCTAACCAAACACAAACGAAGGAAGATGCTAGAGCACATGCACACGTCAGAACTTAAACATATCAACATGCTATCACACATTTACCCATTTTATTATCTTATAATAATAGTCCGGCGCATACATCGTATAAATAATAACTCAATATTTACACCAAAGAAATAAAATAAAAAATAACTCAATATGAACGTATGTGACACGAGGAATATAACCCTCGCCTCTCGGGAATGGTGCCAACTGGAATGGGATCCGGTCCCACCTCCCGTGTACCCTATGGGAGTGGTGCAGGTGGCCGGCCCACTGAGCCATACTAGCCTGCCCGAAGAGAACCTCCAGACTCCCGGCGGGATGAATGGACAAGTTGTCACGGTCCTACAATGGGCAGTCAATAGACCATAGATCAGTAATACAATATATCATACGGGCTATAAAGCATAACATCCACCACTCAGGCACACATCCAATATATGGAGGGCAGCTAAGTAAGTCCTATGGACTTACCTCAACCTCGGGAGTCACAGACTCAAAATACTCGGCTCCACTCTAAAAATCAACTCAACCTAACCAAGATATAACGCATACATCATATACATATCCATACAAGGGGTCACACCTAGACCCAAGAGATCCATACGGATCATATTCCAACTCGTAATCCTCAAGGCCGTAACCGGCATAACAGTTCCGTACTCAACTCATTTTAACCTCAACTCGCACCTAGCAGGCTTTAACACTCATACTAGGAAGGAAAATGATCTACCTAGCCTTAGGTAGATCCGGGAGAAAACGCATCTGCGGGTCACAAGGGACGTAGGGGCGAAAGCAGGTGGCCACGGGCGCGGCGGAATGTGGCCGCGGGGGCGGCGACATGGAACGTGGGCGGCCGCTGGCACGCCGCTGGCGCTGTGGCACGGTAGCTGCGGGGGCGATGGCTCTTGGCCGCGAGGGCGGCGACAGTGCAGAAGGCAACTTCGCGGCTTCTCTTCGGTTCTTCACGTGATGAAATCACGTCTATACTCTCATCCAAAGCCAAGACCATACACAAGTATACACATACAACATCAGAACATGCCTAGGCAATCATCTAATCCTAAGCTATGAAGGAAAGCAAGAAAGAAAGAAGAGAGGAGAAGAACCCTTACCACACTTGTGGTCTAAGGCTGCAGGAGAGCTCAACATACACCAAGGCTGACTTCCAAGCCCAGCATAACCTCAGCCAACACTCACACAAGGTAACACACACACAAAACTCTTCCACAACTCAAGAACAAGATCCAAGGAAGCAAGGGACGTGGAGAGAAGCTGGAGAAGAAGATGAAGAACCCTTGATCAGCCAAAGGTAAGAAGGAGCAAAGTAAAGGGTAAAGCACGGGTCAACAAGGTCAAAGAAGACGGATGCAACCGCCGGAACCCGCAGGGGCGGTCCAAGCAGCCACAGGGGCGGCGCCACTCACCGCGGGGGCGGCAAGACCAACCTCGGCCAAAGCTAATCTCGGCCAAGGAGACTACGGCTCTTACAGAAATATAAACCAATAAGGATATTTTTAAAAATAATGACAAAATTACTCATTATAAATTAGTTAAATAGGAATATTTTGGGCAATTAATCTAATATTTCACTAAAAGATGATTATCGGTGGTTTTATTTCATAATTTATTATCTATTATATATATAGTAGCCGGAGTAAGTTATGGTTGTGTTTGGTTGAGTACAATATTAAGTAGTTTAAGATGATAGTATTAAAGAGAGAAAAATAATTCTCTTAGTCTCGTTTGATTAAAAAATGAAGGGAATTGAATAATGAATATTAAGGGAATTATATTGTGGAAGTTTTGTAGTTTTAATGAACTTCGATAAGGATTATTGAAGCTAAAATCTTATTTTTACATATCATTTTTTTTCATCTCATGTATTTAAAGTTTAACAAATTCCTTTTTATATTTCATCCACAATCATATTTATTTTATCAAACACTCATTTCACTTGTTTTCATACTCATCTCCTTAAATAATTTATCGCTTTAACTTTTCATCTAAGTAATGATTCCAGCAATAACATTGACATAAATGCATTTGGTATGTATCCATCCTTTGATGTGCATAGCCAGTAATAAATATATTTTTATTATCTTGAATAGAGGAAATTGAGTTGATGGAACTCCTGAAATTTATGTATAGCAACACTTTAAGTGTATGGTGAATGCGCATATAATTTCGTATAATTTTTTTTTATCAAATTTCGTGCAATGCACAAGAATTAAGCTTGCACATTAATAAATTACACATTCAATTGAATTTTTTTTACACATTATAAATTTACAAAATGAAGAAAAGAAGCTCTAGTCAATTTTCCGAATATGCGTCAATGACCAACATTTAGTAAACGTAACGGACGAAAACCCGGTGTAACGCCCCAGATTTATAACCCGAGGTGTCACTAGGATGTGGACCACACAGTGGGTCCACCAGATTTAGTCTGACAACAATCTCACTTTAGGACCTTCCAACAAGAGCACGACAAAATATAATAATACATCCGACCTTAATTTACAAAAGTGTTTATATAAGATAAACTTGAAACCATGCAAAACTAAAAAGACAAAGCCCGAACAACCTTTAACGACATAAACCATCAACACAACCAAAGCCCAAGACCAACCACCTTCCCCAAAACCTATGGCACACATGAGTCCGGTTGTACATCATCTCCCGAAATGGTAGTATCCAAGGCAAGTACAGTACCTGAATAAGTCCTAAAACAACAATAGTAAAACCATTAGCTAACGTTCCAAGAATGGAGTCTAAGCTCCGGAATCAGATTAAACCCGTACGTATCATGTAAGGGACACAAAAATCAAGTTATCCAATATAACATAAAATATAAGTATATAATTCGGAAATATGAACCAAAGTGAGAAACACCAAACGAAAGAAAAGACAAACTAGGCAAGAGCAAAACCTTAATAATATTAAAACATATAAAACTCCAATCTATATCAAAAGGGAAGAAGACAAGGTATACTATTACTTATCCTAACCCTAGCATTAACCCTAACCAAACAACAACTCTCTTCACTCTTGACTATACTTATCGCTGCTCGTAGATCACAACCAACCTTCCTCTACGCTCATCATTTCTCTACTTTTTGTCCATACAAAATACAACATATCTCATCACTGTCAATCAATCAACATTAGGTTTCTTGAGGCGTAACTGTCAGTGCATAACATAACCAATTAGCCTCGTCCAATATATCATGTAACCATCTGTCGGAATCCAACATCATGAGGTGTAATTGTCAGTGCGTAACATAACCAATTACCCTCTAGGCGTAACTGTCAGTGCGTAACATAACCAATTACCCTCTAGGCGTAACTGTCAGTGCGTAACATAACCAATTACCCTCTAGGCGTAACTGTCAGTGCGTAACATAACCAATTACCCTATTCTCAACACAACTCACAATAGCATTCACTACTTGGTCTGTCACAATTTCAATCATAACTCAGTCTGTCAGAAATATCAATCAACACTTTACCCGTTCTAATCTCAACTATAACCATATTCATTGTAGTCTCATCTATAATTCTATCTATTAGATACTCACACTAACAATAAGTACTATCTAACTCCCTAAAGGTAATAAGTCACACACAAATTATAATAAACATTTACAATATTTAAAGATAAATTATAAAAATAAAATAAGTCCTACTCACAGTTAACGACAAACTTAACCTGAAACAGAACGACAGCTAAGTAAGTCGGTATGACTTACCTAAAAAAGATGAACGCAATAACCACCAAAACAAACCAAGCAATCAAGCACGTCTCAAGTCAACCAACGTAGGATCTCGTGTATCGAAGTCGAAACGGACCAACTTCTCATCCAAACGTACCTCCAAGAACCTAAACAAATCATTTTTACCAGTTTAACTCCATTTGTATAAACTTGGCCCATAATTTATAATAATAAATATTTGGGACATTTTCTAAAATTATAAATTCAGGTAAAATTATGAAATTATTCAAAATCGGGCACTTTTGTGAATTTCTAAAAGTATGGGTCATTCGTGTAAAAATAAATCTCGGCAGTTTTGTGTAATTATCCATTCCAGGGCAAGGTTGCAAAATATGAAAGTATGGGGCGCATAACGAAAATATAAACCATGGGCCACTTTTGTAATTTACCCTGAATTACAGTGGTCCCGATTAGGGTTTTCCTTGGAGTCTCGGCGGCGGCTCTAGTTCTCCTCAACGAAGGCTTGGTGGCTGGCGGTGTTCTGCAGACAGCGGATCTGGTGAGACCGGCTCGGCGGCGGCAGCTGATGCAGTTCCAGGTACGAGTGACGCTAGTCCGGCCGGCGTTGAAGAAAATCGAGTGAGGAGAGGTCCAGACGGCTGACAGGTGCGGCGGATCTGGGCAGATCTGGGCGCGCCTCGTACTCCAGCAGCGTCGGGAGGGGTTCGCGCAGGGGAGAAGACGCCGCGGTTGGGTTCGGTGGCCAACGACGAAGGATCTGGCTCTGGTTTCGCGAGGGCAGGTCCGGGCGGCAGGCGAGGCTGCGGAGTTCCGGGTGGCGAGATTTGGGCGGCTGAAGGGTTTTGATGACGGCGGCTAGGTTGGCAGATCTCGTGAAGACGAAGACGGTGGTGACGCTTGACCCTCAACGATCCGGTTTGGGTTCGGGTCTGGTGGGAGCCGGAAACTCGGTGTGGTGTGTCCGGTGGTGAACAGTGAATGCGGGAACCAAGAGAGGTAAAGGAGGTTAGGGTTTCAGGAAGATGATGAATAGAAACTTTTGGGTGAACTTTACGTGATTTTCTAATTCCGTAAATAACTCCGTTTTAACTTTGTATTATTTAGCCTTAAGATCTCTAATTAAAATCAATTAAAAAAAATAATAATGATTGTAAACTAGGTAATTACACCCGGGTTAAATAGAATTAAGTATATAACCAATTTGGTGTTCATTTTTCTCGTAGTCAAAACCCAGATTCATTTATCTCTGTCCGGATTATAAAAAGTTTATCTTTCTTAGTTACTATCACAAATTAGGAGTGTGCATCTGGTCTGGATACGCCGTGATTCGATATGGATAGTAATTTCCAAAACCTTCGATTGTGGATCAGTTTGAAATTGGACCGTATCGGTCCGGTTCAGACTTAAATAAAAAAATCATCAAAAAATATGTAATTTTGTGGAAACTAAACTAAAAATCCTAGGTTGATAAAAACTTTAAATTAAATATGAAAACTAAACCAGAATTAAATATGAAAATTCTAGGTTAATTATGTTCAAAATGGATATTGGAGATTGCGTATCAAATCTAAAAGGGCATTCATATAATATTATTCTCTTTTCATGATTAAATTTATATATAATAAAATAGATTTTTTTTTAATCTTTATCCGGTGTATTACGCCTATGAAACCTTACAATGTGTCAATATCTTAAACCTTTAATCGGACGTCTCTTATAGATTTTTACTCACAACACATGAATAGGTTTTCAACGAACTTGACCCTATATATATATATATAAACCATATTTGCACAAAGATGGTATTGTTTATCCCATTCTTTTTTATCGGTTATTCAAATTAGGCGGAATTAAACCGAGCTCTTGTAATTGCATTTCAAATGCGTGTACATCCGCACTTTTTACATGTATCGACACATTCTTTTAACCCTATAAAATTGACAATGGTTGTAAGTTCATATCTATCATAGTTCGAACACAATCTCATTGTATAAAGAACACGCATTCAGAGTATGGACGAGCTTCTTCCCGATTGCTCATGTGTTAGATACCTGTTGAGTAAATAGCAATCCCGTTACAATATTAATTGCCTAGTAGAAATAAAGAGAAGTAATAATGAACTTAAAGTCAAAATCTAACGCGGATAAATTAATGATGAGTATGGAGACTTAAAGAGTAAAGGTATTGAACGATGATAAATTAGGTGTTGATCCATAGAAATCATTCACGTCGTATCAAATTGAAGATCACGATCATCATATAATTAGTTGATCGTCATTATCTTGGCATGCATGTCAAATATGAAACCGTAAAGGAAAGAAGCTTCGCCGTCGGCGAATCTCGCCGAGGAACCCACCACAAGATCTTCATTTTTCACTCTTTTTTTTTCTGTATTTGTGGGCGTTCGTGTGGTGCTTTGCCATCATCATTTCGTACGTACCTTCTTTAATTCTCACTAATCATACATCATGACCTACCAATCTCTTCTATAATCCTCCACTTAGAGCGTCTTAGTGTTCATGATTAGTCAAATACTTTGTGTGTAATTGTGAAATTTAGGTCATCGGTATAAAATGGAAAACCACGTGTTTGTACACACACCCTCTTTCGACTTATAGTAACCTTATATACTAGGGTGTTATACTCTCATTTTGCATAAAATTTTGAGATTTTTTTGATGATTCATATCGATTGTTAAGAGATTATAGTGTTTAAGGTTGATTGGCTGCTATTCATATTATTTGTTATTTTCACACAATAAGAATGATCACGTGAATTTACATGGTTCACTATAATTAAATGATCATTATTCACATAAATTGTATATATGTGGAGGGTTTCGGATTAGCAAATAGTGATCGAACGACCCTCGGACATCAAATGTTAGTATTTAGTAGATACAAGGCGAGTCTTTAATTTTATAGGCCTAGAAACTTATTAGAAACTCCTCACACGACAATTTTCCTCAAGATAGACAAAACCCTAGGTTGGTGAGGTTCCCGGTTTGTGAAATTCCTGTGGATTAGATATAACATGGAGGGTTATGTCGCACGTCCGAGTGCGCATGAGCGTTGAGTCCACCACATAAGTTGAGTGAGGTTACATCCTAAAATCAATTGTCAATAGGATCGAGTAGTTGTCCACCAACATTATATAGTAGACACATTATCACTTTATTATCGATGTGGAAACCTTTAATACTTCACAAGTCATACACCAATTTTTTAATTTTTTTGTTGCACACACGTTCATGTACATCAACGAGCACAAACTTAGGTGTATGAGACCCCATCCTATAATAATTTAGTGTCCATTTGGTTAGACGGTGAAATGAAAATAAAATATAAAAAAAAAAGAAGTTAGGAAAGATAAACTAATTCAAAATGATTGTCACTTTCATGTGCTAAAAGATATCTAACATATTCCATTAGAGTGGGAATGAAATGAGTTGAAATGAAAAATGATCATTCCCCTTGAACTACCACCGAACAAAATCATATAGTAATCAAATGATATCAACATTATCAACCGGTTTAAGGTAACATTTTCAAAAGTTTGTGCATGTCGATAGCATTTTATGTTCAAATTTGGTAGATAGATGCAATTGATTGAGATTTTATAGGTATTTTAATCAAGCTTCTTACATTCACACTGATACATCATTGCTACAAGTTAATTCGTAAGTTAATTTCCCTTTGTTAGTCTCGCTGTCAAATTTCCTATATGACCATGTTCATTTCAACATGTTTATACAAAATTATATAAACTTTATAAAATTCTAAGTATAATTTTTATAATCTATCAAAACGAGGTTAAAGAATTTCATAATTTTCTATGTTTTTAATTTTTATAAGTCTCATAAATTATGAAATATAGGCTTTTATTGACCTAACCCTCTTTGTTTAATGGGCCCCGAGAAAAAGCGTTTGAAAGGACTGTGAAGTGATCATATTCATCAAATGATTACATTTTCCTAATTGAAATTTGACACATGGCGGGAGTCTTCAATGTAAGCTTTCAATTCAGCCATTCAGATCTAAGATAATTGTACTATCCCTACTAAGCTAGCTTTTGAATTCATTCAACTATTTAGGCTCGTTTGGTATCGTTAGAAATCATTCCCGGTAACGAAATAAATCCGAATCAATCAAAAACTATGTTTGTTAAAAATCATTTCATTTTCATTCCTTTCCCTTAACTTATTTCATTCCGTTTTCATTTCACCACTCCAACCAAACGGACACTTAAACTAATTATAATCATGTGCCGAAATGTGGAAATTATTAAAATAGGCGTTATATTTTTTATTTTTATAAATCAATTCATCATCAAAAAAACATAAGTTTATGTAGATTTAACTTTTTCAAAACTAGATTATCTCTAATTAGAGTCTACCTTGTATCCATATCACAAGTCAAATATTAGTATATTACAGTGATGATATGTATTGATATCAATACGATATACTTATATTCTCGTATTCTAAATTTTTACTGTATTGATATATGTAACTTTGGGCTGTGTAAAATTGATCTGGACCGGAAAATTGGATCGGTTTTTCCCGGTCCGGTCCGGTTTCGGATCAAATCCGGTCCGATCTCCAGTCCAGGATTTTGGAAAATTCCGGTCCCTGTCTGGACCGGAAAACCGAGTCGGAATTTTATTTTTTTTAAATATATTTTATTAATTTAAATTTATATATTTTAAAAAATCATATATATTGTATATATTTAATAAAAATATATAATTTTTGAAATTTTTTTGTTATTTGCAAAAATATATCTTTTTTAATTTATTTTATTCCGGTTCGGATCGGAATGGACCGTAACGGTCCGGTCCCCGGTCCATGTTTTTGAAACTTTCGTCTACCGGTCCGGACCGGGACCGAAAATTCCGATCCAGTCCGGTCTGGGCCGGATGCACAGTCCTATATGTAACTATTGGATGTCATGTCATACCTCTCCTTCTATATCTCTCCCAGTTGTTTTTTCTACGGCCGTTGGACTCTTTGGCGGTTCAAGGGTTCTTTCATCACAGAGTCGTCTTGAATCCCCTTGTCTCCATCTTTTATAGATAAGAAAAATAAGCATGAGATGGTGAAGAAGACCTAAACATTGAAAATAAGTAGATCTCATTAAAGGGTTCAAAATCTTTTACTTTTGTTGAAAAAAACGTTGTTTTGAAATCTCCGAGTTATGGTTATTTTCTTACATTAATAAAACCTTAATGGCTCATTTGGAACGATCCCTATTTAATCAGAAAATCGGATGGCAATCAGTCATACTCATACTCTATATTTGGTAAGACTTGAAATCGGAATGTAAATAATTTCATGGAATAACTCATTCCAACTTTAAGGAAGAATCTGATTCCATATATTATAAGTGGGTATCATCCATTTCAAGATATTACCTATTTTAACTTTAAAACAACATTAATATATTTTCATCGTACATTATATCCACTTATTAACTTTTACAGAATAAATTATTAATTTTTATTAAAAAAATTGTTTCATCAATTAAGTTGAATTATATTTTTAATTAATTTGTCAAAAATGATTTTTACAAAAAACTAAAAAATTAATATTTAACTACAATATTGATATTTTGGCTAGGAGGATATTTCATCGAAAAGTACTCGAAAATAATATAACCGGTTCAATTAGACATAATAAATTTTACAAAATAAATTTTATGCATATTATTTAGGTTGATGATTTGTTCGTGTTAATATTTTAAGTCATTAGTTGCTTTTTATAATTTTACTTAGATATAGATTAAAAATAATATATATTTACATTATAAACATACATATATCATCAAATATAATGTAATTTCTCATTTCATGATTTATATAAAACCAAATAACATATTTAATTAAGGAATCCTTCATTCCAAGATCATACCAAATACAAAGTATTATAATTGGATGATTTCAATTCCTTATTCCATTCTGATTATTGATTTCAACCTCATTCCTACAGTCATACCAAACGAGTTCTGAAGGTATCAATTTTGATATTTGGTATACCTAAATGATATCAAATATCAATTTTATACTTTTATCTCGATATTTGATACATTGATACAAAGAGACACATTATCTGATATATCTATATACACTACTTATACAACCGTCATAATGTTGACGCGGCGCTCTTAGAATTTTTCTCCCAATAAATTTTTTTACTAAATTATTAATTAAACCACAAAATCCTTTTAATTAAAACCTATACCTAAAATTTTCCAGTATGTTAAAACAATATCTACTAAAATTATTAATTAAACCATAAAATTATTTTAACTAAAACATCTACTTAAACTTCTCCTTGTACATTAAAACAATATCTACTAGATTATTAATGAGATAAATGGGCTATAAATGCGCTTTTTTTTTTATTAGGTTCACTAAGTTGGTATGCAAAATTGTCTGTTGAAATATTATCTCGCATCTACATCACCTTCATGGAATTCTCTCTAATAGCTATTGTTGTTAATTGTCTATTTTTCTTGATTCAGTTTTTGTATGTTACAAGAGAAGTTTCCTCGAACATCCTTTACAAGCACTCTCACGTACACTATCTGATTCGGGTCTCGATTTACTGAGCAAGTTGTTTACTTATGTCCTGCGAAGGTACATCTCTTTCCCTATGTACTTCACTTGCTTAATATAATTGCATATCTATGGGTTTTGACATTGGTTTACCCTCTGCTATCCAGCGTATCATAGTCGAAGACGCACTAAAGGTGTTCCTCTTTTGGGATTCTTCGCGTTCACTGGGATCCCTACTTCAGTGAGTCATTCTTTATTTGTAGTGATTACACATTTTGATGTGAAAATGTGTTTGTTGAGTCATATTGTTGATGGCATGAATTTATGTGGTTTAAAGTAGTTCAAACTACAAACAAGGAGGCTGAAGAGCAAGACAGGAGATACATATGGACCTATCTACTCTATCCAACTTCGTACTATGTTTCTTCACTATCTAATTTGCTGTTGTATGTAAGCAGTTTGAGCATGAACAGAAGTTGGTTGGTTGCATGGCTAACAAGATCAAGTAAGGTGACCTCAAACTCTCAAAGCCTTTGATGTAGTTATTGATCTCTGATTTTTTTAGGGTGTTAATTTATTTTAAATTGCATAAAACCATCATTTAATATCAAATGTTGTTTATCCAACCTTAAAGCTAATCCTTGATAGAGCAATGACTCATCCCTAGAAAAATTGCAATCAATTATTATCCAATGTGCCAAAATGCTTCAGTTGTAGTAGAATTTGGAAAAATAATGAAGCAAATCTAATATGAACGTCCATTTATCTGTCATACAATTTCAGAAGAAAAAGAAAAACATATTGAGTATAAATTTGTAGACTAGGATCATATTTAATACTTTGGTAGGATATTTAGTAAGTCTGTTATTGCCTACATGCAAGATTCAATGATTGACCATCATCAATTGATAAACACATCTGTCCTGATCAACAAAACTAGCCTGGTCAGCAAGATTGTCATGTGCCATAGCATGAGGTCCAATTTTACACAAGACCCAAGAGTGAATGGATAATGCGGCCTGATTCAGCCATAAGGCATTTGTCTAAATGGGCATATACAGATATACTCGTTTTCAATACATACTTGTGGTGGAGATATTAATTGATTAAACCTTGATTTAGCAAAAGCTTGATATATCTGATCTTCTGAGGTGGCACTGCTTGTAGCTTTTTGATTTTGGTTCTTTATTTGATATATTTTTCTCCTTAATAAGTATTGAAGGACATGCTATTTGAATGATGTATGCGGCTACTTGTGTTTTTTTTATCCCTTAGTTTGCACACATCATCAATTGCAGGCATTGTATCATAGTGAAACAAATAAAGAACCAAAAATTTATTCTATCATCACCTCTTGTAGCCTCCTGTAGCCTACATTTATAGATTTTTATCTACTGTTATTGATGAAATGCAGCTTTTATTGAAAGCAAATGGATTGACGCGCCTTTAAGCTCAAGCTTAGTGATCTTCTAGTTGGGCTGATCGAGCCATAAGAATTGAGGATGCATCATGTCCTTCTCCAGCAAGTGGGATGCTCGATCAGTAAAAGGTGGTTGGCCCCAAGAGCAAGCTAGATACACAAAGATAAAGGAGATGTTGTATTTCATTAGTGGTGACTTTTTCTCTTTTGCAAGTGTAGGGTATCGTATCTACGTTCGAACATATTGAAAGATGTACATAAAGCTGTCATGCCACTAAACACGCAATGATCTAGTTACTTAGAGTTACATATGGATTGAGCCACTCAATCTAGTTCACCTTCGGAAGAAAAAATGTGTTTTTTCAATTTGCAGTTGAGATGGATGAGACGCCAATCCAAAAAAATTTGCAGCCGAAAATTCAAGATGAGCACTTTAGCTTTCTGAAAATTCATAGTGAAACAATCCTTTACCTCCATATTCCCTTTAAATATATTAAAAAAAATTATAAAAGATTAACAAATCAGCCCCTATATGTGTATTATGTATGACTAATTAGTTTAAATACCTGTGTGAAGTGAGACTATATGAACATTGAATGGTTCATCCATTTCTCTCTGTCATTCCTTGGGATGTCTTTCGTCTCTTCTAGGCTTCATAATTTTTATTCTCTGATTAACATTACCTTGACTGCTTAAATGAAGGGCAAGATCTCTCAAGACATCATGATGTGTCACATATATATCAGAGTAACTACCATATAACCTCTCACGTGATAATCGACAACCTTTTGGTATTGAAATCGGGTAACAACGAAGTTGGGTAACCGAAGTGAAGTTGGATATGTAACATTGGGTATTAAAATCGGGTAACAACAAAGTTGGGTAACCGAAGTGAAGTTGGATATATAATGTTGGGTATTAAAATTGGGTAACAACGAAGTTTAAAAAAAGAAGTGAAGTTGGATATGTAACGTTGGGTATTAAAATCAAGTAACAACGAAGTTTTTAAAAAAAGAAGTGAAGTTGGATATGTAACGTTGGGCATTAAAATCGGGTAACAACGAAGTTGGGTAACATAAGTGAATTTGGATGTAAAACGTTGGGTATTAAAATCGGGTAACAACGAAGTTGGGTAACATAAGTGAATTTGGATGTAGAATGTTGGGTATTAAAATCGGGTAACATTGAAGTTGGGTAACAGAGTATAACGTTGGGTAACAAAGTTGGGTAACAGAGCTGGTAACAGAGTATAACGTTGGGTCCCTTCACAAATAAAAAGTGCATAGTTAGTGTTTCTATAAAATTTTGCCTACACACTTTGTTTCCTTGATAAAAAACATACACACTTACCATTTTCACCCATTATTAATTAAACCATAAAATCTTTTTAGCTAAAACATCTATCAACTTCTCCGGTACGTTAAAACAATATCTAAATTTTAATTTTGAAATATTGAAATCTAATAAATCAATAATATCTATCGGCTTCTCTTGTACGTTAGCTGACGATAAAACCTAAACTTCTCACACTATATACAAAGATCATATCCCATCGTCTTTCATTCAGTTCCTATTTTCCTATATTGATCATATTTCTTCATCTTTTTCAGGTTTCTGCTGATTTGAAGATGTTTCTAGGTTGATTCGTCGTATCTTTTCAGGTTATTCTATACATTGTTATTCTTTTGCTATCATTCATTTTTTTCCCTTCTACTCGGCTATCATTCTTTATCTTATTTTTGGCTATCAATTATTTTTCACCAATTACATCAATTATAATTTACGAATGTTAAAAAATTATCATACATTATAATTTACGAATGTTAAAAAATTATTAAAATTCAACTATGCACAAGATTTGGGTTAAAATAAATAAACCATTATTATACTATTTGATGCATGAATCTTAATTATTTAAATAAATAAACATAAAAAAATAATTAAAATCACACGAACAAGCGATTATTTCACTAGTTGATGTAAAAAACACGTGGATAATCAAATCATAGTTATTGGTTGACATTATAGGGATTCAATAATGCAAAACTTGCCAACTAGCCATGCAAGTTTTGTGACCTTAATTGAGGGTCATAAGGTACATAGGTCATAAGTGAATGCATTGTATCTGCCTTCATAAGCCATTTTGGAAAGGGAAAAAACAAGTCAAATTATTCACTGGGATGTTCTTCATTCCCGTAACAGCTTCTGCCTTCCAACAGCTAATTAATTTCGCTCCTTTATATTACTTCATCTAACTCTTTTTATTGGGAATTGAATTATTATAAATTAGCCTAATTAATTTAATTAATAAGGTGGTTAAAACACTTGTCTTTTGACCCACGCTAAAGGTCATTCCAGTTGACCTTAATTCTTCACTATATATGCCTTCCTCCATCGCAGTAATTACACTCCAATTAGGAAGCAATAACTTTGATTATAAAGATAAAATTAGAACTTACATCCCAACCTAGTTATATTACAAAAAAAATAAAAAAAAATAGATGAGTAGTAATCATACAAGGATAATCAAACATCAATTATCGTCCCAACAAAAAAGACAATATATTTTTACGATGGTCAAGCAAGCTACGACAACTGGTAGAAAATTTTAAACCAAAACGGTATACCATTAATTTGTGTAAATCAATCAAACAACATGTTTCCATATAGAATCTTGTTGGCGAACTACCAAACTAGCAACGGTATACTTTTCGTGATAAAACTGTAAAAACAAATAATCAAGAAATAGAATCTTGTCAAGGAGCAGTTGTATACATTTCGTGATAAATGTGTAAAAATAAATAATCAAGAAATACAATCTTGTCGACGAACTACCGAACTAGAAACGGTAAACATTTGGTGAAAATCGTGTAAAACATAAATAATCAAGAATTTCTATTTCTGCAAGGAAAATACCGAATTAGCAACGGTTTAATTGTATATATAAATAGTCAAGAAATAGAATCTTGTCAACGACTACCGAACTAGTATACGTTTGGTGATAAATGTGTGAAAAATAAATTATCTAGAAATAAAATATTGTCAAAGAACTACCGAACTAACAATGGTATACGTTTTATGATAAATATATAAATGTAAATAATCGAGAAATAGAATCTTGTCAACGTACTAACGAATTAGCAAATGATGGAAAGACGATAAAAACAACTTACATCTCATAAAATAACCTATACATATACTAATAAAATTATTTGCATATATGTCAGGCGTAAATTATGTGTTTATTTAACCAACATGTGTTTCTTCCGTTTGATTTTGATACGTTTGGTTTTCTTGCGTCTGACGCCGTCGAGATTCTCAAGAGTGTGTAATGAATCTTGCATGATAATTTTGTGTCACTTAAGTTTTCAAATGTAGTGTTTAGCAGGATCGAATTTGTTATTCATAAAGGGTTGGCGGCACAACTTATTGTGCCGCCTAACTTTTAACTCGATGTAATAATAATAATTTTATCTATGGTGTCACTTAAATGTTTAATTAACATAATATATTGCAATAATCTATAAAGCATTATTAAATAAATTAATTTACAACATTATACTTAAACATATAATTATGAGATAAAAATGTTTATTTTATATATATGTTATTATCCTTAAATTTATTATTTTTTTGGAAATAAATTTTTACAGAAGAAAATATAGTTACGTGCGCATCTCTGTAATTCAAAATTTGAAACATCACTTGGATAACTTTTTGAAACATCATTTTATATAATATTATTATAGAATCTGTAAACAGAAAGTGTAAAAGTTAAAAATAGTTCGATTTTTTTTTTTGAATTATAAAAAAAAAATATTCACAACTACTTAATTATAGAATACGGTTATTTTTATTATTAAAAAATAAATAGTTTAATATATTATCAAACCATATAAATATTTGAACAAACTAACAAACGCTTATAAAAACATAAAGCATTACATAATCACGGCCGTCATATGCATTTTAGATTCTTGTATGCTTACAAGGTTAACAAAATAAATTATTCAAAGTTGGTGTCTCGTTTGTAATAGACTCCTCTAATTAGACAAAATTAAACTTGTTTGTTTATTTCACAATGAAATTATATTTAAATATTTTATCAGCAGCCCTGACATAAGTATTTGTTAGTATTATCAAGTAGACTAATACGATTTTAAGGTTGTAAAATAATAATAACGTTATATGAAGTTAAATTTTGAATGAAAATGTGGGCCAGTTACCCATTTGTATAAAATTGTGTATCGTATGAACTCATCATTCTTCTTCTATTCTATCTAATGACGTGCGTACGGGTAGTCTTATGTTTTCTGGTAAAAGAAAAAAAAAAGGAAATATAATTAAATTTAGAAATATTTAAAGGGAGTGGCAAGGTGTGAGAGTGATAGTAGAAATTAGGAAGAGGAGTTTATTATAAATAGATGTTTAAAAAGGAGAGTAAATGCATAGGTTGCACCTCAGGTGAGCCCAGAATGCTCAGAGAGAGCAGTGAGACCGAAACCCATCAATCCAATTTGAAGTTTTAATGGAGGATTATCTGATAAACAATTATAAACCTTCCCCGCAACAAAATATCACACGCACCCTCTCCTCTACTCCCCTCTTCTTCTCTCCTTCATTGTTTTCGTGTGGGTATGAGTACAGCTCAGCACCACCCTTAGTTAGCTCTGCTGTACGTACCTGCAACACACACAACAAACAACCATCAACCCTCTCCACCTTCCTTATGAAACCTAACCTCCTCCCATTATTCCATTCATGTTGCCCTAAATTCCCCTTTCTTCTCCTCCCCTGTTTCAGACCTTCTCCGGCGGCGGGGAAATTCTTCGTATCTATGTCATCCGCCGCTTCCACCCGCCGCAATCGTCGTCGAGAGAAGCTCGTTGTCATAATGGGAGCCACCGGCGCTGGTAAGTCCAAACTCTCAATCGACCTCGCTACAAAACTCCACTTCGAAATCATCAACTCCGATAAAATCCAGGTCTACAAAGGACTCGATATCACCACAAATAAAATCTCACTCGCTGATCGCAAAGGCGTTCCTCATCATCTCCTCGGCGACTTCGATTCCTCCGTCCGCGACCTCTCTCCTCTACAATACCGTCACCATGCTTCCTCCGTTGTCTCTCAAATCGTTTCACGACGAAACCATCCGCTCTTAGTCGGAGGTTCTAATTCCTTCATCTACGCTCTTCTCTCCGACCGATTTGATCCGGAATCGGACCTTATATCGTCGGAGCTCCGTTACCGATGCTGTTTTCTCTGGGTGGATGTTTCGTTACCGGTTTTAAACGAGTATCTAATGAAACGAGTCGATGAGATGATGGATTTAGGCATGCTTGAGGAGTTAGCAGAGTTTTACTCATCGGGAATCAACGACTGGGAGGAAAACGCCGGTTTAAGAAAAGCGATTGGGGTGCCGGAGTTTGAACGGTATTTTCGGATGTTAAGAGAAGGAGGGGATCAGGTGCAGAGGGTTGTATACGAGGAAGCAGTGAGGGCTATCAAAGAGGCCACGTGTCAACTCGCGAAAAAACAAATAGAGAAGATCGTGAGGCTGAGAGATGTAGGAGGGTGGGAGCTCCATAGATTGGACGCTACAGATGCGTTCAGGGAGACGTTAGAGGGGTCAGAAGACGATGCCACCTGGCGTAATCAAGTACTGCAACCAAGCATCAAGATCGTGAAACGCTTCTTGGACGTTCAAGAGTAGGTCTTTCACCTTCCTCTCTTCTTTTTTGGCTCTCTACATTTCCCTTTTTCTTATCGAGATTATTGTTTAAGCTTACAATGGCGAAGGGGTGAGTGAGAGCCTAGAATTCAAGGTACATAAAGGGAATGCGGACTTCAATTTTGGAGCTATTTTATATAATATATGTAATCCAAAAATCAAAAAAAAAAAAAAAAAAAACAAGATAGAGAGCTAGTGAAAATTTTGGTCTCAGCCCAATTTAAATCTTTTTTTCTTTTTCAGTAAACACTATTTTAGTTTTTTTTATAAATGTTCATTTCGTTTGATCATGATAAAGAATGCGCAAAACTTAGAAAATGGTTATCTCACAATATAAAAAATTACACATAATTCGTTATGGACTTAAGGTAAGACGATGTGCGGTTCATTTTAGTTTTAATTTTTAGCGTTGGATGCTTATATCATGTTTTTAATTATAATAGATAATGCTATTATAAGTTGAGTACGAGTGATTTTTCATTTTAGTTCTCTTTGAATTGGATTGAATGCATACTATATTAACATCCAACGAGGTGTTTGATGCGTGATTTTTAATTATTTATATTTGTTTCTTCGCAAGTTGTCTTGTAAAATGTTGACGGTTATCAATTTATTATCATTTTTAAATCGGGTTGCTAATTAGTGAAGCAAAAATGTAACTTTACATTATCAATTTCTTTCAATAAATGTACTTTCCAATATTTTTTTTTCTCTGACAAGCTCAATTTAAAATTAAAAGACTGCATAGGTAATATGTAATATCCATGTCTAAAATCATTTTTTTTTCTTTCAAAAAAAATCTAATTTTGTAAAATTATTAGTAAGTTACTGAAAAGTTTATTCAAAACTAAATCTAGTTAAGCATGTAAGATTTTATGGATTTTTTTAGTATTTTAAAATTTGTTAGAGACTATCGCGTTGATTATTTAAATTCATTATAATTAATCTTTTTATAGTCTTATCGTATGAATTATGACTACTAAAATATTTTTGAAAATTTCACTCTAACAAAATATCTACCAATTGTGTTTCTCATTGAAAACTTCACTAGATGATCGACATTTTCCATAACTTTACAAAACTCTAAGAAACTTCAACTTTCGAAAAAAAAAAACTCTTTTAAAAGGCACATGGCCATCAATTTAAGGCAATTGAATTGAGTAACACTTCAACTTTCTAAATATGAAGTCATTTGTATTTCCAATGTAACATTTTTGTACCCTTTTATAAAGAGAGAAACATTTATTAAAAATAACATGATTTATATGGTAGAAATTATATTTATAAGATGGGTATTAAAGATTGTAAATAAATGTCGTTTTAGTGTTAGAAATTTAATCATAATTATTTATCGTTTTTATTTCTGAATAATATTCTAACAAACCCTATATCTCACATAAATAACACCGATATATATATATATATATATATATATATATATATATATATATATATATATATATATATATATATATATATATATATATATATATATATATATATATATATATATATATATATATATATTTCCTGCTTATATTTAAAAAGAAAAACATAAATAGTATGTGGTAATTGGTTGCGAGGCAAAAGCAAGTGTTCAGCGAGCATATTACAATATACAAGTAATTTAAAACAAGTGAATCTAATTCGAAATCACGTACACTTTTCCAACATATTGCATAAAGAAGCTTATATTTTTAGAATGTTAATATTTTGAATAAAATAAAATTAAAAAAAGGGCCAATGATTATATAAAGGTAAATAGCGCGAAAGGTTTGTAATGTACATGGAGTACTACATAGGCTGTGTCTGTGAATAGGAAGGACATGGACATCCCTTTCCGTACACCCTGAGAAAATATGACCTTCTGGGGCTTTTCAGTGGACACGTGTCGATTTTTAACGAAATGTGTGCTGCTGCTAGTCAAACTTCCTTTTAATCTTCTTCGAATCCATAGATTCTTTGTTGCTAATTTGATGCGACCTTGTTTAAAAGCTTCATTTTTGAATGACCAAACATGTTTGATTCTCCATCATTTTTCAATATATGATTCTTTTCTATTACTAAATGTTAATATATTTATTTTTCTTCGAGAGTTACTAATATTTAAACAGTATTAATTGGGAATATTATATCTCGATAATTATGTTTTAATGGGAATATATTAGATGCAATGAATGGTGTCCTATTTGATAATGTAGTTAATATATATCCTTTTTTAGTGTGATTGTAGTTGTGGAAGGCTAATTCTTTCTTAACAAAAGTAGAAAGTCTTGTTAAGCACAACTTAAAAACAATTTGATTGTCTAACCAAAAAAACAACTTCATTGGTTATTTTTAAAAATTGATGGATAAAAAATAATAATTTTAGTTTGTGTCATTTTTACGCAGTTGAAACATCTAAAAAATATTAAATTTCTACTTGACATATTTCGACATTAAATAATTGGTTACTTGTCAAAAGACTATATACGACAGGTTTACACCCATAAACGTTGGTATAAATATATCCAAAAACCCTAAATTACTTGTGCCTATTACTATATCATTTAAATCAATCATATAATCATCATCAACGGTTTTATCGGTAACGAACAACGTTTTTGACTCTCACCAACCATCAACAAATTGTAACCATCAACAAGATTATTTTTTCGCTCGTGTCATGTTTATGTAGTTAAAAATCCAAAAAAAAAAAACCTATTTTACGGTTGAAATGTCTCGAGAGAATTTAACAAGTTGCTTGCAGAAAGTATATAGACGAAAATTACACCAACAAACCGTTACTATGAACAAAGTAATAAACTAAACTATTGTACCTCATTAATATAAAATAGGTCAAGAAAACTAAACTAGTTGTGCTATTAAGAATAAAATCAATAATACTACCATCACCAGCATTTTTATCAGTAACAAACAACGTTTTCCGTCTCTCACCAACCATCAATAAATCGTACCATTATCTCTCACTAGCCATCAATAATTTTTTTTGGTTATGTCATTTTTTTGTGTGAAGGAGAGTCAGTGGTCTTAGTCACATCTAGTCGCGCTTTTTATTAATAAAAAGAAAGCTAAGTAGTCAGCATACGGAGATAGCCCGTCCCCTTACATCAACATTTAAAATATCCACTATTTTGTGGGGATGTTCAATCAATACATTAAAACCGATAGGGAAATTAAAAGCATTGGAAGCAAGAAAATATGCGGCATTTTTTGCCTCATCCTGATCCAGATCCAGCTACAAAGGTAGGCATGACGGGCCTGGAAAGTCCAATCCCTTCTAATAAAGTCATGGCAATGGCTTACCAGACTGGAAAGGGGGTTGTGGTGGGGAAGAGTTTTTCCTAGCATAGTGATTGCCAAAAGTGAGTCCGATTCTAATATCACATTTCGGCTACCACTATCCCAGGCCAATTTTAGCCCGTGGTAGATACCCCAAAGTTCCGCCATTGAAACCGTGCAAATACCAAGATTGATAACAAATCCACTCACCCACTCTCCCTATATTTCTAATTAGTCTTACAATAGTAGCATGACCATCACCACGAAACCGAGCCATCCGTATTTACCTTGATAGCATCTTCCAGAGGTGGGTTCCATCTAACATGAACTTCCGAGCGATTGGTACGGTGATAGTTGAACTTGTTCTTGTTTCAAGTTTGGACATATTCCATTGCCATATCAATCATGAAGTTGCTTCGATCTCTTTTGTTGGTAGTATTGTAGAAGATTCTTTCGTTTTTCCATTTCCAGGTCCACTAGAGACCTACGCCAAAAATCTCACTCCAGACACAAGAGTAATTAAAATTAGCAATAGAAAGTAGATTACTTCTTAGCCAAGCGACTAGCGGTTGGTTCAAAAAACATTTACTCTATGCCGCGAAAGGAGTTTAGTCCACATTATTCATGTGTCATGGCAGTATCTGAATAGGTGGCAAAGCGATTCCACAATAAGAGGGTAGATGGAGCACTTATCATCAATACTTATGTGGCGTCTTGATCTCTCTTCATTGGCAAGTGTACCCCTCTCCGAAGCATCTTCCATACTCATTTTCCATATTCTTCTATAAACAATGTCATCACATCATTATTAACCTATGTTATTCTTCAACATACAATTTGCCGACAATATTGATTAATTGCCATCAAAGCTTCAACTCCATCTTAGCTCATCATTGCGCTCTCTACCACTCTCCATCTCCATATCATGGCTAGGAGAAACTACGACAAATCATAGGATTGTTTCGGTCGGGAGACTATTGCCCAACAGGTTCCAATTCCACCCTTTGTAGGACTCCAGTAGCCTTTCACACTCCACCCCCTTTGCAGGAATTCAGCCGTTGTTGTTGTGGTATCGATCAGAGGATACACATGGATCCATGGTTCATCCAAAAAAGCAATGGACCTTCCACCACCGAGGACCCAACGATATCCACTCCTGACCACTTCGCTAACCTCTTTTTTGATACTATTCCAAGTGTAGGATGGCTCGGCATGAGTCGACCCATTGGTTTGATATACTTATGCTTCAAGACCTTGGTCTAGAGGTTCACATCGTCCTTCAAGAACCTCCAGCTCAATTTTCCGAGCATCGACATATTCATCTCCGTCATTGATTTGATGCCCAGTCCGCCATTTTGTTTCGGGAGGCACATGATATTCCAAGGAAAAGTATGTAGAGTGTGTCTACCTTTTTTATGACCCCATACGAACCCTCTACAAATTTTATCAATTTCCTCACAAATATTTTTTGGAAGAATAATGGAGGACATGGAATAAATCGGTAGTGATGAGAGAACCGACTTAGTGAGTGTGATACGTCCCACAAAGCTAAGCGTTTTAGCCTTTCAACCGCTCAATTTTCCATTGATCCTTTTCAACACCGAGGAAAAAGTGTTTCTCTTCAATCGCCCTTGTAGAATAGTGACAAGCGTATTTCCTAAGGTCGTTATTATAAACTTATCAAGTTAAATCCAAACTTAATACTAACCAATGTATAGCGATTAAGCAAGGGTCGAACCCAAGGGAGTTTTATCGAGTTTCTATTAGATTTAAATATTGATTTGGTAACAAAAAGGGGGGATTTGGATTGTAGCAAAACAAGATAAAGACAATTATAAAGTTGGTGAAAATAAACTTGATTAAAGAACTACATTAGGTTGGATCTTAGCATACATATAACTTGGTTGGTTCTTTTTAGAAGCATTCAACATTTGTTCTCATCTTGATCATATTTATGCATTAAGCCAACCGGCATTAACACAACTTAACAAGTTGATAATCCGTAAACCTACAAGACCAAACAACAAGTTAGCATTCTACCAAAGATAAAGAGATACATAAAAGAGAAACAACCCGTTAATCTTATTATGTAGTTATATTCCTTTTACACTTAGATAATTACAACCCGTTCATACCTAAGAGTTTGCTACTGGATTAATGACCCAAACCCGGAACCAATTAACCTTAGCTTTTTGCATGCAATTATACAACTTAGGTGATCAAACTAAGTGGAAAATAAACATACAAACTAAGTTAAACACAAGGAATATAACACAAATATATATTGAATAAAACTTCTATTTAAAAGAACTTACAACCAACTTATATGAAGCTTCAATCCACCCAATGTAGCAAAGGAAGACTTAGCACTCCATACAAAAGACAAATGAAATATAGAGGTTTTTGTGGGAAAATGAGATGATTCTAGCATTAGTCAAGGGCTCTATTTATACTACAAAATGCATTAAAAAGGAGTAAAGAATGGATTAAAAAGGTTGTGCAAACAGCCACAATTAAGGCCTTAAAGGTGACGAAAACAGCCGAGTAAAGTCCTCTAACGCTAAGCCGCACCCGCGGCCAACGGTGTTGCAGGGGCGGTGACACTGGATCTTCGGCTTCACAAGGCCGCTAACAAGAGCACTGGGGCGCTGTCTTCGCTTCTTCAGGATGGGTCACCGCAGGGGCGGCTATAGGCGTCCGCAGGGGCGGTGACATGTCTCTTCTTGGGCGCCGGCGAAGGCGCTGGCAGCGGCAGTCGGCGTGGGTCTTCAGGGTTGTCACCGCAGAGGCGGCCGCGGGGCGGTGACAAGCTTCCTTCGGCGCAGGTGAAAGCGCTGGCCGCGGCTCTCGGCATGGATGCCACCGCAGGAGCGGTGACACTACAACGCGGGGGCGGTGTGGCACCAGAAACCTGTCTTCGACGCTTTACTTCAACTCCTAAGTGTTTTAATACCTTCTTTTGCTTCATTTAGACTCTTTTATCTGGATCAAAGTATTAGCAACATAATATGACTCGAAAACATAAAAACGACTCTAAAAGCTACCTAAATTTATAGTGATTCCATCACCTATCAAACTCCCCCATACTTAGACTCTTTACTCGTCCCGAGTAAACAATACATCAAACAAATCAGCACACAAGCCTCAGGAAATATGGTGTAGTAGGAAAGATGAGGAACAAAAGAGCAAAAATTTACCAAAGAAAGTGAGAAAAAAGAAAATTGAAGAAAACGTGAGAAAATGTGAGAAACTACCATCCTTATTGCTCCAAGAGTGGCCTACCCGGACATCCTCCTTATGACTCCCCTTCTTATGTCGCCAACGCCGGAAGGAGAACCTACACTCGGTATCGCTCATTTTGCCAAGGAGCCCTTTCGGGTTTTCACCTTGTCACTCTTCTTCTTTTCATGATAATCTCACCAAAAATCTCACATCTCTCAAGTTCAATTTTGCACCAACCTAGAGTTGGTCGGACTACCTTCTTTTTGCCTAAACTGCCCTTTCGGGTTTTCGTTTTATCCAAGGATTTCTTGCCTTTTTCTCTCTCTCTCTCTTTTTTTTTGACTGATATGAATTACAATTAGAATTTAAAAAAAACAAACTCAAATAACTAGAAATCTCAAAATAACTCAAATAAAATGCATGTAAGTACCCTCCCCCATACTTGAAGAACGCTTTGCCCTCAAAGTGTGAAAATGAAAGCAAAGATAATAACATGGAGAAGGGCAAAAAAGGTGGCTCACTAGTGGAATGGTCCGGCTGGACCATTCTGTTGTGTTTTCCGCAGGGGCGGTTTTGAAGACCCGCAGGGGCGGTGAGGCGCAGGGGTGTCGAAGCGTGAGCCGCAGGGGCGGGCGAAGCCTGGAAGGTGATCTTGTGACATATCGGTGGTGGCCGCTCCTGTGGCGCTTTTCCGGCGTCCGTTGTTGCTTTTGACGGTGGATTAGGAGGGTGGTGAGTGGTGGTGATAGATTTGGGTTAGGGTTTGTGAGAATGTAGGTTAGGGGAGAGGTGCATGGGAATTCCCATGAATTATTTCATTGAACCACTACATGGGAATTCCCATGATCCTTATCCAAGTTGGTGCCGATGTAATTGGTTCGGTAGTATCAAAATCTGGTTCCCACATCTTCATGATGAGACATCGGCCAAAAACCGCCCACGACCCTTTAGTAAGGACCATTAACAATTTACTTTCAAGTTTAAATTTAACTACAGAGTAGTTATTTTCTAGGTCAATAACTTGAATGTTTTCTCCAAACTTTCACATGCCTCGTATCTTCCTCTCCATTACCGGAAATGCTATAGGATATTCCAAAACTTTAAACACAATCGAATATTTTTATTCCGCTTCCAAGAACTCAATGGCAACTGAATCTACCTCAAAGTAAGGGTCATCATTTGGCCCGAAAGGGGAGGGAGGCGCCATTTTACCCTTCATAGCCGCCATGGCAATCTTACTCTTCTCCTTCGAGCTATTTCCTGTGCCTTTGGCTATATCTTTCCATGAAACTCTACCATCAGTCTTTTGCAATGTGTTGGATCTATTAGTATTTTCAGTGTGTTCATTCAACCCGACTGCAAACTTCAACAGCGTTCCGGTTGGAAGGCCTGGTGGGGTATTAACATTGTTCACATCAGACACGTTGTCGCCTCTGGTAGTGTCCCCTCCCCCCTATATGATTGTATCTTGCCCGTCCTTTGTAGAGTTTTTCTTGACGTTAGGTTGGTTTGCATTGCCCATGTTCTCATCGGGCACTTTCTCTTCTACAATCCCCATCAGATATTCATGCATTGTTATTGTCTTCATTTGCGGTGATTCAGACGGAGTTTCAACCTCTATCGGCGATACCAAAATGCGCTTTTTTGGAACCCCGAAATCCTAGCCTTTTCACCGCTAAGGTTTGTGCAACTATTAATCTTAAATTATATTTCTTTTTTTTTGATATGTTTGTGTCATGCTTATATACGTAGTTGAAACATCTAAGAAAAAAAATCTATTTTATGCTTGAAATATCTCAAGAGAATATAGTTGTTTGCTTGCCAATGGACTATATACACGAGTATATATGACAATAAAACTCACAACCGTTACTATAAACTAGATGAAAAAACTAAACTATTTGACTATTTGTACCTATTACTATAAAATATATAGATCAAGATAAGTAATACAAATGTTACGCGTAAAAAATAAAAATTCATGCGGGCATGATCATTTCTGACATTTCCATTTTGATTTCAAGACGTCCACAAGTTAGAGTCCAACATATATTTAGGGAAATCAACGTTGTCGCAGATAAACTCGCACATCTCGGTCATTGCTCGGAAACGGGTGACGGGAGCATTCCGCGGGACGTTGAAAACCTCGTCCGAAAGGATGCTATAAGACGGTCAACTTCTAGATGTTGACCCTTCTTGTACTCTTACCTTTGTATTAAAACAAAAATCGTTAACGTCTCTCACCAACCGTCAACCAATCGTACATTTATCATATCACTACTTAATTTATTTAGCATATATATATTCGTGCATAGTAATATTTCGATTTTTCTTGATATTTATATATTCATATTCAATTTCCGAATGCAAATGATTCGGACGTTAATGCTTATTTAATATAGGAGAATAGAGTTGGGGAAAAAAACATGATCGCTTGACGTCTCTTTCAAAGATGCATGCATGCGTAATGCAATTACTTCAAATATGAGCCATTAATCCTTTCATTGAATGACAATCATTTTCTACTCTTCTGGTTTTAAATAGCGATGAGCCGATGATTCTAAGTTGGTCTACGTTATTATTATAAACCAAGTAATGTGGAGTATATAATAAGCATAATTTCATCAAAACTATTTATATTTTATGTTGTTTCTTTGTTTTATATTCAAATTTCCTAAATTAATGTTTTATTACAAACATTTTGATCATACTGTAAGATCTAATAATAGACTAATAGTTAATAAAACTATTATTAATATATGGAGATAAATCCTTTCAATTATACAGTATTTTTTCACTAATTGTGCAAAATATTGAAGTAACAAGTATCATGAAATAAGGTAGCTTAAATTCCAAAATAAAATCAATAAATGTAGTAGTTCATCAAAGTTATATTATTATTTTTTTTCTCCTAAGTTAGTCTAAATGCATCTTCATTTCCTGTACTTTGAGACAAGTGTTTCATAGTATCTAAAACTTGAGAAAAATGCCATATTTTTTTGACTTGGTATCTATATTTAGATATTAGATATGTGTATCAAAATATATAAAAAAACTCATACATTTGCTTAGTATAAGAATATATGGATATCAAATTAATATATTATTTTATTTCTAATATATATTTTCTCTTGTTTTGATATATATACTTTTGATATCAAATATTTAAAATTGCTTCCTCTTCTATTCTTCCTCTCCTAAAATATTAAATATCAATCTAATACTCATATCTTGATATCTCATACCCATATCTTGATATCTATATATGAATACTAAACAATTCCTTAGTAAATCAAAACAATGGATTAGAAGAAGAATCATAAATAAAATTTGTTACAAGGCAAGTAAGAGTATGTCCAGAGAGAGAGAATTGGAGGTGTTATTTTTCTTTTTTATTATGTGTAGTGTTTGTCCTGCTCTAATTTTTTGGAGTGTGTTATATATACGGCTCAATCTATTGGTTGCCAATAAAAGTTGTAAGGCGTCGGTGTCCAATTTAAATGTTGGTGTAGCGTCGCTTCCAATTAGTTCTCTTTTTTTTTCTATTTGGGCGCCGGCGCCAAATTTTTTTAAAACTTTTTTTGGGATAAAAAATATATATAAAATAAAAAATTATGCGCCGGCTTATGGCATCGGAGTATTTGCAAAAATTTTGAAGGTCTAAAAAAACCCACTTAATTGACTCCCTCAATTTAGAGAATTATTTTTTTCACGGTTGAGGAGTGTTTATGGGGTTGGGGTTGAAGAGGATGATTGGGGATGAGATTTATTAAAAAAAATATTTCAACTTCATAAAGATAGATGTTATTTAACAAAATTTGGTACGAAAGTTTAATCATTTTTAATAGATTAACCGAATATATTTGAAAATAAAAAAATCAATTTTAAGGCGCCGGCGGCCAAAATTTTATTTTCTAACAAAAAATCTAGGAAAAAAAATGGTCGCTGGTTGATGCGATATTTTTATAAGTTAGTAAAATGAGGGTCGTGTATATAGCTTTTTTGATTTTTTTAAAACTATATTGTTCTCCTTAATCTTACATTTTTGTATACAAATTTGATTGTAAAACTATATACCTTAAATAAAGTAGGCGATGCTGATGCTGAGGCAGCCTCATGATTATTTCTCGGAATAATTTTTTTATTAAATCACTAATTAAGTCAATAAATCTTTTTTTACATAAAACTAGATCTTATAAACATTTGTGTTGATTATCTTTTTAACGTAATCTAAAGATTTGATCAATTATAATCTTGTTGAAGAAGCTCTATTTTAAGCTAAGAATTTAATAAAAATAGTAAATCTTGTGGGATAGTCACACAAATAAAACTTTTCAGATAAGTTATTTTCTTACGTAAAACTTGCGGGAGAAGCTCTATTGTAACATCGCTTTAGTTCCCGCTATATATGGATCACCTAATTGTGGTGAATTCATCAATCTCTCACGTTCCTATAAGCATGAATCCTAGCTTTTCGTTATTTTTGGTAAACATTAATTCAATCGTTGTATCTTGAAAAACAATTTTTTGAATGTTATCGGTGATAAATTAGTAGGTTTTATGTTATCGGTTGATTATGTCATATAAAAATTTATTATAACTATATTATTTGCAAAATAAAAAAAATAAAAATTCGTATATCTTTATATAATTAACATACACAAATTTCAAATCATTTATTAACAAATATCCGTGCAAGACACCAGATAACTTAGAAGGTATAATTCGAAAAAGTATAAAACTCAAATTAACCATTCAAAAACCGAAAAACTTTTGGATATAATCCGAAAAAGTCAAAAGTACAGGGCACCGTCAAATTAACAATCCTAGACAAATGTGGTCGGTATTTATTTATATCGATGCGGCATTGCTCTTCTCGATCCGATGAGATTTAAATTTAGGTTCTTGGCATGAACAGCGCAGGGCCATACCCATACTGCATAAGTGCATAGATGTGTGGGATGAAACTTCCCCATAACACTAAATAAATAATTAAATTATTATTAGGTGTTCTAGATGATTGATTATGCTGTATGGTGCAGAAAGTAATCGTGCTTTTGGTAAGTGCAGTGTGTATTATATGAATCCATAAATAGATTAGTTAAAAATGGAAAATCCAAAGGAAGAAGAGACAGATGCGTTGGGAGAGTAGAGAGCATGCATGACCTTGTCCCGCTATTTGGATACTCACTAATTAAACCCGGTTTACTGAACCGGAATATTTAATTTGGAAAATGCAATGATTATGATGGGAAGCCCCTAAATTCGAGAAATAATAGTGGAAGTGCAGTGTCTGCCGCAACGCTTACCCGCGTGCGGTTCAGTGCGCATGATCCTATACTAAATTCCATTTGGCTCTTTCTCCAAACCCTTTTTTATTTTATTAATTCTTATTTACATCTCTAATCTTTTACTTTGCTTACAAATTACATTCGAAACTTTTATTGTCCAAATTACATGAATTGGTAACCTTATATGTAAATATGGAGAGATTTTTTTTTTTACAAAAAATATTATTATAAAAAATTATATTAGTAATAGAACATTTTTATTTTAGGAGATCTTTAGATATAAACTATGGTACTAATTTTAAAATGTTTAAACTATACGTGTATGACGGGTGAAGTGTTGTAATAAATAAAATACTAGTTATTAGTTCATAAAAATGGAGTAAAATTTCATCTTATATTTGATGAATAGAACTCATTATACATCTTCTGAAGATGTTATTGACTTACTCTTTTTTTTTCCGATAATACATATTAGAAAAGAATAAAAACTAAAAGTTAAAACTTTAGAAAATTACAAATAAAAAAAACCTCTTCCCTAAAGACTAATTGTATAAATTTTTAAAAATCGTTACTTTATTTTCTTAACTCTAAAATCAGCCGTGTTTTTAAACTAATAAATCTACCTGCAAAAATAAAATAAAATCTATATATCTATAGATATTTTTTTCACTATCTAATATGGAGGATGTTGAGATGTGTGTGCCACGTCAAATATACGATACTAAATACGATAATGACATATCCTTCTTAGGGTTTTTTCCTATTGTCAACTAGTTTTAGGATGAAACCCCGAAAGCTTGTGTGTTTAGGTTTACTTTGACGTGCGTTGTCTCCACGTCTTAAACTCGCCGGATATATATAAATTAACATGATATTAGAGTAGTTCGATCCGAGTCCGTTATCTTGTGTTTGGGTTGTGATCTGCGAAAATACACTATCCGCCTGTTTGGCAAAGCCGACCTTAAGATTTTGTGTTAAGTGTCAACTAGTTTAGGATAATCGCACTTGAGGGAGGGCGTTGAGGTGTGTGTCCCACATCGACAATACAATACTACGTGAACCTAACATATAAGATTCACTTTGACGTGCATTCCCTTCACGCCTTACACCCGCCGAATATTAAAAGAAAAAGATAAATTAACAGAAAAATAGCACACTATTGTGTTTATATAAATTTCCTATTTATTTACCAACTAAAATGTTTTAATGGAGAGTTTATTTTTATTTATATGTTGTGCTTAGATATTAATAAATAAATTGTCGGGTATTCTCAATACATACTAGTAATGTATTTAAAATATAATACGTTTGGGAATAGGCCCACTTAGAGGCTACCTTTGACCCATTTTGACTCTATATTGTAGGAACCGGTTCAATGCTCCATGCTGCCATAACTTTTTTGTTTTTACATAATGCACGTACGTTCAAAGTTAAAATAGTGCTTTTACCTTTGACCCGGTTTTATGGTTTCCTGATTTTCACATTTAACTTGTATTACATGAGGGTTTGTAATTTATTTTCTTCTTTGGATTGTTTCTACTACCTAAAATATAAGGTTAATTTTATTTGTATAACACAAAGCAATTATGTTGTCATTTTCCTTATACAAGACAAGATTAGAATTTTATTTTAAAAGTATTAAAAAATATGTTAATCAACTAATACCTATCATCCCAATAATAAACTTTTGTTATATATATTATATAACGCGGCCGGTTCTAGTATATTATATAATGGGCTGATTTTAGGCCGTTGATTTACTTGATTCAACGGTCTAAATTAGTTAACGTCATTTAATGAATTTGGGATGCGTGGTGACAATTTTTTGGGGTGAATTTGCTATGTAACCTACTTCGTCGTAATAATGACTTAGTGAATGTCCCTTCAGTAATAAATAAGTTAGTATATATATCATTTTCTTAAAATTATTTGGACTAATTTGACCATAATTTAATATATCAATAATTTTTTATCTATTACAAGATTCTTTTTTTTTTTTTAATTCTTGTACATGAGTTTTAGATACATGAAATAATTAAATCACTCGTGTACAAGGTTTTGTATTAAATCTTGTACATGAGTTTTGAATACAGGAAATAATTAAATCACTCATGTACAAGAAAATTATTCTTGTAATATTGTCGATATTTTTGAGTTACTTGTATACAAATAATACACTACACAAATTTAATTACATTAATTTTTTACAAGAAAATTATTATAATAACATTTCCGATAATTTCGAGTTGATTGTAAACGATTTTAGAATCGTACATTACAAAAATATTATTTACATTAATTCTTGTACAAGAAAATTATTTTAATAAAATTTTTGATATTTTCGAGTTGCTTATATATGATTTAGAATCGTGCACACCAAAAATATTTACATTAATTCTTGTACAAGAAAATTATTTGCGTCAAATTGTGTACAAGAGAAAATTTTCTTATCATAATTAATATATATTTATAATTTTTTAAAAGAATAATTGTTAATGATATCTAACTTGACTAGTTGGTATTAGGGTAGGAGGGAGGTACTATCAACCGAAGATCGATTTCTCAAAAGACACCGCTCATTTACAAGAAATATTGACAAAAACAATAAGAAAAATTATACATTAAATAAATTTTAATAAAAATAATAAAATATTCATGATATCATTTATGTAATTGATTTTATGATCAATTAACTTCTCAATATAGATATTAGATACAAGAAATAATGAAGAAAAAAAAAATCATGCATTAAATATTTTTTAAATAAAAATTCTATTTTTATATATATATCATTTAATGTAAATTAATTTCTTATCAATTAACTTCTCAATATGGATATTATAATAATTATGAGATTTTGCAAATATTCTCTTAGAATCAATCAGGAAATAAGGACAAATTAGTTTTTATCTACTTTAATATGTTTTTTACTAATCAAATTATAGGGGTAGGACATCTCGTCATTGATATTAGTAAACTAATGTATTTTATCAAATTCTCTCTTTTTTTTAGGTAACGGTAAATTCATAGAAAAAAGTAGAAGAGTATAACCACACTATTTAGGACCCAATTGCACTAAAATAAAAAAAGTTTATGTACATGCTTGTGACCTGAGGTCTATAGTCAAAGAAACATCACACAAATACTCTAGAGAGACATAAAATCTTCCTGAACATACCTACTCCCCTGAAACCAAAAAGTAACATAGTACAACCGAAGTGGCACAACTCATGAGGCTCGTCCACCGTCACCAAAGCCATCAGCAAACAAAGACACTCACAAGCCAAATAGGAGCTCAAAACTCGGGACAATGGCTCGTCCACCTTCTATAAAGCCATCAGCAGAGGGAAGCCAAGCCCGATACATATATGAATAACAAAAACATCGAAAAATAGAGCATAATACAACTCAGATAAAGACCAAATCCTAAAGTGTAATCCTCTCTCAAACTCTTGTAGGGTATACCTCATGTAGCAAAGTATAGACATGAGTCTTGATCAGGCACACAAGGATATCAGTCGGTATTCTGATATGATCAAATACCAAAGCATTCTTTGAATACTAAAGGTAGTAGACCATAGCAGAAAACGCGTATATCCTAGATCTGCTCATCCAGCTCTTGCCATGTGTAGTGTGAGTCATCCATTCTAGTACCTCTGATTTGGTGGTGATGTCTCCCAGAATCCCGAAATCCACACCAACTTATCTCCAAACCTCTCGTGCATATGTGCATCCAAAGATCAAGTGATCATGAGACTCACTCTCACGCGTGCACCAATTACAAGTAGGATCAATACCAAGGAATTGTAATCTATCTCTGGTAGATAACCGGCCAATAATCGTCATCCATATGATAAAGCAATGCTTTGGCATATTGTCCGGATCCCAAATAACTCTGAACCAGTTCACCTCCTCACCCCGCGATCTAAGCATCTCATAAACCTTAGCCACACGGAATCTCGCACCCACATGACATGAACCAAGAATATCCCTCAGAGGTGTCTACTCGTTTGTAAAGGCAACAATCTCATCTCTAGCGCGGAGAAATGCCTTCACCAAAGGCGAGTCTCGAGGGGTAGGAATCCAAAACTCGGGCTTAGTGGTGTATAAGTATTTGTGGTGAATCCTTTTGAGTTCTGACCCAAAGGCTATCACGTTGAGCATGAATGTGTAAATAACACTTACACATAAATGCTACGTGCCAAGACCTAATAACCAAAAGCCTCAGACCTCCCTCCGTCTTCGGCAAGAATACTCTAGACCATGCAACCCGTGGCCAACTCCATAGGAACTGCATTCAAAGCCTGGTAAGTCTATCAAGCACCAAAACTGGGACCGGAAGAAACGATAATCAGAAGCTCTTTATGCCCTACAGTACTGCGTTAATCAACTCCAAACGTCCGGAAAACGACAAGTGTTGTTTGTTCCACGATGAGAGGTGTCTCCCGATCCTATCAATGAGCAGATAATAATCTCCGGATCGAAGAATGGTAGGTGAGATGGGAACCCCCAAGTACCTAAAATGGAACTCTCCTGCCACAAATCCCACAATATTTTTTGCATGTAACAAACATAAATCACTAAATCAACATATATTAGAATCAAACTCCTTTAGAGCTCGATGTAGTGATCCACTTCAACAACCTAAAATAATACAAAAATTAAAAAACAATAATTAGAACTTCAAATTTAAAATGAATTAAATTTTAAATGTAAAAAGTATACATTCTCGGTTATAAGATTTCATGGCAGAATCCTCCACATCAACATCCTCTATTATGTATCAACAATTTATGAATCGAGCGTAATTCAAAGTCAAATAAACTACCTGATGCCTTAATCCAAAATTATCAAACTAATACATTGTTCCAAAAACAGTGTAAGAACCGAGATGTATGAATCATATGATATTACATACTTTAGAAGAGAATCTAAAGTCGAATGTATCTTCAAATCAGACTCCAAAGTCGAATATAGATATGAGGAGAGTATGAAGAGAACCACTACCAAGTGAAGATTACTTGATGAGATAAACAAGCAAGCATTGAAGTGAGCAAGTGACCGAGCGGTAAGTAACCGAGCAGCAAAGGGAGTGCGTGGCTCGTCGACGGCGGACTGAAGTATGGTGAAGGTTGTAGAGATTGATATAAAAAAAAATCAAGATTGGAAAAGATATAATGGGATATGCTTACAGTTTGCGGGCTTACACATCTTTTACAAATTTAGGGGTTAAGGTTTAAGGACAATATTTAGGGTTTATTTATTTACCTTAAATAATTTATCTGGGTGATGCAGGTCGGGTGGGGCAGGTGATGGGTGGTTGTACATCCACCCATACCCCACCACCCGAAATTTTTAGGGTTTTCACCCATAAATTCGAGTCGGTTAACCTATTAAATCGAATAGTTGTACACCCATTTCCATCCTCCTGCCAATACATAGGTCCAAAGGGACGTTGTCCCCGTACATTGCACAACTCGGTGGCGAATTGGATCACTGAAATCAACGAATCTTGTTCAGAAGTCACAATATATATGGCTTCATAACCCAACACGAGAAATAAGGTAATATATGAATATAAAGGCGTAATTGGGTTGTGGGCCTTGTGGTCCAGTTTTATGTTCATATTTGAAAATGGGCCGAATAACTTTCTGGGCTTCTTCTTTTTATATAACATAAACGGGCTAATCACGTAAATATCCTTTTTTGGTAGGAATCGCGTAAATATCCTAATACTTCAGGAAGTTGTCCAGAGAGTTACAATTTGGACACAATGTTCATATATTACCCTAAAAGTCTAAAACACTGATATAATGATTTTTTGTTGAATTTTCTACAACTTTTTATTGTTTAAAAAAACTCAAAGATGAGACTTCAGCTTTCTTATTATACTCAACATATCAGCTTCTTACCTGACTCGTAATTATATAGTCGAACATATTCGTTTTTGGTAATAATGGTATTATCCGCAACAACCAAAAAGGATGGGATAATTTATGGAAATAGGTCTACTTAGGGTAGAGCTTTCAACTGTCCCCACAAATTTGGGATACTTTGTGCAATTAATATAATTTGTGTTTTTAAAAAAAGATGGATTAGGTTGATTTTTTTTATTTATCTGATATACATCTTTCTAGGGCTAAGCTTGTTATATTCAGTTTACTAAACCGATTGGTTTTGGATCAAATCGAACCGATATTTTAGGTTCGGTTTTTTTGTCTACATATATTAGAATATCAGTTTTAGTTTATTAACAGATTAAATCGGTCTAAACCGATTTATATTTATAAAAAAAGGGATTTGTTTACCGGTTGTTTATTGAGTTAGTAGTTAGAAAATTGCTTATGTATACGTCTTTAGATTTTTGAAAAATTCTAGACAACGTCAAACATCTTTCCACAAGTGTGGATTTCTTTTTTGGGATTATTCTCGTGTTTTTTTTTGTGAATTCTGCGTTTGAATTTGGATATTTCATATTTATTATAGATTTTGTAAGAATGGATGAATAATGGTGTATTTGATCGATCTCTGCATTGTATTTTATTTTAATTTTTGCAATTTTTTAAATGTTTCTTGTGTATTAAATTTTAGGACCGTTTAGGTCTAATATCTAAACCGAGCTTAAACCCACCATGTAGGTTCGGTTTTCAGGCATAATATTTTCAATTTAGGTCCAAAGCAAAATCGAACCAATGTTTGTAGGCTTGGGTTTCGGTCCAAGGTTTCACAAAATTCAATTTTAAGTTCTTTTTTTTTGCGGTTTGGTTTGGTTTTGGATCTATGGTCCATACATTTTTCGTTAGAAAAGACTTCTTTTTTTTGATAAAGGAAAGCGGTTTGAAGCACTAGACGACACGCCATCTAGTGGGTCGAAAGGCCGAAAAAGATCGGCAGACGGACTAACCGTCATGAGGAACAACAAGAGAAAAAGAAACACAAAAAATCCCGACAGCAAAGAAGTCAACGAGGGAAAGTAGTATGATCCATATCCCTACGTAGGGATGTCAATGAGTCGGGGATTCCCCGAAATTTGCGGGTATTACTCGTTACGGGGATGGGGAATTTTGTAGGCTTGGTTTTCGGTCCAAGGTTTCACAAAATTCAGTTTTAAGTTCGTTTTTTTTGCGGTTTGGTTTGGTTTTGGATCTATGGTCCATACATTTTTCGTTATAAAAGACTTTTTTTTATAAAGGAAAGCGGTTCGAAGCACTAGACGACACGCCGTCTAGTGGGTCGAAAGGCCGAAAAAGATCGGCAGACGGACTAACCGTCATGAGGAACAACAGAAGAAAAAGAAACACAAAAAATCCCGACAGCAATTAAAGAAGTCAACGAGGGAAAGTAGTATGATCCATATCCCTACGTAGGGATGTCAATGAGTCGGGGATTCCCCGAAATTCGCGGGTATTACCCATTATGGGGATGGGGATGGGGAATTTAAACGGAGATGGGGATGGGGACGGGGTAAAAATTGATTTCCCGCTTGGGTATGGGGACGGGGACGAAGATAGGGGTATTCGCCCCGCTCCCCGATCCGAATCCGAATCCGACGGGGAAACCCGACGGGAACCCCGGCGGGAAATTTCGCGAAGAGTACATAAATAAACAAATCGTATTTATACTATACTTTCATTGTAGTTTTAAGTTTAATCGAAATTTAATTAAGAAATTGTGTTTAAATTCAAAAATTACCGATGATTACTAAAATTTCAAACTATATACACTTTTGAATTTTAAGGATTAAGAGTATCATACTATGATTACTATCATACTCATTCCTACTTACACACAATGTATTTTTTAAAATGTGATTTAATTTTAAATATTTTTTTGATAATTATATGTGTGTAAATCATGCTAATGCTAATCTATATTAATTTGGTTTTCGATCATACGAGGATAACAACACATTCGTGAAAATCTTGAATACGTTGTAATTCGTAAACGTCAAATCGCGATGATCAAATGCATCGCACACTACATGTTGTGTTTTTATCTTATGTGTCATAGTTTGTCAAATACATGTTTTGACGGTGCAACCTAAATCCTAAAATTAAAATGTTAGAATAATATAACACTTTATCTTGAGACCGTAATCAATATGTTATTAAGATATAATTATTTTAGTTTATATTTCGAATCTCGATCCTACATTCCTACATTCCTACTTGAACGAACAAAACCTAATATATACACACAATATATGAACCTATACTTTGGTATATTGGATAAGGTGATGTGTTGAACAACCAACTAAATCACATCAACATTTCAAATTAAAATGTATAATAATATTATATGAATTGAAATTTATCTTGTAACCATGAACTAAATGTCTTAGCGATACATGTTACAACAGTAGCTTCTGAATCTGCATTTAGTGACAGTGGAAGAATCTTCGATCCTCACCGTAGTAGGCTTGTCCTAGATATTTTGGAGGCTTTTTTATGTGTGCTAAAAGTTGGCTTTGGTCTTAACTTGTGGACGAAGGTACTCTATCTCTAAGTATTTTTGTACTTAAGTATTTATTTTTGTTTTATAATGCTAACTTGTTTTATTTATCAAGGACAAGCAACAAGTTTAGTTTATCATGTCTTATCTGGTTATGGTGGTTCACAAGATACTGATCATGAATGTTAAATGATAACTAAGGTTAGTGAACTATTAGATTAAGTGAGTTGAGATCACATTTTTATGGTGACCAAGTTCTTTTGTTGATTTGCTATTGTTGTAATTTTCTGTAGTTGTTGGCCGTTCTTTGTGTGCGCATAAATTGAGCAAAGGAGTTGGGAACAATTATGAATTGTTCTTTTTCTAGTATTGTTGGTTTTATTTGTAGGTTTTTATGGTATGTTATTTTTCATGAGATTAGACATTGATTTGCAATTAAATTGGTTGAGTTTCACTTTATGAGGAGAATTTTATATCGTTTTGATATATTCTACTTGCAAGAATAGTGTAATCCCGTTGTTGCTACGATAAGCAGGGATGGTCTCGCAAAGATAATATATTCTCGTTTGTTTGACAAGTGATAAGATCTCAAAACAGTTCGAAAAATTTTATTATCCAAGCTAATATTTTTGTCGGTCTTGCAAAGACAATGTATTCTCATTTGTTTGACTAGTAATAATAACCTCAAAACAGTTACAAAAATTTTATTATCCAAATTAATATTGTTGTCAAACTCTTGAAAGTTAAACGGGGATGGGTACAAGTAATTATACGGGGAAAACTCAACAAGTTTTTAAATGGAGAAATTAAACGGGGACGGGTATTTCCCGATGGGGACGGGGACAATTTTTAATATCCGAACGGGTATGTGGATGCGGATGGGGGCGTTATACTAAACGGAGATGAGGATGAATAGGGTATTCTCCGACCCAAACCCGACTCATTGACATCCCCTATCCGTACGGACCCTACCCAGCTCTAAGCAAATGAATTAATTTTTCTACCTGGTTATGGGCTTAAATATTATCCAGGCCCATCTCAGTTATTATGGGCCCAAGTAGAAGCTTGTAAGAAGCTACTAAATGGGCTTAACGTCCATGTATAATTGCTTCAATAAACCATACAAATGATACAATTTATGATTAAAATAATTCATATTTACATAATATAATTTATGAATACATATCATGCAAAAAATAATATTCATGGTAAAAAAAATCAAATACTTTATCAAATTAATAGTCATCAAGTTAACGAGTTATGTACTATAAATATCTTATATATATTATAGGAGTAGCGATTCTTGTCACGTGTCGTACCAGAAAATCACTAAGTGCCACGTGTCACAGCAATATTTAATCTCATTCTTTTTTTAAATTACGTAATTTATAAAAGGAATTTACAATTAAAATTATTAACAAAAAAATCCGTACAATCTAACTAAATCCAGATATTTTTTATAAATAATTAAATTTGGTAAATTTATTTAACTAAGCATTTTTATTATTTTGGGTTTAAATATTTTATCCTAAAATATTTACAATTCGGTTATCAATCCTTATATTCAGCCAAAATATTTTTAAATTTGGAATAAATTTATTCTAAAATCTCAATAATTTATAATTTATTCTGAAAACCCAATAATTAAAAAAGTATTGTTTAATTACGTAATTAAAAATCAAAATTTATATTCAGGAATTATTATAATCGAATTGAATGCCGGAATAATATTGCACAATTAACTATATTACTATATTAACCATATATATATATATATATATATATATATATATATATATATATATATATATATATATATATATATATATATATATATATATATATATATATGAATGAAAGTATACTTTTTTCAATTATTTACAAAAGAAAAAAAGAATTTAAAATCAAATTATTTTATTATTTAAATATTTTTCTTCACACAACAATAAAATATGTTTATGAAAATTAAAAATACTATACAATATATATTATTTTTTTTATAATTATAATTGTTGTATCGAACTTTTTATAGAAAATTCCGTGCAAGGCACGGGTATTACACTAGTTATAGTTTATGACAAAAATTCTTTATATTTTAGAGAAAATAATTAATTTACAAACATATGTATTGAAATCGTTATTTCTCTCCCAATTTTTAACTCACAATAAAAATGATTTAAAAATAACAACCCATAAAAAACAGAAAGAAAAAACATATTGTTATTAAATCAATAAACTCTAATCCGTTTTGAAATTAATTTCCATCTTCCAAAATAAAATAATGTTTGTAAAAACAATTAATTAAGATGGTTGTTATATTTAATTTCACAATGTAATGTCACACTCACACTGTCACACATCATCTAATGATATACTTCTATTCGTATGTGCAAATTGAACTACTCATTATCCAAGATTTTTAGTTTACACGCAACTAATTGAGCTTTTGCTTCTAATTTCTGATAGTAGGGACCATACTTGACTTTACTACTACCAATTGACAACCTATATATTTCTTCTTTTTTTCTTTTAATAATTTGATATACGTACAGTATACTATATATATATATAATTTTTATTTTAAGGTTTGTATAAATCTTGATTTTTGAAAATAACTCTATTAATTTGGAGCAGTTTTATAAAAGTTGAATAAATAAATTTGTAAAAAGCGAGTTTAGTGAACTCGATGAGTTATGTCAACCATCATTGTTATAGTTTATTGAACTTTAGAGCGGGTCGTATAACTTGTGTGTATGTACGTTAGGCCTAAACTCACCACGTAAATCCACTGATATTCTATCATAAAATTGATTGACAATGAGAGTAATATTTCACCAATCTTAATTATGTACTAAGCTTAAAATCTTCCGACAAAAATATATAAGATGAAAAAACCCACCGTCCTAATACAAAATTCATAATCTCTCAACTTTGTTGGGACACTTATTATCTCAATAAGTACAAATTCATTTATCTTCTTTTCTATCTCAAGGAAGGAGTGAGATATGGAATCGAGAGAAGGACAAAAAAAGTAAAATAGCACCGCATGTTGGGATAAGAGGGACATTATGCAAACTGTGAAATGATAAATTTTAATTTGATTGCAAAAAATAATAATGTAAAACTCAAAATTAAATTGTTTTTTATTTTGAAAGAAAAGGTAGTGGATGTATAGTTGATTGTTGAAGAAATTTGAGGCACATGAAGATGAAATTTAATAAGGGTCCCTTTGGATGGCATTGAATCAACTACCAAATTTCAATAATTAAGGTTTGCATGCCGCAGCCGCAACTCATTATCGCGCTCGCCTATCAATCCTAATCGTCCTTTTATAGATCCACAATAAGTACATGTTACTTCGTACTTTTTTTGTTTTTTGAATTATTTAGAGGTATTGGACCATTAAAAACGAAAAAAAATCTAACATAAACATCTAGTATAATATCACCCATTCAAATGATTTTTAAATCTTCCAATGAATTATATAATGATCATACAACCACATAATGCATCGCCTCAATAATGAATATTAAGGCAAAATGGTCCATTGCCATGTCAATTGATTTCATTACAAAACAAGGTTTTAACTTCATTAATGGCATAATCATGGAACCTCTCGATACTTCCGACGACTATCCATAATGACTCAATGTCAGTTCCATGCTTGTAGTGCGCCTCTAACGACGCAAGCAACTACCACATAATGCAGCGCCCCTCTAGCCGCGCAAGAAGAAGCAAGACTTCGGCTTTGCTATAACCGACTACAAGTGGCCGGTATCATCTTCTAAATGCGACACAGTTGCATGTATTGTTTTACAGCTTTAGATCTTCGACTTTAATGTTATTTTCCATATAACAAGCATCCGTGATTAATTATCTAATTTGAAACCCGTTTCGAAGCGCCGTGTTAAACTCCCTCATGGGGTAATTTTTAAAACAAGCCATGGTGGATCCATTGTTTTAAACCGACCTATGAATCATATAATGATCATACAACCTAGCCCAACCCTTGAGGAAGCCCCCAACTCGGCCTCTACCGATGAAACCCTACAACCTCCTTCTCCTGAAAACCTAGCCCAACCCACATATAATGATCATATATCTTACCCTCTTACCGTTTCTAAAACCCTAATTCCCCATCCAATGCTTCGACCTCTACAATCTACCCCAACCTACTCGATGTAATCTCTCCGAAACTCTCACAATCCTCGATCGTTAGTCCTTTTTTGAGGTTTTGTGAGTCAAAAGGAGAACAAGTACAATCCAATCACAAACGACATCTCTCCAACATCAAACTCAAGTATACCTTATTTCATATTTAATTATTTATTGCATGATCACCTCCATCTTGCCTATCTTGTTGCCCTCGTATCGACCTAACAAGAAGATGTCTTCTAAGTGTAGGATTGTTCACGGGTCTATCATCGGATATGGACCAAAATCAATTGACAAAAAATAATACTTCACGACCTTCATATTAAATTTATATTTGTTTTTAGTTGTATGATTGTTTTATACCCAATTGTCCATGATATACTTAAAATATCAAATTAAATAGAGAGGTATTGATCTTATTGCACTTGAGAAAAGTCGGGCTGGTCTAAATAAATGGGCGGATATAGATAGTACCCCTCCGGACCAAAAAAGTCCGGTCTATAGGCCGACTTGGGAGGGTATGGGCAAGGGCTCGGGTTCCTCTTGACCGGAGAGTCCATCCCAAAAGGTCTTTTGTAATTAAATACAGAGGTACATGGTCGAACTTGAAATTGAAATCTCAAAGTAATGTTCAAGCCTCCACAACTATTGTGTTGATTTCTTTTTGTACATTTAATATGATCCCCCCCCCTACAAAGAAAGATAACAAAAATTGCAAAATCAGTCCGTATGGATAGATGAAACCTGTTTTGGACGGATATGGACAAAACCTTATGTCCGAATTTTGGACCCGGTCTGACTCCAACCTCGAAAAATTGTAAATTTTTTGAAAAGTTCAGATTGACCCAAATCTCGATCTAATAGAGTTTTCAGGGCTGTTAACGGTTCGGTTCCCGAAATTTTTTAAGGAACCGGAACCGTTTAAGATAAACGGTTCGGTTCCCTTATTTTTTTTGGCCGAAATTGTTTGGAACTGGACCGTTTAAGGAACCGGAACCGTTTAAGATATTTTTTATGGAACCGGAACCGGAACCGTTTAACAATTTATCGAACCGTTTGGAATCGGAACCGGAACCGTATGGAACCGGGTACTCAGAAATTATCAAATGCTCTATCGACTAATCCAGGTACTCAGAAATACTTTGCAATTTGCATCATGTACTTGCAAATTTGCAATTGTGAACTACTGTTGGATCCTAGAGGGATATTTATTTTACCGATTCATTTAACAAGTAGTATACACTATATAGAGAACAATTAAATGATCAATCAACTAATTCATGTACATTTATTAATTTATTTTTTGATTTACAGACTTACACAGTTACAAACTTACAAATGCTCCAACTCCTCCTAGTAACAGAGAACGGCGAGGTGACCGGCGGTGAGGTGGGCGGCGAGGCGGGAAGTGAGGTGAACGGCGAGGCTTCAGCGAGAGTCGGGCGGGCAGTGAGGTGAACGGCGAGGCTTCAGACTTCGGAAACACCAAAGGCTTCAGCGGACGGCGAGGTGGGCGGCAAGGCGGGAGGTGTACGGCGATGCGAGCGGCCGGTGAGCGGCGAGGCGAGCGGCACTTTCGTTTCGTCTCCCAAAGGGCTGAGCGGCAACCCTAGTAGAACAGTAGAACGAGAGAAAGTTGAGAAACAGAAACTTAGTGAGAAATTGTTTACAGCTAATGCCTTACTTTTTTTTTTTATAAACGGTTTACGGTTCTTAAACCGGTTTCCACTTTTTTAATGAAGTGAGAACTGGAACCGGAACCGGACCGTATTCAAACGGTCCGGTTTCAAATTTTTTAAGCCGATTAATCATAGGAACCGAACCGATAATTTTTGATTCGGTTCCAACGGTTCCATTAGGAACCGAACCAAATTAACATCTTAGAGTTTTGTGTCCTATTTCGGAGACAATTAATTCACTCTAATAATTTATAATGATTTTTCTTAGATTTCTGGAATAATTTAACGGCCATCAACCCTTAAATTCCTTAATGATCAGGCAATGCATGAGCTTTTTCCCCCTCGTTGACCGCTATTGACGTAGGAAAAAGTATAAATACATTTAAAAAAATTAAACTTGATAAATAATTGTGGTTTATGGGTTGATAGAAAATTCCACATATTCAAATAAAAGGGAGAAAAGTCAAAAGTCAAGATATAATGCAATATCTTCCTACCTAATTTCATACCAATTCATTTCAAAAAAAAAAAAAATTGGTACCAATTAATTGAATCAATTATGCATCCATTGTTGAAAATTGCACAAAAATCCCACAATCAACAAATCTGCAAATTATGTCCCCTATTGAGTATTGACTTTGAGCCTCCAACTTCTCTTTGCACTATATGCTTTACAAATACAACAAAAATAAAACTTGGACTCCACGTTTCCACTTTCCACTAATCTCTACCTCGTACTACCAATTTTTCCACGCAACTAAATACGGAGTATAATATTAAAGAGACATATTTTTTTTCTAATTTATAAAATTTAAAAACTTCCTAAGAAAAATATTTTCTATATTTCATCTTCTTCTTCCCCCCCAATTGCATTTATCTTTGTTTTTAGCATATTTTAACATGGTCAGTTGGCGTTCGATACTTATGAAACACCATATTTATCTACTCATCAATATTTGAAAAATAAAATTACGTTGACAAATTTTTTACCACTTTACTTCAAACAAACAAAAATAAATAAATAAATTCAAGCATATATATAACCCACTAATATTTCCCCATCACCCTCGAGATGGAATGCTTGAAAACCAAGCGGGCACCTCCACTATCCAACACTCCACGTGGCAATTCTGTAATAACCCAATCAGAATATATATAATAATTATTTTTTAAAATTTTTTTTTTTAATAATCAGAATATCAAATTAATCCAACATATATATTTCATTTAACACAAAATCAAATAAGACAATTTTCGAAAGTGGGTGGTGGTGTCCTTGTGGGGAAGTGTAGTATCAACCAAGTGGAGGAATAAGTATTAAGTACTCTCTTCATCCATCCCCACCTAAGCCACCTTCATCGATTCGTAACGATTCGACCCGATTCTAAACCCGAATATCATATTTATTCGACCCGATTCAAAGAACATTCAACACAAGCTTCAGATTTTCCATATTCAAAAACGTCACATTGTCATACATTAATACAACATAACTAATACTCATAATAATCCACTCAATACTAGCTACAAAACTTGACTCACTAATCTGCAAAACTTAAGGGCAACATGCAATGTTGAGAGGTTCTTCGATCCAAGCAAGCTCCTCCATACCCAGATCAAAATCAATATCAGGGAGAAAGTTATGATCCTTAAACCCATCATCAGCTCCACAAATTGGGAGATCTTCAAACAAGCTGAAATCATCAAAAACCTCTCCATAGTCATTAACAAACAGAGAATCGAGCTCCATTTGCATATCAAGCACTTTCCCAACACCATGGCACTCGAATGAGACTAAATCGTTGGTAACAGTCTCCTTTGAATCAGATGATTGTGAAATCAAACTCTTTGAATCATGATCGGAACGAGAAATTGACTTCTTATGAGCAGCAACGAGAGAATCAAACTCTGTTTTCTTAAGTTGATAAGCAAGAGAAGCTTCTTCAGCTGTGTTGTATGTACCTAACCAGAGTCTAATACCTTTTAATGGATGTCTAATTTCAGCTGCGAATTTCCCCCATTTTCTTTGCCTTACTCCCTTGTACTTGCGATTTGACAATTTGTTTGTGGGTTTATTATCATCTAAAACCCTCTTTTTGTTGCCCTTTGAAGAATGTTTTGCCTCAGTTTGGTTGCTTGTGATTGACGAGGAAGAACGGGGGAGATTGATCTCTTGCACAAATCGCTTTTTGAAATGATTTGAGGCGTCTTCATCGTCTGAAGATAAATCAGTGGCATCTGGGTCATAGCAGATCACACGAATCTTTCTGATTCTCTTCATCGTCAAAACCCAGAGAGATTTTTTAATTGGGTTAGAAGAGAAGATTTGAAAAAATCAAACGGGTAATTTTTTTGGTGGGTTTATCAGGTTAGGGTTTCTATGAAGGAAGGAGATGAACCGATCTACGTGAAATGCGCCAAAAAACTCAATTCCTGAACAAGTCCTGCAATGAACAAAATTCACAAAGCAAAAATGATCAAAAACCCATGAAAATGAAAAACCCATAATATTGAACACAAACGATAAAATATTTTTTTGGAAACATACTTCCTTGGCCTCAAACGCATCGAAACAAGTGAAGAACAGAGAGTAACTGCTGAGAGTGAAGAACAAATAGATCCAATCACTAACAAAGACTTCACCGACATAAAATTCTCAAGAAAACTCACACAAAACCCTCTTTTTGTTCTTCTTGTTCAACCTTCTTCCCTTCCTCTCTTCCTTCCTTGATCAGTCGGGTAAACAGGAAGAGAGTAGGAGAGAGAAAGGGGAAAGAGGAAACCAAAAAGGTGAGCAGGCGTAGCAGATATATAGCGATAGAAATTAGAATTTAGAAGGAAATGAAGGATCAGGATGATGTGATTACAGATCAATGGCTGTGATTTGTTGATGGAAAAAAATGGCAAAGAACGAGACGCAACTGCCCACGGTATCACCAGTTCACAGGCACAGACAAAAAACAGAGAAGGACAGAAGAAAACAGAGGCTACGACGATTCAACGAAGAAGACGCAAATCTCTATGAAACAGAATTGATTTTTGTTAAAACAGATGTTTCTGAGAGGCACAAAGGAACAGGAAAGCAAAGCCAAAAATCATTAAGAACTTTGGTAATCACTATTGCATTAAGACTGAAGTAATAATAATAATATACCTCGGTTTGAGGCTTTCGGTTTCTTCTTCAACTCTTGCCGGTCACCTTTCCCGAGCAGTCAACTTAAGGAATTTTACATTTACATTCTCATTTCTTACTGTTTTTATTTACAAGATTTTTATTTTTAAAATTCGAGAGTGGTGATGAGCTGGCATGGCCATGGTGGGATTAGGATGGATGATTTTAGCATGAAACATCTCCATCCACCATGTCATGCACAAACATCATACTGAGGGACCCACTGGATCACATATTTACACTAGAATCTCAATGCGGTACAACCCTTCAACTTACGGAAACAATGTTTATACATTAATGTATTACAACACATAACTCTCCCCACCAAATTTGATGAGGTCTCCACAAATATTTTTTTACTTTTATGTTCTTTCCTATCTATAATTTATTTCGAGTTGAGTTCTGAAAACGAAATATAAATAAAACATGTAAAACAATAAATTTGTTATTTTATTAAATGATTCGGTGTGACTAGACTATGATTACAAAGTATATTACAAAAAAAAAAATATCAGAGTCAAACAAAAAGTACATTGTTGAAATCTAAGAAAATATTTTATTTGTATGTATAACCTACGTCCTTTAAATATAGGTTAGGAAAATAGATAACAAATTTAAATTCAAAAATTTTAAATTTTTTATTAAAGGAATTCGACCCTTCACGATAATTGAAAACCTTTCGTTTTGATAAACTCAAATTAAGTGATGGGCTGCATATTGGGCCATTTTTTAGATCGATGCATTGTTGCAACAAGGCCCTTATTAAGGTTGGTGCCCAGGGCCATGTTACTTGCTGCTTTACGTGGCCGGTTGGGCCCATATCAAAGGTGATACCTTCTTCATATCCGCACCCGCACCTTGTGCGAATTTATTACTAAAATATTTTGTCGTATTTTTGACGATATTTTGCAGTTTTTTTTAGCGGAAAATATAAATTAATATAGGAGAATTCGAATTGGATGGAAGATTTCAAATTGAAACCGGATGAAGATGTAGAAATTTACCTGAAAAAGATACGACGAAGCAATACGTAATTATAACCAGAAAAATATCTTCAAAGCGTCGTAACCCTGAAAAAAGATGACGAAACATAATCAATATAGAAGAATTGAAATTGGAATTGGATGACGAAACATGATCCAGAAGAGTTGAAATTTTATGGAAGATGTAGAAATTTGTGCGGGTTACAAGATATTGCTTCTCGTGTAAGTTTAGCTTGTAACGTACGGGAGAAGTTTATCAATTGACAAAAAAGATTTGTTGATGTAAAATTTTAAAAAATAAATAAAATTAGCTTGTAACGTAAGTTTATCAATTTGAAAATTGAAAATCTCCCATATAGTTAAATTTTGAAATCTGAATATCGAAAAGACTTGTTGATGTAAATTTTAGATATTATTTTAGTTAAAAAGATTTTTTTATATTTAATTATTGATTTAGTAAAAAGATTTAATTCGAGATAATTTGTGAGGCCGTCATGTCAGCATTATCAATTTTAATTTCAATGGGGTTGAGTCAAATTTTAAGATTAATGAAAACTATTACAAACTGATAAATCGGTACATGTTTTACTGAGAATAGAAATCGGTCTGTCGATGAGTGAATTTACCATTTTCACCAATCACCAAACTTACTTAAATTCTCATCCATCTCGTCAGCAATCCGCCTAACATTTCACCCTATCACTCATCCAATCATCACCCACCGGTTGTTCGGGAAAATAACCGAGTGTTTAGAATATCTTTCGCTTTTAGAATTGTAAAACTGTAAAAATAAATTTATATTTAAATTAATATGAATATAAGGTTGTGTTTCCTAAGCCACTTAAACTAGTGTTTTTGTGTGTGTTTTTGTGTAGGAATTTTACAAGTCTTTGGTATGGTCGAAACCACTATTTTTTTAGTGTTTTAGCCTTTTAGGGCTTGTTTTGAAAATTGATTTATTTATAATTTCCGTTTCAGATAGGATTGTTCACAGGTCCAGACCTGGACCGGACTGGACCTGAACAGAGAGGACCGGAAATGGACTGAATTTTTCAGTCCAGGTCCGGTCCAAAACCGCCTAGACGTTATTGGAGGCTTGTCGGATTGACGTGTCGAAGACTCATCGGTTTGGTTGAGAAATTTTAAAAATTTGGGAAAGGGGTGTAATTTTTGGCTAAGTGAAAGACAAACGTTGAAATTAGTATGTAATTTGGGGAAGGGGATGTGATTTTAACATTTACATTCTCATTTCTTACTGCTTTTATTTGCAAAAAGTAGGATGAGAAGACCAAACTGATTGGAAGATAATGAAATAAAACATGGAAAAGTGCAAATTTTATTGAGCGCCTCATTTGAACATTTTTTAACCCTCAAGCTCAGCCTCTACAGGTTGCAGCAACTAAGGTCTTTTCAATAAGGGAAAGATGAACACACCTTCTAGCTCATCTCCTTCCCCTTCACTACTAAATTCATTACATTTTAACACAGAAAAACCACAAATCACAACACAGACAACAACAACAACATCAATCTCAGACTCCCATCTTCCATGTCATAGCAAAGTTCTTCCCAATAGGCAGCGACAATCCGCTAACCTGAACCGAAACACTCTTCTTCATATCCGAACCCACCACAAGCTTCTGCTCCAACACATTCATCTCCACACTCGACATATCCATAACCGAATTCCCATCAATCTCAATCTCAACAGCACCTGCATTCCCATTCAAACCCAAAACACTCACCTTCTCAACTATCCAACCCTTATCCAAAGCAAATTTACCCTCTTGAACCTCCGACCAAACCCTTACACCATTCTCACCATAACTAGCATAAAACTCCACAAATGTCGATGACCCACCTCCAAGCTTCATCTCCGGTAGCTCATCTTCATCGACAAAAAGACTCCCTTTAGCCGATCCCTTTCCGCCTTTAGACGGAAATGTCACCACAAGACTATAAGGCGTCATTCTCGCTTCTTTAGACACCATTCCACCTTGCTGCATTGGAAGAATTATGTTTTGGTAGAGATGAACATTAATTACATGAAGTGGTGCATCAAGTTCAAAATACTCTCCTTTAGACTCAATCGCCTGTGTCGTATCGAAAATGCTGTACCATGTACCAGGAGGAAATAGTGCTTTCACTGAATCTACTCCTTTTTCAAGAACTGGAGATACCATCAAGCCATTACCAAGCAAGAATTGAGTACTTAAGCCGTAGCAATCGGTGTAATCCGGAAACGAGAAGAAGAGTGGTCTAGCAATCGGTGCGCCAGTTGTATGAGCTTCATAGCTTAAAGTGTAAAGATAAGGAAGAAGCTTATATCTCATACCGAGTGCATTCCGAGCTGACTCAGCTACTGTATCCCAAACATAAAGCTCTTGTCTTGGAGAATAGAAATTGGCATGGTCTCTAGAGAAAGGGTAAAACGCACCCAACTCAATCCATCGATTACAAAGCTCCTCGGTTGGTTGCGGATAGAATCCACAAATGTCAGAACCCACCATTGGAACACCAAAGATTCCAAAGTTAAGCATGGTGGAAATTGAATATCTTAAATCATTCCATGTCCCTTGATTATCTCCTGTCCAATGAGCTGTATAATGTCCAGCTCCAACAAAGGTAGACCGCGACAAAATAAACGGTCTTTTTCCTTCAAGAGATTGTAATGCTTTATGTGTTGCAACAGCCTCTGCAAATCCATAAAGACTATGAGCATCATACTCCAGCACTCCATTATAATGCTCTGCACTTGTAGCTATGGTTTTGAATCCAATCGGTACTCCTGAACCTGAAGCATTGATCTTGTAAGGAGGATCATCATATTTTGTGTTGGTTATATTCTTGCAATCCAAGCAACAAATCCAACCTGGTCCAGTACCAGTTGGACATTTTTTCCCCTGTGGAATTTTACACAATCCAGAACAGAAATTTGAAGCCTCATTCATGTCAATCCAAAGGCCATCAACTGGGACAAGTTCATGGAAGCGACGAATCTCATCAACCCACCAGTCAACTGTCTTGGGGTTAAGGTAGTCAGGGAAGTTAACGGCTCCAGGCCAGACTTGCGCGAGGTATGGTTCACCGTGATACTTGATGAACACGTCTTGTGCAAGGCCTCTTTGGTAGACTCCATAAGAGGAGTTTACATTGATTCCAGGATCAATGAGGACTATGTACTTCATGCCGCGAGAATGAACCTTTTCTAAGAAGGCTAATAGTTTTGGGCGTGGATAGCTCACTGGACTGAGGGTGAAGTCTTTGTGAAAATCCATGTGATCATCATCGTTCCAGATTACATCAAGTGGGATCTTTGCCTTTCTGTAGTTTTCGACAACCTCTTCTACTACAGAAAGGTTGTGGTATCCCCATCTGCACTGATGGAAACCTGAAAACAGAACAAGAATACACATGAAAATATTTTTTTTTAAAAATACAGACACTTGGCAATGATTAAGATAAATCATTAGTGATTTCCTTTGCTTTTCAACAGATCTTGCAATATTTTAACATCCATGTTGGAAATTTCCCCATTAAGTTTGGAAGAACAAATTATAGGACTAGTGTAAATTACAACAAATAATAGGACCACTGTCGGTTTCAAGTTTTAATCTGCAAAAAAAAATCCTGCCTTTCATAAATATTGATGGAGATCTTTGTATAGGAATTATTGTATGGATGGTCAAGTGTGGATAGTCCCCACTATCCACCCTAACCTAGCATGGGGTTCACATAAAGTTGCTCATGATCCAAAATTTATTATAATACAACGATGGGTATAAGATCTTTTAGCTCTTTTGACAAATTCTCACTACTCCTTTACCTTGAAAACCATGTTGAAATATAGTAACAGAAAAAAATTCATATTATTATAGTAATATGATGATGTCATTTTTTAACCTTACCCATCTCCCTATCCTTGTGCATAATCATTCATACCAATTCAAAGGCTTAGCAATCACTATAATATCTAAAACTTACTGTCTAACAAAATCTCATAATCTCACACTAAATATACTGACCAAACCACAATATCATAGATAAGCAATGAACAAGCCAAGAGGGACCACTGAGGAACAGGAGGACCAAAAATTCAAACCAAATCATCATTATACAATAAACAAGTAATTAAACTATAATTAATCATGCACAAAGCAAAAGTGATGAATGAACTCTGTTGGCAATAATTACCAAAAGCCCAGTAAGGCATAGGAGCAGGCCTTCCAATCAAGCTAGTGTACTGATTAACAACATCAAGAGGAGAAGGTCCTGCAAAGAAGTAGAAATCAAGAACACCACCAATAACTTTATATGTCAATGAGTTCCCCTTGTAGAAAACATCCATCCCATTGCTATTCAGTAGCAAAACAGCATGTGTAGAAGGCTGTCCACCCACATTCCTAAGATCCATATAAACCGGATGCGACCCGTAAAGATCAGTATTAAGATTAATGGCAGAAGCATCAGTTGTCCATAGAGTATATGGGTCACTTGGATGTAATTTGATCCCATGTGGTTGTGTGTTTTCCCCAAGCCCATAAAGAGAAGCATCTGAGGGTAATTTAGTGGATATTTCAAGGTATTGATCTTTGAATACCAAACTATTAAATGGGTTAGTGTCATCTGAGCTTGTGTTGAAGAGAGTTTGGCCATTTGACTTCCTTTTGACAGCAAATGTAAATGGGTCTGAGTTAAAGCTGAAAATAAGCTCATTTCCTGATAATTCAGAAGTAGAAAGTGGGATTTTTCTTGCTCTTCCTATGGTTTGTTTTAGTGGAGGTGGTTGTTCTCTTGGTATAAGATTATATGGTACTTCCCATCTGGTTTTCTCTAAATCTGTAATGTGAACCCTCAAACGGTCATCTGTTTCATGCCTGAAAAATCCCCAAAAATCCAACATTATTACAGAAAAAAAAAAGGTGATAAAATCCTAGGTTAAAGACTCTGAATTTCCAACTTACTTGACAAAGAAACGCAGATTAGGGATGTCAAGGCCATAGATGTGATTCTTCTTTTTGATCTGCAAGTAGCCCACAAGGCCACCGTTAGGAGCTTCTTCAAGAGAAATCAAACGGTACCCGTTTCCTATTTTAGTTGGGACATTTGAAGACTTCTTGCTTGAGGATTTTGCTAAGGATGAGAGAGGAGTAAGAGCAATGCAAAGGAGAAGCAAACCCAAAAAGAAGGGTAAAGGGAAATGTCTTTTGGAAAAAGACATGGTTTTTCAGAAGTTGAAAAGATGAGAGCTTGAAGAAAGTGAAGTGCTTGGAGTTGTATATATAAAGAGGGAAGAAGGAGAGAAGCCAAAGATATCAAGTGTGAAATGTGAAGCAAAATTAGGAGTGATCTACATGAACAGACAAGAAAATCATCTTACCATAAGCATGTGAGGGTGTGACCATTTTCATGGGTCCTGTTATCACCTCCTTTTTTGTGCTTTTCTCTGCACACTTAAACGTTAGCTTTAATTCGTGGGACTTTGTGGTTGGTTGGATGTTTGCAGCTGTAAATATCTGTAGACTTTTCCTCGTGTTTGGACTGGGGAGGTGATATATCATGCATCTCCATAGTTCTTCTCATATAATATAATTCATTAATTTAATATATTTGAGATTTTTTTAATATAAATATGAGGATTGAGCGGTTTATATGGTTTTGTGTAATTTACTCTTGTTTGTAATAGGATTTTTAAAAGGTTACCTTATAATTTGAGTTGTATGATTTGACTTATGGAGACTTGTGTTTAGGAACAAATTAAATGCGGCATCTTGGGAAATAATATGATATAGACAACCATGCTAATCGAAATATATTTAGTTTCTAGTGTGTTTCTTGATTGAAAGGGATGTTTAAATAGGGTATGAATTTGTGTAATATATAGTCTTCTTTTTTTCTTTTCTTTTTTTTCTTTTTTTTTTGTTTACGTTTGTTTTAGAGTTTATTGTAAGAGTTATTTATAATATAGTTTAATTCTCAGATACACGTTGAATTAATATAAATAATTTATTTATATTTTAAATTTCAAAATTAATATTTTGCATTTTGATTTACATATAATTCGAACACCAATAATTCAAAGAAACGGATAACGTTATAATATATATAGTAATTGAAGAAGGCCTACAAATAATATTTGACGCAGTATTAGACTGGATTAAATAGTAAAGGCCCGAACATATGTCATATCACGCAAATTGTGCGGATATCATGATGTATGCACCGTGGCGACTCCACCCCCGAACCCTATGCGATGGGTACTTCATCCCTCTCGGCCGTCATACTCACTTACTGAGAAACGAGACCCCATTTTCGGATGGATACGACACATCCCTATATCCCCAGCAATTGAGCAAGTTGACAATGACCTGATATAATAAAGCCGTGATTTTTGGTTAATAATTGCGTATCATTGAATAATTTGGTTATGGACCAGCACACGATTTAGGTTGCATAAGTTCTTAAAGTTAATCAATCTATTAAATCTATTGGTGTTGATTGGAGCTTCTTCTAGTTCTCGGAGTGTTGTTGAATTTCGTTTAGGTCTCCAAAGATAATGCAATGTAGACTAGAATCTAGGATGAAGTCGGAGAAGGAATTCACTTTTTGATTTTTTTTTTGTAGCTTTTTGTGGAGGTGCATAAGAAAAGACGATGTTCATCTTATGATTCAAATTACATGCAAATTCAAAAAGTTGTCGTTTATAAATTTAAATTAAGGGTTTGGTTTCTTAGCTGGTAAGCTTTCCATAAAAATCATAAGCCGTCAACCCTCCCGATGACAGCGCAGTAAAACATGTTATCAAAACCAACTGATCTCCATAATCGATCATCTAGATGATTTTCACATTTTTTTCTCTAAGGCTACAATGTTGATCTTGTGGATTTTACACACCGCATCGAAGTTTGTCCAGTGGTTACTCCGGTCCATCTTCTAATTTTCCAAAGCTAACTATCATTTAAAACGGGTTTTGAAATTGGCAAATAGGAGAGTATAAAAGCCCAATATTCCTTATTTCCACGAAGCATAGCCTGTGACACAACGAGTTTTATTTGAAACAACGTATTTATGGACGGAAATTTTCCCCTTTGTACATCGTAGTTCTTAGTTTGTTTTTGACATTTTAAAAGATTGGTATAATTCATGGAAACCATGAATCAAGTTTACATGGGGACAATTCCAAATACATATATGAAAGTCATATAAATTCTTAAAGCATAACCAAGAAGAGAGAGAAGCAACAGACAACGGCCTCCATTGTTACAAGAACGGAAGGAATTGTGTTATTTATCCTAAGGTGCAATTATTAATTATGTTAAAGGACGATGCATAAAAATATATAATTTGATGATATTAGGTAATCATAGCCTTTTGCTAGAAACTAACTATGACTTATGTATTTTATATGATAAAATATGTTTCTAATATTATCGGGTCCTACGAGGTCACACCCATTGGGTTGGTAGACTAGATCATTAAATAAAAGGATATAATATTTGATATACATACACACATATATATATATAGAGAGAGATTTAGGATCATGTAGGAACCTCTCTTAGAGTAGGGAATAGAGACTTAGAATAGCCGTTGGATTAATATAGATGAACGTCCAAGATTTAACATTGTTTATGGTAATAATTAATGAGAATATTATACTGCCTCTAATACAATTATGATAAAAATATTTTAACGACCAAAATTTCTCTATAAAATATAATAACGACCAAATTATGGCAATACATTATTTTCATATTGGGTCGTTATTATATTTTATAGAGAAAATTTGGTCGTTAAAATGTTTTTTATATAATTAATATAGTCATCGTTAAAATTTTGTGGGTCGTTAAATTTCTTATAAAATTTATTAACGATCAAATTTCTCTATAAAATATATTAACGACCAAATATATTAACGATCAAATTTCTTATAAAATATATTAACGATCAATTGCTTCAACGTTTATTCTTGGGATAACCCAAAAATAAGAAATCTGTTTTCCTAATTTGTATCTTATTTAATGAATGAATAATGAAAAATGAACAATCATGTGATTCTCACCTTGGAAGCTTATTATGCACCTTCCATCATGAACGTACAAATTTTAATCCAACGGATCTTAGGAGTTCTTATTCCCTACTCTAAGGGTTGTTCCTACCGGATCCTGAGCCTATATATATATATATTATAAATATTATATTTGATATAATATGAGAGTATATATTTATTAGATAATAAAGTTGTATCGTTTAATAAAAGATATTATTATTTATGAAATAATTATATCCGCAAGCATTATAAAAGACGGGCTTTCTATGAGAAACTCGAACTAAAATTAACAGATTATTTTATAGACCTTTCACTTTCCTTCAATCAAATTCATTTGCTAGTAATTAATTTTTTATTGAGCCAATGAATTACAAGAACGATGTACGTTGAATTATAACTTCAAATGACAATTGAATTGTAAAGAAACGAACAACTAGACTGTTACACAAAAGTTAAGGTGAAATTTCATAAAATCAACTGAATTGCTAAATCGCTATAAAATAGCTTTGTCGGTTCATTTTAGAAAAAAGAACTACGGAACTTGCTTGATCTCTCCCTTTTTATCTCTTTTCTTTCCGTCTTCGATCATTGCACTAGCATCCAAGGTCTAAGGCGATCAGATTTATATCCGGGTAAACCAACTAGAGGAGTCGCAATTGAGGCTCTCGAATATGTCCTTCAAATTAGCGGTTTACGCATCAAGAGGTATTCCCTTTTCCAAATTGTATCTAATCGATTATGCATACGATCCTTTGTTTAGATGTTTAAGAAAGACTAGTTTCCTACAATTCTGTTTTTAAGTATCTAAAATTTCAACAGTGGTATCAAACACATATTGCATAAATTGATTAGATCAAATGAAAAAATCCATATTTAATTGTTTTAATTTTGATTACGGAAGAGAAAGTTTTTATGAACTATTTTGCATGATTAAGCTTATAAATTTGATTTATTATATGCCTAAATTTCAAAATAAATATGACAAATAGCATGCTGATTTTATTTTATTTTTATTGAGTTTTAATCGGATTAAAATTCAATGACTAGAATCAAATAAATCAAATGTAACCGGAAAATGGGTGTTTTCTATGGTTTGAATGCATTAGATACGATTTCTAATACGATTAGGTGATTTTGATAAAGTTAATATTTATATTTTGTATATATATATATATAATATTTATCTAGATAAATTTGATTTATCTTAGAAAATAAATTTATTAGATAAATTATTTATTAAATATTACTTAAATTGTATAGGATATTTGATTCTATAATGGCCATATTTTATTCTAGCAATTTAATGATTAATACGAGATATTGATAACTTAAACAATATAATCAATAACAAAAGGAGTTTCCACATATTTTATTAATATTTATTTGATGAAAGTGTTTATTCAAAATTTTATTTATTTAAAAAGAATTTTCGGATAAATTTTGTTTTATTCATTGTCTCGCTTTTTTTATATTAATATTTGAATAAAAATATTTTCAGCCCTTATCATCTTCAATCTAGTTCCACTACTTGATACTCTGAATCCCCTTCGGTCTTGTCAAAAAACCTGTAAAAAATGGTTAAGGTCAGCTTAGTACTTTTTATTGTGAAGTACTTCCCTTCCTGGGGTCTCCGAAGTGTTGGTGAAGGTACTATTTTGGTTCTAAGCTTTTAGTAAGGGTACTAAAAGTTTTTATTATTTTCGAATGCAATTTATTTGAATTTTTTTTTGAGAATAATTTATTATACATATAATTGTGTTAAATATATATGTGTGATATTTGATATGTCTTGCATGCAGTGACTAGTATGACACATAGATAAATACGATTTGCGTATCGTTATGGTTTTTTTTTACACGATATGCATATCGATATGTATTTTTGTAAATTTCAATTTATACAAGCATTATTTTATTTCATTAAATATGTAATTCATGAAGACCGGAGACGATATGGAGCCCGAAGGATGGAGATCCATGAACGTTACAAGATTTGTTAGGGGTCATACTAGAATATTGAGAAATGTCTTCCCATATCATAACCGATCCCTGCCTTAAAATTTTATTGGATAGTTTTCGCCTTCGTGAGGTGTCATGCTTTGACCAAGGTATATTGTGAGTATGTTCAATAGGGGCATGTTGCCTTGATATGGTTATACTCAATAAAAGACCATAAGTGTTTTTGATTTTAAGGCATAATGACGTGTTCACATTAGATGTGACCATCAAACCAAGAATTATAAAGAGTTATAATTAGTAAAAGAGTTTACTTACCTTGATAATATGAGATAAGGGAAAGTGTCCAAGTGCACTCAATTTTTATATAAGATAGGATATTGAAATCATTTTACTCTAAAGGGATTTGAAATAACTGAGTAAAATGTGCAAAACTTGCTATTTAAAGATTGTCTTAAAATTTATAATTTTTCTTGAATCAATCATATACTTATCTATTCAATGTTATCATTCTGTTTTGTAATTACTATGTCTACTGAAAACCTTAAATTCACCCTACCAACTATTCTTGAGAAAAATAAGTTAACTCAAATCAAAACAAGGAAAGGAACATGGGAATTGTTTTCAAGTCTGAGGTCCAAGAGGATGTCTTGGAGAAACCCGTCCCCATGCTTACTCTTTTGAAGAGGAAAATAAGCACTTGGAAGATAAAAAGCAAGAGATTGTCTCTGCTTTAGGTATATATGTTTTCGAAATTTAGTTGACTTATTCTACTTCATGGGTCTTAGATTACGGATGTGGATCTCACATTATTTCAAATGTGCAAGTACTAAAAAATAGAAGAAAGTTGCAGAAAGGTGAGGTGGATCTTCGAGTTTGGGAACAGAGCAAGGTTTGTTGCGCTTTCCATTGAAGATTATAGTCTACTTTTACCTTTTGACTTAGTTTTAGAACTTAATAATTGCTAATTTGTTCCTAGCATTACTAAGAACTTAATCTCGGTTTCTGTTTTGAACCTAGAGGGTTATAATTTTATCATTGGTAGTTGTTTTTCTATCTACAAGAATGACAAAGATCCCTTAAATTAAGACTTTTAGGTAATTTATGATGTCACATGTACATACTATTTTTCTAAATTAGTGTTACTGTTATGACATTTTTAGTATACTAATTATCCTTTATAAATAAATAAATTACACTTATAATCCTAAATCCTTCAAATCCCCCGAAGCCAAGCTCAAGAGCCGCACTAGTGTCTACGACCAAGAGAGATAGGGCGTGTTTAGTAAAATAGTGGTTGTGGTTACGGTCGTGGTCGCGGTCGTGGTTGTGGTTTTAGCCAGAGTTGTTTTGAGATTTATGGTTTATAAAAAAACTCCGTATATGTATTTAGTTGAGTGGTACGGAATTAGTTTCTCTTTTATATAATGACAAAAATACCCCGATTATTTTGCCCTAATTTCTGAACTAGCCTAAGCACATTCATCGTCGATCTTCATCCTTCTCATCGCAAGCAACATACACAAGCCACAATCTAGTGCAATTTTTTTAAGGGAAGAGGACATGGCCACAATTTCTAGGGCTTCGATCTTCATCTTCGATCTTCATCGTCGATCTTCATCGTCGATCTCGTCGATCTTCTTCATCATCCTTCTCATTGTCGATCTATCCGTGCATCTTGGTTTCAATTTCTAGGGTTTCGATCTTCAAATCCCTTGATTTCAATTTCCATGGTTTCTTTCTTCGAGTCTTGAATCTTTAAAGCAACTGTGAAGGATATGTGAAACGGAAAGAGGAGAGGATGGCCGGATTCATGCTGTCATTGCTTCAGACCTCCATTGAAGTTGACTCGAAGAACGAGAAGTCTGAGGAGGACGAAGAACAGGACGAAGATTTGAAAGCAAAAATGAACAATGAAAAAAAATATATAAAACCACAAAACACCTAAAATCTTCCTCCATGAGATTTTAAAATAAACTCCACAACCACCCATTAAAATCACAACCACAATTTATCAAACTTCAACTAAACACTCCATATTATCACCTATCTCAACCACGAACTAAAAAAAACCCTAAACCTTCTAACTAAACAGGGCCCCAGTCTTGTAACTGTAAGTGGTTCATTACAAAATAGATGAGAACCGTAGCTATCGACAGTACCACATACTACTATTCAAAACAATATGTAACCTTAAAATCAATACGGTTATACAAACTAGACTTAAATATTACAGTCCCAAATAGGACCGGAATTTAACCACTTTACATAATCAAGAAAAACGAGCTTATAGAGATGATCAAACTTGTGAAAGGCATGTGAGATGTCATGCCCTTTGTTGCTATAAACAGAGAATACATAAGCATTTTAGTGGTACCAATATAGGCATGCAAATAGCACATGTCATGTTACTTACCACTGTACTATCTTTCTTATAGTGGTTTCGTCAATTAATGGATTTTCTTGCTGAAGCTCAAAACAGAGAGAGTGAATACAAATGTATCATTATGCTCACAAACGCGAACAGACAAATCAAAATCCTTTCCACCAAAAAAAAAAAAAGACAAATCAAAATCCTACACAAATTTGTTTAATTTTTTAAATAAATATATGGTGAGAGAAGAGGTTAAAATTCGAGAACTAATAAACATATTAACTTAAGTATTATATATTTCAAACTCACCTAAGTCAATTTCGTTTTGCATCAAGCAAATACATTATCAGATTACGGAATTTAGTTAATTATCACAAAATAATAGTTTATAACGATTTAGAGAAAAAAAAAATTCAATCATCTTAAACTCACAAAAATGATTTTTAACACAATTAAGAACTAGTCTAGAATTAAACTTAAATCTATAGACGTTATTTTATCGGTAGACTAACCGAATATTATTCTAGTGGGTCACGATCCGAAATTAAGAAGAAACTGTAAGATATGAGAGTTAATATATGGCAGCTAGACAAAATTAATAGATGCTTCCTCCTCAGGGCATCTAAATGTATGTGGGTCGTGTCTATGGCCCTAATCCATCGTACTATTTTGATACAATTTATGTCAGAAAATCACAATACCAAAATTATTGGAGTGAGGAAGCAAGTTGTTGTTTTTCATTTTGATTATGAAGATATTGATATATTTTAAATATTTTTTTCGAGTCCTTTGACAACCAACTATATATAACTAGGTCATACAATAAAGGTGCGTTTAAACAAATAATATACGACACAAACTATATAAATACCATAGTGTTAGCGTAGAAACGTCTCCACTCTTGAAACCCATGTGAGGGGACGAATTCACTTCTCCAGCCCCCCCCCCCTATATTTTTTACATTGCGTTGATGGCGAAACTGGTTTTCTATGTAAAAGTAGTGCATGTGGTCTTGAGTTCGAGCTCTGTGTGATCACCCATACCACATGCAATCACACTTCACCTCGATCACCCGCATCGTGTTGAAGATAATAATTTCCCACGTCAAAAATTGAGAGATTCTAAGCTTAATATAAGGTTAATGACTTACCTTAGCCTTCCTTTGGATCAACCAGGCTCAACATCTCCTACTATGCCCCACTTCTCCACAAAATCAATACAAAAATCTTTTCTTGGATCTCTAAGTATCTCTCTTATGCGGGAAGGCTCCAACTCATACAATCTGTCCTCTTTGGCATACAAAATTATTGGTGCAAGGTGTTTCTCCTTCCTATGTCAATTGTAGGGAAAATCAAAAACTTGCTCTATTCCTTCCTCTGGTCTGGTTTCCCTACCGGAAGAAGAAGCCCAGTGGTCTGGGATAACGTTTGTAGGCCCAAGAATTAAGGTGGTATGGGTCTTAAAGATGTGCTCTTCTAGAATATGACTTGCATTGCAAAACTTATCTACGAGCTTGACAACTCCAATGACAACCCAAGTCTCTGGTGTCGATGGGTCTACTCTAATCTCCTTCACAACCGCTCCATTTGGAATGTCAACATCTCCTCCCCCATTTATACCTGTTGCGACATCCTCCATGTTTATAAATTCATCAATAATCGTTTTTTAAGTCTAACCCAAAAAATCCAACCCCACCAGAATTACAAGGATTTTCTCTTCTTTTTTTTTCCCCATCCAAATACGTGCAATAAAATAAAAAATGTACTTAAGCCTATTAAAAGTCCATTCCCACCAAAATTATGAATATAAACAAACTCATGTTTTAGTAATTCCTTGTACTTCTTTTTGACCTCTTTTCAGATTTATTCATTTGTATTTGTCAAGTAATTTCATGTTGTGAAGTGATTTCTTCCGAGTTTTCATCAAGTTTTATTGATGACTGTTTGAGTTGTTTGTTTTGGAGGGGTCGTGAATTTGTTATCGAATCCTGAAAACTCTGTTTCGAGTCCAAATATGAGGTGTCCACATTTGTTCCCCAAACACCCGTCATGTACACTTCCTTCAACTGCGGACATTATACTCTCCGCTCTCTAGTGACCCACTCGCTCTCATTTCCCTTGAAGATCTCGGTGCTTTCGATCTACTTGTTGTGCTTTTGTGTTTTTCTTTGATGTTCTTTCGTTTTGGTTTTTCATGACGGTTTGTCCGTCTGCCAATTTTTTTTCCCGACATTTCGATCCATTAGACGGCCGTCTAATGCATCGAACCGCTATACTTTATAAAAAAAAAAAAAAGGGTTTGCAAAATAATGAGTCCTGAAATTACGGAATATTATACGGTGTTATTCTGATTTCTGAATCCTGATGGTAAGGCAGCTAATCATGCCGACTGTCGATGGGGACTTGTTCATCTCTTCTCTTGGAAGTCTCAATTCTAAACTTCAACCTTATAGGGATATAGAGTCCGAGAAAAAGACTTTACTTATTACAAGACAAAAAGTTACAGTACTATTTATAGAAACAAAAACCACAACTTTTTATTTTTTATTTATTTAAATTATAGATATAAGTCATGATCAATACTACTTGTGTTATATATTTTTAATCGTTTTTTTTAATTTGTTATTATATAAACTAATTTATATTTATATAACATGATTTAACTTTTCATTTATCAAAACAACACAAAATCATTAAACTCGAATTTTATAATTAAAATCCCCTAATTTGACAATCTTTAATAATCCAGATATTTGAAAGAAAATATAAAAATGTGGGAAAAAAAAAACTAAAATGTCTTAAATGTTGTGATGTCACTTTCGTTTTTTCATATAAGTGGTGAAATCACCATCCATGTACAAATTTAGAGGTGTATACTTGGCTTTGTAAAATATTTAGATTAAACTCGTTATCTTTTAAACGAGTTAAATATGAACACGTTTTCTAAGTCAGTTAAACTTTAGACTAGGATACAAGTTCAATTCGTATATTTACGAGTTGAATGTAAGGAATCAAAAATTAACTCATCGGATTATCCAAACTGCACGACTATTATATTAGCCTAACCACTGAATCTCGGTTCGACCAAAAATCGAACAACATCATTCACTTTTAAATATAGTTCAGCTCAAATAACAACCATGATTTCATAGAATTGCAATCATCACTAGAGTAGAGGATTTGAACTTAAATATTATAATCATTCAATTTATGCGAATATGTTCTCACGAGAATTTGAACTTAAATATTATAATCATCATTAGAGTAGAGGATTTTAGTGTCACTATGCTGTCAGACCAACTTAAAAAATATATTAAATTTAAAGTTTGATTTTTCTTTCTAATACACTTAGGCCCGTTTGGTTTAAACTCCGGAAACAGAAACGAAATGAAAACGAATCTAGTCCATACGTACACCTTTGTTCATGAAGTTGTTGGGAATCATTCTTTGTGGTTTGAACTAATTGTAATGCCGACGAAGTGTGCAGACAGGTTGGGAGGGAGATAGAGCGGTCAATACGTGATCTTGTTTGTTAAGATCGTCTGTACCGGTTGTTGAACGTGAAGAAGGATAGGATAGAGAGGGAGGTTAGATGCGCAAGATGGGACACGAAGAACGACATGCTGGGCCGGCCTTTGTTAATGATGGCCAGAGGAAGAGGAAGCGGGAAGAAGCCAAATGGGCCGGGAAGGAAAGAATAGCCCAAGGACTTGGCCAACATAGAAGGAGAACGAAGAAAGTAGGCTAATGGGTCGGATCTTAAGACAGACCCAAGAGAAGAAAGAAAATAAATAAATATACCGATTCGATTCGGTTTTTATTCGATTAAAATCCCGGTAACTCGACCGGTATCGAACACATTTTTTAGGTATTACAAAAATAACGGATTAATATCCTTTATATGGATCGTTGACCTACTTTTTTGTGGGTTGTTGACCTACGGTCTTGTGAGTCGTTAAATTTTGTTATCCGAAATTTAATAATTTGAGAACTTCTATAAAAAAAGATGGTTCAAACAGGTATAAATTTTATTCATAACGGACTAATATCCGTTATATGACCTACTTTTTTGTGGGTCAACGACCCACTATTTTGTTGGTCGATTAAACAAATCATACATGTTTTGGTATTTTGACTAAGTTTAAGTATTTTTTTTTTATTAATAACGAATATATGGGTAGTTGACCTACTGCTTTGTAGGTAGTTGACGTACTGTTTTGTAGGTTGTTATATATTTTCATTTTCCTATCCCATTTTATTCATAACGGATATTCCGTTATAAGGGTCGTTGACCAACAATTTTGCTATCCCACAACGATAAACGTTGATTATAAATAAGACCGATACCCTTGAAAATTTGTAGAATGAGGGTTTCAAGATTAAACAAATCATACATTTCTTCGTCTTTTTGGCAAAGTTCAACTATAATTTTATTTATAACAAATATTAATCCGTTATATGGGTCGACCTACTATTTTGTGGGTTGCATGTTGACCTACTGTTTTGTGGGTCGTTAGATATTTTCAACGATTTTGTTATCCCAAATCGATTGAGAACTTGTATAAATAGGGTTTGAAGATTAAACAAATTTTTTTTTTTGCCCTTTTGCTATGTTCAACTATAATTTTTATTCATAACGGATTAATATCCGTTATATGGGTTGTTAACCAACTATTTTGTGGGCCGTTGAGCTATTGTTTTGTTGGTCGTTAAATATTTTTAAAATTTGCTATCCTACATCGATTATATGTAATGTTTACAGTTTGAGCCTTTTGGCTAAATTCAAGTATAATTTATTATTAATAACGGGTTAATATTTGTTATATGGGTCGTTGACCAGCGATTTTGCAATCGCACATCGATTGAGAGCTTGTATAAATAGATGGTTTGAAAATGAAACAAATCATACACATTTTGGCCTTTTGGCGAAGATCAAATATTATTCTTATTCATAACGAATTATCCATTATATGGGTCATTGACCTACTGTATTTTTATTCATAACGGATTTATATCCTTTATATATATGGGTCGTTGACCTACTGTTTTGTGGGTCGTTAAATATTTTCAGCGATTTTGCTATTCCACAACGATTGAGAACTTGTATATATAAATATGGTTTGAAGATTAAACAAATCATATATTTTTTTGGCCTTTTGGCTAAGTTTAACTATAATTTTTATACATAATGGATTAATATCTTTTATATGGGTCGTTGACCAACTGTTTTGTGGGTCGTTAAATATTTTCAGATTTTGCTACCCACGTCAATTATATATAAGGTTGATAGTTTGAGTATATCTATAAATAGAGGGTTTCAAGATTAAAAAATCATACATTTCTTGACATTTTGGCTAAGTTCGGGTATATTTTTTATCAATAACGGATTAATATTCGGTATATGAGGCGTTGACCAGCAATTTTGCTATCGCACATCGATTGAGAACTTGTATAAATAGATGGTTTGAAAATTAAACAAATCATATCCGTTATATGGGTCATTGACCAAATGTATTTTTATTCATGACGGATTAATATCCGTTATATGGGTCGTTGACTTACTGTTTTGTGGGTCGTTAAATTATTTCAGCGATTGTGCTATCCTACATCGATTGAGAACTTGTATAAATAGGGTTTCAAGATTATACAAATCATATATATTTTGGCCTTTTGGCTATGTTCAACTATTAACGACCCATTAATTTGTGGGTAGTTAAATATTTTCAGATATATGTAAGGTTGATAGTTTGAGTATATGTAGGACTTGAAGATTAAACAAATCATACCTTTATTGGCCTTGGTTCGATCGGCTTAGCCGCTCTACGTCCGGATCGGGTAGAAAGTCGTGGCCCATTGTTGGGGATACCCTCCCAATATCAATTTTTCCATACATGCCGCCAGGAGGATTCGAACTCGAATCTCCAAGCTAAACACTTAAGGAGCCTAGCACCACATCCCACTAGACCAATTGAGTATTGGTATCCACATCGATTGAGAGTTTGTATAAATAGATGGTTTGAAAACTAAACAAATCATACATATTTTTGGGCCTTTTGGCTAAGTTCAAATATTGTTTTTATTCACAACGGATTAATATCCGTTATATGGGTCATTGACCTATTATTTTGTAAGTCATTAAGTATTTTCGATTTTCTTATCCCAAATGGACTTTTTGATAAGGTCAAATATAAATTTTATTCATAACAGATATACCGTTACATGGATCATTGACCTACTATTTTGTGTGTTTATATGGATCGTTGGCCTTTTGTTTTTTTGTCATTGACCTACTGTTTTGTGGGTCGTTGACCTACTATTTTGTGGATCATTAAATAGTTTTAGCGATTTTGCTATCCCACGTCGATTATAAGTAAGAATTACGTACCGTTTGAGAACTTGTATAAATAGAGGGTTGAAAGATTAAAAAATAATACATTTCTTGGCCTTTTGGCTAAGTTCAAGTATAACTTTTATTAATAACGAAATATCAGTTATATGGGTCGTTGGCATACTGTTTTTTTCGGTCGTTAAATATTTTTCAGCGATTTTGATATCCACATCGATTGAGAACGTGTATAAATAGGGTTTGAAAATTAAACCAATCATACATTTTTGGCGCTGTTTGCTAAGTTCATGTAGTTATGTGGGTCGTTAAATATTTGTTTTGTGAATCAGCCGAAGATTAAACAAATCATACATTTTTTGGTCGTTTGTCTATGTTCAAGTATATATTTTAAATAACGTTTTATTTGTTTTTAAATCTTGTCATAAATTTTATAAGAAAATTCATATATTATTTATACAATTATGTTTTTAGATTAATATTCAATACATAAACATTAAAATATAATTTTATTAAACAAAACCCGCAAGGTGCGGACAATGAAATATAGGATAATACTCTCAACAAATATTTTATTGAAAAAAATTAACTTTTGTAAAATTTTTAGATTTATTATAATCTTCTAAGGTTTTATCAAAACAGCTAAAATCAACTTCTTTTTTTTAATATAGAAAATGTTTTATTGATAAATTAAAAAAAAAACGATAGTACGAAACTAGTTCAACTGTAATAGATAAAAAAAAAAAACTTGATAAATTTTAAAGTCAGCTACAATGCTGGAATTTTTTTTTAAAAGATAATATCTTACGCAACATTCTCTTATAAGTTATAACTGATTTGATATGATAGATTTTAAAGATTATAGCAAGATAGAATCTGTAAATCTATAAATATAGTCTAAATCACAGGGAATAAACTCATTCTTCTTCACAACTAACAATCCATCGAAGATGGGGTTCCAAACATGGTCGGCTGTTGCTCTCATCCTCGCTTTTTTCTGTGTGCAAGCCTCCATGGTATACGCAGAGAAAAAGGTAAGCTTTTATTAAGCTTTTATTTTTGTTGTATCTTATTGTTCGATTTATTAACCGTTGAATTTGAATGTGTATGAATTTAGTCATACATTGTGTACATGGGTGCACATTCACACGGACCAAATCCAAGCGATGATGACTTGAAGCGCGCTGAAGATTCGCATCACCAATTCCTTGCTTCCTATCTTGGAAGCCATGAGAAGACCGAGGATGCAATAATCTACTCCTATAAGGGATACATTAACGGATTTGCTACCATGCTCGAAGAGGAGCAAGCATCTGAGATTGCAAGTATGTTTTTATATATATGTGTCTATATATATAGAAAGATAGATTCTTGATTTTTAAAGTTTTCAACTTGATTTGCAGAACACTCGAGAGTGGTTTCAGTGTTCTTGAATGAACGTAAGCAGTTACACACCTTCCATTCTTGGGAATTTATGAATTTGGAGAAGAACGACGTTGTTTTGCCTCATTCTCTGTGGAGTCAAGCTAGATTTAGTGAAGATACGATCATCGCCAATCTAGATACTGGTATGTATGATACTTAATTTGTATATTTGCTTTCTTCGAGTCTCTAATTAACCCTAATCCCCTTTGGTATTCATATCTCCATATCATGTATGAATATCAACAAACAAAATTGTGTTTGTTATCAAATAACTTAATCATACCTCGTAAATATCTTATACATTAATTCATGTTAATGTTTTTCCCTTAGGGTTCTTTTTGTGAATTAATTAGTCTTCTAAGGGTTCACTAGAGTTTACTTTGTATTCATGTTAGTATTTTTCCCCTTAAGGTTCTTTTTGTAAATTAGTCTCCTGAGGGTTCACTAGGGTTTTCTTTGTATTCATGTTATTACTTTTCCCCTTTGGGTTCTTTGTATATTTGCTTTTCTGTCGAGTCTCTAACCTTAATTCACATATATAGGTGTTTGGCCAGAATCTGCAAGTTTTGATGATGTTGGTTATGGCGTCGTTCCGAAAAGGTGGAGGGGAGCATGTGAAATTGGTGGAACAAATTTCAAGTGTAACAAGTGAGTTTCGATCCCTATAACAATCTTTAATTAACATCATATATGTAATTCTTGCAAAATGCAAACTCGGTGATTTACAACCTTAAAATAACAGGAAGTTGATCGGGGCAAGAGTCTACTCGAAGGGTTACCTGAGCAAAGGCGGAAATATCAGCGACGCCCGCTCGCCCCGCGATACAGAAGGTCATGGATCTCACACACTCTCGACCCTCGGTGGAAACGTGGTACAAAACGCAACCGTTTTGAATGTAATTAATGGCACCGTCAAGGGTGGGTCCCCGAGGGCCAGGGTGGCGGCGTACAAGGTGTGTTGGGCGGAAGGGTGCAATCACGCTGACATCCTCAAAGCCTTTGATGATGCTATTCATGACGGAGTTGATGTACTCTCGCTCTCGCTCGGAGGTACTCCCGGTGACTATTTCGAAGACTCGGTCGCTATTGGAGGCTTCCACGCTGTCCGAAAGGGTATTACCGTCGTTTGCTCTGCCGGAAATAGTGGCCCTAAAGCTGGAACCGTCACTAATGTTGCCCCTTGGATCTTGACCACCGGTGCTAGCACCATTGATCGTGAGTTCCAAACGTTTGTTATGCTCGGAAATGGTCGACGCTTTAAGGTACGTACGATTTTGAATTTATGACACTTGTTAAGAGATTTCCGTGCATTAGTAATGCTAACTGGTTTTAATGCTTTTTTTAATGTAGGGAACAAGTGTGTCAATGCCTCTTAAGAACTACACATTCTACCCTCTCACGTCCGCTGTCAAAGCAAAGCTTGCAAATGCTTCCGATGACCAAGCGTAAGTATATCATATTCCTTTACTACAAAGGGCCAAAGATGATTATGTGTAAATCAAAATTATGTTTGTTTATGTTAGACTTAAACCTAGTCTAATCTTTTTTCCCCCCTCCTTTACCGTTTTCATTACATGTACTAATATTGTGAATCACGTTGTATAGTGCACTATGCAAAACGGGAACCTTGGATCCAAGCAAGGTGAAGGGAACAATCTTAGCATGTCTTAGAGGAGACAACGATCGTGTCGACAAGGGCATGCAAGCATACCTTGCTGGAGCCGCAGGGATGATATTGTGCAACGATAAAGCAAGCGGGAATGAACTCATCTCGGACCCTCATATCCTCCCCACGTCTCAGATCAGCTACTCGGAGGGGGCTGAGGTCTTCCTCTACATCAACAATGCCACCAACCCAATTGCTTACCTTACGCCTTCAACCGCTGTTATGAACACCAAGCCAGCTCCAGCCGTTGCCGCCTTCTCTTCCAGGGGACCCAACAGTATTACGCCTGAGATTCTAAAGCCGGATGTGACGGCGCCAGGAGTGAACATCATAGCAGCATACAGTGAAGCAGTGAGCCCAACCTCGGAGGCTCTAGACACTCGTAGGACTTCGTACATAACAATGTCCGGAACCTCCATGTCGTGCCCCCATGTCTCCGGTGTCGTAGGTCTCCTCAAGACACTTTACCCTCATTGGAGCCCTGCCGCCATCCGTTCCGCCATTATGACTTCAGGTAAAGCGTCCTGAACCCTAATTGACTTTTTAATCATGCGTTGCCTTTTTTTAAATATTTTTTGTGTTTTGTTTAATATTCAGCCAGGACAAGGGACAACACAGTGAGTCCAATAACCGACGAGAGCACAAAAGAGAAAGCTAGCCGATTTGCATACGGGTCAGGCCACATCCGACCCAATCAAGCCATGGACCCGGGTTTGATCTACGATCTATCAAGCAACGACTACCTTCACTTCCTTTGCACACAAGGCTACAACGACACAACCATTGCACCCTTCCTCGAAAAGGGTCAGCACTACAACTGCCATCACAAAGCCAGCCTTCGCTACTTGAACTACCCGTCTTTCTCGGTGCCACACTTGCGTCCCGGTGGTTCTGTCACCTTCAAGAGGCATGTTACCAATGTCGGACCCCCAAAGTCCACATACACTATCGCCATTAGACACCCCGTCGGAGCTTCGATCTCAGTTCACCCTAAAAGCTTGACATTTAGCCATGTCAATGAGAAGAAGAGCTTCAAGGTTACCGTTCGAGGCCATTATAACTCTGAGGGTTACTCCTTTGGAGCCTTGTCCTGGTCCGATGGTCAGCATCATGTTCGCAGCCCTGTGGCGGTTAATGTTTATTGAGTTATTATCATCTAGGAACTTTAGTTTTCTTCTTTTTGTTTTCATGTTATTTATAGATTTTTTTTTTCAAATACAAAGACAATAAGCAAGGTTAGGAATTTTCTTCGTAATTTATTTTTGGGTCATTAGATTAATTGATATGAGTTTTTTTTTGATAATTTCTATTTAGGCTATTGCATGTCAAGTTGGATCTCGAAAATTTGTGTTGATCGCAAGATTTAGAATGACAATTTTGAAATTTATAGATTTTAGACTCCCGATTTGTGTGGTTTTAACCCTTTTCTTGATGTAAAAATTTTTCAAATATAATGGGCGATACTCTGTGTATTTGTTTTATTATTAATTAAGAGAGACTTTTAATAAAAATCCATAGAGACGTAAAGAACTTTGGTTTTTAAGTGATATTAGAAATAAACATTGGGCCACGTCCAGATAAAATGGCAAATTACGTAATTAAATGTATCCTTTACTTATAGTCAGAAACCATAAATTAAAGATAACAAAAAGCCCACGACCATACACGTTACATTATTTTGTGTCACCAAAAAGCTTTTGTTTTTCCAATTTTTTTCTAAAAAAAATATTTTTAAGAAATAAAATCATTATTGTTTATTTCATATTTTATAATTCAATACATAAAATTTAAATAGTTAATGAATATTGTTAGTTCATAAATAAAATAAAATTTTTGATTCATTTAATTCATATAATTACAAACATGATCAATTCACGTTTTAAGAAGTGATACTATAGCGCAAGATTTCAAATTATGATAATTTAATATAAAAAGTTAGTGTCAAGATATCATGTTAACGTTATATGTTATTCTCGTGTATTATACAAAGTAAATAAAAATATTGTGCGGAATTTCTGAAAAATAACATAATTCAACAGACAAGTATAAGATTGAGCAGATTTATACTTGACAAGTTTATACTTGGGCGTCAAGTATAAGACTATGCCAAACAGAAAAAGGTCCAAACAGAAATAAGCCCAAATTCAAGGCATATTCAACAAATCTTCATCTTGACTGAATTCTGACGGATATACCAAATATATTAGTCAATGCCCGAATCCTCACAAACATACCAGATGCATGAGTCTCTCTCTATCTAGACGTGCCCCTTAATCCCTTTACAACTTCTGACGTTTAGCAAGTTCATACAATGTTGGAACTTGCTGCGAGGTACCGGCTTGGTGAACATATCAGTAGGATTATCAGCATTTCCTACTTTCTTCACACTGGTCCTCTTCACAACTTGGTGAACTTGTTGCAAGTATAATATCTTTAATAATAATTTTATTTGTAAAAATCTTGACATCGGTTTTATAAGAACATTCATATTCTTAGTACAATCATGTTTTTAGATTAATATTCAATACATAAATATTATAATATTATAATATAGTTTTTAAAACAAAACTCGTACAAGGTGCGGGCAATGAAATAGTTCTTAGTAATAAGTGGAATATGTCTGACCTCGTTCAATGACATAATCTTCCTTCACATGTCCTAATTTTAATCGAGCCAATTTCAACCGCCTTGCAGACATAATTGTTGGCCATGGAAATATTGCCACTATCTACCTACTTGTAAGTTTCGAACCACTCTTTGTTATGACATATGTGATAGGAAGTTCCGGAATCAAGAATCCACATATCAGCCTGATACGTGTGTCCACCAACAACCAAAGTTATATCCTCATCTGATTTAAAATCATCTTCTGCAATAGTTGTAGTCTTGTAGAACTATAATCATGCGGTTTCTTCTTCTTAGGACATTCGTTCTTCTGATGCCCTTTCTCCTTACAGTAGTTGTAACTATCACCATTCTGAGGACCTTTTTGAAGAAGACGTTTTATTGTCCTTCTTCCTTGATTTTTATTATCCTTTGCCTCCGCTTGTATATAGACCAAATGCTTAACCATCCCTACATACACCACTTTCATTCACCTTGTGGCGTAGTTCCCTTGTATGAAGAGCAGACCTGACTTCTTCCAGAGTAATAATATCTTTTCCAACAACAAATGACTGAACAATTTTTCATATGATGACGACAAAGATACCAACAAAATCAACACAATATCCTCGTCCTCATCTTAACATCAACATTACGCAAATCTAGAAAAATTGTGTTCATCTAATCTAAGTGTGCACGAAGTTGCGTACCTTCTTGCATTCACATGTTGAACAGGCGTTGCTTCAGAAGCAACTTGTTGGTGAGAGACTTTGTCATGTAGAGGCTCTCCAACTTCAACAACAATTTGACTGTAGTATCCTGATGTGAAACCTCGCATAAGACATCACCTGCGAGACACAACATGATGATCGAATGCACCTTATCCTCCCGAGTGACCATCTCAACAGCATCACCCTTTTCCTTCCTTATAGTGGCCCCATAAGCCTTACTGTTTCAATTACGCTCGCATCTTGATTTGCCACGCACATACGAAAATTTGTTCCTCCCTATGAACTTGTCAATAGTCATGTTGAAAGAAGACATATTTCTCCCAAACAACAGAAAACCAAAGAACCCAAATCTCTTATACCAATTTGTTGTGCGAAAACATTGAGAAAGAACATAATTCAACAAACAAGAAAGACAACACACACATGTTTATAGTGGTTCACCCAATAAAGACTACCTCCACTTTCTAGAGAGATTTTATTGAGGAATTTTAAATTACAGATTAGACGATAAACATATGATAACTAGCTTATCCAAAATTTTTCAAATGAACAAGTTTTCAGATGATAGAAGATTAAGGGAATCCTACAATATATATAGGAATAACCCTAGGTTTATACTTGGGAAGGTTAATACTTGACAAGTTTATACTTGGAAAGTTTATATTTGGACGTCAAGTATAAGATTGGACCAAACAGAAAAGGGGATTATTAGACGTACCGGCGAAAATCACTATTTGTCACCGTAACTACGCACTTTGCATGCGTAGTTGATTGGTTTCCAACTACGCATATGGGGTGCGTAGTTGGAGTCCAAGAAAAAAAATTTTAAAAAATTAAAAAATTGAACTATGCACTTGGCGTGCGTAGTAGAAGTAAATAAAAAAATAAAAAATATTGTTATATTAACTACTACTACGCACCCCAAGTGTGTAGTTGAGTGAGTTTCCAACTACGCACGCAAAGTGCGTAGTTACGGTGTCAAATAGCAATTTTCACCGGTACGTTTTGAAATCACGAAAAAAAAAGGCTCAAACAAAAATAAACTCAAATGCAAGGCATACTCTCTCTCTCTCTCTCTCTCTATATATATATATATAGGGTCAGGATCAAGTAAGAATCATTGTTACGGTAAGAAATGAGAACCCATACCAATCGTCGGATGAAATGATCAACGTCTATGATTAATCGATCATATAGGGAAATATTAATGCATAATAATGTAGAAAATTTTTATATGGTAACTATGAACTATATATCATAATGACAACCAAATTATTATTTAGAATACATTTCACTCTGCACGATTAGACGATATAATTTTTTCTAGTTTGCAAGCAAAATTCTTTTTCTATATGTAGTATAATTTTAATAATGTTTTGTATTCGTGTTAGTAGATATATTTTATTCAATTTCTCACTATTTTCAGTCGTGCATCGATAAAGTCTATTTCGTGCTTCATATAATAATATAAACAATTTAATTAAATCTCAGTTGTGTTAAATATATAGTATTTTTACACGTTTTGTCTATCGAATATGTTTCTAGTTGTGTCCGTATGTACTTGTGCACGTTTAGTGCATACTTTAAATTCGTGCTAGTGTTGTGCTTTAAGGTGTGTACACAAATAACACCATGCATGCACGTACAGTGCATATATACTTTATAGCCGGCATGCAATTATAATACATGCATGATCCCACATATAATTAACATCATTTGGTCTAATATAAATAACATTTTGGAGTCGTGTATAATTTATTTTTGTAATAACCTAGTCGTGCAATATTCTCCCTACATTGAATAAAAAATTACCGGTGATTAATATAAGATTTTGTTAATAATTGACGATATCTTAAATAGGAAATTAAGTATATGTCCTAACTCATATGAAAACATGTAATTTTACATTAAATATTGCCTTAATATAAATCACATCATATCCGTCAAATAGATTAGATCGTGCGATCTAAATCCGTTCTCATTTCTTACCGTAATTTTGGTTCTCACCTGATCCTATTCCTATATATATATATATATATATATATATATATATATATATATATATATATATATATATAGAGAGAGAGAGAGAGAGAGAGAGAGAGATAGGATCATGTAGGGAGTTTTCTTAGAGTCGGGAGTAGGGACTATTATTATCCGTTAGATTGATTTAGATGAACATTCCTGATTAATAGATGGTAATTTTATGATATAATTAATTAAGATTATCTACTTCCTATAATAGAGTGTTAAAATTGATAATTAAAGATCTCATATTAATTTACCTTAATTTAATTTCATATTTTCAGTCGTTGAATTCATCCATTGATAAAACAAAAATAGAGACTGAGAATGCATTCATCAATGGCGAACGAGGCTTCATCTAGCTTTAACGAAGGTTAGTTTTCTGATTTTAATTTTATTATCATATCAGTTTCGATTAATGTTAACAAGTTCGTTATATAATCGAATTCACCAATGAAAAGTTTTTATAGGCATTAACAAGTTCGAGATTGTGAATTTGAGTTAACACGAACAACTATTTTCGAACTGTAATATGTATTTTAACGAACTGTAATCTTAACATAGTAAAGTAATTTAACCAACTATAAGTACAACATAGTTAATTAACGACCTATAATTTCATACTATACAATTTAAAGACCTGTTATTTTAAAGTAGTAATTTAACCACCTATACGTACATTTAACGACTTATAATTTTAAACTAGGTATTTTAACGACCTATAATTTTAAACTAAGTATTTTAACGACCTATAATTTTAAACTAAGTATTTTAACGACCTATAATTTTTTCATTGTAATTTAATCACATATAATTATGACATATATTATTTAACGACCTTAAATTTTAAACTAGACATTATAACGACCTATAATTTGAACAATGTAATTTAACTACCCATAATTATAACACATACATATAACGACGTATAATTTTAAACTATATATTTTAACGACCTATAATTTTAACATTAAAACTTAACGTCCTACCGTTATAAACTATAATATTTAACGACCTATAATTTTAAATAGACATTTTTAACGACCTATAATTTTTTAGTAGACATTTTTAACGACCTAAATTGTTAACATTGCAATTTTTTTTAATTGTGTAGTTGTTGGTGGAGAGGAAAATGTTTTGGAGGACTTCAATAGTAATTG